>CM054410.1:104211562-105503229 GCA_028858755.1 Ara ararauna
TTGGTCTTTGGAAATTTAGTAAGTGTGCAAAATGTTAAATTATGTTTCCTTACAGTAGGCTTCTCAGAACACAACAGGTGGTGGATTCCTCATGAAATTCCACAGCTGTGTTTACAAAATGAAAGTCCTGGTAATATTCCCTGTCAAAATGTGAAAACTTATCTGAGCCTGGGCTCATTACACTACTAATGAAGAACTATGCTTTCTGGGGGGCTGCATACCTTGCTGAGTGGCTCCTGATTTCCAGACCACTATTCAGGGTTACTGATGGGCCAGGCAGGACAAAGCAAAAACCACCTGATTCTTGGTACTTTTCATAGCAAGCTGAAAATTCCCCCAGATCTTCCCAATTTTTTTTTCCTGAAATTATTTCTGATGGAGTAAACAATTGTCCTTTCAATACAGAAGAGTTGGGCTCTGAAGTGAAAAAACTGTGGATAGTGTCAATCATAAGTTAGGATTCAGAGTAGTATATGTATCATATACTATCACTGCCTGCTGTGAATGAATAGTCTTTGTTCAGTGAAGCAGCAGCCCTGAAATGTATTGAACATATGATTTGGGATTTTGTTTACAGTGAAAGACAGGGGAAGGAAGTGGCAAAATATATATGACTTGCTACTAACCTGGAATGAAATTCCAAGAAAATTACACTTTTAAAATAAACTAAACTACATTGCTGCGATACTTCAACACCTCTCTCCATCCTGTGATTCTGAAATTGCCAGCATGGTGTGAAAATCATGGTGATTTCTGTGATGTTTCTACTTGGCTGGGATGCAAAAAATGCAGCTTCAATCTTTCTTTGCTGTTTTCAGACCCCCAGTTAATGGTCTGTGGTAATTCTGTTATCACCATACTTATGCAATTCTGAAGGCTGTGTTGCATTTTCAGTGTCCCTCCACAGATGGTAAATTTGTAAAGTCAAGAAGTTGCCCAAATAGTGTATTAAAATCAGAGGTAAAGGGCTTGTTTCTCAATTCATGCTTCAAAGCTGTTATCAATTTCCCATATTAGAATAAGGGCTGCATAAGATATTTTATTGTAGTTGAGAATTACTCAGCTTCGGGGAGAACCAACCCATTTCCTTTCCCAGCCCAGAGAATTACAGAAATTCCTTGCACAGTCATTTGCAGGCATAATGGATTTTATGACTCATTGTATCAAAGATTTGCTGCTGGATTGCTAGAATAATACAGTTTACCAAGATGTTTTGGAAGAGTTTATGATTTTAGGAATATTTTGTTGACATTTTCACTTCAGCGAAGATGAGCCCAATTTTAGGACATAAAAACAAAACTCCCTTGAAAGAATGGGCTTTTTATCCTATGGTATCATCTACATCTTTGTCACAAACACATTTCAGGCTCCAAAAGTCAACTTGAAGCACATAGAAATTACAAGATGTTTTGAGCTCTGCTGAAATGAGAGTTCCCTGCTAAAAATCTGAATGTTCAAGGGTGCTGATCTGGCTATTCAAAAGTTTGCTCCAAAAGCTATTGTCAGAGACCTTACACTTTGCCTAGGACCTATGAACAAAAAACATTTAAGGCTATACTCTTCCTGAGTGCGGCTGTCTCCTGTTTATTTTTTATTCACTTTAAAGTCCTTCAAGCAGGAAACTTTGCTCTGTTTTTCACAGTCCAGGTGTGCCAGTCCTTAGGAACAGTGCTTGTCTCTGTCCTGTCCCCTCTCCTCTCCTACATGCCGTCACTACTCCCCTGTTCTAACTGAAAATTAATGCAGTAAGTGATATTCACTCAAAACCAACACATGATACGAATGTACAAGTGAAGCATGATCATTCTTGTTTAACAGCTGGGGAAACTGGGTCAGCAAAATGCTCAGGAGCCTATCTAAAGCTGCAGAGGTAGTGACAGAGAAGAGAAAAACATCAGACTCATGGACCCAAGCCTTACATACCTGAGAGACCTTCCTCCAGTCTGTACAAGTCACATCTAATTTATGACCTGATTTAGAACAAAGAACTGTTTGCCATCAATTTCAGAGCAACATTATTGCATCTAACTTTGCTAAGACCCTCAATGAGCCAAAGGTCTGGCTTGGCCAAAAAAGCCCCAGTCAATTCTGCGAACTGTGTAATTCTTAAACAGAGCTGAATTCTCCTAAACTGTATTTATGCTAAATTTCATGTCACCTCATGACCTCAATTAAGACCTTTCAGAGGAAATCAGAAGTGCTGCAAAGTCCTGCAAGATGAATGTCTATGGTTTTCTCATGTTAACTGCTGGTATAAACTTGGCGATTTTAAAGAAGATTTTATAGTGCTGCTGCTGCTATTTTTATTCAAAGTGTCAGAATGGCAGCACTGATAGTCTCAGTGAATGAGCAGCTTGCTTTCTCTGATCCCTTTCCTAAAGCACATAATAGATGTCAGTAACATCGAGATAAATCTCCCTTTATGGTACATTTTGTCACAGAAAAGAATAAAGTTGTGTTTTCTTAAAGGTCCCAAGATTATTTCTGTTATTATCATGGACAAGGGCACAAACTTCTGTAACTTTACTGGTCTTCACTGGACAAGAGAAATTACTCAGAAGAAAAGAATTGAAGAGTCAAGGTTTACAACCAAGATTAAAACCTGCATGCTATTGGCTTTACAGTACATATATAATATAATTTGTAGGGTACACAGGACTGTGCCAGGCAAATTCCAGGGGCGAGGATGATCACCAAGCTGCGCATACAGTTCGCATACATATCCTACAAGTTGGGAAATAAAGGTCAGATGCTTAGCATTCCTGAATATTACCTTCTTGAAAAGATAGATGCATTCATCTGCTATTCTTCTGTTGATGTAGAGATTTCAGCTTAAACTTTTCTATTAAACAAATATTTAAGCCCTGCCAAGGAGATTATAAATTTCCAATTCCTTTTTATTTTTTTTGGAATTTGAATAGGCAATTGCACTGAAATGGCCATAGAAGTGTTTATTTCATTTTCTCCAAATTCAAGTCAGGACTTCTTGAAGGTTAAAAACTCTTTTCATTATATTAATTGCAAATAATTATATTTAAACATTTCTTGATCCCTGTGATAAGCAAAAGCTTGGTAAAACATCCACCATGGCAGGAATGCTTTCAACAATGATGGAATTTAAAAATAAAACCAGCAATTCTGAGGAGAATATATTTTTAATTGCATGTCTGTTGCAATAGTTTAGACTTGAGAATTAATTGTTTAATTAGGATGAAGTTTAGGCATATTTTTAACTTGACTGACCCACAACATAAATATGTTTTTGTTGAACACAGGATTTGCTTTAACAATTTTAAATCCCCACAATCACAAGCATGCAGCAACTGCAGACTCAAATTGTTCATTTAATGTTAATCACAGCCATTGTAACGTGGAGCCAACTGGCTCTAGGGGACATGACCTTATCACAGTGGACAGATGGTAAAAAAATTTCAAGCCATGTTAAACCTTTTTCTTCAACACTTTTTTGTTCTTAACATATTTATTGCTGACACCATATATCAATATTATGGTTTCTCTTCAGGTGAATATGACCAGTTGGCAGTAATAGGTTCAGCTCTGAGAACCTTTCAGACATCGCTTTTTGAGCTGTTTTTCTAAATTCACTGTCTGGAAAAAAAAAGAAAAAAAAAAGGAAACAAGAAAAGGAGGGAGAGAAGCTTTTGGAAAACCTTCAGCTTGGCTTAATTCCCACGCAGAGAGGAGAATAAATTAATGCAGACACTGTGTTTTTCTGGCTTGGATGTCATATTTTGTCATGATTGGAAAGATCAGTGGCAGCACAGGAAGCATGGAAAAGAGAGGGGGAAGCAGAAAATGCAAGAGGAAAAATACATTTGATAATGTTAAACTCAGCTGTAGCAGTATCTGCTAAATGTCTCCTGCATGTATAAAAGAGTCATGTTTCCCTGCATTAATGCTGAGCCTTCACTGATATACTGATGTCTGTCATGCTGGTGAAAGAACTGAATATGCTTTGAAGATGCAGTAGGAGACATGTTAATAAATCCCTTTGCCATTGTATCATATTATCCTATGACTTTATGAATGTTCTGTGTAACTATGGAAGCTACAAACGTATTTCATGTGTGTCAAATTTTCTATTCCCTTGGTTTGCCACATTCTTCCCCTGTTCTTGAAAAGAGAAAAATATGGATACCTTTCTCATGATATTTTTGGGGTGAAGATTTATACCTGCCCAGCTCCAATTCAGCAAACACAGGAAGGTCTGTAGATACAACAGCACTTTCCTCTTCCAGAGGCAGATATCCACATGATATAGAAAAAGATTTTTTAAAGGCACTTTGTGCCAAAACCAACCTCAGCTGCAACTACTGTTATACCCTACTTGGTAAATATCTTGGCTAAGGTGACCTAGTGCACATTGGACATATGTTCTGCATGAGAAATGTGAATATTAGTAGGAAATATAAGAACATACTACCCAGAGAGTTGTCACTCAGAGGTCCTAAGAGCAGATTTACTGGCATAATGATGGAAGGAGGCACAAGAATTGCCTCTCTCAGCAGCAAGGAGCACTCATCCCTGATAAGTAGCATCCCTGCAAAGACATGCAGTTGCAGATGCATCAAACTGCGAGCACACAGCACGTGTTCAGGGCTGAGAGGCTCCCAGTAATTAAGTTGTACATTCAATTAAACCTAATGCCCCAATAACTTTGAAAAAATGCAAAAGGTCCATGGATGCGGAGAGGAATGAATTCCTCAGGCTCCCTTTACCAGCCAATAAACCTACTATAAATGCTTATAACTGGAGGCCCAGATCTTTATATATAGCTGCAAAGCACTATTTTCATTAGCTTCAGCCATGACAAGCTGGTTTCCGCAGGTTTCAGATTAGATGACAAAAAATCTAGATACTGCTCCTGTGCTACTTGCAGAAAGAGACAGGGCCAGATATACTTGGTTATATTTTAGGAGTCAGGGACAAACTTTTAATCTTAGTTCTAATCACATATCAGTTCCCTAAGGCCTTTCAAAAATAGGGAAAAAGTTTAAAAAATTATCAAAACTAATGCCAGTATATTCTACTATTTAGAAAGCAATACTCCAGCTCTTTTACTCAGGGTTCCTGAAGAATTCACCAGGCTGTGTGTAAAACAGCTTATGTTTGCTCACGTAAGTTCAGTTCTCTAAAAATTAAGAAAACGGACAGTGTGGCTGATTGCAGACAGAACCAAAGCACCTGTTTCAAGTTAAAATCTTAATTATTAGGCAGCTGCACCTGCTGAATATTTTAGCTGCAAAGAGAAGCTCACCTAAAGAATCAGAAAATCACAGAAGGGTTTCGGTTGGAAGGGACATTAAAGCTCATCCAGTTCCAACCCCCTGCCACAGGCAGGGACATCTTCCACTAGAGCAGGTTGCTCCAAGCCCCATCCAGCCTGGCCTTGAACACTGCCAGGGATGGAGCATTCCTTGGGCAGCCAGCTCCAGTGCCTCACCACCCTCACTGACTTAGGTCAATTTAAAATAATCATGTTTAGCAACATTGAACTTCAGCCAAAGAGAGTTACAAGGTCTTCTTACCTTTCTGGCAAGTAACGCCATGTGCTCACTTCCCTGCCTCAAATCTTATGCTTATGCAGCTGACCATAAAATAACCTACCAACAGACTATAGCTCTGGTGATGTAGGGGAGCCAATGCAGATATTTTTATTACTTGTTGTTTTCTCATGCTCTTCCCCTTCTCTTTTCTTTTTTTCTTTTTTCTTTCTCCTCCCGTGTCTCCTGTGTTAGATTTAGAAGGCAAATTGTAAGAAACAGAGCCTGTCCTTTTATTGTGCTAACAAAGACTTCCCAGGAAATCCAAGCCTACATTTGAATATAGACTCAAATACTCTGCTGTATTTATTACTGCTCCTGTTTGTTTGTTTGCATTCCTCAGATGAGTCATATTAGGGTAGGGAAAGTAGGAATCATTCATCATCCCCAATAAAACAGAGCAAGTGAATGAAAATAACATTCAAAGAGACAACAGACCAAATGCAGAGCCTTTGCAGGGAGGTTTCCTTTTTGATGAGAAATCAGTGACCCAGGAATGGTGGGCTGGGATGTGGAGGTGAGGGAAGGAGGAGACTGATTTCTCAAGACAGGCTCTGGGATGTGGTTTGACAATTATTAGCCAGAAAACACAGCCGAATGCAAAGTGGCAAAGCAGAATGGGGAACTGCAGTGCTGCTGAATCAAAACTGAAGGAAAAGGTGCTGGTGAGTGAACTGGAAAGATGAAATGTGTACTTGGCTGGAATCGATAATAAAGCACGCTGCACTCAGTTTTCCAGCAGGTACCAGGAGCTTATCAAAACTAACATATTCCTGTGTAGTGGAAGGCAGTACAATAACTACATGATTGCTGAGCAGACTATATAAAACTGTATAAAAACTTCCTTATTGTACTTAAGTCAGCAGGAGACAGAGATCCTCACTGGCCTTGTGGGAAGAGGATACTGATAGAGTCATCTTGGCTTTCACAGAGTAGAACTCACAGCAAATACCCTTAGTATTGAAAAAGAGTAAGAGATTCTAAGATCCAAACCTAAGAGCAGCCTGATTGTTGGTGGCTTATTTGCTACAAATAAATCTAATTTGCTACAAATAAACCTAGCCACAGAGAGAGATCTAACACAAAGCTGAATATTAGCATATGTAGGTACATGTTTTATAAACAAATACACACAATTTACTCACTCAAACCACAGTTTGAGTCAGGAACTTGTTACTGAATGCACTGACCCACCAATACAGAGCAGCACTAATTACTAAGTGGTGATTGTCTGTGATTTCATGACGTGATTAATGAGCTTGATTTTCCACTGGGTGATTATTGATTGAAACTGTGTCTGGTAATTATGTATGTAAGCTACTCAAACTTAGACAAAGATGCATTCTGAAGATGTATCTTTGGAAAAACTTTTGGCACATTAAAGTCAATGGCTTGCTGTTTAGCTCGCCTGCAAGAAATTACATGGATGATACTGAGCACAGAATAACATCTGTTGTAATAGAGTGGCCTGCAAGAATTGCTGGCTGCTGAACACTTCCCAGAGATAAGAAAGATCCTTCAAATCCTTCAGACCTCTATGCAGTTGCTGAAGATTTACAGGATATGTTTTTCATCTTTTGCAAAACAAGGTTTTGTGATAGAGATGAAATTGGATTGGAGCAGCAGCTGGCCCTGTCAGGCATACAAGCTGAATTAAAAGAGAGAAGAAGAAAAATTCCTTCTCTATAACCTGAGCCAAATGGTTGGCAATCCAGACTCATGTCTGAGTGAAATAGATGGCTGATTTGTCCACACATTTTTTGATTTATTAAGTAAAATTCCTAATGGAATAAAGACAAGTGAGAAATGGTGATATGAAAATCAAATTTATAGAAATATTTTTAAAAGGAACATATTAGAGAAGACAGTTCAGTTGTACTGGCACCACACGCAGCCAGAGGAAAAGATGTTGTAAATTGAGAAGAAAAATATGTTAAAAATGGATATGCAGCTGATAAGTATATATATAAAAAATCATATCAATGCCTTAAAAAGACAAAGAAACCATGCCAGTGAGATTTCTACAGGAAGAGAGAAGCTGAAAAAGAGGTGGCAAAGAGATAAAAGATGCTGCAGATCTTGTGAACAGTAAACTAGGTAGAAAAAGACAAGAGAAGGGCATCAGGGAATTGAAAAGAATAAAAAAAAATGTAGGTGTAGAGGAAACAAACCTTAGGGAAGCATTGTATTCTGTGTGCCATTAGGAGTTTGATCAGCTCTCAGAAAATGAGTTCACTTTGATGCAGCCCACATCACTACTTGTATAATGGGTAAAAAAACTAAGGAAAGAAAATTATAGATGTTCAATCAGCAAGAGCTATATAAATGGTACTGCATTTGAGGTAATGGTAAATGGAGAAAGTAGATGTCTGAGCTGTAAGAAGGAGGATGTTTACAGAGAGGATCAGCATCTGCATTTTGCTAGTCAACAAAGACTGGTTCATGGCCCAAGGGAGACATTTCAGGCTGGACACTGATACAAACTATCTCATTTCTTAGCAAGAGAAAAACACTGAATAGTAGAAAAGGTGAGTGACGCACACTGTAGAGTGTCTGGGAGGGATGTGATAGAATAAATAGCAGGAACAACTGAGTACAGGATACCAGAACATGATATGATGTTGAGCACATCCTTGCAAAAAAAACCAATGTCTGTATAGTACAGTTCCTCCTTAATAATACAGAGCCAGCACAGAAGGGAGAGAAAAATGTTTATTTTTATGATGGTCACTATCTCTCACTATCTCTTGCAGAGGGGGTTCTAGCAGGAAAAAAATTGGCGCGACTGGTTTCAAAACTACTTCCCAACAAGTGCAAAAAGTGCTTTGGGAAAACAAAATTAAACCAAAGGAGAAGTTGCCATAGCCAAATGTTCCTCAGCTTTCTCTAGCTGACATGTAGTATTTTGATCTGAACTCTAGCAGAGGACCCTTCAGCATAAATCTACTTCTGATAGCTTCTCCCTGTAAGCATGGAAGCAAACAAATCATCCAGGTAGTTAGTGGTAGAATTTCTTCCCATCTGTTACATACAGTTTCATGGCCAGCATGATCTCCATTTCCTGCGTTCAATATTGCACTAGCACAATCTCTCTACCAACAGGTCACCATGTTTATTGTCTTATTTGTAATTATAACAGTAAAAATATGATACAAAATATGTATTTGCAAACAAAATGCTTCAGCTCAACAATTATAATTAGTATAAGGACAGATCCTTGACTTGTGAAGTAATGCAGATGGATTGAAATCAAAGAAAGGTACAGCGGTAAACTCTTTGGTTCAGTGGCCTTATCCGTCTAAAATAATTATCTTTATTATATTCTCATTTATACCAATTGCTTACATCTACAGAAATATTAACAATTTCTCACGTATTTTCAACTTGTTAATTGTTTTCTTTTTTTTGATATCTCTACTGTTAACCTTCACTCCTACTGCCATCAAATTAAATGGTATATTTATGCCATAATTTGTCCTGATATGTAGGAAAGAAGAGGCAGAAATGTTTATTATCAAACAAGTTCCACAGTAGGTAGAAGTTGATCTGTGAGTAATGGGCCTAATGAAGCTAATGGGTTTGAAGCTAACCTTTGTCTCCTTTGCCACTTTTCTGACAAGAACTCCGAATCCTTCCAGTCTTCCAACGATTCTGTTTCCAATTTCCCTCAGCACTCCTAAACTTCTTAAGTGAGTACTAAGAGGTTTCTCTCATGTTCTCAAAGTCTTCTAGACTATCATGCACATTTATTCCCCAGCCTCCTCCTTGACTCAGTGTAACAACTTTCATCATGTGTGCAATCTTTGTACATAATGCTGATTAATTTCTTTTCACAAAAGGCCTAAGATCTCCCCCTCTCTTCTGTCTGTATATTTTTTGGCTTACCCTTGGGAAAGAGTTGGAATATACTGCAAGCAACCTGCAAATACGTATCTGTTGATCTGTCATATGCTATTAGCATTCAAATTAAATGGATGAGAGCTGAGGGTTTTTTTTTATTTTTTCTTCAGTAGTAACATTCAATATTTTCTTTCCTTCACTCAGCTATATAGGAACTCTATATCTTTCAAAATTCAACCTTTTTCAAATTCCATTGCAACTGACAAGAAGATTAAAGGTTATTATAGGAAGTCAAATTTACTGACAGATGGAAAGGCAGAATAAGACCATGACTGGAGGAACATGTTTCCTTTAGGAAACCAAGCTAAAAACTTGTCACCTCAGAAAAACAAGGCCTAACTCTTCTGTGTAGCTGAGAGATTCTTCCAGAGAATGAAGCACATCATTATCATGATGGTGCAGTGCTGACGCAACACTGGGAAGAGTGGCTGATATACCATATATTCGCATAGTCTTTCAGAGACACCTCAATAGGCTGGAGAAATGGACCCAGTAGAATCTTGTGAAGTTTAACAAAGGGAATTGCCAAATCTTCTGCAGAAAAGGGCTTGAGAGTCCTCATGGGCAGCAAATTGAATAGGAGTCATCAATGTGCCTTTACAGCGAACAGTGTCGAATAGCCTTTTCGGCCATGTTAGGACCATAAGAAAACAATATTTGCTGTAGATTCTATGGAGCTGCCAAGTAAACAAGAAAGCATAGGGGGAAGTACATAGCAAAGACAGGCCCAAGAAAGATGGTTAATATTCAAGGATCACCTCCTCCAAGCTCAGGAGTGACACATCCCTACAAAGTAGGGCAGGAATGCAAGAAGGCATGTGTGGATAAACAAGGAGCTCCTGGATAAACTCCAGCATAAAAAGGAGGCCTAAAGAGAGTGGAGGCAAAGACAGGAAACCTGGGAAGAATAAAGAGATAGTGCAGCCAGGGATCAAGTTAGGAAAGCTAACACCCTGACAGAATGAAATCTGACCAAGGACATTAAGGGCAACAAGAAAAGCTTCTAGAGGAACATCAGGGATAAAAGGTAGACAAGTGAAAATTTGGGCCCCTTCTGGAATGAAGTGGGAGACCTGGTTATGTGGGACATGGAGAAGGCGAAGGTATTCAATGGGAGATTTAGGTGGATCTTAGGAAGAAGTTCTTCCCTGTGAGGGTAGTGAGGCCCTGGCAGAGGTTGCCCAGAGAAGCTGTGGCTGCCCCATCCCTGGGAATGTTCAAGGCCAGGTTAGATAGGGCTTGGAGCAACCTGCCCTAGTGGAAGCTGTCCCTGCACATGAAAGGGTCTTGGAACTAGATGATATTTAAGGCCCCTTCCTATCCAAACCTTTCTATGATTATATGATTCTATGAACTTTCATACCCAAGATCTCCAAAAATCAAAAGCAACTTTGGGCATAAGGGTCCTTCCAAGTGAGAGGAATAGTTGAAGAGTGCTAGAATACATACTCTGTGATCACAGTTTTTCTGATACACGCGGTGAATCTTTGAAGAAGTCTGCTCCTAGAGTAAAAATAATAAGGAAATAATTTCATCTTTCAACAAAATTTTCCCTTCCATGGCACATTTGTACTTTCTAATGTTTTTAATAAGCAATTTTGGTTTTTTTCTGATGCTGCCTTCCATGCAAAGGAAAAGCTCAACATAATGAATATTTGCTGAAACACTTCATTAACCTTCTTGAAACCATCTTTAAACTCTCCCTGTTCTAGAAATCTGAGAGAGTTTCAACAGCTGCACACTGAGCCACCTGCTATAACTCTTGAACGGTCTTGAGTGAAGCTAACCACTAGTGTCCTTTTGCTCAAAGGATGGCATTTAAGCTTTTGGGGCATATTCCTCTCTCTTTTTCCACACTTTAAGCAACAGTAATTATGATGATGATCATCATAATAAGCATACTAATACATTTTCTGCAATTTTGCTTTGTACCATTCTAAATACACTATTTGAAGGCACTCCCATTAACTTCCAAGAAGGTTAGAGTAAGAAAAAATGCAAATATTGGTACAAATGAGCCCCTCTAATTGCTCTCCGTCCTCCACTATGCTTCCCCAGTCCTGCTTTTCTCATTAGAGTTACCAGGCTCTCTCATCTACTTCCTGTGCTGGGCGGTGGCATATTTGCAACACAGTTTCTTTCTGGCACTCTTTTCTCCTTAGTTAACTCCTGGGGCCTCCTGGTAATCATCAAAGGCACAATTTGTGAAGGTTTTCTGATGGCCAGTTAAAGCAGTGTCTTCAAGGTTAGAAATGGTTTTGGGCTGTAGCCTGAAAGGTAAAACTGCTTGTTTCTCCTGATCTGTTCTGTTTAATTAAAGATTCCTGGGAGATGCGTCCATACATCGCTCTACATTTAAAGGCTAGAAAGGAAAGGGTGCCTCAGTCTTAAAAAAAAGACACTGACTCCTGGTCTCCATATGGAAAACACAAGAGGAAAGGTTGTTAGTGATCACTGGTTGCTCCATGGAACAGTAAGATGGATGGTTAAAGTCTGAAAGCATGACAACCCTAGCATTTACATTTTAATGTGCACAGATGAGGCCGCCTGAGGCTGTAACTAGCAGCATGACCTAATGGTGGAATAAGGAAGCATGGAAGTCTTGTAATAGATCCTAAAGTCCCCATGACTCCAAAGCTAGGAAAGCAGAAGAGCCTGCTGTTTCTATGCAAGGAATTTGCACACTATCTGTAGGCTGAAGAGTTTTTATCCCTCCTTACAATAGAAAGGATATGTATATTATCCTTTTAAAAAAGAAATTATTTTCTCATTTTTTGTCAGGCAGTGTGGTCTTAAATCACTGCTGGAAAGGCATAGAATTACTGTAGGAGGATCCCATACCATGACCACACTTTAGACTTTTTCTGCTTCTCTGTGGTATTCTTAAGTTTGAGGAAGATGCAATGAAAGATTGCAGCATCCCCTGTTCTTAGTAAACTTTGCATTTGTTTTTTGTTGGTTTTGGGTTGTTTGGGGCTCTTTTCTTCCGTAAAGGAAGTGCTTTGATATAGACTCATGCATTGCTAAGAAAAGCTGTAGCCTCTCTATTATTCCAGGGAGCAAACCCAGGACACTGAACCTCTCAGAAAGTGGTAGGACAGAAGGAACTTTCCCTGAAGGGAAGTGAGGGAGATTACAGTCCAGACATTCTAAATTTTAGTGCCTGCTGTTTTACAGCTATTGGTGGTTTTATTTTGTTGTTGTACAGATCACAAGCTTCATTATAAGAAAATTCTCCTTTCTGCTCCCTTTAAGAGATAAGTCCCACCTATCAGCTTCATGGTGAGAAGACATTGAGTCATATCAGTGAGACCTGGGAAGAGAATGCAGCTGGCTAATAAAACGAAGTTATTGCTCAACCATTTCAGTTCTCAGGCTTTTGGCTGCCTTGATGAAATTGAATGCTTCAGTAGGCTACATGGCACTACCTATGTTCAGGTAAATGATAGAAGGGGACATCTATCATTAAATTGCCTCATGCATGTTTAGATGGCAAAGGTCTGAGATCTGAAGTTTGCCCTCCACAAGTGACGTTTGGATATTTTTTGCCTGGAAATGCTTCAATCAAGTCTGATTCTAAATTTAGTAAGTGTTGGAAAAGGAGATGAATTAAAAAATAAGACAGTAAACAATGTTGCACTGCTCTCCATTCAGAAGTTTGGTGAGCCTTCTCCTTACAGAATGTGGGTCTCACTGATGGATTTTGGCTTTTGTCATTTTGTAGCACAGAGAATAACATATGAAAATTGTGTTTCCACAATATTTTAAATCTAAAGACCATGCAGGTAGGTAATCTGGAAGTTCTTAAAACCAGAAACAAAACCAAAAACTCAAGGAAACTACAGGTTTTGGATGTCTTACTTGAGACATTATCAGGTATCATTTTCTTAACATTGGATGTCCCTGCCTGCATTCTGATTTAGTCAAAAACTTAATAATCACAGTAAAAATTAAAAAGACAAATTAACAAGTTATAGATACAGAAAATTATCATCATCTGGTTTAACCCCTTTGTACTAACAAGGACTATAGACATCCCCTGAACTAACTCCCATGTAAATAAGATTTTAATTTTTAGTGAGAAAAATCACAGAATCACAGAATGGTTAGATCTGAAAGTTACCTTTAAAGATCATCTACTTCCAACCCCTTGCCCCACTGGCAGGGACACCTTCCCCTACAGCAGGTTGCTCCAAGCCCCATCCAATCTGGCCTTGAACACTGCCAGGGATGAGGCAGTCACAGCTTTCCTGGGCACCCTGTGCCAGCACCTCAGCACTCTCACAGGGAAGAGCTTCTGCCTAAGAGCTCATCTCAATCTCCCCTCTGGCAGGTTAAAGCCATTCCCCTTGTCCTGTCCCTAAAGGCCCCTGTCCAAAGCCCTCTCCAGGTTTCCTGCAGCCCCTTTAGGCACTGGGAGCTGCTCTAAGGTCTCCCCTTAAGGAGCCTTCTCTTCTCCATGCTGAACCAGTACAGATCTCTCAGCCCAGATCTCTCAGCCCAGCTCCAGAGCAGAGCTGCTCCAGCCCTTGCATTATCTCCGTGGCCTCCTCTGGACTTGCTCCAACAGCTTCACTTTCCTCTTGTGTTGTTACCCCCTAGCTGGACCAGGACTTCATGGGAGGATCTCCCCGGAGCACAGCAGAGGGAGAGAATCCCCTCCCTCAACTGCTGGTCATGCTCTGCAGGTGCAGCCCAGCACAAGGGGGGGTTCTGTGCTCAAGCGCACACTGAAGCTGAGTCAGGGGGATCTTCTCACCCAACACTCCCAAGTCTTTCTCCTCAGGGCTGCTCTCCATCCATTCTCTGTCCAGCCTGTGTTTGTGCTTGGAATTGCCCTGACCCAGGAGCAGCATCTTGCATTTGGCCTGATTGAACTTCATGAAATTCACACAGGACACTCCTCTTAAGCATGTCAAGGTACCTCTGGATCCCACCCTTTCCCTCCAGCGTGTCAATCACCCCACACAGCTTTGTGTTGCCAGCAAACTTGCTGAAGTCGTTGGCATGTTGTTTGCATGTCATTGGGAAAGATGTTGAACAGGATTGGTCCCAATACCAGCCCCTGAGGAACACCACTCATCTGTGATCTCTACTTGGACATCGAGCCATTAACTGCAACTCTCTTGAGTGCAACCATCCAGCCAATTCTTTATCCTCCTGGTGGTCCCTCTATCAAATCCATGCCTAGCCTATTAATACAAAACAAAACCACTTTCAGTCTCCATTAAAACTGTTGCTGATGGGATCTGAGGAACTCAATTGCCATGCTAGAAAGGCTAGCAGTAGCAAAGGTCAATCTTTTGCATATATTTCTCTGTAATATTTCTCTGTATAAATACGAAAGAGAAATTAAATGCCTTACTAATATAAAGACGCTAAATTCCTTGCACAGGATACACAGTACCATATCTAAGAAAAATGAAAGAGTTTAATTTCTTACAACAGGCCATATGGCTGGTAATTCACCCTCAGAGATTTTACAAATAGAGGCACAGAAAGAAACATTTTTATTGTATTTAACAGCAGATTTGAACAAAGTTGAACTAACTGGGTATCCTTCATTGAGAAGATGATTGATTTCCTACGAGGAATATGTTAGATATCATTTGTTTGGGCTTCAGTAAAACATTTGTTATGGTGCGCATAGGAAATGCCAATGATATTTGAGAAGAAAGGATCAATATTATAATTGCATGATGAATAAGGAGGTGGTTTCCAAGGCACCCATTAGCTTTTTGAGAACTGAATTATATTGCTGGAGAAGACTTATTAATGGTGTTTCTCCAAGACTAGTCAGAGCAGGGATTGCTGCAGACCTTTATTTTTATAAATGGTATAATGGACTTTAGTATAAAACAAGTCAAATTAACAATATATGAATAAGTTTAGTTAAATAGAGGTAAACACATCATGCAATTATTTTTTAGTAATACAGAAGTGTAACCTATGGATGTTGTATCTTTTTTAAGAGTAAAATTACTTTTACAATAAGTACTAATTAATGTGTTAATAGGAACTCCTTCTCTAAGGAAATTGTTTAATAAAGTTCCTGCTGATCTTAAATTTTGCCTTTATCACCTCTGGATCTGGGTCATGAAAACTGTACTTTACGATATATCAGGAAGGGAGAAAGGTTCATGCAAAAAGACAATGAAAAGCTGAAAATAAATAATAATAAACTAACACGTTTAGGCTGAAAAAGAAAATGATTCTAGCAATAAAACCAGTGAGACTCAGGATACAGTTGGCCATTTTAGGATCAAAGAACAGAAGATAATCCCATTTAAGTGGAGGCTGGATTATGAAAAGGATTATATGAGATGGCTGCTGAAAAATTAATTTATAAAAATCCTTCCTACTCTCTCATTATTCTTAATGCCTCTGTGTCTTGCAATTACTAAATTCTAAAATGTGTCTAAAGAGGCCTATTTCTAGAAGACCTTTGCTCACTGATTTACACCAGAAGAGGCTCCCCATAATAATAAACCTGCCTCAGCCACTGATGGAAATTAATGTCCATGAAGCCGTCCTATGGCTGATGGGCTCTGTATTCTTTCGCTGTGTGCTGGTCAGCACAAGCCATCAGCTTTGGATACGTTCAGTGAATGCAAGAAAAAGGCTCATGTTAGAAAGGTTTAGTGGTTGTGGGTGAGTTTTCCTCTCAAGTCAAGGTAACTTCACTGCCTCTGAAAGATGGTTTAAGTATTCAGATGTTTGGCTTAAAACCCAGCTTTAGCCTTGGAACTAATATACGTACTAACATTGCTTATTACCTGCTTATTTCCTTATTGCTTTTCTTGTGACAGTAATTCAAATTATTATAGTCAAAATTATCTCAATAAATATAACAGATTATGGATGTAATTATTACAGCATGCATTTCAGAACTCGGCTTTATTTACGAAGGACACAGCATTGATTAAAGCAGCTTGAATTATGCTAACTACAACACTCTACTCTCCTTACAAAACCATCTGAGAAGCACAGTAATTTGAGTTCAAGGGAGAGGCAGTATTACAAGGCTAATGACAATCATGTTTAAGGTCATTGGCAACTAAAGTGCTTACTGTACAGGAGCCTTCTGTCAGAGACCATTACATTGAAGGGCCTTTGAATGGGATCGAAACACTTGGAGTATGTTTCTGTGACAGCTTTGATCTTACAGTATTTATTCTGTTTCTAGTTTATCTGTAGCACAGTATCAAATTTAGAGTGCCACTAGCCAAGTGGTTCATGCAAAACTAAATTGACAAAATGCAATGATATTGTATTCAAACCATAGCCTTCCTAATAATAGGAATGCTTGTTAGATCAAAAGCATCCCCCAGGATCCAGGAGGCAGTGCTGTTGGTCCTGTTCACATTGATTACAAAAGTGCTGTCAGAAGATACAGTGAGCTGTTGGAAATATAGAATATTCTTCTAGGGGGGATGAGACTGGATAAGCTTTAAGGTCCCTTCCAACCCAGACCATTCTACGAACTATGATTCTATGATCCATTCTTTTGTATCTGGCATTCTTTCCACAACAGACATTCTTGAATTGCATCCTGCTTTTATTTGTTGTACGTCTATTTTATTGCATTTTACTTTTTGTTGAAAAGGAGAAAGTAGATACTTCACCTACTTTGCTGTATCTAAACCTCAGAGAGCCTTCTACTTGTTTAACCTTACCATAAAACTTGATGGTACTGTGAATATTACAGGTAGAAAACTGTCATGCAATACATCAAGTAACTTCAGTGTTGTTCCCTAAATTGCAGCAGTGTCCACTTTCCAGCACTGTGGCTTGGGGACCTAACTGTGCTGCCATCCTGTCTTTCACGAGTACTGATATTTGGAGATTATTATTTATAATATTGGTTGTCTAGCAAATAATATTCCATATTGCCTAAGGAATACTATTAGTTGTCTGCCAAGATATTATTTGTCTGATAAATTCAAAAGCAGAGCCAGAAGTGTTTTCATGGTAACCTCATTAGAAGGCAGCTTGTCTTTTTGTATTCTTACAGCAGCCTCTTTTGCAAACTTCAGTTTTTCCCATTTTCTTGAAAAAAAATGATGAATGAAATGATGAAAAAATGATGTTTTTTCACTACAAATATTTTCAACAGAAAAACCAGCTTCATGAAAAAAATCATTTTCCATCAAAAAACCATAGTGATAGGCATTTTGTTACAGAGTCTAATGTGAACACTTACTACTTTACAAAGAACGCTGATCCTCTTAAGCATTTGGATATGGTGGATTATTCAGTTTATTTCATCTTAAGTGACAGACAAGAAAACCAAAATCTAAAACACATACATTGCAGTGTGCATTAGCCACAGACATATAAAAAATCAGACACTCCTGCAAATTCATGCAGAGTGCCAAGCAAAAAGATGGTGGATTTTTTTTCTAATTATATGTAAATGCGAAAAAAAATCAGCTAGATTTGCTGTTCCTTGGCGAGTGATCATAATTTCCCTGTGTTAAAGTCCAAGTACTTCTCGCACTTCTTATGCATTAACATGGGCCCATTTACACAGTTTTGAACAGATAAAATAAATACACAAGGCCACAGGTTGATTCTTCCATCAAGTGATCAATTTCCTTCTTTGGCAGGTTGAAAACAAGGGGGAAAAAGGGGAAAAGTGAAGGCAAGGAAAACCTGTTTGCGCTTGGTTGTAAAGGCTGAGCTGCAAGGGCAGAGCCATTTGAGTAGATTTCACTGCAAGGTTCCAGGCAGCTCTGGGATGCACACACAGCTACTGGCATTTGGTTTCACCCTTAATGGTACCATCTCCTCAGCACTGACTGAGGGGGCATTAAATATTCATGAGTTTCTTAAAGGCTTTGGGAAAGAATGTGCTAGAAAGGAACATTAGCATGCTGATCTTTTTACTAGCCTGTGTCAGCGAGGGGATGTTAAATAATTAAGTCAATTTAAGTCATTTTTTGCACAGAAGGAGGTTAAGATTTGCAGCCCCCGTGTGTTGGGAAATGCTGCTTATTCCACTACTGGTGCTTTTAGGCCTAGGAAAACAAAAAAACAGAATAAAAGAGCCAGGTTGATTCCCAATAAAAAATGTATTAAGGCACAGTTTGTTCTGTGCTGTAGCCCTTGTGTTAGATTAAGAGAGCTTTTTTATGGCTCCAGATGGAAATGTGACCTCGTAAAAACCTCTCAGTACACAGTATGTTTTCTAACCTCTGCCTATGAAAAGGCTCATGGAAAAACCCAACAAAAAAAATCACTTTGCTGACCCAAGTTTGCTTTTTTCAAATAAACACCCAATAATCCATCTGAAGACTGAATGTGGAAAATTCAGTAATATTTTGCATTGCATTCTGAAAATGGTAAGTTTATTGGTACCTAACATCCTTTTTCCTTTGTGCTGAGCGTCATAGAGTTGAGGCAGATGGCTCTATTCAGCTGAACATCACTGAAGCTGAATATCCAGGAGGGTACTTCACTTTGGGACATTTGAAACAGAACAAGGGTTAATTTTAACTGGCTCAAAATGGGCAACGCATGCATATCTACCTTGTAAGAGCACATTCTAGGGGTGTTTACTCATACTCATACAGGTGCACACACATAAAAATGTTAGAACTATGGGCTGTAAAACACCAAGTACCTTGGGGGAATATATTTTCCTGTGTGAAATTTGGAGTCCAGAATGGAAACGAACTAAAATATGCCAAAGATTGCCTTGAAATTGCTTAAAAAACTTATTTTGCATGGAGATCTGGGGTTAATTTCCATCTTTAATTAGTATTTAGCTATTTGTACAAACTGGGAACATTTCATATAGGAGAGTCAAAAACCTCTTTCTTCTGAAGTGCATATTCAGAAGTTGATACTGCACTTCAGAAGGTTCAAGGCTTTGATCTGTAAAAGGCAGAAAAGAAATGCAAAATAGCTCCCTGACATGGCAGGTGACGGTTGGGTTATTAGCTGTTACAGGTAGATTCAGGTCTTTCACCCTTATTTTTCATAGCAAATTTGACAGCTTTTGAAACAGTCCTGAGACAGACTGGAGCAGGGGGGCGGTAAATCACTGGATGGGAAATGCATTTTCACACAACTCTTCCAAATGGTGTTCGGTACTTCCTATCGCAGAGCATAAAGCCTTTCAAGTCAATTAACACATTTTTTTCTCAAATACATTTTTAATACTTGCTTTATTTATATACAACTCATTAATTTCCACATATTGAACTTAGAACACAGCAGAAAACTTTACTTACTTTACTTACAAGGGTGACTCTAAGTGGAGGGAGAAAAGAAAACCAAACAAAAAAGTCACTATAATAAAAGCAAAGTTTGCTATAAAGAAATGAAATAAAATCCCCTTTTTAAGTCAGATCAAAGCTGATCAAAGCCAAGTGTGTGATGTGGCTACAGAATCAGTCTTTTTGAAGCCAGGCTGCTTGCTGGATAGATTGCTCCTATGGGTCATGTTTTAGTGTTTTCTAAACATGGGATTATGTCTATACCAGCCACAGGAGCACAGGTGCATATTAATAGAGTCCCTTTTACATAGCTTATGATTTTTATGCTGCATTGTTTCCTTCAGCTTTCTTTTTCATTAATATTTAAAGAGAAAATCACTTCACTATGTTACTCAGATTCCCGTGAGATCATTCCTAAAATATTTAAAGTGAATAATGCCAGTATCCAGAAATAGTGATAAATATAACCTCAGTCCCCTGACCTCATAATGCCTGCAGGTGGGGAAATATACTGGAGGTATTTTAAAGATCTACATGCCAGGCTGACCCCATTTTTTATACCAAGAAAGAGAGAGACACAAGGACAAAGCCATCAGAAGGTTGTCTGATGTATTCTCATGGCCACAGTGAAGGTCTTTACAATCTTTTTCTGAGAGAGCATCTGCTAAGAAAGAAATCCTCTTCATAACATTGGCCTAGAAATATAATGTCTCTGTCCTTTGGTTTTGAATCAGAAGTTGGTGATAATAACTGTATCATAATTAGGAAATGGGAATTTATTTATATATTTTAGAACAAGATGAAAACAATACACTTTTTTAAAAATTACCTCTTCTAGATTAACTTTGCAGAAATTTTGAAATACAGCTTTTTTAATCAGAAAACCTCTCTTTCCTGCTTTTCACCCTGAAAAGAGAGGAAAGAAAACAAAGATTTTATGTGCAGTGGTGTTTTTCAGTGCTCACTTACTTGTCTTTCTCTCATGGGTTTTCACTGTAACTCTCTGTATAAACCTTTTATTTGATCATGGTGAAATCACAGGCATTAGAGTAAGAAATTAAAGTTTTAGAGATTAGTTATCATCCATTCAAAAGACTCTAAAGTCATAGAGCAGAACTTGTTCCATCGAGTATGCAAACACTCAAACTATCCTCACAAACTTTCCTGGTGGGGAACATAGACCAACCCCTCACATCCTTTCTAGCCTCTATGAGAGGAAGACATGATACCTGACTGTGGAAACTGTGTAGATGACACACAAATTACCTGCTTTAAAACTACCTTTACAAGCAAAAAAAAAAAAAAAAAAAATACAAAAAACATTTTGGAATATTTTTTATTCCCCTGTGTCTAACCAAAAAGTGGTACACTGAAACCTATTTAGTGCTATAGTGCGTTCAGAGAATCAAATAGTTAAAGACAGCAAGTTAATTTCCTCTATAACTGTCCTTATTGCTGTTTCCCCCTTTTCTAATCTTATATTTTTCTGGCCACTTGGTTCTGGCTCCGTTTTGTCAACTGCAGCTGTGAGTTGTACGAAACCTTTAAAGAACATGCCTTTGGCTTGTGACTATATGGAATATTTTGCACTCAGCAACATCTCATTTGGCTGAATAAATAAAAACTTCTAAACAAACATCTTTTCCAAAGCAAAGTGCTACTTGTATTTTGGACTCAGCACTTACTGCACTTGTAAATATGCATCAGCGTGGCCTGTGGTATATATGATTAGATGCTACATGGGGAGTTTTATTGCTTTATTGTTTCTGCAGCAGCAGCAGTGGAGCACAGAGTACATGAAATTTAGATAATTGTAGATGGGAACAAGGTAATTTTAGTTACAGCTATTCCCTTTCACATAAGTGAATCTATGTTATTTTCTTATTTTTGTTTGAGACACTAGTTTAAAGGAGAGCATAGCTGAGACTCTGCAGGACTTCCTCCTTCTACCTCTGTTTGAACATGCAAGTATATCCATGAGTAGAAAAATATGGGCTGTTCTTCTCATGTAATATGAAGTTGACAAATGACCAGATGCAACCATAAATCCTTTAAATGACTAAGGAAAGCTCATTTAAAATTCTCATCTGACATCCTCATGACTGCTGTTCAACAACAAAAGCCTATTCATGCAATCTGGCTCATATACCATTGTTTGAAAACCATCAAAACCACAGACAGCCGCATGCTGAGATACAATAATTGTCAAGTCTATAGTGCATATTTTCCAGAATTGTTTAATGCTGGCACAGCATGTGCGCCAAAAAAAGCGTAATCAAACAGGCAGCAGTCTTCATTATGGCCATTCCATCGGGGTTTGAAAATTGCTCAGATTCGACCTCATCACAGCAAATGACAAAGTGGAGACACATTAGGACTTTGGATAGAAGTTACCTAGCAGAAAGCTGCAAGTATACTGCTATGTCAGAATGTTTTTGATCCACTAGTGCAGAAAGTCACCATTGCATGTCAACAACATCAATTTCTAGTAAGCAAGGCTGAAAGTCTTTAAAATTTCAAGTTTAAAAGAACAGATGGAGGTCAGCCAAAAATATTGTCACAAGTCCCCCCGAGGCACCTTGGTCAGAATTTTGTGGACCATTTCAGTGATTAATACACACTGACAGCGGGTTTTACTGGGTGGTATGAGCAGATCTACTTCAGGTTTGCTCACAGTTTGGCATCATGTTGTTTGTTTTCCAGGGCATATTAATGATTAGTCCCAGAACATCTCAGCTTATCCATATCTGGGTTAAAGGACAGAGTGACATTCGTCAACTCATTTCTAAGACTCCCTCTTTTGTAAAATGTTCAAGTAAAAATTTTAAAAGGAGACATTTGTTTATCCACTCTGTGCAAAATTTAAGACCAAGGAGGAATCAGTACATGACCATATTTTCCTAAACAGCAGTGTTGACCAATGTGTTCCAAAAGTTTTTAGTATCTCTGGAAGAAGAGTAGCAGGTAGGGAGTTTATTATTAGCGCAATCTTATGCCTGGGCTATTTTTAATTCTCTGCCTGAAAATACTGATTTGACATAAATGGATATTCTGCTATTTGGCTAGATTTTTCCCTGGGAGGGAAAAATTTATTCACTAAGGCTGCCAGATATGCAGAAATCTGTGACATATGCACAGCATGTGTGAAAAACAGCTCTGCACATTCACAGTTAGCCTGACACATCTGGGCAATGTCAGACTTGCAGAACAAACGATCTGTGCATCGTGGTGCATTGGGTTGACTGAGCACAACAAAAAGATGCAGGCAGTAAGTGTACCACAGCTGCAAACCACTGGACTCACTGAGCATCCCAGCACACATTTCTTTCTGGCATTAAAAATGGCACTTTAAGTCAAGAAATATTTACAGGCCCCATGCACAGTCACCAGGCAGGACATACCTGACAGTCACCTTGAAGGATTTGGCTAAAGCTCCCTTTGACAGTCCATAAAGAGCTACGGGGGGGGTGGGGGTGGGGGGGGGGGGGGGGGGGGTGGGGAGGAGGGAGGGGTGAATTTTACTGTGAAAAAAACAACCAAACAAAAAGAAAACACATGAAATAGGTTGCAGCCTTTCAGATAGTTCAGAATAAATTCAGAACACAAGTATACGTGTAGTTATGGAGGGAAAAATTACGGTGCATGTTCACCCATGTATAAACCTAAGGTTAATAATTCATACTTGCTCCACAGAGCTGTTGCAGTGAGATGTGATTAATTAATGCTTATAAAATACCTTGTAACCCTTGGGTTTCCAGAGTTATACTATAAATAAATCCCAGTGATGATGGGGATTACTCTTACTAATTTACCACTGCTGCTGTTTGCGTATAATCTCAGGAAACTTCTGAAATTTTAATCTCAAACAGAAACGTTGGTGCAACATTTGATTTTGGCATCTTTACATATGATTTCATCACACTTAAGAGGGCACCAGAAAAATAGAAGTGATTTCAAATAGCTGAAATTACTCATGCTAACAGTGCAGTCTCAAAGCATGACAAATATACAACTTTAATAGGATGTTAATAGTATGACAGTATTATGAAATTATTTGTTTCGCTACACTATATTCTATACATCATTAAACTTCGTAACTGACACTGTCTAGGACCTGAAGTCAAAGATGTTTATGAGCTCCAGCTGTGGACCAATGGAAAATGGAAATCTTTCTGTATGATTTCACGTAAAATATATGGAAAATAAATGGAGGAAATACATGGAAATGGAAAATATATGAGAGGACAAGGTATTTTAATAGATTTTGTTTTTTAATTTTTGCTTCATGTACCATAGACTACTAGAAGAGCTCGTAATTCACCAGTAACAAGATAATTTTTTTAAAATACTTTATGAAATCCTTAGTGCTATCATCTTGGAATTAAAGACTGAATAAGCTAGCTGCCTCTAGATAGCAAAAATAGTAAGAGTTGTCACTGGTTGGATTTCCTAAGAAAAACAAGGCTTGTGTGGTACAGTTCTGCACATCTGCACACATATGTTTGCTGGTTTATCACACATTTTAATAGCTTATAAATTAATTTGACAAATCTAAACAATATTTGACAAACTAGTGGGCACCTTATATACATGAAGTTTTAACAAGGTTTATCAGAAAAGGTGTGCAGGGAGAAAAGAGAAAACCTGCTAGTATTCCAGCTGAGGTTTAGGCTACATTGTGAGTTTTACATTATTATTGACACCAGAAAAGTCCTAAAATATTATCTCTATGCAAGCAAATTTTTAATTCATTCATTCATTTTTGGCATGGAAGAAATGAAGAAATTAATTGCGAACACTAAAAATGCCAGAAAGTAAAACCTGCAGGAAAGGAAGACTGCTTAGCTCTAATCCTAACTCATATTTGTTTTGTTTTGCCCTATAAATTGATATGAGGAATCAAAGTCAAGAAGGATCCAGAATAAAGGAATGAAGTGAATTCAATACCAATAAACTGAGCGAGTGTGTGGGAATGTTTTAGGACATGAAGATCAACAAGAACCAAATACTCTATGCCTATGCCAGGAAATGGATCAAACTTTAAAACCAGGGAGGCTGCATGTTAACTGATCGGAGGAAAAGGTCCTTCAACTATTCTATTTACCAAATAATGTCCAAGAATTATTTAGGGAAAGTGCTTCTTGGAACAAGCTAGTAAATGTTCTGTCAAATTAGCAGTATAACATATAATTTTTCAGCGGCTATCAATATTTTCTAGCTCATCTCAATTTCTGTTACTCACAAAGACACAGCATATGAAACTACTTTAAAATTAATCTAACATCTATTTATGCTTATGATGATTTGCTTGCTTTTGACTGGTTTTGTTAGATTCAATGAAAAACAGCAAAATAGAAGGATGGAAAAAAAAACCGGCTGTCAGAAAGTCAAGAAAGATGTTTACATTCCTACCACCACTGTGACAATCCTTCATGGAAAGGGTGATTGCTTTTCCTTTCCCTCTTTTGAAGCCTGGGTTTGCTGATGGAAAAAAATAGCCATCACGGATTATGACCAGACATACTCAGAATATAAACTCTGTGTAAATGAAGCCGGACTGACCTTCTGAAAATAAAATGCAAATCAGGAACTTTTGCACATTCTCCACAATCCTGGGAATCCAGTGTTAGGAATATGTTAGCAGAGTGGTCTTAGTAATGCTGTTGAAATCACTGGGTAATATAACATTTCCAAAGGTGAAGCAAAATGAGCCAGGATTGTGCAGAACTAATATTTGACTCAGCTTTATTATATGATGTCTGAGACTTGGATCCCTTGCTGGAGTTTAATCAAGGTTATTGAACATTTTAAACCAAATAAAATGAAGCTGAAATTTAGAAGTCCTAAGAGATCTGACTCCATATAATTATTTGTATCAGCATGGAAGAGGATAAAATATATATTAGGGTGGTTTGGATTATAACATCATATTCTGCTTGGACAAGTGATGAGAAACTTGAATTCTCTCTGCATTTTTGGATTTATTGTTAATTAATATGGTGTTTTGCCTTACTAAATCATATTGACACTCAGAATTTTCAAATGGATGCCAATTTTATCTAATAATTGATCAGAAAATGTGCAGAACTGCTGCATGGAACAAAATGACAAAACTCTTTACTGTGAGGGTGGTGAGGCACTGGAACGGGTTGCCCAGGGAAGTTGTGAATGCTCCATCCCTGGCGGTGCTCAAGGCTGGATTGGACATAGCCTTGGGTGGTATGGTTTAGGGGGAGGTGTCCCTGCCTATGGCAGGGGGGTTGGAACTAGATGATCTTCAGGTCCTTTCTAATCCTAACTATTCTATGATTCTATTTAGAAAAGATATATTGCACTGCTCATACTGTAGCATCTATGACTTAAGATCATTAGTATTTTGCCTTTCTGCTTCCAGATCTGACAATATGTGAGGACAGATTTCGCAGTGTGTATTTAAGAACTAAGGTTTATAAACCACATAGATCATTTGTGAAAGTCTGCTTTCCCCGGGGGGGGGGACGGGGGACGGGACCAAAAAAACCCAGTCAAAACAAACCAAAGTGCTGAAATTCATCTTTTTTCCTGTCAAAACTTTTACATATTCTCACATTTAAGCACTTACTGTAATTAAGATGAACGGACAGACAGACACTGGAACAGTTCCATAGCCATCTGAGCAGATTAGCGACAGAATTTGTAAATGATAGTTTATTACCACCAACAACCCCTCTCTCAAAAAAAAACAAAACAAAAAAAAACCAAAACAAAAAAAACCCACAACAGATAAATAATTACAGGCACATGAAAATGTAAAGGAAATCATAATTATTTATAACAGTGAAGTCCTGATGTGCTTGCCTAGGATCTACTCATGTAAAAGAGGAAGAGGAGAAATAACTTGAGGACAGAACTGGTAAATATAGAAAGAAAGAGTGAACTTGTGATAAAGATTTTAGGCTGAAATAGAGAAGAAAACTATGGATTTTCTATACTGGATACTTTACAGGCACGAAGTTCAGATGCAACACACATGTAAGGAGCTGCCCTACGTTGCAAAGGTATTAGAAACATGCCAAGACTCCAGTAAATCTTCCCCACATAGTGTATTTCTGTACCTAATTTCCTTAATATAGTCAATATTTTCTGTGGTCCATAAATGAAAATTGTGATTCTTATAAAATTTTTTTACTAATTTAAACTGTGCCATCCCTGTCCAGAGTCCACTTATGGCCAATCTCTGCCACTTCAAAGGCAGGTGATAAATAGGCAAAATACACCAAGTCAAAAGAGAGCTTTATAAAGTGCAGTTGCTTAAGACATTTGCCTTGATTCCTTTTATACTGATGTCAATAGTAAATCACCTATTTAGTTTAGTGAAAACTGAGTTAAACCACTTATCAAACCCTCATAATAGGAGCACAAAATATTTAGCCAACATCATCTAATCCCAGATGCTTGGTTTAGCATGTTGGCTGAGCTGCAGGAAGTATACTAATGAAATTATTGTCATTTGGGAAACAGCCCACTCTTTGGAAGCTTGCCTGGATGATTTGATCTGGATCCAACATAAGTTGGAATACTTTTTTTTAAACTGAAACATACAGTAATGCAAACGTGTTAACTAGCACTATCTTCATAAAAGACTGCTGCTGTGCTAAGATATTTCAGGCTGTGCAAGCATTTTTGTTTTAGAGACTGTAGAAAAAGCAGCCCTTTCTGGCGCTTTTACCTGAAATTATCATAGTAATGAAAGTCCCAGCTTCTCAGTTGAGAGTTGAAGTGTAGCCTTTGTGCCCAGCAAGATTTGAGCTTTTGAGTTATAGCAGTTTTGTCTCACTGTATGTTTAGAATATCACAAAAAACAGAATTACCTTGGCAACATAATTTTTTCTGTTCCAGTGAGATAATGGTTTTATGTAACTGCTAGTACTGGTCAGCCCCTTAATTGCAGCAGAGACCTGATAAAAATGAAGCACACTTTTAGAGCTGACAGCAGTGTCTGTACAAAGAACTCCTAATCTTCCGATGCACATCTAATTGCTCATGGTGCTCTCTTTAGGAGGATGCTCATCCAGATAATGCATTTTGAGACTCTGACAGAAACTGTGCAATAGAAATAACACACTCAAATCAAGACATGTGGCATGGAAGGTAACAATATTCTGCTTCTAATATGAAATTTAGAAATCTGAACTCAATGCACTAAAATCCCTTCCCAGCTCCTTTGTTCCATGCTACATTTTAATGACTTCCATAGCTGTCTTAATGCAATGTACACCCAGTGTATGTTCTAGGACAAAAAACACCTACACATGTCTCAGATGTGTAAACTCCGGCCTATGTATGGATGAACTCTCTGCCTCACAGACCAGAATCCAGAATTCAGAGTGATCTTCATTTACTACCGTAGTCTGCTTTTCTCAGTAACTTTCAAGAAAGAATAAACAGGTGTTTAAATGCAGGCAAAGACACCATCTACAACAGGAGTTGAACTCAAGAGTTCTAAGCAGGCCAATAAATCATGAAATAAGCAGATCTCATACACTTCCCTTGCATACTGCTTTCTGCTGACTAGCTCAATTATTTATCAATGCTGGCCTTTAAATCCCATTGCTCGTCTCTGAGCACTGCTTATACTTTAATGAAGGAATTTAGAAACCCACTTTGGGCACCTGATTTAGCAGACTGGGAGGAAAACCTCATCACATGAGGTCCGGTTTGTTCTTCAGCCTTTGATTATATGCTCTGAGAGCAGATGTGAGGTGTTCAGGGAAATGCCTGTGTTTTTTTCTTGAGTTATTCACTCTGTGAGCTATCTGGACTTGTAGAAATTGTGTACCTACAAATGCATTTTTCAAAGTTCTTCTTTTTAACTAGGATGTATGAGATATTGTGGAAAATAAGCAAAACCAAAGATAATTTAAGAGGCCTTTTCTGTAACAATTTTTTTTTGTGATAAAATGAAAATATTTCATAAATCATATAAAATCTGGCTTGTAATTTTGGTTCTTATATTTTTAAGAGATGTTATATTCTTTAACAGTGCATTCAACACCGTCCTGCATGACATCCTTGTCTCTAAGTTAGAGAGACATCAAATTAATAGATGGGCCACTCAGTGAATAAAGAACTTGCTGGATGGCCACAGCTTCAACTGCGTTGAACAAGAGTTGTGTTCAACGGCTCAATGCCCAGGTAAAGACCAGTAATAAGTGGTGTCCCTCAGGGGACAGGATGTTGGGACCGGTCCTGTTCAACATCATTGTCGGTGACATGGACACTGGGATTGAGTGCGCCCTCACCAAGTTTGCCAACGACACCAAGCTGTGTGGTTCGGTTGATATTCTGGAGGGAAGGAATGGCATCCAGAGGGACCTCGACACGCTTGTGAGGTGGGCTGATGCCAAGCTGATGAAGTTTAACCCTGACAAGTGCAAGGCCCTCCACTTGGGTTGGAGCAATCCCAGGCACAGCTACAGATTGGGCAGAGAAGAGATTCAGAGCAGCCCAAGGAGAAGGACTTGGGGGTGTTGGTCAATGAGAAAATGAGGATGAGCTGGCTTCAGTGTGTGCTTGCAGCCCAGAAAGCCAACGGTATCATGGGCTGCATCAAGAGGAGCGTGACCAGCAGGTCGAAGGAGGTGATCCTGCCCCTCTACTCTGCTCTTGTGAGACCTCTCTGGGAGTATTGTGTGCAGTTCTGGTGTCCTCAGCATAAAAGGGACATGGAACTGTTGGAACAAGTCCAGAGGAGGCCATGAGGATGATCAGGGGATTGGAACACCTCCCATATGAAGACAGTCTGAGAAAGTTGGGGTTGCTCAGCCTGGAGAAGAGAAGGCTGCGTGGAGACCTCAGAGCAGCCTTCCAGTATCTGTAGGGGGGCTATAGGGATGCTGGGGAGGGACTCTTCATTAGGGACTGTAGTGATAGGACAAGAGGTAATGGATTCAAACTTAAACAGGGGAAGTTTAGATTAGATATAAGGAGAAAGTTCTTTACTGTGAGGGTGGTGAGGCACTGGAATGGGATGATCAAGGAAATTGTGAATGCTCCATCCCTGGTGGTGTTCAAGGCCAGGTTGGACAGAGCCTCAGGTTCAGTGGCAGGTGTCCCTGTCCATGGCAGGGGGTTTGGAACTAGATGATCTTCAGGTCCTTTCCAACCCTAACTATTCTATGATTCTATGATCAAATAATATAGAAATATATTAATGTAATTAACAAAAAAATCCAAAAAAAACCAAACAAGCAAATTGAAAGTGTTATCTGGTATAAGTAGAAGGCTCCTACAGACATTTTCAAGAAGGGGCAAACAAATTTTCTATATATATTCTCTTTCTTTTAGTGCTTAACAAAATATCTTGTGTTCTTAGAGACAACATTGTGGGATGGGGGGAAGTTGTCTTACTTGGTGCAGAAGTGCAACTGCCTTTCTGGAAACGGTAGAATGTCCTGGGTTCAGCAGTAGCAGCCATTTTTTCTCCTTCTTAGTAGCTGGTGCAGTGCTGTGTTTTTGACTTTAAGTCTGGAAACAGAGCTGATAACATCGATGCTTTTAGTTGCTGGTCAGTAATGTTTACTCTGACTAAGGACTTTCTCAGGCTCATGCTCTGCCAGGGAGGAGGGGAAGCCAGGAGGAAGCAGACAGGACACCTGACCCAAATTAACCAAAGAGGTATTCCATATCTGAGCATGTCATGTCCAGTATATAAACTGGGACCAGTTATCCAGGAGGGTTAGATCACTGCTCAGGTCGGGCTGGGTGTCGGCAGGTGGTGAGCGGTCGTATTCTCTTCCGTTGTTTTTTCTCTTATCATTATTATTATTGGTGGCAGCAGTAGTGGGTTTGTGTTATACCTTAGTTACTGGACTGTTCTTATCTCAACCCGTGGGAGTCACATTCTTTAGATTCTCTTCCCCATCCTTCTGGGAGCAGAAGGGAGGAAGACGGGGAGGAGTGAGATAGCGGCTGCATGGTTCTGAGTTACGGCTGGACTTAAGCCGTGTCATAGAAGTTCCATGGATTTTGTTATCCTCCTCATTGTACCTGAGTACACTCATCCTTTTGAAGTTTTCTCCATATATGTTAGAGAAAGGTTTTATTACACTTGAGTCATTTGAGTGCCTCTGAACAAGTTTTGAACTAAAGTTATGTAAAGATGAATGCATTCTGGACATCTTTAGCTTTATTATTTGTTTTTATTTTCAATGTAAGAGGCTCAGATTATACCTGTGTCACTGGAAAATCCCTTATAAATTCAGTTATATTCCATATTTGATAGTTGAAACCTGGTGGGAATAAACAGCGATGTAATGCCTATAAGAAGGACAGGGAGAGATTTTTTATCTGGGGCTGTTGTGATAGGACAAGGGGTGATGGGTTTAAACTAAAAGAGGGGGATTCAGGCTGGATATGAGAAAGAACTTTTTTACAAAGGGGGTGGTAGAACACTGGCATGGGTTGCCCAGAGCGGTGGTGGATGAGCCATCCCTGCAGACATTCAGGGCCAGGCTGGGCATGGCTCTGAGCACCCTTATCTAGCTGAAGATGTCCCTGCTCACTGCAGAGGGATTGGACCAATTGACCTTTGAAGGTCCTTTCCAAACCGTTTTGTGATCCCATATTTCTGTGGAGCAGGAGTGGTGCTGTCCTCATGGAAAGTGGCATAAAAATCTGAGATACATAACATCAAGGATGGAAAAAGAGTTTCATAATATGTTTCTGCCAGTCTGTTGTATTTCAAATTGCCATTGAACAATATTTTAAGCCAAATTTTTGATCAGCTTAATTAAAAGAAATTACTTCTGTTAAAAAAAACCCTTTATAATGTCTTCATTTTTTTTTACAATGTTTAAAAACATTTGCCAGGCACAAAATTACTTGGGGCCTAAGGCTGCACTTCTGAAACAGTTGGAGGCGATCAAGTTAAATCTGCCATAGCCCTGCCCTCCTCCTTGTGCTGCCAGGTTTCAAGTGCTAAACTGGCATAAAAATCATCATTTTCTTGCTCTTGTTTTGCTGAGTGACATTTCTGCTCCACAGGTTTAGCTGATGTGGACTAGTTCACAAAGAAGGTTACTGAGTATTAGTTCTGCACAAAGCAAGAAGTAGTATCGTTCCTTTAAACCCTACCTGGTCATGTAGGAACATGGGGAATGTCACTTCGATAAAGAAAGATTGTCTGGACAAAGCACTTGTAAATATGAAGACAGATTTTGCTGACTCCCTGGCAACCACCAATAGGCTCAGATTTTAAGAAATAGAAGAATAAAAAAAAAAAAAAGGAAGAAAGAAGAAAAGGAAATAAAAAAAAATTTTTTTCAAAACCCTTAAATTCTGATATGTTGGTTTTGATTTTTTTTTTAAGTTTTCCATTAAAACTATCTTCATGGGTAAACAAGAAAACAATTCATCAGCATTTACTGCATAAAACTTACACTGGAAATAAGGAAAACATGCAAAACATGCCTTTTAATAATAAAAACTAACATTTTCTGTCAAGATCTTAAAGATTTCTAGTTAATGTATTAATTTTGTATGTAAATAGCCTGATATGTTTGTCATTTTTATATAAAAGCTGCAAAAATATTTATGTTCTTAAATTTATATACATCAGATAGCAGAAATAAGGCACTCTAGGGCTATGTTTAAACAGATGAAGAGGCTTTCTGAAAATGATATAGCCATGGGAAGCCTTTAAGAAACCATTTTACTGCTTTTAAAAAACCTCTTTTTTCACAAAGGGTTTGTTTGATGAAATGGTTCATAATTCATCAAAAATAGATTAAACCTGAATACTCCAGCTTAATTCTCATTCTGTGAAAAACAAACAAACAGCTTCTTGTTGTGTTATAAGACTGTTGCGTGTTTGGTTTGTGTACATGTTTGTGGGTTTTTGGGGAGAGTGTGGGGGCCATAGCATAAAGCATCCTTATCAAAATTGCTTAGTAGGTGGCCTTATTAGACTATCAGCTTTAGCTCTAAGTGATTGGTTCAACAACTATCCTGATAATTTTTAAATTACTTTGAGAAATCCCTAGAAAGTATAGTTTAGAGAAGATTTCAGAAATAGAATAGTTTATTGGTGGATTTTTTTTTTTTTTTTCCCCAAAACAATGAGCTTTCTCAATTCATTACTGCTTCTAGGCTCCGTAGCACTTGTTTTCACTGCACACTCAACGGTTACTCATATTTCTTCCTTATGGCCCATATAACCCAAACTTCTATCACATGTGGCAGAGCAGCTGCCACAATTGTTTTGAAATTAGTTTTACACTTACAAGGCAAAAAAACACACATAAACATCTATGACATAGTCTAGCAACTTGGAAATAAGCCAGTAGTAATTTTGTTGGCTGTGGTGGTTCTGTGCTACTTTGCTGTGTCACACACAGCACTCAAAGTTCATTCGAGGAGATGTTGAGCAAAACAAGAAATAGCTTGCTCTTCTTGCAGTGGAAAATTACAGGTCTTTCCATAGTGATTACTTCAGAGGGAAATCTTAGAATTATAGAGTCATAGAATAGTCAGGGTTGGAAAGAACCTTAAGATTATCCAGTTCCAACCCCACTGACATGGGCAGGGACACCTCCCCCTAAACCATGCCACCCAAGGCTATGTCCAGCCTGGCCTTGAACACCGCCAGTGATGGAGCATTCACAGCTTCCCTGGACAACCCAGTCCAGCCCCTCACCACCCTCACAGTAAAGAATTTCCTCCTTATATCCAATCTAAACTTCCCCTAAGTTTGAGCCCATTACCCCTTTTTCTATCACTTGTCGTGGTTTAAGCCTCTCTAACCACGCAGCTCGTTCTCTCCCTCACTTTCCCCTTTTTTTTCTTCCCCCCTCTCCCGGAGGGATGGGAAGGAGAATAGAAAATAATGCAACTCCCACAGGTTGAGATAAGAACAGTTTAGTAACTAAAGTATAACACAAATCACTACTGCTACCACCAATAATAATAATGACAAGGCAAATACAAAGAAAGAATACAATCACTCACCACCTATACCCAGCCCGACCCAGCAGTGCACCCCCACCCTTCCGGGTCTCTGCTCTCTGCTCTCCATCCTGGGCATGACGTGCTGTGGGATGGAATAACCTCTTTTGTCAGTCTGGGTCAGGTGTCCTGTCTCTGCTTCCTCCCGGCTCCCCTCCTCCCTGGCAGAGCATGAAACTCAGGAAGTCCTTGGCCAGACCAAAACATCACTAAGCAGTAACTGAAACATTGGTGTTATCAGCGCTGTTCCTAGGCCCAAAATCAAAAACACAGCGCTACACCAGCTACCAAGAAGGAGAAAAATGACTGCTGCTGCTGAACCCATGACATTATCCACCCCTTATTCCATACCATTCACGTCATGCTCAGATCCCACATTTTCAATATACCATCACATGTATATGTATATATACACACACACACAGAGAAAGGGAGAGAGATCATCCCTTAGTGCATAGACCAATCCCTACAAAGCTGCTGAGTCCATCCAGTCCATGATGTCAAGCTCCATCTTTTGTGACAGCCTTTCAGAGCAGGAGAGGCTGTGTGCAGAGTTCACACTCGTCAATAACCTGGGCTACAGTGTCTATTGCTAAGTCCACCCTTCGATCATGAGTCCATCTGTATGCTGCATCTCTGCCCTGATGGCCTGAGGTGTCATGGGCCCACCAGGCTCAAAGTAATTCATCCACCCCTCCAGCAGTTTCTGCAGCTTGTCGTTGGGGACTCCATACAGCTGCCTTCCATCTGCGATGCTTCCAAAGCACTGGAGGGGCCCAGTGGACTAGATACTCGCCCATACTGTCCCACACACTCTGCCACTCATGACTGTCCAGCTGCAGGGAAAATCTCTTGGTCATACTGCATTGCAGACTAACCCTAGACAAGGCCCACACCCCACTCTGCTTAACTCTCGGGACCAGACAAAATGGTTGTGGGTAAAACACACTCTGTATACATGCCACCATACTGATCCCCATCACAATCAGCAGGCAAGTCTCAGGGGTACCCAAAGGCCATTCAAACCCTTCAGAACTCTCCAATGAGGCTGCTGTAGTTGTCACTGGGGCTGATGTAGCTGCTGTGCTTGCCAGCTCTCTCACCACCAGCTCCTCTTTGTCTAAGTCCAGGTCTTCCTCCTCTGCCTTGCTGGGAAGTGCTGCGCGGTCTCCTGCATGCTTCTGGGGCTTGGGCTCGGGCTCACGGGGCTCTGCGGGCGGCTGCTGGGGAATGCTCTCGGCCGCCGCGGGGCTGGGCTCGGCTGCAGGGCTCGGCTCCTCCACCGTCGTCTCCTCCCGCTGCTTGGCAGCTGCCGGGCTGGGCTCAGCGGGGGGGCTCACCCCTTCTGCTACCTCCTTCCTCTGCTCGGCAGCCGCGGGGCTCAGCTCCTGGTCCCCGGGTCCGCTCCCCCGGGCTGTTTCGGCAGCCGGCGGTTCCCGGGGCAGCCCCGCCTCGGCTCTCCACAGCCTCGCCAGGACGGTGAAGAGCAGCTGAACTGCCAGGTACACATCCGCCCCCCACGGCTTCTGGAGCCCGCCCGTATTACAGAGCCATTCCAATAAAGTACAATGAAACAAGAACCTTAACCCAAAACCCATATCTGAAAAATGCTAAGATAACAAATACCGGCTGTAAGTAAGGTACAACAGGCTGAAACCATGAATGCAAGAGAACCAAAAGCAACAACTTTGAGAGCCAATAAATCAGCATTGTGACGAGTGGCTATTAATCCTGTCGTTATCTCAACCCTTCGTGCCCCACGTTGGGCGCCAAAAAGAACTGTCGTGGTTTAAGCCTCTCTAACCACGCAGCTCGTTCTCTCCCTCACTTTCCTCTTCTTTTTCTCCCCCCCGCTCCCGGAGGGATGGGAAGGAGAATCAAAATGAATGCAACTCCCACAGGTTGAGATAAGAACAGTTTAGTAACTAAAGTATAACACAAATCACTACTGCTACCACCAATAATAATAATGACAAGGCAAATACAAGGAAAGAATACAATTCTCACCACCTAATACCAAGCCTGACCACGCAGTGCACCCCCACCCTTCCGGGTCTCTGCTCTCTGCTCTCCATCCTGGGCATGACGTGCTGTGGGATGGAATAACCTCTTTTGTCAGTCTGGGTCAGGTGTCCTGTCTCTGCTTCCTCCCGGCTCCCCTCCTCCCTGGCAGAGCATGAAACTCAGAAAGTCCTTGGCCAGACCAAAACATCACTAAGCAGTAACTGAAACATTGGTGTTATCAGCGCTGTTCCTAGGCCCAAAATCAAAAACACAGTGCTACACCAGCTACCAAGAAGGAGAAAAACGACTGCTGCTGCTGAACCCATGACACACTACAGGCCCTAATGAACAGTCCCTCCCCAGCATCCCTATAGCCCCCCCTTCAGATACTGGAAGGCTGCTCTGATGTCTCCACGCAGTCTTCTCTTCATGCTGAACAGCCCCATCTTTCTCAGACTGTCTTCATACAGGAAGTGCTCCAGTCCCCTGATCATCCTCGTGGCCCTCCTCTGGACTTGTTCCAACAGTTCCATGTCCCTTTTATGTTGAGGCCACCAGAGCTGCACACGATACTCCAAGTGAGGTCTCACAAGAGCAGAGTAGAGGGGCAGGATCACCTCCTTCGACCTGCTGGTCACGCTCCTTTTGATGCAGCCCAGGATACCGTTGGCTTTCTGGCCTGCAAGCACACACTTGAAGCCAGCTCATGTTCAGTTTCTCATCGACCAACACCCCAAGTCGTTCTCCACAGAGCTGCTCTGAATCTCTTCTCTGCCCAACCTGTAGCTGTGCCTGGGATTGCTCCCACCCAGGTGGAGGACCTTGCACTTGGCATGGTTAAGCTTCATCATGTTGGCATCTGCCCACCTCTCAAGTGTGTCGAGGTCCCTCTGGATGGCGTTTTTTCCCTCCAGTGTATCAACCGAACCACACAGCTTGGTGTCGTTGGCAAACTTGCCGAGGGCGCATTCAATCCCACTGTCCATGTCACCGACAATGATGTTGAACAAGACCGGTCCCAACACTGATCCCTGAGGGACACCACTAGTTCTTGGTCTCCAGCTGGGCATCAAGCCATTGAGCACAACTCTTTGCTTGCAGCCATCCAGCCAGTTCTTTATCCACTGAGTGGTCTACCTATCAAATTGATGTCTCTCCAACTTACAGACACTGGAGATCAGTAACTAGTGGTGTCCCTCAGGGATCAGTACTGGGACTGGTCTTGTTCAGCATCATTGTCGGTGACATGGACACTGGGATTGAGTGCGCCCTCACCAAGTTTGCTGATGACACCAAGCTGTGTGGTTCTGTTGATATGTTGCAGGGAAGGAATGCCATCCAGAGGGACCTTGACACACTTGTGAGGTGGGCTGATGCCAACCTCATGAAGTTTAAGCATGCTAAGTGCAAGGTCCTCCACCTGGGTGGGAGCAATCCCAGGCATAGCTACAGGTTGGGCAGAGAAGAGATTCAGAGCAGCCGTGCAGAGAAGGACTTGGGGGTTTTGGTCGATGAAAAAATGAACATGAGCTGGCAGTGTGTGCTTGCAGGCCAGAAAGCCAATGGTATCCTGGGCTGCATCAAAAGGAGTGTGACCAGCAGGTCAAGGGAGGTGATCCTGCCCCTCTACTCTGCTCTCGTGAGACCTCACTTGGAGTATTGTGTGCAGTTCTGGTGCCCTCAACATCAAAAGGACATGGAACTCTTGGAACAAGTCCAAAGGAGGGCCATGAGGATGATCAGTGGACTGGAGCACCTCCTGTATGAAGATAGGCTGAGAAAGTTCAGGCTGTTCAGATTGGAGAAGAGAAGGCTGCATGGAGACCTCATAGTAGCCTTCCAGTATCTGAAGGGGACCTATAGGGATGCTGGGGAGAGACTCATCATTAGGGATTGTAGTGACAGGACAAGGGGTAACGGGTTCAAACTTAAACAGGGGAAGTTTAGATTTGATATGAGGAAGAAATTTGTTACTGTAAGGGTGGTGAGGCACTGGAATGGGTTGCCCAGGGAAGTTGTGAATGCTCCATCGCTGGTGGTGTTCAAGGCTGTATCGGGCATAGCCTTGGGTGGCATGGTTTAGTGTGAGGTGTCCGGGGGGTTGGAACTCGGTGATCTTAAGATCCTTTCCAACCCTAACTATTCTATGATTCTATGATTCTATGATTCTATGTTTAGTGGGACAGTGTCAAATGCTTTGCACAAGTCTAGGTAGACATCAACTGCTCTACCTCTGTCCATCAGTTCTGTAGCCTCAGCATAGAATGCCACCAAATTGGTCAGGCAAGATTTCCCCTTAGTGAAGCCATGTTGGCTGTTACCAACCACCTTGTTGTTTTTCATGTGCCTTAGCATGCCTTCCAGGAGAATCTGCTCCATAATTTTGCCAGGCACAGAGGTGAGACTGACTGGTCTGTAGTTTCCTGGCTGTTGTGGTTTAAGCCTCCATAATTCATGCAGTTTTGCTTTCTCACTCCCCCCTCTTTCTTCCCCCAGTCCCGGGGGGATGGCGAGGAGATTCAAAAGAATGCAACTCCCACAGGTTGAGATAAGAACAGTTTAGTAACTAAGGTATAACACAAACCACTGCTGCTACCACCAATAATAATAATGACAAGGCAAATACAAAGAAAGAATACAATCACTCACCACCTATACCCAGCCCGACCCAGCAGTGCACCCCCACCCTTCCGGGTCTCTGCTCTCTGCTTTGCATCCTGGGCATGATGTGCTGTGGCACGGAACACCTCCTTGGTCAGCTTGGGTCAGGTGTCCTGTTTCTGCTTCCTCCTGGCTTCTCCTCCTCCCTGACAGAGCATGAGACTCAGAAAGTCCATGGTCAGACCAAAACATTGCCAAGCAGTAACTGAAAACACTGGTGTTATCAGCGCTGTTCCCAGGCCGAAAGTTGAAAACACAGCACTGAACCAGCTACTACGAAGGAGAAAAATGACTGCTGCTGCTGAACCCATGACACCGGCTCATCCGTTTTCCCCTTCTTGAAAATGGGGGTTATGTTTCCCTTTTTCCAGTTGTCAGGAACTCCACCTGGCTGCCATGATTTTTCAAATATGATGAACAGTGTCTTAGCTTCTTAATTCGTCAGCTCCTTCAGGACCTGCGGATGGATTTCATCAGGTCTCATGGACCTGTGCACATTTGGGTTCTTAAGATTATCTCAAACAAAATCCTCTCCTACAGTGGATCTAAGGTCTTAATTCTCACAGTCCCTGTGTCTGCTTTCCAAGACTTGGATGGTATGGTCAGAGCATTTGCCAGTGAAGACTGAGGCAAAGAAGTCATTAAGAACCTCAGCCTTCTCCAAATCCAGGGTAGCCATTTCTCCTGACAGGTTCCGGAGAGTGCCCAAGTTGTCCCTAGTCTGTCTTTTATCCGCCGCGTACCTATGGAATTCCTTCCTGTTATCTTTCACATCCCTAGCCAAGTTTAATTCTAACTGGGCCTTAGCTTTCCTAACCTGGTCCCTAGCTTCCCGGATCTTGTAATTTTGTATATGTGGCTCAGAGTCACAGACTGAAGCAGACACATATGAACCTATCTGTAAAATGTATGTATTTAATATATCTCAGACTAATCAGGGTGTTACCTGGCTCAGTTTTCCTTCAGGGCAAGCCCAGCTCCTCAGAAACAAAGCCTTGGGTCCATTTGGACATTGGCATGGGTCAGGAATCATCCTATTCAAGTAATTCCCAATAAAACACCATCTTATAGTGGAGTTGTGTTTGCCTTCTGTATTCTCATTAATACCTACCTGAACAAGGAGTCCTCTCATGCCACTGAGATGTTCCAGGGTGTACTGCAGGGTTTCTACCCGCTGCTACAGAAAGACTGGGTCTCTTCATGCAATGTTTGCCAGCTCTGTGTGGGTGCTGAAAATGCCTTTGGGTCACTCAAGAGGCAAGAAAAGCAAGTATTTATCTAATGAAAACAAAACCTAGCAGTCCTAATGTTGTTTTCTACAGATAATATCCAGAGAAAATCTGTGAATTTTTATACCCATATAAAACCCTTTCTATCAGTGGAAAAGGAAAATAATTTGTGCTTCACAAGGTTTCTCAGGGAAGGGTCATACAACTTGGCCTGAATGTTTTGGATTAAATATCTACAGGCCCAAAAAAGGTTTCCAGAACAAATTTATGAAAGATGTTTGATTGAGGATCACTGTATTTACAGAAAGAACTTCAGACTCAGCAAGTTTCTGATTAATGTTGTCTGAGAAAGCATACACAACATATCTCAATATGTTTTAATCTTCTTTCTGGGATTCTGCTTCCGCCTCAGAAGGAAACAGGTAATTTGTCGCCTGCAGTATAAAACATACATCCTTCTGTGCTGTAAAACTTTAATTAAAACAAAACAATAGTAAGCATACCAAAACAAAAATCTACTGAGAACATTTCCTTGTGCAAGAAGAAACAATTCACAAACCTAACCAAGTAATAACCTAGAAGAAAATATTATGAATCGATCAGAATGAAGTAGATCCCTATCTCTTTCAACATATAATTTTCTAGAGATAAATTAGTTTTCTTTTTAGGTAAATAATACTTATACTTCTTTCAAATCCAGGTGTTGTTTTGTAGTCCACAGCGCAGCAACTCCCTGTAGAAATGTGAAAGCTGGAGAGAGAAATGATCTCTTAAGCTGGGACAGTTCTTAGTAGGACAAGACACTATGCTTTATCTTGTCTAAATATAGGTGACCTAAATGTGAAAGCCCTTACCCGTTCCCTTGAAAGCCTTGCCTACCGTCAATTGCATCTCACCAGCTGGAATTTAGCCAAACACTGAACTTCTACTTACTTCTTTCTATTACTACTGATTAATGTACTTACCCAAACTCATCCCAGCAGATTCATCTCTCTCTCTTTCTGGCCCACTTTTGTTACAGAGATTAGAACTTTCTTTATATAAATCATATGCAAGTACTCCACCAAGTGCCAAATAGCCCGCTCATCCTCACTGTGCATTATTATGATCTGATGCACTTTCACATGTTCAATACTTTGTTTATGTAAATATGCATGTAAAAAAAATATATATATATATTTAAGCTAATTTTCATGGCTTTCTTTACAGTGAGAGTATATTGGTTTGTATGCTTAGGAGAACAGTAACTGACACATGAACCGTACACGTAGATAATACATGCTGTGGGTATCATCAGAAACACTACAAAGTCTCTCACATTCCTCTTGTGGCAGAAAGATGTGGAGAAAAAAAGCTGTTTGTTTTTTACCACCCTAGCTTTACTTCAGATACAGGCTGCTAGACAGGTACAGGTGACATTCTGGGGTTAGAACACAGTGCGTGTTTGTATGATTATGCATGTGTGTCTCTGAGATTATTTAGGATGTATAGAGTATATATTTTCCAGTAACAAGCAGTCACATAGTGCCTGCCCTGCTCTTTACAATGAAAAAACTGTGCACAGCTCCAAAATGGAAAAAAAAATCATTTTATTTAACTCAAGTATTTTGACATTCGATTTTTCAGGAAAAAAATGTGTCAAGAGGAGCTGTCATTTTCCTGCTCTTCGATCAGCACAGCTGAAGAATGGTTGGGAAAGTGCATCTGCCTTCAAATGCCTTCCCAGAGCATGGTGATCCTGTTCCTGCTCACATCTCACAATGATCCCAGGAGAAAGGACCAGCTGCAGCCCAGAAGGCTGTGATGGATTGAACAAGAGAAATTCTTCCTCCAGGCTCTAGCCCTGTTAGGCTCAGCCCCCTGAGACCCACAGGTGACTGCGGGCGCAACAGCAGGTTTGTCAGGCAGAGCCTGAGGTTCAGCACTCAGCATCTATGCAACATTTCCAGTGAAGCATATGGCAATAAAAAAATATCTGGCACCGTAGTTTCTATATGGTATCTGGAAGGTGTTGCCCAAGGAGGACAGTCTGCTTCAGTTTCAGGCTGAAGATCAGCACAGATACTTGTGTACTAGTGAAATTACTGATGCTGATTTACTTCTATATAACGGATTCTTGTTTACAAAATCTCACACAAGGTGAGCAATGTGCAAACCGGTCAGGCCTTATTATCCATTTAAAATGAAGGTTCTTTTGTGTCATAATATGTCTTTTCCTCTTCTATTTGGATCACTGTGATTCCCTATAAGGATTTTTACTACTCAGTGGCAAATGGGCTGAAAAGTCTCTGTCAGGTAAAAAAACTGACACACCACTGACCTCAAATTTCTCAGCAGTCCCTGGAGGTCTATCCTGGCTCAGAAGTTTTATCACCGCGATATTTAACAGCTTCTATAACTTAGGTCTTTCTGAAGTTTATTGTTGGCAGATATAGCATATTCTCATAGGCTTTGTGGTTTCATCTCTTTTTCTTCTCATCTTCTCATCACATCATGGTAATCAACTCCACATAGGTCAAAGAACTCTTCAAAGTACTCCTTTGAACCTCTGCCTCCTGAAAGACATTCCCGCTGTATTCTCTGAAAACTTGGATCTCATCCAGTTTTGCTAGATAAAGACTTAGGAGTATTTGGTGAACACCTTATTAACTAAACAGGAGAGCAGAAAACAATTCCTATATTTTTCACTAACATCTGGCTTCAGAACAGTGGGAGGGAAAAACCCAGCAGCAAATGATCTGCATGCACTGGTTGCAAACTGGTAGCTGCTCTCCCAGATGAAACCATGCACTTGAAGTACCATTTAAAATCTTCAGCAGGGAGCTATCATACCATCTTTTATGTTAGTTGTGAGGCATGTAAATGAGAGTTTTGCTATTTTCCTTCCAAAACTACAGAGCTGAACATCCTACTTTTTCCCCAACTGTTCAGCTGAAACCAGCTGCTGTTATTTTCTGAAGCCTACGCAGTATAGGGAGCCAGCAGCCACCATAGAGAGATTTGTTCTCATAAGCATCCAAAGAAGCTTCAGTGAAGGGGCAACTTATTCCACAGTCACCTATACTCAAAGTCTCATTAGAAACCTGATCCATTTTGCAGGGAAGAATACCCAAACTTCTCATTGACTTGACCTAGCTTTGGTTGTGTTTCTTTTTATTTTTCCACTTTGTGCTTCCATATTTTCTTTATTAAAATGCATTGCATGTTCATTCTGACCTCTTCCATTTATTTTCTAGGCCAACCAAATTGCATTATCCACAGGATGAAGCAAATCATCATCAACTTCTATTGCTCTTAGCATCACCCATCTTGTCTTAATAGCCTCCATCAAAAGCCTATGGTGTGTGTACTTGAACCAAATCTCTGGGCTTTTTTCTATATTTTTTTGTCACTACATCTACTCTTTTCCCCTTTCTAGAAGGCATGAAGACACATCTCAAGTGAGAATGGTGTAAGACATTCCAAGTTCACTTGATTTTCATACCTTTGTTCATTACCACTTCTGCCTGCCTATTCTTCCCATTACTAGTAGTCTTTATTCTGTTTTCCTTAAATAGTCTTTTACTTTGGGTTATGGTTTTTGCAATTTTTCAGGGACAGAAACCTCATCTTCCTCTGTACAAGTGAAGTATATTCATCATCATGCGATAGTGTGTAATTCTTTTTTGGAGATGGATGCGAATCAACTGTAAGATTTTCCATTGCCTTCAGAAAAGCTGCCCACTTACACCAACTGAATAACTTAATTGTTCAAGCTTATTCATTCAATGTCCTAGATAAAGAGGCATCTGTGATTAGTCAGCAGTGCCTAGCAGTGGAGGCAAAGTCAATTTGCAGTAACTGTCAGCTTCTTATTCAGAAAGCTGAGTGACTTTGCAGAACTTTATCACTAAAGTTATTACTCATTCTCCTTCCTTATGAACATTAAATTAAATTTATGAAGAAGGCAGAAGATGCAGTGTTTTTAGTTTGTGAAAATCACCCAGGAGCATCTTTTACATTGCTGAGAGTAATGCAATAGAACAAATGAAACAAAAAATTAAAAAGAGTGAGTTTATCTAGATAAAGAAGTTAGCCTGGATATTTGGGGATGGCAGAGAAACTAATGGAAGGAGCTGCCAAGGAATCTTTGTCAGGCTATAGTACTGGAAGGGGCTGAATGAAGTCTAGACTACCATTTATGAAACAAAACTTCAATCTACTACTTCAATAATCATTTTTTCTTTCCAGGACCAAGAATTCTAAACTATATCATTCGCAGAATGGGGCATGAGCAGACAAATGTAAAACTTTTGTTCACTGAATTTTACCGGTGTGAAATAGACTGCTTTCCTCTTCTACTAGTTATATAAACCATAAAGGTATAAGGGTATAGTTTTCTTTAAAACAGATAAAAGTAGTATAATAATACAAATAATATTAAAATCTTGCTTTACATTACCCTATTAATATCATTATTTAACTGGAATTCTGTTCCAACTGTTGCCATGAAAAATAATGGCTTTTTCACTAGGCTGTATAGTTGTGAAACAGTTGCAAGTCTAAAAGCACTGTAAAAAAATGATGCATGACAAAGTGTGAGAATGGGAAAATCTCATTGTCACATTAATTATCTATTGACAGAAGATATACAGTAGGTGATGCAATGGCTTTGGATGTTCTTGTCTTTATTACCTCTTGGGGGAAAAGTTCAGATCATGAAATGAGTTTGGTGCTCTTGAGTAGACATTTGTCCTCATCACAAAACAGCCCCATAATTCAGCACGATGTAACAAAATTGGAGAGCTCAAATTGAGGAGGCTTAGAACCAGGAGCACCAGGAGCGATAAATCAGGCTAGAGGTGCAGGGCAATGCCGCTTGGGGTGACTTTCACAGCATCTGTGAGACAATGCCAACCCCGTTACAAATCATTTCTCCAGGCAGGCATCCTAAGGAGCTCCACGTACTTGAAGGGACAGATGCAGCTGGAAGCAGTGCTAAAAAGGATGCTGATCAGAACTGGTGCAAATCTCTATTCTATTAAATTATCATACAATTTTATGAGGACAGAGATTCCAATACTGTATTAAAGTCACATTCTGTAATTTCGTCTTTCCACTGTTAACTTACAGTGATATTTTCAGTCATAAACAATAAGCAGTGTGCATGATGCACACTTGTATGAATAAGAGCCCCTGAGGGGGATGTCTAAACGTGGCTAACTACTCTGAGTATACTTAATTGAATTATATTAGCATAACTGTCTATGTTAGATATCCATCTTTCAATTGCTAGTACAAATTCAGGCAAACACTGGTGCGTTCCCTTAGCTAACTGTAAACATTGTGTGATTTGTATAAAATGAATTGATGGTTTTCAGTTTAATTTTTAACGGCTGACCTCATGGTCTCAGTTCTCCTTTGGAGGTGGCTGCAGCAGCTACCTTCAACTTCACCTACTGTCACTACAAGAAGGCCCACTGGCAGCTATTTTGCTTATCACAAATACCACAATCTGGCCCTCAGACAGTAACATTCACCTTGGGAGAAGATTTTGACAAAGTTATAGGGTGTAAATCATGTCTATGAGACACAAAACTGTTGAAAACCCCATCTTTTGCTTGTTGCATATGCTTTTTTTCTATCTGTCATGATATAGGAAGGGCTCAAATAACTTAGGCTAAGAATGGAAGATATATAGAAACTACATATGCTATTGTTCTATGCGTGTTATTTATATATTTTGTGTATATATAATATATATAATGGACAAAATTAGGAGTCCTTTCCATTCTAGCTATGCCTTCTTACAATTCAGTCTCAAAAGATACTCTTTTGTGTGTTTAAAGAAATTATTTTCAACCATTTGTGAAAACATCAGACTGTCAACTTAGTTCATGACCTTAGTTTTCTGGCTAAGTTCTAAAGCCTGTATGCAAAACCCATGAAAAAGGAAAACTTTAGAACTGCAATATTCCACCTAGACTTACAGCCTTCCCCTGATTACTTTTCAACTAGATAAAACATGTGGTCTGCCATAACGGGCAAGAAAGGTAATTAACTGCTATATATTATGTATTTGGGAGAGACACCATGGATACATTTTCAAAGTGCTATTATTTTATTTATTAGCTGTCTTTAATTATAATCCTGGAGGAAACTGAATTATGGCCCAGCTGCAACACAGTCTGACAGTGGAGTAAGTTATAGCTGCCACCTTCATGGACTATAGGCAACACAACAAAATAAAGTGATCAGTTTCTTCCCTGAAATCTTCCAGACTTGATTAGATGAGAGACTAGTTAGAGATGGAAAAGTCTTTAGACACAGATCTGCTGTTTTTTTAATTCTGTCAGCTAGGTTTGACAGCTGAATACAATACTCTGTGATGGAATCATAATGATTAATTAAGTAAAAAAGCTGCACCCAGCTTCTTGTGCAGTTATGACTTATGTTATCCTCACAAATTATAACTTCCATCAGCTCTGCTCAATTAACTGAGGTTAAGCATTATAGATTATTGAAGGACTGGCTGATGATAAATCAGAATGACTTTCTCAATTTAAAAATAAAGGATGGCCAGGTGTTTTAGAGACAAGATTCAATGCCAAGCATTTAAAACACAATTCTCTGCTACGTGCTGTGGTATGAAATACCCCTTTGGCTAGTTTTGGTCAGGTGTTGTGTCTCTGCTTCCTCCCTGCTTCCCACCCCCTACTCACTGGCAGAGCATGAGACTGAAAAGCCCTTGATCAGGGTAAATGCTACTGAGCAACAACTAAAACATAGGTGTGTTACCAGCATTGTTCTCAAACTAAAGCCAGAACACAGCACTGCACCAGCTGCTAGGAAGAAAATTAACTCTATCCGAGCTGAGTATGAGAGCATAACTCTATGCAAGCCAGACAGGACAAATATCCAAGCAGAGGAACCTCTCCCTCCTCATTAATCAAAGAAGGATTGAATGACTAGGTGTCATGCTCAAGTCCTATGTGATCAAAGTGGAGAGAGCTCTATGTCCAACACATATTCAGATACCTGAAATTGCTCATGGAAGATGTAGCAGAAGACCTTCAGAGGGTATGATGCCTCATTCTTCTGGAAGGCACTTAGCTAGCACCAAATACCTTTCAAAATGTGTCATGTAGGGGCTGATTATAGACACAAATCTGGAGATTTCATCGCCTTGGTAAATCTAAGAATATGGCTACACATCTGTGTCTGCACTAGCAATTTGAATATACCAAGGGAGTCACCCATACTGTTAATTTTTTTAAATGATCCCTTTGTTTCAGACCATGGCAAGCCTGCGCTTTTGTAATCAGCTGCTGAGCGTGATGCAGAACCTAGCACAGTCCGGGGACCACTTCCAACAGCAGTTTGTGTGTGGTAATCCTGCTGTGAAGGCTAAGAGAGCTTAATGGCATGGGAAGATGTTGCTCCATGCCAGATGACTTTAATGTCAGAGGACAGGCATGTTTAAAATATGAATCCATTTAAGGCTGAATCTTAGACTTTGTCTTTGCCCTCTTCTGCAACTTCTGCTGTATTGCAAACAGACTTGAAGCAAGGTACCCCTAAAAGCCAAGCCAGTCTTTATATAGTATGTCCCTCATTAGGGTGGGTGAAATGACATAATAGCCAATACTAAATGGTCTTCAATTGACTCAAAGCTTAGGCATTTGCCTGGAAAACACCAATGAACATCCCCCAGGGTTTCTCAGGATAGTAATTTCTATGGTCTCTAACATGTGAACAACTGTTTCATTCTCCTCTTTGCTGTGTGCAGTACTGGAACAATCACAGATGTTTCCCATTGTTATTTATTGTCTCATAGCTGCCATTGGTTCAACGCAGCCTACTTTCGTCTCTCCACCAATACTTAGCACATAAACTCTTTGGATAAGCACATCTCTTTGTCTCTAGGATGTTCAACCTAAAATCTCTGCGCCAATACAGGTAAAATAATAATAGTAACTGCAATAGTATAAATGCAGACTTCAGCTGTTGGAGACAGGAAGTAGATAATGCACCTTAAATGCATGAATGTGTCTGTGTTTAATACAATATGCAATATTGTATTATATAAAACACATAGCATATAGCTACATATTATCTAACTATATACAGTAAAATAGTACTTTTGATGGGAGAATTTTTGACAAGTCACAACATATTACAGGATTTTCTTGAAAGGAAGGAAAAGTAGAGAAAAAACCATCAGATGAATGATTTGAATGAACCGAAATTCTTCATGAAACCATAACCTTTTCAAGTTTAACAGAGAAAAGCAAATCAATTGCTCCCCCATATCATCCAAAATATAATTGAAACCCCACAAAACAGTCGAAAAGAAATGTGAAAAAATAACATCTACTTATAAACATATGTATTTTTCTAATTATATCATTCATTACTCCACTACAAATGACATTACTAGTACCGTTTCATGGAAATCACAATCTTTATTTCTTGACAAAATGTACACGTTTTAATTGTAAAATCTATAAATAAAGCGAATAGTAAAAGAAATTTTGGAAGAGAAAAGGTTAATGAGACTATACTTCATGCTGGCTTTAAAAAAGGAATATTTAAAAGACCTACCCAACTGATCAATCAAATGAGTCACTTGGATGGTCAAGGACTGTGAAAGATGGCAGCTGACTGTACGCAATTCTCTAGTAAGTCAGGGGCTGAATGGTACATCACAAATGTTTTTACATGCTGGGACAAAGCTGCATTACTCTAGGGAAGGCCCTGTGAAAAATCAGACAAGACAGTGCCTTTGTGTGCTCCTGGTGGGATGCAGGAGTGTGTCCAATGGTGAGGGACTGGCACAGGATGCCCACAGAGGTGGTGGATGCCCCATCCCTGGGAACATTCAAAGTCAAGCTGGATAGAGCTTTGACAACCTGATCTAGTTAAAGATGTCCTTGCTCACTGCATGGGTTTGGACCAGATGACATTTAAAAGCCCCTTCCAACCCAAACTATTCTATGGTTCTTATGCACTGCATGTCTGCAGGACATCTGCACATCTGCTAGCCAGTCCTGGTGAGTAATGTGCAGAGGAGACAGAGCAGTAGCCCTGCAGCCTCTGGACAGCTGGTGTGTGTGACTTGTGCTACGCTTGCCAACCCTTCATGCTAAATGGAAAGGACACAGTGATCATAGGGACCTACTGGGTGAAAATCTGAAGCCGCCAGCATTCCCCTGGGCCTGCTTTACGCATACACGTTCATAAAGACATGACCATGTGGGCTGAGCACAGTCTAATCCTAAACCTACATAAGAATGCAAAGCTGAAGGTCAACTCTTAAAGTCCTTAAATACTCAAAAAGTCCACTGAAATCACTGTTATTAATTTCTGGGATAGTGAAATGCATGTAGAGAGGAGGCAGTAAGTGCAATCCATTCTCCTAGAGCTGGTGGAAGCTGGTCCTGCCTTGTACACTAGCTTAACTCCCACCATGTGAAGACCAGCCAGGGATCACAGGTAAAAAACCACAGTATTTTCTCCACTCAGGTTTGCAGAGAAGAGATGAAAGGGTATGCTAAGTGACTTTATAATACAGAGGAGCCACAAGGCAACCATGAATTGGGCTTTCAAGGAGCTACTTCTGCATGAGGGCTGAAGGGAAAAAACTCCAGGACCTACTCTGGAAGATGCTATGTCAATGATGCCTTTTTGAACTGTTACAGGTCACTGTGGTCAGCTCCTGATGGGTGGCTCACAGGGAACTGCCATCAGGTTGTACTTCCCTTTTTTTTCTTCAGGGATCCTTTCAGTTTCCGCCACAGACTATCCTTCCTCCTTATCCTCTTCTCCACCAGTGAGAACTCTTTCCTTCGTATTTCCCTCACTAGTCCATGAAAGACATCATCAATGTAGAAGCGGAGGGCAGCTGAAGTCTCGAAAAAGGAGCAGGAGTACTCTCTGGCTAAGCTCATTCCTTCTTCAGTAGAGACCTAGAGAGAAAAGTCCGTAAGTATTGCCTAATGCACAGAGCATGAAGCAACACGAGAACATTACAGTAGACGTAGTCTGACTTTCTGGATACTGCAGATCACAAACATTTAATTTTAAAGGAAAATATTCTAAGAGAGAAGATTCAAGAGTGAAAGGATCAGAATGACATGAGATTCTTGAACAGAATATATTGACAATATTCATGTGCTCAGGTACCTTATTCCCCTAATTCTAACACATCGTTTTTTCCATGTGTTTCTTCTTTTTAGTGCAGTAATCCTGTAGTTTGATAATGCTGGTACCTTTATTCCACAGACTGGAACAGATAGCCAGAAAGACTTACATAGAAAATCCCTGTTCAGTATTAATTGAATCCTGAAGGCAACTTGACTCAAGCACACCAGCTTTCATACCTCAAGATTTCTCAGTCACAGAAATTTCTGAGCATGCCTTTAAGTGTTTTGGTCTTGGTAGGCCTGTAATCCTGCCACTGAGCTAATGCCTGAGCTGCAGAAAGATCCAAAACCTATTTGTTTTTCAGTTCATCTTCCTTAAGTAACCTCATGTACTTACTATTCTCAGAGAACATGAAGAAATGTGTCTGTGTTTTGATGAACTGTAAGGGGTGGAATCATCATCAATCTAGAGGGGACCAAAGCAGATCTTTTTCTAATTTGCTTGGATTTTGAAACAGGGATCTTCCTCCTAAAATTTCTATATTGGTTACCTCTTGGCATTTGACCTGCCACCCTGCTAAATGGAAGGGTGTTCAGCATACTGATCAATGTTTGGTTCACACAGATGTGAAATGTTTACTGCAAGGAGTGCCACTGCCTACAACTTAATGTACTTTTTTGCACTTTGGGAGCTCTTCCAGTAACATGTAACAAGTCTGCAGGAAAACAATGAGCAAACCCTATGAGCTTCTAAATGTTAAGCTAGCTTTCCAGCCAATAGACCATAATTTGTTTTAGTATTTGAACAACAAACTAAGTGAATGAACCACATGAATGACATGTATGGTGTATATTCAAATTCTAAGTCAGAAAATCCAGCCTTCCTTTTTATTTGTATTTGGAGATCATGATTTATTCAAGTAACTTTCCAACCGTTTGATAAAAAGGCAAAAAGTTACTTTCAGACAGCCTTGTGAAAGGCTGCATAATCAGCTATGAAAAGTCTTAATTTCTACTACCACAAGACTGATCTTGGTTGTTTTTCATATTTTTACCTTCATGCAACTGAAGTGCTGTTTATATTTATTAGGGAAACAAACCCTGGTGTTGAAATACAAGCATGAACAAAATGCACTTTATGTTAAAGTTGTGACATCACCTCACTACATTTTTGACATCTACCTGTGTCATGGGTTCAGCAGTAGCAATCATTTTTCTCCTTCTTGGTAGCTGGTGCAGCGCTGTGGTTTTGATTTTGGGCCTGGGAACTGCACTGACAACACCAGTGTTTTCAGTTACTGCTTGGTAATGTTTTGGTCTGACCAAGGACTTTCTGAGTCTCATGCTCTGCCATGGAGGAGGGGAAACCATGAGGAAGTGGAGGCAGGGCACCTGACCCAAACTGACAAAAGAGGTATTCCATACCACAGCACGTCATGCCCAGGATGTAAAAGAAATGGAGGGCAGAGACCCGGAAGGGTGGGGGGGTGCACTGCTTGGTCAGGCTGCGTATAGGTGGTGAGCAATTGTATTCTTTCCTTGTATTTGCCTTGTCATTATTATTATTGGTGGTAGCAGTAGTGGTCTTGTGTTATACTTTAGTTACTGAACTATTCTTATCTCAACCCGTGGGAGTTGCATTCTTTCAATTCTCCTTCCCATCCCTCCGGGAGTGTGCAGAAGAAAGAGGGGGAAGTGAGAGAGTGACTGCATGAGTTATAGAGGCTTAAACCACGACAATCTGTAAAGATGGACATAATGAGAAACAGGACTTAGGATGAAACAGAAAGTCAGTTCCTTCCAGCCTGGAGACAAATCTGCACCAAGCAAGTACCTGCATAACACAGACCACAGAATCCCTCCCCATCACCTTTGCACTGAGTCACAAATGTTGTAACATTACTAGGATTATTCCTTTATGTTATAGGTATAATCTTAATTAAGAATATTGTAAGGGTAAGCAGGGAGGTTGTATGCCAACCTGAACAATACTCTCTGACACAATGAAAAATTGTTATTACTTTCCAACTGCTATAATTGCCAACTTTTAGCAAAAAGGAGAAGAGTAGCAATATGGTCCATGTTTTTCTCTGGGCAGCTGTGTAAGCAAAATGTGTGATTCAATATGTCTATTGGGCACCATTGAGAAATTGATTGTCTGGATAGAAGACTATTTTGGTCTATTTTGGACTTTATAATCATTTTTTCCTTGCTATGCCTTGTTTGAGTTGAAGGAGGATTTTTTTATTTTATTTTGCTAAAGACACTGCAGTTCTGGGCAAACACAGAGCTGCAGTTTCAGCGAAGATTTCATACATTCGTTATCTAAAGGAAAAAAATATGCAAAAATTGAAATATCCTTATGTTAAAGAATTGTAAGTTCAAAAATGCAATTAAGGTGCAAGCACAGCAATACTCAAATATAAAATACTGCCCTTCCTTTTGCCCAATGACTATCTAGTCTATGGCCATCTAATTCAGCCTTTGTTCCACTTTTTATTTTTTGTCTTTTTTCGGATCAAAACTATGTTTTATTCCACCTGCAAGGAAGAACAACTGCAGGGAAGACATGCTACACTTCGTAACGAAACAAGACTGCAAAGAGCTGTGAGAAGTGGAGAATACTCAGGGGAAATAAATTGCGCAGAAAATCTTCCTCCCAGCCTATGTGTGTTTGGAGGCTTGTGACTTGGCCAAATTTGGCTGGATTTCTATAAAAAGCACCAAAAAGTTTGGTTTTAGACTCCAGATACCTTCCATATTACAGAGACAACATTAAAGTTATTAATGGCAATAGCTTGTTTCAAAGGATGGTATTGTTCTTAAATCTTGCCCTGAGGAACTGCTTAACTGCTTTGGCGAAATTTTATTAACTAGTTCAGCATGCGGAGGACACCTGGCACAAACAATTTCAGGATGTTTAGCTGAAGCTTTTCAGCTTCAAGGCTGAAAACAGGCTTCTCTGAAATCTAATGTTGTCATAATTACCATTACTGCTTCCAGCACCGATGAAAATATAGCTATGGTAATTTAATTAATCTTCATGCTGAAGGAACTCTAAATACAGAGGAATGTCTTGAGGAAAAATACACATTTTTCTTTTTGCTCATAATCCAGTCAAAAGGCTAGACACCTATGAAATGAAAAACAAGGAATAAAACCCTTGATGAGGTCACTGACACCCACATAATTCTAGGGATTTACCTTGTTCCCATCTTTTTGCCAGAAGAGAAACTCTATCACAGAAATCCATCCCAGATCTGCACAGCTCAGGGACTTGTTGACAAATTGCAGCTTCCATGGGTCTGTATCAGCAGAAGATATGATCTGTCTGTCAGCGTGACATGGACAGACAGGTCAGGCAGCAAAGTCATTCTACTGAATATATATCTAGGAAGCAGAGCTTTATATCTCATCTACAGAGTAACACTCCTTGATTGAATCTGGCATTGTTTCCCAGAGTATAATTCTGGATATACTGATTCCAATTTAGCTCGTTCCTTTGCAGGTAAAGCTCAAGAAGGTAATGAAGGTGGAAGACTAGTGTAGTGAAGATAATGAAAAATGGAAATTTGAGAGCTGGCAGAAGCTTCCTGAATTTGATCCAAGCTTTAGAATCTCTAATTGTCTCGGCAGAGTTTGGATCAGGACCTACAGAAGCAGGGAGTGAAGCTTGCTGTGTTAACAAAAGAGCAAGAAAAGTCCATAAAATGGGCAGTGAAACCTCATGGACATGATATGTGTGCACCAGGAAAATCGTTTCTTCACATCCTTCTTGCAAAGTGCATGGTTCTGAGGGTCCATTTGAGCACATATGAGTTGAGAGGAAAGACATACCATTTACAACAGTATGTGGACCATGGAACTTCAGGCTGAATTTGGGAGTTTTTCATCTCAGGATAGTTCAGGGCAGCTGGAATGCAGCAAAACTTCATACAGACAGCAAGTATTCATTGTCTACAAACCGCATTTTATAGCATTAAGATTCTGTTTGTGGCTTTTGCAAACCTCCCTTGGAAAATTACAGCTGAGATTAAATGCAATGCTGACAGCCTGTGAAAGCCATGATGAATGAGCTGTCACCTTTAAGACAGCCAGTTCTCCACTAAGGTCAGCTCCTGTACAACCAAAAGGAGAGCACAAAACCAGCTGTGCTGGATGGTGGGTGGGGAGGCACTAGCAATCACTGGACCCTACAGGCAGAACATAAAAATATATGTACCTGAGAAACAAAGTGCAAAGAAAGCAGACAGATCAATAGTCTACCTCTGTTCTTGGACTGTCATTAGCTGGAAAATCTCCATCAAGATCAGACTATTTTATGGACAGCTTTGTCTCTCGTTTGGTCTAGGCAGCAACAGATGCATCCCAAAGTAGATTTCATCTACAGAGATGATATTAGCAGACTGGGTAGTTCTGGGGTTCTCACTACAAGCGAGACATTAAAGTGCTTGAGAGGGTCCACGGAAGGGCAACAGAGCTGGTGAAGGGCCTGGAGCACAAGTTTGCTGAGGGACCGGAGGGGCTTTAGTCTGGAGAAGAGAAGGCTCAGGGGGGACCTTATCACTCTCTACAACTGCCTGACAGGAGGTTGTACTGGGGTGGGGTCAGTCTCTTCCCAAGTAACAAGTGATAAAAAAGAGAAAACGTCCTTAAGCTGTGCCAGGGAGATTTACACTGGAACAATTCCTTCCCCAAAGGGTGCTCAGGCATTGGAACAGGCTGCCCAGGGCAGTGGTGGAGTTACTGTCCCTGAAAGTGTGCACTAACAGTGTAGATGGGGCCCTTAGGGACACGGGTTAATGGTGGTCTTGCAGTGCTGGGTAATGATTGGACTAGATGATCTTACAGGTGTTTTCCAAACTAGTTGATTCTATGATTCTATGATACTGACTCAATAGCATCATCTCTGATGAGTAGCGGTGGTCCTCATGCAGGAACGCGATGCATTTCCTCTTGTGCCTCTCCTCCCTGCAACAGCATGGTGTATTCGAGATGGCTTTTTGCAGTTTCTCCCCTGTGATTGCGAACTGCAGTTTGCCATGAAGAAGTCTGGAGCCTGCAGGCAGAGCACAAGGTTGCAAAGATTCTCCTAAATTTCTGATAGAGATTTCTACCCTGGCAGTCATCATTAATTCTGAAATGGCAAACAGTGATAATTACAGATCCAAAAGCTTCATTTTGTGAATTATGTTTGTTGAAGACATGGATCTTGATCACTAATCACAGACAGAAGGGGACACATGTTGTTCAACAGAGTGCTCACCTAAAACCTACTGAGGCTAACAGGAGGAATTCCAAAGGTTTTTGATCAAGCTTTGCATTTTTGACAGCAATAATTTATGTCAGCTGTAAACAAAAGATAACTGTTTAAGAACACAGGGAGGGAAGCAGCACTTTGAGCAGCCTTGTTTGAGCAGCTCCATGGTAAATAATAAAAGGAGGAAAAGCCATGAGTACTCTGAATAATGTGTAGGAAAGTTCCATGTCCTTTCCCTCTAACTCTGCTGGGTTTTTGATGTTTCCCAACAGGACCCATTCAGAAAACAAGAACCAGATGCCAGGTTGTGTATTAGCACCTGGATATCAGTTTAGAGACATGCAAGCAATCCATAAGAATCCACACAAATGTTTGTGTCTCTTCCCATCGTGGCCCATTCCCTCAGGATATCAGAACAAACATAATAATCTCTTGGTACAGATGCAAACCTATAATGTGCTACAGGAAAAAGCTAAAGAGATCAAAGGTATTCACAACTTCCTCATTCTCTTATAAGCAAATCTGCCAAGTGAAAAAGAGAAAAGTCATCTCACGGGTCAAGAAAGTGAATGCCATTCTGGAAAATAGAAAGCAAAAAGTGGCTATTGCCTATATGACATGAACAATATTTCTTTTTAATCCCAGCACTGACCACTGACTGGATTTATGCTGAATGCATTCCCTCACAGCACCTGTGAGTTTTCTTATTAATGAATAACAACCTGGATTGGCCAACTGTCACTAGTCTTAGTTCATCACTCCATGTCTAAGGTACCAAAAAGAAATTAGGTGGTCCCTGGCCACCCAGCGTTGACAAGCATTAGTGGCCTATACAGTAACCTAGACAAGGACAAGCTCTGTATTTTGATAGATGAGACTAGGGCTACTGAACACTGAGCTGTGTTCCTATATTGCCACCTGCCTTTCTTCGAGCCAAAGGCCTTCACTGTAAGCATTCGATTCCCATGTTGAGAAACATGCAATTCAATCCACTAAACTGAAAACAAGTGTATTGCACCTATGTCATTTTTGACAGTTATTAATTTTTTCCTTGGGCAAGTGTTGTATCAACAGGCATGGTGGCAGAGACTTTCTACAGGCTGGTATAAGGATCTTTCCAAGTGTGAAATGCTATTGTTCAGGTCAAAGCTCAAATATTTGGATATTACAGCTCAAATACTTGGATATCACAGCAGTGGCTAGGGTTGAAAACCTGAGCAGAACCAGATAAACCAGAAAAATCAATTTTTCTGTCCTTTTAAGACAAGCAGCACTATTCTTATTTGTTCACATTATATTTGTCATGGAATATTTTTTTAAAAGAAGAGAAAAATGTTCTAAGTCCATCTACCCTTTCTCTCTTTCGTCAGATATTTACATTTATAAACTGCCCATCATAGTCTTGCCACTGAGCAATGACATCTCTGAAAAGAGGAGAAAAAACAAGATCAAGCGGAAATCAATTCAGGTGGAAAGAAATGTTGAATACTAGCCTTTGTGAGTAAATAGTGTTTCCTCTATGGCCAGACATTCAGTATGGTTATGCTTCAAGTCTAAACAAGTGCATAGTAAATGCCAAAGTAAAACAAAAAACCTTGGTTTTAAAATCTCGTTTCCATCTCTTTCAACACAAATATTCTACTTTGTTTCAGAATTTTAAATTAATTTTGAAGTAAATTATTGCTTAAAAACATAATGTTGAAACTTTTCTTTCTGCAAACATAAATATTTTAGCCATATGTATGATCCCATTCTTAAATATACACATTAGAGCTACCAATTTGATTTGGCCAAGATTCCACTAGAATTCACAACTGATTTCTGCTGACACAAACCAGCATTTTTCATTCAACCAAACATATGCACCTTATTTTTTTCCTCAGCCCCTGGGGAAGCAGACACCTCTTTTCAGAAGCCTGAGCAGTAAATGAGCAACATGCTGCAGAAATGTGAGAAGAGAATTTCATGTCAGCACCATTACTCTTAAAACCATTTGGAAGTCTTCAGAAGTAATTAGTTGAACAAACCTCACTCTGACTTCATGGCAAGCAATTTTGCAGGCTCAGCTTTGCTGGCTTTCCAGATTACAAGGCTAGATGAGATAAAAGCTGCCATACAATTAATCACTGTTGTGAGGGTATTGCAATCAGTTTTGTTCCTCTTTCCCCTCCCCAGAGTTATATGAAAGCTAGTGTCTTACAAGGGTTTTCCATGTTTTCCTTCCTGCCTTGCCACTCTGTGATAACTTTTTGCTGCTTTCACACTTAAGAATTGTTGGTGACCAGAATGGGGTCTAGCCATGGGTGTAGATAGGTTTAAAATACTGGGCCTTTGAGAAGATGTGTTTTTGCTGTGTGAACTTACACCCTGACAGACTGGTTGTCAAGAAAATGTCATGGCCCAGTTACTACACACCTCACGTCCTCAGCTGCTCCAACCTCTGCATTACAGAGGCTAAGATATTCTTTCTCTTCCTCTCATAACCTGGCCTTTTCATTTGGACAGGAAGGAAAATGCAGTTTTTAGCAATGCAGAAAGTAATAGGCTTTCCTGGGGCTTCTGTGATGAGCTGTGTATATTACTTCTAGGGGATGGAGAATGGAAATTGTGGAATTGCAAAACTAATTTGCTGGTTTTTTAACTTTACAATCAACTTGAGAAAAAAATCTAGAAATAAAAGAGATTTTTGTATCCCAAATTATGCAGTTCTTGCCTGGTTAATCAGTGACGCAGGATACAAAACACAGCTTAAACTTTCTGCTCTGAGCGAGGAAGAATCATACTCTCATTTGATCCTAGGGAACTGTAAATTGTTAGGGGCTGGGAAAGTAATCTCACGAAGCATCAACAAACACTTGCTCTTATGCTTTTCACCACTGACCACTGTTAGATTAGAGTGACACTTTCTCTGACCTGCTAAGGTCATTTCTATGCTCTTATACGAAAACTCTAAACTATTACAAGCTATTTTGTGAAATACATCTGTCTCACTTATTTTCTTGTGAAAAAAATTCTTAATGCAAGGCTAATTCATACTTGAATAATAACTACTGGAGGTTTTTAGCATATTTTGTGAGAGATATTACTGCTCAGCACTGATTTCTGCCTAGTCTTTCTCTCCCTTTTGGATTTTTTTATTTTCTTCAAACTTTGGACCCACAATATCCTTGTAACACAGGATCTATGCCTCCAGGAAATTTCATTTCTGCTTGGGGAAAATGTTCTGAGTAAAGAGAAACATTGTCCATGCAGCTGTCTAGTTGCAAAGCAAGCAAAACACATGATGCTCCTAGATCTATTGTTTCCAACTTCTGCTAATGTTGCTTCATTATTTCACAGATGTAATGCTAAATACTTAAAACAATGTCTCATTTCATGCAAAAATCACTACAGAGTCAGGGTGCTGTCTGCAGGTTATACTCTGAAGTTGTTCTCTACTACAGACTGCACTCTTGGCTTTATCTTGTCAAAAGCAAGACTGATGAGTGGGTAAAAGCATCTTTATACCAGGAAATGTTGCTAGAGTGATGGCCTCAGGATCTGACTGAATTGGATACTCAGAGCCACATGATCTTGCATCAGTCAGCAATAGCTCTGGGTCTAATTTGAAGAGAATGTGGAAGTGTTAAATCCTTAGCATCAGTCTGCAAGATGAACAAGTATGGGTCAATTGCTCAAAGCATTTTTCAGAGATCTGACAATTTTCTAAATTGTCCATCATCTTTAAAGGTACTTTGATTGCAACGCTCTGTTGTAGATGGCCATAAGATAGTTGCAAAAAGCAGTTTCTATGTCAGTTCAGCTTGGAATGCCTAAATGAAGAGTACGGATTTTTGCATGGGAAAAAAAAAAAAAAAAAAGGAAGAATTGCAATTTTAGGTTCACAAGAAAGGAAAATCTTTTCAATTTTTTCTTAAGCAGCAACAACAACAAAAAACAATTATAATCTGCTAACAACAGATGCTTATTAAAAAGGTTCCATGTGAAAGAAGCTGCAAATGTGCCTTTCAGCCCTTTTTTTAAGCAGATAGAAAGTTAGTAGTTTGAACTCTTAATAACGCAAGTGATTTCTATGGTTCTGTGAGCACAAGTTAACTATCAGCACAGCACAGCCACCCCCCATATCTTTTATCTATATGTAGATTAATGTAGCCTATTTTGATTTATGTGTTAGAAATCAAAATTCCACTCATCAATTGAATTAAGTTCTTCATTAGGACTCAGGCACTATGCAGACTGGGTACTAAGTAAATCCACTTAATACCTGGCAACCGATGCAATTATCTGCGTCATTATATTACTTTGAAGATGTAACACAGCCTCTTAACAGCAATATTTTGTCCTGAAAACACTCCACTGACATGAGGAGATAAGAAAAGAGGGCAGGAGTCAGTGAGGAGAGACCTCTGCTTTCAGTGTCCTATTTTCCAGTTGTCTGCTGAACACAGGGAAAAGTCATTCAAGAAATCTGAAGGAAAAGAGAATCTGAAGAGCTAAAAAGAAAACAAGACAGAGGCAGAAACAGCTGCACGTTTATTTGTCTATGTTTTTATGTATAGTCACAAAGAACTGCAAATGAAATAAAAAACCCACACACAACCAAATAAAAATACTGGTGATTCACAGAACTGAAGTAGCTTTTTGAGCTTAAGTTTGCATTCAGTTGAATGTCTCATTTTTATACATACAATAGACTACTGGAATTAAGCTCTGGAAGTTCCCCCTTTGCCTAAGCTGAATACGAATTTCCAACATTGGAATAAAAATGTCGCAAAAAAAATCAGTTCTAAATTCAACAGTCCTATGTGTGTTGACACCACACACTGTTTCATACCATGAGGAATACACATATATTCTAGCATACAGTTTTCACATTTAAACATATTCCCAGACAAAGCTTGCAGGCAGACAGAGAACACCATGCTAGACTCCTGGCAGTGAAAAGAAAATTGCAACAAATCTCTCCCTCCTCCCTTCATCTCCAAGCATTTGTCATCTGCAGGGATTCGGGGATTCTGTCCATGCTGGTAAAGTGAGTATTCAAATGGAGTGAGACAGAAGGAGAATTTGTAATGGATTTACAGAAATTTGGGCTGCAGTGGAATACTTTAGGGTTTGGGGTTTTTTTCAGAAGTTTACTGAAGCAAGCACGTGTTGAAGTGTATGAGGTACCAAAGCGCTGTATGCATAATTCACAGAACGTTTCACTTTTCCACTTATTAATCAGGTTGCTTTTCAAAGGAAAAGTTTCCCAATGCAATGAGATAGGGATGCTATATCAGGAAATGGGAGTGGTGAGCTGGGTTGGTTTTTTTTTTTCCTGGAACATGTAATTAATTTTGAGGGTTTAGTAATTTTGAAGTTTATTGGGAAAGTTTGTCAAACAATCTCATTATGGGAAATACTTACATAGTATCTTTATTAAACTAATGGCATTGATCTTCTCCGTGTCAATATTAGTTCAGGCAAAATGTTACATTTTGATAGAATATGAATTGACAGAAAAAATCATGGGATCTTCACTGAAGTTTTCCTTTTCAGCTCCTCTCTAATGTGCTGAAAGGAGAGCTCATGGGTGAGCAAAGAGTCTTTTCTTGGTCAGAGGAGCACTGAAAGAGAGAGGCCCATGACACAGGAACCTTAAAATGGGAATGACAGCTGCATAAGGAGCATCTACTTAGCTCCATCATGTGTTGTCATCGACCAGTGTGGACGGTGCATAATAAAATACTGAGTCTGAAGAACTGCATGTGAAAGAGATAACAATGAGAAATTAATGTGCTCAGGGAGAAAAATTAAAAATCTTAAATAGCTGGTGGATAGGAAGAGCTGTAAGAACGCACTTAGCTAATTAAACATAACAAGCTCTCTTATTGCCTGCTAACCTCACTCAAACTACCTCACTTCTGCTGCAGGCTGAGAACACACACTTGGATAGTTTCCGTGGTAACTTGCTCTAACATCTGTGGTTAGCAGGCCCTGTTGCCAAAGCTCCCTGTTCAGCAGGCAGTATCTTTGGATAACCCTTCTGCATTTGCTGCCTGTGGGCTTTGATTTTTACCCAGAAGACTGAGCACCTTGAAGTAAGCAAAAGCAATAGCTAACAGCTGGCAGAATCTTAACTTTGTTGAATATAGCCCCAAACTTTCTTGCATACCTCTCCGAGATATTTTGGGTACTTTGCTAACAGAAACTTAAGCAATGATCATAGAATCAGAGAATCATAGAATAGTTAGGGTTGGAAAAGACCTGGAGATCAACAAGTTCCAACACCCCTGACAGGGGCAGGGACACCTCACACTAAACCATGCCACCCAAGGCTCTGTCCAATCCACCCTTGAACACCACCAGGGATGGAGCATTCACAGCTTCCCTGGGCAACCCATTCCAGTGCCTCACCACCCTCACAGGAAAGAATTTCTTCATTATATCCAATCTAAACTTCCCCTGTTTAAGTTTGAACCCGTTACCCCTTGTCCTATCACTACAATCCCAAATGAAGAGTCCCTCCCCAGCACCCCCACAGGCCCCCTTCAGATACTGGAAGGCTGCTATGAGGTCTCCACGCAGCCTTCTCTTCTCCAGGCTGAACAGCCTCAACTTTCTCATCCTATCTTCATATGGGAGGTGCTCCAGTCCCCTCATCATCCTCATGGCCGTCCTCTGGACTTGTTCCAAGAGTTCCATGTCCTTTTGATGTTGAGGACACCAGAGCTGCACACAATACTCCAAGTGAGGTCTCACAACAGCAGAGCAGAGGGGCAGGATCACCTCCCTTGACCTGCTGGTAACGCTCCTTTTGATGCAGCCCAGGATACCGTTGGCTTTCTGGCCTGCAAGCGCACACTGAAGCCAGCTCATGTTCAGTTTTTCATCGACCAAAACCCCCAAGTCCTTTGTCTTGGGCTGCTCTTCCCTGCCCAACCTGTAGCTGTGCCTGAGATTGCTCCCACCCAGGTGGAGGACCTTGCACTTGGCATGGCTAAACTTCATCAGCTTGGCATCAGCCCACCTCACAAGCGTGTCGAGGTCCCTCTGGATAGCATTCCTTCCCTCCAGCGTATCAACCGAACCATACAGTTTGGTGTCATCGGCAAACTTGCTGAGGATGCACTCAATCCCACTGTCCATGTCACCAACAAAGATCCCATATGAAGATAGGATGAGAAAGTTGGGGCTGTTCAGATTGGAGAAGAGAAGGCTGCATGGAGATCTCATAGCAGCCTTCCAGTATCTGAAGGGGGGCTATAGGGATGCTGAGGAGGGACTCTTCATGAGGAACTGTAGTGAGAGGACAAGGGGTAATGTGTTCAAACTTAAACAGGGGAAGTTTAGATTTGATATGAGGAAGAAATTCTTTACTGTAAGGGTGGTGAGGCACTGGAATGGGTTGCCCAGGGAAGTTGTGAACACTCCATCGCTGGAGGTGTTCAAGGCCAGGTTGGACATAGCCTTGGGTGGCATGGTTTAGTGTGAGGTGTCCTTGCCCCTGGCAGGGGGTTGGAACTAGATGATCTTAAGGTCCCTTCCAACCCTAACTATTCTATGATTCTATGATTCTATGTTGAACAAGAGTGTTCCCAACACCGATGCCTGAGGGACACCACTCGTTACTGGTCTCCAGCTGGACATTGAGCCACTCAGCACTGCTCTTTGCATGCGGCCATCCAGCCACCTCTTTTTCCACCGAGTGGTCCACCTATCAAATTGATGTCTCTCCAACTTAGAGACAGGGATGTCATGTGATGCTCAAGGATTAATTAGCAGGCTTTTTAACAGAATCTGAATTTTTGACTGAGGACAGAGAGGTTAGCTGGGATGCTCATTCTTGTTTATTGCCACAAATGAAAGGATATAGCAAAGAGAAAGGAAGCAGAAGCAGAAGGGTGAAGGTGGAAGGATAGAGGAGTGGTGGAAGACAGATTAGATTTTTATTATGCTAGCTTGTGGTCAGAATGAGAAAACAGACTTCCAACAAACAGAATGGCAGAAACTTCTTGCTAGAAATCTGTTTAACCTCCTCTGTCTATCATGTATCCATCCAATTACGCAGATATTTTTTGATGTGTAAAACATGCTATATTAATACACCCTGGGAGCCCAAGTCATAACTACGGCTGATAAATTTATATTCTAATCCAGGGTAATAAACTTTTCAGTCCACCACTGATAAAGCTGTGGCTCGGTTTACCTAGGGCATGTGTGAATGTGCATTTCTTAAATACATAAATAAGCCTAGGTTTGAGGAATAAAATTGCTGGTACTAAATGCAACACCTGGTAAAAGGCAGTAAGTGCTTGAAGCCTTAACAGTTACTGTCACTACCAATTCAGGACATGTTATCACCTCATTATTTTTTTACCCTTGGAAATAAAAAGAGTGTTATTAAACGGCTTACAAAATGACAGCTGCCTGTGGTACAGTTTTGTTGTACTCTATGGAAGGAATATTAACAAAAGGGTAAGTATGGTACCTTTGAGAAAAGGATTTTGAAAAATAAATGTAGATCACATTTCAGAGAGAAGATGGAGTTGCTATGGCTGACAATTTTTTCAGGCTGGAATTCAATATATTCTACTAAAAGATACATAGAAATCAGATAACCATAGTATGCTTTAGGATGGAAGAGTGGGTCCACCTAGAGCAGATTACTAATATGTTCAGTAGAGTTTTGACCACTTCCACACAAGTAAATCTCACAGCCTCTCTAGGCATTTGTTCCACTGTTAAACCACTCCTATGGTGCAAAAAAATCCCTCATTATTATTATGATTTTCTAGTGCTGCAATATTTTTTCTTTTCTCCTCATCCTTTCATTGTACACCTCCAAGAAAAACCTGGTTTTCTCTTCAATCTATTGATTATTAGGTGACTGAAGACAGCAAGATGATTCATCAGGCTGAAAAAATTAGCAATTTCAAATCTCTCACCCTCTCCTGTTACTTTTTGTGCTCTATCTCCAAGACTTTCTTGGGGATTTCTGCTGAATTCACTTCAGCACAGCAAGTTATTTCTTGAACTGTGAAGCCCAAAACAGACTCAAAATTCCAGACAAATTCCCAAAAGTGCTGAATAAAATTCCAAGGATCACTTTCTTGGCCTGCTAGCTACACTTTTACTAATAGAACTCAGAACATGTCTGGCCACCTTCGCTGTAAGGGCACATTGTTTGTTGGTCAACTCATCCACACCTTCCCTGTCCTCTTCCTTTCTCTCAAGTAGTACTGCTGCATGATGTTGTCCATCCCAGCGGTAGGCTTGGCATTTGCTTTTGATGAACTTCACGCAGTTCACGTTTCCCCAGCCTGGCAATGTCTTCCCTGCCAGTGTATCAACCACACCATTCAAGTAGGTACCTCTCATGAAGGTACCTTCCATCCCAGAATCTACTTCTTAGCGGATATTCAGAATACTGCCCTGCAGTCGACATCCGAGGAATATTACTAGTAATTCCCTGTTAGCTGGACTTTGTACTGCTCGTCAAAGCCCTTTGACCTTGGTAGTCCAGCTAATTCCCCTCCACTTTGTAATCTATTTATCCAAACAGTGTCTCAGTTCTTTGGCTACACGTACAGTATGAGAGCCTGAGCTGAAAGTTTTTTAAGTCAAGGTAAACATAATTATCTGCAGAGTCAGTCTTCTGAAAACCACTGCAGAACTCAGCCATTTTGTGAGGGATTATATGCCATTGGTAAATCTATGCTAGCTGTTCCTGGGCACATTCTTGTCCTCCATGTGCCAGGGCATGGCTTTTTGGGATGATTTGCTTCATAAACGAACCATCTATTTCTTTCAAGGCATCTGAGATTAAAAAAATTTAGTGACATGACTTAGTTTTGAATTTCTTATCTCAGGTATTGATGCTTATAAATACAGACATCAGCAAAGGCTGTACAGTCCTATCCAGGAACCGGAGTGTACACTCACCAACTGAGTCCCCTTTCATTTCAGCCTCACTGAAGTTTCTTCCAAAGTTGTTCAAAGAACCTAAATGAAAATGTAACTGCTGAGTTGAGATAAACATAGCAAAACTTAAATCTGTCCCATGTAAGTAAAGACAGGTGGAGGTTTTTGATAATTACAGATTTGGGGTCACAACAATTTTTCTGCATTTGCCTCTTTTTGGTTTTTGTTTCATGCTTGAAAAGCTTGAGTAGATACTTCTGACCATTTTCCTTTCTCTTACTAATATTTGAAAAAAGTGCAAAACCGAAGTACACCACATACTATCAAACACAGCAGCATACAGTCTCACAGGCTACGACAGTGAAAAAGGGAGTAGAAGCATTCAATTCTCATGCCATATGGGCAAGAGGGTTGAGCAAATGAAAGAGAATTACTGAAGTAAATGAAAAAATTCCTATTACACCTCGTTTCAGGCCCTAATGAAAGAGTCTGGAAAAAAGCAGTCATCCATCTCTGACCAGGGGGTATACCTGAGTATACAAAATAAAAATTGGGGAAAGTAAGGCACCAAAAGAAGGGAACAGCTTAAACCACAGATGGCTTAAAATGATCCAAGAGAATATTTGTTTTTAATCCAGAATTGCTGCACATTTTCATATACAGCTCTGGATACCAAGACCTATCTGTGAAAAAAATGTTTTGTGTTGTTTTCCTATGTAGATTTGATATTTATGACAATGGTTATTTTTTTATGATTTCTTTAGTGACAGATGAGCTGTTTTGATCTATATCTTCCATTCAATACTGCTTTAAATTTGGAACACATGCTGAACTTTGCACTTCATAATCTGATGGTGAGATACACTGCAGATTGCATTAAAGCCATACCGATGAGATGAGTAAATAGCTTAAATGAAAATTACACTATAGCTCATCCACAATAGGGATTAACAGTTTTCAATTTCTTTGGTCTTTGAGGGATTAAGTGTGTGATATTGACTCACTTTCTTTTCTGTTACTAGTGTTCGGGCATTGGTAAGTCATGTAATCCTGTGAAATCAACAGGTTTACTCATAGAAAATACAATTATTTAACTGTCCATGAGTTGTAACAGTTCTCTTGGATTGCATAAGAATCTCTGTCCTTCTATCTTTCTTGGGTACAATCAAAACAAAAGTTTGCTGAGCTTGGTGTCAGCAGGTTGAGTGCACTGCTAACAGGAGACCACAAGATGTATCTCAGTGGCATTTCACTTGCCTGAATGCTCTTGCATGAGCAAACAGATGGACTGGAGAGATTACAGTTGGAGTAGCACATAGTCACAGATAAAACATTAACACTCCAGAATTTATAGGTATTATCGATGCCCAATTAAAGTATACAAGTGAAGTATGCCAAATACAGCATCTCTTCCTACCTTTCTCTTCCTCTGTTACTTAAGTTTGTAGCTTAATCATTCTAGAGCAACAGTTTCAAATGTTTTAGAAGCTTTTTTGAAAGTTTTCAAAAAATTAGAAGACAAACCAGAAAATAACACGAATAAACCCCAATTATACTTATTGAAAGGAATTACCCTTTTGAAGATAACCCTACAAGGGCTGGTGGTTATGGGTATATGAAAAACTATATTTAGGACTCTATTTTAACACTCACTGATACAGGCCAAGAAGCAATTGAGATGTAGGATTTTATCTGTCAAATCAATTGATAAAACTGGGGGAAAAAAAAAAAGAAAAAAGAAAACATAGGGAAACATTAAGCTGTACAATCTGGTTGTGGGTCTGAAGTTGATTAAGGGCAATTGCTCTAATTTTAACTTAATGAAATCAATTATTCACACTCTACAGATAAATTAGTAGCATAGCACCTGCGGAGGATACTCAGAAGAATGACACAAAAAAAACTTCATGTGATCCTTGTGACTATTTCAGTTCTCAGTGTTTCCAGCAATGACACTGTGTACCCCATTCAAAAGAGGAAGGGAGGGTAGGAGAAGGGAGAGGAAGAAAAGTGAATGGAGGGGAAGGGAGGGGAGCGAGCTTTTGCACTGTCAAGAAATGATCAGTAACAATCACCTAACTTCTAGGCAGAATGTGTTCCTTGCCACTTAATAATACCCATTAGATGTTTTCCCATCATTTTTCTTTACTTTAAATGGCTCTTCCTCACAGTTTCTCACAGTGTCCGTTTGCTCCTTACCAACATAGGTTGGTACTTACCTACTTTCATTTACTCAGGCTAGAGCAATTAAGCTGCCTTTAATTTCCTCTGATAGGACCAAACTGATACACATTGTCTGCACCTATTCAAATTTGAATTTGTCATCATCATCCATAAGCAACTACAGATAATCTTAACAAACCTTTGATGTTTCCATGCCATTGATAAACATATTACTCCAAATACCTCTTCAAGTGACATTTATTTTACGTACAGTTGCATGTCATTTGTGGCTTATAATCACCTTGGAAGTGGCTGATATATCCAAGATTTTCTCTCCTACCTTCCAGCTGATGTGCTATAGTAAACTGTCTTGGTATTAGTCCTTAAAGGCATGGCCTTGCACTTTCTACAATTTCATTTAATTCCACTTTTATCACTCCTCTCGGTCATACAGCTTTTCCTCTACAATAATCCTGTCTCTTGTAGGTAGAAAATCTTCCCACTTTGTGTTATCAGCAAACTGTGTCAGTATACCCCTGCATTTTTATGCCTAGGTCATCAATGAAAATGTTAAAGATCAGCACATGGAAAGGTAATACCTAATATTCTTAGGGAGTTGATGCCGTTCCAACCGTTGTTCTCTGGCAGGGTCAGTACCAAACCCTCCCTTTCTAAAAGGTTACTTAAATTTAAGAGTGTGTGTGGTTGCATGTGTGTGCAATCCAGCTGTCATAATTTTTTTGCCAGTAAATCACCCATTTCTTTTGGCCCATCTCAACTAACCCATCTGTTACGGGTATACAGAACACAGTGGAGAAAAGGCTGATTTATGAAATGCTGGATGATTGTCCCTATTTTTATTAATGTGTGATTATGACTTCTCAGCTATATTGGGTGAAAACCATCAATTTCCATGTGAAAATACTGGGCTGACAGACACTAAACACTCCATGGCAAGAAGCCATGAAGCTGCGCTGCTCCAGACACCCCACTCTGCAAATAGCCCTTTGTGCAGTTCCAAGCACAATGGGGGGGGGGCCTGGTTCATGACCCACAATGGTTGGCAGCACAGTTTTAATTCTAATCCAACGCCTTGAGGCTCCTGTATGAATTAACTGCAAAGGCTTGCTTCTAAGTGTCATTTTTTGGAGACAGGGATAGAGCAGATGGGGATTTGTGCAGGCCAAACTGTTGAAATCCAGTGATAAGGATAGGAAAAAAAGAGGAAAACAAAAAAAAGAGAAAAGCTGTGAAAGACAACCCTTTTGTTTGTGTGCTTTGCATTGCCACCTGCCAACCTCAGGCCTTCTGATCTCCTCTCAGTGAACCGCAGAGGCAGCAGTTGGAAAGATCAGATATACACTCAGGGCAATCTGTCAGAAACTGCTTTATCACATTCCCCAACATTAAAACCTGCGGAACTAAAATCTCTGTGTTTAAAACTGTAACTGCCCCATATATGGGAGAACTCTTAACACAGAAAAAAAGCACTGAACATGGATCCTGCCCTGACATTATTGGTTTTTTCTTAACAGCAGTAAAATATTAGCTTTTTTTTTTTTTTATCTCCCTTAAGCATCTGTACCTCGTTTGTTAGCCCCTGGCAACACAGTTGTAATGTCATTCTCAAGAGAGTATGTTGAATTCCATTATACAACAAGCGAAACAAAAAAATGTCAGAAGAAAAAACCAGATACAACTAACAATAATGAAGTCAGTTTAAAATGTTTTATTCTATTTCTATTTATCATCTGTATCAGCCCTATCTGATCCACTACTGGACTATACTTTTTTTCTCAGAGATGAGACACATAAATGATGTGTGATTTTTTTTTTAACTAAGTGCTCACCTTTTTTTTATTAAAAAGGTAAAATTAAGTATGCATAGACTGCTCTTCTTTGAAGAGACAAGAATTTGTGAGCAAATCTGTATTTTTTTCTCTCATTCCATAATACTTCTATATACCACCTAGTATATGCTATATAGCATATATCTTTTCAAGTTCAAAGCACTCTGTAGATATCCAATTAAGTTTTATATCAATGTGCTATATGGTATAATCTTACAATACCTGTCAAATCCAATGATAGGTATCCAAAGCAGATTTGGATAATGAGGAATAGATGGAAGGAAATAAAATATTTTTCGATCTGTACTGTCATCCTTAAAATAATTAATAAGCAATATTGAATTGAATATAAAGCGCAGTATAATGTCATACCTGTTTACCTGTAGAGTGAATAGATTTCCCATTATTTTTATTTAGTCTATGGGGTGGATAGTTTATCTACCATGCCATGTACTAAGGGGGCTGTTGGAGTATTGTCTTTTCATTCAAACTTCATTTCATATGGGTGACACACAGGAATAAGCTTGGCATCTTGTCTGAGTCTGTACAGTGAAAAACCCATGTACTGGTAGAATTTGGCAGACTTTGAATGTTTTTGCAGGAAAAAAGCTAGTCATTATAATGAGGATGGGTCTGAATTGCAAGGCTCTATGTTAGGATGCTTTTACAGCATTTCTCGAAACAATTCTTCAGTACAGACATTCCAGTGAGTTCCAGTACCTCCATGATGCCTAAATGTACTAACATCTTTTGAAAGAGAAGTTGGAAAACAGTTAAGTAATTACCCAGGCAATAATATAATTTCTTTGGCAGTCCTCATTAAACACTGTTCTTCCACAGTGCTCAGGGATTCATAAACGCCCTGACTGACCAGTCTACCTCACACAGTCTCATTAATATAATTTCTTTAATTTTGTGCTAGAAAGTAGCAGGTTGTTGAAATACTTATCAAGTCTAGCCATCCTTGAGAATACCATGGCCTACTTTCACTCAAACTTATGAAAGGTGAAGTCAGATCTGTGAACATGTAGCTGCAATGCCCATTCATTAGTGAATCAAAATTTAACATATATTTTGAGTGTGTTATCTTCCTTTTGCTTTGATGTCCATGTCTTGTCAATGCTTTCAAAATTAGCTACCTATTTTGAGGAACCTTTTGTTTGGTTTATGGTTGGAGAACTGCTAACTTGTCCTGATTTTCAAAGGTCAGGTTGTACAGTCTTTTCTAAATAAGAGATGCTTTATAAATATTCCCTGAAAAAAAAATCCCCAAAACTACTGTACATGTACTTTTTTCTTTCATTTACTCATCAGTAGCTTGACTTTGCTCTCACTACAACTGCATTACTGACCTGTAATACTTAAGAGTGAGGCAAAAAGAAGTGCTTTTGAAAATCAAGCCACATATCACTCATACATCATCATCAGAGTCACTTGAAAATCAATGACAGTCATCAGTCACTCAAAGAAAACCTAATCAACCAAAGGTCAAAAAGACACTCACTTGTATCTGGCCGTTTCCATGTGGTGTCATGCATATTGTTAAAAAAAACCCAACCCAAAACCTGACAGAGGCAATTAGGTAGCAGTATTAAATTTTTTATCAGAAAAGATTTCATCTTTGCCATATTTTCTTTTCATTTTGTGCATTCTTTGTAATGCATTCTGCAGAAGAGTGTTTTCAATCGCCTATTCTCCCTTCCCCCATCTTTTCAGATAGAAGCACGTAGCACAAGAAAAGAAAGAAAAGTAGAGTATTTTAGAAATAATGTAAATCATCTCCAGATCTGGTGAGCTGTCTGAACATAAAAACATGTCCCCCTCCATTTCCCATTATAAGTAATTGCGGTTTTAGGATAACACAGTCATCAAAAGGTGTTTTATGAACCATTCTACTTTTACAAAGCAAGCTGCTGCCTTGTCACTGAAAGAAATTCACAATCACCCATTTTATAAAACCAGTCCGAATAAGTTTCTTCACAGTCTGTAGATCTGCTTTCTAAGACTTGCAGATAGCTCCCTCAAAGCAAAAGCCCCTGTCCACAAAGGCAAATGTGGTGAATTTTGACTTCTAGGACTGCACTTGCATCAATAGCTATAATGATACCAGAAAGTAGCTTCTTCCACTGCCACATTTCACACAGTTTCGTCTTCATTAAGCCTCAGATTGAAGCTATTTATTTATTGTAGGTGCCTCTATTCAAAGATTATTATTATTATTCCTGTTGACACCTCAAAAAAGGGAGGTGTCAACAGGAATATAATCTGCTTCTGTATTTTTCTCATTACCGCAGTATAAAATGCATACAATATGTAGACACAATAGATAATATTTATAGACTTCAAGGTACAATTAACTAATTAGACCTGCTTGAGAGCAACAAAGGCTATAGAGTTTCACTTGCATTAGTACCTTGGGTTAAAAATCATTTGAAAAGGGAGGTATCTAACCTTGCTGGGAAGGAGATGAGAAGGAGAAGCTTTTGGCGTAGCATGCTGCAACAGTAAAGCATTGCTGAAAATATAAACAGGCCTTAATTGAAATTGAATTGAGCTCCCAGCCGTGGCTGCTTGTTTCAGTGAGGGCTACAGTAAACATTAGTATGAATTTTGCCCTCATCTCTATCCCCTCTAGGGGATTGTCATGGTTTAAGCCGTAAATCACGCAGCCCGTTCTCTTACTCCCCTCTCTTTCTTCCCCCCGCTCCCAGGTGGATGGGCAGGAGAATGAAAAGACTGCAACTCCCACAGGTTGAGGTAAGAACAGTTTAGTAACTAAAGTATAACACAAGACCACTACTGCTACCACCAATAATAATAATGACAAGGCAAACACAAGGAAAGAGAATACAACTGCTCACCACTCGATACCAAGCCCGACCCAGAACTGCACCCCCCACCCTTCCGGGTCTCTGCTTCCCCTTTTACATCCTGGGCATGACATGCTATGGCATGGAACAACCTCTTTGGTTAGTTTGGGTCAGGTGTCCTGTCTCTGCTCCCTCCCAGCTTCCCCTCCTCCCTGGCAGAACATGAGGCTCAGAAAGTCCTTGGTCAGACCAAAACATCACTAAGCAGTAACCGAAACACTGGTGTTATCAGCGCTGTTCCCAGGCCAAAAGTCAAAAACACAGCACTGCACCAGCTACCAAGAAGGAGAAAAACGACTGCTGCTGAACCCAGGACAGGTATTTAAGCTCTACAATCAAGTTACCTCTCAACTTCTTGCTACTAAGGCAAACAGACTGAGCTCTTTAAGTCCTTCATAGTAATGAGTGTCCTGAAGGCCTCATCCTTGAAATAATATATATTTTATGAAATGAAAAAGAGTTGTTTTTAGCCACTCTGGTTCAACTACTCTGCTCTTGTGACGCCTCAGTTGGAGTATTGTGTGCAGTTCTGGTATCCTCAACATAAAAAGGATATAGAAACTGTTGGAACAAGTCCAGAGGAGGCCACGAGGATGATCAGGGGACTGGAGCACCTCCCGTATGAAGATGGGATGAGAAAGTCGGGGCTGTTCAGCCTGGGGAAGAGAAGGCTGCATGGAGACCTCATAGCAGCCTTCCAGTATCTGAAGGGGGCCTATAAGGATGCTGGGGAGGAACTCTTCATTAGGGACTGTGGTGATAGGATGAGGGGTAGCGGGTTCAAACTTAAACAGGGGGAGTTTAGATTGGGTATGAGGAAGAAATTCTTTACTGTAAGGGTGGTGAGGCACTGGAATGGGTTGCCCAGGGAAGTTCTGAACGCTCTATCGCTGGTGGTGTTCAAGCCCAGGTTGGACAGAGCCTTGGGTGGCACGGTTTAGTGGGAGGTGTCCCACCCATGGCAGGGAGGTTGGAACTAGATGATCTTAAGGTCCTTTCCAACATTATTCTATGATTCCATGAATAACAGTGTGATACAGAAGTTGTTCTAACAGTCAAAAAACCAGGGACAGAGTAGCACTGGAAAACTGGGCTCAAGATAGCTTGATTCTAAAGTAAAATACCATGTGAAAATGGGTGGATTTTTTATTATAGCAGTATCTAGAGACTGTAGCCAGTGTTGAGCTAGATTTCATACGCCACAATCAGATACAGCCTAAGGATTGGTGAACTTAGTCTACAGAGATCCATGAAAAGAGAGGTAAGCTGTAATAACACACAAAGAAACGTCTTTTGCGTGATTGTGCTTACTCACATAAAAGGTCTAAAAGAGGGCTGACTTCTGTCTCCTTGTGAATTGTTCCTCCTGCTTCCCTTTTGCTTTAAATAAATTTATGAATGTGTTCTCTAAACACTGATTGCTGAGATCAAGATCTCTTTTGCCCAGTCACTCTGCTGGTGTATAGCCCTTTGGCTTTTTCTAGTGAATATGCTTGATTTTACCCTGAGAGCTGCAGCCTTTGACTGGTTTTGGATGTATTCCCGGTATGTTTCTGAAGCACAAATAAGGACAGCACAGAAAAAGCAGTGGTGATTGACTCTCCTTCGTCAAAAAGGTCAGTATCTTCTCTGCAGTAGTAGCCAGCTGCTATCAGAAGAGGGCTTGGAAACCCTGCATGGAACAGGCTTGATGCATTAAATCATGCTGTTGGAGGGGCTTTTTCGTTCTTTTTTCTATGTACTATGTAATATACAGATTGCTCTTGACACCTATACTGGCACTTTACTGCCTTTAATCTCCTCCCCAGATTGTGCCCTACTATATGGGTGTTGAAAAACAGCTGGAAGGTAAAAATGTAATCCACTTTTTCCCAGCAAACATACAGTAATATTTGTTTTGTAAACTACCAGTCAACATACTCTTTATAAGGATGATTAGCAAGCAAATCTATATAGCTAAACTGTATCCCAAGGAAATGTCCCCTTGCCTATACTGCCTAGCACAAATAGCCCGTAGCCTTACCTCCCTCCAAATCACCTGTGGACATCATATAGGGAGCAGCTACTTCCCACACATCAATACCTTTGAGTGAGCATCCTGACTATTAATCAGCACAAATAACTATGGATCAGTGCTTGAGCCCCCTCCTTAGCCCTAACTGTAGTCAGAAGAGATCTTAGACCAATCTCTGCATCAGTATGCTTCTCTAAGACACATTGTGTTTAATAAAGTGGGGTCACACAAACTTGGATCCAGAGATACCTAAAATACGGACTTAATTACTTCAGGATAGTGCTACAATTAGTAGACAGAGTGTTAAACCACCCTCTGGAGATGCCTTCCCAAGTGGGAAGAGTCTGAGGCTGCATCCCAGCTTCAATTATCACACACAGGATGAATGACCAAGTATGACGTGTGCCATGGAACACCTTGGATTGTTCTGGCAGATCTCTGGGTGGACTTTTTCAGGACTGCTGCCAGGGGAGAGAGGGCAAAGGAGAAATGCAGACACGGGGATGGTACATCGTGATGTGCAAACTCACTTGTTAGTCCAGGCAGAGATCTCTGAGGATTTCCCAGGAGTGTCTTCCACTCTGGAGACCTAGTGCTAGTATTTCTTGCTATTATTGCTATTACTGTCATTATTGTACTCATTTACTCTAGTTGAAAGCAGAGAGGCAATCGCTTGTGGGGACTTAACTGTAGACACTACCACGGACTGTTGCTGCAAAGTTTTGTTCCTGGTATTTGCAATTCTAAAGCACATCCTTGCTTTAGGTCTAGAGCATTTTTTCTCATTTCTCTCTGCTGCATCAGCTATTTCCCCTGCTTGGCCTTCTTACAATGCAATTCTGTGTTATTCTTACCGCCTCGTATAAAAACAGGTGTTGAAAGCTTAGGGATGTGTATTTTACAACTATACTGGATTTGATGGGTGCTATAAGATATCCATTTAACAAATGAGTCTGAGCAACTCTAGTAACAACCAATATCCAATAAAGCTGATAGAATTATTATTTGTTGCTCTTTTACTACGGGAAAATCTTTTACAATGTGCAATATACCCTGATTCATATCCTGCCATTTATCAAGAGACATCTTATTAGACCTTGTTAACCAGAAAATAAACCTTTTTTTCAACTTTATGAGGTATAAAACATGATAAATAATAATGGGAGAAATAACTGTCACACACTTTACAAATTATATGTTGTGAAAATATGACACCTTGATGTTTTCTCCTAGGAAAACATATGCTTCAGCAATACCATGATTAAGAAGGTGCTTTGCTTGTTAGGGATAAAACAAATGTGGATGGACAAATACCAGCTTAAAACCCAAGTTCAAGGTGACTGTGTCTAATGTCAAATGTGGTACTAAAATCTTGTGCTAGATAGCCAAGAAAAGTTACGCAGAGATGAGTCAGCAGATGGCTGTTGGCAGTGCTGAGATGGATAAAGCAAGCACCTGTGTAGCCTAAAGACATCTGAATGCTTCAATATGCAGAAGCCACCTCTGACTCTTCTGTGTGCCATGAACTGCCCCCCATTTCAATGCCTTCTCACTGGGAGACTGATGCTTGCCCAGTCCCTTTGGGTTTGCACAGTTCTTGGGAAGCAATATTAAACATTTTCCTCAAGATCGGAAAAAAAATTAATTGTTTCACCCAAGCGACTTTAACACGTCCATCACTACCTTTTACCCTTAAGAGCTATAGTGAGCCAGAGTAAGAATCTTATCCCAGACACCTGATCAAATTGTACAGTTTTTATTAGCTAAATAATAGTAAGGAAAATAATTAAAATAACTGAATCACATGAAGAATGTCAAGAAAGATGTAAATTTAGGCTCTGTTTTGGATGATACAGACAATGATTAAAGTATTAAAAGTCTTACAAAGGTAATTTGAATATAACCTGCAGCATTCTCTAAGAATTCTCCAAACATCTTTAGTACAAAAATGCAATCTGCTTGTGTTTTTCAAACACAAAATTCTATAAGCATTTGCCTTATTTTTTGGAGAGAGTGAAAGAGGGAGTGAAGGAGAACAAAAAGTTGAAAAGCAAGGCAAGGAAAAAAGTAAATTTGTGAAAAAGTAACCAAAAAGAAAACAATTTGGACCTTGCTAAAATGTTGGAGGCTTGTATCTCTTGATTAGTTCCATCGTATCTATGTAGAATATAAATATAGCTTGTCTTCTATCTTGTTTCGAGGTAATCTTCAAACCACACAGAAGAAAACTTGAGTTTCCAAAAGCACAAGATAAAGATGACAATTTACCCTTACAACAAAACTCTATGACCTGAAAGCATGACAACAAAATTAGAATGTTATTACAGACTTGGGACAACTTTGGGGTGCAATGCTATTACACCAGTTCTCTTCTCTGCAGGATAAGAGTGATCTAAGATTCTCCTGGAAGGCATGCTGAGGCACATGAAAAACAACAAGGTGGTTGGTGACAGCCAGCATGGCTTCACTAAGGGGAAATCCTGCCTGACCAATCTGGTGGCCATCTATGATTGGGCTACGGAGCTGATGGACAGGGGTAGAGCAGTTGATATCATCTACGTGGACTTGTGCAAAGCGTTCGACACTGTCTCACATGACATCCTTGTCTATAAGTTGGAGAGACACCAATTTGATAGGTAGACCACTTGGTGGATAAAGAACTGGCTGGATGGCCGCACGCAAAGCGTTGTGCTCAATGGCTCGATGTCTAGCTGGACACCAGGAACTAGTGGCGTCCCTCAGGGATCGTGTTGGGACTGGTCTTGTTCAACATCTTTGTCGGTGACATGGACAGTGGGATTGAGTGCACCCTCAGCAAGTTTGCTGATGACACCAAGCTGTGTGGTTCGGTTGATACACTGGAGGGAAGGAATGCTATCCAGAGGGACCTCGACACGCTTGTAAGGTGGGCTGATGCCAACCTGATGAAGTTTAACCGTGCCAAGTGCAAGGTCCTACACCTGTGTTGGAGCAATCTCAGGCACAGCTACAGGTTGGGCAGGGAAGAGATTCAGAGCAGTCCTGTGGAGAAGGACTTGGGGGTGTTGGTTGATGAAAAAATGAACATGAGCCAGCAGTGTGCGCTTGCAGGCCAGAAAGCCAACCGTATCCTGGGCTGCATCAAAAGCAGTGTGACCAGCAGGTAGAGGGAGGTGATCCTGCCCCTCTACTCTGCTCTCATGAGACCTCACTTGGCGTATTGTGTGCAGTTCGGGTGTCCTCAACATCAAAAGGACATGGAACTGTTGGAACAAGTCCAGAGGAGGGTCACGAGGATGATAAGGGGACTGGAGCACCTCCCATATGAAGATAGGCTGAGAAAGTTGGGGCTGTTCAGCGTGGAGAAGAGAAGGCTGCCTGGAGACCTCAGAGCAGCCTTCCAGTATCTGAAGGAGGGCTATAGGGATGGGACTCTTCATTAGGGACTGTAGTGACAGGTCAAGGGGCAATGGGTTCAAACTTAAACAGGGGAAGTTTTGACTGGATTTGAGGAAGATATTCTTTACTGTAAGGGTGGTGAGGCACTGGAATGGGTTGCCCAGGGAAGTTGTGAATGCTCCATTGCTGGTGGTGTTCAAGGCTGGATTGGACATAGCCTTGGGTGGCATGGTTTCGTGGAAGGTGTCCCTGCCCCTGGCAGGGGGTTTGAAACTAGTTGATCTCCAGGTCCTTTCCAACCCTAACTATTCTATGATTCTATGATAATGGTAATAAGTCATAAGTCATAATGGCAAGTCTTTGCAAGGCTAACTTGCAAAAGTACAAACTTCTCCATAACCATTTCAGCTGAGAACAACTTGTTTAAGTTGTATCTGGACACAGAGAAGTCAAATGCTTTTTTCACAGTAAAAAGACTCAAACCTCCTGGACTGCAGTGGTTCCCACATTCTGAGTTTATTTGTGTGAGGATTTTTTGCACCATGTACATCTGCTTTGAATCTGAAGACAAAAGTTAAGTATAGGCTGAACGAGAGACCAGTACGTATTTGGATGAAGACAGCTCTTCAAGTCTTCAAGTTAGCCTTGAAAACAAAATCCCTGAGGGCATCCCACTGATCTGCTGCATTGGAAATTTACAGTCTGGTATTATTCATAATCTTCAAAGAATGTGAAATTAAGAATGGGCCACTTGCAAAGAGTAAAATTAATCTGGTATGAACAAAGAGATGGATTTCTTGGGTTCACAAGATAAGAAGAATACTCCCATTAATCTTGTTAATTTACTGCAGTAGCAAGCATCATGCATCTCGGTTCATTTCTACAGAGATTATGGGGATGTATGCCTTTGACATATCCAACTTAATTTGCCTGTATAAAACAAAAAAGTAGTTCAGATATAAACAGTGAGTTAAACATGGCAGTCACACAAGTACACAAATTACAGATAAGTCAAATTATACAAGACCTGAAGAGCTATGTCCTGGTTTCCAGCAACATGTGTGCAACACTGCAGAAAAAGCCTAGTGACCTCAACTGAAGTAACAGAACAAGAATATACCAAAAAATGTCTCTGAAATTAAAAGACTTATCTTTCAAATCTTTTAAATGGCTATGACTATTGACAATGTATAACACAAAAGTTAACAGTGATGTGCAGATGCACGATTTGACTGAGTTTTCTACCCTGTGTGGGCCACACAGAGAATTTAGGCAGAGCAAATGAGGGAATGAAACAGAAAGTAAAGAAATGAGATTAACGAAATGCTCTACCAAGTGACTTTTTCAAAGGCCTACTGCATAAGCTTTCCTGTTCTTGTTATTGTCATCGAGTGGAAAAATACTGAGGTGAACAAGGAAATTTTATTCAATAAGAATATCTTTGTTATTGCTTTTCTCTTAGATAATCCATTTCCCTGTGTGAGTAATGCCATAATTTATCCCATTCAGGTCAATTCTAAAACCTGTTTTCTCTTATGTATTGCTTCTGAGTTCACCCACTAAATCTCTCTTCACCCTATATTTTACGTAAATGAGGGGTTTATATGAGCTCAGCACTCTTCAGCACTGTTCACTAGCAACACCACTTTTCTTGTCATTTGTTTTCTGTGAAGCCAAACAGAACTGTCAGGATATTACAAGAACTGTTTCAAGCCTTATTTTGCAAAATTACCATTGTTTAGTGTTTTTTAAGTACTTACAAAATAGCTAGTACTACACAAGCTACATATAGAAGAAAAAGATAAATAAGTCTGTCAACCATTTTTAGAGCTATCTGAAAAGTACATTTAGTTATCAAATATAATAAATCAAAACAGGAGAGTGTCTCCTTTACAAAAAAAAAAAAAAAAATTTTGGTCAAAAAGCATTTATCAAAAGATAAACCTATTTAGCTGTTAAGAATGTATTTTTTCTCATGATTCCCCTCCCTGTTCCCGTAAAAGTTGCAAGTAGCTGATATCACTGGTCAGTTTGGCTCTATGCTGGCATCTGCAGTTACACAGTCCTAAGTGGAGATGCTCAGTGATGGAGGATACTAATATAAGTTATCTTATTCCAAGAGCAAATTTCAAGTCCAAACATGTGCTTTTGTTGCACGATTTAATTGGCTGGCACCACATCTTTGCGAATGAGCACCTTTTTCTGAAATATGATGCTTTGGCCTATGCTATTTCAGTGAGCAACATTTTCATGCTGTGAAGACAGAACTCATGTAACTTCCCATTAACAGTTATTATCACTCTTCCATCTCCTATGTTGTACATTCCTGCTGTTCTTTTTGTTCTGCAAATGCTTCAAACTTTTCTCTCTGTACATACACTCCCAAGCATTACAATCTGTTTTTCTCTTATACTGTACTATTCTTTTTACTCTGTGAAACCACTGGCTCCTTTTTCTAATGTTTTCTACTTACTATTAACTACAACCAGTCACATTATTCAATGCAACTTAAGTGTTTGATGTACGTAGCCCTTCCTCTGCTTGCAAGCACATGCCGAGCAGAGCCATCATTTGTCATTGTACACCAGCAATCCGCAGTCATCAATTTGCAAGGTAAGGTTTGCTCCTGAATTGTTTATCTCAGCAATTACATACTTTGAATTCAAGGAGTACAATTTCTAACTCAAAGGAAAGCAACTGAGTTCCAGGAGGAAAATCTGTGGGGCCATGGCCTAGAAATCTGGTTCTCAGGTCTCTTTCTGGGATAACAGAAGTTTTTGCTGCTGCTATTTGCCTTCCTCCTTAGTCAAATCAGCTTGGCTGAACATCTTTTATACTGAATATTGTGTGAGACAAGGTATCAGTGATTTTTATTTGAGGAGTGTCAGGAGAATTAACAGTACTTGGTTTTCTATGTTTGAGTTGACTACCTGCAGAAAAAAAAAAAAAAACAAACTAAAAATTGGGTTTTGAACATTAATGTTTTTCTTTTTGAATGTAAAAGCTTTTAAAGCCTAAAACTAGAATTTAAATTTCTAAGCCAGGAATTCATATACCTGGAGTTCAGACTATCATTTAATATGAGCAGCTCAGGAGACTGAAACAGAGTTAAATTCTGACCATACCTGTACATTCTGACCATACCATTTCTGTACAGAAGACCTGTTTGGAGAGCATGTAGATATAATGAAAATTGTATCAACTTTCTCTTTCTAACCCTAATGATTCTATGACTCTATTCTGTTTTCTTCCCCTTTTTGTAGGACACATTGTGAGAGGAAAAGATACACCAAAACCCCCAAACAACCGAACCTGTAAGTCCATAAAGCACCTGGCAAAAAATAAAACCTTACCAAAATTATTTAAATTGTTTTCAATTTTTGTTCCAGTAAAACAATTCACAGTATTATTTTGTTACATGACTAAAGGACAACCTTGAGCAGTTAAAAGTCATGAGGTATTTATGCTGCATATCCAAAGCACACATTAATTGTGCTATAAATGAAACTCTTGTCTCAAAGCTCAAAGACTTGTTACCATGAAATTTTTTGAGTCACATCACTCATGAAGTGCAGTTTGTGTTGGGATTAGTTTGATCAAATGTTAATCGCTCTAATGAGGACCTCAACATCAAAATGTGTCTTATAGGACTCCCTACCTATTAGAAGAGAGAAATAAGCCCTTCTAGGATGGGTTTTAACCCATTGTAAGGTAAATGTATAAAACAGTAAAATAAAAGAATGTGCAATACTGTCCTTTTTTGCCAATAAACTACCTTAAAAATTCACCCTAAACTTTTTAACCCCTAAGTTATGTGGGTTATGTGATTGGCAATGCTTGGTTGTACAGCAATTTTGATACGTAGTCAAATAAGTCAAGATTATTGCTTATTCGTATTGCAAGCAGAGATAAAATCATCATCTCATTTTTGCTTTCTTGGTGGTATAGTACCATCTGTATGGCACTACACTGAACTGAAGTTCTTAGCCTTGTTTCAGTCCTCTAATTTTGGGTTGGGTTTTGTTTTTTTGGGGGTTTTATTGGTTGTTTGGGGTTCTTTAAGAAATACCAAGTAACTAAAATTTCAGAAGCTCCCTCCTGCACAAAGGGGTTCTGACACATTTGGCACAAAACCTGTGGTGAAAACAAATATATTAAACGAACAGATCCAGATCAGGCTTTATGAGAAACTTATTTTTTGTTCTATATCATACTGTAATAGTGGTAAATAAAAATCATATATTTCATGTTCACACCCATATACACACACCCCCAAATACATTTACTTTTTATCTCTCAATTACTCATGCAGACAGTACTTAGTAGAACAATCAGATGTGTCCTGACAGGGAAAAAAAGGAGATATTTTAGTTTTACAATGCTATCAGGCTTCTCTGATGAACTTCTAAAGTAATCTAGGAAAGACATGCTCATTAGAGTCTCATTACTTGCCTGGGTAATTGCTGTTCATATCAGAAACACAAATCACAAGAAAGGCTTATTAAAACAACCTATTAAACATCTCAGACAGACTTACTGATCTGCAGTATCTGCCAGTAAGTCATGGAAACAGTACCAAGGAAATTACAAAATTGAAAGCCATGTTAAGGTTACTTTGTCGTGTTGCTGCTTGTGAGAACAGGATTTTTTTCTCCTACTGTCTGCTTCTGAATACCTTATCACATCTAGTGTGCAGTGTCTCAAGAAACAGAATATCTATCATTCACTATAGCAGATAATCTCATATACTAATAGATTTTAGTTCTAGGAAATTCATTCTTGCTGTTGAGTCTTGTGTTCTGTTTCATCCTCAAACTTATTAACTCTTTCTATTCTTTTCAATCTGCCTGCTTTAAATGCATCACCGATGACCACAGCTGATCACTGCCCAACACCTGTCCTCCTACTGACCTAACCAATTCTCCTTTCTTATACTTCTAATATGTGCACAGATAACAACTATAGTTCTGTTTCAGCAAAGCAGATAAATAGTGCTGAATATTAAGGAATACTCTTTATATTCCTTAATATTAAGAGATGTTAAGTATTGTGATGTTGCTTTAATATTAAGGACATACTTTTGTCATCGTCATACCATCATCATTAGAGTACTAAAGCAAGTGTCAGTAACCATACAATGCAAATAACCCTCCTAACCAGCATTCCCCAGCAGCACCCCAGTACTCAATAGTGGGTGGAGAAGAGACCAGCTACTTGTGAAATTGTTGAATTTTTATTTCAACAACCCAGAATACCTGTCTAGAAAATGCCAGAAAGACCTTTGCCTCTTTTTCTCTTGCATAGGAATGGGTTTTGCTCAGTGGCAACATTTGTACGCAACGTAAGGACTTTGCAGTCGAACTTATAAATATACCACTGTTGACAGCTTTTAAATGTTTGATCAGTTACATGCTAAGATGATGTAGAAGGACACATTTGGTAAATATTTAATGAATGTCATCAAGACAAGGGCAGAGTTACATCTCTAAGAACTTTAAAATTAATAAAAGAAAGTTGTTGGGATTTTTTTTTCTCTCCTAAGCACCAAGCTTCTATTTCTTAAAATGTCCTTAGGAGTACCCTAGAGAATGTTTACAGAGACAGTCACACAGAACTAAATTCATGCTGTTACTTTAGGAAGGAAAATGCTGTTATTTTTGTCTCACTGGACACTTTATTGCAATTTAAAATGGCTGAGGTAATAGATACTCTTCATAATTTCAGGATAAAAGGTTTGCATGGCATTATGTTTTTCAGAGACGCAGAGGCAGAATTTTACTAAAAGACTGTTACTGTCCTAGTAAAAAACAGTAATAGGCAAAAATTCAGAATTTTTTGTCATTTAAAAAGAACCTTTTTCCTCTGCAGCATATTATGGCTCTGATATGTAAATAATGGATCTTTTCACTTGCTAACAACAATCATTATTTGTAGATAAAAATAATTTTTAAAATAACTAGATGATTATAATCCATCAATAAAATAACAAAAAAAGAGTGGATACTGTTAAATACAAATAAAGTTAAGGACCAATAAAATAAAAGATACAAATTGTTATCCTTACATTATAGCTTATATTCATATATCCCACCAGGCTTACAGCCCCTTTCCCACCATCTCTGACCATAAATTATGTTTGATGTTATGTATATAATACAAAGAAATTGCAAAGAACATTCTTATGTAAAAAAATCACAACTAATAAAAAGCTTGTTCTCATACACTCACTTTTGATTATATTTATATTTATTATATTCTCCATGCAATCTTAATTCCGATCATCTGTGCAATCTTACCATAGAAATCAGTAGAATTTTCTTAGCTAGACCATCTAAACTTTTACTAAGCATACCTGACTTTGTTTTAATGATGCCTGTACTTACGGTCAATCACTCTTCTAGCTTTACATTCCCACCACTTGCGGCATTGAATAGAATAGGGTTCTCCACCTAACAGTCAAGACATAAGATCTCCTCTGCCATCCTTACTTGTCTGATCCTCTCTCCCATCATCCATAAAAAACTGAGAGGGTGGCTACTGACAGTGATCCTTATTCTGTATGAAGAAAGGAAACCTGCCCAGGAAAATGTTATGCCAGTCGTTTTGACTCCTCTACTTACTTTCAACACTGAGCAAGCTAGGAAAGGGAACGTGCCCAGGAGATTCATCACAATTGACAGAGGTATGGCTTTTGCTTTGGGGACAGGTAGATTGGTCTCCAGGGTAGAGGAAAATAGGGTCATGTCTGTGGGAAGTTAGGTTGTTGGAGGGAGACATATCTCCTTGAAAATCATCTCTACCAATGAGGACTTAGAAGGCCAGCTTTAAACTTTTTCAGTCCCTGACTGGGAAGAGGATCGAAGGATCTTTGCATTGCCCTTTGAACCCATGACTAATATGGAAAAGCACTTGAAAGATATTACTGCAAAAGACACACAAAATGTTAAGAAGGATGAATGCTCTGTGACACTACATGGATCTGCCTTGGGTAGTTTATGAAGAAATTTGAAAATATTTGAATTGTATCTGTATCTGGCTGCAGAGAAAAAAACTTGCTATCTGCAAGTTGTTGTTTAGTAGATAGATATTAAATTTCACCACAAATGGTATTTTGCAATAATTATTTTACTAACTTGAGCAGTTACTGTATATAGTGCCCAGGGTTGAAATTAAAAAGAGACAAATTAAAATGAAAAGCTGACTCTTAGCCAAAGCTGAAGGGATGCTGCTGATACCATCTGCTAATACAGCCCACAGGAACCAGGAAACCACAGAATTAGCTTTATGTGAGGAATTATGTTTCATCTACTTTTTAGAGAAGATTAACGGGAGCCTGTTGTCCGATTGCAATATTATGCATTTAATATGCATTTAATATGGCTTCTGATTTTGCTACAAGTTATTCTAAATCTCTGTTGAGAAGTGTAAATGCTTTAGCCAAACGACACAACTTTTGCTGCATTGAAAAGCTAGGTGAAATCATAGTCATAACCGGCTTTCTTGTGCATTTTCCAGATGTGCAACTAACGAGCCAGTCCTAAGATATCAAAAACTGTATTTTTAAAATTATTTTTATTTTTCAGTTCCAAAAGTGGCTCTTTCTTTCGTAAACAGCATCCTATATGGAGAAAAGCCTTGAGTATTCTGAAGGCTGTTACATATGAGACTGAATGAGTGAAAGTTCTGAGGGTTTTTTTTCTGTCCTAGTCCAAATTATATTTTTTGATGAGACTATTATATTAAAACATTCAAAAGATTAATTTAAATATTCTTATAGAGTTCATTCAGCAGTGAAGCAACCTAAACCCCAGAAAAGTTCCAATATAAAGAAAATCACAGAATCATAGAAATACCTAAGTTGGAAAAGACCTTTAAGATCAGTGAGTCCAACTGATAATCAAGTACTGCTCAGTCCACCACTGAAGCACCACATCTACACCACTTTTAAATGATTCCAGGGATGACAACTCCACCACTGCCCTGGGCAGCCTGTTCCAAGCCTGTGTACCATTTTGGTGAAGAAATTTTTCCCAATATCCAATCTAACCCCCGCCTCTCAGCACATTTCTTTTTGTCCTATCACTTGTTATGCAGAATAGACCAGCCACCTCCTGGCTCCTTCCTCCTGTCAGGTAGTTGTAGAGAGCAATAAGGTCCTCCCTAAGCCTTCTCTTCTCCAAACTAAACACCCCGGGTCCCTCAGCCATTCCCCATCACACTGTGCTCGAGGCCCTGCACCAGTTCCATTGCCCTTCTCTGAACCTGCTCCAGCACCATAATGTCTCTCTTGCAGTGAGGGGCCTAGAGCTGAACACAAGATTTGAGGTGCAGCCTCACCAGTGCCCAGCACAGGGGGATGATCACTGCCCTGGCCCTACTGTCACACTGGTGCTGATGCAGGTCAGGATGCTGTTGGCTTCCTGGATGCCTGGGCACATGCTGCTCATGTTCAGCTCTGTCAATCAGCATCCCCAGGTCTTTTGCAATGAGCAGCTTTCCAGCCACTCTTCCCCAAGCCTGAAGCGTTCATCAGGGTTGCTGTGATCCAAGTTAAAGGACCTGGTACTTTGCCTTGTTTGAACTTCATGTAATCAGCCTCAGGACATCAATCCAGCCTGTCCAGATCCCTGAAGCAAGAAGATCAACACTGCCACTGCCCAACTTGGTGGTGTCTTCAGTCTGAGGGTGCACTCAATCCCCTCGTCCAGATTGCTGATGAACAGAATCGGCCCTAGCACTTTGCCCTGGGGAACACCACTTGTGACCAGCTGCCAACTGGATTTAATTCCATTAACCACCACTCTTTGGGCTTGGACATTCGAACGGTTTTTTACGGCTCAACTCCAAGACTTGGGGGTTCAGATGTGGCACCCTGTGCCTGATGCAGACAGAGTAACGATATTCTGGGAGGGAACAGAAGATACTCTCCAGCAGAATATTAATATAAAAAGGATGTGATATAAATCAGAGCTTTGGGGGACATGGTCCAGTGTGAGGCATCCCTGCCAATGGCAGGGGGCTGGAACTGATGATCTTAAGATCCTTTCCAAGCCTAACCATTCTGTGATTCTATGATTCTAAACAGAACAAAAGTAGCTCTAGCCGTATCTGAGAAAAGAGTAGTAGCAGTAACTGGAAAAGTTCTTCACTAGTGTTTTTGTTGAAGATGTAAAATGATGTGTATGAGCAGAACATTTCCAATTACATACCTTATGTTGAGCTTGAACCCCAAACTAGTGGATTCTCTGTTTGATGGCTCAGTGATCTAAAATGGAGCCTGAATTAGGAGCAAAGTTAGCTATTGTCCCTGGGTTTAACAGCTACAGAGAAACTTCGATGTAGTTTGACTCTACTGGTGCACATGGCATGAGGGAGGTAAGTAACATTCAGCACTGAGATTTATGTTTTCCTAACTGTGCTAATACCATGTGGTTACCAAAAAAAGCAAAAGCAACTGACACAATGTAAAGTGAGTGCTAGGCTTTTTTTATCAGTGATTGCCAGATGCTGGCTTTTCAGCTAAATGCGAGCTCCTGCTAGCTCCACAGCTGATTTTGTTAACTACAACAGCAGTATGGAAGTGTTCTTCTTCCAGAGATAGGCTTATTTTGATAATAAGCTTTTTCTTCAAAATTAAAATCCTTATTTAAAGGTAACTTTACTTCTTCGTGTGTAAGGTGGGAAGGGTTTTAAAAATCATATTTCAGGGTGTTTTCCATCAGGTTATGCCCTGTGTCCTTAAGGACTACAGGATACAGAAGCCACATACCCTCTGTGTTATTTGTCTTGAACTGCATGGAAAAAACCCCAGTGGTGTCGGTATGGGAGAAAATAGTTTTTAGCAGTGACCACTGTCATGGTTAGCAGAATCATTTTCTGCTTATCTAATAAATTTACACATAGCAGTCCCATCAGGAATTAATGCATTTTCTACACAACGGCTGTATTCCCAGCACACTATATTTTAGAGCAAAGCAGGACAGGTATTGAATGAGAATATTTTCACTAAAAGAAATGAGGTCTAAAAGAAAGTGTTATGTCAAGAATCGGATAAATTCAGAGCTCCAATGAAGTCAGTTGCCAAATTTTGTAAATTATGAATTAACCAGCAGAGCAGAGTTTGTTTGTTTTGGTTTTTTTTTTTTCTCATTCTCAGTATTAAAGAATCTCTAGAAATAAGAGGCAGGCTTCCTGATTTTCATGCTGTATTAAGATTTCCATGCTGTAAACTCCAGTAATTACTAACCCCATCATCCATCACTACAAAAAAAGCACTGCCAGTGATTTTGTTCTCATTGCCCAGCATCAGGTCAAGATTTTGTTGTTATCCACAAAATATTTTTACTCAATGTACAGCCTTTAGGATTAGCATCATTGTGCTCTTTTATGGACAATAGGTAGCTTTCAGTTCATTTATTAGAAGAGCATGCACCACAATGACTAAAACTCCTGCTGAAACGAAGTCTTTGCATTATAAATTATTTCTGATTTACCCAGTTCCTGGATTTCCATTAAACAAGAAATTACTCTTGTAAATGAAACTATTTACCATACCACTTACTAACTAACCCTATGATATCTTATTTGAGATTATATTAATCAGCGAAAATTTAACCTTGAGTGTTATTCTCTAGTGTGGAAATGTAATTGAAATTGTGTCCAGAAAATCTTTATTTCTATTCCTTTTGCTCCTATTATAGAAGCTGGATAAAATTATATAACAATCTAAGCATTAAGTAGGCAGATAATAACTGACATTTCAGATCTACCAATATGTAGATATAAATCAGATAATTTTATGTCTCAGCAGATTTATTAATATGAAAAAAAATCATTTGAAGCAGTGGAATTTTAATAATTACATTCATGTTAAATTACTTTCTGAGGCTAACCTCTTCCTAACTCTACTCTTCATCTTTTTTATTTTTTTAGTAAGTGAAAAAGCTACACAGGACTTTATTTCCTCCCCCTCCCCCCAAAAGTAACCTCTTTAAGAACATCACATAATTACAATATTGCCATTTTTCTGAATAAGGTACATCTTTGCTTTGATAGGCTGTCAGTGCTATTTTAAGCCATGAAATATTTGGAACAGATACTTTGCGTCACACTGTTCAAATGCCAGATGTGAAATATAGGTTCAATTTGAATCAGTGGGAGTCTTCACTGACTTCAGTGGGGCTAGGATTTCTCCCTATGAATTCAGCTTTCAGTATCTTGTTGTTCTCACTTCATATACAGCCAAAAGCAAGGGTTGATGTATGAGTGGCAGTCAGCTAGTAGTAGCCCTAGGAAGTATCATACCACATCTAAATCATATTGCCTTTCTTATTTCTTCTTTGCTTTCAGGGTCTGTAATTTGCTGGTCATCTACAACAATATTAAATTGCTTTACGCTTCCCACACACACACTGCAACTCTAGTTCTTTACTTTGAATTCCAGAGACATAGACTAGTTTGAAACTTATTTCTAGCCTACTCCTTATATGAGTCTTTGTGTTATCTGGAAAAGGAGTAATTGAGCTCTACTTGCTTTTTGCTGTAGAGACATAAAAGAAATTCCTACTGTTTCTCTGTGAATGCCTTGATAGGACATGGAGCCTTATCAGTCCCCTTCAACAAAGCTAGAAGTGAGAAGTATCCTTTACCATAAAACAAGTAGCATGACTTAAAACTGAAAATATTTTGCCTTTTATTTTTTGCTAAAATTTTTCACTCAGGCTCTTTTTCCAACTTTTTTTTCTTTTCTCCTGATACGTTTTACAGGTATAGAGAAGGGATGGAAGATACAGTATTTCTAATCAAACTTTGGGTTTAAGGGTTCATATTAAATTTCTTAGTGTTTGTTTTCTTCAAACTATTATTGCTCAAAACAGCCAGGTTAGCATCCCTTGAGCTAAATTTGGTATGGAATCTGATTCAAAGGGAGCTGGAATTCTCTCCAAAAGCATTTTTTTTCCCTGATACACTAAGATGAAAAATTACCAGTTTCAGAATATCAGGTTTCTAATTTAGTGTCTGAATCTAAGGTAGGTAGTTAGTATCAGTAGTACTTATCAAGGCTGATATGAAGATGGTATCAAGGCTGAACATGAAGATGTCTGCCTTATTTCAATCTTTTTGAATCTGAAACCTTTCCAATCTTGAGGAATCATGATACGGCTTAATACGTAACCTACACTTACGTGTTTTGTTCAATATTGTTAACAGCCAAAGCCACATTGAGGAATGCGTTGCCCAGGGAAGTTGTGAATGCTCCATCACTGGAGGTGTTCAAGGCTGGGTTGGACATAGCCTTGGGTGGCATGGTTTAGTGGGAGGTGTCCCTGCCCCTGGCAGGGGGGTTGGAACTAGATGATCATAAGGTCCTTTCCAACCCTAACTATTCTATGATTCTATGATTCTATGATTTTAATGTTGTATTTATTGAATACAATGACCTAAAGAGTAGAGCACCAAACCCACAACCTGAAGCCAGTGTTGAAGGTATCCATCTATTCAACAGAGAAGTAGCTAGAAGAGCATATGACCTTGGAGAATGATGTGGTGCTTCAAACATAAGGGAAGTCTCAGAAGCATTGTAGTACAAACTGACCTAGTATTCCTCAAACTGTTTTCAATGGCATGCTTTTATTACATGCTTTGGTACCTAGGACTACACTGACAATAAATTCTTCCACTGTTTTATGAAGGTATCAGGACAGCTAAAAAGAAAAACTTCTTCTTCATCATCCCCTGTATTATGGAAATGATCCTTCCATTGTCAATGAGGGGTAGACAGGCATCTTGGTGTGAACTGAGCACCTAACACGATCTGGTATTTTAAAAAATACGCATTTTTAGATACTTTTAAGTAACTTCTATCCTTTACAAAAACCTCTGAGCTGGGAGCTTGAACCTTGCTGTAGAGTAAGTTTCTACAAATAGTGCTGAAACATTTAGGTCCCTTCAGTGTTCCTGCAAATATTAACGTCTAAAAATCCAGGGACAGCCTGAGTAAAATAATTCACACCTGAGTAATTAACACCTTACTGGGGTACAACACCAAACTTCTTGGCAGTGACCACAAGATTATAAATGCCACATGAAATATCCTATAAATACCACACATTCTTTTTATGCTACATTACAAATTCTCACTGGGTTTTGTCTTCTCCCTACTGCAACAGGACAAAAAATTTAAGTGATATGGCTTTGCCCATAAAACAAAACTGCGACAAGGGATGCTGAAAAACAAGAAATTATAGCAAGTTCTCAAGAAAACCCACTTTGTACATTGAGGTCCTGCATGTTTTTCCTTCTAGTGGATTTTCGTAGTAAGAATGCCTCAGGCCTGATATCTTTAATACTTTGCTCACTTAGGTATACAGCTGTGTACTGAACAGCAGCTAGCTGATGCCATACTGGATACAGCACATCTGAAAAAACACTCTTGACATGTTTGACATAAATTAGACATATAAAAGACATCATTGTTAAACTGTCTGAACATAAAACAAAGTTCATGTAATATTGCTGAATGAGCTGATCAGGTTAAGAGTCCTCTAGCCGTCCTTATTCCATCAGTAAACACAACTAGAAGAAGAATTATAGGGAGAAATCAGGCAAAATGCAGCATGCCTTTCAGGAAGCAGAACTTAGTGGCCCTAATGTAGGGTCTGATGCTTCATTTTTAAGAATGCTTAAAATCAATGGCAGTTCTATCAGACTTTTTAGTACTTAACTGTATAAAACTCACAGTTAGGCTGAACAGCTATATCTACTAATCAAAATCTAGATTTTCAGAAGTGTGATTATTGTAGTCTGATAGAAAATCTTAAAAGGAACAGGACTCTATTTCATACCTACAATAAGAGATAAAATTAGATCAGTTCAGCAGGGGAAAAAAGAGTTAAAAAGAGAAGAGCTTTTAAAAAATACATCACAGATTGAATAATGTCTCTTAAGTCTAGCCACCTGCAGCTTAGGAATCAATTCTCAACTTGCTCTCTAGCATTTTTTTATACTCAAGAAAAGATGTAAACATTGCTGGGCTACCACCTGCCTTGGATTTCTATACTTTGGGAATGGTTGGGTTGTTCTCCAAATATGTTTACTGATTACAGAAAAGGCCTTGAAACAACAAATTTGTTTAGAAACTTATTTTTAATATTCTGATGTGTAGCAGAATGAATCCCACCTCGAGCATTTTAAAATTGCTTTCTTGATATGACAGAAGTGTAAATTTAACTAATGAAAAACCATGTGGTGAAACTGCATTTTGCAAATGCCCGAAGAGCTCGTCACCACTGTAAGCTGGTTTGGTTTTTTTTTCAAAACCATTTAAAGAGCTGAGACACATTCCACTTTGTGGCTCAGCCCTAATCCTAAGAGAAGTTACTAACTGCTGACCTCAGCCACATTGGCTGATTCTCAGCACTTTTCAAAAATTCCTACAGTCAGGATGTCAGCTGACATAATATATAAGCATGGTAACTGGAAGACATTTTCAGTGTAATAAAATCTCTTGTATTTTATAGTAGACATTTTCTTCTGAGTAGCCCTGTTAGCATGCACTTGTTCATCTATGCCCTATTTTTACATTTTTTTACCTACATTTCTGAAATTTCCACTTTCCTCCTTTCTTTTGAGGACTTATATCGCTTTCATTAAAGCTCGTCAAGACCTTAAACTAAAACTCAGGTAGCGGCATCTGACTACTGGGCAAAATGAAAAAGTGTCATCCTGCCATTCCACACTAAACCATGTGTTAGCTCTGGCCCATGTATTTAACACCAGAAATAATTTCATTTTCTGCAAAACATTCCATAGGCATGTTTGGATTGCCTTCACAGAAAAATACGCTGAGAAAGTTGGGGATGATCAGCCTGGAGAAGAGAAGGCTGCGTGGAGACCTCATAGCAGCCTTCCAGTATCTGAAGGGGGCCTATAGGGATGCTGGGGAGGGACTCTTCATGAGGGACTGTAGTGAGAGGACAAGGGGTAACGGGTTCAAACTTAAACAGGGGGAGTTTAGACTGGATATGAGGAAGAAATTCTTTCCTGTAAGGGTGGTGAGGCACTGGAATGGGTTGCCCAGGGAAGCTGTGAATGCTCCATCGCTGGCTGTGTTCAAGGCTGGACTGTACATAGCCTTGGATGACATGGTTTAGTGGGAGGTGTCTGTGCCCCTGGCAGGGAGGTTGGAACTAAGTGATCTTAAAGTCCTTTCCAACCCTAACTATTCTATGATTCTATGATTCTATGTTATGTGAGAGCGGACAAGGCATATTCAGATAGTTAATGAAAGGAGACATACTCTGATTCTGCTCTTTCTTTGAAATACAAAGGCTCACATCAGTTCTGGTCTGGAAAACATGTAGCTGTGGCCAAAATTTCAAGTTAATGTGCTCTTTGAAGAGCAGCTGGGTTGTTCTTTACCAGCTAAAATCATCTGTCTGGCTCTGGTATTATATTTACCTCCCAGGGGATCAGGAAAGCATCTCCCCATGCATAACTTTCATGGCACAACTATTTGTAGATAAGTAAATCATAGGCAGATCAAATAGCACAGTTTTGTCTTAGGACTGGAATCTATATGAACCTCTAATGCATCATGATTTGTTTTTCTCTGTTTTGTACATAGTAGCAGCAGTAAATATTTCAAGTCACTTTCATAGCTTTTGTAAGAGAGTAAGGCATTCTGGCCTTCCTGAAGAAATGCCTTCTCCTGTGATTTGTCACGTCCTAAAGATTCACAGAAGGCATGACACGGCCTTAAAGGACGAATTAGAAAGAACTCAGTTTGATGGCCAAGAGGAAAGCAGCTTTTGTCTGCCTGATCCATGTCAAGTACGGACAACAAGCCAATGTAAAGGTCAGTGTGAACAACAGCCATGGGGAATTTCAGAATTCCAAAGACAAAGCAGTATGGGCAGTAGCTGTGAAGTCTGTAAAGCCTGAAATGAGCAGAACACTTTCTGAAACTCATTTTATACTTAGCAAAGAATCAGGCGTCTACAATGTTTCAACACATTTTCTACAAACCTTCTGAGTTTGCATCACTAACAGCATTTTAGATCAAAGTATACTTACTAACAAAATTATATGCTTGATTTTCCTCTATGTGGCAGGCAGATATTTTTTACAATGGATAATTATAGAAGTATATCTCCTAATATACAGAGATGGATTCAGTGTTCCCACAAACATGCTTAACTGTTTAGTCACTCATTAAGCTATAATATTATTGCTATGAACTGCCTAGAGAAGGAGACAATTAAAACTCCATTTGTTTCAGAACTTATGTGAACAGATTCAGAGCATACATCTAGATAAAAGGCAATCCAGAGAAGAAAAAAGAAAAAAAAGAAAAAAAAAAAAAAAGGAAAAAAAAAACCCAGTTTGGGGTGATGCAAGCAGGTGAATTTTCAGATATGTATGTGCCATGAAATGCTAATGTCTTTTGTAAGTGCAAGCACGAAAATAGACTTAAACACAGAAGTCTATAAAAAAGCAAAATACTAGATGATTAGCTTTACTGCCTCCAAAACTGTCTGCTTGAATGTCACCCACATTTGTTGCAATTTGATGACCAAATAAACTCTATTACTGCTTATCATAACTTCTGAGGCTGCATCATCTCAAAGACAAACTCTGTGATGATCAGACCCTTGGTGTGCTAGGTTCTGGGAAAGTGGATTGGGAGATATGACCTCTCCATGGAACAACTCAAGATTTGATTTCAGATATAGCAGATAAGTGTATCAAACAACAGCCCCATCTCACAGATTCATCTCCAATTATCTGCTAGCAGAGTGCAATAATTCCTTGTGGACCCATACTTCAGTAATAAATTAATACTCCTGCTCCCTGTGCTGGCTCAGCTATTGTGACTGTAAGACCAGAATTGAAGTTCTGTGCCGTGTTTTCATACATACTTCTACACTACTCACACGCCAGCAACTCCTATAAGAAGGTAAATTCATTATGCATTCTGAAGAGGAGATGCAATCCAAGTAACAGTCCACCAGTGTCCCGAAGGAAAACAAATAAAAACAATCTTTCTATGTTGCATTTTTTTACACTAATTATTCCCACTTTAGATGCTATGTAGAAAATGCATATCATATTCTTAAAGACTAGCATACAGTAGCAGCAGAAATATTTGTTAGACAACTGATTAAGTTGAAGGCTCTTCACAGCTCGTAAACAACCTAAATATTGCATGGCCTATAAAAAGGCACAAAAAAAGGAAATCGATTCCAAAACTGAAAATGAGAAAAACAAAATCCCAATAAACTAAATTAACAAAAATCAAGAAGGGCAAGTTTGTACCAGTGACCTTAGGTGACCTACATTAGAGGATAATTACTACCCAATCAATAGGCCTTTATGCATAACTACGGACACAAATGGTCAATGGAAAGTGATAAAAGAATGGTGATCAATAAATATTATGGTCTAGCATACAATTGGCCAAGAAGTGGGGGAAAATACATTACTTTTTGACTTTGAAAAACCAATATACAAACCGTGATTCACAGAAGTTTGGGATTTAAGCAGTTTTCACAATATACTACATCACTATTCTCTTTTAAATCCTTCTTATACAACTGAGTTCAATGACGTGGATATAATGTGTCTGCTTAATGATCAGCTTCAGTATAAGTCCATTTTGTTGGTATATGGACTGCCACCATTCCTGGAGAACCCCTACAAAACTTGCATGGTGCTTGAGAAAATAAACATGCTTCACTGAGCTATTTGGGATAGAATCAAATCATAATTTTGTTTCTTTGCCAGGACTACTGAAAAGAGGAAAACGAGGCCCTAAGCTCGAGAGCTTTTGCTGAGATGCTGTACCTCCCGAAGATGGATATACAATTCTAGGGGCCTAAACAAGAGTGCAATGAAATATCTGATGAAGGGAAGAAAGGAACTCTTACTGAATCCAAGCAATCTTGAATCTGGCCCTTAATGAAGGCCCAACAGCAAAAAATAATTTAGTTTTATCCCCTGATCACTGCTAGCAAATCAGTCATGAGCAGACTTTCAGAGTTGTACTTTGTATTACAGAAAATGTTCCTGATTTCTAATTTTTGCAGTTTCATTTACATTCATTGAGATAGAAGTCACTCAGCTGTATAATACAACCCGTATTTACTGCAGCTTCACACGTACACATTCATCCTCTTGAGTCAAAGAACACTGACGAAAATTATCCCTGAGACATGGTTTCTACAAGCAGCACATGAATTTTTATACATGCAATATTTAACTATACCTTGTGATCCTGTCTAGGATTCACTCCTACGTGTGTGGACGGTCAGAATAAAAAATAGAATCCAAAAGTAATCAAGTAAAAGGACTATGATTTTGGTAATATAAAATTGGATTAAGAATCTCTTTCCCACAAAGAGAAAGACAACAGACTTACTGTTGTAGGAATATGGCAATACATCTGATAGATCTTCCTAAAACAATCATGTACACTATCTTGAAAGGTGCTTAGATAATTTCGAAGTAGGTACACTGCTCTAAATTAAAAGAATGTGCAACTTCTTGATTCCCTCAAAAATAAATTTTTAGACTTTTATCTATTCTAATATTAACCACAAACAGTAGAATAAATCAAGCTACAATTCTATTGATAATACCGCTTTAGAGCCCATCCTTCTGGATGCCAAGAGCATATCACACTGATTCTCTAGCAAAACCAATCACATATTCCTTGTTCAAGTTGGTGAGTGCTTATAACCCATTGTGGTTTTAATCAAGATCAGTTGCCTGAATAAGTGTTATGAACTAACGGTTACAATGTCCAAATTCAAAAAAGGCAAAAAACGTTACCTTTCTCCTCCCATCTTTTTTGGGCATATTTTTCATTAAGCAGTGGGATTGTTTAAGACCGGTCAGAATGGATGAATCTGGACTTCAGAGTATGACAACACCTTTGACTGCTGTCTCTCCCACCCTTTTGCTTTCCTATGATTAATCTGCTATTATGAATAGTCAGTTTACTTCTCGACATGAAGCCTGGAGTGACACCAGTCTAAATCATTTTACCCTGGAGTAGCGCTATCATCTGTTCCACAATTACCCACATTACCTAAATTGCATGAACATGTTTATGCACAGCTAATGGACTGTATTGTGAGGAATAATGTTTTGGGTAGACATAAATCTGGTATTAGACCTCACTCAATGATAAATATGTTAATAGCCTTTACGCATGATTTGCTTGTACCTCTACACAGTGCTCAGTGGCAGGCAGTATTGTTGGTGACTGATAGTATCTTTGTTACATTAGATTCAGATGATTGTGGCCTTTGATTAAAATGCATTAAACTTTCTGTTTGTGCTATTTCCTTGTTGGGGATTGATTAAAGAGATTATGATGTGCTTTCTTGGGTAGGGCTGCATGATTAATTCCTAGTGGTTCTCTTTGGAACAGCCATATTCTGGTTGACCAAAGTTTACGGACCTCAGTCTTTCAACTTTTACTCAGTAAAGCAGAACTTTATAGAACCATAGAATCATAGAATAGTTAGGGTTGGAAAGGACCTGGAGATCATCTAGTTCCAACCCCCCTGCCAGGGGCACAGACACCTCCCACTAAACCATGTCATCCAAGGCTCTGTCGAACCTGGCCTTGAACACCCCTGGCCTTGGGATGGAGCATTCACAACTTCCCTGGGCAACCCATTCCAGTGCCTCACCACCCTTACAGGAAAGAATTTCTTTCTCATACCCAATCTAAACTTCCCCTGGTTAAGTTTGAACCCGTTACCTCTTGTCCTGTCACTACAGTCCCTAATGAAGAGTCCCTCCCCAGCATCCCCACAGGCCCCCTTCAGATACTGGAAGGATGCTTTGAGGTCTCCAAGCAGTCTTCTCTTCTCCAGGCTGAACAACCCCAACTTTCTCAGCCTATCTTCATATGGGAGGTGCTCCAGTCCCCTGATCATCCTCTTGGACCTCCTCTTGTCCCAACAGTTCCATGTTCTTTTTATGTTGAGGATACCAGAACTGCACACAATACTCCAAGTGAGGTCTCACAAGAGCAGAGTAGAGGGGTAGGATCACATCCCTCGACCTGCTGGTCATGCTCCTTTTGATGCAGTCCAGGATACTTAGTCCCACAAAGCCTACAGAACTAGTCCCATGAGCAGCTTCTGATAGCTGACATATTCAATTTACTCTCTGCAGTTAAAAATTGACAAAGTTTTGTGTCAGAGCAATATATGCATTTGATGTCCTTTAACTACTTCAACAAAGGATCTGCAACTCTTTAAGGAAAAAATCCTCTTTGTTTGCTACTCCTCATGAAGGGAAACAGTCCTCATAGTGATGCAAGATTCTCCAGTGCATTAGCTCAGTCAGGACCTGTCAAACCCTTCTTGAGTAAAAGGAACAAGTTTGTATGAACCATGCCAGTTGGCCTCAAAGCCAGCAATCAGAGCATGGCCTCCACTAAATTTATTAATTAAAATTACATATGTATGTATATATATTCCACTATATATTTACTTCACCCTGAATTTCACATCTGTGTGTTATGTTGGAATAGCAGCTGAAACCCCTTGCGGTTCCTCAGACAGACAGGGAGCTTATGCATTGTCTTTGACATGGACTTCCAAAGCCACGTTAAGGTGATATTACCTGCTATCCTCCAAGCATTGGTAGATTCTACATAAATAACAAAGTTCCAGATCTTCCTAGAACAGGTTGCCCTAGGAAGTTGTGAATGCGCCATCCCTGGTAGTGTTCAAGGCCAGGTTGGATGTGGCTTGGAGCAACCTGGTCTAGCAGGAGATGGCCCTGCCCGTGGCAGGGGGTTGGAACTGGATGAGCTCTAAGGTCCCTTCCAACACAAACCATTCCATGATTCTATGTGGGTTTATTGAGGAGCCAACATAGCTTCAATTTCCTCTGTTAGCACTGACTGGTGTAGTGCACTTCTTTTACACTTCCAAGACTCTGCAACTTTTCAGTGTCTTCATTCATATCAGGATAGCTTACCTCCTGTCTGTCCTATAACTTGGTTATGAGCAATATCCAACCCTAACTATTCTATGATTCTATGAATATATATCTATGACTTACATGTGTATTAAGTGGAGAACCTTAATGCTATGGCCATTATTATCGTTAGTGGTAGTATCATAGGAAGGAATTTCCCGTAATATGACTGTATTTGTAATGTGTGACACAAAGAACAGTGTGTTCCTTGAATATCTATAAGGTAAAATCAATCCTTCTTTCCCCACTCCTCACGTATTAAATATGGTAAGCCTAGCTGCAGACGAATGATAGGGGAAAATCATAATATACAGGCTGTTAAAATGTTCTGCTTCCTGTGGACCTTCTTTCCTAGTTATTGTAATTGGGTAAGGTTCTGGGATGTATCCTGGTAGTATCAGAAAAATAGAAGGTAATGGCCCTCTTGACATATTATCTTATTAGAAAACCATCAAATGACAGTGTTTCTCACCAAGATTAATACTTGTTAATATTCACAACACAGAGATAAAGGACCAAATGCACTGCAGAGAAACAACATCCTGGAGCTCAGAACTCAGGCAACATAAAAACAAATGATTTTACAGGCCAAAAGTTTTAACTATGCTAAGCCCTTCTGCTACCATGGCTTGCAGCCTTAGTTTTTCTTTAATTTTACAAGATTGCTGCACAGAGATAACATTGCCTGATCCTGATGTGCACTTCAATGTGATCCAATTTTATTCCTTGCTCTGTTGAAAAGAGTCATCTTCGACTTTGTATGCAAAGAATAAGGCACTGAATTCCCATATACTACCTTCCGTGCCCAGGAACAGTCAGTCAATCAAGCCATACAATACTAAAAGAGGGTAAATGTCCTCTGCACACTGTCATAATTCACCAAATACATCAGGCAATAAAATCCCGTGATAACTCACTTTTCATGACAAACCTTGTAATGAGAAGTGAAAATGGGACAAATTCATCTATTTGCTTGACATAGATTGTAACGAGAAGATGGAAAAACTAGCCGAGAATTAACCCATTCAAGTAATGATCACACAGCTGAAAACAGATGTTTCTCCTTGGCATTATTCTTGGTGGTGGTTCTTGATTCTGTTTACCTTCTTTTCTCTCAAGTACCTCTCCAGCAGCATGACTAGACAGCAGTAACTACAAATGAGCAAAAAGAAACTTTTGGAAGTGTCCACTCAGCTCATACCTATTTCCATGGAATAGAAGAATAATAATCCACACTTCTATTGAATTTGGATGCATAACTGAACCACTGTCTAATAGCTATTTCTCCTTTAAAGAAACCTGACTTCCCATTTTAGAATTTTTAACTCACTAAATTCATATATGCTCAGCTGTCACAAACAGATAACTCCTCCCCATTTTATGGAAACACTATAGGCACAAAACATGACACATTTAATGATGATGAACTGCAAGGCAGTAAGAAAATGAAGGGAATTAATTAATTCCATTTTCAAAAAGATGGTGCCACGATCCAAGTGCCTATAGCCACATCCAAAGATTAATGCAGTTTTACTTTTTTGGGTAGATGATGGGATAGAAAGCTGGAAAACAACAGATATGAGTAATGCAAATTCTCCGCATATTTGCAAGAAGCCATGCAGGATATTGTTGAAAGAAAGCCGATCCTGAAACCTTTGTTGTTTCCAGTATTTAAAGACTCTCTTGGGGAGTCTGAAGTGAATGGAGGGGCTTCTGCACCTTGATTTTTATAAATAAGAATCCTAAATACCTTAGAAATCTCAGAAGAACAGAGTGGAATGGTGGCTCAACTACATAAAAATTATATAAAAGCAGACAGCTTTTAATAAAAAGCTTAATAAAAATATTAAGAATATGACATTGCCGACATGCTCTGGAAAACTACATCATGCAGTATCAAAATGACCTCTGCCCTTCTTGTCACACCACATCAGCTTTTCTTTTGTTACTGTGTCTGCTGACAGCACATTGTGTGATGAAGTACAACAATAATAATGAAGGACAATATGAAACGAAAAGGGAACCTTTTGTGACATGTATTGCATTAAAATGCCAATAATACAAGTAACCAATAACATTTTGATCTCTGTGGAATGCTAGAATGAATGCCTCACAGTTATACAGAAACATGTGTTTACAGATTTGAGTCAAAATGTGTTTTCAAGTAAATGGACCAGTATCTCATTATTCTGAACAAAAGTGAGATCATCTTACATTGAGGATCATTTTCTCTCACAATATATGTCATTCTGTTCTCTTATATGGTGTCAGTAGTGAGACCTATTCCCTGGCTAGTTCCTTGTCAGAAGAGAACGGAAGTGATTCAGTACCTATTGTGATATGTCAAGAAACTTCTGAAGGAAAACCACAGGAAAAAGTCTCCCACTCTCTGGAGAGCTGGAGTTCTCTGAGGAGCAAAGCAATCCACTTTCACATCCTGTTTAACAGGATTCCTTAGCTGGGAAGGAGTATGGACATAAGAATAAAAAAAGAAGAAAAGAAGACGGCAGAGGAAGCAATACATAAAAAAGGGAAGGAAAAGGCGGACGGCAAAGCAGCAATAAGGAGAATGAAAAGAGATTAAGATTTACTAGCAAAAATGATAAATAATAATGAAAGAATATATGATGGAGGTGGGAAACCATGGGAAAATGTTCTAGGAAGCAGAGAGTTCACAGAAAAGCACTTATCAGGAAAAAAAAAAAAAAAGCTGGAAAACAAAAGAGGAATGTGAAAGATTGGAATATCCAGAAGATAAAAAAGGACTCTGGTGACATACAGCCCAGTGGTTACTATTTCAGCTGATACAATTCATCATATCTCTGTAACAGCAAGGAATACATGATTTTTAATTTCTGTGTTTCTTGACTATGAAACAGAACACTAGGACAGAGTATTTTGTCATTAAATACTACATTTATTATTAGAAGAATTTTTTTCAGATTTTCCTGACACAGTCCACCAGAAAACTGGGGGGTTTGTTTGTTTGTTTTGCTGGGGTGGGGGGCGTTTGTTTGGTTTATTTTTTCTTTATAAAATATCTCTTCTAGATATGGCTATCTACCTTTTGCTCCTAACGTTATGCTACAAAATAGACAAAGATACTTACTATGTGACACAACTGAACATCAAATGTTAAAAAGTCTACTTTAGCCTATAAAAAGACTAAGTTCCTAGGAGAAAAATTCATTCAGGACTAGTAAGTACAAAAATTTCACCTCTGGCTCAAGAAGCTTTTAGGCCAGAAGCTGCTTGAGGCTTAGACTTTGTCCTAAGGAAAAGGTCATTATCTGTTTTCCTGACCTCCCGTGGCTGTCCTGGTGGGCACTGTCAAGGACCAAAGGCTGGGGAAACGTGATCTGCCTCACAAAACCACATCACTGGGGCTCTGTCACAGGGAGAAATGGCTGACACTGTTTAAATGAAAACACCCATCACAGATCCTAGGAGTTAGCTCCAGAACTGGAAACAGTATGGCTGTATCAACGCAGTTAAGAACAAAGTCTAAATAAGCAAGATTACTCAGTGATTTGAACTGCTGAGTCTTAGAGGACAGCCTAAATTTTTCTGGCCTACAAATTGTCTGTATTTCTCATCTGCACAGGTCTGAGATCTCTACATTATGATATGTACAGATACATGCAGTATCCTTCTTATGACTTCTGGTTTTTCTATTTTTCTACCACTGCTTGAAAAAAATGAAGAAGGGATTAATTTAAAATTGTATTTCTCTATATTTTACTTCATATGTGCACTTAACATTATCTTGCATATATTCCTCTCCAGGCAACTTTCCAGGCTGCATTAACTAAAACTGTCATCTTTGTAAAACATTTTTCAGAAGTTCTTTCATATTTGCAGCATCAGTCAAACTATTTATCAAACCAAGAATGGATCCCTTTCATGTCAGTGAAATTGGCATTCATTTCTTTTTAACAGACTGGCTGAGCAACCAAAGTAATAATTTTTTAGGAAATGGATTTTTTGTAAATTGTTTTCTACTAAGCTTCAGTTTCAGGTGATAGATTTATTCATGTGATAATTTTTCATTTCCTTTGTTGAAAGATTCTTTTTATCAATCAATTATTATTTATTTAATAATTAATTTGACCTGGGCAGGCATGATCTAAAAATTATCCCTCTTCCAATTAAGGACTTAGTTATGATTTGGAAGTACACTCACCTTTACTTTCTGGATTCTTTAATTCTTCATAAAGGAAACAAAGATGTTTATAATAAGACATTTCATAATAAATTTGGCAATATCTTTTGACAAGCTGTAACTGTAGTTTTGTAGTTTTAATTTTTGTTTTGTGAATCAATCTTCTTTAGACGAACAAGAAGTGAAGGTGACAAAAATATATCAGTCACTGAAAAGGTACTATGGAGAAGTAGAGCACGCTTTTGCTGTAACATTTCCTTAGAGGAAGGCTCCGTTATTTTGCATTTCAAAGCAAGATGATATGGACTACTGTAACTCCTCACTCTGAAGAAAAAAGGAATGGTTCTGAACTGTAGAAGAGGAAACAACATATTTATTCTTGTGAGTTCTGCTCCTCCAATGTTCAAAAGGTATCCTGACCAGTGTGGTAGATCTCTACTCCTCCTTTCCCTAAGAAGTCAGACTTTCCCTGCAGCTGTAGTTTTCAAACCAAAGCATTGGTAACTCTTTCTTAGCATGCACAAATCCCCTCCAATGACTGAGAATTATGTTTTTACCAAATACACTGACTTAAAAGAACCCAGAAGGAAATAAACCCACACTGAATGAAAGAACTGGAGAACAGCCAGTCTATTCAACTTCTAATAAGGAAACAGCATTGCAATAGCATCTGCTGGGCCCAACCCAAGCCAAAGGGGTTTTTTCACCCTAGGCCCTTTAAGCACATGTAATATGCTAAGCTGTGTATGTTATTTCAATTCTTATTGTTTAACATGCAGTGAAATAAAGAATTATCATACATACTTTCAAAGTTGTAAGATGGAGAAAAACAAATTATCTATGGCTGCTGAACAGGTTAAGTGGTAGAAATAAGAATAAATAATGCTCCCTAATCATGTAATCAAAGTATTACGGTTTTTACTTTAATACTTTCCTCTAGTGCTTATTTTCACTGAATTGCCTGCACAGTCTCTTTCTCTAAATACAGCAGAAATAGTTTCTTGATTTTCTCTCCCTTCTTTCCTTTATATTACAATAATGAAGCAACATTATTGCTGGCCTCAAGCTGTAAAAGACAGGGACATACACAGGCCCTATGAGTGCAATGATTTTTGAAAACACAATTTAGTTCTGAGGCTCCCGTTTTGCATCATTAAGAACAGCGCTTGGGTGGCATCATCTAATCAATGTCCCTCTCCAAATTGTAATCAGTGTTATAACTGAAAGAAGCAAACTCAAGTCATCATAAAACTCAACCATCCAAGATCCCATTTTTGTAAAGCTACAAAATAGATGGTTGCTTTTCTTCTATATGAAGGTTTCAAATGAAACTTCAGTAGGAGACTTCAGGTGCTTTTAGCAGCTCATTTTACTCTTTTTAAAGGAGCCCTTTGTTTTTGCACTTTTTCAAAATTAAAGTGACAATGAAGGCTGTCAGGCTGACAAGCCTGGAATCTGATTTTCCTTCTGTAATTGCCCCCCATCAGCAGTTCTTCCACTGAAGGCAATGGAAGTACTCCCAAGACTTTCCGAGGCAAGAATCAGGCCCTTCATTTTTTGTGCCATTATAGCATATAGAATCAGAATCATAGAACAGTTAGGGTTGGAAACAACCTTAAGGTCATCTGGTACCAACCCCCTGCAGGGACAGGGACACCTCCCACTAAACCATGACACCCAAGGCTCCGTCCAACCTGGCCTTGAACACCACCAGCGATGGAGCATTCACAACTTCCCTGGGCAACCCATTCCAGTGCCTCACCACCCTCACAGTAAAGAATTTCTTCCTCATATCCAATCTAAACTTCCCCTGTTTAAGTTTGAACCCGTTGCCCCTTCTCCTATCACTACAGTCCCTAATGAAGAGTCCCATCCCAGCATCCCTATATATCCAGTGAAATTTCCTCTTGCTGACTAATGTCACTGTTTTTCAGAGCTATAAGGTAGTGAATGGCTGCCCTGACTTCGCTGTTTACTTCGCTCTTTGTTTATCTGGCTTTTTGGATTCTCTGAGGACAAGTGAGCTTGCAAGATTAATTTCTATATATCAAATCTGTTAAAAAGGACTCTCCCTTAAAACTTTGATGGCACTATCATCCCACTTCATATTAGTTAATGATGGACCATCAAATTCTTTTCTGTGGGATTACAGAGTTCAGTGATCTCCAAGCATCCTATGTTATTCTCTTTTCGTACTTTTTTGATTAACTGGGATATAATTTCAAATTTTTAAATGCTATTTTCATTTTTTTGGGGGGGTCTTTGTTTTTTTGGGTTTTTTTGGCTTTTTTGCTGTTGTTCCACACAGACACACGTATTATACCTATTAAAGCATATACAGCTAACAGCATACCAAAATGTTTGAGATCTCATCTGATGTCCACTGTACACAGAGGAAATGTTCTCTGCTACTGCAGCAGCAGATAAGCAAAAATGTGTTGATTAGAAAAGCCTACACATATTGAAGTACTTTGAGAAGACATTATAGATTTAAATCTAAACCTGGGATGGTGAAAAAAAACCCAGCTAATCACAACAAGTTTTATAAATCAACCAGACATGGAAACAGCAAACATGACCATGGTATAATTAACTAATTGTTGTAACATATTTGAGCTTGACTGTGAACCTGTTTACTATGAGACACAGGGTATGATGAAAGTCAGTGGAATTCCTTTCATTTTACTTTGATGAGCTTTCTGTCAGGTTCCTAATATTTAAAGTGTTTGAAATTACATGATCTAGACATAGGTATAGCCAATCAGAAAATATGACTTTGTTTCCAAATAAATTTCAAGAGCAATGTTACTTGGTAAAAGCTGTTCGTGGAAAATCCGATTTATCAAAATAATATAAATAGAATTATTTTCACATTCTGATGTACAATTTTGTAAGTAACAATATTTTGAAAGGAAATGAACAGTTTAAAAGAAGCTAGTTGAAACCTCAGTGAATGTAAAAAAATCCAGCTCAAGTAGAAATATATCAATGATACTTGCTCGTTGTAAGAGGCAGCAAACTATCAAATAAGCATATTGGCAGAACATGGTCCCAAATGAACTATTAATATCCAAGGGAACATTTGTTATGGGGTTAGATAGATTTTAAAATGATCTCTGAGCTTTTCACTTATTTTCTGGCCTAAACTATGTGCATAGATATTGCTTCTTCCCTAACCAATTGTGGTTTTCTGGCTGTCACTTCCTAAAGACACCCTTTGCCATAAAACATCTGCAGTTGCAAAGGCAACCAGATGTGTGTCTGTGTAGGTGCACAGCTAGCAGGAGTGGTTAATGGGATTTTCAATTTCCTTTCAATTTTTTCTTTTCCCACTTTAGGAATCTAAATAATTGATAAACTTTTGTGAATTACAAATCCCACTGAAACCCCTGTATACAATAATCATTTAATTATTTAAGCCTTTCTATTGTTATTGTTAATGGAGTAGTTGGAATTTCTTTTGCACTGTGTATACCGATTATATTCCTAAGAGAAGGAAAATCTCTTTTTTCACATTTTTTCTGCACTTTTCTATTATTTTTTTTCAAACAGAAGAGTAGTTGAAATCTTCCTCAAGATTTCAGAAGAGCTAACCTGTGTCATTATCCAGAAAGCCAAGCCTATTCATCAAAGTTCAGTTATTTAGAATGTGGCAGTTAGGGATGCCTGTTAGTGCCTGCTTTCTGAGGATCAGGGAATAGTGTCACAGGGTGGAGTTTTTGCACTGCCACATCTTCTTCAGTTGGCAAATGTTGTCCACATATGGCAAAAAGTGACAATGAAGGAAAAGGCATCCTCTGAGTCAGAGGACATATTGGTACTTCTTAGGAGAGTATTCTTTCACTTCTTTGTCACATCACAGCTTTGAGCAGTGTCAGTATCGTAGCCAATAAGGTTAACCTGAGACTTGATTATTGCTAATTGAAAATTTATCCCATTTTGGGTTCAAACATAAACAGGGGAAGTTTAGACTGGATATAAGGAAGACGTTCTTTCCTGTAAGGGTGGTGAGGCACTGGAATGGGCTACCCAAGGAAGTTGTGAATGTTCCATCCCTGGCGGTGTTCAAGGCCAGGTTGGATGGTGTCTGGGGTGATGTGGTTTAGTGAGAGGTGACCCTGCCCATGGCAGGGTGGCTGGAACTAGATGATCTTAAGGTCCTTTCCAACCCTACCTATTCTGTGATTCTATGATTCTATGATGTTATCTTCCCAGTGATGCGTTTCCCCTTACACTTGACTCCACAGGAGGTCTGGAACACGTAAAGAACTACAGATGAAAAAGGAATTCAAAAAGCACATTTGCAACATGCAATGTTTTTTTCTGTAAAACACTAGATGCATACCTTGCTACTGAGTTCCCTGAACTGGCATCTTAGTTAGCCATTTGTATTTGCACATAGTCATCTTCCATTAATATGGGAGTCCTGTAGCACAGTGACCAGTGAAGCAAAAGTTGATTGTAAAAAGAGCAAGACAGGGAAAAGGCTATATACAAGCAAAAGATGATATTGTGCTAATTTGATTATTGTTGCATAGCAATACTAGTGGCACTGTTGGCATGGAAACATCTGCCACGTGCAATGGAGCCCAGAATGTATTTACCATTTATCACAAAAACAAAAAACAGTGGGGTTATATGTTCATGGTCTCTGCCTGATTTAGTCATCCCATTCACTGAAAACTAAGCAACGTACCTTGCAAAACCCAGCTGATTGTCTTGACTCCGTGTTGCACCAAGTCCATGGTTATGCTAGCTTAAATTCATGCACTTATAGGGACCTGTGACCACCATGTAAGCATACAGTAGACACAGCATGCTCTGGAAGCATCATTCTATAGTTAGAACAAACAATATTCACAGTGGCCACACACAGCAGATAATTTTATTATGATTAGCTAACTGAATGTGAGTGGGGATTTAAGAAATTAGCTCTTTCGTAAGAAATATTAACTTCATGAGCTGGTTGAGGGGGGGAAAAGCTTTAAAATTAAACTCTATCTATACGACTGACTGATAAAACCTGAAATAATACTTTACATTTTAAATAGAAAGCATATCCAGCTGAGGGTGGATATTAAATTAGGGACTGTAGTGATAGGACAAGGGGTAATGGGTTCAAACTTAGGGGAAGTTTAGATTGGATATAAGGAGGAAGCTCTTTACTGTAAGGGTGGTGAGGCACTTGAATGGGTTCCTAGGGAAGCTGTGAATGCTCCATCGCTGGGGGTGCTCAAGGCCAGGTTGGACAGAGCCTTGGGTGGCATGGTTTAGTGGGAGGTGTCCCTGCCCATGGCAGGGTGGTTGGAAGTGGATGATCTTAAGGTCCTTTCTAACCCTAACTATTCTACGATTCTATGATTAAATGAAGGTGAATTAAAACCACTTAAAACATTGTAAGATGCTATTAATTTGTGAAAATTAAAACCTTAGTGAAAGAAAAAGAAAAACCCATTGCCAGAACTACATGACATGGTCTTGATCTCCCAGTGGTCCTGAAGGAAGGTTTATGCAAAGAATAAAAACAAAGCAAAACAGAAAAGACATTTTGCTTCTTTGATATGCAAAACAGCTAAGATACTTTGTTTTATAAAGCAGAAAAAAAATTGAAGTGTTTTCTAGATCATCAAATAGCGTAGCTTCAGTCAATTAACTTAGAGAACTTCTTGTTCAAAATATTATGTTTTCCTTCATATACTGTTATTCTTCAAGCGTACAGCACTTTCTCCTGTGTTTTTTTTCTTAAGCACAGACACTGTGTTTGTTATCCTTTTCAAGATATTTACTAAAACCCCCTTTGCACCGGACCTGCAATTCTATCTTCCATTTCATTCTGAATTCTAGGATGTACATTGTCCAATTCTTCTGATTTATGGATATTTTATTTTTTAAGATTTAAGATTATGACAACTTTCACTTCTACTCCACCACCTCCTGCAAACATCTTGCTATTGCTCATTTCCAACACAATCTCCTTTAAAACATGAACAAGACATTAGTTCAACTTCACGACCACAATTCAACAGCATATTGTGTCAGACACAGCCTCTGTGAATGGTTGATCCCCTTTGTCCTTTCACATTCTCCTGTCATTTATCATGGGTTTGTATTTTTTTCCTATTTACTTTGATTTCTTTTTTTAAGATCTAACAAATACACCTTTTGGTGATTTTCCCACTATTTGCTTCTTGGTCTCTTCTCACTGATTCCAGAATAGATTCTCTTTTCTGAATTAAGTTTTTCAGTTAGGAATGTCTCTCTTTCCCTCCAAGCAACCTCTGTTGCTCCTTTGTGAGCCTGAAGAAATCCCAAGATTTCCCTGTGTCTTTTAGGCAGCTAGATTTGGTGTTTGGCTCTCTCAGTATTGAGCTATTTCTGAGAAACCTAGTAAATCCATATGGCTGATGTCAAAGCCTCACAGAGACAGTATGGATGCAGAAGCATTATGTTTATTTAGCTTCCTACTGATGAACTCATGCACCTCATTTTTTAACACTCCCCTAACCAGATGTTCAAGAATAACTATCTACAGCTAAAACCTAAGGGACTTGTCTATTCAAGACTGAAGTGATGACCCACTAAGTGCACAGACATCTGTAACAGCTGCCTTTCAAAGGCTTCATGGCCCATCTCGTAAGCTAAATTTAAAAGATCAGACTACCTGTTAAACAAACCTGTGCAACTTCTGATGGGCTATGCACAGTGCTCATTGAAGAAATCAGGGATGGGTTTTTATAGCTGAAACTCGTGTTCCCACTTCCTGCTTATGATGCAGCAAACTTGGGCATGAAGTCATCAAATATGCTATGATAGGTATGTGTCTTGTTCAAGGATTGCATTAGATCTGGCTACAAGCACATGACATCACCTTGTCAGAGATACTCACAATCTCTGATATTATACTCAAGGTGTTTAATGACCCAGATTAAACACCTTGGAATAATATCTAAATTAAATATAATAAATTAAACATCTTGGGTATAATATCTGAAGTACTACCTGAAGTGTCTGAATAAAGACTATGGTTGATAACTTCACTTTTCAAATGCAATAAGGATTTTTAAACCCCCCTAAAGATCTTCTCTAGCAACAATGAAGCTTTATCTAAAGCTTTCTTAAAACCAACCATAGAAATAACTTTTTTTTAAGGATCTAAAACTGAAATCTCAGGTTTCATTCAAGACCAAGATTATTTTTCTTTAAACTAATTTTTCTAACAAAAATATACAGCAGAATGTATTTAAAAAATCAAACAAAACAGAACATTGACAAAACAAAATAAAATACTTAGCTGATCATATATCACTCCTCCTATGCTAAGGATGAGCCACGTGTGACAGATGGTGAACATTTTGTTTACTGTACTACAGGAAACCACTCAGACAATACATCAGTAACTCATAAATACGTACTGGGAAGGAGAAAAATGAAATAATATATTAAATAAATAAATTATTATGGAATAATCCATTTCCTATGATTGTTAAAGAGTACATGCAGCTTCAGATTCCTAAAATAATTACTCTGAAGCTCATCTCAAGGCTCACAATATATCTTGGTAGTAGATCAAACCCTGTAACCATTTTGCCCTGTGAAAAGTGAAATTTTGAGGTCTTCTTCTGAACTGAGAGAAAAAAACAGGATCAGCATACAGATCATCCGTATTTCATATAGTAATCTTACAAGGACTACTAGAAACAAAGGGGTAAGTGGGAGGTTCACACAACTCTGATATCTCTGTACCTTCAAAGTTTTTGGAAGTGCCGTAAAACACTTTTCACTTTGGTCAGAATGTGTCATTTATATACACTTTCAGTCGGATATAATCTTTAATAAACGCATTGATTTGAAGTAATTCTAAATACCCTATTCACCTTCACTTTGGACACTGAATAAAAGGCCATCTTGCGCAACACCAAAAGCAGTTCAGAGAAGAGCAAACTGTCCCTTGGATCAAGGTTCTCTCTCACTAGACTCATCTGATTAGAATCCCATGGAAAACTCAAGACAGTTCAAGGGTCACTTTAAATATAAAGAGAGAAGCGTAATGTTTTTTCTGCTTGACCAACAGGATTTCCAAGTTCTATAAGACAACTACCTTACTATAGTTTTGAGACTCTTCACCGTATTTATGAAATGCTCCTGAGTTCCAAATGTTAGACTCAGTATAAGTATGCAACATTCTTATTAATAGAATCATAGAATCATTGAATCAACTAGTTTGGAAAAGATCTTTTAAGACCATCAGTTACCCCAGAACTGCCAATTACGCAATTGTTACCCCAACACTGCCAATTCCACCACTAAACCACATCACTGAGGGCCTCACCTACATGTTTCTTTTAATGCTTCCAGGAATGGTGACTCCACCACTGCCCCAGGCAGCCTGTTCCAATGCCTGATCACCCTTTCAGTGAAGAAATTTTTGCTGCTATCCAGTCTAAATCTCACCTGTCACAACTTCAGGCCAATTCCCCTGCACATGTATTTGGTACATGGGAGAAGAGACAAGACACCTACTTGCTCCATCCTTCTCAAGGGGGACTTTATCGCTCTCTACAACTACCTGAAAGGAGGTGTAGTGAGATGGAGGTCGCTTGTCTGGTTGCCCACTAGACCAGGACTGCTGATACATGATGGAGAGTAGTGTGGCAAGCTCCTCTCTACCAGCTCCTGCAGCACTTTTGGGTGGAAGCCATACAGCCCCATAAACCTGTGTATATCCAAGAGGAGCAGGAGTTCGCTAACTATCTCTTCCTGAATTATGATTACTTCAATCAGCTCCTTATCTCTGCCATCCAACTCAGGGAGCTGAGTACCCTGAGGATGGCTGGGGTGACTATCAGAGACTGAGGCAAAGGCAGCATTAAGTACCTCAGCCTTTTCCTCATCCTTGGTTACCAAGTTTATTGTAGTATCCAGTAAAGGATGGAGGCTCCCCTTGGCCCTCCTTTTATTGCTAATATATTTGTAAAAATATTATTCATTGTATGTTATGGCAGTGGCCAGGTTAAGTTCCTGCTGTGCCTTCACCTTTCTAATTTTCTCCCTGCATAAGCTATTAATATTATCCACGTCTGTGGAACTTTTCCTAAAAGCTAGTTGTGTCTTCAGATGGTGATTGACTCTTCAAGAAAGTTCTGTAGGAAACAATTAATGAACAGCATTTTCATCACTGTCCTTCTTTAACCATAGGTGCACCTGGTAGGAAATGAGCCACAAATGATTTCCAATTTATCATTTTATTATTTCTGATCACATTTAACAGATTGTTTCTGTATACCACGCGGACTCTCCTTAATTTATCTCTATTACTGATGCTCCTGATCAAACACTTATTGTGCTGTGTTCTTACAGTTGCTTTGTTTAAACACTCCATACACGCTATCCAAAAACGGTGTGCATGGACAACAAACACAAAACGCCATGAGGAATAACAGAGCAGTTTCTACCTGTAGACTCTGACAGATGGGCTGCTGTGAATTTCATTTTCACTGGGATGTTGAAAATAAGATCTAGCACAGCACCTCTCCTTATTGGTCTTCCCTTGCAGAAAAAAGTTATCATAGACTCATTCCAGATTGCATGTGCCCTGTTATCGTTATTCTATGACTGTTAGAGAAATTCTTAAGCATTCCAACTTTAATTGGCAATTGCTGATAAGGCTTGAGTTTGATTTAGATCCATTACTTAAAAAAAAGTCAGGAGTGCAGTGGCATTCTTCACCTAGCACAAACTCTTTCCAGGCAGCTGTTTGCTTGGCCAGAAAACAGTTTCTTAGCTAACTTGCTCACTGGATCTTGCAGACCACTTTGTATTCCTATGTAATTTCTTATAGAATTATTCTCCTAGATCAATAGTAAAGGCCTCACTTGTCCTAGGGCTTGGCTACAAAGAAAAGTGTTTAAATCTCTGTAGCTGGTGCCTCTTAGAATAATGTCTGCAGGTGTGGTACTCATGGCTAGGTTAGAGAAAGGCAGGTATGAGCACACAGTCTAATGCCTAGTAATCCTGCTGGTTGCTTTCATAATACCTAAACACTGTCTAAGTCTGTACATTTCTGGAGCTAGTGTTAGATACAGCAGATGCTCTACACTTCAGCTATTTTGGGAGCAGAATAGAAACTGAGTGTTCTGACTGTGTGGCGGTGATTGGAACAAAACACAGCTCCATTGGCAGGACGTGAGGGGTAAGAGCTGTTCCTGGCTCTTGGAAGTGACCAGTACAGGTGACACATATGGGAATGAGGCAATGCAACCACTGCAGTTGGTGGTGGAGTGGGGTGTATTTGCATCAGCTCTTTTCACAGACTGAGCAGTACAAATTCTGTAGCTCTTTCTTGGGGTCTGCATTATAAATACAATCAAAAAAGAAAAAGCAAAATCATTACTGAAGGGGCAGAGCATCCAGTCTCAGCACAACTGCAATAGCAGTAAAGGAACCCTTGCAATGTAAGATTTCCCTCACCTTTCCCCCTTCTTGTTGTGAGAAATAAGCATACATTTAAACCCTTTCTGATAGAAACTCTGCTCTTGTGAGACCTCACTTGGAGTATTTTGTGCAGTTCTGGTGTCCTCAACATCAAAAGGACATGGAACTGTTGGGACAAGTCCAGAGGAGGGCCACGAGGATGATCAGGGGACTGGAGCACCTCCCATATGAAGACAGTCTGAGAAAGTTGGGGTTGTTCAGCCTGGAGAAAAGAAGGCTGCGTGGAGATCTCAGAGCAGCCTTCCAGTATCTGAAGGGGGGCTATAGGGATGCTGCAGAGGGACTCTTCATTAGGAACTGTAGTGATAGGACAAGGGGTAATGGGATCAAACTTAAACAGGGGAAGTTTAGATTGGATATGAGGAAAAAATTCTTCACTGTAAGGGTGGTGAGGAACTGGAATGGGTTCCCCAGGGAAGCTGTGAATGCTCCATCGCTGGGGGTGTTCAAGGCTGGATTGGACATAGCCTTGCGTGGCATGGTTTAGTGGGAGGTGTCCCTGCCCATGGCAGGGTGATTGGAACTGGATGATCTTAAGGTCCTTTCCAACCCTAGCTGTTCTGTGGGTCTGCGAGTTCTGTTGTCCCTCTGACAGATATTGGGGTTGCTGAAGTCCCCCATGAGGACCAGGGCTTCTGAATGCAAGGCTGCTCCTGTCTGTAGAGAGCCTCATCCACTCAGTCTTACTGCTTGTGAAGTCCAAAGGCAGCCTTGGCTGTAGTGACCATGAAATGGTGGAGTTCAAGAGATCTTTAGGGCAGCAAGGACCACCTTTAAAGTCTCTTCCAATCCATGATTCCGTATGAGGTTATGATTAGCCCCCACCCTAATGAGGTTACTGGATGTGAATTTAAGATCTGGTTGTGAGCACAATATAGGGGATGTGGCTACTTGGATAGACATCAGCTTCTTTCTGTATGCAGGCAGATGCCTGTAGTCAGGGAATAATAAAGATTCACCTGGAATCTAAATACAGGTGTTAACAAAGCAGGACACAGTGTCATATCGATGAAACTACACAATTCCCGCACAAGAGCTTGAAAATAGGCAAAGTCATCTAAGCTTCTTTGAAACCACATAGTTAGACATATTCTGCTAATCTATTAGCATTCAAAAGAAGAGGGGAAACCCTTGCTAATAACAATTCAGTAAATGGTAGTAAAACTAGTTATATGCATGCATACATAACTACATTACTCTAGCTGATTATAGCCTTACAGATTATCACTTCTACAGAAGATATATAAAAGAGAGAAGACTACATAGCAGACCCAGACCTTTCCTGTTGAAAAAGCAAAGATCTTCTATGTCTTTAATAAAAGTAAATGTCTCCTTGTTACTAATTTCCTGGTGGAAGATCTATAATACTAGTTTCACAAACCTGAATTGAATTTTATTTAACAAAATACTAGTTCTACCAGGGTAAAAAGCCCTGCATCTGCAATATAGACTCCAGGATTTTCTTCACACTTTTTGTCATTTGTTTTAATTCTTAAATGATATTAAAAGTGACTCTCCTCTGGAAAAAAACTGTATTCCTCTGAGCCTATGTTATACAGGATGTACCTACAAATCTAATGGACTCCCTTCTAAGGTAACTGCAAAACAATGAAATAGTGGCGACAGTGTTAATCGTTAGTAATTCAGATCTGTTTCTAAATTCCATTTCTACTGTCCTAAAAAAATCCAGAATCAACACATTATTGAGCCACAGACACATAGATCTCAATAGCTGTCTTTAAAACATAAATATTGATGATGTTTGTATTGTGTTAATCAACAGGACAGAACTGTGAAGGAAACTTGAAAAGAAAGATGAAAAAATCCCTCTGAATGTTTTTTCATAGTTCCAGCAAAGTTACACTATCACTCTCACAGAATATAGCAGAATTAAATTAAGATCATCATGATATACATAACAGAAGCTACAGCTTCTTTGCACAGATTTTGATTCCAATGTAGGTATTAATTGCCATTAAAAATGGAAACAATCAAACCTACTACAAATGTGCAAAGTGTAACCCTAAACAAACGTCTGTCTTCCACAGATTTGCTTAGTATTCAACCCAGTGCCCCACAGACACAGTCTAGATGGCAATTTATTGTAACTGTAATGTAACAACTTGTACCATTTACATTCTAGTATATTAAATAAGGTTGAAAACAGAGGAGAGAAAGATGATTTAACCTCACATGTCTAAGATCCTTTTCCCAGCTTCTATAACCTTTTATGAAATCTGACTGCAAGAAGTGGTTACAAAGGGCTCTGAGAAGTTTCCTCACCCACACCACCTACACATTAGAAACTTTCATAAATTGAATGCAGATAGATAGGTTAAGGTTCTTAAATCTACTACAAAGTTCAGATTCTTCAAAGGGCTGGAGAATTTAAAGGACTGATCAGAATGAAAGGGTTGAAATATTCCTCCTCTGAACACGGTTTTACCTATAACTTACTCATAAGTTGTTGATACAAGTTTTGTTAGATAATTTCATATATGAAAAGGCCCCATCTCTACGGACTTGCCTGATCACAGAATCCAAGACTACTTTGTGTTGGAAAGGACCTTAAAGCTCATCCAGTTCCAACCCCCCCAGCCATGGCCAAGAACACCTTCCACTAGACCACATAGCTCAAACCCCCGTCCAACCTGGCCTTGAACACTGCCAGGAATGGGGCAGCCACAGCTTCTCTGGGCACCCTGTGCCAGCGCCTCACCACCTTCACAGGGAAGAATTTCTTCCTAATATCTAATCTATACATCTATATCTAATATAGATCTTATAGCTATATCTAATATATACAATTTATATCCTGTATCTTATCTGATGATCCCTGGGGTGTGGCTGACACCAACTGCAATCGCCAGACCTCATCCTGACCCTGACTTTGCAGTTCCTATTCCTGGCTTCTTCTCCTTGGCTTTGTCTCTTAACCACAACTCATTTGAGGATCTGTATTCAGCCAGCCCTGGTTCCCATATCTGGATATGCTCTGCTCACCTCACTCAAGTGCTGTGTGAGTTGTATGTGTTGACAAAGCCAGGTGCCATGTTTACAATGCTCCCGATTCCTAACTCCTGGCTCCCCTGCCCATACACAGCAGCCAGCTCATCCTGCTCTCCAGCAGTTACACCAGTTAACTAGCCCAGTGCTGGTTTTTACACTGAACTCACTGATGCATGTAATGATCTTCCATTTACTTCAATAACAAGAATTTCTGCATGGGTGAATAGTTCCCTTGCTTGTAGAAAACTTATTACCTGGATCCTCATCAGCTTAGAAAAATGAAGGGAATTTGCTGGTAATCTCCACTGTGAGGCTTCTCAGAATGAGACAGGAGCCCAGAAGGAAAGTATCTCTCTAGGTCCCAGAAGTGAGGACATGCATGTCTGATACTGCTTCAGCTCATGTGTATAGGTCTCTTAATGGGGAAATAAACAACAAGCAGAACCAGAAACTTGTGAATGATGCAATCCATTAAGCAGCATGAATTGCAAATTATGATGAGCCAATATTCCTTGTAATAGTCTTGGAGCAAAATTGATGGACAATCTCTAAAATAAACAGCATTCTTATCTTTATGAAGATTTTGAATAATAAAGAGATTCATGCAAGCAAAAGCATATTCACTGGTAAATAACAATGAGAAAGAGGGATAAATTTGCTGAAAACTCCACTGCTGATAAAAACTGCTTGAGAACGTTTTTTGTTGCAAAATTTATATATGAAATAAATTTACATACTCAGTCAAAGCCACAATTAAACTACAAAGACAGGCTCTGTTAGTTTCTGCCTGTGGATGGGGCAGGGATCTCTGCAGAATGGTCCCTTTAGGAACCATTTCCTTTGGGCAAAATTTCCCCCAAAACAAGCTGCTTTGTCCACTAAACCTATATAATTTGCAGAACTTACAATGCTCACAAATATCAGAACCCCTCCACAGCTAATAACCACCAGAATAGACTTATGTTTCATAAGTATTTTTAGTTTGATTTAATTTCCCCTACAGTGATCATGTTAGTTTTATTTCCAACATTATAAGCCAGAAAGAAAACTGAAGTCCAGTATACTTTGCCAGCCTGGTTTTTGATATTTGGATGCCAAATGCATGCTCATTACAGCTTGGTGTAATCTGGATGTTCTCATCTAAAGAGCCATATGAAGGAATCTTCCTACTAATTCTTTTGACTCTTCTAACCCACAATTTTGGCATATACCAGTGATGAACTGAGTGGGTAACCCTTCTGCCTCCTCTTAAACATGTGATATTCCATACAGGAAGATGTATTATATAAAGTGTTTAAAAGCCTTTGAGACAAAACCAGTATAAATAGTTTAGAATCATCAGAATGAAATTATTAGTACCAGATAGGCATTTACCACATCCCACAGAAAGATGATTAACTGATTGCACAGAACATTTGTTTCTCCTCTCGAACAACAAGTGAATGAGTGACCAGATGAGGAGAATCCTACCCAATAAGGGTTTACTCATAACGGTGCCTTTTATGCTGGTGTTGATGTGCTAATGTAACAAACTCCAGCTCTTTCCCCGTTGTTTCTTGTGTGTGCCTGGAAATTTTCCTGAAGTTCCCAGCTGAGACTAAGCTTGCATTCAAACAGCTTGCACATGAAGTAAGTTTGCACTGAAGACCAGTGTCCAGTTTGTGCTCAGAATATAACCATATCCATCCACTGCTTCTCTCTGGTAATGACTAGTTTCATAGGGATCATTTTTTCAGTCATTCTTGCATTATGAGAGACACGGAATACAAATTTGCTTAACATAACCCACACTATAAAACCTAGAATAAATGCAGAGACTTTGTGCCATTGCTTTTCACAATCTAGCAACATTTTTTTCTTCCAAATTATAAGTAAAAACTAACTGCCTCTTTGAGGGGTATGGTCTTTTACTGAAATACAAATGACCATACTGTTTCATAGAAGCACAATGACAATGTAACAGTTACAGTCTATACTAAAAGTCCACCAGCCCAAATAATTTTGGTTTCAGCCAATCATCTCTGTACTATTAGCTACAGGATAATTAGAATACAACCAATCTTAGTATTATAATTACTTGCAGCTCAATTCTCACATTGACCTGATATTGCACACCACTATGGCTCATTACACTTGTTTTATTAACGCAGTGTATAAAAATTATGTTAACATTCTTGCTAGGTACAACATAATCTTCTTGTTCACCCACACAAAAAATAGCCTTCATTAAATGTGAAATAATAATAATAAAAATATCACATTAGACCTTAAATGCTTGGTAGACTCTGCTTTCCTAGAATCACAATTTTACATGATAGTTCAGACATTTTTCACTGCATATTCCTAACCATTCTATTTGGTGTAGAAAATTATATTTGTATACGCTTCTGCAACATGCAAAGATACTATATTGCATGACAGAAGGAACTGAAATAAAATGAGTTCATAAAATCAGTGATGCCAGTGTATTAGCAGTTTGCCCTCAATATTCTGCTATAATACTTATCAAAACTGCATTAATTTTTCTTACTGAAAACTATTTATATACCCCTAATTATCATTAAAATGTTATTTTGTCTTCAGCACAACAAATTAATCTTCTTTTCTATTGAAGATAAATAATCAGATTTTTTCCAGGCTTTGCCTGTTAATGCTTCTGTGAAGCAAACACAAGAGAAAGCTCAAAGTAGACGAATTAAATGAAAAAAATGAAAGGAAGAACTAGAAACTTGTTAACAGAAATTACAGACACATTTTATCAGTTTCCACATTAATGGTTTATTGTTGCTGAAGGCTTTTTTAAGTGTATCTTTTCAAGTGAAACACCCGAAGTTATATATTGAGTCTTAACAGAATTTATTAGAATGCAGGCCACGAAACCAAAATCTGTGGCTCAGTCATGGAAAAATCCACACTACCCACATGTCTGAGCAAACAAGGACTCAGGCAACAGCCATCCAAGCGACTTCAACACAGCCAATCTAAAAGAGCATGCATTAGTTATTACTGACATCTGACAGTTTCCAGTTCATCATTTTGGCAAGAATTAAGAGACTGAAATAAAGTAACCCTCCAAAAAAGCCTGGCCTAACCTGGAGTGACACCTAATACTTGAGAGAAACACTTTCTTAGGAAGGAAGGCTTTCTGGAGTTGTATGAATGCTGTCTCTCACGATTTCTGTCGAACCAAGCTGCACAGATTCCTACTTTTTCTAAGACATGTGAGACACAGAAAATGGAGTTAGAGGTGCAATTGTCACATGGGATCCAAAATATGAGTGCATTCAAAGAAAACCAATTCACTCCTGAGAGATTTGGAGGAGAACGCAGCATTACAAACAGTTATATTGTTGCTGCTGGCTCATAGGCACCTCATTTGTATTGACCAGAAGATCATTCTGATACAGATACCACAGAAACGCTTCATGAAAGACAGAAAGATCTCAGAACACAGAGTCTCAGAAACAGCATTAAATTTTTAGGCCATTAAAATTCAATGATACTAGTTTATACTTATTTTTAAGCCTGAATCATCATTCTTAATCTAGATTTCCAGCCTTTATTTTGAACAGATAAAGCAAAAATAGTGAGATATACTATATATATGACTGTACATCTTGTGAATGCCTGCAATTATTTAGCATAACTAGCAACTTCCAAAATTTGTGCTGGATTTCAATAGCCAAATAAATGCTGTAATATATATCTGGATTTTATCTGATAAAAAGTTTACAGGATGGTAAGTATTTGGAGCAGAAACTACACAGAGAAATAGGTAGCCATAATAGAAAAACCATCTCAACTTTGCCTGAAATATTAGTATTGATTCAGCAGAACTAGTCTGCTTTTAAAAATGCAGAATTTCACACCAGATTAATGACTCAAATCATACAGACTCTTCATGAACAATCAAACTCAGTGGTGTTTGCAGCTTTGGGAAATGAGAACAAAGGGACAATATGTCTCTGCAGCTGAAGGTGCAGCTCAAAGACAATAGAACATTTATGTCTTTTAATCTGGTGACTAGATACAGACTGCTATGCATTACAATACTGAAGATTCAGTTCTGATTTTGAATTACTCCTCCAGATCGAAGGAGCAATAGTGCTATAGCAAACAACTCAAACCACTACTGACTTGATGAAGCTCTGTCTCTGTCTGAAGCTAAAGGAAAGCCCTGCATGGATTTCATTGCCTTTGAAGGACCTCCAGAAAGTAGCAATATTAAAAATACTATACAGACTATAAATAGACTATAAAGTTTATTAGAAAGAAAAGCCAAGCATAGCAGGACACTGTTCTTCGCTTATTTCTAGCTGTGCATAATGGCCAAGGACTTCACATTAAGGGGAGTATAAGCTTGAACTTGCAAGGTTTACAATTCAAGGATGTTAGCTTTGAAAGTTCTGATCACCTCTTCATTCCTAACAGAAATTAAGGATTTAAGGTTATTTAGTTTGGACCAGATGATCCTTGAGGTGCCTTCCAACCTGGTGTTCTATGATTCTACAATTTTTCCCTTAAAGTAAACATAAGCCTAATCTTTTAAGAATGTCCCATCCCTAAACATGCAGTTTCAAATGCAGTCTTATTAAGTCTCTTCTTCTTGGGAGCGAGGTGAATGTAATATTAAGAGCATAGAAAGTATGTTTGATTTCTCCTTCCTGGCAAACCAGATAACTGGGATAACAGCTCTGCCTATGGACCTACTGTTTTCCCCACATTGCTATAAACATCTCAGGTCTGTGCTACAGAAAACAAACACTTTCTATGTTTCCTTATATTAGCCTTTGGATTCCAATTTGTCCCTCACTTTCTTAGACAAATGGGGTCATGCAGATCCTTCACCTTCTATTTGACTAGTCTTAATTATCTATTTTCTGTCATTCAGGTTTACGACTATGCAATGAAAGACAGGTTTAATGGGCCAGTAATCCAGGATGGGAAATCATCCAGCTACTGAAGCACTGAGGACATCAAATTAGTGGTACTGCTGATCAGTTTTTTTCCCCAGCTTGACATCTGTATGCAAGCATTCATAGCCAAAATTGTTTTGAAAGGCAAGGTAAGACTTAGGTCTTGGAGCTTGCCTCCTCAGTTGCATCAGTGAATCTCTCCACCCCTTACTACTTGTTACTTTCTGTCGTGAAATGACACAAAGCATGCACAAGGGAGACATTTTCTGGTGTTTGAGCTGATGAGTAGAAGTCAGGATTCCTGGACTCAACATAAAAAAGACATGGAACTGTTGGAACAAGTCCAAAGGAGGGCCACAAGGATGATCAGGGGACTGGAGCACCTCCCATATGAAGACAGTCTGAGAAAGTTGGGGCTGTTCAGCGTGGAGAAGAGAAGGTTGTACGGAGACCGCTGAGCAGCCTTCCAGTATCTGAAGGGGGCCTACAAGGATGCTGAAGAGGGACTCTTCATTAGGGACTGTAGTGATAGGACAAGGGGTAACGGGTTCAAACTTAAACAGGGGAAGTTTAGATTGGGTATGAGGAAGAAATACTTTACTGTAAGGGTGGTGAGGCACTGGAATGGGTTGCTGAGGGAAGTTATGAATGCTCCATCGCTGGAGGTGCTCAAGGCCAGGCTGGACAGAGCCTTGGGTGGCATGGTTTAGTGTGAGGTGTCCCTGCCCATGGCAGGGGTGTTGGAACTAGACGATCCTAAGGTCCTTTCCAACCGTAACTATTCTATGATCCTATGACTCCGTCTCTGACACCACTCCTGATACTCTTGCGACTCTTGTCTTAAATGCATATTTAGTACGTAAATTAAAATCAATAATACATCCACACATGTAAGAAAATTTTCTGGAAGCCTTTAGTTGGAATTGAATTTCCAGTCATCATGTCATCATTCTTTCATTTTCCTTTCCAGAAACTATTCTAGTAAATGTGACTATTGTTCAGAATCTCCCTACATTTAAAGATATATTAAAAGATGCACAGACTTCTGGGAAAAAAAAAAAAAAAAAAGAAAAAGAAAAACAAAAAAAAGAAAAAAAAAGGACTCAAGACTATTGTTCTGGAGTATTAGAATAATATATAGAACAATATTATTGTTCTATAATACAGACAAAACATCTTCATCCAGTGATTTCTGCTTCAGGCTAACATTTCCTTGGAAAATAGAGTCCCTTAGAAAAAGAAACAATCTAAAAAAAAAAAAAAGAGTCCCAGTGAAAACCAAGTACCAACCATCATCAGCAGTCATCACATATCAATTCTTACATAATAATCATATGATCATAAATACAGTGATTACTCTATATTAACACTATGCTAATTTTGCTGTACTTATTAATGTATGAGTGTCTGCAAATGTAAATATTTATGTAAATGAATGTTTTAATGAGACCTTTGTGTATTTGCCCTACCAAATTTAATTATTATGGTCAATTTTTATATACATTACAGCAGAAGGGCTGTGACATTAAGCAAACCAGCCCACAGTCTGTCTTGTCTCCTTTGCTATCTCCAACAGCAGCAACTCACTTAGGGACAAGACATCAAAGTAGTCCAAGCATACAGAATCTTCTTCTGCTATATCCTTACAACTCTGAGAAATCTAAGACTCACTTCCTAGGCTAGAAATGTCATGTTTTATTTTAACAGTCATCGGATGGCTGGTGGAATTACTATTTTAATACATAAGAAAAAAGCTTTTATATTTAGATTCCTGCAGCAGTGAGTTCCAAAATTCACTTATGCACTGTGTGGTAAAGCATTTTCATTTGTTTACCATCAAATATGGATAATCAAGTTTAATTTAATTATTCCTAATTCTTCTATTGTTGAGATTAATGAATATGGTTTTTTTTCCCCATCTTTTCCATGACTTTTTCTCCCCAGGTTAAAATTCTCCCAGTTTCCTGACTAAAACATCAACATTTGTTTGATATAGCCACAGACGGAAGCTGTTTAGTGCCCTGATTATCTCTGGCTACCAACTTTTATATTTGCAAATTCTACTACGCTACTTTTCAGAAGAATGGATGACAGTACCACTTCTTATGGCATTTAAGCAATGCTTAATGACATATAGCATTTACTCTGTTCTGCTCTGATCTATATTCCCTTGATAGCATTCCAGTTTGATTTTTTGTTCCTACAAAGCATTGAGCTGACAGAATCAGTCAACTGTAATTCTCAGCTGGAAATTTTCAGTGGTGATTTTTTTACAGACCTTTGCAATGTACTTATTGTCATGGCTGTCCCTTTACTACTTTACAACCTTCTGCACTGAATTTAATCTTGTGATCCAGATTTTAAATGCATTAAGAATTAATCTTAAACCTCACCATGGTCAGCTGTCATTTTTAGTACTCAAATATTTAAACAGCATTGAAAATATTTCATCTTATTGTTCAGTTGCAGGTGGATATATTTAAAACAGGAAAATCAGTATCTACATGGAGTTACAATGATAATCTCTGTTCATCATTGACCATGTATTCCTGCCTTTGCTTCTTCTGCTTTTGACACTTATTAACAATTGCCAAACATTCCTTCAATTTTATTTTTGTTAGGCACATAACCATTTTGGAAATTTAAAGAAAATACATCAACTGGAAACCATTCCTTGTATGTTTGTTGACTTCATCAAAGAACTCTAAAAGACTTTTTAGGCATGAGTAACCTCTGTGAAAATCATGATATCTTTTGCCTGTAAAAACATAATTATTTGTGTACCTGTTATTTCTGATCTTTCTTAAAGTAACTATCAATTTGCTCAGCAAAACTCAAATTTACTGGTCTGTAGCTCCCTGGCCTGTTCTGAACTTGTCATCTTCCATTTCCCTGGTGCTGATTCCATTTTAAGCACAGTTAATAGTTCAGCGACTTTGTACTTGAATTCTTCAGAACTCTTGGGTGAATACCAACTGTTCCTGATGATTTGTTACCATTAATATTATCAGTAAATTCTAAAACCTTTCATTTCTAGCATTTTATAAACAGCCCAAGTATTGAATTCAGACAGTCATCTACAGAAACCCTCTAGCCTGAAGTCCTAATTCTTAAACCTTGTGAAGCTTATGTTCAAACTGCAGATCCTCTATAACCATCAGTCTGATATAAATAATGAATGAAAGCAAAAGTCATCATGCCATTTCTCAGTTTTAGGTACCCACATTTCTATCATTCAGCATTATCATTTTTCCTGTAATTGTACAAAATAAAAGTATCATAAAAACCTTTCATTTAGGTACACTGTTTATCAAGGTAAAACCACAGATATGGAGGCATGTAAAGGCAGAACATAACTTACTTCATTTGGACCTTAGAATTTCCATACAACTCACAAACAGAGAAGAAAAAAAACAGAAAGATATGATATAGGCACCACTGAGACTCTCATCAATGTAGAAAATTTCAGATATCCTAAATTATCTGTTTTCAATCACTAGACAAACAAAACCATACACTGAAGAAGCAGAAGGCTTAATACATTTTAATGGATAATGGCATTACAGAGTTTCTGAAAAACAGCTTATTAATTTCAGGTGACATGGGATTTTTTCTTTTTTTTTTTTTTTTGTTACTGCATTGTGTTAATTTTCTCTCTGAATATCACTGTTTTTTTACAAAACTATTTTCTGCCAGAAATGTCAGTACTATGAAGCTTTCTGCTGCTCTTTTCTGGCTTTACTTTTTGAAGGAAAATAGCCATTCCAATCCTATTTTTCTTAGATTAGTCTTCCAAAGAACAGCAGACTTTCTAGTCACAGAGTTAAGGAAATCATTAATTACAAAAGTAAAGATTTTTATACTACTGTTTAAGTTTGGTATAACAGTAAGCCTTTAATTTATGTGCACAAAATAGGAATTACAAAATTCTTATCAGAACTATTCTATCATTTTTAATGAATTTTTTTATTAATTATCTTCTCTTTCCCTTATGGCGTTTTTAACTTGTGTTACATAAGAATGCAATTTCTCTTTTACAGACAATCCTTATTGGACATGTAATGTAATCAGGACAAATACAAAACTATTTTTATGTGCTATAGTTCCAAAATTGGTAAAAGCAATATATGTATTTTTTTTAAAATTTAAATGACATGATGCTATGATGGCAGCCCTGGAGAATGAACCACTCATTCTGTCCACTCTTTCTTTCCACAAAATAGTGGCTTCTTTAGCAGTGGGAGTTTCTTCAGCAGGTTCTGAAAAACTAAATGCACCTCAGATAGACCAAGCATGGGCACAGATGAAAATTCAATTATTACCTTTAAGCTTTTCACTCCTGTTACTATGAGAATGACAGGACAGATTTTCAGAAGAGACTAAAAGGACATTTTTACTACTGTGCCATCTAACCATGGTTTCATACTCCAGATCCCAGTTTGAAGGACAAAATACAACTGCCTCCCCTGGAATTTTGACTACTTATATGGACACTCTGCATCTAGGAATTATCCTTACACACAATTCTCTGGGAGTGGTTCCCACCCAGTAAAACACAAAGGACTGAAGCATATGCTGTCAGCAAGGAAAAGAAGTCAGTAATTAACTGATGCCTCTGAGTCATCACATTTCACTGTTTCCTTCTGACAGGCTCAAATGTTTATCAAACGAGGTATAAAACCCAGGAAGAGCAAAGACATCAGATGAAGCAGTATGAGACTCATTATCTCAAAATTCAGAAGTATAGTAACATTATATATTTTTAAAGTTTTATACTGAAATTTTTCAGGAGCTCAAGTATTTCTTTTTCTTTTTTTTTTTCCTTTTTTGAGCCACCACCGCATATGAAGTCCTGCCTGATGTTTCCCAAAGGACTTTCAGGCTTCAGTCTCACTGATGACAAAGCGTTGCACTCATCCTTGATCTCTATAACTCTCCTGTTCTTCCTTTTTTCATGAGAGATGTCAAGGATTCTCACAATTGCAGATACTCACTATCAAATCAAACTAATTCTCAAATTCTAATCCCCTCCCATCATAATCCTGAAAAGGTTAACTGGCATCACCAGTCATTCTGTAGTCACAGACAATCATCAATGAAATCACCTCCTTCACTTCTCATGGGAAAGAAATTGGATTAAAAAGGAGTACAACTTCTCCATAAGCAACATTTCTTTAGCGGGGTGCACTGAGAAATAAGCTACATAGGTCTGTAGCCCAAATGAACTCAGATGCAACTACGTCTGATGAGTGCTCAATGCGTATTTTACTCCAACGAATCTATAGATCATCTTTTTCTACTCCCTCTTCCTACCTCCAGCTTCCCCACCTTCTCCTCTGACTCCAGCAAACACACAGCCACCTGGAATCCTTTCCCACCTTATAACAAATAAACTATTAATAAAAACTACAAAAAAAAAAAAATCATAGAATCACAGAATAGTTAGGGTTGGAAAGGACCTGAAGATCATCTACTTCCAACCTCTCTGCCAGGGGCAGGGACACCTCACACTAAACCATGCCACCCAAGGCTATGTCCAATCCAGCCTTGAACACCCCCAGCGATGGAGCATTCACAACTTCCCTGGGCAACCAATTCCAGTGCCTCACCACCCTTACAGTAAAGAATTTCTTCCTCATATCCAATCTAAACTTCCCCTGTTTAAGTTTGAACCCGTTACTCCTTGTCCTCTCACTACAGTCCCCATTTTTAATTAAATAGGGAAAATCCATATATTTTTCTTCATATTATATGTTAAGAAATAGAGCAAAAGAGATCAGGAATACCACCTCAAGCCAACATTACTGTATCAAATCAGAATTAAAACACCTGGATAATTCTGAGACTGGCTATACCTCCTAGCCTGATCACCTGCAGCCATCATAAACCTTGTGTTGGACTTAGGTGGAAATAAAACTATGTGACAATAGCTCATGTGTGGCTTGAAGCAATTTCTAAGGTTTGACACAATGAGAGGAAGGTGACTAGGTTTTGTATCAGTGGGACAGGACTAAGCACATCTTGGGTAATATCACTCAGATTTCAAAGGGGGGCAAAAACCAACAAAACTTCTCTATCTCATCTCATGCATTCCTCAGGTTTAAAAATAAATAAATTGTGTGCTGCAGAAATGGAATCTCAGAAACAAAGGCGAGTTCTACTTTTTTAATAATGAGAGAGTGTATGATTCCTAGCTAGGAAAATAATGAATTATCCATGGTTTTGGTAATGGTAAATGTCATCGGATGTAAAGACATAAAAGATGTAAAGATATTGTCTCTCCCACAACCTCAGAGGAGGTATAATTCCAATTCAAAATTTCAGTGGGTGACTGTATTTGACAGGAATACCCAAAAGGTGGTCTGTGGTGCCAAGAAATATCCTACACTGAGGACACTGCTGGTGTTCGATTACACTGTTAGAGCATGCAGATAGAAACGAGCACACACAAACCCCCATGCATTTGTGAGCCAAACACAGAAAGTGCTTGTATCAAACACTTTAAAAAAGATGACAAGACAGACTGTTTTTCTCCTTATTAACCGTTCTGGATTGTAGTAGGTGGTAAAAATGACACAGATGGAAAAAAGGTAAAGAACATTCCCTGATCAACACAGGAAATAAATGCAGCAGTAACAAATGGGAAACCCATCTTCACTTTTTTTTTTTTTTTTTTTTAAATAGGAGGCATCAGGACAAGGTAGATGAAGATACTAACCTGTATCAACTCCAACACTGACAAATTTCAAATAAACAGCATGCCATACCTTGACTCCCAGACTGGCTCCGGGCTTCTGATCAGTAAAACTGTGTGATTAATACTGTAAATGACTAGCACTGAAGGCTGAATTGTGACATTTTATAGACATTTAACATGTTGAGTTTCAGCTGTGGCAATGCGCTTTAATGTCATTTTATTACAGGTAATTTTCAGGATATTCCTGAATTAACTATGCTATATCAAAGAATTTACTCAGAGATTTCAAAGCTGCCATTATAGATAAGACTTCATAGTGTAAAATTTGGACACTATGGATGACAGACAGGAAGTTTCCAGAATGAATATAACACACAGATATCTCCCCCTTCAATTTATTGTTCAGATTTTCAGATTGGTTTGTTTGGGTAAAGGTTTTTTGGGATTCTTTTCTTCTTGTCATCACTGCACCACTTAAACAACATTGCAGTGTGTGAAGCTGACATGCTGCTATCTTCAGCCAAGTTAGATCTGGATGAAAGCAAATCTCTACAACTTTCTAATTCACCTCAAAGGGGAGAAAAATAAAGTCATTAAAACAAGAATACAATCAAATCTTCAAAAACAAAAAATGATTAAACTGATTAATCTTTTCTTTAAATGTTAGGTGCTGTTCTTATTGCTTGTGACACCACGATGAGCTGTAATTAAATTCTGGCAACATGTCTTTCAATTTGAGCTGCTACTGAAAAAACACACAGAAACTCCCTTCTACCAGGAGCTCACATTTTTATATAAACAGTGCACTCATTATATGTTGCCTCCAATATCAATCTCCTACTTTGCCAAGGTACTTCTGTTTTTACAAAGTTGATCATGACTGCCCCACTTTCAGGACAGTATTTTTGCTCATGTGCAGGTTATTGTGAAGAATGTGCATCAGTTCCACTCTAATTAAGCATACACTTAAATAGCTTCTAGAACTGGAACTGTAGTAAATAATATATGAGTTAGCCTGAAACCTTGATTACGCTGATGCAAAAATAGCTGCATGTATATAAGAAAATACTTTCCCTATTTCACATATATGTGAGAAAATGAGAGGATAAATCTTGAGAGATGAGAGGTCACATTGCTTCAGGCATGGATGGTAGAGAGGCAGAACTGTGCCCCAGTTAGTACTGCCTGATGTGGGTCTTTCATGCCTCTCTCCTCTGTGCCTGGCTTGTGCACAGTGGGTAAAGTAAAAGATTCACAGACAGGACAACGAAGATTTCAGCAAATAAGTTCAAAAATGATAAAATGGAATTCTGCAACCAGATTGTTGGAGCAATGCCCCTTGAGAAGGGCAGGAACAGCAGTGAAAGTCACACAGCTCCTTCCTTACACCTTTCTCTGCTGGTAAAAAAGTGAACTATGGAAGTGCTTCGGGGACAATTAGCTTTCTTGCAGAGTTTGCTTTCCAGTACAGGAATCAGGCTGCTAACTAAGCCCAGTCACTCAATGAATTATACCACTGTGCTTTTCCTAGCAAACTGTACCTCTTTGTGGGGTCACTGTGTAACCAATGGGTTTCTCTCTGAGAGTCTTTTAGGAAAGCAACAGCGTCGTGAACTTACAAACAAGTCCTACACAAGGCTATTTTGCAGATGGTGTGTGTGGGTAGTTTTCCCACAGCACTTGCTTGCTTAAGAAGAAAGATCCTGCTGGCAAGGCTGACAAATGAGAAGGGCATTAAAGTCTTCGTAGTGTCTAATCTCCCAGTTTACAGACCAAACAGACAAATCTCAGAGTCCAACTTCAACTTGAGGGGCAATCTAGATCAAGAAAAAAGGTGAGAGAGTATCTCTATCTCTTCTCCAAAGCATTGAATAGAGTATCTCTTCACACTTCTTCTCCAAGGCATTCTCTTGCTGAAGTCTAACACAGAATCATAGAATCACAGAATAGTTAGCGCTGGAAAGGACCTTAAGATCATCTAGTTCCAACCCCCTTGCATGGGCAGAGACACCACCCACTCAACCATGCCACCCAAGGCTCTGTCCAACCTGGCCTTGAGCAACGCCAGAGATGGAGCATTCACAACTTCCCTGGGGAACCCATTCCAGTGCCTCACCACCCTTACAGTAAAGAACTTTCTCCTTGTATCCAATCTAAACTTCCCCTGTTTAAGTTTGAACCTGCTATCCCTTGTCCTATCACTACAGTCCCTAATGAAGAGTCCCTCCCCAGCATCCTCTGGAAGGCTGCTCAGAGGTCTCTGTGCAACCTTCTCTTCTCCACGCTGAACAGCCCCAACTTTCTCAGCCTAGCTTCATACAGGAGGTGCTCCAGAGTCCTGATCATCCTCATGGCCTCCTCTGGACTTGTTCCAACAGTTCCATGTCCTTTTTATGTTGAGGACACCAGAACTGTACACAATACTCCAAGTCAGGTCTCCTGAGAGCAGAGTAGAGGGGCAGGATCACCTCTTTCGACCTGCTGATCATGCTCCTTTTGGTGCAGCCCAGGATATGACTGGCCACACCAAATCAGGACCCTGGTACATGGGGAGGAAAAAGCCTCTGAGGTGGAGGGTGAAGGTAAAGCAGGTAGACAACAGGAACCGTTTAAAAAAATATAAAGCGTGTTGCTGGTTAATTTCCCTAGCTATGAAGGGACCTTGTAGCACCATTCCTAGTGTATACCCCTTGCTGCATTGTCCTGCTTTAACTATATGCAATTAGTTATCTTTATTTATATCTCTGAGTATCCAGCTTTTCTGTTAGAGATCTGCACTTCAGCTACTGTTTCTCTGTTGTTACTTCTCTTACAGAATAGCTTGTTAACTGCATCTTAGTCCCTTCAAGTCTTCTGCTCTCTGTTGAAGGGATTACAGGGTTTACTGGATGGTTCACTGCAGGTTAAGACAATTATAAAATGAGAAATACACCAACAATTTCATTACATTTGTCTGTGTGTCTGATTACATTTACAGAGCCTGAGCAATTTAACCTGTGGTGTGGGCAGTTTTGTGGAAATAAAAAAGCTTTGTAAAAACAAAGAGGTAAACTAGATATAAATGTAGGTTTGCTAGAGAAAGTTAATAGAATTTCCTTTTAAGAGACTACAACTGCTAAATTGACTCCTATAATTCCACTGGTGTAGAATAGTACACACACTTTTTTGGGGGAGGAGGGAAGCAAATACTAATATACTAAATAATAAGCAAATATTTATTTTATTTAAAATATAGTAAAATAATTCTGGGTATGGTGAGCAGTGTGGAAGAAAGGTTGAAAAATCAAAATCAATTAAAAAATAAATAGAAATTAAATGTGTAGAGCAACATGACAGAATCCAGACACATATTTTGGTAATGTAGGAAAGTGATTATCAAAGGTTTGACAGTTTTGTAAGATAATAAAACATCATGACAACTTTCACTAGTTTCTGCTCCAAATATTCAGACAACTGTCACAGCTCCATCGAAAAAGTAAAAATGGCTTATATTATTCAGAATTTGAAAAGCTAACAAAGAGTATTATGTGGGAAAGGCAATATGCAGGGAAGCAAACGTAAATGATGATGGCAACTCCTTGCAAGTATAATTCATTTTCAGCAGGCATTTATGCTAGCAAAGTGGAACTGCATGGATGTCCATGGAAAATGAACAGCTGAGTTGACATCAAGACGGGTGAACGAATCAACTTAAAAATTCATTGCAACACTCAAATCAATAGTTTTAAGGAATTTGTTCTTCTGCGCCATGTTCTCCTATGGCTTTTTTCCATTAAGGATACCATTATGCTTTTGGGAGTCATAATTAAGGTTAAGCCTGCCTGAATGCATCAGAAATATTTTTAGATCACAGCTCACACTGATACTTAGAAGGGACAACCACCTAGGAATGACTATTTATTAGATTTTATTCTTTCAAAACCCAAAGGCAAGCTGAGTGTGCTTCAGAGATCATCTGTAGTTAGCAGCAACAATAACAACAGAATGAATCAGTAAGTACACATTCTCAACTGAAACGACTTCATAAACAATTTTGTCATATTCATCTCCCTGAAGTATTGCCACATAAAGGCTGGGAACTTAGTTGTCTGTGTCTTCCTCTACAGTCAACAAAAAGACAGATATCCTTACGGACAGGTATATCTCAGTTTAAGATGCACCTCAATGATATAAATCTTGTTTTTCTGGATGGATTTTATAGAGAACCTCTCCAACAAATTGTGTCTAATCACTTTACCAGGTCTACAGTTAACTCAAATGTACACTATTCTTTGTCATTAAATGGCAGAAAAAGCATTTCCTTTGAGACGCAGTTAGAAAGTTCAGACCAATGAAATCTGTCATTCTTTGTGTACGGCACTGTCCTAATGAGGGGGGAACAAGAGTCTTCAGTAGATAAATTCTTCCACCCAAATATCTTTAAAAGAAAATGGAACTGGAGCATCTAGCAAATAGCACTTCATAGTCATGCACTGGGAAATGAAAATAAAATAATGTCATATTCTTTAAGTATTTTCGTGCCTCAGAGAGGCACCAGAAGGTATAAACTGACAATGTTTGAAATATACTAAACAGTTATTCGTACAAAAGAAAACAAAACAAGGGGTACTGGTTTTTGTGTTTGTTGGGTATTTTTTAAAGAAAAAGAACAAACAAACAAACAAACAAACAAACCAACCCATTAACTTTGTCAGGCTCAAGAGACATTTCAAGGTTTTAGAAGCAGAATAAAAACAGTGCAACTGTCAAAATGAGAAAACTAAAAGTTGATGCTCACAATATCTGATAACCAATCAGCTCATCTTGAATGAATTTCAGAGAAAAAAACAGAAAAATCTCATCAAAGGGAGAATGTTTAGTGGGCAGCTGTCGTGGCTTAAGCCTAACTCACGCAGACCCTCTCTCTCTCACTCCCCCCTCTTTCTTCCCTCCGCTCCTGGAGGGATGAGGAGAATTGAAAAGAATGCAACTCCCACAGGTTGAGATAAGAACAGTTTAGTAACTAAAGTATAACACAAATCACTACTGCTACCACCAATAATAATAATGACAAGAGAAAATACAAGGAAAGAATACAATTTCTCACCACCTAAAACCAAGCCCAACCACGCAGTGCACCCCCCACTCTTCTGGGTCTCTCCTCTCCATCCTCCATCCTGGGCATGACGTGCTGTGGTATGGAATAACCTCTTTGGTCAGTTTGGGTCAGATGTCCTGTCTCTGCTTCCTCCCGGCTTCCCCTCCTCCCTGGCACAGCATGAAACTCAGAAAGTCCTTGGCCAGACCAAAACATCACTAAGCAGTAACAGAAACACTGGTGTTATCAGCACTGTTCCCAGGCCCAAAATCAAAAACACAGCGCTACACCAGCTACCAAGAAGGAGAAAAATGACTGCTCCTGCTGAACCCATGACAGCAGCTGGTTCAGATCATGAGAAAGAATTAAACCACTGTAATCCTGGTTTGAGAATTACCTTGTGGCATAATAAGCCTTTAGAAAGAAAATATAGTAAAGCTCCTGTAATTAATTTGCACTCCAAGTAAGATACTGCTCTATGATAAAGACAAATTTCATATTGGTTTCGTATTTCCTAGTGAAGGAGGGAGGCTGTACAGGGAGAGAGAAGCAAGGAAATGTTTCCAAAAGCACTGCTCCTGCTCAGATTTCTGCTTGAAGCCAGTAAGACAACTCATGTGTGGAAGGGTAAACAACAGCATAATTTTTCTCAGGACTAAGACTGTACTGTCAGAACTAACACCTTTGATGACAGGCTACCCAAAGACACCAAGAGCTGAATGAAGCGTGAGCTGACCTCATAACCTTGGACTCAATGGACATCAACATGTTATCCATGGACTCAACCAAGCCTGTAGCTTATTCCTCTGGGGTTAAACAAAAGTATATAGAAAAAACTGCTCCGTGAAGGCTATGCTACATAGGTAGAATTTCCAGTGGAGTTCTCACATGTGAATTAAAAGTCTGAAAAACCTGCCAGAAAGTATGTATTCTTTCCAACTCATAGCTACAGCACATTGTTCAAAGGAACTTACATAGCCAGTTCACCTCTGAGTTGCTGAATATAATATATTGTAATATATAATTGTAAGCTGCAAAGCTTACCTGAAATAAAAGTATCTACTGTACTTCATATCATCTGGTTCTAAAAGTTTCTGAAAATCTAATGACATTAAAAATTACATTAAAATGGCATGATAGCTTTACTAACCTAATGACTTTAATGTTCAAAAATACTGAAATTAGAAGGTATATAATCAAATACATAGGGCGCTGCTTTTCACATCAGTTATGTGATAAAATACATGTAATACTTGAACATTTCTTTAGGCCAGTGGCTGAAAATCAAGGACAGGACACAGACGAATGCCTAAACCATTCATGCCTACCCACTTTCACAGCGAATCTCTGAACACAAAACAGAACAAGGCCAGAAAGGACTGGGCACAGCTGCAGTAAAAATGGGTAGAAGGTAATGGAGGACAGAGGAAGCCTTGCCACCAGAGTGGTTATGCACATCCAGATAATGAGCTATTATAATTTTTTCCGTACAGTTTTTACACAGTTGTTCCCCCACATTGTTTCCAAGAAAATGGAAAGTATTTATTCTTTAGGCTGATGAATATAATTAAAATTTATTTTAAGGAGAGCAGACAAATCCATTTCTTAAGACATTAAAACGAGAGGAATATTTAAAGACAACAATAATTTCACTGAAGCCATCAGAAAATAAACCATTATTTAAAAAATAATATGCTTGTTGGTTTTGTTTTTTAGTAATGTGTCTCCTAACACAAAATTTTAATTGCAGATTAGTTTTATATTTGTAGTCCTCTTGATAAATTTGAGGCAAGCCACATACATCACTAATTGTATTGTGTAGGGGACCACATTTCAAACAAGAGCCTTGTCTGACCTAGCTACTATAGCCTGTCTGATTGTTGCAGAATTGTCATTAAATGGAAATGATGCCCGGGAATGCTGAACTAAATGTTATGTTTCTAAATACCATGAATAACATTACAGTAGCTTTAATGAATTTCATAGGGGAAAAATGTTGTTAAACAGAGCAACAATATTAGCCCTACTGCCCTGGCCAAATTCCAGTCTAGATAATTGCATTCTGACACCTCAGAATTAAATTGTTTAAATTTGGTATATTTGTGTACCTCAGTGTCTGGATTGAAGAATATTTGAGAAAGCCCTTCTGACATTGCTACATCTGTTGACAGTTGTAGAAGGTTAACGGAGCAAAAAATTCTGAAGACCTAAATCCTGGCTCATGGAAAGCTTCTAAAAAACTATAGGATCATAATTTGGAATTCCCTTGATAGACATTCAAGGCAGAATCTTCAGTGACAACCTTGGTTTTTGTGAGTCTGTGACATCTCAAAGACATAATGTCTAGAGTCATTCCCAGAGCCTCACCCTGCTGTTTGATCTTGAGTACTGCTTGTGGTATCCGATTCACACACCGGTGCACACTAATTATCCTGCTTGGGAGACCAGAAAAGATCATCAAGGAGCACGTAAAACATTTAAATCAGGCATATATCTTCATATGTATCAACAGCGATTAAAATAGAAAAGCCTGACAAAACATAAGACCAGAAAGAGGTAGTGCCAAATATCAATTACTGAATAGAATATTCCTGGAAACCTCATCTATAGGTAACTGCAGGCAATCAATGATATCCTATTTCTATTGGGATTGGGTGCAATGACCTGTTCTCTGAGCAGAACAACTGAATCCACATTCCTCCCTCTCTGGCATATAAGTATCCCAGAAGCTGCACAGATTGTACTACATGATACACACAGCATTGTTGTTCGAAGGCTCAAGCTGCATGTTAAACTGCAGCTGGATTGTTACCATTAAGGTTTTGTCACAGTGGTTTAGGGAGAAAGTCAATGATCTGGAAACAGATGTGATGTTTTAAATGTATATTATCAGATCTTCTGGGCTAATTTCAGTCTTAACACTGCCTTGGGTTTTCTTCAGGTAGAAGAAAGAAGACAAATAGTGAGAAGAGTGACAGGGTAAGTGGAAAAGAGTAGACAAGATCATGTGAGTGCAGATGCTAATGAACTGAAAAACGTCATTTGCTTTAACTGTTACATATGGCTGCACAGAAATCAGTCATTTGAAAGGAATCCCAGTGTGCATAAAGAGCCTCTTTAAGAGATCCATATTGGAAAATCAGGTCTTTAACCTTTTTGAAGCTTAAGATTAAGGATATCTTCCATTCAGTACCGGCTCACAAACCAACCCATTCGAAGATAGTCCCTCTCCAACTCATTTCCTTGCACACACATACACATAAGTACAAACAGCAAGGAAGAAGCAGAAAGGAAGCAAAAGGAAAAGAGTGATCAAAGATTGCTAAAGACTGTGAGAGAGCCACAGTCAGTGCTCTCATGGCGAAAGAAATCTACTGCTCTATGAGCAGTAGTGGCTCAAATCTTGTATGCAAATCACAGTGAATTCAAGTCTTGTGTTTTCCCAACTTATCTGAAAATCCTAATGGTTTTTCAGGCAAAGATAACTTCATAATTTCTCTATTTTAACTAGAATTCTTTTCAGTCTGAGTTTGAAAAAGCTTCAGTTAAAACTAGTAATTTCCAAAGAAAACAGATTTTTTTTTGCCACAAAGTTCCTGACTGAATCTTTCTCCATTTTGAACGTACACATAACTTCCAACAAAAATAATGAGATTCTTTTCAAAGTAAAAACAAAGAACATCTGAATGCTATGAAAGCTACTTTAACATCCATACCATATTATTGAAAACTACTGTTAAGTTCTGAATTTATGACCAATCCTAGTGTGATGCTCTTTGATTAAAACTCATCTTGTGCTAATAATTCTCAGTTGTACTATACAAAATATGCTGCAGAAATCTCTGAGGTAGCCAAGGAAAAACAAGTCAAAAGCAACAGGGAAGTTGCTTACCTGCCTGAACTCTTCAAGATCTATTTTGTTTCCCACCAGCACCAAGGGGATGTCATAGGTGTGGCGGACACGATAAATGAGTTCCTTAAACTCAGCAGCTTCTTGAAAGGATTGGCGGTCTGTGATGGAATAGCAGATAATGAAGCCTTCTCCACCTCGCATGTACTGGTCCCTCATGGCTGTGAATTCTGCCTGTAGAATAGGAAGAAGATAGTAATTCAGCAAACAAAATTATCCATTTGTAAATAACTAACTTGCTGAAAACTTCCCTCATTCCCTACATAATTTCACATAGCTTGTTTTACTGTTTTAAACACTGCTTGCTGAAATTTGTGCATCCTTCTCAGGTCATCATCACGGGTAATACACCACTAGGATGCCTCTTAGGGCCCCTTTTTCCTTTTCCCACCAAGGTAACTTTGTCCGTGAAGAATATGAACTTACTATGCCAGTGCCTGCATACAGAAAATACTGTCTTACATATTTCTAAAACCTTTTGTGGCACTTTTGGTACACACTTGCCATTGAATGAATACTAACAGGTGTAAGAGAAGAGCTCCATTGTTATCTAGGGATCAAAGACAATTACAAATTCCTTATTACTGCTCAATTCAAAAGCTCAGTAATATCAAAAAGACATTTATTGTCTCCCACCAGCTTCAAAATATGCCTAGTAAAACAGGAACATAAACTGCAAAACGTTCTGCTCTTTCAAATGTTCTGAGAGAAACTGGTGGTTTCAGTTCAGTGTGGGAATAACACTATTAAATGAAAATGGAAAATTTCAAATAGTGTGAGAATTGCCCCAATCTCCTCCTCCTGCATTTTTCTCTGGTTATGTATGCATGTATCAAAGCAGCAACATTTCTGTTACAGGTATGGGGTTTTTTAGAAGTATTTAACAACTGCCATATTGTATAAAAAAATCAAGATTTAGTTTTCAAAAACTAGTCTCAAGCACTGTGGCTTGAGAATATGCTTTAAAGCCAGTTTCTTTTTCAAGTTTGTTTGCTCTTCTTGATCACAGCCCAAAATAACCCAATACCATAGCAACAGTCGGTCAGGATCAGAATCCTCCCGACAGAATCAGTTCTCCAGAGATATTAAGATTCAGGAAGGTCTGATAAAGTAAGGAATACACATATCAACATTGGACCATTTCTATGAGCAGCAGGATGCAATATCAAGTCTTCTATATTTTAGTCTGCTGAGAATTTAGGCTAGGATTTTATAACAGATTAGGCTATATATATAGATCCTCAGTTCTTGCTACAAATTGAAGGGAAATGGATTGCTCATGCTCTTTTAAAAGTCTCAGCCTTAAATCTCTCTCAGTAGTCACTCATATTGATTGATAATACTTCCTGTGAATAGACTTTCGTGTTGACCATTATCATTTATTCACGATGTATCTTTTACCCAAGGGCTTTCTTATATATCATTCAAAATATTTCACCTGCTATAGGAAAAAGTTCATACACTAAGCTCCAAAACACCAGACTAACAGGCAATTTAAGGGTAGGATTCTGCTATGAGACTTACTCAGAATTTCATAATCTCTAAACTATCACCACTGGCACCCCAGGAGAGTTTATTAACTACCAAAATACAGCATAGAGTGGATCAGGCTATATTCTATCCCACCCTCTCTCAACTGGATGTGTAAGAAGTAGGGCAGCGGCAGGGAGAAACACAGAAGATGTCAAGCAAAAGGGATTCTACACTCTGCTGGTTTGGCCAAGACAGTGAGTGGAGTTCTGTCTCTGCTCTCAGGTCTTTGCCTGCCATCTGCATAAGAGAATCACTGGATTAATAACCAGTGCAATACCAAGGTCTCCAGGGTGTGACCAGGTAGTTTTAATAACTAAACACAGAGACATAATCCCTATCCCTTGCTGACCCTCAGATCCCAGGCTTTCCTGACAGAACAGCAATCTTTCCAAGCCCCTCATCCTCTGTGCCCCTGATTTTCTTCTCTTTGCATCATTCACCTAGAACTACCCATGATTAGCAGGGTAGTCTCCTTTGTAGAAGGAGCGGAACAAGGCCTCTATCCCTTCAAGCTAAGCAGAAAATGGAAAGCTTATACAGAGTTAAACTGAATTTAGCTGCCCGTGCAGCTGCAGGCCACTATCTAAGCTGCCATTATAGATAATAGTAAGCTACTCAGTGCAATTAATGGACTACAGATTGCTTCTGTCCATGAAAAATAGTTATTCCTTTAGGTCCCTAATTACCTTTTATTTGTTTATCTGTTTTAGAGCCAGCTGAATATTTACACAACTGAATGAAGCGGCTAGCTCCTATTTAAACACCTAAAAGTAGATGTTTTGGTATAAGACTAAAATCCAAGCCCACACAACCTGCTTTCCTGGGCTAGAGATTTCAAAAATTAGCTACTGTGACACTGTATGACTATTCTACACAGACTTTTACAAAGAATGAGCTCTGCTTAAGTGAGTTTGCTCACCTCAAGGAAGTGCTCAGAACATTCCCTGATAGCCATTTATGGCAAACTAAGAAGGAATTAGGTCACATAGCCCTGTTGAAGTTACTCACAGTAAGTGACGTTCTGCACGAGGACTCCCAGTATCAGTCCCCTGGACTTAACGGAAAAGCTCAACGGCTTTCCCTGACTGCCAGGAGACTCTGGGTTCCTAATTTTATATTGAATCATTCCAAAGGGAGGAAGTATTCAGCTTTTAGGCACTGCTATTCTTGAGGCTGAGTCATTTACCTATGCATTCTGGTTCATGCCTGGGCACAGACATGACTTTAAGGATATGAATGAATTTACTTCTGCAATATTTTATTATGGCATGTTATTGCTGCTGATGTATTGGACTAAACAGCCAAAATACTTTAGTGTCAAGTTTGCAGCGATCCATCTTCAGAGGCATTAATTATTCTGTGTAAACGAGACTGGGCACATCTACTTGGTCTTCTGTTGTTAACTCAGTTACTTCCAATCTTATTTTTTTTGAAGCTTTCACTTCTCCGCTTTTTCCCCATGGCATAATTGCTCACTACACAGTCAAGGACTCCAAGGTCAAACATGAACAAGCCTTTTCTTGGATTTCAAAAAAAGTGTGTTTACTTCTCTGTTTACCAAGAAACCCAATATAATAATAATATATACTAAAAAAAAGAATTAGAACCATTTCCAATAAACATACTACACTCCTTCCAATAATGCATGGTTGTTATATACAGATGACGAAGGACTAACATGTAATTAAATTCTTTGTTCTTTTTTTTAGCCCTACTCTGATTTCAGAGTCTTCATGTATCTCTACAGCAAGCAGAACAAAAACCGAAGTTGACCTGGCTTTTTTTGAGGTGCGGTGGTATATGGAGATAGACCGAAAAGTTTCACAGATCTTTCAGTGGTTTTTTTATATTTGGGTTGGTTCTCTTATAAAATAAGCAATCTGTGCAGCTGGCATACTAATTGTTTCCTACTGTAAAAGTGGCTTTTTAAAAAATTATTCAGGAATAGTACTTTGCTACTCAGGAAGGGGAAAATATGAAATGTTCCCAAGTCAGTAAGTGCCAAAGGGAAGAGACAGAAGGAGATCACACCTCCTCAAAAGGAAATCAATCCTGAGAATTAAAGTGAAGATTTGTCACGCTTATAGCACTTTGCAGCTTGACATCAGTCTCTAATACTCTCTTGTGTATTATGACTAAGACTTTAACTGAAAAGTGTGGCAAGAAATCTTTTGAAACAAAATCACCATTCATCTTGGGAGACGTTATACTTGAGAATAAGCATCAAGTCTGGATAGAAACAAAATAAAACTTCCCTAAAGTTGAAAGAATGCAGCATAACTTTTTCCTTTTCTTTTTGCATTATAATTGAGTGCAGCAAAAATCCTGATACTAATCTTCAGGTGATTATACATGTCTACCTGTTGTTGAAGAAAGTTAGCAAGAAAATCTCTCAATGACTGTTCCTCCTAAACAGATGTCACATTTGCCTTTATCAGTTATCAGGCATCTGCAATGATTTTTCAAAGACAGAATGGCCTTACAATGACATAAAGCAGCTCCCTCAACACACTCAGATGCATCACATCCTGTTGAATCAAATTTATACATCCAGTTTAACTAACTTGTCCCTTGTTGATCCCCCTCTACTAAACACAGGTTGTCTGTAAAGGCTGGGATAAAGTCCTAAGAGTGTTAGTCATTTCCATGCTCCTCATCATTACATCACCCAGCAGCAGCCCTACATTTTTCCTGGCCTTCAATTAGTTACTAGTGTGCCTGCAGACACCTCTCCTTGTCTTTCATATCTCTCAAAAATTTCAACTCAAGCAGTACTTTGACTTTCACAATCCAATCCATTCATGTCTAAGAAATATTTCTATACTGATCCTTGGGAGAAAGTCTCCAAATTTCATCATAATGTACACATTAGTTTTTCTATTACCTTGTAGAACATAGCAAAGAAGAAAATATGTAACCTTTGTTTTCTTGCTTTCATCTTCGTTCATCCTCTTTTATCCCACTTTTCATAATGAGCAGAAGAAAGCTTTCCATAAAGACCAGTATTTTTAATTAGTTTTATGTATTTTTTTTAATATAAATACAATGTGCATATCTTCTCTTTTGTTGTTGTTGTTGTAGATTAGAACCCTTTCCAAATAAGATCAGTCACTTAATGTCTCCAGAACACAAAACAAAAGCAGTGAGTGGCAAAGTCAAACCACACTTAGATACCTGTATCTTTATGAAGGATTAATTTATGGGCTGCTATCAGACATAACATTCTGAATCTAATGTTCAGCTCAGGACAACCGTACATTTCTGACTGAAAAACCCTACGAAAGCATATCACAAAGTTCACTGAAGCCAAGCTTGGTTCTTTATTGTTTCCTAAGTATTTTCTCCTGAACAATGCTGGAGAAAGAGTGCTGGGCTAGAAAAGCTTTTATTACCCAACACAGAATAGAAATTGTTAAGAAGCAACCTCTTCCACATCACCATTTTACATCAGCAAAATTCAAATCTGAAGCCATTTCTCCTGGATCTCTGTGTTACACATTGCTAATAGATAGCCTTGGCATCCTCCAAAAGAGAAAAAGGGAGGGGGAGAAGGGTGAAGAAGAACTAACAACAAAAAATTACACAGGCAAGGAGCAGGGGGTCACCATATCTTTTTCACTCTGTGGTGATGTGTTTGAGAAGTAAACACAGTGCAACGCTTGGAAGTGTCGTCCTCCTCCACACTCCTCAGATGTGTAGTGCTTAGAAATTTAAAGATGCAGCACCTCAAAAACAAAGGTGTCATGTTTTCAAACTACACACACATCCCACACATTTTGATGTCCCTTCTTTTTTATGATCTTGGCTTGTATCTCTGGAAGAGGTCAGAGTCTCCCCAGGGAGACCAGCCTCGCAGTTTGAAAATGCCATTTTCTATATCTTCTTGTCTTGTCTTCTGCTTGACTTTAAAACAGGGAATCTGCTAACAGATGTTCTTAATCAAAGCTGTCTCCCTGATTACCGCAGGGGTCATTCTAATTATGAAAGGGTTTTTTACATTTCTAGTGAACACTTGGGGTGTGTATAGTATATGTTCTTGGAAACAAGGAGGTCATTGTTCATTTATGACAACGAACAAACTAGGGTAAAATGAACAAAAAAGGGACAGTGGGGAAGGAAAATCTTTCAAATACTGGATGAGAGAATCGAAAGTGATGAGTATACTACACAAAAGACACGAAAATGCGTTGTTCACTTAAAAATAAAATCAGAAATTTTGGTTCTCAATAAAAAAGTTGAGAATTTCTTCTGTCCTATGAAAGCTTTTTCCAGTAAGGTCAAAGATTATTTTTTAGCAACAGATTAGTTTTAAAGTCAAAGTGCAACCCTCCAATATCTCTCTGTTAATAAATTTTCTTACACACATGAACACCAGAGTTGCCTTCACTAGGATTACGTATCATTCACCTAGCATTGCTTGTCATAAGGTGTACTTTGCTTTTCTTTTACTACCTGAAATAGATTTCCCTAAGAAAGGAGACTGGTGAGAAGTGCTGTGGTAATTATTTGATTTTTCACTAATCTTTTTATCTTCGGGGTGGTGTATGTGTGTGTAAAAGCAAGTAGCTTTTAAAAGCTTATTCACAATGCAAGCAGCAAGAAATCTGCAGCAGTTACACTTCAAATAAGAAAGCATGCACACAGGAAGTTGGCTGGATATTATATCTTATAACCACCATAATACTGTAATCTAGAAGCAAAGGATGTGACACATTTAATCTCAGTTTTGCCACTAAAGAGGCAGTCACTTACTCTACATTATTCTTCAAGTGTCTCTACAGTCAGGAGAGAGACACGATTGACTCTAGAGAGTATTCAATCCATCCTCAGAGAAACGCTTCTCTGAGTGTACCTCTCGCACTACCTCAACAGATATCAAATACCAGTCCCAGCCTCTGAAGTCCACAATATCAACCACAGCCCCTGACCACTCATATTCTTCATGCATTTGGATGATAAGGCTTGTCCTCTTCTTCATTTTAAGATTTTAATTTATTTTCTACAAGGCTGTTTTATTTCCAGTGGAGTTTAGAAGGTCAAGAGGATGTAAAATCTAGTGCCTAAAAGCAATAGAGCATTTTTCCCTTCACAGCTCTCAGCAGTAGGAAATGCTATCCCTCAGAATGGGTTAAGTAGGAGATAATAAACAGATACACTTTTTCCATCACAGAAGTCAAAGTTCCAAAACTGCTCACAGCACTTCAGCAGGCACCAGCTAGAGGTTCCCAACAATGACACAACAGAAAACAAGAAAGCACTGAACAATATCAGCATCACTTTCATGCTCTTTTTGTTTCTCTCCTATCTCCAGTCTTCCTTTGCCAACAGCAACAACAAAAGGAGTTATACAGCCAAAGATACAGAAAAAGCTGCAGCAGGTGGTACTCAGCCACCTGTGCCAGCCTAAACCATCTGCCACATCACTGGAAGGAAGAGAGCTGCATATCAGCTCAGACACAGACCAAAGAAAACGCAGGACCTCTGGCTTAAACACTGGAGGACAGGGATTGATTGTTCTCTGCACCAAGCCTCTACACCGTTCTGGTTGTACATCAAACCCCTGTCTGACAACCCTTTTTGCCTGCTCTAATATGATCCAGGAGCAGTTCAAAATGGGATTAATATAAATGAGAATTAGTCTTCAAGCCTGCAGTGGAAGTGGATTATTATCATAATAAGTCCCTTGATTAATGATCAGCCAGTGTCTCACGCCTTATAATTACAGGAAGAAATCCTTGTTTCCATTATAAAACAGCAATATCCCTTTCCTTCTTTGAATTTCTACTGGGGACAAAATGCACATCAGTGATGATGGGAGCAGCATACAGATAACATAAAAGATGCATTCCATGTTCCTAGAAGATTAACGTCTTTCTGAACTTAATCTGACAGCTTTCCAAGGCAATATTATGAACTCCACATTGTACAAGATCAATAGCCTTTTCTTAACTCTGGGAATGTACAATAAAAAGCTGAGACAGATACAGAAATTAATCCATAACATAGAAGACAACCAGGCAACAATATCAACCCTACTGAAATCAGTGCCTATTTGCTTGTCCACTCCTCCCCCTGTTTATTTACCTTGAAAGAGAAGCATACAGGAAGAAGGAGAATATTCATGACAGGTCGTCTTTGCCAGGAGACACAGGCATGATTTTCACTTTTGTGACAAACAGCAGCATTACTTCTTAACTGCTGTTTTCCAGGGTCAGCGTACACTCTGGAAATGGAGGAGATAAGCTCACCTGGGTGGAGTGAATACCAGGGAGTGCCACAAGACCTTGTCTATGCACAAGAAGAGGGTCCAAGATGAGTGAGTCAACTAAATGGATGGCTGGCAATTTAAGAAATACAGTAAGACTCACACTGGAAAGGAAACACAAGCACAGTCTTATATCCATAATTTTCACAAAATTTTGGCTGAAAACTTTCTAAGATAATTTCCCTATCCTACACTTCAGTTCTTCAATATCAACCTGTTTCCTCTAGAAACAGGTCTGCAGTCCCAGACAGGATCTGGTATATCACTAGACCCCAGTTCAGGATCCTTTCTGAAGAATCTCTTGTGTATGTGCATGGAAAAAAAGGATTCTTTCACACCAGTTAATACATCTTTAAATCTCTGATTACTGGAGACACTTTGTGAAACTCTGAAGTCCTGAATATAGAGAATGAAATAATGAAAAATAGACTTTTGTTTCTTAATCTGAGTTATTATATCAGGCTAATTCATTAAGACATTAGTCTCATCTTCATTCAGATGATTCTGAGACTTCAAACTGGTAGGTCTAAATTTTTACCGTTTCTGAAAATCACTGGTTTGTGAGGTTAGTTTGATTACTGACTTATTTAAATCAACATGGAACACAATCTGGTTTTCATAATCTGCAAATTCATATGATTTCCCACATGTGGGCTTAAAGATTCAGGTTCCCCTTCTTGTTCCAGCAATGATACATCTTCCCATCATATCTGGTATTGCTCAGAGTCATAGACCATGCAGGATCAATTCTTATGAAAGGTAGGTGTAGATGTTCCTTCACACCCTGAACACTGATGGATCACTTGCACTGCCCCATTCAGTGACTATAGAACATTTTGTATGCACCTGCTATTCTGTTATTCACATGATACTTTGCATCATTGCTGGCTTCTGAAGACCGAACCACATTAGCCTGGTAGAAAAAAAAATAAGACAAATAAATAAGGGAAAAAAGACAAACGAGAACAACTTAAAGCAAAATAACTCAGGATTTCAAGGATTAACATCACACAGTGACCCTTCTTTCTCACTTGGGAATTACCAAATAACCTGCACTAGCACTCCAACCCTCCCTGCAGAAGTAGCTTCTCGGCAGTGATGTTCCAAATGTTCCCACTCTAACTGCCCTCCTGCCTTCAGGTGATAATGTGTTTGCCAGTTTGCTGCAACTGTGCTTTTGTTAACTTTATTAATCTTGCTCTTCCAAAGATGGTCCGTCATAAGCAGTAATGAAAATATGCAGTCCATCATCTGGGAGATAATATCCACTTTTCATTCACCCCACAATATGGATGAAATCACAGCATCAATTCTTCAAAATGCCAGTAAAAAATGCCTCTGTGATACACTTCCTAACTCAGAGAACTGTCTTTTTCTTTCATCTTAATGCTAATGGTTTCTCTCTAAGGGATAAACACCTTTGTAATTTTCTCCTAAATGCAGGCACTGAAGCAGTCTTCACTGTTAACTACCTCTAAACCCACCAACTGCATTTGGTTTATCGTGCACTACATAACACTTCCCCACCACCCCATTGACATGCAAGAAAGAATAAAGCCAATTTTCATCTTTTATCACAAATGCATCATAAATGGTAAAGGGAAAGAATTAATAGTTTGGTAATTACATTTTAGTAAACAGCAGCGTAAAAAAATAAAGACAACGACCCACTAGTGAAGAGGTAATGACTGCAGCTGCAAGTGAGGGCTCAACAGGGATTCACACAAACTCTTGTCAGCTTACATGGGCATGGCAGAGTTGCCATCTTCCCCAGTGAGGCTTGTGCAGCCTTGCAGAAATGAAGCAGTAGGCTGTGAAGTCAGACACACATTGCTCTGATAGATGACTGCAAATGCTATTCTGGCTTGCTTATTCTCTCACGATGCCTTCCATAACAAGCATGCTTACCTTAAAAATTCCATAACATAGGTACTTCTTTCCTCTCCCCTGTGCCCTACTCATCACCAGAGATAATTTGAGCTAAGAATCTTAAAAGGGGGGAGAGGGGGGAGAAGCAAACAATCTGCAGAGTAGCTGTTTTGTACTTTCATAGTATTTAATCAATTGTGCCCTCATTTCTGTCACTAAAATTTTGCTCACTGTTTATCTGAGGGATGTGCTCCTTGGGGACTGCATAAATCATCACCAATATGAATGCAAAACAGCTATACTATAGCTGCACTGATTTTTGTATTTCTTAGAATATTAAAACCTGTGACATAGAAAGACTGTTATCATGTCCCTGTGACTTTCAGCATTAAGGACATCTCACCATTCTGTTTTCTTTGCATTTGCATAAATGTTTCTGGTGTAAGTGATATGGCTAGGTAAGATTATGCGCACAGTGATGGTCACTGGAGTGGCATCTGTATATACAGTCCTACAACGTTGGTCCTAGTGACCTTCTGAGGACATGCAGGAACAGAAAGAGCAAGAACCTGCATCACTTCCACTGTGAGCAGCTCACAGAATGTCTCCAAGGTACCTTCACAAACAATGCAGCCATCCCACGCTAAGGGGTAACGACTGGGACCATTTCTTCTCTAACATTTCAAACAGATGTCGAAATTTTTAAGGAGTTGACCATCACTTCGTACCTTTAACATACACTGAAGATTAAATCCAGATGTATTATTACATTATCTAGGCTTTCAAGAAAATCAGGAATAGCTTGACTGAAGCTAATTGACTTCTGGTGGGGTAAATGACACCCATTTTCAGATACACAGCCTTTGTGCCTGCCCATAAAACAGGGGAATAGTTTTCATTTCTTTAGAAAAAAGTTGTGAGGAAAAAGAGAACTCTGAAACTAAGGTCATAAGGTATATAGGTTAGATCAATAGATCCTGAAATACGCTGAGTAGCTTCTGAGATATGCTAACACAAGGACACAACTCATCTACAATTCTGAAAGTTAGTGGTGACTTCAGCTTGCTTCACAGTGTTAGGCAGTTACATCCATGCAAGCTATACAATTTTTCCACTATAGAAGTTAGAAAAGTATATACCTGAAATATGTTCAGTTTAAAAAAGGAAACAGAAAATGTTTCATATTTTCACTAATTATTTTCTTGAATTTCTACTTTGCTTTTTATTTCCTCTTTTAAAAATCTGGACAAACGAAATAATATTCCTCAGATTATAAAGAAGTGGTGACAATGAATGGAAGTAAAATTTACTGATGCTTACCTTTTTTGTTCTGTTTTGGGCTTTTCTTATAGAGGGAGATGCCAGTTCTTGGGGGAGAAATATGGAATTTCAGGTGTGAAAGATGTCTTATGCTTTTAGGCTTTTCCATACCCTCTTGACAGTGTGAAATGAAAATGACATTAGAAAGAATCTCGAGACAAAAATCTTATGCAGTTTTGTAATTCAAAGGTTTGAGTGATCCAGATAAGACCATGTAACTTTTTGCAGCTTTGTTTTTGTCTGCAGCCACCACCATTCGATATACTGGTAGAGTATCCAACAGTTACAGAATAGCTGGCATGGGTTCAGCAGTAGCAGTTATTATTCTCCTTCTTGGTAGCTGGTGCAGCACTGTGGTTTTGACTTCCGGCCTGGGAACAGCGCTGATAACACTGATGTTTTTAGTTACTGCTTGGTAATGTTTGGTCTGACCAAGGACTTTCTGAGTCTCATGCTCTGCCAGGGAGGAGGGGAAGCTGGGAGAAAGCAGAGACAGGACACCTGATCCAAACTGACCAAAGAGGTACTCTATACCACAGCACGTCATGCCCAGGATGTAAAAACTGGGGGCAGTTAGCCGGAAGAGGGAAGAGGACTGCTGGGTTGGGCTTGGTGTCAGGTGGTGAGCAGTTGTATTCTCTTCCCTTGTTATTTCCCTTATCATTATTGTTATTGGTGGTAGCAGCAGTGGTTTGTGTTATACCTTAGTTACTGGACTCTATTTATCTCAACCTGTGGGAGTTGCATTCTTTTGATTCTCCTCCCCATCCCTCCAGGAGTGGGGGAAGAAAGAGGTGGGAGTGAGTGAGCAAACTGGGTGAGTGGCTTAAACCACGACAGAAAGAAAGTAAGTTTTGAAAATGATGGTTCTTCAGGATAACCTACTTTTTCTGAAAAAGTGTGTTTTGCTATGCAAAAGACCCTTCTCTCGGTCACTTCTTGCTGTCAGGTCAAATGGCAGCAGGAGATGCTTTTACACGTTTGTTTTCTTAGCACGCAAGCCAAGTTTTCAGTCCTGAAAATACCTTTTGGATGTGAATTTTGTGAAAATGGATACATGTAGAAAACACTTTTCTGCCCACTGGTCCCTGGTCTGTGTGCAGCTGCTTGGTAGGAACAAATAGCTTATGATAGACAAACCTCTGTAGAATGGAATTCCGGGTGAGATTATCTAAGACAGTTGCATATATATAAAGAAATCAGGACACACTTAGAACATATCTAATGTCTGCTGGAAATAACTTCAAAGGGCTTAAGTGCCATTCAGTACTGGAAAAAAGTGCACAATTCAGTTTGTAATGTAAGAAGAAAAGGCAAAATTACATAATCTGAGTCTTCTGGAGGACTGGGATGCAGTTTTATCATACAGCATATTTTATATAGGTGTTTTCCATATACTGCATATGAGAACAAGGAAAAAAAGAATCAAAACTAAAACCGAAAACATAAACCAAGGAATACTGCCAGGAAAGATTTGGAAAGAATTAAAAATGATTTTGCTACATTATCAGAATTCATAGTAAGGTATTTTCTTCTTTTAAATGTTCTCATTTGATTTCAAAACATCATGAATCATTCAGCAGTATCACTGTATGTTTATTTTTGGGAGTTATTCATTAAAGAAAGACAAAGAACAGCAAAAAAGGAAGCATTTCAAGATAAAAAAAAAGGATTTATTGAAAAAGAACAGACAACACCAGAAAGTTTTCCTTCACTTGCAGTATGTAACCACGAACATTGACTTTACTAAGCAGAATGGTGGTGAGGGGCAGGAAATCAGTGACGCTATACTCAATAAACTCTGATGTCCATCCTAAAGGTCTGCTCCCTGCAATATCTTATTGCACCTGTTTGTCAGAAAGATAAATGCAGACCTAGAAATACAAACTGATTCATTCTTTATTGCACCATGATTCACTCGTTGACAGAGACACGAAAATAACTTGGGAATTTTAGTTGCTAGTTGCCTGTTCTTGCTAAACTAATATATTCCTTTTTTGACAGTATGTGCCTAGACCTTTCCCCACTAAAGCCGAAGAATATTTTGCCTATAATACGAAGAAAATTGGAGTCAGGTCTGCAATTTCATCTATGATTCACTGGAACATTTTTATTCACTGGAACATTTTTATTCACTGGAACATTTTTTTCACTCATTATCTGTGCCAAATAAATGTTTCTTCAAATTCTGTCCATTCCCAAATAAAATGACTTGGTCATGGGAGAGATTTTAGTTCTTCCTATAAAGCACAGAACAGGCTGTCTTGAGAACCCATCAAATTTTCAGTGCTATGGTTTGACTAAATATGTCATCATCAGCCTGTGAAACAACAACATATGAAGAAAATCAAATTAATGGTCTTCACCTAATATACTGTGTTAATGGCTGCTACTTAGTCCGTTACCACTATGCTTTAGAAATAAAGAGGATTACATTTACTGACTACAGTACCTAGCAGAAAGTGCACTAAAATTATTTTCCCCATAAAAGAACATGCTGTAAAGGCCCATTAAAATATAATTACTGACAAAACGGCATTTTAAATTTCCTTGAGATAAGCTGCAGTAGTGTAGTTTGAAATTCCACTTCCATTGATTCAGGATTAGAGCAGCATGTTTAGATAATAAGCAGAAGGATCTCAGTTAACAGCCTGAGTGAGTCATTGGACTGTAGTGTTTAGTCTGAGAAAGTGTGTTTATCTCAAGGGCTCTTGGAACAAACATGGTTTCTCTTCAAAGCCTGAAGCAGGGGGCAAAAATCACAGTTCTGGAGGTTGGCAGGATAAACATGCCCTGTGATTTGCTAGCAATCTGAGAGATGGATTTCACTACAGAGCGCACTTGTCAGGTTGAAAAGTGTGTGTCTGGAAATGAATTCATGGGCATACAGCTCCAGACAAAGGAAAATCTCTCTGAAATGGCCTGCCATCACATTTAAGGCCAATTCTTCAAGTGTCCAAGTCACACCTGAGAAATATACTGGTGCACTAATTTTATCATAAAAAGCTCACGTTTTAACAAGCAAAAATGGGTGCAAAAATCTTGAAATGTACTGTCTCACTGACAGGTAGAGAAATCCGTTTTCCTGCCTATTTCTCTCCTTGTCTGAAAACAATTTAGCCTTTTCTACATAGGGTCATTTCCAATTTGCTTTTTAAGTGAAGGGAACTCTGATGCTCTTTTAACATTCAGCATGAGGTCTAAACAAGGAGGTTGGGTAACGTGTCATCAGGAGGAAAACTCTGGCAAGAATAAAGCCTCCTGTGTCAGCCAGCAGTTAGTAAATACAGCAGGAGAGATAACCGCTGTGTATGTTCCACGAGGAGGAACTCAAACTGGGCTCCAGAAGTAGCAACTAATTCTTAAGTCAGAAATGAGAGTGAGAAATCACAAATGAGTGAGCAGAAGCTGCTGTATCTCTGGTGGAGGCTTTTTGTGCATGGTTGGAGTAGTTGAGGGTTGTCACTCAAAATAATTGTGTAGGGAACTGAACATAGAATAAAGGCCTGAATGTCCTTTCATTTGCACCAAGTTTCGTGAAAATCAAAAGAGTTTACAACAGTTTAAATCAAATACATGCAAAAGCAGATGAGTTTTATGACACATTGGCTAAGGAAAGGGAAATCCCAGAACTACTTTCACCACAACACCTGTACCAACCTTAAGAGATAGAGAGAGGCACATGGGTGAATTTCAAGGGAGAGTTACTCACAGTGTCCCATGAGCACTGCTGAACAAGGAAGCTCAAGCTCTCTTAATAATAATTTGCATTTGCAGATTTCCATTAAGGTTTCATTATTTACTCCACATGCAAAATTGTAGCTAGCCTAGAGGGTTAAAAGCTGACTAAATAAAATTCAGCATGAAGCTTGATCTGACATTTATGCTCCATTTTCATTTTCTGTTTAGAATCATAGAATCATAGAATGGTTTCGGTTAGAAAGAACCTTAAGATCATCCAGTTCCAACCCCCCTGCCATGGCCAAGAACACCTTCGACTAGACCACATTGCTCAAAGCCCCATCCAACCTGGCCTTGAACACTGCCAGGGATGGGGCAGCCACAGCTTCTCTGGGCAACCTGTGCCAGCGCCTCAGCACCCTCACAAGGAAGAATTTCTCCCTTATATCTAACCTAAATCTACCCTGTTTAACTTTGAACCCATTGCCCCTTATCAAATGTACTTTTGGCTTTGTTTTAATTGAAATGTAGATGCAAAAATAAAACTTTCAATTTAAGAGAAGAACTTTTAATTAAAGAGTAGCCAAAAGCATATCATTGATAGCTTCTTCTAACAGCAAATGTGAGGCTAAGGATACAGTGAATATTTTAGATTCAGTTGTGCCATTGAAAGAGAAAACCAGCATCAATTTTTTATCACTTTCTTGCTGCACACCATGTTTTCCAGCTTAACGATAAGAGCTGCTCAAATGAGAGCTATTTATGACAGTTCCGCTACAAGCAGCTACACCAGCAATACCTGCTCTTAAAACTCTCTGAAGCAAATGTAACCTTATTCTGTCTGAAGTTGATTGTGGTGAGCAAAGACAGGCCACCCTGCTGGCACGTGGTGAAAAGCAGGGGTAGTGAGCTCAGTGAAGCGTAACTCCTTACGCCAGCCCTACACACATTACGAATGTGCCTCCTGTTGTATCTTCTGTGGGAAAACAGCATCAAAAAGCACTAGAGGAGAAATGATGATGTAGAAAATACGTATCCAGAGCACATGAAACATCAATCTGCTTCCTGACAGGACCAATCTGTTGTATTTACTAGTGTCCACATATACACATGTAAAGAAGAAGATTAATAACTAGATGAGCAATATTACCAGTTTATTTATGTTTTTGGTTTTCACTTTGTTTGAATGCTTTTTTTTTTGTTTGAATTTCAGAAAGTTGAGAACCAGAAATATATTTCTGAAGAAAAACCTATGTTTTTGGTGCTCCAAACTATCTATGAGTCAAAATGGAAAAGGTTTTTATCCAGTTTCAGGTAAGAAATGAGATGTGGATTTTTAACTCTGGGCTTGACAGTAATGATCTATATTAATTATTACTGAATCACAGCATTTGGCCAATGTTGAAGTGTTCAATCAATGCATAGGTACAGCAAGGAACGCAGAAGCATATTTGGTGAAATATATTCTCTGGAACAATAAAATACATTAACTTCAGTCTGTTTCTCTATTGACACCTTTTGTTTCCCAAATAGTGAAAAAATACAGTTTTAGCCCCTTGATCTTCTGAAGTGATTAAAGACATTATTCAAAGTTGATGGTGAAGTATTTATGACTGTGAGGCCACCCAGAGAGAAACAAGATTTCCACTACATGATTTAGAAGCTGTAACACCATCTCTGCTTAGACATGAAATTCAGTGTGGCACCAGCAGAGCACACCATCATCAGCATGACCAGGTGCTTTTATTTTTTATGTTCAGTGACCAAAGGCACAGCAGGATTTCAGTCTGAACTTCATTGAGAGCACCCTTAAACCTTCTGTGAGGATGGAGCCTATTTTAGCTGTTGATTTCAGTGGGAGTTGAGTTATATGTCTTGACTTACTCTGGAGCTGTGGAGTACAGCTAGAATCACAGAATCATAGAACTGTTTATGTTGGAAAAGACCTTTAAGCTCATCTAGTTCCAATCTCCTGCTATGGGCAGGGATACCTTGCATTAGATCAGGCTGCTTCAAGCCACATCCAACGTGGCCTTGAACACTGCCAGGGACGGGGCAGCCACAGCTTCTCTGGGCAACCTGTGCCAGTGCCTCAGCACCCTCACAAGGAAGAATTTCTTCCTTATATCCAACCTACATCTACCCTGTTTAACTTTGAACCTATTGCCCCTTACCCAATGCACTTCTGGCTTTGTTTTAATTGAAATCTAAATACAAAAATAAAACTTTCAATTTAAGAAAAGAACTTTTAAGTTAAAAAATAGCCAAAGACATATTGATCACTGAGTCCAGCCATTAATCCATCACTGCTAAGTCCACCACTAAACCATCGTTGAGGTTTTATTCTATTTTTTTTTTGCATGATCAAAAAGTATAAATATAAAAATTGTGCAGTTTTGTTGGGATTTTTTTCCTAAAAAGTGAACATTGTTGACAAAATATGAGCTTTCTTCAATTTGGGAAACCTATTATCAGCTACTTAAAAGTTCAGTACATAGGAAAATTTTTTCCATTTCATGAATTAAAAAAAAAATCAAAGAGATTGAAAGAAAATATTTTTTTTATTTTCATTTTAAAAAACAGTAACAGGAAATAAAACCTCATTTAAAAATATTTGTTCTATTGAAAAAAAAAAGGCGGCTTTGGTTTTGGTAGGGGTTAGGAAGAGAAATATATTTTCAATACCTGATTTTATCTTTCATTTATTAACAACACAAACCTTAATCTTTCTAATAATAAAAACAATGCAAAAAAAATTAAGTAAGATATATTATTCTTCCTGGGTTTTTACATCATATTAAAAGAAATCCTGTATAGCATTTTGCTCCTCTTTCCATTAGCAAAAATCTGGACACATAAACTCTTAATTCATTATTTATTTTTAGCTCTGGGTAAGAAAGTATTTTACTTTATAGCATAAATCTACAAAATAGGACTAAAGGAAATTTAAAGTCAATTAAATTCACAGCTTTGGAGACATGCCTTGAAATTCAGCTTAAATTTCCTGAGGAATCAAACGCTTTGACAGGAGACTCAGCAGCAAGTCACTGGTTAACTGCTGAGACTGTATAGTTTTGGGTCAAGGAAGAATAATTCAGGGCATCTTTTGATTCCTAAAACTAGGTTGAGTTCTCTTTGAAATTGGCCTATATTTCATTCCCATGTAAAATTCACACCACAATCCCGCTGAACTACATTAAACTTATACAACCTTATGCCATTTTAATTCCTGGCAGCAGACTTGCATTTCCCACCATTTGCAATGCCCAGCTAAGGCGCATTTAGATGTCTGGGGAATTTGAGATCAAGGTTTCTAGGCCTATACTTCCGAAATCTTTTTGTTTGTTTGTATTAGGGATTTACTGTCCTTGCTGATTGACTCAGTACAAGGTGCACATGCACTATAGAAACTCAAGAAGCTATCAAAGCCTTCAAACAGAACCTGACTCATGCCTCAGGAAAAGACCAACCAGTTGCAACGTTTCGATTAAACAATAAATATGTTTTGAGATGGAAGGGGAATGAACTGAGTCAGGTTCTTGCATTTAAACTCCTCCTGTTGCCTTGCTGGATGTGAAACTTAATTCTCGGACAGATGCTCACACATGCATAAACATACTATATGTACACTGTGTTACACTTTCAGCATTAAGATCTTTCTATACAGGTGAGCATTTGATGCTTAAATATAATGTGGGGATGAGAAGAATGGTAACAAAATACTTGAACTACAAGTAGAAGATTTCTGTAATATATAGAAAAACAGGAATGATGAACACGTAAGACAAACCAACAACAGTATTAATTCATTCTATGACTGTGACAGATCTTTCTGCATTCAGAGAAAAAAAAAAAAAAAACAAACAGCTTTTTATCTTCTACTCAGTTACATTTTTCTGTCCCTTCTGGTCAGATTTTGAAGTTATAGTATACCACTATAGCACTCCTTTAATCTTCTCCTTTGTTAATTCCTCAGTGTTATTCTGCCACTGCTCCTTTTATGTTTAAATAGCAAAGATTGTTTCTAGCTTTGTGACCCATATACCTGAGGTTAAACTCTTTGGTTTAATCTCTGATTGAATGATTCACATGGGGAAACTACTCACCTGTCCAGCAGTGTCCAGAATGTCCAAATAGGCTGGTTCATCATCAATTCGGACTTGAGTTTTATAAGCATCCTCTGAAAAACACAGTTCAGTATGGCTTAAGCACAGGAGTGGCTCAGCGAATGGAAAATGACATAGTTTTGCTCACTTGGAGTAGGCTCTTCAAAAGGTCTCCAGTCTGACATAACTTTGCTTTCTTTCAAGTCAAAAAGACGTTTTGAAATCATTGCAAAGTATTAGCAAAAGGGAGGGATCTAGTCTTCTCTACTACACTACCTCAAAAACTTAAAGTAAATATGCTACTCTTTAAAAGGATAGCAGACCATAGGTGTTAAGTCAAACAATTCAGAGGTGGCGTGCTGGTGATATGCAGCAGAATGGTTTTTACTTGCCACAGTGACACTTCCTCACTAGAAAACCTAGAGCTTTTCTAGCAAATAGTTGCAAAATTGACTAAATTACTGGGATAGTGTCCCTGCGGCTGAAGTGGGCTTCTGGCTCGGATATGTCAGAGCAACTAATTAGACCTCCGTACATCTCTGGGGAGGATGAAAATGGATTCTTATAACTAATTCTGTAATCAGTGTCCTCACGTTCATCATGGCTCAGGGTGGAGGAGGAAAAACCTGGGCTTGGTGGAATGTTCCCTTAGCTCATGATTTTGTCAACCTAAATTTGGAAGATAAAAACCAAAACAGGTGAACTACTATTTGCATAAATTATTTTCCTCACATTTCAACTTCATTCCTCTCTCAATATTTGTACATTCTTTCTAAAATTAAACAAAGCTTAGATACCAGGCCATGAAACGGCCTTTGAAATTATCTGTGTTATTTAATTAAACTATGATGCATAGAGGCCTAAATGGTTTTCGTGACTGATAACATGCTTTGGCTGTGCATTTAGGTATGAAGACAAGAGGAAAGCATTTAATGCATCTGAGAAATGTCATTTATCATACAATGGTTTCGGTTGGAAGTGGCCTTAAATCTCACCCAATTCCAACCCCCTGCCACGCACAGAGGCACCTTTCACTAGACCAGGTTGCTCAAATTATCATGGCCATATGGTTGTGCCTGTCCAAAGACTCAATCCTGCTAGCCCTGGCTGCCAAAGACCCTCAGGACCAGGCTCTCAATGATTACTGAGATAATACTGGGATTATAATACCAGTTTATATTGCAGGTAGCTGGAATTCTCAGGATATTCCAATTTCTGTGATAATATATATATATATGACATCATATGACACTTCATAATAGCATGTAAAAACCTGCCTTCTGCCAACACAAATGAAAATCTAAAGCACGTGGATGTGAAGGATTTTAGATGGTGTTAACTCAGCCCACTCCTACACAGTCAGCAGCAAACTGTTTTTAATGACATAATCACATACAGTAATTTCCATGACTCCTGCTTCTTTTAGGCCTCAGTTCACCAAATTACTTAGGCACATGGCTTGTTTTAAACAAATACCTAATCCCACTGATATCAGGATGACCCAGAGGCTTAATTAATTGCATGATACATTGCCTCGCTGAGAAAGCCAGAACACTCCAACCAACATGCTTCTGCCAATAGATCTCTTTCTAGGGATTGCTGAATAAGAAACTCAGCTCCAAAGAGGGATTGTACAGAGTGAATTAGGCTAGTTACAGTTTAAATAATCTATTATTGAACAACAATAACGTGCAGATTTTTTTCAATTTTTTTTTTATCTTTCTTAACTAAAAATGAAAAGCAAGATATGAAAATATGTAAATTAAACATGTTATTTCCAAAATATGAATTCTGTTAAAAATATGAAGTATTAATATATTTCCATGCAGGTGGATGCCCATTTGCATTACATTCATGCAGATATATTAACATTTGACCTGCATAAATTTAGCCTGCACTCTTGCCTTTGCAGCTGGATTCTCTAAAGCCAGCACACTGTGGTCCTGTTTTTCTCTTCACTTAAACTAATGTGAGTTTTAACGCAGTAGCTTTAAAGCAGTTAATGCAGAGACACATTTGCATGCTTGAATTCAACTTGGATAAAAATGAAGTTGAAACCTAGATAAATCCTATCCTGTTTGCTAAAAGAGCATTAGGTTTTCAGAGTTAGTTATAACTAAAAGACCTACTGGCCTTTGAATATTTCATAGCCTTCTGTAAGCAAATGCAAAATATTTACATCTAATACCTTGCTGAGCTACTCCAGGTGAACTCCAATATCCTGTCCCTGTAATCAGTAAAGTTTCAACTGTTAACAGCTAGGTTTATAATCCTTGTACTTTTCAAAGATAACACTGAACATGAAAATTCATTCCATATAATTCTTATATTTTTTTTCTCAAACTACTGACCTTAAAACACTTCACAAAAATGTGCCAGAATCACTCAGCCATTTTCATTCTTAATACATGCTAAAATCTTCTGTTGGTGATATTTAAACATGCCCTGTGAGCATTGACCAAGCACATGAATCTAAATGGTTTTCTAGGCAATTGTACTTGTAGGATTTGCCTTTGCCCCAAGAAATGTAGAGATGAAACAGGAAGGAGGTATGACTTGTCTGTAATATTCTCTCCCTGCATATTTGGAAAAAAAAATGCATATAGTGCAGATAACTTAGAAAAGATTAAAAATATCCTTACTTCAGGTGTGATAAGAGATACCTGGGGCACTCTCAACACATATTTGAATGGAAAATAAATGGGAGACTTAATGCCTGCTTTTCTTATCTTAGGACATTTGTTTTAGAGGAAGTGCTGAAGCCCACACTTACCAAGGGAATTGCTGTCTTGAGCTGACGCCCTCACACCAGAGATGAGAGCATAGCATCCACTTATAACCTATCATCTTCTTAATGTTCAAACACAGTGTTCAAACATAATGTTCAAACAGTCCTTTGAGAGGCACTATCTTCCACTTACCCTTTGTACCTACTGATCTCCTGGGCTACCAGGGCAATGAATTCTTCCAGCACAGGAGGTGCATAAATTGAAAACCGTATTTCCCATCTCGTGTCATTTGGACCAAGAAGAAAAACTAAGAATGAAGAAGCCGTATCACTTAGTTCTGGCCTATAATTAACACTTTCAAGCTGTGATTTCATCTCAGGAAGTAATAGGAAATAGAGCTGAGTGAGGGATTACATAGACAAATATCTTCATTTTACGCAGTAAGGCTACAAGGTAGAGGCATTAACCTGGAATGAAACAACCTCTGACAAGTCAAGAGTTGGATGTGTCTGTATGTTAGACCTAAGTTAACTTTTGTTGTTGTTGTTGCTTTTAGTAGCTATGATGCTAAGCAGAAACCCTGGTGTCTTTGCATGCTTCCTAAAGAATTTAAGAAAGCACTACTGTGTGTCTAGTCTCTCTAGTCCAGGCAATGTAATACACATTATCATCACATAAAGGAAACAGAAACCCTGAGATCTGAGAGGAACATGCTGTTTATATGTGGACTGAGAAGAGCAGAAGTGAAGATGTTCCACGGAAATAGCATCTGAGTATATATAAAACAAAGCTGGAAATTCTTCATCAGGAGCACTAGCAAACTCACTGCCTAATCTCTTTTCTTTGAAAATTATTCACATTATTACAAATGCTGTCTGGTATACTTACTATTCACCATGTTTTGGTATATTACATTTTATTTCACCTCATTCATTTGTAGCACTAACGTAATGGTCCCTTCAAAGTTAACTGGGAGTTGCTAAACCACGTGCTCTGGACTTCACATCCAACAGCCCTAAGGAGTGGTATTTATTAAAAGACCAAACTCCAGCCACTGTTTCAGTAAAGCATTAAGATAACATACAAAAAAGAGACAAGAATAATAGTCAGACACCAGACACTAAAGAAGATAATAACTGTATTTCTAATTTTAAAATCAGTATTAGCCTTCTTCTGTGTAAAATGCAGCAGAAAAAAAAAGGGTATTATAAGTAAAAAACCTTTGGATGAAGTTTGATATTGCTTTGAGATAAAACCATGATTCAAACAGAAACTGAAAGAATGAGAATTTTGTAGGGTACCAAATTGAAAAATTAACTAAAAACTCCACATCCTTATAATTTGTATAATACATGACTTTATGAGTATATGAACTGGATAGATAAAGTATCTGGTAAACTTATTTTTTAAGGAGAATTCTTCTCTTTTTTACTGTGATATAGAATATAAACTTAAGAATTTTGGTTTTGATAAACATTAAAAATAAAAATGAAAACAGATAAAAATAACAGCTTAAAAATAATATACCACTTTGCCTGAATCATTACTGAATGTTTACTGTTTTCCAGGTCGGAGAAAAAAAAGAAAAAAATAGAGCTTGAGCTGTTTCCTGACTGCTACCTGTTCTGTTTTATTCTTAATTCTTTCCTCCTTTACTGAATCTAAACCAGGAAAACATATTTTCTCAAAAGATATTTTTAACATCTTTTTCTTAACTGTTCGATTGCAGTACTACGAAAGAAAAAACATATTCTTCCTTCAGCTTTTTGTTTTTCTTGCAAAATGAGCACATCCTCTTTTTTCAGATTTCCTTTTTTACAGGACATCATTCTGGAGACAGAATTGCAATAATTATTGCAAGGCTGTGCTGCCATCAGTTATCTTAGCACTGGAGAAGCTAGATTCATAAAAAATATATCAAAGCAATTTTTTAACTATGAGCAGGTAACTGCTTCATGCCAAATAGATTTGGACGGTATACAACTTAAACGCGAATTGGAAAGTGTTTTTCATCTGCATTACAGACATGTTCCAGTCCCTGAAATATAGGTCAGCTGCTTCTTTCTTCTATTTTGTTAATTCTGCTGATATTTCTTTTAAACAAATAGGCTCTCTTCTTCTTTGATTTATACATGATAAATTGCAGTTAAAAGCAACCAGATTCAGATGTATAGATGAGCTAAAAGATACTTTATCTGCCTAAGTAGATGCCAACGCAGCAGAAGGAAGTCCAAGCTCCATCAGCCACACCTGGAGCTCTGCCTCTTGTTGTTCTGCCTCTGTGCCAAAGAGACAGCAGGATACCCAGCTCTTGGTGTGCTTAGATTATATACTACGTATGCGTTTTAATTCAGAGATGCTCCTAAATGCAGGATGATCATGAGTCCTTGGCTGGATGGGTGCTGCCTATATTTACAACAAGGCATTTTTAAACAAAGAGACTGGATGAACAGGCACTTAAACCACCGTACAACTACTACACATAACCTCCTTCTATGCGAGATAAAAATATTCATGTCATAGGAACTGCCCATCAAAATACATTAGTCTTACAATTTCCCTTAGCATGTGATTATTTTCCTGGAGTATGAGTTTTATAATTTGGGTGAGCATTGCTATCAGTATTTTGCAGAAAAGGACACCAAGTTACAGAGGCTGCCTTCTTATGAGCTATGCACACATGATATGCAATGAATGGCATAGAACAGAAGAACTGACAGATTTGATTGCTTTGTGTTCTGTAAATACGTAGATAGAATCCTTTAAGACAAGGCAAGTGGGAAAATTACTACTAGACTAGTATCTAGGATACTTAAATATCCCACTTCCAATTCTGTCTAGTGCTACCCAATTCTACATTATACCAGCAATTAAGAATACTTCAGATTATTATTTCTAAGGCTGCTGCTTTTTATCTCTTTGCATTGAACTGATTTTCTCATCGTGCTGTCATTTGTTTGGCTTTGTCAGGTCTTTGTCAGCTCTTTCAGGTTTTGCTCAATTTTATGTTAACAGCGCAACTTGCCTGCTCCTGCCTGTACAACGCTAGTAACAGACAGCATCATTCCAGGCAGAAGAATCTTGATGTTGTTTTGCAGAGCAGAGAAAAAAATGACTGCTGCCTTCCAAACCCACAGATAAAAAGTCTTCCTTCAGTAAACACATGCTTTGAACATCTCTGCTGTTTCCATGAAAGAGAAGCGGGTAAGTAATGCAACATTTCGTGCAGACAGAACATCTCTGCTAGCTTTATTCTTATATAAAGACTAGTGTAGGCATTGAGAAAATTAAAATAATCTGAGAAAAAAACAGAAGTATTAGCCATCTTAAGTGCTTATCATAAAAGGAATTCATACATTTATTCACTGTGCATTCAGTTGCATGATGAGAAACACAACACTTTCTGTCTTACAGTTTTCATTTGAGCATTCAAATTACCATACACATATTTTCAGATAAGATACTAAACTGAGGTCTCGGCCACGTATGTCTTCAGAAAAGATTCTGCAACATTGTTTTCAAATGGCCTTGTTAAATTTGAACACATAATACTGTTGTGCATTCTAGCTTTCCTTATTACAGAATCATAGAATCACAGAATAGTTAGGGTTGGAAAGGATCTTAAGATCATCTAGTTCCACCCACCCTGCCATGGGCAGGGACACCTCCCACTAAACCTTCTCACCCAAGGCTCTGTCCAACCTGGCCTTGAACACCACCAGCGATGGAGCATTCACAGCTTCCCTGGGCAACCCATTCCAGTGCCTCAACACCCCAACAGTAAAGAATTTCCTCCTTATATCCAATCTAAACTTCCCCTGTTTAAGTTTGAACCCATTACTCCTTGTGCTACCACTACAGTCCCTAATGAATAGTCCCTCCCCAGCATCCTTATAAGCCCCCTTCAGATGCTGGAAGGCTGCTCAGAGGTCTCCATGCAGCTTCTCTTCTCCAGACTGAACAGCCCCAACTTTCTCAGCCTGCCAAATTAAGCCTGTATTAATTTCAATTCAAGATGCAATTCTTTGCTTCTTTTATATAGCCTTTGTTCAGCATTATGACATGCTCTTAACTAACCAGTGTTCTGGTTCCTGTGTCTAAAGTGGCACATAAAACCAAATCCTGTTGTGTTCATAAGATAATTCATGATTTCAAGGAGTAAAGATGCAAACAGAAGTACAACAAGGTGCTTCTAGGTCTGAAAACAAAAGAACAGAACAACTCATAACTATTAGTTGATTTCGTCCTCCTGAAATAAGCAGTTAATATCCTCAAATGGAAAGCAGCAGCATAGCTAGACTATACTCAAATAAACCTCTCTGCTTAATCCTACTACCGTCAATGAAAAGCGGCACCTAAATACCTGGAGGGGGACAGGGCCTAAATTGCCTCTTAAGCATCCAGAATTGCAGCAGAATAAAGATTTGAGCTTAGGCCCAGTCAGCCCCATGCATTCTGATCATTTGTCATTAGTTTTTAATTGAGCCATCTCCATTGTCATACTCTCATCTCCCTCCTTAAACTTAGGCTCTGGCTGACATTGACCATACTCTGCCTCCATCTGGTTACAGTAATCAAACTGAAAGCTTCCTCAGCCTAATGGGCATTCTGTTGGTTCTCACCTCACCACACAGCTCCTCTTTCAATGCCATTATGTATCTGTCTTAAAACAGCTGCTCCCAAATTAACTTTCTCCCCCTCGTTGGGCTGCCTAATGTTTCAGATCTGCGCTCTGCAGGGCAAGACCGATAACACGCTGCTGCTGAAGGAGCCTGATTGATTTTCAGCTTTAGGTACTCACCTGGCAGCTGTCATGGTGACCTGAAATGCACTTGGCGCCTTCCAAATTGGAAAATGGGTTATCCATTGCACTGCCTTTTGTATTTTCCTTCTCACCCCCTCCACCCCCCATTTTTCCTATAGATACATACAAGCACCTCTTCTTCAATGTCAGCTTGCAGTTTCATTGTTGTGCTACCCTTTCATTCTTTGCTGTAAAGCAGGGGAAGCAGAGGTAACTTCATCTCACTTAGTCTGCGGTAAGTGCAAGAAAAGAAGCATTATCTGTGCTCTAAAAGGTTTTGTGCGAACAGAGATCTGAGTGAATTGAACTCTGAGGGAGTTAAATATGGTTTGTCTTCTCCCTTTGGGCCCTCATTAACACGATGTTTACTAACAAAACAGTTGGAAAAGGAGACAATGGTCTGGGGTGCTTTCAAGAAGAACCAAAATTAAGAGCAACTTTGTTGCACAATGTACAACAGAAAATTCAAAGCAAGATACCATTTTCAGGCAAAGAAGGTCAAAAAAGGTAAAATCTAAGCAGCCAGCAAGGCAAACTCCCTTCCATGTTCCCTGGTTATGCAGCACCTTGCACAGAGCCAGATCTCTGGCTTAAAGTATTTATATGGTGCAAATAAATGGTAACAGTTTATGTGCACTTAACACATTCAGTCTGCATTCATGGTAAGCAAATGCTATACAACACAAGCCAACCCAAGTCAACCCAAGCCACCCACCATTCATAAAAATACTGACCAAAAAAACCCCACCTTCTCCACTACTACTTTCCCTTCACACAGCGAACACTTTAACACTGTTGATTTGGAACTGTGTTTCTTTTACTTCAGTTCTGACTCAATATCCTGATGCGACAAGTCAAAAAAACCTTCTAAACTGACGTTTAAACTGCGTATTGACATTTATCCATTCCCTGTGCAATAAATATCACTCATGATGCACATGCTGTTATCCATGAAGACACCATTTATGACTGTATCTGCAAACATGTAGAGATACGATCGATTTGTATAAACACTATACAGGATAGGACCTGCTGCCAAAAAATCTCACTCAGCTTTTCTTCTTGTACTGCAGTCTTTCAAACAGGATAAATTTTGCTTATAAAGTGTCCCACCCATGTGAATAAGACTATTTAGGTGACAAATATTTTCCTCAGAAGCAGCTCTCAAAGAGAAAATATGATTTCTTACAACTGTTAGCAATTTCGCAAATCAGGGCTAAAGTAACTCAAGCAAACCTTTGTTGTAGCACTTGCTTTTCTGCTAGAAACCACCTGCAATATAGATAATGCTACTAATATTTAATAAAGGCATATCATTACTTTCGTTGCTTCCAGAAAAATGCCATTTAACTCAAAGGTGTACATGAACGAAGTTAACAAAGTGCTCCTGTTTAATCAAAACATGATAATTAACAGGAGTCCAAGTACCCTTATCTTGGGAAGAAGAATAGCAGGTAGCAATTTCACTACTCTTTCAAGTCCGTGATTGTGCTACTGAGTGGGAGGATCTGACAGCTACGAATTCACTTCTTGTCATTTCAGGGGGAGCAATTAACAAGTTGACTCCATCAGTATGGCTATTAGCTTGCATGGTGCCTTGGATTTAGTAAGGTGTAGATGGCTGCTGGCTTTCTTGAAAGAAAGGTTAATGGAGACATTTGTCCTGTGATGAAGAATTTTGAATTGAACATGATGAATCATCCACATCTAGGAAACCATAGCATTAGTGTCTCTTCCAATTTAAAATACCATTAAAGGAATACTTTTACAAATCAAGATATACAGGGAATGGGTAATCAAGTTTTCCACTGGTGACCCCATTTAAGGGTCACAAATCCCACTTCAGCTCCTTCGAAGTTTAAGATACTAATCATAATTATTATCATTATAAGAGGTTAGTGATACTTAGAACCACTGCACTAAACCCACAGAGTGACTTAGGTACTCATGCCGTCAGTCACCTAATTCCCAGAACTTCTCAGTCTCCTCAGTCGCCACATAACATGACATTTCACCCTGCTTTAGCCCTAAGAACCTAGTCCTTCTTTATAGTGTTTCACATTTGAGACCATTACTGATCTGACTAACTTGACATGAAGATATCAGGGTGAGATATATCACACTCTAGAACTTTGGTACATTTATGTTATTAATTAGAAACCATAACCCACATGCGAGTTCACTGTGGTTTATAGTTCTGTATGAACACAAACTCTTCTGCTTTAATGTCACCAGCCAGATGGACACCTTACTCGCCCTTAAACATTATCAGGATCTATAGACTAGGAGTTGAGTTCCCCAGATCGTATGAGCGGCTCAATCCAATGGAAGTGTGCATATGAATCTCTACTAAAAAAACTACAGTAGCTAAGAACCTAAGAAGGAGATGTTGTCCCAATTTTCTATGATAGGTTGATGTTTAGAGTATCCTGGAGAGAAGTTTGAAGAGCTCAGAACTGAGAATAAGCTCTATTGTTATGGAAAGAAGCACCCTTCATCTCCTTTTTGGCACTTCAGTTTATTAGATGATTGAATCAGAGAACTGGTGAATCAAAGCAGGGAGAAGTGAGGATTGTCAGACTGAGTCAGATCAAAACCACCAGTTGCTGAGATAGAGGTCTTCTGCCTGCACGAAGCTGATATGAAAAAAAAAAATAGCTTATTATGTGTAGAACAGACAAAAATATTTTCACAATTGTTTCTATTCTTGGCTGACTTTCTAGATTCTAAATATAGTAGATATGAAAGAGTTGTAACAAACTGTTTGCCCTGGGTTCAGCAGTAGCAGTCATTTTTCTCCTTCTTGGTAGCTGGCACAGCACTGTGGTTTTGACTTTCGGCCTGGGAACTGCACTGGTAACACCAATGTTTTCAGTTACTGCTTGGTAATGTTTTGGTCTGACCAAGGACTTTCTAAGCCTCATGCTCTGCCAGGGAGGAGGGGAAGCCGGGAGGAAGCACAGTACCACAGTATGTCATGCCCAGGATGGAAAAACTGGGGGCAGGAACCTGGAAGAGTTCAGTTCACGGCTCGGTAGTCGGGTGGTGAGCAGTTGTATCCTCTTCCCTTGTATTTCCCTGGTCATTATTATTATTATTGGTGGTAGCAGCAGTGGTTTGTGTTATACCTTAGTTACTGGACTGTTCTTATCTCAACCCGTGGGAGTTACGTTCTTTCGATTCTTCTCCCCATTCCCCCCTCCCGTCAGAGTGGGGGGAAGAAAGAGGAGGAGTGAGTGAGCAAACTGCATGATTTACGGCTTAAACCACGACACTGTTTCATTATTATCATTATTACTAACATTACTGCTATAAAAATACACCACAGAAAGGTTTTTATACTGTCAGTTAAGAGAAAAGCCTTTTTTTCCCTCCTAAGCTTTAATCAGCATTATCATAACAACCATAAGGTCACACTTGCATACATTTTTGGCTAGTTTTCTTCTCTCTGTTTAGGAAATATGCAGTTAAACTCAGGGGTTTCTAGGGGGAATAGAAAGGTTGTATACTATGCTTGATCCTCCGCTGACACTTTATTCAATGAGATGGTAAGATGGCCGAGGCAGGAATATATCTTATTTCTAGCACAAAGAGAGATAATGGAGGATAGGTATGAACCATTTAGGGGTAGTGGTGGTCTATCTCATGTGAACATGCAGCATAGGTCTCTCACTACAACACACTGGAGAAACTATTTTCTTTCCTGTTCCAGCCATGGTAAGCAGACATTAAGCAGAGATTCTGATTCCATGTTTGACAAATAAATAGAATTGCTCATATACTTGCTTGCTTTCTGAAACAAGGGAGAAAGGGAAGACAGATCACCAGCCAGATTATTAATTAAAGTAATTCAGATTAGGTAAATGCTAAAAATGAGAATATAAGGAGTAGAGCAATAAAAGATCAACAGTCAATCTAAGCCATTTTTCGCTTCTGCAAAATGATCCAAGGAATCCCACACAATGGTTTTTGCTTGGCATATTTTCTCAGCTTCCAGTTATTTGCACCTCAAAGCCTTTCTAAGTCAAAGCAGAGCTTGCTCTAAACAACCCTTAATGGCTATTTTTCCCTCTAGTAGCTTACCCAAATGTTTTTGAATCCATCTACATAAGGGAGAAAATGACAAGTGTAGAAACACCTCTCTGGGCCACCTACTCCCTGGAAAGACACAGACTGCGTTTGCAGGTCTGCTACGGTTTATATCAGAGATATTAGCAAAGGAAAATTACTACTTTAAGCACTGTTTCCTAGTCTTTGAAAATGCTATGTGACAGCGAGTTGTCACCTGGTGTAAACAGCCCTCAAATAATTACATGATGAGTTGCATTTGTAAGAAAATATGAATGTGACAGAGCAGCAGCAGCAATTAGGTATTTATCCAGGATGTTAGAGGTGATTCATCTTGAGAATGGACAGGAAAATGTAACTGCTTGCTTTGGTTATTTCTTGCATGAAGTCTGCAAACCTTTTAGGAGTGAATAATTGGCTTATCAAAGCAAAATCCCAAGAAAAAGTTTAATAGCAGAGACAGAGAACACTTTTTGCATATTTAGAACAGGGCCAAACTGTTTCACTGAGGAAAATATGATGCTCTCAACACAGGAAGGGGAAAGAACCAAAGGTCATCTTGAGCTTAGAATGCATCTAAGTTAGAGGATATAGCTCAGACTGAAATGCTGAGAGAAGATCCAACTATCATCAATCTGCTCTTTACAGGGAAACTACCACATTTAAAAAAAAAAATCCTTTTCAAGAAAAATAGGATTTTTTTTAAATCATATTGTTTCCACCACATTAAGAACAATTACTACGATTTTCTAATCTCCATTCTTCATGGCTTCAAACCATTTGCATCTCCCTTCATAGCAGGTTATCATAACAACACTCAACAGAAGGTATTTTGTTGCCTCATTGAAATCTAAACTAGCTGAGCAGATTAGGCACTTTTTGCATTCTTAATTTCTTAATACTACTCCCTCTTTTTTCGTTCATGAGGGGGTTTTTTTAATCTTACAGTAGCAGCACCAATGCTACCAGATACATGACAGTGGTCTCCTTTCTTTTGCTGCTTTCAACAAACAGACTGCATGGCAAGTCGCACTCTGCTATTTCCTCCCTTCACTGCAGGACATCTACCCAGGCACTCTGGGAGATATCACTTTGACCTGTGAAAGCCCTTGTTCTGACAAGTTGTCAGGGAAGGTACTGCAACTCACCTTCAGGCACTTGCATTTAGACAGCTACAAGATATGTGTTGACATTCAAGGTAGGTATCTAAGATCCCCTTACACTTAGAATAAGTACAGATGCTGTTCATTCCCATACATGACTATTGCTGTTTGATAAACTCTCAGGAATCTTGCCCAGTTTTCCCTCACTGGATTAGGAGGGCTCTGGTGCTCCACAGGTCCTATGTCACATCCACAGTGTTACAGATGATGACAACACAAGACCTGTGGGAGATCCACAGCCTTCTGGATCACGATCCTGAACCAAAGCAGGACAGTGCAGCGCATCTCGAATGGGTCTCAAAGCCTGTGGTAAGGGAAGTGAGCAAAAATCAACCTCCACTGAATCTCTACTCCCGAATCTCTCTAAATTCTATGTAACTGGCACTTAGATACACAGCTCATATGTAAACATTTTAATTTAGGTGTTGGAATATCAGGTTTAACCATAACATAGCAAGCATAATCTCTGTTTGGCTCTTCCTCTTGTACATATATCAAAATGGTTTATAACAAAGTGAGTATTAATCTCCTAACCTGATTAGGAGATTAAGATGCAGATAATATCAACCCGTAGAAAAACTGAAACTAATTATAAAACACAGGTTTAAGGATATGGTTCAAATGCATACACCACTTTTCTTCTATATTCTTCATTTCTCATTTTAAACAATGATGAGTATGGAACACAAACATAGGCATGTCTACACAATCAGACTGAATACACTAGGAGACAGTCTTTGGAAACAAACTGTTCTGGTTCCAGATCATTTTACGCAAGACGTTTATCCAGTTTCAAGTAAGGTTATTAAATGTATAGAGAATGATGAATGAAAGGTGGCCCTCACTGTTTATCTACTGATCACATTATTTTTTTTTTTTAAATAACAATTTTAAAGCTCAAATCCAGTTGTGGCTTTTTCAGTCCAATCCAAGTATTTTATCTTCTATGGAAAAGTAAGAATTAGACTGAAATTAGGGATGGAATAGATGCATATAAATGTTTTAGGTAACAGCAGAAATTATTGAGAAACACTCTTTACCCTAAAAATAGCACTTTCCTGGCAAGACACCCCTCTCCCGATCTAATAGATGCATCACACCTGTGTCTTTTTTCACTCTGTCATAACTAATGAATACCTGATGAATAATCATTTCCCATGATTTATCCTTTTCCATTACTGTACCTTGAAAACAGAGACAGCATTCTTTATAACACAGACATTTCACACTGTATAACCTTGGCGAATTTTAAGTCACATTTTGTACTTTTTCTCAAATTCACCCCCACATTTCCACTATCTTATTAAAGATGAGTTTAACTGTGTTTTATTTGATGCTTTGGTGAATGCATTACTTCGTTAGGAAACCTCATGGAAATTCATGTGCTTAATGCTAGAGTGCCTCCTATCCTACACCCATTTCAATTAAAGTCTGACATTGATTCAGCCTTAATGCCCTCAACTGCTCATTTGACACAACCTCATGCAGTGATATCTCACCAAAACAGGAAGCTGCTTTCGCATCTCGTCTGCATTATGCATTCATTTTATTATTAGTCACATGTTTAATGAACATCTTGGAGGCTGTCCAGTTTGCTACACTATGTCATGCTTCCTTCCCAGCCACTCTGCTTGCATTAACTCTCTGTGATATTGCCAAAGACTGTACAGAGTGTAAATTGATCCTACCCATTTGTTCCAGAAAATTATCACATCCACTGCCACTTGGAAATTATTCCCATTGTTGACTACAACTAAGTATTAAATGTGTGCTTAAATAATTTCAGGACGTGCTAAGCACTGAAATTTTGCCCATGCACAGTCTAATATTAAAAAAATAATAATAAATTTTGTCCTTCCTCTCCCCATTTACTAAGAAAAATAAATCAATTATGACTCAAAATTTTGGACTGCAATATTTGCAGCAGAACGAAAACACAATTGTTATTTCCACTTAGCATTATACTCAAATTGACAGGATTAAAATCAGCAATTCAGGTAGCTTTTAACTTTTTAATCAATGTTTACTCTACATTTTAAACAAATATTGACACATGTATTTGTGCATTTATGTGCATGTATGTTTATTTATATCTGTTTCTCATGCCTATAGCTTGAGTTCCTTGGCATCAGGTTTTCAGACTAAGACAATCAGCTAAAATAAAGGACAGTTTCATGCACCCGAAGGGACCATTTATTGTGATCATTTATTTTGATACCATATGTCTGATGTCTGTAACACACTGTACTTCTCAGAACAAATTCCTATTGGAACAAAAATATATTTGGATGAAGTATAGGTACTGTTTCTATAAACTATATACACAGAAAGAAAACCATGTAAATTAATACTAAATCTATTTGCATAGTTGGTTTAAGATCAGATTTGCTCACTTGAAATATATGTATGACATACAAATCTATGAGCACATGCATTATATAATGTAGCAATTGAAATATGGTTTGAACAAAAATTCTTCATCATCCTACATTAGCAGCAGATTTCAGTGATGAAGATCCCATGTAATATTTCAAAAAATATAAGTGGATAACAGAAAAAAAAATTGCAAGTACAAAGCACCATTAGATTTGAATTGTATATATCTACTATATTGTTAAAGATTAAGTCACTGTAGAAAAAGAAAACTTTTAACGCATTGGCAACATAATGCTGAGCCACAATGAAAAGGAATGATAGAGAAAATCCATACTCCTAGGGACTGTCACAAAAAAGGGAAAAGTAATGCTCAGGAATTTTAAGCTACATGATTACTACTGCACAATGGTTAGGGTAAATTCCTGTGTGTTTGGAGGGAAGCAAAAACTGGAAGGAGAAGCACATTTTGCAGCTTATTACAGTGAAAAAACTCTTCGGTATTCTCTGGTCAGTAACAGCAATTTTTACCATTGCCTCATGTTGGACTAGACAAAAGAGAAATATGTTCTTATCTTTATACTCCCTCTAAACCTCACTGTTTTATCAGTTTACAGATGATGTATAAAATAAAAATACGAAGGAAAAAAAAATCTAAAAACCTTCAAAAGCCAATAGCCCACGGGTATTCTTCTATGAAGCAAGGAACAGGTCAGAACATAAAATAAATTCTTTATACCGAAAGAATTGAACTTCAGAACATTTCTCAGGATTGAAAGCATTTGGGCTTTCATGAAATAGAACATTAAAACCAGTTTGGCAGCCATTTATTTTAAAGTCAAAGCAAAAACTGTTGTAGATTCCTTGTTTCAGGTATTTCATGTGTTGTTAGCTGATCATACAAGATGAGTTTGTGGATCTTCTGAGGTCAGTGTGATCAGAGAAGCTCAGGACAGCTCATGAGTTCCATAAACAGGATACAAATTGCTGAGGAATGAAAGTGGTCTAAAATGCATACATAATACAAAGCATCTGTCTGTGGCTAGCTCCTTGTGACCTTTGAAGAATAACCTCTTATTTGACAAAATGCTCAATCCCTGGCAATGTTCAAGGCCAGGGTAGACAGAGTCTTGGATGACAGCCTAGTGTGAGGTGGCCCTGCCCACGGCAGGGAGTTGTAGTTAGATGATCTTAAGTATTCTAAGCCTAACTATTCTGTGATTCTACGATGATGAAAAGTGGTAAACGCAATCTCAACGGTATAAAACTTTCCAGTGTACTGAGATTTTTAAATGTATTTGTTACTACAGGTCAGATAACAAATTATTCCTTCTCTTTGTCTTGGGGGTTTACGTCTGATTTTGAGGGGTCATATGACAAATTTACCAAAAAGAAATGCACGTACTTAGCCCAAGATTATACTCTACTGTTTAGTACATGTTTCAGAGCATAAATAGAATTAGGCCTTTCTCAGGATGTCCTAAGCATGTTCCAAGGGACACAAGTGCTGAACAGATAAAACTCAGAGCTGTACTTCCAGTCCTGCCTCCAGCCAGCTGTGTGAGTTTGAATTCAGTATTTCCCTGTTCTGTCTCTCCCTCTCTTTTCACCAAGAGTGTTGGTTTTACAGAGTAGAAGCTGTCTCTTACTCAAGGAGACCTTCGTCCTGATTAGGTCCTCTAGGCATTCCTGCATTTTGTATTTACAATGCATCATAAGCTTTCCTTCTCTTTATGATTATCTATTATTCATATTGTGGTAGTGTCTAGAGACCAATAACTTAAGATTATGACAGGATACAATATAAGGATAAATACAGGTGGCAGATGGATAGTAAAGATGGGTGTATGTACACAACTTAATGGTGTCAGTAACTACTAATGTTCTTTTTTTCCAATTAGATCTAATGATTATTTTTTTTCTGCATGCAACAAATGAATTTGTAGCAACTGCATAGTAGTTTTGTCTTCTTTAGAGCTGACATATCACGTTCTTTATATTTTGTAATATTTTGTAATATTTTCAATAGTTATAGAATTAGTAGCGGCATGAAGAGTTTATCCATCTTTTTTTTCATCATTAAAATACCACAATTCACCAGGAATCAATATCCAGGAAATGTGCAAATCTGTAGAAATAACAAATTAAAAGAAATACTACCATTAGTAGTATAATTTATCATTAAATGTTAATGAAAAATATTTATCATTAAATGTTCATGATAAATATTTACCATTAGATGCTTCACCTAGAAATGGACTAATTTCATAGAAGTCAAACCCGAGTTTGAAATACCTGAACATTTCAAATATAACAAAATATTGTTCATTTTTTTTTTTTCAATTTTTATTTTTCAAGGCAATCTTTGTGAATTTCAGTATTACCTCCCACTTATGAGACCAAGATTCTGCCATCTTTTGTCTTTTGCTTAGTATAACTAAATATTACATATGGATAGACCTTATAAATGCAAGGACTTTTTCCTGTAAGTAAAAACAACTAAGACATTATAAAATTAATAAATATTCAGTTCTGCTGCTTTCTGCCTCATTATCACTTTTTTTATCACATACATTTAAATTAATAATTGTTAAAGTGCCCACAAGATGCTCAACAGCAAGAAAAGAAGTCTTTTGACAACTCGTGATAACACAGAGTCACAGTACTGCTCAGGTTTTCAGGGACCTCTGGTATCATCTGGTCTAAACCGCTGCTTAAGCAGGCCCCCCTTGGAGCTGGATGCCCAGGACGATGTGTATACCGTTTCCAGTACCTACAAGGATGGAGACTCCACAACCTTTCTCGACAAAGTGCTTGGGTGCCCATGGCCAGACACAATACCCCAGGTGTGGCCTCCATAGGACTGAGTAGAGAGAGGAAGGGTCGCATCTCTTAAACTGCTGTCAACACTCCTCCTAATGCAGTCCAGCATACCATGAGCCTTCTTTGCCACCAGGCTATATTGCCAGCACATGCTCAGTTTGGTGTTAGCTAGGAGTCTGACAGGATGTGCACAGATGATACTCAATACAACAACAGGAACCCAGGTTGTTCCAGGCATAAAATTACTTGGGTTTATACTCTGAAAATATCTTTCCACTTTGTACACAGCTTAGAAGGGGGGAAACATGTTGAAACATTTTAAAAAGACAATTTTTCCCACGGTTTTTTGAGTTAACTCTTTTAGAAAAAGAAAATCACTCCACCAGAATTCATCCCAGATCTCTCTTCCATCTCAGACTGTCCCCTTGTACTCCAACTAAACAGTCATGCAATGTTCAGCATTTGAAGTCTATTTCAGTGTATTGCAGTTACATGTGAGTATTCAGCATTACTGAAGTTTATAATGAAGGTAAGCTCAATGGAGTTAATAGTGCATGTGATCCAAGAGCACAACTCTATTATATTAAATTCAATAGAATCATAAAATCACAGAATATTTAGGTATGGAAAGGACCTTAAGATCATCCAGTTCCAAAACCCCTGCCATGGGCACACTAAACCATCTCACCCAAGGCTCTGTCAAACCTGGCCTTGAACACCACCAGCAATGGAGCATTCACAACTTCCCTGGGCAACACATTCCAGTGCCTCACCACCCTTACAGTGAAGAACTTCCTCCTCATATCCAATCTAAACTTCCCCTTCTTAAGTTTGAACCCATTACCCCTTCTCCTATCACTACAGTCCCTAATGAATACTCCATCCCCAGCATCCCTACAGCCCCTCTTCAGATACTGGAAGGCTGCTATGAGGTCTCCACGCAGCCTTCTCTTCGCCACGCTGAACAGCCTCAACTTTCTCAGACTGTCTTCATATGGGAGGTGCTCCAGTCCCCTGATCAGCCTCATGACCCTCCTCTGGACTTGTTCCAACAATTCCAAGTCCTTTTTATGTCGAGGACACCAGAACTGCACACAATACTCCAAGTGAGGTCACCTGAGAGCAGAGCAGAGGGGCAGGATCACCTCCCTCTACCTGCTAGTCACGCTCCTTTTGATGCAGCCCAGGATACCGTTGGCCTTCTGGGCTGCAAGCACACACTGAAGCTGCCTCATGTTCAGTTTCTCATCGAGCAGCACCCCCAAGTCCTTCCCTGCAAGGCTGCTCTCAATCTCTTCTCTGCCCAACCTATAGCTCTGCCTGGGATTGCTCCCACCCACGTGGAGGACCTTGCAATTGGCATGGTTAAACTTCATCAGGTTGGCATCAGCCCACCTCACAAGCATGTCAAGGTCCCTCTGGATGCCATTCCTTCCCTCCAACGTATCAACTGAACCACACAGCTTGGTGTCATTGGCAAACTTGGTGAGGGCACACTCAATCCCACTGTCCATGTCACCGACAAAGATGTTGAACAAGACCAGTCCCAACACCGACCCCTGAGGGACACCACTCATTACTGGTCTCCAGCTGGACATTGGGCCATTGACCACAACTCTTTGTGTGCAGCCATCCAGCCAGTTCCTTATCCACTGAGTGGTCCACGTATCAAATTGATGTCTCTCCAATTCAGAGACAGGCATGTCATGTGAGACAGTGTCAAACGCTTTGTACAAGTCCAGGTAGATGACGTCAATGGCTCTACCCCTGTCCATCAGCTCCATAGCCCCAGCATAGAAGACCACCAAATTGGTCAGGTAGGATTTCCCCTTAGTTAAGCCATGCTGGCTGTCATCAGCCACCTTGCTGTTTTTCATGTGACTTAGCATTCCTCCCAGGAGAATGTGCTCCAACATTTTGCCAGGCACAGAGGTGAGGCTGACTGGTCTGTAGTATCCTGGGTCAGCCATCTTCCCCTTTTTGAAAATGAGGGTTATATTTCCCTTTTTCCAGTCATTGGGAACTTCCCCTGACTGCCACGATTTTTCAAATATGATGGACAGTGGCTTAGCAACTTCATTTGCCAGCTCCTTTAGGACCCGCGGATCGATTTCATCAGGTCCCATGGACTTGTGCACGTTCAGGTTCTTAAGATGCTCTCAAACAAAATCCTCTCCTACAGTGGGCCCAGGGTCTTCATTCTCACAGTCCCTGCATCTGCCTTCCAAGATTTGGGCAGTGTGATCAGAGCATTTGCCAAGGAAGACTGAGGCAAAGAAGTCATTAAGAACCTCAGTCTTCTCCAAATCCAGGGTAGGCAGTTCTCCTGATAGCTTCCAGAGATGGCCCACATTGTCCCTAGTCTTTTATTTGCTACATACCTGTAGAATCCCTTCCTGTTATCTTTCACATCCCTAGCCAAGTTTAATTCCATCTGGGCCTTAGCTTTCCTAACCTGGTCCCTAGCTTCCCAGACAACATCCCTGTATTCTTCCCAGCCTGCCTGTCCTTGCTTCCACCTTATATAAGCCTCTTTTTTCTCTCCAAGTTTCCTCAGACACTCCTCATCCATTCATGGAGGTGTCCTGGCCCTTCTGCTGCACTTCCTTCTATTCAGCACACAACACTCCTGAGCTTGTAGCAGGTGATCCTTGAATATCAATGAACAGTGTTGGGCTCCCTCTGCCCTCTAAGGCTATATCCCATGGAATAATAGCCACTTGATTTTTCTAGAAAAGGTTAACCGGGAGTTTAACAGTGAAAAACAGTACTAAAACAACAGGACTTTCAAAAAACACACTTCAGACTGGAGTTTTTATATTATTTTAACATTTGAAATATTTTTTTCTATCTTGTAACATTTTTCATTTGTATTTTGTGATTATAATTGTATGGACATCAGCAGCTATAGAGCATGAAGCGACAAATCTGTTGAAAGAGATTTTGTACAAAACCTTTTCAGGTAGAAGTAACCATGGTATAATACAACCATGAAACAATGTCATTTTTATCACAAAATTAAGGATTATTTTAAAGTTTACAAATCTTGTTTCTATCTAATGCTATTTAGGAGGATCTTCTCATGTATGGCAATCTCAAATAGGCAAAGAGATTGAAACGGATGAGGAAGAGAATAATCTCTACTCACCTATAGTTGGATCATGATAGTCAGGGAACCGATGACTTATGAACTGCATTGTCATTGCTGGAAAAGAGAAAGAGAGAGGGAAGGAAAAAAATTATATTACTGTCTTTAAATTACAACAGGGAGAATAACAAGCTAAGAATCCACTCATCCAAGTTATCAGCTTAGAAAGTGAGTCTAAAGCCTTTTTTATGTCTACAGCTGCAAGAACACATTGGCATTACAGGGGTAACTAAGAACTGATAAATAGAAAAATATTAATTAATTTTTTTTAGTTTCTTTTTAAACTGTATTGTATCAATTGTTGTATTAAAATGGTTCATCTGTTTTTAAAACTTGATAAAGGCCTTTAAGCTGATTTTGTACACAGGTTAAAATTACCATGAAGAAAACATAAAAAATAATTTACAAAGGTTATTTGCAAAAGTTTTCATGACATTGCACAATGCCACTAACAGCAGAATCTGATTTGATGTCTGGTGCATTTTAGGAATACTCTGCTCATAAAACTTGATGTATCAGACAAATAATTGTTAACCACCTAGAACTTGGTTTCTTCAGAACAGGCTGTTTTTTGACTGAGTAGTACTATTTTCCAAATTTTGAGGAAAGTTACACAAGTTTTCAGAAAATTGCTTTGCATAATTTAGAACAGCTGGTATTCTGGAAATTACATCCCAATTTATATAGCAAACCAGAAGCATTCATACCCTGTCCAACCACAAGTTTCCGGTATGACATCTAAAGTTCGTGGATTCTGAATAAGCATGGAAACAGGCTGGGGTATTCAGCGTTATCAGTATTATCACGCTATCAGATCAACATGGGAAGTTATATTACCTTTGTTGCTGTCGTGCTTTAAGCCCCAATAACTCACGCAGCTGCTCTCTCACTCCCCCCTCTTTCTTCCCCCCATCTCGCTGAAGGATGGGGAAGAGAATTGAAAGAATGCAACTCCCACAGGTTGAGATAAGAACAGTTCAGTAACTAAGGTATAACACAAACCACTACTGCTACCACCAATAATAATAATAAGAGAAATACAAAGAATGAGAATATAACTGCTCACCACCCGATACCAAGCCTGACCCAGCAGAGAACCCCACCCTTCCGGGTTCCTGCCCTCTGTTTTAACATCTTGGGCATGACATACTGTGGTATGGAATACCTCTTTGGTCAGTTTGGGTCAGGTGTCCTGTCTCTGCTTTCCCCCGGCTTCCCCTCATCCCTGGCAGAGCATGAGACTCAGAAAGTCCTTGGTCATACCAAAACACTACCAAGCAGTAACTGAAAACACTGGTGTTATCAGCACAGTTCCCAGGCCCAAAATCAAAAACACAGCGCTGCACTAGCTACCAAGAAGGAGAAAAATGACTGCTACTGCTGAACCCATAGCAGTTGTTTTTCTTCAGGAATTTAAATCTCAGGTGATTTGAAAAGATAAGCTATCTGCCTAAGACTGAGAGCTGTGAAAAGTCCTTCAGAAGTGAAATAGGTGAATTCTAATTGAACATTATGGGAAAAAAGAAGGAAAAAAAATGGACTTTTTTTTAATATTGTTTGATTTTTAAGCCAATTCCACTATTTTAATTTTTTATGCTTTTGTTGTGTGATTTTTTTTTTAATGCCTGCATTAAAATGCTTCTTTAGCTGCTATGTGGATGGCTGCTTAAGAAGTATCCCACCTGAATGATAACTACCAGTCACAACACCTTAAATCAAACATGAGATTCTGCCCCATATCTTGAACATCTCAGTTACCTTCAGTAGCAGAAGCTATGAACAAGAAGTGTGACTTCTAAAAATTCTGCGTACAAATATACCCATATTTAAACCAGCATTGTTTTAGTTTAATGTTTGTCCTCCTTATATTTTCCATAAGCAAGGGGTTAAGGTGATAGTTTTACAAAATAATACAGTCAAGGAGTATTAAACATTTACTACCATGTTAATAAATTATTACATCTTTAGTGCAGACAAATATAAATATTAAGAAGCAGCATTATAAATTCATTGTAACTCAACAGTGGGTAACTGTGTAAAAGAAGCTCATTCAGTCCATACATACTATAGAGGAATAAATCTACATGTAGTGACACTCCTGTCTTCTGTGTCTGTTATCTGTTACCAGTTGCACTACTTTCAAGTACTGTGTATGTTTGGACACTTTCATTTTCAGGACACCTGAGTTTTTAATCACAACAGATTTTTAGGCACCTCCATCTGATAACTGTTAGTGGTTTATGAGGAATAAATTGATGTCTAATGTGATCTCACTAGTTTCCTCTAAGCAGAGGCAGCTAGCAGAGCTACTGTTCATATGGTTTATGCCCACAGATTCTGAGCTTTCCGAGGGCCTGTACCACAAATGAGTTTGATTTGCTTCACTACCTGATGCTTTTTCTTGCCAAGCATTTTATTTTTTTGAAAAGCAAGCCACTCCGTATCTGAACTAATTCTGTTTTCTTTTGGAGCTATGCCTGCATCACAAAATCTGTTGTCACAACTGAAACGGAAATTCTCAGAGGACACCCAGAACTTATGGTAGGTATTTTTCCTGTCTCCTAAGACAGCCCTAAAACATAGGTCTAAACATCATTCATACCCTCATCAAATCCACAGGATCTAAGAGGACTAAAATTATTAATGTTAGCAACTAGGACATGTAAAATTAATTTCTTACAAACTACACCATGTGTGTGAATATGCAGCATCAAAACTTTAACGAGGCTGCAAACAGTGCTTTAGAGGAAGATCAGAAGAGGAAATTATCTCGTAATGTTGAGTGCAGCAATACGGACTGATCATAGTCTCAATCCGCAGCTCTATATCAGCTGACTTGGTTATACATAAAATCATAGAATCATAGAATAGTTAGGGTTGGAAAAGACCTTAAGATCATATAGTTAAAACACCACAGCCAGGGGCAGGGACACCTCCCACTAAACCATGCCACCCAAGGCTATGTCCAACCTGGCCTTGAACACTGCCAGCGATGGAGCATTCACAACTTCCCTGGGCAACCCATTCCAGTGCCTCAACAGCCCAACAGTAAAGAATTTCTTCCTCATATCCAATCTAAACTTCCCCTGTTTAAGTTTGAACCTGTCACCCCTTCTCCTATCACTACAGTCCCTAATGAAGAGTCCCTCCTCAGCATCCCTATAGGCCCCCTTCATAAAGTTAATCTGAAGAGCTAAAGAATCTGTGAACAGTGTTCCACATAATGACTGAAAACACCTTACAGTCAGCTGGCCAGGGAAATGGTGAATAAAACCTTCTTTTTGCATGCATTTTGTTCCACAACTTTGTTAAGAACTCCTCCTAATCACCAGCATAGGGAACCTCTTTGGTGCTAGTCACCACATGCACCATCTAATAAAATTAGCAACATAACCAAAACAGGTCATGTTTTTTTTTTTTTTTCTCCCCAGACAGAAGGAATTGAGCTACACTGATTTTTTTAATCACTGAATTACACTGGGGTATAAGAGGTGGGAATTGCAACTCATCTTCCTCTTGTGTGTGCTTTGAAACAAGAATTTGCATTTTCTGTTAAATCCTATTGTACATCACTGCAGCAAGCATTTTCAGAGCAGGCTAACAGGCCACCTCCTCTAAGGGAACAGAACAATTAACTTTGGGCTTCAAATAACAGACCCCTTATACCATGAGAATGGAGGACAATGAAGTCTCAAAACACCATCTGATGTGTAACAACAGCTGTGTCTAGATTTACCAGATATTCCAGTCTTGGCTCCTTGACATACAGAAACTAGTTCTGAATGATAGTTGGAAGCTGGTGGAACTCTTCCCAGAACAAAAGAAGGAGCTGTGACATGAAACCACATAGCTGAAGCCTTGGGAATTAGACCTGTTTATAACAAGCTTTGTCTGGGCTCCCCAGCAGGACAGAAGCCTCAGTGGAATATAAAGTCTTCTTCATCAGCAGTAGTTTTCCAGAGCAAATTAATTTTGGAAACTAATACCAAAATGGTATGGGTATTCCATGCTGCTTTATGAAAATATTCTTCCTGCTTCCTCCTCTTTTCCTTACTCATTATCCTTTCTTCTATGTAAATTAACACTCCCAACTAACATATCAAAATCATCATTAGCTATCATTGTGACAATTTTCCTTTGGAAATCCAAATAATACTGCTTCAGTTTTTTATAGATGTATAAATCAGGGAATTTAAACTTTAATTTATGCCACACACAAAGCACTGCATCAAAATGTGGCTTTAAAACAGGATATTAAAACAGAAAAAATGGGTAAAAAAGGTATTTGAATAAATACATGTAAAAGCAGAGTCAATAAAAAAATGAGAAAAAATCAAACCAAAACAAAACCTTTTGATCCACAGCAGATACTGTGAAACATCTTGAATTGCAAGTTGCCTGAAAGTTTTTAATGAATATTTTATAACACCATGATGATCATTCCATTTCCATGGGACATGTACATCACATGGCAACTATGATAAGTAAAAGGATCATTGTTTCAGATGAATAGTATCTTCTTTATATTCAACTGTGGCTAAGCAAATGCAAATTGCCTCAGTTGAATAAATGTAGGCCTGATATACATGAGCAATTACGTAACTTTAAAGTTCTCTTGTGTTTTAAAAATAAAAAAGGATTTCAGACCTTGCATTTAATTTTTAGTTGTTTCCAATCATGCTTATCCAATGCTCACTAACTATTGAAGGTATACGTGATACCTATGCTGGCATTGAAATGTATGTTTTCTTTGAATAATAAACCTAAGTCTTGTCTGGTACTTTCAATATAATTTCTACTCCCTTTCTGACAATATTTTTTTTTGCCTCCCAGTAGGAAATACATTGCTTAGGAAAAGGCTGAGGTTGTATTTTTATTCTGAAGCACTCTTTTTATCAGGGCAGCAGCATTAAATTTTATGTATAGGAGATATCAACTTTTTAGAACATATGTGTTTGTACAGGCCCACAGGCCAACAAAGAAAATGCTTAGATACCCATACAGTTTTGAGAAAAGTTAGAGTAGAATCCTACTGTCCTTCTAATTTGTTCTGAATTTGATTTATACCAACAACCATGAAAACAGTCCTATAACTATTCTTCAATGCCAGAGAGTACGTTGTCAGCTAACACAATACTCTTTATGTTAATAGTATCCATGATATGAATATCTTGTCTTGAGCTTCCTATCCCTTTTTATTCTCCCAAGAACTTCCACATATTCATACTCCTGTTTCCAAAAGAATCTTTACTCTCATCAAAAAATCCTACACTTAAATAGTCTAGAAAAATGAACACAGTAGTTGCAACTCAGGGATCTGTGATTCCATATGGCTGATTCAATTTTGTTTAGATTCACTATTCCAGTGGATCTTTAACTTCTGTTCTTATAAACATTGAGGTTTTGAATGTAAAAGCACAGAAGATGGACTTAATATAATATGATAAAGTCACTGGTTTCCAGATTAGTTGATGAGGTTCGTAAGAAAAGAAGGAAGCACATACATCTTATCAGCATAGAGAAGGTAGCAAAGTTACGGAGTCTAAGAACAGTATAACACGTTCATAGGAAAACACAAGCACATAAAAGCAATAAATACATTAAAAGTTTAAGTGACATCCCTGCCTCTATCAATCTGTAAAATCAAATATCTTTCTAAGAACATGCCCAGGGCATGTTAAACATACCTGATTTTATTCTTTTGATAAAGCGTTTATATATATATGAATATGTAAAAATGTTACAATATCAAAGTCAGACTATTTCAGCAATCAGACAGGCATTTTATCACTACTATTTTATCTCTGAAATACAGGATAGTTTTAACAGTTCTGGTCTTTCTGATGGTTTCAAACCCACAAGACCCTAGGTATTATCTAAAATATATGGCCTTTTCGAATGTTCATGCCCGAAAATTGGAATGTTGACTTCTGTTGCAGTGGCTTGGAAAAATGACAAAACATCCTTATAAGCAACACTTCTGGAGCTCATTCCTGAATTTTTAGATTGACTTGTCAAGTAAAAAGCAATCTGCAATCATTCTTTTGCCCACTGAATCTTATCAAATAGACTTTGTAATAACAATGTGCAAACATAAACATGATGAACAGCAAGAGGTGAAGACAGTAGTTTTTCTCCAAAATCTTATCCACCCTCTGACTTGCATTAGCACTCACAGCAACTTTGAGTAGCTGGAAACACCAGTAATGCCAGAATATCTTATGGGGGAGAGGCGAAGGAAAAAAAAGTTGGGAAAAATCTAAATATAATCTGAGGATGATTTCATGTATGGTCAGTTTCTGAAAGTTTCATCAATCATTGTAAAACACCAAGAATAACAAAAGCTATTAAAGTTAAATGGAAATTTTGCTGTGAAATAAATGAGAGACGCTAGCTATGGATAAGTTCAGGCTACAAATGAGAAAATATTTCTAGCCACCAGATGAGGGATTTTCTGAAACATAATTCAAGCATGGACGGAAGACGCAAGAAACCTCTTTGATTTTAAGATGCTTCCAATGTGAAAGGACTGCCTTGAATCACTGACACATAGAGGCTCTTTTGGAGAATTTTCCCCTGTATTCTCAGATTCAGGTGGGGACAACATTAATTTAATATATGACATTGTAAAATAGCATCTATAATCAGGTCTTCAAATAATATCACTGATGGACATGAACGTTTGCTTTCCTAAAATACTGCATGTTTTTGATCTCAAATATTTTATAAAGAGCCTCTTGCTTTCCAGGGATAAGTTTCCATATAAGATACTGCTTTGTAATAACGAGGGATAACTTAAAGGATTCTGTGCTTATGATACACTTTTTTAGGGGAGGGGATCTGAGAGATCTTCATATACAATCGTAGAATCATAGAATAGTTAGGGTTGGAAAGGACCTTAAGATCAACAAGTTCCAATCCCCCCCTGCCAGGGGCAGGGACACCTCCCACCAAACCATGCCACCCAAGGCTCTGTCCAACCTGGCCTTGAACACCACCAGCAATGGAGCATTCACAACTTCCCTGGGCAACCCATTCCAGCGCCTCATCACCCTCACAGTAAAGAACTTCCTCCTTATATCCAATCTAAACTTCCCTGTGTAAGTTTGAACCCATTACCCCTTCTCCTATCACTACAGTCCCTAGTGAAGAGTCCTTCCCCAGCATCCTTATAGGCCCCCTTCAGATACTGGAAGGCTGCTATGAGGTCTCCACGCAGCCTTCTCTTCTCAAGGCTGAACAGCCCCAACTTTCTCATCCTATCTTCATATGGGAGGTGCTCCACCCCCTGTTCACCCTCATGGCCCTCCTCTGGACTTGACCCAACAGTTCCATGTCCTTTTTATGTTGAGGACAATCCATGCAGTCAAAGCCAGCCCATCTTGCTGTTTTGAACAAGATGTGTTGTGCTTCTGAGGTACTGCACTGTTATATTTTTTCCTACTCCTTACTAAGAAGTGACAAAACCGCAAACATTTGTATCAGATGACAGCTTTCCAAGTCACGAGGTCAATGGGATTTGAGTATACAGTATATTTATTCTGCTTAATGGTATTATCTTTATATATGTATGTTGCATTTACATCACAGTACATTTTAGAAGAAATAAATGACAGCAGCAGTCACTTGAACCAAAATGAAAGGAATCAGAATGATAAAATAATGTTATTACATTTAAGTACTTCACGTAAGTGTGAACCAAAATCATCAAACATCTACAAGGTCAAAGGTGTGAGAGGTTGGTTGATGTCAGTGGAGAGAAGATCACCCAAAACAGCAGTCTTCTATGATGATATGTAGCTAACATGAGTAGATGGGAGACCAAAACCCTCATCTGGAAGAGCATGTGAATGACCTGCCTCATGCTGAAATCAATGGGATAGTAATCCCATTTCACATTGCTGAGCTATGTGTTGTGATACATCTGATCACTGAACATTCAGAATGGCTGAACATTCTGTCTATAGAAGGAATAAGATGAATTTATGAGGAGTATTCACTCTGGTCAAAGAGACAAATGAGAAGAAGAACAGTATCTAATGCAGGTTATAACAGAATTTAATGAAATTTTAAGAGTACAGGGAACCTAAATACAGATAGAAGGCAATAATATCTAGCAATAAAGTATTTTTGCAAATTGAGTATACTTGACTGTATAATTGTCCTATGACATGGTAAATGGCAAAATGTATTGCTGGATTAATACTTGGATTTATTAAAAACTCACTCTCATAAACTCAACAATCTCACTCCATGATAAGATACTCTTATCTTCATACTGTTGGAGGATATGAAGTCATTCAAGCAGAAGTATTTGTATTTTTTATTTTGTTCATATATTCTCCCCAAAGCAACCACTACTAGTTAGATTTACTAAGAGGATACAAGCCTAATGGCACCTTTGTTCTGATCCGGTGTAGCCATTTTTTACATTGTCATTCCCTGTAAGAAACAGGATGAGAGATTTACCATGCCATTTCAGGAAGGAATGCTGCAAAGACTGTGAGCAGCAATTATTAATTTTTTTAATTAGTATGCTAAAATGTATGATTTGTTGAGCTTTGGCTATGAAATGAAGGCAAGCCAAATTTTATTTTTCTGTGTTAATTCTGGTATACTAGTAAAATGCAGCTGCTTGATGTACAATATATTGGATAAGTAGGCTACTGATACAGCATTGCTTTTTATACTGCTTTTCGCTGAAGTGATAGGTATTCTGTTCACCTGTTGAAGCTGAAGGCCACAGTAAAGAGTAGTAAGCATCAGAAGGCACAGACTTAAAAGCCAAAAGACATTTATATTAAGTCTGCCTTATTAGACAGGGTGTTGATCTGCTAGAGGCTCTGCAGCAGGATCTGGACAGGCTGAATCAATAGGCTGCTGCTAATGGTATGAGGTCCAACAAAGTGCCAGGTCCTACTCTTAGGCCACAACAACCCCATGCACCGCTCCAGGCCTGGGGAAGAGTGGCTGGAAAACTGCTCATGGAAAAGGATCTGGGGGTGCTGACTGACAGAGCTGAACACGAGCAGCTTGTGCCCAGGTGACCAAAGATGCCAACAGCATCCTGGCCTTCATCAGCACCAGCTGTACTAAAAACTTCTATCATTAATACCTACATCCAGACTCAGGTTCCAGTGTAATATAGGAAAGCAGAATGCACTGCAGTGTAAAATTCATGTTAAAACTGTTCAGTGTTTGAGAAATCAAGGAAGCACACAAGAGTTGTATTTATTCCCCATATAAGAGACATCATCATAATGTGATATAAATTAACTATAATGACAAGGTATATTGCTACCACTTATGCATCATTTCCTCCATAGTGTATCCCAGACTTCTACCAGAAAGGTCTCCCACGAAAATACTGAACAGTCCATACCCCGCTTAGCTTATACGACTTGACAAGATGCATTAATAAACAAAAATTACTTCTGGTAAATGCTGCTATTAGCACATTTTCCCACTGTGTTTCTCCCATCAAGTTAAAATCAGCAAGATAAAATAATGCGTCTTCTACTGTACTTCAGTGAGAAAATCCAATGGTAACTTAAGCCTTCCATTAGTGAGCAATCCAAAACGTAATGACATAAAAAGGTTCTAAACCAGACTCTAATATAATGTGATCTTTAAAATAGAATACATTAAATAAAGCTGGAAAGACTCAATTTTCACATATTACTGCTGAGAACAATACAGTCTACCTTGAACCATTACAAATAGACATGTTTCAATTAAAGTCAGTGGATAAACGTCCTAATTTCACAAAGGAACTACAGCAAATGAGAAAAATATACGGTAGTGGTTTTTATAAGTGAGCCCTTGCAGCTACCAGTCTCAAGCGTATTTAGTTCACTGTGAAAAAGAATTTAAAGAAAGGATAAAGTCATTTAAATCTATGGAAAGAAACCTCTCAGCAACCACCATTTATGTCTCCCTCCCTTTTTTTTAGCTGCTGACATGTTTCCATGTAATGATAACTTGAGATGCTCTGACTTGGTTTACTGCTGTTTCAGGCAGTGGTAAATTGACACTGTAGGATTCCTAACATAAACTAGTGGCTACTTCCTGTGATACCTTCCATGTGCAATTATACCCCATACATCAAGCAGGGATGAACTGGCAGTGACAGCAACTGTATTTTCTTGAGAGTGGGAGAATAGTTGTTCTGTAATGTGGTACCAACTTTTCTGTACTTCAAACCTATGGTCTGGAAAATTGATGGCACATCAAAGAGAATCATACAACTGCTCTATTTAATCCCTCACAGAAATCTTATTCAGAGTTAAAACACAGCCTCGCTGTTTGTTGTTGTTGCTGCTACAAATGCAACAGTTTCTCAAGATACCAGTTACAGTGAAGCAGAGGACAACACCAGGGTTCACAAACATTGAAGACACCCAAGTCCCTTCAACTTAGCAGGGTTTACGCGCCTATCTGTCCTTGCTGATCTGAACAATTACGGTCTATGTCTCTCTACAAAATTCTGATAATTTTTTAACAGAGTTGATGATTAAAATAATGAACTTCTTTCCTGTTGCTGAATGACCTTTTATTGAAATTAAATTCTTAATGGAGAGAAAATTCATTTGGATGATATTCAAGAGAAGAATATAAACCAAATAATGATGAATTTACTGCTTTGCATTGACCATATAAGCGTTATCCAAAGTAGAGAACTGATTTGTTAATTCTGCTGTTAAATATTACATATTACCTGTATTTACAATTCTACTATGAATTTCACGATTTGTAGATAATTTTTCATCACATCCATGATCTTTTTCAAAATTTCTACTTATTAGGGTAGCTAATATGTTAGCTTTCTCTTTCAATGCAAAAATGCAACAAAAATCTAAAATATGGCCTTGTGCTCAGAAATTCTCTCATTATTTTGATACCTGACCCATTTTTTTCCAGAAATAACAATGGTGTTCAAATCATATTTAAAAGAAATAGACTGGAAAACCTGAAGTATTTCTGTAGATAGATCTGTAGCTAGAAAACTGACACAAGGACATTGCTAAAATCCCAATAAAAATATAGTAAATCAAAGACATTTGGTTATTCCCAGAATGCTGTCCTCAACAATTTATTTCCTATTCATATATTTAAATTCATATTTAACTTAGGGAAGTTATTTATCTCAGTGGAGCTAAATACCACATAATTTGCATTATATGAGTTGAAAAGTGTTCTTCACCACCAACATGATTTTGAACTAAACATATTTTCCTTGTCAAATCTCAGAGACGTTTCTCAGCTAATTAGGCAACACTGCAGCAAAGTCAAATCTGACACATTATTGCTTATACCAACATGAGTTCCTAATGTCTTTTCTACTTATTAAAAGGATTTCCATGAGGTCAGGAAAGGGTGAGACTTTCCAGTTGTTTACTCCCTCTGCATACACACAAATCAAAAAGCCTAGTAATTACGAGCTGTTATCCAAAAAGCAAATCAAACAGTTGAGAAACCCTTGAACAGAGGATAATAAGGTATTCTGGATGGGAAAGAAGTAGTGTTTTGCTACCAGCGTCACTTTGAACATGGCTACACAGGTAAAATGAAACTCACAAGGGTAACAGTATTGAAAAGAAACTGTTGAACAAAGACTCAAATTCTGGGGCAAGCCTATTCTGTTGTAAATTAACTCCTAGATATATCACTGTCATTCAGTACTGTTTCAGCATTAAAATGCACATGCCAGCTGAGATATCATAAACGAATGCATGAGAAAAGCTGTCAGTCTGTACTGGCAGACGGTGAAAGGCTGCGGGTTTTGTGTGCTGACTCCAGGTGGCTCCCAACCATGAGTGCTGCCTTTCTAATTGGTCTGTGAGACACCAAACCCTTCCCTCTGACAGCTGATGCATGTGTTTAGCACAGGATTCTCAATATTGCTCAAAAGCAAGGCACCTGTGCTATGCTATGATCTGACAGAGCTGCAAACTTTAGACACCCTGGAGGAGACATTCTACAGTTCTAAACATTGGCTTTAACATTTTAAGGATATGGAAAGGAATAAATACCAAGAGGCTTCAGATGCTTAAGCTGACCGCAAAGGGAGCTTCTAGATCTAGAAAACAGCATACAGTTTGGAGACAAAACAGGAAATAATGAGCCAACAGAGAGAACAGTACTGGACTTAGGCTTTCTGTTACTGTTATTTTACGAAGCCTTAATAATCCACTAGACCAGATTGCTCCAATCCCCGTCCAACCTGGCCTTGAACCCTGAAAGGGATGGGGCAGCCACAGTTTCTTTAGGCAACCTGTGCCAGGGTCTCACCACCCTCACAGTACAAGGACAATAAAGTAAAATAGCTAAATATGCCCTTATCCTCTTCCACCTCACACGGTACAAACCTAACTGGAAGTTCACATCTGCCAAAAGCACATTCATATTGTTTGACACATGTACATGCTACACTATGACAATATATTTGCAGTGGGCACAGCTGCCAGACATGTTTGGGGGTGAAAGGTAACACTGCAGGCACTAAAAGAGGTGATTTATTATAGCATTAGTGTGATGCCAAAAAGGTCAGAAAGCTACAAAACATATACAGACGTTCTAGAGGGCTGACTGTATTTTCACAGAGAAAATCTGCATCAACCTATTGAGGTTTGCACCATCAGTGTGAAGAAATGTTAAAGCTATCCACAGTAGCAACCTGGAAAGAGTTTACAATGGCTTTTTTTTTCTTTCCTACAGCTGGAAGGGGATGGCTCATGACCTGCAAATGAGCTACAGAATACTTAGGCCCCTAGTATAAATTAAACCTCAGTCTTTCCTCCTTCGGGGGTAAACTTTCATGTAGCTCATAATACACTTTCTGCCCTTCAGGTACTTGTCATTTATTCCGGTGTGAACCTAGCTGTCTCAAGGGTTTATGGTGCTATGTATCACCTTAGCTTGATGAGTGACAGAAGCCATATTTGGCAAAACCAACAACCAATAAAACAAATCAAACCAAACAAACCAAACCTTCCACCCCCCCAAAAAAATACACCGCCCCCCAAACAGGGAAACAAACACCACAGGTTGTCCAGGAGTCACAAAAACTTCTGTCACATTACACGCAAAATTCTCCTTGGGATGTCTGAAACTTAATTTGAAACACAATATACTGGGGTGGGACTGATGAGCAAAAACAGTCCTTTTAAAAAAAAAAAAAATCCTTAAACCCAAAATTATCTTGTTCACAAAAAGACATAAAAGTCATGGATATATTTAGCCATTTATAGATTTTCTTCACTACTGTAGAAAGTTGTTCTATAATTAGATCTCTTTAACAAAAAAATTTTTCCCCATGTTTAGGAGCTGTACCTAAAATACTGAAATTCTGTCTTGGTGATGTAGTGGCATCATAATCCAGTTTCCTGACAATAAGGATTTGGGATCTGACTGGAAAACACTAGAGGAACTTTTTCAAGACCCTGATAAGCTTGTAACTACCTAAAATACAAAGCAACTTGCATCAGTCAGATTTAACGACTGGACATCTTTCTTCATGTATACTAAAAAGGATTTCAGAGTACTTTCAGGGGCACAGTGAAGACTATACTGAAGTACTCCATATCCCAAGAGTGTGATGACACGGTGCTATGCTGATTCTGAAATGAGTCAGCTCAGTTTCCAGAAAAGAGGAGAATCAGGTCTTTTTCAAAGGTACTTGCAGTGACATAGTTGTGATAGAATGACTCATCTGTCATCAGTTTTTAGTCAGCAAAGTCTTTGGCTCAATGGCAAGTATTTATAACTGGAAAATAAAAGGATGCAGTCAAAATGAAGTAAGCAAAAAAATATCTGGATGTTAAGCCTGTTTTGTAATATCCAACTATGAGTTCATTACATCCGTAACCCCAAACACCATTTTAATGCTAATATCTGTCCAAGTCCAACACACTGCGCAATGTACTTTATGTATTTCTGTCTGCTCCTGATTTAGAGTGAATGAAACAAAATTCTAGTTATCATCTGTATGTGCATTTCAAAATGTATATATTTTATAATGCATGTTAATTGCTACCTCCAAGCATATATGCTTTTGAAGTCAAAACTGGAACACTTACTTTACTTTAAAGGCAATGAGACTAGTTGTGTATTTAAAGATAAAATTTTGCTCATGTCAATTGTCAAAATTGTTAATCTGCAAAATTCAACAACTTTCAGTGAGTTCCTTTCTTACCATTTTGAATTAATTAAAATGCACACTGTTGAAAATCTAATCAAATCAAACCAGAAACTATCTCTGATAGAGTAAAATATTTAGAGAAACTGTTACAAAAAAAAAAAGAGAAAATAGAGAGTAAAATCTTTTTAATATAATTATGTAAAAAGAAAAATATTTATATATTCAGTTTTCTTCTTTTTACGGAAATTAAACTTTAATGAAGCTAAATCATAGAATCATAGAATAGTTAGGGTTGGAAAGGACCTTAAGATCATATAGTTCCAAAACCCCTGCCAGGGGCAGGGACACCTCACACTAAACCATGCCACCCAAGGCTATGTCCAATCCAGCCTTGAACACCACCAGCGATGGAGCATTCACAACTTCCCTGGGCAACCCATTCCAGTGCCTCACCACCCTCACAGTAAAGAACTTCTTCCTCATATCCAGTCTAAACTTCCCCTGTTTAAGTTTGAACCCATTACCCCTAGTCCTCTCACTACAGTTCCTCATGAAGAGTCCCTCCCCAGCATCCCTATAGGCCCCCTTCAGATACTCAAGGATGCTATGAGGTCTCCACACAGCCTTCTCTTCTCCAGGCTGAACAGCCACAACTTTCTCAGACTACCAGCTTCCTAGAGTGCTTTGATAAATGGTTAACATGGTGACACAACTAAAGCATGAGGTTTTTTATTTATTGTACCTGGAACAAACTGGATAAAATACGTCATGAAACAAAACAGAATCTTGTAAAATCCCCAGTCAAGATGAGAATTTACAGCTCAGGAAGACTTCTACGTGGTGTCTGAATGGTCTCTGAATTGGTGTATGGAGGCCAGTGGTCCTTCAGAGCATTAGTTGAAGAGCTAAATCCACTACAGTACACAAAAAAATCCCAAATATACCTCCCCACATACAGGGCTCCTTTTCAGCTGTGTCAAAAGCAAATGTCTGCACAGCTGTATAGGGGATAGTTCTGTGTTCTTGACAGTTTGAATGCTCTGAGCAAAACTTTTTTTTCCTTACCACAACAGAGGTCAGACAAACAGAAGGTCTGACTAATCAAAGAGAGATAAATAACCTAGGGAGCAGGACGAGGAGGAAAGCTTTATTATTAGTTTAAAGAGCAGAGTTTATGGGCAAGCCAAGTAACAAGTAGCAAACAACGTGAAATGTTTATGCATGTCTATGGAACACAGTTATTCTTCTCTGTCTTTCTGTCTTGCCCTAATTTACCATTCTAATCAACAGACCTATTTTCTGCTCTTTTGGACACTACCATCCCCCTTAAGGGTTGATGTAAATAACAAACAGCTCTAGCCCATGGCGTCGCCAATACGAAACACTATATACAAAATTAGTTATTGCAAATAAGGCAAGGGCTAGTGTCATAAAGCTGTCACCTTTACCTCCATGATTTTCCTTCCTAATAGACCTACACACTTTCTTGTTACCATCCACAGTGACTTTTTTCTAAAATGTTGAAGTTGCTATTAACCAGATACAAAATCATTTAGGGGCACCAAGCAAACACGTTTCCTTAATAAACAACAGGGTAGACAACAGCTGCCGGGGTTATTTCTGCCAAAAAGAGAGTCTGATACTGCACTCCTGGGTGCTAAAGATAATACTGAATTCTCAGGATCTGCGGAGGACCTGACTAAAGTCTTTACAAAATACTTTTTGGTCATTAGGATGCTGAAGCAATTGTATTCCAAGCTACTACTGAGAACTGTTCTAGATGGATGTACCTCAGCTGCCACCCTACTTTGTTTTTAAATTACAGTTTGAGTCCAATTTACCAGCTATAAATAACACCAAAATTAAAGAAGCAAAGCATGCGATACAGTCAAATACGGACAGCATAGCATTTTGAAGCATTTGACTTAGTAAGGGGGAAATCTCAGGTGATTTTTGAGGTCTGGTTGCACAGAACAATCAAAAGTTCAAAGACATTAAGTGTGGCATTAAGAATCTCTTATATTACAGTTGATGTGACCAAACCAAAATTTCATGCAACACATGAAAGTAGAGTTAAAAGATCACCTACTGATATGAAATACTGTCTGCACCATCCACAAGCTGCCATTTGTTCATTTCAGAGACACGTTGAAATCATGAGTCCATGAAATAAATGGAAAAAAAAACGAAACAACCCACCCTCAAGATAAGTACATTTTGTATTTGTATTATACATTTTTAGCATTTTAGTGGCCTTGGAACAGTGGTGTACCGCTTACATTTCAGGCCCAGCCACAGTGCAGGTACATTATCTCTAATCCTGTCTGGTTTTAATGGTAATTGCAGTCATATCAACATAGTTATAAAGATCAGCAACTAAAGAATAAGGTACATTTTTGCAGTCTGAAATTACAGAACTTGCCAGGGTAGCTTCTTACTAGCTAATAATACAGTACTTCTAAGCCAACATGATTAATTTTCTTGGAGGGCTGTGTCAAGGTACTAACTGCTATAAACAATGATGGACATGCAATGATTTCATAGTTTGTGTACCATTAAGTTTCATAGAATCACAGCATCATAAACTGGTCTCAGTTGGAAGGGACTTTTACAGATCATCAAGTATAAACCCCTGCCATGAGTAGGGACATCTTTTTCTGGAGGAGGCTTCTCAAAGCTTTGTCCAAACTGGCCTTGAAAACTTCCAGGGATGGGGCAGACACAGCTTCTCTGGGCAATCTGTGTTATTACCTTACAACCCTCCTCATGATCAAATCTAAATATACCCTTTTAGTTTAAAACTGTTACTTTTTTATTTTGTGTTTTTTTAGGAAGCATTCTGGCAATCTCTGGTGAGATTACAAGATGACTGATGAGCAGAAGATATTTTCTTAAACTTAGAAGAGACAAAGAAAACTTTCTGACTCGCCATATACATCATTTTATCAAAACGTTATCTGGAAGAGGATATACTAGGTGCAAGTTTTTGTTGTATGCTTTCTAGAATATAGTACCCAGTTTGGTTCCTGTTCATTTTCTCACACTACTCACTTGGCAAATAAACATTAATGCTGGAGTTGATAGCTACAAAATGCCTGTTACTAAATATACTTATGTCCTGCTTTTAATGAAGAGAAAGTAAGTGTGAATGCCTATGAAATACTGCTGCAGTGACATATAAGGAAGAGATAATTACTGATAATTTTTATATATGTCACAAAATAGAGGATACTGTACTTTAATTCCCATGTACAAGCAAGGCTGAAGTCATACTTTAATAGTAGGATGTTGACCATCTGCAACAAAAAAGCACAAACTACAAGCGCCACCTTTCCTCTTAAAGGAGGAGTAGGTGGTAGACACCGGACAGGTTTCTCCTCCTAAGGAAAAACATAAAGGAAACCTATTCCTAAAGAATATTTGCAAGGGGACTTACCATACAGGAGCTGTAATTTCCCCAGTATATTTTCAATATCTTTTGGACATACTTCTGTAATTGGGTTCTCCTAGCAAAGCTGGCAAAGATGTGGTGCTTTTCCCTTAACTCAGGGTTTCAGTTTCCTGAGTGTGACTGGTATGAATTCAGAAGAATTATCAGGTTCTTATGCTGTGATGGAGGCTAAGGTTTTAACACAAGTTTAGTGAGGATAAAAAGAGTTCCTTTCATTTCTATCAAATTATTTGTTGAAAATAAGAGATACAGCTATTGCCAAGTACTGGTGCAGTTGTTTAAGCCAGAAAGAACAAGAAGAGTTAGAACTGAAAAGAATATTGGTGAGGTAGATGTGTTAAAAGCTGCCAACACAAAACTGAAGCGTTAAAGAAAAATGCGTTCTAGGTGATTTTCTGCCATATTCTCACTGAAAGAATTAAATTATTTGTCCTCCAGACATCAGACATAAGCAACATTGTCATAGACCTGTGGTATAAATGTAAAAAATCGGCTTAATTGTGGGTCTTGGCAAGACACAAGCCTTCAAAGAGTCTTTGCCATATAGATTATTCAACAAAACATCTAAAAATTAAATTATACAAGCATTCCTTAAGTACTTAAGAAATTGTTTTCAGTAACATTTAGGCATACCCTTGTAGCTGACTGTATGTTTAACTGTTTTAGAGAGTCTGCTCTGAAGCAAGGAAAATTCATCCCATAAGAAAAGTTTGTAAGACAGTTTTAAACCAAAACCAGGATCATAACAGACTTTTCATTTTAAGGTAATTATTTGCAATCATTAAATACTGAAGTGGACCAAAATTGAAGGCATATATATTAAAAATTAGAATCCAGCCTTTTCAGAGTTAATTAATTGTTCAAAAAGGTCTTTCTGGTAAACATTATTCTTCTTTCCACTGCTGCAGCCTTTCCAGATAATTCCAGATAATGTGCACTTATTTTGTGGATAACAATCTTTTCTTAGGTCCCATTATTAAATGGTGTCATTTTACTCAGCATAACATGTGAATTAAATAACAAGACAAATTTCAGAAAGAATACCTGGCATCATCAAATCTGACAGTACTGCATCTCTTTAAGCATTTAAAGAATACAAGTACCTGATCCTTGGAGAAATTGCTTTCCCTACCTCAATGCTCACTTCAGTGCTGAAACACATTTAAAAATAAACAGCTCACTGAATTAAGAAAATTGTGTATCTGCATGCTATTCTGTTTTTACTTCTAACATAATCATATCATGGGTGTTTATAAGACTAATATTTCACATGTATATAACAATTTTTATACTAAAATATCTCCAGAAATGTTAGAGATGATGAAGCACAAACTCACAGTAAAGAAAAACCCAGGCATGATCTTGGTTTGTTGGTCACATGATCAGACAGTAAATTTGGATGGTCAGCCTAATATTAGTAGGAAATAGCTTCCAGCGTACATGGAACTCTGCAAATCTGACAATTTAGCCATTCAATACAATCTAGTAGCTCAGTAATTCAATGGAATGGCTGGACTCATTTTTTCTGAAAATTCAATATACATCTGAGGATCTTCTAGTGCTGTGAGGCAGATGATTCAGGTCATATGCAGAATAAACATATGTATGACTGTGTTCATATGAGTACCAGTGATAGCTTTCCAGCAGGCTCCATGAGCAGTATAGTGAGCCAAGTAGTTCTCTCTGCCCGTTAGTTTCACGACTGTGTGCATGTAAATATATGTGTGTTTTTGACGTAATCTTTCTTCATTAATAGCTTTTTCTGTCCAGGAAAGAAATAAGATGCATTAAGATTAATAAATAAGACTCCTAATCTGTAAGTTGACTACTTTGACTAGAGTTTACAAAACAAAGAGCAAAAATCCTGCTTTCTTCTCCAAGGAGCCTACTACCGAAGAGTAGGATAATACGGGGTGCACAGTAAGTTGAATTTCAGGTGGAAGCAATGAGGAAATAACAGGTTTTTAATGCCAACAACATTTCATCATACACCAGGAACCAGGTATGTCTCAGTTTTATATATGCAAGATTTTGTGGCCATAAACCACACATTGTGAAACTTACGTTCCAATTTCAACTTTGTCTTTAAGAACAAAGTGATAAATAAATGCCAAAATATATGACAACATGGCAAGTCTTTTGATGAATATACTCAATATTTAAAGTAGCAATACAAGATGACATATGCCAATGCTGATTCACTTTATCCTCTGTCATTACTCTGCCATGATGAATTTTCCACTTTCTGAGTGAACAAAACTAACTGTGAACAAAACTAACACATTCCTTCCATGCTTGGAGAGGAACTCGGCTCTCTGTAAACTGGTCTACTTTACATTTTCTGCTCAGGTATGCCTCACTGTGTAATTATAGTTTGTCCCTGTCTTAGCACATTATTAATCTGGGTTAGTGATGCTTCTTCAGAATATCTCAGAAAGAACAAAATGGTGTGAAAAATTCATGAGCCTATAGAACAACAAAAATTTTACAAAATTAGTCCTGTCTGATCCGTCTAGGTTTTGATCTTGTTATTAAAATTACATGACCATTTTCATTAGAAGGCAAGCTATGCAACATCAAAGACTTAAAACCTTCAGGCACACTGAGCTAAACAAAATGAGGATAATTGGCGTTGTAGATGGACACAACTCAAAAACGTGAGATAGATACCTCAATTTTAGGATTTATATCATAAGACAGCTAAAGACATCACAAGATACCTAAGAAAGACCAGGTTTTGAAACACAAAAAATTATTAATTTCTTTTTCATAATTATGCCAATTATGAAAATGTCAGAAAAGAGAGACATTTTGACTCATTTGCAATATCCGGAAATTATAACCATGTACGTACCTTCCACAAATGAGTCAGCTAAGACAATTTATATAAGCCCCATTTTATTTAAAAAATTTAGACTTCCTAAAATTAATAATTAAATAAATAAAGACTTACTAGTTTCTTCTTAACAATCTACTATGAACATACGCAGCACATTTCTCTTGAGAGTTGGAAGATCCACAGACAAGCTTCCATACCTTCATTTTACTTTCTTTCCCATGAGATAACTGAGTATTTTAGTGTACATGATGCACCTTCACTGTTAAGAGGTACATCTCCAAAGAGAAGACCATCTAGCAACAAAACATACTGGCTAGGACAAATTAAGATTCCCACGTTTCCTTCTAGTCTTTGGATACGGTATATTAGATATGTGGCTCTGTTTTCCTTACATAGGGTATATTTAGAATTATAAATCATATAATCATTCAGTTTAGAGATGTCTCAGGGAAAAGTCCAGTTCAAAATTCTGCTTCAAAGAGTAGCACTGTATAATTGTATACATTTTATAGACAACTGATTATAAATAATGCAGCCTATTTCCCAAGCACTGTTTTTGAGTAGTATAGGTGTGTCCCTTTAACAATTATTCTGATAATTCCTGTTTTAACTAATTTCTAGTTACACAGACTTCGGTTGAAAACAAAGTTGGAGAAATGACAACTCTGGAGAAGTAAAAATGTCACTTAAGTGTTGGCAGTTAAAGATAGACACTACTGTATACTTTTCACCCCAATATACAAAGTTAGGATATTTCAGAAGAAAAGTGTAATTAAAAATACATATAAATAATGTAGGCATTTGAGGACAACATAAGCGGCTCAGTCACTGTTTCAATAGATCTGTTTACTGAAAGCACACCACTAAAGTCTTCAAGCACCAAGCAACAGAGTTTGTAAGTCTACTTTCTTTCGAACACTAGGACCTTACAGCTGTCCACAGGTATGCTATGGGCCAAAAGCTCCCAGATACTAGTCACAATATTAATAAGCCCTGTGTGCTTATCCGTGCCAGAACCTAATACGTTCCTGTCAGCAAGCTAAATTATCAATGAGAAGATAAAACAAGTGGAAAACACAACATTACCCTCTCCCTCATAAAAAAAAAAAAAAAAAGGGAAAAAAATGTTTTCACTTCCATAATGAAAAAACTAAAGCTTAAAGTGGGTCTGATCAAGAGATGGCCTCGAGCTTCTGTCACACTATTAAAATGTTTACCAAAAACGACAAAAGGCTTTGTGGAAAAGCAATTAGCAAATCCTTGATTTTTACAGGAGTAATTTTCATCTCCGATAAACCTAAATCAAAAGAAGAGAATGTGACTATGACATATATGACTAAGAACAAAAGCATGAGTAAGCCATAAGAAAGGAAATTATTGTTTTTTCTTTGTTTCAAGGGTTGGTCACTGTCAATTAATGTAGTATCAGTCTAGCTGTGGGTTTGCTTGTTAATCAAATTCTTCTCCTAACTCTCTATGGAGTGTCAAACAGGCTTTCTCTCCAACAGAGGCTTGAAATCATCTGAAAAAAATGATTGCTCCTGGCTCACGCAGAGCAGATTTATATTTAAGAAGGATGAGCCTGTCCTGAGAGTACAGTAATAGCTATCACTGACCATTTTATATAAAGATGATTCCATTTTTGTTAATCATTACTTATTAAATATATCAGTGATTAGCTAATGTGTCCCTTACCTTGCAACATTAAGACAAAGCATGCCTTCCAAAATCACCAAATACTCCTTTCTATAATACTGTAAAATATAGAGAAAATCAGATAGCAAACCTGAAGTTTATTTTGCTTGATTTTATTTCCATTTATTGTGTTGAGTACCTTACAGCAGGCACCTTTTTGTTTTCTCTCATATGTACTTGGACAACTATCACTTTCTTTAAATGCAGAGTTGCATTTTTTTCTCAGTTTAGATGCTGAGCTGATTTAACAGAGAAGGTTTCAGTTGTCCCATTATTTTAACTGATGGGTTCCCTGTCCAAAGCTCTTCCCTAATTTAGGATCTCCTCCATATTCATTAAAGTCTATGGATTTTTTTCCACTGAGCAGCAGATCAAAAGTACTATAAATATTTCTTATTTTAGTTGTTGGATTTCTTGAGTTCTTGGTCTGATGATTAGTTTTCAGTAGAGTACAAGGTGTGCATGAACAGCTGTGCATGAACATTCATACACAGAGCATTCAGCATATGTTTAAAAGTGCATATGTTTATTCCCTGAAACAACTCACTGAGGATAAACTTCAGTAGGAATCATCACCCTGACTTGCAGAGAATTTATTCCTGAATGCCACTTTAAGTGGTTGTGCCCAAAATTCCAGTTTTCCAAACTCTATCTCAGTTACCCTGAGAAATTCATTCCCAATACCCGAATTTCTTTTTCATTCAGTTTCCCTTTTAATGCAGCTGTTCAAAAACATCTATGACTTTCTCAGATGTGAGTGGATCTGAAATCTGTTCTCATCTTAGTCCTTTGGTGACCGATAAACTCAGGACTACCTTAGCAAAGGACATGTTAATCCGGAGGATTTTAGAAGTCGCACTTTACCAACTCTTAACATAAATAAGAGGAAGTAGCAGTGCTCTTTTAACTACTTAGTTACAAACCTCCCTGAAATTGAAAAAATCTCTCAGCTGATTTCAAATTACTTGAATAAGATCTCTTCGGAGGAAGAGGCAAGAGAGGCACTGTTTCTGCCTCAGAAAAATGCCTCTTGAGATTCTTCTTTAGGGTGTACCTCCAATACTTCCAAATACGACAGAGGCACAGTTTACACTGCGTACACTCCAGCAACATTTAGGGACTGAAAAGCATAAAATCTGGTTAGCCTGATTATTTTCAGGTAGGACAGTCCTGATACTCTTGATAATTCTGGTACATCACAGAGCAAATTCTTCAAGTATTTTCACTGTAACTTCATGTATGTTATATGTTAGAACCCAGTCATTTTAAACTGCTTCATGAAGAATGGTCCCAATTAGAGAGGACTACACTTAGACTTAGGAGATAGATGTTAGTTACTTGTTTACAGCAGAAACCATAGGTAAATTAATTCCTTTCTTCCTCACTCCTTACGGGGCTTACCTACACATGAAGTGTATAAATATCGATAATTAAGTAGTATAAAAAATAAATTTAAATGTACCTTAAATAGAAAAGGAGTGAATCCTCTATTAGCTTTTCCTTATCACTGCCAGTTTTCATTTCTTTCTTCTCTCTGGCCCTCTTTTTTTAAATACAAGTTGTTAGAAAAGTACATTCATATAAAAGAACAGATCTTTCAGAAAAATGGCCTATCTTGTTTCTTTTAAGTAACCCATGCTTTTTATTCAGCTTTTTCCTTTTAATACTCACCCTGATTTACGTTTTTATTATTGTATGAGAATTAGCAGGATGCCAAAATCAGAATTAACATGGATGATCGGCTATAGTTATATGCCAGTAAGTTGAAACATTTTCCCAGCACTTTGGTAAACAAATCTGTGTATAAAGACAAAGGAGAAAAAATATTAAATAACCTTTTCAGGGCAAAGAGTAGTTCATCGAACTATTCTGCAGCTGAAATGTTTAAATGCTGTTACAAACACATTAGGATAGTTAGTCTTCAGATAGATTTAAAAACAGCAAACGTTAGAAATTCAATTTGTCCACTGCAAATAATTTTTTTTCCCCCTTTTTTCCTCACCATGTAATTGCTGACTTTTCTTTCATATGTTAAGAATAGAGATGCCTGTCCTGGTCTTTATTCAGATACCATAGATACGGGTCATTTCTTCCACCCAGAACAGAACCTGCACAGAGGTCCCTTAAGTCCTTAATTTAAATTGACTCTAGCCAGCATAAAACATACCTGAATAGAGATCAATCCTTCTCTAAATAAGGAAAGACTTCTTAATCTGAACCTAAAACCTTTTTTAAGTATTAAGTGGACTTCATCATGTTGTTTCAAAATGAATTCTCAGTGACTGTGTTGCCATTTTGCTGCGCTGTTCTATTCTCACACTGGATAATTTTACTACTTTTAGTTCCAAAAACTTATACCAACCTGGGATTCCTCAACATTTTTGCACCACCCATAAAAAAAGAAAAGATAAATGAGTCTTTTGAATATCACAAAATTTCTCATAAACCTGAAACTCATTTCCTATCTGGTGTCACTGTGCAAAGGACAGTAACAAAATCCTGTACTATTTCTGCCTGTATATTTATCACTGCGTGACAAAAACTCTTGAGAACTGAGGAAAGATTAAGAGTGATTACACATATAAAGAGATTAGTAAAACTTACAGTGCATTTAAATAGAGAGAAGGTGAGTGTTACATCTTTGTTCACAGCCCAAGGAAGACAACATAAATCTTGTCACTATCTTCAGCTGGCTTTGGAAGACTGACAGGGTAACCACAGATTCATGTAACGGAAAGGAAAATTAACCAAATAGCTTCTTAGACATTCAGTCAGGCTCATCCAGTCACTCATCTAATACTCAGAAGAGGACTGTCATCTTTTCTATTTAGTTAACATGGAGTGTCATATTATTGATTATTTAGATTATTGCTTTAGAAGAATTACTCTAAGAGTTTGTTTCTTTTTGCTTTCCTTTGAAAGCCTGATATTCTCAAGTGGATAATGGTAACACAGGTGCACAGTGTATTTTTATGCATTTTGCCATTACTGAATAGATTTTTGGAAAGAGCTGGTTTGGGAGCAACTGTGCATCAGTTTTGAAATGTATTTATCAGAGATCCTGATATAGTTTACTTTTATGCATTTCAAGACACTGGACAGCAGTAATCTCTATCTCACAAAGGAATCTTCTTGACCATAATGTCGTCCACAAGTTTTTTAGCTGTATCAACATGCTATTAAATGGAATTTACAGCAGCTTTGAGACTGGACACTTTCAAGGCTAGGTGGTTTGCATTTCTCTTCTCTGGAGCCTTCTGGTAATCCATGTAGTCACTCTGTTTAACAGCATACATATCTGATCTCATTCAGGCTATTTTTTTCCTAGGTAGCTTTATCTGGTGACAAGGGTCAAGAAAAAATTCTGATACTTTCTTAATACTACTCCCATTTTAGAGCGTTTCAATTTTTCCCTGTTTTTTCATGAGCTCTGGTTATGCACTGAATGTCAGGGTCTGATATGGTTGGCCAGGAAACCAAGCCAGGGAATTGCCTATGATTGGTCCAATAGTTGCTGTCGAGCAAGAAATTCAGCAAATTGCTACTTAAATTCTTTTTTATTATTTATAAGATGGGATGTAGTGGAGGAATACAGATTTAATTCTTGATACTATAAGATGATCCCTTTTGGCTGACTCTCTGAAGGGATGAGAAGCCTTGCAGAGGGGGCTAGATAGAGCAGTATCGGGAAATCACCAGTGGTGTGAATGTTAACAACAAATGCCAGGTTCTGCACCTGGGGCAAAGTAATTCTGGACACAAGTATGGGAGAGGAGTGGCTGGAGAGCAGCTCTGCAGAAAGGAATCTGGGGTGCTGGTTGGCAATAAGCTCAATTCAAGCAAAGAGGACAAACTGCATCCTGCAATGAGTCCAACACGGTCAAGAAATTACAGTACTGACTTGTCTTTGAGAATTTAAACAGAGAAAATGTATCTTCAGATACAGGGTAGGCATTCAGATATAGGTCTTCATACAGAAACCTGAATCTGCATGACCTATTTTAGTGGTATGGCTAAGGATATTACTTTTTGGAGGCTTTCATAGGAAAGTTAGAGACATTGTCATCACATCATTCTGGTTTTGAAAATTTAGTCACTTGGTGAAGTTCCCATTTACATCTGAATAAATATGGCTTTATATAGGAATATAGAAATATAGAAAGCATTAGAGATACAAGTACTAGGCAATATAACATGACAAGAGCTGTCCTAGATTTCAGTGACATAGGCACTGGAATATGACACAGCTTTTGAAATGTAAAGAGAAAATGTCTCTTCTTTGCAGAAAAAAAAAAAATAAATCCTGACAAAATTTATATGCTTAACCTGAATATACTGGGACAGACAATAGCATCGACAAAGAGGTGAAGTAATGAGAGTCTAGGCACAAGCAGGTGTGTGATTTGGGCTCCCTCACCTCAGTTATGCACCACACGTTCAGCTCTGACACATGTGCACTAGCTGTTTACTGACATTGCATCAGATGACTCCACCACTTGTTTTCATGAAAGTAATTTGTTCAACTCAATTACTGTAGTCAGCGACTAGATAGTTTAAATTATGTATCATCTGTATCTTATGCAAAGTTCTCACTTCATTTGTCTCTGATTGTTTCAGATGCCAATTTGTCTTACAGAAGAGAACATAAAAGACATCAGACAGCATTTATCAAATACTACAATTTTTAGGTCTGCTGATGTACAAATTGGACTCCCATTCTAAGAAAGGAAAAGTAATCTTGGAGACAAGACTGTCCTGTGACTTGGGAGCTCTATATTCATTTCTTGGACCTAACAATAGCTGATTGTACAGTTTGCATTTCAGATTCTCCAAAGTATCTAAGGCCGTAACGCTACTTCAGTTCTTTTAGTTGAAAACTGGTGAAAAGCAAAAGAATCTCAACTGCAAGATTAGAGAGGCATACACATTACATAACCATTTAGCTTATGGAAGATCAAATTTTAACGTAAATGAGTAGGTATCATAATAAATAAAGGTGCAGCAACACCACAACAGGCTGGAATTTATTTACCTCGGTAAGATAAGTAGTTTAAGATGGGAATTTTCTTAAAAAAAAAATTGTTCTTGATATAGGCCTATATATCTTTCTGGAAATTTAGTTCATAATATTAAGTAGTACTTACTGACAGGGCAGAAGTAAGTTCCTTTGCACAAACCATTTCCTTAGATGAATTACTTTTTGCCCTTATTCAGATAATTCAGCATTGTAGCACATTATATATATTCTTGCATGGGAGAATGGACACACACAATTGTGCTTGTACTCACCACAGAAATGCCAGGATAGCAATAAACAATAAGTTTTCTGCTCTCTGGAGAAATTAATTTTCTTAACTCCATAAGAAAAGAAATAGCACAAACTACAAAGTATTTGTTGTCTTGGTATGAATTTTTCATGCCCTTGGATCACTGACCATGATGAATCTAGTGGCAGAGAACAAGAGATCAATCACTAACAAGTGCCAGTGGAACTGAGAAGCACAGCAGACAAAGTGATATCGATGTCAGAAGATCTGTCTGCTCCATGAAGCACTGACTCATCTTTCACCAAACTCTCTAAACACGGTGATATCATTTTGAAACTGTTAACTTAACTTGCTCCAGTGAAACTATGAATATCAAGTACCTGTCTGGTAAGAATTCTCTACCTGAATGCAAGCAAAGCAAAGTCTCGCGGTCATCTACCTTCATTCCTACATTTCCAGAAAACTTAGCTACCTTGTGATTAAAAATATTTCTTACAGGGATGTAGTTTGCTATGATGCTTCTCATTTATGAGATCCTTAAAGGAATTTGCAATAACATACATTTTTTAAAAATCTAAGGTTCTCACTGCAGACAAAATTAACACTCAAAATAACTGATTCACAGTTTTGTCATGGGTAGAAGTTGAATAGTTTCAGTTGGAAAATGAACGAAAAGAAAATTTCATGAAGCCAGCAGTTGCTTATTGTTTGCCTCACTGAAAATAAAGTCATAAAGCTAACTTGTTTTAATAAAAGTGAAATATATCTGAAAGCTTGACCTCTGGGCATGTTGAAGCCTACTGTATTAGAACAGGGAACTCCAAAGTTAAATTCATGAGTTCACATGAGCGAAAAGAAATCAGGTCTTTAAACTGGAGCCTGAAAAAAGTCTCACGTACCTAGTAAATTAAGGCCTGAAGAAGATACACATCACGCTGACCACCACATTACATATTTGCAGTTTAAAGGGGAGTATTATAGGTGGTTTTAATAAAGGAGAAAGATCTTCAAAACAAATTTAAATGAAGCCATTATATGCACCTCATATAAAAACGAGGAAACACTGATAAATCCTGCAATAATAGGAACTGGCACTGAATACCACAATTTATTGTGTTCAAGAACTCTCCACATTAATTACAGCCACACTTACCATCATTTGAATTCTGGCTATTTCCACCTGTCCTTTGACAACTAGTTGTCCCAATTGCCTAGTCACTCAGGCTTCTCCCAAAAAATGGAAAGAATTAACTATCCAGGATTGCACACCTTGTTCCACCAACTGTAGAGAGCACCTACAGATCTAGATTCAAATAACATTTTCAGTAGCTGGAATTAGGCAAGATTAATTTCAGCACTAGCACCTGAATTTCTCCCTGGATGCTTCTTTGGCAAATCCCAGAGCTGCCTGAATCTTGAATAATTAGCTGCTTCATATTCAAGTTTATAAGGGTTTAAAATAAACCATTATTTTCTCTTTTGGAGTTTCAGTTTGGGAGGAATTCTTGGAGAAGACGAACAATACTGGGCCCTGCTCAAAATAAGGTTAAGAAGAAGCTGGCTGTTCCTTCCCGTGTGCTCAGTAATTCAGTAGATGTAGAGGTAGACATTCACAGTTTCCCTTCCATTTGATGAGATAGACACCAATTTCACCAATTGCTTAGTTTACCAAAATGTGTTACAGATTCTCTTCCCTTGAATCATTATGTCTAATTGTAACATCTTCAAAGAATTTATCTTAGTGTTTATCATATTTGCCTTAATGTGCTTGTTGAAATGACATTGACTCTAAAGGAACTGCTGCATAAAGTTCAAAGACCTTGTCACTTGATACTGGTCACAGAACTATACTGCACACAACGATCCTTTGTGCCTTAAGTATCGGCTGAGATGTATAATATGACAGCTTTCAAGAAGTGTTTTCCATTTGAAGATCAGAAAGCTTATTACATACAAAAGAAGACAAATATCTCTGGTTTCATTTCACAGATGGGAAACAGAGCAGAGAAATGGGATGTACACTAGACCACAAAGGACAGTATCAAATATGGAAATCAGATAAAGGGCTAAGATTCTGTTTTTTCAGTGCAAGTTTTTGCCATTAGATAATCAGTAGCAACCTGACCCCATGTGACAGTGTCAGGGGATTACAAAATTTAGGCCAGAAAGATGTTTACATTTACCCATGTATTATGTTTCTAATATCCTTCTGACTTCCAGCAGCATATTCATTAGCTACAACAGCAAAAATGTCAGTGACTTGATTGCTACACATCATACAGCTATAAATAAATCTCTATTTATTTATAAATAAATTATGAGATCCTTAATCATATAGATTTATGTATTTAAACACTGAAAATTAGAATCCAGCCACAGATTAAGGCTGGCTGTGGACTACTAGTTCACTCAAACAATGTTTTTTCAGTGCCCAACACCTAACAAATAGATAAGCAGTTTTTGAAAGTGCATATGAACCAAGACTTTGACAGAGGAAGCAACACAGATATACACAGCCTCGATCTATAGCCATATTACATTAGATCAGATGAAATAGCAATGAAAATAATTTTTATTTTTATCTTTATATTTTCACTGCAATTATGTCTATTAAATTAACATTAGAGACAGGAGAGACAAAACTTGATCTGTCTTTAATAACTGGCACTTCAGACAGTCTTGTGCAGTATATGCTTCAGTACTGACTACTCAGAAGGGTAAGAACCTTTGGGAACAGCGTTCAGAACTGGCCATTCCCTGCCATAGAGAGTATCTAAAGATTTGCCAAGAATCCTGATGAGGCCAAGAAACTACCAGGCCTTGAAAAATACCACCTGGGCATTGAGAACTGCAGCCAGTATCACCGAGATGACCAGAGCTGCAGTATGAAGGCAGAACTGCTGTCCGGCTCTAACGTCTGTCCTGCATGGACCAAAATTCTCTGGGAGACTGATGCAGACCCATTCCACCATCTCAGTTGTGCTGCACTGTGTCTGCGTTATGCATGTGGGTGATACTGGCTCAGAGTCATTGAGCTGCAATAGAAAAGCTGAATTAAACAGACTTAGACTTAAAACGACCTTGGCTTCTCAGACTGACTTTCAAATACTGTGCCGTGCAGACATCATGGTTTACACGTAGCCAGCAGTTAAGTACAATGCTGGTGGATTGTTCACTCCCCCTCCACTCCCCAGGTGGATGGTAGGGAGAATCAGGAAAAATGCAGACTTTAGCGGGTTGAGATAAGAACAGTTTAATAATGGAAATTACAATTAAATCTAACAATTACAACGTAATTATAGAATCCCAGACTGGTTTGGGTTGGAAGGTGCCTTAAATCTCACCCAGTTCCAACCCTGCAACAGGGAGAAACACTTTCCACTAGATGAAGCTGTTCCAAGCCCCGTACAACCTGGCCTTGAACACTGCCAGGGATGGGGCTGCCACAGCTTCTCTAGGAACCCTGCGCCAGCGCCTCAGCACCCTCACAGGGAAGGAATAACTACAACTACAACAATAAAAGTAAATAAAAAGAGAGAGGAAAGCAGAAATTCTGCAGCCCCCTGGGGGGGGATAAATAAACACAAGTGATGCACAGCGCAATTGCTCACCGCCCGACAACTGATATCCTGACTGACTCAAGCAGTGATATGCCCTTCTGGATAACTGCCCCAGTTTCTGTCCTGGGCATGATGTGCTATGGTATGGAATAACCCTTTGGTTAGTTTGTGTCAGGTGCCCTATCTCTGCTTCCTCCTGGCTTCTTGTGCCTTTCCTCACTGGAAGAGCATGAGAGACTGGACAGTACTTGATCAGAGTAAGCACTACTTTTCTCTCTTTCCTGTAGGACAAGGGAGCCAGCAAGCGGCTGGGTGAGGGTTTGGCTGTTGGCTAGGGTCAGTCCACCATAATTGCTTACACAAAGACTTATGTCTTAAACTTCAGAAACTTTTGTGTAACCCAGCAACATTGATCCTCTTAGCTATTCTCCTCCATAACATATCAAACCTGAAACACGCCAGACGTTCTTTGTCCTTTGAATTATAAATTGCTATAATATTTCCTGGACACATGACTATTTGATATTATGAAACCTACATAAATTACTCAAGTAATTCCTATATATATTTCTCCCTCTCTGTTCCATCCCATTTATCCATGCACCATTTTAATGCAGCCATTTGAGAGGGTAGAGCAGAAAAGAGGAGTCAAGGCATTCTACGGTCATATCAAAGAGACAATGAGGAAGAAATGCAGATTTATTTTTTCAGCTGCATAATTTTTCCCTGTTTTTCCCCTCTCCACATACTCCAGTGTGAGTGGCTTCTCCATTAAGAATCATTCATTGGAAGGAACTCTCAGTACAAGAAAAAAAGAGCTGTGTTATTTCTGCTCTACTGCTAAGGTCAAGCAAAGATTCTGCGTTAAGCTGCCAGTTTTCTTTGTGATATGTGAGGCAGCACGGAACACAAATTGCATTTCTATTATCTCTTCAGCTCTTCTTTTCACTACCACAATGCTGACAGTAATCACAGAGCTGAACAGATATGACACAGAAGTCACTGAAGGAACAAATAAGGCCCATCCTATCTTGGTTTTCCAGTGCTAAAGTAAAAAAAAACATGTATTTGGTTATCAGTTTAGCTAGAGATGGTTCTGAAAATACGTACGTTTTTAACACTGTGCCATTGTGGGAAACTCATCACATGTTAAACATCCTGAAATTAATGTAAATAAAGAAATAAATGAGAAAAATATATATAAAAAAGTCAAATGGAAACAGAAAAACAATTTTACAATAGATTATCAATTTAAGCCCTTCAACACTGCCATATTCCTGGTAAAATATTTTATTAGCAGGAAATACATATAAAGTAAGTTTATGAGAAAGATAAAAAGAATTTTGAAAGACAGCATGGACTCCACACACTGTACAAACATGAACAGGTGGTATTTTACATTGCATACATCCCTCATAAATTCTACCATATGCTTGAAGAGAGAGCCTGCAACAAAAAAGAGAAAAAAGTAAGAGGAAGGAATTAAAACTCAGAAGCAAGTAATTCAATCACCAAACTGCTAATGATTTTTTAGCAACCTGTGATGCACTAAACCTGAAAAGAATTATTCATTGTATTTATCTCCTGCATTGACCTTGAACTGTGAGCCAGCAAAACCTTTGATTCCCTCAGGAATTTCATCACAGTACAAGCTGGCATTCTGTCTACATAGGTCATTTCCTGAGCAATCACGTCTACTATAGCCTATCTAATCTGTTCCCAATCCACATCCTACTATTTGTTGTGACTAAATTAACATCAGTGGTGCCAAAGATATTCCCACGAGTTCCAACCCTGTAAAGTATTCACTGCCTGCAATTTTTAATAACTTCATTTGAGACACTCAGAGTCAGGAAGGGAACTGTTAAAAATGTTCTGGAACAAAAATTTCAACTTCTACATTTCTCCGGCTTACAGACAAGCAGAGATATACTTAATTCACAAGTTTATCCACATCTTTGAATTACACCACTCTAAATTATCCCAACATACAAAACTGACCTAACCAATATCTGAAACTTAACATACTAATACTCATCTAGTAGGTACAGTGATGCTTTAGAAACATATGATGCAGCTTTGCAAATCAGTTTGATCCATAGCTCTTTGGCTTTCAATCACCAAATAATTCTATTCTTTAAATGCACTGTCACTGTCAATCAGTAGAAATGGTTATCTCACTGGGTTTTGCAGCACTTTCTATAATTCTCTGAACAACATGTTGGCACTAGCAACTATTTTCTGCTAAGTGTGTATTACTTTACATTTAAATAAGTCTTACATGACCATGTTTCAATGACATGTGTATTTAAATCTGTTTATAGTCACTGACATTTTGTTTTGGTTTTTCCTCCTACTGCCATTTGCCCATATTTGATTGTAGGGAGATAACTGTTTGTTTACAGGCAAGAGTGATGAGCAGTAAAAGTTGTGGAAATAAGAGTGAAGGTAACAGCTGAGTCACAAAGAATAAGAGAAAACACATAGAAATAAATAAATTTTTTGTTTTGCATCTTGACATTTTTCCCAGATTGAGCAAAAAAAGAACTTTTCTTTTTTTTTTCCCGGTACTGCGTGAAATATATCTCTAGTATCATTGTAATCCATTATTTTATTTGAGATTTTGGTGTGTGGATGGATCTAATTCTTCAAATTTTGACAAATGATGGGCCTCCCACTGATTTCACTAGGTGCTAGATATTGCTACGGAAGGGGTCCACAAAATCCTCTGAGTTCTGGAAGACTGTCAGAACACCACAAAGGAGAAGCACTGCTTTGCCTATCACCCCATAAATTTATATTAAGATTTACACAGCCTTGTCTACGGATGAGCAAGCTTTTACAGCACATGAAGTGCTAGGAAAAAAGAGCCAAGAAGATCGGGGCTGCTGTCTCTCCAGCTTCCTTTTCTAGAAAGCCAGTGCGAGAGAATCATGGGACAGTAAGTAACAGAGGCAGCAGAAAGATGCGCTAACATGACTTCTGCATACTTTTTGGCCACGAACACCTGCAGAAGATTTCGGGATATAACCATGGCCCAGGAGTATCTAGTAGTATAAGCATAATGAAAAGACAGCATCTGAAACCAATGTTCTTTGAGTACAGGAACTGCTACCCATCCTGTCACTCTCTTTCCATTGCTTTTACTCATCTTTGTCTAGGTTTTATGTTTTCTCAGTCTTTTTCCTATGCCTCTTTTTTTCTTCTGATTTCTTGTTCTCTGTTCTTAGTTGTCCACCTCTGTTAGATTTCCCCCTCCCACTGCTCGGTTTGGTCCTTCCGTTATCTTCTGGCTTGCTTTTTTCTGAAACATTTCTCCACCCTCAAATATCACAATTGCTATTTTGAGCATTTAACCTGAAAAAAAGTGGAAGTTTATGATTTGCTACTTCTTGTTGTGTCGAACACCTAATTACTTTGAAGTATCTTGGTCAATTTTCACAGAGGAAAGATTTTTTTTAAATGGGTCTTCTGGCTTCCATTGTAAAAACAGATCAGTTAACAGATCACCCACAGAGTCAGAGATTATGATAAAAATTCACAGCTATTATTAGACATTGGAAAATCCATTGAAACTGCTGTAAGTGAAAGAAAAGCATAGGAAACCAGGTTTCTGTAGCTCATGGGGGGGCTCCTTGATGACTATGACAGATTGCTCCTTCTTCTCCTCTATTCCCAGTAGAGAAATAAAGTGTCTCGAGAGCATATCTACAAACATAAGGAGACCTCCTGAGGCCCAGGAATACATACTTTGGCTGTATGCAGTTGCAGATAGCATATGAAGCAGACCTCTGGTACAGTGTGTGTTATGATGTCCTAGGTTCAGCAGTAGCAGTCATTTTTCTCCTTCTTAGTAGCTGGTGCAGTGCTGTGTTTTGGACTTTCAGCCTGGGAACACTGCTGGTAACATCAATGTTTTTAGTTATGGCTTAGAATGTTTGGTTTAACCAAGGTCTTTCTGAGTCTCATTCTCTGTCAGGGAGGAGGGGAAGCTGGGAGGAAGCAGAAACAGGACACCTGACCCAAACTGACCAAAGAGGTATCCCATACCACAGCATGTCACGCCTAGGATGTAAAAACTGGGGTCAGGAACCCGGAAGAGTTAGTTCACTGCTCGGTCGTCGGGTGGTGAGCAGTTGTATCCTCTTCCCTTGTATTTGCCTTGTCATTATTATTATTGGTGGTAGCAGTAGTGATTTGTGTTGTACTGGACTGTTCTTATCTCAACCCGTGGGAGTTACATTCTTTCAATTCTTCACCCCATTCTCCCCCTGTCAGAGTGGGGGGGAAGAAAGAGGGGGGAGTGAGTGAGCAAGCTGCATGATTTACGGCTTAAACCACAACAGTTATTTTTGGAGCCAAATGTGGGGCACGAAGGGTTGAGATAACGTCAGGATTAACAGTCACTCATCACAATGCTGATTTATTGGCTCTCAAAGTTGTTGCTCTGGATCTCACAGGCTGAGCGTATGATATTTGACTTACAGCTGGTATTTGTTATCTTAACATTTTTCAGATATGGGTTTTGGATTAACGTTCTTATTACATTGTACTTTATTGGAATGACTGGCAATACAAAAGACTCGGGGATCATGAAACTGACCCGGCTTTTGTTCCCAGTGTGCTCACCAACTCCATACTTTGGGAGGTATATAATCACATAATCATAAAATAGCTGCAGTTGGAAAGGACCTTAAAATCATCTAGTTCCAACACCCCAGCCATGGGCAGGGACACCGCCCACTAAACCATCTCACCCAAGGGTCTGTCCGACCTGGCCTTGAAAACCGCCAGGGATGGAGCATTCACAACTACCCTGGGTAACCCATTCCAGTGCCTCACCACCCTCCCAGTAAAGAATTTCTTCCTCATATCCAATCTAAACTTACCCTGCTAAGTTTTAACCCATTACCCCTTGTCCTATCACTACAGTCTCTAATGAAGAGCCCCTGCCCAGCATCCCTATAGGCCCCCTTCAGATACTGGAAGGCTGCTATGAGGTCTCCACGCAGCCTTCTCTTCTCCAGGCTGAGCAGCCCCAACTTTCTCATCCTATAATGGTCCACTTATGAAATTGATGTCTCTCCAATTCAGAGACAAGGATGTCTTGCAGGACAGTGTCGAATGCTTTTCACAAGTCCAGGTAGACGACGTCAGCTGCTCTACCCCTTTCCATCAGTTCTGGTGCCCCATCATAGAAGGCCACCAGATTGGTCAGGCAGGATTTCCCCTTAGTGAAGCAATGCTGGCTGCCAGCAACCACCTGATTGTTTTTCATATGCCTCAGCATGACTTCCAGGAGAATCTGCTCCAAGATTTTGCCAGGCACAAAGGTGAGACTGACTGGTCTGTAGTTCCACGGCTCATCCATTCTCCCCTTCTTGAAAATGGGGGTTATATTTCCCTTTTTCCAGTTGTTGGGAACTTCACCTGACTGCCATGATTTTTCAAATATGATGGAGAGTGGCTTAAAAGTGTTTAGCAATTACACATCTCTTTTCACCTCCTCGGGTGGTCAACCTCTGAAGGAGACATACTTTTATGCTCCCAGCCCCCCCCTCCACCAGACCGTTTACAGCATCGTTTGAGAATTTCGAAAATTTTAAATGGCCTTTAGATACCCTTGAGACCTGCCTGCTGATTGTGATGGGGATCACCATGTTGGCGCGCATACACAGTGTGTTTTACCCATGACCATTTCATCTGGTCCAGAGAGTTATCCAGAGTCAGGTTTGGGCCTTTTCTAGGGTTAGACGATGATATAGGAGGACCAAGAGATTTTCCGCGAGGCTGGGTAGTCATGAGTGGCAGGGTGTGTGGGACAGTATAGGCAAGTATCTAGGCCAGTGGGCCCCTCCAGTGCTTTGGAACTTCACCACTGAACAAGTGCAAAATTCAAAAAACTTAGTAAAACACTTATAGGAGGTGTGTTGTCATTCTGGTCACACCAGAGATAGACAAATCATGGCAATGTGCTGGGGCTTGGCCTATGCTTACAGAGCCCTGTTCAACATCATCCAGCACCTTCAAAAGGAAAAAAATGTCCCTGGATCTGAGGGCAGAGCAGTGGACAGCGCAGCTACTCCAGCTCCAAGCACAGCAGCTACACCACCCCCAGGGACAAGTACAGCAGCTACTCAAACTTCAACCATAACGGACAGCACAGCCACTCCAGCTCCAAGTACATCAGCTACACCACCACCAACTCCAAGTACAGCTGCTACTCAAACTTCAACAGTAATGGGCAGCACAGCTACTCCAGCTCCAAGTACAGCAGCTACACCACCCCCAGGGACAAGTACAGCCGCTACTCAAACCCCAGTGACAAGTACAGCAGCTACCCAAACCACAGTGATAATCACCGCAGCTAAACCAGAGGACCAACTCGTACCAATACTGGTTGCCCCTGTACACAAGAGGAAAACAAAAAAAGAGGCAAGAAAGATAAAGCAAGATGAAGAAACAACGTACTCACCACCTGGGACAGCATCTGACCAGGAGTCATGATCACATGACGAAGAAGAAGAAGAAGAGGTGACTTCCTGATCTCGGACCTCAACCGAGCTACAGAATATGAGAAAAGACTTTACCCATCAGCCAGGGGAGCACATCATCACCTGGTTGCTCCAATGCTGGGACAATGGAGCCGATGGTCATGAACTAGAAGGCAGAAAAACCAAACAGCTGGGATCATTTGCTAGGGAAGGGGGAATTGACAAAGCAATTGCAAGAGAGAAACGGTCCCTCAGGCTTTGGAGGTGGCTCTTGGCAGCTATGAAAGAAAGGTTTCCATACAAGGACGATGTTACGAGTTGTTCAGCCAAGTGGACTACTCTAGAAAAGGGCATCCAGTCTCTGAGGGAATCAGCCATTGTAGAAATGATCTATAATATCAAGCTGAATAACAAGAGATATACTCATAGATCCAGATGAAGTCGAATGTACACAACCCATGTGGTGGAAATTTACATGGAATGCACCCTCATCACATGCCCTTTCATTGGCAACAGTAACCTGGAATGACATAATACCACCAACAGTGGATGAAATGATTCATAAACTCTGAGAGTTCAAAGACAATCACTCTAACTTGCAGCACAGTGTCTTTTGAAGACAGCAAGACCTCTGAAACAGTGATCCCACCCAATGCTTTGGTAACACTTGATACCTGTCAGTGGAGCTGTGTGCGCATCATGAGTCTTCTAGCCTCTAGGAAAGCAAATAAGAAAGGCTTACAAGCATAAAGGGAAAATAGTTAAAGCCAATGAACAAACAAAGTACAAAAGGAATACCAGAGGAATCAAAGGAAGTAAAATAGAAAGTATGGAAGGAGAAGAGATGAAAGCAGCAGCAGAAGGGGAGGAAAGAATCTTTCCTAATTGTGCTTTCAAGAGTGTCCTTAATGGATTCAATCTCATCCAAATTCTAGCAGATAGCATGTACTGAAAATGCTGCAGATGGCTTAGCTTAGCAGCAGGAATGGCTTGGAAGGCAAACAGTTCCTGTGGCTGCCTTAACAGATTGTTTACGGCAAAGACCAACAGTGCCCAGCCATTGTCATGAAACAGTGCTTGTTCCCTTGTTTGAGACTTCAGTCTGGGTATTTCAAATGGCAAATTTGTGTGTCATTGAAAACAGGAGGGTCCTTGCTAGTTCCTGTCATTAAGGAACAGCCTAGATGGTGTCTTGACTCTTAATAGCAAGCAGCAGGAATGCGAAAAGTTAAGCCGTATACATCTCAAGTGAAATCTTCACTGTGTAAGTGAAGCCCTCCTGCAGCAAGTCACACCATGGAAATCAGGTTCACTGATAGAACCTTCCGTGAGTTCTGATCTCTTCACATCATTGTTCATTCAGAAGAGGTTTAGAGGAAGGTCCCAAACCAGTGAATCCAATTTCCATCAGCAGAACAGAGAATAGTTTTTTTGCAAGTCTTGAGCTAATAGACCTCCTGACCTTCCATCTGCACCACTACCCAACACACACATTAGGTGGCCATTACTGTTAGGGTGCCACCTCAGCATGTTTCCAGTTATACAGAAGCCTTTATTCTCTTAAGGATGCAATTTAGCATGAGGCTAAATGACTTTTTTAAATGACATAAATGACTTTTTCTGGTACACAACAGACAAGTCCATTCCTGAGATAAGCCTTAGGATATCTTTTAAGCAGTCTGAACAAAAAGAAAGATATTGGTAACACACATTATTAATGTCATTATCAGCCATAAGTCCTGGTGACTTTTAGCACATTTCTCAATTTTGAAGGTGACAGTATGACAGAGTTGGAAGACTTAACTGCTTTTTCTATTCGGAATATTCACTCATTAATGCTCCATCTCTATAATGTAGTCTTCCATCTTGAAGCCAATTAGATTAATAAAACTTTCACCAACCTGTTCCTTTCAAAGACTATTCCACAATCTTCTCTAACTTGCTTCTGAACAAATGGTTAAGGATATGTACTGTTCTTATTGACCAAAGATCTGAATATCTCATACACCTGTAATTATACATGTTTTAATTCTGATTTTACCACTTCACTGATTACTCTCCATTAAGCATTCTGATCCCTTTCCTCCTCAAATTCTGGAAAACATGCTTTCTTTTCCTGATATTCATTGCCTTCAAATATGGTGAATTTGCGGAAGTGGCACAGACTGTGAACATCCCACTTACTAGTCTTTTCCAAGTGGGTGTTCATCATCTGGATGTTACGATGAGAGAAGCTGGACAGATCAATCTATTCACATTACAGCTGCATCCAGCCCCTTTTACATTAAATCACTGTATACTTATGCAAGTTTCATGATAAACAGTCACAGACTACAGGGTGACAGAACTATATGAATATAGTTGTGGTCATTTGTCATCATAAATCATATTGAGTCAGCCCTTTTATCATCTCTGTTGGTCTTCTCTGAACTCTCTCCTATTTATTAGATTTCTTCTGGTGTTGAAGAAACCAGAACTGCAGACAGCTTTCTCAGTAGCCAACTGGTATCTCACCCACAGAAACTATCCTATTAAATGCAGGAGCCCTAATTGAATCTCCCACCCGTGCAGCCATTGAATTATGTGATCTAGCAAAATAATGAAAATATCTTTAACTCATTTCCCCAAGGCAAATAATTCTGGCCCCAAGGTCTGTCCATAGTCAAGAAAATTAATGAATAAGCAACGTGTTCAATCTTTCCAAGTGGATAACAAACACACTGAAGATAAATGAGAAATATTAAATAGAGGTCCAGAATTATTTGAATCATCAGCCTCAGTGGTGACAACCCACCAAATACTTCCATAATAAGGATAACACATACAGAAATGCAGAATTCAGGTCGCCACTAGATATACGATAGCACAGGTGACTGCGCTAAGTGAATGAGCAAGTACCTTAAGGGTTAGTGTGGATATTTCTCTCTATGTGTACTCTGTGAACTATACCTGAACAGAATTCATTATTCTCAGAGGAACAAAAATGCACTGTCAAGAGGAAACCAGTAAGTAATCTTGCTTTTAGTAAGACCAGTGACAGAAAAGCATGTGAATTTTTGGAAATCATATTCAGAAAATTATGTGGAAATACTACGGCATTCAAATTAAGGCTACAAGATGCTCTCAGCAGGAAAAAAACTTCTACAAGTGAGGCTTCAGGTGCTCAATGTATTGAACAGAAATAAGGTCAAGGTGTAATCTAAAGATTGTCTATAGTTATTAACTTATGGGAAAATAAGAGAATAGAGTTTTTCAAAGTCATTAACAAAGAATTGATAAGATAAAATGGCTAGAAGTTGTAACTACACACAGTCAAGCTTGAGACAAATTTAGTAACCTAGCTGTGAAGATAACTGAAAAATAAGAACAGTTTTGTTATCAAAGATCACAAATATATTACAAATACATTGTTTAGCCTGGAGAACAGAAGGCTTCAGGGAAACCTTATTGCGGCCTTTCAGTTCTTAAAAGGGGCCTGTAAGAAAGATGGGGAAAGAATTTTTATCAGCGCCTGTTGCAACAGGATGAGGGGTGATGGTTTCAAGCTAAAAAAGGGGAGATTAAGGCTGTATGTGACGCAAAAGTTCTTTACAGTGAGGGGGGCAGAATTTTGAAGGTAATGAACATCAGGTTGCCCAGAGAGGTGGTGGACGCCCCATCTCTGGAGACATTCAAGGCCAGGCTGATGTGGTTCTGAGCAACCTGATCTAGCTGAAGGTGTCCCTGCCCATTGCAAAGGGATTGGACTATATGATCTTTGAAGGTCTCTTCCAACCTAAATATCAGGACTCTGCACTTATAAAGTCTTTGGTGCTTAATCTGATTTACAGGAAAAGACAGAAGCTGCCCATGCCCAAATATGTGTTTCTGCAGAAATATGGCATTCGTTCAACACTGACCAAGAAAAAAAAAAAAAAAGGCAACCATTACAGCAAGCACTCCTCCCCTGACCAAACCAGACTGAGAAATACAGTTCTCTTCTCTATAATACTCCTGCTCTAACAACCCTAAGTCTGAGAAATAAATCTTGAAAAATGTACATTTCCTCTAAGACAAAAACAAACTTACTAGCAACAAATATTTATCAATTTTTTACATTTTAATAATTCTCCTTATCTAAAATGCAACAGGTGGCATTAAATTTACTTTGCATCTATGATATACCCATTCTATGGTTAACCATGTAATTCCATTTACCAGGAACAGTAGATCATCTTCAGCCATAAAAAAATCTAACTGAACTAACATTAGGGAAACAAACAAACAAACAAACAATGAAACAAGAATAGCATTTTCATTCAGCTAAGAAGAGTTAGATTACAGGGCAATCTGTTCAGCATTTGAAGGATGCCTGGGTAGTAACAATTTTTTATTAAACAGACAGTGCCTGGTTTTATTTAGTTGTAGAGGTACATCAATTTGTTCTTTCTGGTAGCCACTGTGCAACCCCTCAGCTGATTATTGCTGATGTTTTGCAGAGTATGCAGCAGTTAATTACTGTTATTAGTGTAATTAGTTTGCTAAGCTGGCATTGCATGGTCTCAGGATTTAGAGGGTCTTTTTTGTGTATTTTTTGTAACACTGAAAAATAGAGCTAAACCCAGAGGTTTGAGCTGCAACATATTAGCGACCATGAGAGTGCTTGGTTAACTGTCCTGATGCAGATCTCTGAAAGTATTTATAAGGTATATAAGCAAAACCTGTTTCAAAATCAGCAAGACTCTTAGGGTTTAAAACCTACATCAGGCAACCTGAAGTAGGTTTGAACAGTACTGAGTTCCTGAAACTTCTGAGCTGACCTGAAACTTCTGACTGAACCAAAGACTGAATGTCAAGATCTTAGAAATGTGTAGTTCCTGTGTGGGATATACTCAAATGACAGTCAGTAAAAACTTACTTTAAGGTCATTTCAGTTTAATTCCTGGTTCTAGCTTAATTTTGGCCTGTACTTGCAGCAGAGTGTATAGCTCTTCTGGATGTCTGACACAACCTACACAAAGTAATAAATTAGCATACTGCTCTGCAAACAAAACCTGTTTATTTCCAGAAGCTTTAGAAGAGATAACTCGTTTTAAGGAAACTATAATTTATAATTACAATACAGAAATCAATTGCTAGGGATACATATAGCTTTGCACATTTAGTTATACTGAACTCTGTTTTTGGGGTGCTGCTTTTTTCCCCCTGTCAAATAGTGGCAGAGATTTTTTTTTTTTTTCTGCCACTGATTATGAAATGTGGGGACCCTGAAGTAACAATTTTTAAACTATTTGCAGTTTAAACATCATCACTCTGAATGTGATCAGTATCAGGCTTGGATGTGCTGACTTTATCTTCTATTACCAATTCTTACAAAATTTCTACTACACTGAACAGTCCAAATAACAGGAGGTTGGCTGTCCTCCTACCATCTCAGAGAACAGAACTCAAGAGACAAAAGAAAGTAAATATTCTGTAAGCACCAACGTCAACAGAACAACCACCTTTGGTGTCCTCTTCCTCGTTCCTCCCTGTCCACACATATAGTCACAACACTTAGCCCCTTGTAATGAGCATGTAATTTTGAGTGCAAAGACCTCCATACATACAGGCTGAAGTGGCACAGTAAGAAAGCACAAAGAGGGTGGGAAACATAAGATAAAAATGCCCACAGGATCTCTAAAAGTGAACTATGCCCAGGGGAAAAGGAATATTTTAAAAATTCTGCAACTTGTTTCCTAAGAAAAATTCCAAATCTGAATTATTTAATATTGAACAAAATGAGGAATGGAAAGGCTTTCATCTGAGAGAGGTTTCCCACTCTGCAACTCACTACAGACGCTAAAGCTTTTATCATGACTTAAAAAGCAAAGAAAGTGCAAAAAGAAGGGGAAAAAAGCCAGGATATTGTCGATGTATCATCCCATATATCACTTATCTGTCAAAGTATAAACTGGTAATTGAACTTCTGGGTTTTTTTTAATCTCTGATCTTTATTCTACAGAATACTTTCTATTCTGAAACATTTTTTTTACGGTTAAATTCATGACTTACTCAACAGAGTGAATCTAGGTCATTAGGGGAAAGCAGAGCTCATCTTGGAGAATGAAAGTAGTCACTGAGGCCTTTTTCTGCTTTTAATCGAGTGTAAATTAATCCTGCCTACACAACAGTATGTATGATTTATGGATTGACATAAATTTTTCCTTACCTCTAACAGAATTCTGTCAGTTGGACTATCTCTCATGATTCTACTGAAATATTCTGTGTCCTTTCCATGCTGGAAGTTCATAGCCAGTAAATTATGAATGGCCCATCTCCCTTCTTCTGTATTTTTAATTCCAAGTTGCCGTTTTTAACCCCAGAAACTTCACTTTTGTGAAAACTACAGGTTTTCACACTCCCATTAAATGTCCTAACTACGCACTTTGTCCTATTTTCATTTCTCTAGACCACACAGCCACCCAGTTCTTGAATACTCACATGGCCCTCAGGCTTGGAGATGTATCATTACCTTGTATTACAGATTTGAAGCCTTTATTCTCATGAAATCAACAGCTAATGTTTTCTGAACAAGAAGATCTGAATAAACATCATTTGTGCTTTAGAACTCTAACAATAAATGGGAACTCTAAAAGTTTCTCAGTGCATATATGTAAAATTTGGCTTTTATGACTCAGTTTTACTATTATTATGGTATAGTTTGTAGTATCTTTTGTTTTGGTGAGTGAGTATTCAAAATTACATCGTTCTCACAGTAATATCCTTAGGAAAAATTGCTGCCATCTTTTGGATGCACTCAGGGGAAGAAAAAAAAAAGGGGGAAAAAAAACCAACCAAACAAACAAACAAAAAAAAACCCCCAAAAAAAAAGGTGACATTTTACTGAAAGTTCCAGCTGACACATCCTGGATACCTGCTTTACCATTGAAAATTGCAGAAAGTTACTCTAAGAAAACCAGTGTTTTCTTCTTTTCCATTTTATACAGTGATTGTAGCATAACATCTGGCCAAGATTTGTTTGCTTGGTTAAGCAATACTGATGAGAGATAGCCTTTATTGACAGATGTGACACTTAAGTTGAAGCCAAACGTAACAAGAAAACAGATACAGAGAGGAAATTATATCCACTCCGAATAATTAATTTTTTTCTGCATCTATACCTTGTCTTGCTGTTTGAATGGGAAATAAACTTGTTTGAGCTACATAATTATTACAGTTTAGTTTCACAGCTTATTTATCCTGCAATTTCTTTGAAATCTAGCCTGGATATATTGTATTATCCTTTCTCTGTTCTGTGTTTTCTTCTTCCCTTTTTCTTTTGAATTCACACAGATGTAATCAAATGCTTGTTGTGTTGCCAGCTCAATACACTGGCTTCTGAGACAAACACTGCACGTTCAGCGAAGTCTTTTTAAGAACTGAGAATGCTTGTGTCAGTGAGAATAAATCAAAGGTGATAATATCTGGGAAAAAGAAAACATTGTCTGGAGAAAATAATGACTCTTCTGAAGAGATATCATTGTCAGACACTAGCATATCTTGCCAGCGCTGGACAGTGATATTAAAATAAGCTGCAAATCTACCTTATCACCTGGAGTGAGACTCAGACATGCATTCTGTAACTGCCTGGTAAGGAGAGAAGACTAACACCAGCTAAGCCATAATGACACTCAGCAAAAAACTCAAAAGGAGATGCAGGAAAGGGAAGACAGGCACTGTATGCATCCCCCGACTTTGCACTATGCAGCTGACTTACTTTGCAGTTAGTTTCATTTCTGCCTGAGCACAAGGACCGGCAGGCCAACAAGTGACATCCATACTGTTCACACCATCACCCCTCACCAACTGTTAAGAGGAATATGACCGCTTGCTGCTAAACTAACAGCAGCAAGCTCCTCAGTGGAGCCCACGTTAGTTTTACAGAACCTTCCAATTAAAAAGGCTTATAACATTTAAGTCTGCAACAAATGAAGCTGATTCACGGCCCCAGTCATGAACTATTATAAAATGAGTCTTTTATCCAAGCCATGTACAAGAGAAAGAGGAATGAAACCCCTCATTAAACAATGTTCTTGTTCTGTGAACTTCAGACTCCCAATCCACCCCTTCTCCCCAAATATGCGGTTGCTGAAACTTACCGCTTTTGCCAACTCCCCCAGCTCCTAGCATCACCACCTTGTACTCTCTGGAGCCTGCTGAAGAACTGCTGGAGGAGCTGATCATTTCGTTTTCTAGCTCCATCTTGCACGAGGCAGAAGAAGGTAGCAAAAGGGAGGAAAAAGCAACTGACAGGTGCTTTCTCTGACCTTAAACAACTATAAAAGCTGCATTGGAGGAAAAAAAAAAGGCGGCAGAAAGGAAAGGTATAATGCAAGAGGTACGATTTATCAGCCTCGCACTCGCTGCTGTGCCTGTGTAGCTGGAGAAGGTCTCATAGCAACCACTTTAACAGCTTCCAATAAAAATCTCTCTCTGCCCCCTCCCAGCTCCATATCATTCTCTCTGTTTCTCTTCCTGGACAGAAGCAGTTTTGTGAGGCTAAAGAGCCCTGGTACCTCTGGGTGTTGCTGTGTCACTGGAATCAAATTGAGCAGACCCCCCAGGAAAAGAAACTGGATCAAATTCCTTAATTATGATGCTTGTTATTCCATGTAGCACTTGTTCGAATCTTAAACAGTAACAAAACAGACCAGGAAACCTTCTTGTCACCTTGGAGTTTAATATTCATGTTGTGTTCATCAAGTTTGCCAAATTTACATTAGATATGAAATAAACAGTAACTTTCAAGAGCCTTTGTTCTTCATGAAGCTTACTTTAAAGCACAGAAGTTTTCTAAGATTAGTTCTGCCCCCACACCAATTCTGTTTTAGTTCAGTCTGCAACCATTACTTGCAGAAATAAGCCAGGTATTTTTTAAACAAGGCTTGTTTATTCTTTTTCTTTTTCCCCACACAGAACTTCAGGAGATTGAGATTTAAGGGAGGGGAAAAGATAAATAGATTTATCCAGAAAACACCCATGCTGGCAAAGAAGAAAACCGAGAACCAAATTGTTCTAAGTATTTAATACTAATATCAAGCAATTTAGCTAACCGACTTGGTCAGCACAAATAAGTAAGAATAGAATAAAACTAAAAGTTTGTGAATGTCATCCAATGTGAAAAAAACCCCCGTAGAATTATTCAGTGAAAACTTAACCACAAAAGACTGCAGCACTTCATTGATTTCTAATGTCATTAATAGATCTGATATATTTAAAAAATGTAATAAGTAACAAAATACTTTCCCAGCTTTAACCATTATGCAGTGTTTTTGAGGACCAAAAAGCATCTACTGAAAAAGGGGTAGGAAGCAAAAACTGTCACTCCTCTGAGTAATGCTGGGCCTTCATGACAGGTGGAACTACTAAGATGACAGGGAAAGGGAAGCAGGAGAGGCAACTAGTAAAGTGCCTTGGAAGCCTTCATCTGTCTACTTCTCCAGTTACTTCACAGAGAGAAAATGTGTGCCACTACATACGAATACAAAATTAAAAGTTGAAAGGCAAAAAAAAAAAAAGCCAAAAAATCATAGCCTGATGAAGGAGGTTAATTTGAAGAAAATTAGGAAGAGGAAAAGGTATAGAAAGGCATACGTATGAAAGACAGTTTAACGGACTAAAAAAATGCATGAATAAACAGAAGAGATAGAATTCTGTTTAGAATGGAGAAAGTGAACAGAACATGAATACTCATTTTCCCCTCATAACAAAAAATTAGGAAACATCAATGACACACAAAGTAGCTGGGATCAAAACTTGTTAAGAGTCATGTCTGACTTCAGTAACTTGCCAATTAATGTTTCGGGCAGCAAAAAAGAACTTTTAATGAAAAAGAATTTAAATGCAAGGAAATACAAAATCCACTATTAAAATCACCACCTCTTGCTTAAGAAGTACTCAATTTACACCAACAATTTTCCCAATGCTGGGAAAACAATGAAGAATCAGATTACAACAGTCTGTTTGCAGATGAAGAGCAAAAGACAACAGAGAGAGAGTTTTCTGAGAACCTCCAGAATCAGGATGCACTACTGTTGTCCTACATGATTTCTGTAATAACCATGCTGTGAGCAGCTTTGTCTTATCAGGGCTGGGTGGCTGTATGGTTCTATTGATACTTAGATGCAAACCTCAGAATTCAGAATGACTTGATCATCAGAACATAAAATAGGACTTAAACAGAAGCTTCTGACTGCTATAATGTGATGTCTAAATATCAAATTTCAGCGGAAAGAGACAGGTAGGTCAGTAAATTCCTGTTGTAGATCAGTGAATCCCTGTTGTGACTGAAATTCCATTTTCATTAAAATCATTCTCAAGTGCTCAGTATTGATACATTAGATAAAATTAATAACAACACCAAAATGACTGCTTAGAGTAACTGGGTTTTCCTGGTAATCTCCCATCAACACAGCAACCTGCTACTCAGGAGAGTGTAACCTCATAGCAGCTGCATTTGGCTAACATTAAAACGTCAGGAAAGTGAGTGGCTGTGCAAAATATTCCAAAAGAAAAATATTTTAAAAATAAAAATGTGATTATAATGTACAGAGAACAGATAAGAACTAGTCAGATTACTTTTTTTCCAGCTGTTGGTGTTTACAAGAAAAAAGCTGCAAGCCATTTTTTCTTTGGTTTAGAGCTAGAACATGGGGAAGGGATACAAGAAATGGAAGAGGCTACAGAAGGGAATTATGTTAGAACAGGAAGCAGAACTAAATGGAAAGCCACTTCCTCATCTAGAAAAACAAGGACAGTATTTTTATAGCAGAAAGAGTGGAACTGAAGCATATTTTATCAGTTGAATGAGGATTAACCATTTAAAATATCTCTTTAAAGACAGATACGTGTTTATTAAACAGATTAATAAGTATCATGACATTATATAAATACTTGGACAAACATACCCTCCTAATTTTCACACAGATGTGTCCATAGCCTTACGAGGTGATACTTCACTCCCATCTATAATGCAGGACTTGTTCTAATTGGTTTTCATCATAACTTCCTATTGACAAACAGCCTACTCTGCCCTAATTTCATTCAGTCCAGTACCAGAGAACAAGTATTTCTCTTCATTCCTATGTACAACAACATCAGTCTTCCTGCTCCCACCTGAGCAGAAAAGTACAAGATTTTGCTTCCAGTCTGCTGCCAAGAAAATTGATACTGAGATAATTTGAAATGACTCAGCATGAAACACATAATAGAGAGGGAAAAAAACACCCACATAAATGCTTTATGGACAAGAGAAGAAAGAGTAAAAGATGCAACAACTGAACCTGAGATACTAACATTTTTATAAAGAGTTACTTACTCCACAACAAATTCCAATCCTGTTTTATCTGCTTTCCTGTGCTTTTTCATTTAAAAAAATTCAAACTTTGAATTCGTATTTTTTCATTCCATATTGAAATAGCTGTATGCTCAGATATTTAAGGTCTTAAGCAAAAGACAACATACAAATAGGTAAGTTAGAAGTAGATGAGCTTTTTTCTAGAGAAAATGCCATTAGAAAACACATCCCATTCATCCTACACCCCCATTTGCTCTGGGGGTGTTGAATAAAATAATGAGATGTTAATACAACATGTAAATGTTCTAAATTGTTTCCTAGGGCACTTTATGTTGAGGAGATTTTATCAATTAACCTGGGTAAATATTCTTGACATTAGGCAGGGAGCTTCTGAGTTTAAAAACTAGAATAGCAAACAAAATGCAAATCTTGACAGATTTGTACTCCATTAAGTGATGGGTTAAAGGCATGTGAACCATTAAATAATAAGCAAATATGCATGAACCTACTAGGGTCCATGCCATTATGGAAACACTGACCACTCTTTTGTCCTTCATGTTCACATATTAGGCACAGCAGAGAGAGGAAATGTAAAAAGCATCCTTTATAGAAAGGAATATAAACCCCCTTGCTGAATTGTTACAGAGCTGCTATGGCAAGAAAGAGTGCTAATGCAGAAATCATTGCACCTGAGAAAAAAATGCATTTGGCACACTGTCTTGATCATTTCTGAGCAGCATAATAAAGAAATTGCTAAGGGACTTGTAAAAAATTTTAAACTAAAATTTTACATTAAAAGATTTAACATATTCATTCTTAAATATGCTGAACACCTCTGAATCATATTGTTAGGGGACCTCCAGCATACCACAGAAGCAGCTGAGCATTTGTGGAATTTAGATTCCTACTACAAATACCCAGTAGTAAAATCACACATCCGCCACCGGCAGGCACCTTGGCTTCCTTAGATAATCCCCATCCTTTTTCTATTCTTCAAATTACTCATCTGTATGATGGCTCACTGTGTCACATACAGTATACTTGATGGGACACTTGACAATCTCCCACCCTGAAGCTGGCTCTTCAGCTCAAGCTGTTGAGGCATAGGCCTTTTGTTCTGAAGTTCCTGTTTCTGTCCCTAGCGTCATTCAACATACTGTCCCCTGCCTCCGCTGCAATGGATTTTAATTTAAGCCTTATTAGTATGTTCAGTGGCAAAAAAAAAAATGAAAGGAGAAAAGATGAAAGACTGACTATTAACAGATAATGTGAAACAACTTCAGCGTCCACAGAGTGAAGATACATTGTGGTTTTGCTCTTGTCAAAGAAGGAAGGTTTATCGTGAACAACATCTACTTTTTGATTATCCCCAGTCAAACAATGCAACTAATGTACCTGCTGTGCAGAGGTTTGAGATACAGGGGCAGTTTATCACATTTTTGAGAACACTCAAATAGTATTAACTTTAAAATTTTTACAAGTGACTACTCAAACTTCTTATAGAGCAGAAGCACTGAAGGTCATGTCTTAGACATCGTCAAAGGGAAAAGCTATTTTCTCTGGGTTTCCAATAAGGTTTCACAAATTATTTATGATCTTACTGTCAAGAAGCACTAATGATCGCAGGTCATTTATGGATTTCTGTTGAATCTTAATTACATTCATAGATAACACTTTTATACGTTCAAATGCAACACTGATATTCGTAATGTCAAAATCTTAAAGATCTCAAAGCCTTAACTGCAGATAAACATGTTCTCTGTGATCATGAATACATGTTTATTCTAAATTCATTCACCTTCCAGTGCTTTTGCTAGGAAAGAAAATTATAAGCACAAATATAATACGAAATAGTATAAAAATAGCATTAGAAGAGCTCTGAAGAGGTCATCTTTCTCATCCTTGTCTCACTCCACAAATCCATTTAAGTAAATTGAATAATATTTGCTTAACCTTATTTTGAAGTCTTCCAAGAAAGAAATTACTCCAGTTTTTCAAATGCTGAAATAAATTTCCTCACTACCCTGTTAAAAATGTCTTTGAAACCCAAATGCCTTTCATTACACAGATATATCACTTTTCATCCTACCTGCTACAGGTATTGTGAAAAGTCATAGTGAATATACTGAACACAAATTTAAATAGTTAGTGAATCAAATTAACATGGTAAATATGTTGTTCTCAGCCTTCTTTTTTTCTTTCATGCTTACTCTTTTTCACCAGAAAAAAAATAACTATCAATCCTCCTTCATAGGTCATTTATTAACCTTTTATGCTGCTTTTTTCTCTCAAGACTCTCCACTGACTGTTTTGAAGCGTGCTTCCCAAATCTTGCCACATTATTGTTTCAAGACTTCATATAACATGGATTTACAGCTACTGCTAGTGCATATCCAGCTTAGTACAGTTACAACAAACACAAGCAATCAATATTAAAAGTTGTAAAGTTTTTTGGGCTTTTTATTTATTCATTTTCTAATCTGTGTTTCAATGGTATCAGTGACAAATCACAATCTACTGGGATTGTATCAATTTATGACTTTTAGCTTTGCTACTCTCTTCTTTTCAAGCCATCTTCATCATATTTATTTCTTGAAAAAAAGATTATTTCAGTTTTGATTGCTACAAAAAAGAAGATTCTCTCATTTTGACTGTTACACTGAAAGCATTTATGGATGATGATAATGGCCACATCCTGGAAGTCCTTGCACTTGAAAACAGCTTTCTGAACTTCACTTCAAGCATGTGAATTTTAACACTGAACCATGTCAAATGGTGCATCACTAGGGGAAAAAAAAAGCAGCAGACAGACTCTTGAATTTGATCTGGTATCAGTCATTCACTTTTCAATTTGCTGTACATATCAGGTAAACCTACAGACTACCTTCAGCTTCATCACAGAAACACCAAACATTTTTCAGATTTACCTTTTCAGATTTCATATTACCCTGGACTTTCCTACTATTACAGATTATTTTCCATGTTGAGATAATTTTATTCTAGGAATCCATTTGTTTATCGGTATTCTGTTAGTTGAACAGAAGTGAGTACTTCTGCAGTTTTCATCTGTTGCAATTAGCAACAATTTTCTGAGCGCATAATTAAAATAAATGACTGTACCATTAACAAGAAAAACAAAGTCAGTTCCTTTAAAATCATCAGTAAAAAGGTTTCTTCCAGAAAATTCAGACTTATAGTTTGCTAAATCTTCCACTGGACATATTGTTTCCTATGTTGAACAAAGGAACATTCACCAAGTTTAGAGTAACAAAAGCTTGGACTCAGCTATCTCATGGGCTGAACAATGGATGACAAGAAATGAGACAAAAAGGAATATATATATATATATACTGCAGTGGGTTTTCTTTTTCAGCTGTGGGAGTTCAATCTCTTCTTAACTAAAGATTTCTGATGTCGCTTTGTATATACCTAAGCTTGAATTCTAATGAATCTGCTCGTTTTGATAACTTCCATTCTGTTTAAAAAGACTGGTTTTATATGTAAAAATAGCACTAAAATCACCAGTAATCCTGCATGAAAGGTATCAGTACATTTTACAAATCTGACATAAACTCTTTCATTTAAGCTCTTGTCAAGAGGATTATGAGCTAGGTAAGTATGTAAATGTATTTATTTGGGAAGTTCCTACAGAGTTGTGTGGTAGAAGATTAAAAATATCCCACTTGTGATTTCCACTGCAATCGATTCAAGATCTGCTTCTACCAAAGACACTAGACCCTGCAGTCTGTCACTAGTTAGTCTGTTAATCAGTTTAAAGATGCTATTCTTACAAAATATTGTAAGATCAATAGGCTTACGTGTTAAGAAATGAGTTAATCTAACCTCTGCATGACACAAAAAGCAAAACAGTGCAGTAAGTTTATAATGTTAATGAACCATAGGTGAAAAAATCCATCACTGTAGGCTTCATTGTATCACTAACTGCTTAAAATCTATAAAGCTCAGCTTTAGCAAACAAACAAAATTAGAAAACTGGTGAAAAATCACAACCCCAGTTCTTTTTTAATTTGTTAAAGTCAAATTTTTGTTAAAGAATCATCAAAGATAAGACTGTGTATCAGGCTGATCTTCCATGATTTAATATCTGTTTTCATACCACAGAATGATAGAATTTAGGTTGGAAAAGACCGTGAAGATCATTGAGTCCAACTCTTAAGCCAGCACCATGAAACCATGTCCCTGATGACTTCTACATGTCTTTCAAACACCTCCAGGGATGGTAATTCTACCATTTTCCTGGGCAGCCTGCTCCAGTGTTTGACAATTGCTGTTTTCTTTGTTCTATGGAGAAGAGAAAACTTCTTTTTAGGAGAAAGAAGGATGAAGACATGGACAGCTCTGAAAATTAAAATACTGAACTGATTGAGGGGTTAAATTTATCAAGTGATGACTTTCTTGCAACTAACAGCAGCATGCCAAGATCACGAAAAGCAGTCTCTTTAGATGCCCACAAATGGAGAACCTTCTGTCTGCTCAGCAAAGAATATTTCAATTAAATATTCACTGGTATTCCTACAAAATTAGCAAAAATATAGCCTGAAGGGATTAAAAAAAAAAAAATGAGCCATCTTCAGTGACATATCATTATAAGAACTCTGGGAAATGACAAAGAGAAGCTCAGATCTTCTGACTACATCATTTTAAATTAAAAAAAAAAAAAAAAAACGAATTAACGAATGGTTAGCTAGATAAAATTTCTGTGAAGTGCTTTCAACAATGATTGAATAAACAAATATTTTATTATCTTAGGATTACAGATTTCTCTTGACAAGGTACCTGTATTTGTTCAAATTCTGTACTGAAGATCACCTCAAAAGGCCACAGTCAATAAAGCCAGTAAATGCGATGGGGGGAGGGAGGGAGGGGAGGTGCGTAAGCAAAGCTAAATCCCCTCACGTTTGTCTCACTTCAACTCAGAAAACTCATAAATCGGCCAAGTCCTGTGAAATCAAAAAAGTTAACTAAATTGCATACTGAAATCATACAATCAGAACTTCTCCAAGTGGGCACACTGCTGACAGAAGCTGATTTTACATTTGAATAAAGTCACACTGTTTCTATGTTTACTGAGTTAATCTGTGTTTCTCTTCCAGAAGAAATCAGTTTGATTTTAAACAGTCTGGAAGTTCACAGAAGCTGTTGGCACTTTCAGCTAAAGCTATCTTGAAATACAATCCCTTGAACAAAGCAAAAAAAGTATTGGTGGTAGGTAGCACTTGATTGTGATTCGGCTGAATCACAGCAGGAGTGCTATACAAAGGTACCTTGACACACATGTGAACTGGGCCAATGCCAACCTTACAAAGTTTAACCAAGTCAAGTGAAAGGTCCTACACCTGGGTGGGGGAAATCCCTGCTACAGCTGGGCACAGCTACAGGCTGAGCAGAGAAGAGATTCAGAACAGCCCTGCGGAGAAGGACTTGGGGGTGTTGGTTGATGAAAAAATGAACATGGGTCGGCTTCAGTGTGCACTTGCAGCCCAGGAAGCCAAGCTTATCCTGGGCTGCATCAAAAGGAGTGTGACCAGCAGGTCAAAGGAGGTGATCCTGCCCCTCTACTCTGCTCTTGTGAGACCTCACTTGGAGTATTGTGTGCAGTTCTGGTGTCCTCAACATAAAAAGGACATGGAACTGTTGGAACAAGTCCAGAGGAGGACCACGAGGATGATCAGGGGACTGGAGCACCTCCCGTTTGAAGACAGGCTGAGAAAGTTCGGGCTGTTCAGCGTGGAGAAGAGAAGGCTGCATGGAGACCTCATAGCAGCCTTCCAGTATCTGAAGGGGGCCTATAAGGGTGCTGGGGAGGGACTCTTCATGAGGAACTGTAGTGATAGGACAAGGGGTAAGGGGTTCAAACTTAAACAGGGCAAGTTTAGACTGGATATAAGGAAGCAGTTCTTTACTGGAAGGATGGTGAGGCACTGGAATGGGTTGCCCAGGGAAGCTGTGAATGCTCCATCTCTGGCGGTGTTCAAGGCCAGGTTGGACAGAGCCCTGGGTGACATGGTTTAGTGTGAGGTGCCCCTGCCCATGGCAGGAGGACTGGAAACAGATATCTTAAGGTCCTTTCCAACCCTAACTATTCTATGATTCTATGATTAATCTATAATTAGTGATGGAGAAGCGTCCCATGGCCTAGTCCATAACCAAATTCTTCTAAGCAACTGAGCACAGAGTTTTGAGATGAGGAACCATATGTCTCCATGCAAAAAAAAAATCTATTTTATGCATTAATCTTGATGACAAGTAAATCAAAATGGTAACAAATACATCCACCTCCCATATTCTATCCTATTATGTCCAAAAATTTCTACTCATGCATCTTCCTTTTGATTTTTCTTTATTTGGAATGAAATAAATATATATACGTACGAACTCATAATAACACATATATGTACAGTATAACTTACAGAGGGTATTTTAAAACAAGACCTAAAACACTACTCAACAACATTATTTCCTAGCATGCATGCAACTGGTGTGGAATTTTACCGTTTTCTTACTGGCCATGTTGTTCCATGGCTCCAAGAGATGAGAATGATATTAATCGAGAAGCCCTTTAACTTGCTGCCTGCAAGAACACAGTAGCTAATACAAATGTCTTACCCAATTTTCTCATAAGAAAAACTCGAATGGGAGCCACATCTGGTCAGCTCTTAAGTTCCAAGTACTTTTTCCTTTCATAAGATCAGGTTTAGAGTTCTGACACAAAAGCCCTGAGGATCAGAACACCTGTGTTAGACTCAGTTTTGGAGACAAGCAGAATTTTATATGCGCCCATGAGACAGTTTTTAGTACTTCTTGCTGTCTGCGGATACTAATGTACCTAGATGACACATTAGTATAGCTATGGTTATGCATGAAAAGGGCTAGACTGCAAAATTTATTAGTTTTGCTGTAGCTGTTTGCGGTAGCGGGATCTTGGTAATATAACAAAAGGAAAAGGGTGAGACAATAATGGGTCTTTAATGGGAAGGAGTACACAAATACCATGTTAGACAGAGGCTAACAAAGAGCTCAAAAGAACTTACATTCTTCGTATTAACTATAGACCATAAAGGATTCTTGAACACTGGCACCCACCAAAGGCCCTGATACATGTCAGGTGAAAAATGCAGCTCTTCCAGAACCCTGAGTGGACTTCAGGAATCCTGTAGCATCTCAGGTTATCCTTTGTGACATCCTCATTTTACACACATTAAGTAGGCTGCTCAGTGTTGCATTTCTATTATCTATGCATACCCTTCAATCTTCGGGACAGGAAGTTTACAGAACTTAATTCGAAAATCAAACCCTATTTTTTATGTAGGCTGTTTTTCAAGGCATCTTTTACTTCCATGCAGTCTTAAGGAGAATTTCAGGTCTATTTCAAATCAACCCAAACACCTTTTTTTCTTTCTGCTCACACTTGCATTTTCATTCATACTTAAGTGACTTTAAAGACTTGCACATTCCAGTGGTACTAGAATGTTCTACCTTGTCTCTCAGACCACACCTGGAAAGGGCCTCTTTTTGTGTTGTAACATGCCTTCCATTTTTCATTAAGTTCCTCAAAAACTTACTTATACTTTCTTTGTTCTAAAGCAACAGCTACATTTTTTTAATCACACTACTCAAGTTTTTAATAAACCATACACATCTCAGTTAACAGTACAGCAACTGATGCTCTCATCTAAAGGACCACTCTTTGTTCAGTATTGTTAGAAAATCTCTCTCAGCATCTGAACCACCTGATGAGAAGCAGACTATGGCTTTGATGCAACTATTGTCTGTCATCCATCAATATTCTCTACAGCATTTAAGCCACTCATGCTTCAGAAAGATTATGAGACACATGGGCTTTAATGGGAGAATCTGCATGTAAATTTAAAATGGATGGTTTACTTTTTTCTCAGAGAACTGGAAAAGGCGACCTCTTTTATGACACACCACTCTGATTATCCTGAAATCAGATTATCTTCTACCCTGAAGAGCACACTCTTACATTTTTATTAAATCAGCTTCTAAGATAAAGACCATTGCTATGTCTTACTTTTTTTACATACAGGAATAGATGTTCCGTTCTTTTAGAAGGTGGTCTAGTTCCAAGTTTGCCTGAAGTGAATGGTATCTAGATTTATTAAGCACCTCATTAAATACAATTAAATTCTTTTACGAATTCAGTGTTATTTCTCTGTGAAATACTGACTTGGAAAAATGTTACAAGTTAGCAAAAAAAAAAAAAGGGGGGGAGAGCAAAATACCATGATAAGGATTCACTGACTGAGGAGATGCATTTGAGATATTGTAAATACACTTACAGGTAAGTAAGAAAGATATTGTTCATTTCCAGTTATAGTAAATGCTACATAACTTAGCTACATGACTTAGTTTAGTAATTCCTTAATTATCTTTGACATCTTTTTCATTTGGCTATTTGTAACATAAATCTATTTGATCATACAGAAAGCATAGCTGACAACAGACTTATTAAATAAATGTGTCAAAATAAATTTAATTACAACTTTCATATCATATTAATCTCCACTCACCGTAATGCATAGGCATCACTAAAATTTTTTCAAACTTTTTATTTTGCAGAACAGAATTATCACTGCTGTTTGCCTTTCCAGCTGTTTTCTTCTGTTTGTGCTCAACGTCACCATTCATTTGTATGACAGAGTGAGTGACAGGATTATCTCATTTAAATATTCTTATAATTTGTATTCATATAAACAGGTGCTACACAACTTTATTCTAACTAACAGAAGTTTTAATGGCCAAACTCACGCAGACAATCAAGAAAGCCCTCTGGAGAAAGTTCCTTCCCTGAGCCCTCAGAATCCCAAAGAAAATATTCCCAAAGCAAATCTCAAATACAGAATATGCCAGCCTGCATTTCTTTATCTTCTCATGTATATGCAGTAGTGATTCATCTGGCAGGTATGGGCCATGAACCATGCTAAAGAATCTTCCAATTGCAGCAGAAATGTAGTTTAATGAGTCCCATAAAAATCACCAAGTCTGACACTGGGAGGACATTGGGAATATTAAAATTGAGATTCAGGTGTCTGGAGAGCATGGGTGCACATTACCATACATTTCCGTAAGCCTGTAAACTATTCTTGTCCTGCTACAATTTGCACAGTATAGCAATTAATTGTGGATTATCTTTATAGGAAAACGGTGAATGTAATCAGTCAAATTTAATTGACAGCCCACTGGAACTTAAGAACATTTGATTTTCTAGAGTCCTGAATCTTTGGAAACCTCAAATTAAAGACAGACAATTAAGACTGATACTGTCAAAGACTATCCAATTAATCACAATTTGTTTACCAATGCATTTTACAAGACAGTGATTGCCTCATATCTTGTACGGAAGAAAATAATGTCAAACAGATGTTTTCTTGCCACATTTTATCTTTCAGATGGGCTTTCATTTTCTTTCCTAAACCACTGGCAATGTAAGTAGTTCCTTATGACTCGCTGTTCTTTTTTCACTCATGTGCAAAGCTTCATCTATTCATATTTTTCTTAACACACTTTATGTAGATATCATATGTAATAATTGTAAAATTTATTTCACAAACATTTCTTATGTTCGATCCACAGAATTTTATCCAGTTTATGACTGAATTTACATCTTCATTTCATCTACTACCCTGGTATTTGTTTGCACAGGATTCACTGAAGTATGCAGTAGAAGGATATCTGATTTGCCTGTTGCTTGTTACTTGCCCAGTCTTCGGGCAGGATTACTCAGTCACTTAAATTTTAGTACCAAAAAATCCAGGTTTTCTTTTTTCCCCACACTTTGGATTTGGTTTGGAGGTAATAATAATAATAAACTGGAAAAACTGGAAATCTGAGCTTCTCCTGTCTACCTACTTCTCTTCAAATTGATGAACAGTCACAAAGATCTCTCCAATTAATTAATATCCTCCAGAACAATCACTGGCATCACATTTCTTCATCAGAATCATTCACAATCACAGGAGACTTTTGCACTGATGTTTTCCCAACGTAGTCTTCAACAGCATTATGAGATGTGTGTGTGCTTGTGCATGTGCGTGCATGCACTTATCACGGTTATGGAAAAAGATAGTAGTGGGTCCTCAAGGTATTTCCAGAAGCTACATAAAGGTTTTCTGAAAGGGCATCATATATCTGAAAATAATAATTTCGCAGAATGATTATTTTTATTCAAACTGAAGTCTGAATCTACAGCGCTCAGGTTTTAATGAGACTTTAATACAAGAATCGCGCTGCTCTGGATTTCTTTCTTGTTCCCCTTTGGCACTCTTACTGGAATGAAGAGAACAGTAAGAGAATCAAATCCTCAACCCAATAAAATATATTTTTGTTTACAACTTTGATCCAGCTAAAGCTTTTTCACCAGGTTTCCCATATTGCTTGTTGAGGGCAAAGGGAGAAACCCTTTCCACTTAAATATCGCATGGGATCAACAGCTGCATTTGTGATGTGCTATAAAACTATATCTGTCATGCAGATTTTAGATCTGGATAGCTCATCCTAATCTGCCTATATACCAGTAAATCAACCCAGTGAAAATCTTTTACCAATGTGAATAAGCTAGTAGTGAGTCCTGTAGTAATATCTGCTGTATTTTGGTCTCTAGAAAAGAAAAAATCACATAGGTTTTTCTTAACTCTCCCCGTAGCTGCCTGACATTGTGTCAGTTGTATTTAAGAAGTATTTTATTTTAGTAAAACTCCCAAACTGGAGACATCTACTTCAGGAAGCCAGTCAGAAAAGCTCTTAAAAATCTCTATGGCTCTTAAACTAGCGTGAAACCCCTTTTACCCTTATTTTCCTTTAATCTTGTTTACTTTACCAGCCAGAACAGTACAAACCACTGCTTATTACAAGAGGAAACTATTAACAATTCACAGTCACGTCCTTCATAAGAAAATATGTCTCAGTACCCATAAACAATTAGTTCCAAATTTACATCATGTTTACTTCAAGTACCTAAAAACTCCTGATAAAAGATGAGAGTCAGACACATCCATAAATCACAAACCTGCACAGCACTTTCAAAGTCTGAAACTGGTTTTAAGGATTTCTAAGAAACAGGTGTCTCTGGAATTACCTGAAGTGCTCAGGGACCCAAAAACAAGAGAACATGACAGGTACAGATTTCAAAGTGGAGTTTCACTTTATGTCTGACACTAGAGGCTATGCACTGGTGCTGAGCAGTATCCACAGAGCAGTCAGAGCATATGGCCTAACATAATGTATGACAAACCCTGATTTTAAATAACAGCCCTCGAGGGCTGAAAAGTGTGCCCTATGGCAACACTCCTATAATGTTTCACTGCCACTCTTCTTGGGCATACAACTCTATGTTTATATCTACTAATAAACACAACAGTAGAGGCAATAATAACCAGAATTTGCAAAGGAATTTGGGAACTATTTGCAGAATATGCATTATGGTAAAGTAATACTAGAGTTAACACTCTGCTTCTCAGCTTGCTGCAGTGTGAATGGCAACAGTCCCTCCAAATAACCCAACTTTAGCTGAAGGAAAAAGCAGTCTGGCTTACTAAGGAAAATACATGGATGGAGATAAGACAGTAAGAGAGGGAGAAAAAGGAAGCAAAGGAGAAAAGAAGAAAAAGATAAAGAAAGACAGGAAGACAGAAAACTGGAAAAAGATGGATAAGAAAGAAGAGAGGGTTGATTTGGATCCTTTATAGCTAAAAATTTAGATTGTCTAAATGCCATAGTTACACATATACCAGAAAATCTGTACCCAACACTATCTATTCTCAGGGCAACATAAAAGTAATTGCTTCTGTGGCCTGTTCAGCAATTTCCCATTGTGCTTATCATACCCAAAAATACTGTGGTCTACACAACAAGGCAATCTGAAAATTCTACTGTTTTGTTTCACTCCAGGTATTTCTGTTCAGTTTCTCCATCCAATCAGCATGCTTAATGCAGGCATCTAACACACCAGAAGAAGTGATTTCTTTTCAGAATTTCATTATAGCTAGCACTCATTTTGTTCAAAGAGACTTTTTTCCATTACAGTTCTGCACCTTTTTGAAATCACATTTCCTATACCAGAGAAGAAGCCCTTTACTTTCAGTCCATAAGCAATTCAGGGAAAAGAGGTAAGAAGTCATTTTCACTTAAGGTGCCAGCACTCAACACCGTCAAAAATGAAAGAAAAAAAAGAACCAGAACTGTCATTCCAGGTCCACAGCTCTGTTTAAAGAATTTAGGAACTCAATCACATAACTCAGATCTTGGAGGGGAACATACTAAACCAGCAAATATTGGCTGCTAGGACAGATTCCATTTGCCTTTCTGCAGCTTTTCTACTATGCAGACAAATAGGATTGATTGGGAAGTGCTATAAGAACACAGCTCTGACATACTTGTTGGGTCAGTCAGCTAAGGATGAGCCCTGCATTCCAGCTGATGGTTTCTGAAGAATTCATGCTAGTAACTTCAGAAGCAGCAGCATCTTACTGATAACTTGCAGAGCCAGAAAGTGCCTGCTTTCAGAATGGCTGAATACTTCAGGCAGCTGCTACCTAACCCTGGCAGCATGTAAATGCAGCATTTCATCAATTCAGCAACCTCCAAAACTTCACCCAGCAATTACACTCCCTTTACACAGCATATTTCCTCAACTTTTGTAGAAGTAATCAGCACTCCTGATGCAGTATTTTACTGGGTTTACATAGCTACTCATGCCTTTCCACCTGCACTGCACTGAAAAGCACATTTACACTTGCTGTAACTATTTTAGATAACCATAATGATACCGCAATTTTTAAACGCTCTGTGTACTAGACACTCCTCATTCCCCATTTTCATGAGATAGCATAGAGCTGTCAGGAAGTTTAGATTTTCATTATCACTGGTGACATGGATATGAATGATAGCGATTTGATAAGCTGGACATCACGTTCAGCATCATTTCCTTGTGTAGAGTACAGGCATTAAATATCATGATGATAGAAGGTGCAAAATGTGATGTACACTTGCAGCAAAAAATCCTTCAGTGATTGGCATTCAAGCAGAATAAATGGATTGCACTTAACCAGCTGAAAGCAAGCATTCCCCCCATCACAAAGGAAACAGGCATCAAATGACTCTTGAATCTCTGCAGTCATATAAGAAAATGAGTTCCCAGAAAGCTGCATTCCTTCCTTCCTTTCATTAAGCATAATGACAAATATAAAGTAAATATTCAGGGCCTAACTATTCCTTATCTGATAGTTTGTGGGTTTGGCACAGAAAGATTTTCAGAAGCCAGGTATTAGGCACAGTCTAAAACTATTAAAAATCATGACACCCCAAATTATCAAGTAGCCACAGAAGGCTGCATCAGCATTCACCCTTGTGACTTCCCGTTCTCCCTGCATATAATTTTTCATAGCATGAAACAACAACAGGACAACAAGACAACATGCAGTTCAGCAGATACTTCGGCAGTAAATTCTTACTACAGCTCTGAGCGAATAACAGAATCAAAACTATGAAGTGTTGCTCTCCCATCTCCTACACAGATGCATACGCACACTGCTAGTGAGTAAGTTTTTCCTTTTAGAACATTCCTGCCTGGGTGTCCACATAATGTTTCCCTGCACACAGGGAAATGATAAGTACAAAATACTCAGTTCAGTGCCATACACAGTACTCCTGTATCTTGAGATTATCCACCCAAAAATCAAACAACAGAAATGGAAGTCAAAATGTTTTACAGGACCTGTAAGAGGGTACTCACTATTACTGCTACTTACAATACACACTTGACTAATTTTCTTGGACATGCACCTACAGGAAATGTGCAATGTATACAGAATACAACTGTGCAAAATATAAGAATAAAACACTTTCTTGTATAGGTAGAAAGCTGAGAGATTGCTATGAGAATTAGAGAATTATATTTTAAATGTACAGATGAAGGAAAACGTTAGTCTAACAATGTGTAACAACATGTACATAAATCAAGTAACAACTGCTATTTCCCAAGAGAAGTGACTGGTACTAAATGTTAGTGGAAATGTCTTTTCTTTCTCCTGTAAATCTGTATCCCTAATTAACACAAATTAAAAGCCTAGCAGAAACCTGACTTTGCTCTTGTAAACCATTGCAGCAAGATCTTTCAGTCCCTGACAAACACACTTATTTTCTTTACAGCAGCTTCCATTATAAACAATAACTGCACAAATTTAGAGGCCTAATTTCAGTTGGAAGTGCAACAGTTTCATAGCCTTTTCTTCCTGAGAGATGAAGCAGATGAAGAGAGGGTGAGAAGTACAAGACACTGCAGCTACTTATATTTTGGTATTATGTTCTACAATAGCAGTCTAAAACTGCTGTAGGAATCAGAAAGCTGCAGTTGGAATATGATACCCCAATATACAGGCTAGTACACAAAAGCTGGGAAGAAGGAGCACCCTCTGCCACATATGTGTGCAATTTTGCAATATACACTATGGGTGGAAGGAGAAAGGAGTTATTTATCTGCAGTTAAGACACATCAATGGAAAGCGGGCTGCACTCTCTTCCAGTCCCAGAGCTGGTTTTAAGGTAGCATCTTGTGTTTCCAGTTGTGACATGGCTGGTTGCCACAGGGATGGTGGTGCTCTGAAGCACGACTTTAGAAACAGGAACATAAGGCACGATTCCTGTTACTTAATTTTAGATTATAAAAGGAGATCAGGAGACTAACTCCTGCAGATATTTACAATTAATAAAACATGCTCATATGCCTTATTTTAAGATTCTCAGTTGTTTTTCTTTTCCCAGTGACTATGAATGCAACTTTTTCAGATGGGGCCAAATACATCTGTAGTGGTCTGTTCTTAATCTTACCTGAGAATCGATTCAATATTAACTGCAGGCACTCACTGAGAATGGCCCTAACCTTCAACTTGCTTTTTACTATTTCATTTGGTGGCAGAGCACTGAACAGGCTGCTCACCGAGGTTATGGAGTCTCCCTGTCTGGAGACATTCAAAACCTGCCTGGACACCTTCCTATGTAACCTGCTCTGGGTGGCCCTGCCTCGGCAGGGAGTTTAGACTGGATAATCTCTAGAGGTCCTTTCCAGCCTTAATGATGCTGTGATTCTGTGATTCTATTTCAGCCTGTGGCTCTTGAAGTCAGAAGGAATAAATCTGAAAAGGTTATAAATGCTGGAGAAAAAACTGTTAGAAACTACATAGTGGTGACACTACACCCAATTTGTCAAACAAACCTGGTGACATTTAGCAAGGCAATAACTAATCAATGAAAAATGTATCAGCCAGATGTGCTAAATTACATGTTCAGGTGTTTGGTTGTGGAATAGCTTTTTTTTTCTTTGAACACACATTCATAAATTATGAAGCTACAGAATTGGGGTTGGATGCATTCATGACATACAGGACAAGCACAGAAGCATGGCAAGTCTTTTGACATGTGAGCTCCTCTGAACAATGCTTACAGAGACATTCTTCCCACTACTTTTGCATTAACCCTCACAAGGAATCCTCCCATGAACTCTGGAAGAACTGGCACACTACAGAATCAAAACCCACTAAACATCTGCAAGAACAGAGTCTTTCCATGTAAGATTTTTTTATTATTTTTTTTTTCCCTAGAACAACAACAATAGTAAAAAACACTGGCAGGATATAAATTGGGGAACAGATAACAGAATTTCCCTCTTTCATAAAGGAATTCTGCATCTTCATAAGTGGGTATCATTACTTCACTTTCTTGGTGTCTAATGGAAAAAAGTTTCTTATAAACTAGAAATTATGATTTAATTTTCATATATACCATACCTGCTCTCAAAACACCCTTTCAATAACAAAATCCTTCCTCATATGTCAAGGAGAAGCACTTGTCACTTCTGCTTTTAAACTCTCTATTCTTCTTTTCCTCACTGAAAGATCTGTGACGCTTTCCTATAACGGATTTTTTAGGGATGCTGCCTGGAAAAGATATGCTCTTCATAAGTGGCCTATTCACTGCACAGTGAAATCAAGAGGAATTTTTTTTAGCCATCAGCTTCAGACAGCTCTGGATAAGAAGTGCATCTCCAAAGCATGGTTTGTAGATACACAGCAATCTGATTGACTGTTAGGAGTCATATGAATAAGACCCATATATACTGAATAGAAAAATTAGGGCTAGGTCATTGATTTTGGTTTTTTGCAGGCTTGGTTTATAAACTGCTGCAGGGTTTCAGGACTCCATGTCAAGCCTTATGATGCTTTAATATTAGCATATTTTTCTGTCCTTTGTTAAATCAAAGAGATCTTTTAGGCTACCCAGCTGCTTTAAATTAAAGCTAAGATTCCCTCACAGACTTTAGCTTGCTATGCTGACAACCTCTTTTGCTCTGGAAGGGTGATCTTAGGCAAGATAAGATAACCTTTGCACAGACAAATCACCTGTATTTGCTGAACCTCAGTCCAGGATAATCTGTAAATTGTACCTGGGAAACTCCAAGTGTTTTCAGTTTGTTCTGGCTAACAGACAGAAAACACTCTATATCCTCTCAGCTACGTAAGAATTATTCTAGTTTGACATGAACAACAGGTTTTGCATTTGGTTTTGGGGGTTTTAACTGTTTCTCTAAATGATCTATGGCATGACAAAAAAGCCCCAATTTTATCTATGTTCAGTTCATTAAAAACTCTGAAATCTGGGAGGTTTTGAATGATTTCCAGATTTGAGTCTGGTATTCTGGGGAAGAATCCTTATTGCACAGATGTGTTATACACAGAGATGCTAATAATAATGTCAACTGACAAAGTAATCCTGGATTTGAATAACAAAGCATCTTACTCTAGCAGCAAGAGACTGCTTACTCTACTTTACAGAGACTGCTGCAAAGGAAATGTAGTCCATCCATCCCAAACATTATAACACTAAAAATGGTGACATCAAGGGGAAGTTGTGCTTAATCACAGAAAATGTATATTAAATACAATGATACTCGCAGCTGAAAAAACAAATTTGGCAGAGACTATACAGGATTCTAGTGCTTCATTACGTATTAACATAGGTACATCTCAGCAATGCCATAACACAGATATACATAATTGATTTTTTTTTTAGTTCGAAGGCCAAATCTACAAATCATGAAAAACTTACTGCTTTAAAAAATCCAAATACTAGTGTGAGAGTAGTTGAATTTCGTTTAAAACTGTAAATCTATTCAGACTGGCTGAAAACAATGTTTTCAATGATAAATGACACAGCCATGAACATTATTAGCTGACCAGAAGCAAGATATGTCTCAAAGCCATGAATTCAGCCTTACTTAACACCTTCATAACCTTATATGACTTCATTCTATAATCACTGCATCTAGAATTATGGATTTATTTATTTATTTAGCTGGTCCTTGGGATTTTTTTTTATAGATGCCCTCATTTGGCTTTGCTTTAAAATACACATTTAGCAAAGCTGAAGTATGGACTGTTCTTGGTGTTTGCTGGAGACAGAAGCAAAATCCTTAGATAATGGTGAAGTGAATCACTGCTAACATTGATAAACATGGTCTATGTATAAAGATATTCTAAGCATAACACAGTGGACAAATCACAGACCGTGAAAAGTTTTCAACTTCTTAAAAAGTACACAAAAATCCCCGAAAAAGGAAGATTATTAAAGAATAAAAGCCAAAAGCAGTTATTTTAGCCTTATGGTTTTTTACCCATCTTGATTCATTTTTCTTCAGGCAAGTCTAAAAAAATTTTAAATTTTAAAAAGTATATGTTTATTCCAAACTTTTGTGGGGTTTTTTTAAGTTTCAAAAGATTTGCAAAAAAAAGACTTAAATCATCAATTCAGATTGAACTGAGTAATAAAACCTTAATGATACTGCTGCTACAAATTGGGAAAAAAGGGTCCTATTTTTAGAGGATCAATGACGAAAACCAGAACTATATTAACTTTTATAACATTGATCCAAGCACTTAGCACTTTTTGTGCAATATTTCACAATTGGAAAATATGTTCTATTGACTGAACATAGATAATCAAAATCCTGTCCTAAAAAAAAAAAAAATACATAAATAAAAAAGATTATCGCTCAGAAGCCATCTAGTATTTGCAATCTGTTCATATAAAAATAAATTATTCTGACAAATGGAATATTTACAGAACATATTTTCTTAATATCCTACACGAAATTAGTAAGATTTTTTTTCCTAAATACTGTGTTTAAAGTTGGAGAAAGCAATCACTGGATCTAAACCTTGTTAATAAGAGCTCTAACATTAAAATCAGTTTGTCCTAGACTCAAAGGACACTGAGATTGGTACTGAAATGCACAAAAGCTACTGGCACTACTTGAACTCAAAAGTACAACTACTGTCATTTGTCTAAAACTAAAAATAAATAAATTAAAAATTTAATTTATGCCATTTTACACTGCAACTGGAAAACTGCAGGATGGTTTCTGGCAAAGCATCACTGGAAAAAAATCAAATTATAAAGGCGGAACAAAAGTCTTTGCAACTTCTTATTCTCACAAAGATCCTAAGTAGAGAGGGGAAAAGGAGAAAGGAAAGACAGAAAACGTACAGATAGGCTTACCACCCCGTGGATCCAGCGAGGTCTTCTCGGCCAGAGAGTTTAAATCCCTTCAATCGTAGCCCTCCCCTTTGCAGCCCTTGGAGCCGGCGAAGCAGAGCCCACACACAGGCCGGTTGCCTTTATAGGGTCAGGGTCTCTTCGCGCCTTCTCACGGGTGAGACGCATCCGCCGTGCTATCAGGTAAACCCGCAGACGCAGTTCAGGTCGTGCTCTGACGGGCGCTGCCGTGTCTGCGGCGATGTCTCCGGGCAGTTTGTTGCCGGGGCAGTTGATTTCCACAGCCTGAAGGCAGACAGCACAGAAAAAGCATCCCCCGCTCTGTGCAACAGGATGCCAGCTCTCCCCCCCCGGCCAAAAACACATTGCTCGCCCCCAGCAGGCTCTCAACCTTCCACAGTTCCTTCTATTTTTGGGGTTGTTTTGTGACACACACAAAAAGAGTCCCTTGACCATCACACGCAGGGTGCTGACAGGTGACATGAAATGCCCTCTACACTGTTTGGAAAGGTACCCTGCCTCTGTGCTTTGACTCGCTGCCTGTTGGGTGAATATCAATACTGGTAAATACTGGCAGTATTTAGAAGATCTATGTGTAGATGAGCACCTAGAGATATGGTCTACTGGTGGAGTTGGCAGTGCTGGGTTAGTGGATGGACTTGATAAAGGTCTTTTCCAACCTAAATGATTCTCTGAAAGAATCCTGGGGAAAACAAGTCTAACCAGTGTTAGTAGAGCAAAAAGTTGTAGTTGACAACTCATGAAAACTTCCACTCTTCAAAGCACCTGATCTTCCATGGATTATGTAAAATTGAGCAATAGAAATGAAGAAAGACAACCATAAACTTTGACCAACATTGCTATCCAGACATCTTATTCAGTGATCAATGATATCTGGGAAAACAGATGAGGTTAATGAACAATTTTTTACAGACTTAAGTGGTTCGTGATCATGCTGCTGTCAAAACGAGCATTAGCTAGAACATACGATACAGCTGGCCAATAACAAAAATACAGACCATATTGTTACAACAGGCTGAATAAAATGATAGGAAGAAGCAAGGCCTGTTATTTGTTATTTGGGGTATTTTTGCTTTCATTTTTCTGTTTAACTTTTGCAATAATTTAGAAATTGTTTCTCAAGCCTTTTTTCACATTTGTATTTGCCAGCTGGATTAGTCCACTGTTACCAAATTAGCAAATTAGGCTTATCTTTGGAAGAATCCCTGTTCCAAATCTATTTATATGAGTTAGAAGTATCCCTAGTAGATACTGATAACTATTAATTTGCAATTTTAAGGTAGAATGACTGTTACTTCAAGTAACATAAGCTGAATTGGCAAATTATTATCTATCATAAATTCAGTAACCTTGGGAAGTTGTAGAGCCGTAAAATCCACATCACAAAGAAAACTCTCTGGATAAAAAAGGACCTGGTGTTAATGAGCAGCAGAGCAACATCAGTCTTCCTGCTAGATGGACATAGATTAACCTGCTATTCAGTGGTTCATAGCAAATCATGGAATGTCTGCCTTTCTTTACACTGAAAATGCTACTCCCTTTACTTGTCAGGTTTTTCTCTAAAACACAGATTAACCCTTTCCTTCCTGTGGTCATAAACTCAGTCTAACTTTGCTGGACTCTAATAACTACCTCAGAATTTTATTCTACTATATTTTGTGCTAAAAAAGTTATCCCAAGTCTAATGTTGATGGATTGTTCTGCTATTTATTTTAAATAGATTAAGTTAAGAAAGAAGGGCTCTTACTGGATTTTGGTAAGAAGCAGTGACAATTACTTCTCTTTTTTTTTAATTTTCATGTGGTTGCCTTTTCAAAATACCTTCTCTTTATTTAACTATTCAGCCTACATCTTCTATGTCACATGTCAATCAGTCCCTAAACACGAGTTTAAAATGCAACCATAAAAAAGCCTATACTTCACATTTAAGTCCCAGAATATAACTGAAGTTTCCAAACTGTGTCTATCAGTTAATCCTGGGTTCTGTACAATACTGCCCACTTTGAGTTTGAATTTCTCCAGGGGATTCATTGATTTTCTACTGGCAAATAAGCCTGGAGCCCTGAGATACTTCCACATTATTTCATTCTCATATAACTTTTCTAAAAATTAAATTTCAACTAGCCAAATTTTATTTGGCTTATTTTAGTCTTACGTTTATGTTTACCTTATTAGCCCTCTATTTGTACTGACCAGTCTAAATTATACGCATGCACACTAGTATTTTGAATAGGCATTTTCATAACCCTGTGGAAACACTAATGAACTACCCTTGCCAAGGTGCAAGATGAAAGTAAACTCATGTTCTATTGCTTTTTGTTGTCTACTGACACCCAGCAGTGTTTTTTACATGGTTCCTTCCATACTGCAAGCCTAATTTAGAGAATGTTCCCTATATATTTAACAAGTTTCATGTATCTACTGCTACACTGATCTGTTTGTAACTTTAAAATTATTTAAGCCTGAGCAATACAAGCATTTGGGAAGATGTATATTTTCATACCTGAGGAAGGATTAATGCCTTAGCAAACATTGAAGTTCATTGCAAGTTACATCTTGAGTACGAAAACCAAATTGAGATTTAACTTTCATTCAAAACATACAGAGTTTTTGCTTTGGTTTGGGGGTTTTGTTTGTTTTTTTCTTTTTCAGATAAAAGTTGGCTTTTAAACAAGTGTTTTGTTTTATTTTGTTCTGTTTTGATTTGTTTTGTTTTTAAGGGGGAAAGAGATCTCTCTCCCAAACAGACTTGAATATTTAAAGAACCTATTTAAAAAACTGAACAGTCCTAACTCTGAGGTGACAAATCCATACCAAAGAGAAAAACAGGAAGATAAAAGAAGGAATTTAAAAAAAATATTACAGAAATCAATTTTTGATACTGGCTTCCCAGTTTGTTAGTCAATATCCTGAAGGATTTTCCCTATTTTCCTTTTAGTTTCAAAGGTGAAGTAGAGTTTCTGTGACAGTATAGATGAATAGAGTAATCATGTTGTGCCGTTGCTTTTCACTATTTTTTTCTTTTCTGACTTGGCCTGCTTTAGGCATTTCTGAGAAAGATCATCTTTTCCATAAAAAGTTCTATCATGCATGATAGTTTTGCCTATTTTACAGTTTAACTCTTGTATTTTATGTCACGCCTTAAGGACAACTGTCATAGCAATATGATTGATAAGCAGAAAACACAAATTACATTAAAAGGAGATGAAGTGTTTTGCACTCTCACAGTCCTTGTATTTAAAATCTGAAATGTCCAACTAAGATTGAGAGACCTGATAACTGTCAATAAAAGCACAATTGGACTGTATTTGTGGTACTTACTTAAGAATGTTTAAAGTACTGATCTGACAAGAAGAATCTGTGGTTCTGTCACAGAATTCTTGCATAGCTTCTTAATATCACTGCTTCTTTTCTCTAACAGTAAGTGTAACACCATTATAATCACATTGACAAAACTAAGATTATGGCCTTTTTCAAATGTTGATTTGACTTTCACCATGCCCAGAACCATTTGGCATTTGTTATATGACTAACTGAGGTGTTAAGTCCCAGTATCACACATATATATTGACATTAGAGTATAATCATACTCTACCAACATGATACTATAATCATGCTCTCTGAAATCATTAATGCTATTGAATGGTCAAAATTAGTACCTTAAAAGCATTTATATAGAATTCTATTCCTACAGTACAGTTAATGTGGACAAAAGAGCCAGAAGTGCACTAGAGATTTGAAGAATATTTGAAAATAACAGGGGAAAAAAGTGGAATAATAGAAAACCACATGATAATGATTACCTGTTCTATCTAATGATAAGTTACCTATTAATTGTACAACTGACAATTCGTTTGATTTGAGAGGACACAGTTGAAAACTACAGAGCTTAAAGAATTATAAGCATTAATGCTTTCTGATTTTCTTTATGCTTACCAAGCCAAAAGAAGTCAATTGTTTTGTTTGTTGTTTTCCTGGCAACCAGGAAAAAAAAAAAAAACACAAAACCAGCCAACCTAAAATTTTATGTTCTAAAACAGAAGAAAATGCAATAAGGAGGGAGAGAATCTGCTAATTTCCAGTTGTTAAATAAAAGATTAAAACCATGCTAAATTAAAAAAAAAAAAGAAAATTTGTCAAAAACATTCTGCATAAAAATAATCCCCCATATCCAAATAGAGTCCTCTTAGTTACGTGATGCTGTGAGCTCCATACAGTTCCCATAAGACCCTTAGAGCCTTATAATGCCTTTCCACTATAGTCCTATGCATAAAATTCTGATAAGAATTTCTTTGCTGAGTAGCTCTGCAGCAAACCAGAGTGAAAAGCTGTTTAAAGCTGTATTGCCACCTCTCAGAAAAGCTCCACCGAACTTCTACTGTTTCTTGTTCCTGCAATTCAAACTGCTATGCATTACATACAGTTTGATGGACTCCCCACATATTATCGTTTCAGAAGAGTAATTTCTCCAAGCACCGTAACAGGAGTATCTGTTAAAATATTTATATAACTTTACTGCTTTTGTGATAGAGGCAAGGTTCTTACTGTAACTGTTAATACAACAGCACATTTGACTGACCAGTGTTTCACTTCCATGGAGTTTTGTAATGCTTTCTTGCAATGGATTAGAATGACTTTCTCTTTTATTTATATTCTGAAGTAAAATATGCTTCACACTGATAGCACAATTAGAGTTCTAACAGCCAAAGGTTCTTGCCAGTAATTTAAACTCTAGAAACAATCCTTTTCTAGGCTTTAAAGCCCATGAATGGACTATTTATTGCTCACATGAGTAACAACACTGCTAAGGATCACAAAATTCTGACTGTAGTACTAAAGCACTCCTGACATCAACCACTAGAGCAGCAAATAACCTCAAATTTGCCAAACTCTCTAGACCTGCAGATTTCACAGGAATCACTTTGTCACCTATATGCTTTTGGGTGACAAATAATTTGGAAATGCATTTTATTTTTGCTTAGTATAGCAGTAGCTGAGAGTTGGGGATTTCGGAGGACCCTGTCACCCAATACTCTGCAGCCTTACAAACATCAGTGAACATAAGAGAAATCAGCCTGTTTTTTCTGGGGGGAAAAAAAAAAAAAAAGAAAAGTCCCAAATATTGATTCTCTGCTTTGCTTTTTTTGTTTGTTTGTTTTCTTTAATTTTAATATTACAGACAGATTAACTGTCTCTTCTTCTCTCCTCCTCACCTCTCTTAACAAGAACATCTTGTCAAAACCTGCATCAAGATATAAGGACCCAGTCTCTCCCTAGCATGTCTTAAGACATGGGCTATTTCTGTCCCCAGCACAGGACTTCACATATGACTGCTGAAACTCCTGTTTGCTATCAGTCCACTGCTCCAGTCTGTTCAACTCCCTCTAACCAGCAACCCTGAGGAATGTTACTTACACCTGACATGCAGTTAGACTTTCAATCAGTGGCACCTGCACTTTAAGCTCTACAATCCTGCCAATTTTTCACCCACTTCCTAATTCACCAACGTAGTCCATATCTTGTCACTTCAATTTGGAAAGATAATATGTCAGGCTGTCAGAAGCCTTGCTAGTGTCAAGGTAAGTCACTTTCTGCTTTCCTCTTGTCCACAAAGCTAGTAACTTCAAAATAAAAAGGCAATCATCTCAGTTTAGTATAATTTAATCTTGGTAAATCTATACTGGCTGTTCTCAGTCACTTTCCTGTCCTTCATGTGCCTGGAGATTTGTTCTCAGGGAGAGAGATGTAACTGTCCAGGCTCTTGTTCCCTGAATCGTTCTTTGCCTTTTTGAGATATTGCTGGGAAAAAGATCTGGTGACTTTCTATCACCAGCGTTACCTTAACTCCTCAAATGACGCAACAGCCTCACAGTGCAGCTCCTTCAACTCATTCTGTCTGATCTCAAAGACTTCTGTATATTCATGTTAACTAAGTCATCACTTACTTGATTCTCCTCTACTGTGGGTAGTATGTCTTTCCCCCCAGATTTGCAATTTGAGTAAAGGTAGTCCCAGAAGCAGACCTGGTCTAATAAAGAGGCAAAGAAGTCACTGGCTGCCTCAACCATGTATTTTACACATAGAAGTCCTCTAATTTTTGTCCTCCATACCCTTCTCCCATGTCAACTCCCACATAGCTTTGATATTCCTTAATTCTATCCCAACACGTCAAGCGACAACCCTTTGGTTGTCTTTCCTCATTTCCACTTCCATTGTGCTCACTTTTTTGTGTTTGATAGCAATCTGGAATTCCTTGTTTGAACAAGCTGGTTTCTTGTCATGCCTCTTTGCCAGCAAATAAAGATGGAAATCTTGGGCTTGGAAATAGTTGTCTCTGACAGTCAGGATTCTTCTGGACTCTTCTTCAGATGCTCTGAAAGACTCTGCTGTCCTTTGGAGTATCTTCCCTAAGGAACTTGTCTACCCATCCACTTAGCAAGACAAAGTTTACTTCTGTCAGTTGCTGGGTCTTTAGTCAACTACTTGTCTTTCTTACTTCCCTCAAGTTCTGATATTCTTCTCTTCTTTTGTCACTTGGTCCTTATTTATGATAGAAATTCCAACAGAGCACATTCTCTTGTCATCCATTCCAGGTTCTGCATTACTAGCAATGCCCTGACTGTTCATAAATCTCCACATCATCCAGTGTCCCCATCATATGACCCTTCCAGCACTCATGAGAACCAGGAACTGCAACCAGGAAACTTCTGCCACCTGTATGAAGAAACCTTCAAGCTGCTTCTTGAGCAGAGTCCACTGCCCCTTGGTTGATGTCATCTCAGACCTTAACTCATTATCAGTGTAATGTAACTATCATCCCTTCCATGATACAGCCTAATGGCCTCACAGCTGTTTCTTGGCAGTCAAAGTACATTCCCCTTGGCTCATGTTCCCTACCTGTCTTTTCTAACAGAGCCTATGTCCATCACTTCAGTAGCAGTTCCCTAACGTAAGCTATCCCACAACATAGCTGTATTTCCACCGCTCAGTAACTACACAAAGCCTTTTCTTTACATACTTTTTTTGTTTACTTCGTTTTGTCTTTTGCCAGCTGCATTTATTTGTGACAGCACATGAGATAGGCATCTGTCACCCTGCTTCTCAGTAGAAGTGTGTAAGGTCCCTGTTGCTTGTCCTGTACACAGTTCTGCCTTATCTTTTGTACTACTTTTCTGTGTACTTTTGTTTCCATCCTCCAGTAAATATGGTTTAAAAACTTTATCTCTAGGTTACTAAGCCTATTAGAAAAGATGGTCTTGGTATCATAGAAGCATAGCATAGTTTGGGTTGGAAAAGACCTTCAAAGGTCATCTAGTCCGAGCCCTTGCAATGAGCAGGGACATCCTTAACTAGATAAATTTGCTAAGAGCCCTGTCCAGCCTAACCTTGTTTCCAGGGATGTGGCATCTACCACCTCCATGGACAACCTGTTCCAGTGCCTCGCCACCCTCATTGTAAAAGGTTTCTTCCTTATATCTGGTCTAAATCTCCCCTTTTTTAGTTTGAAAACCTTACCTCTTGTCCTTTTACAACAAGCCCTCCTGAAAAGTGTGTCCCCATATATTTTTTAAGCCTCCTTTAAGTACTAAAAGGGCAAAATAAGGCTTCACCAGAGCCTTCTCTTCCCCAGGCTGAGCAACCCCAACTTTCTCAGCCTTTCAAATCCTTTCAGCCTAGTTTGTTCTGTGTTATGTCCAAAGAAGCAATTTTGAAATTCTAACTTTATTGGTAAGATAAGCAAAAACTCAATTTCTTTGCTCTTGACACTCTGAATGCTTTACTTTGTATATCTTACTCTTGTCTTTCCAGCCTTGAAGCTGCTACTCATGGGCAGAAGACACAAATATGAATCCTGTCAATGGCATTGCTGCACTAGAAGCCTGGTGTCAAAGCAGAAAACTATGCCATATATTCTTGACAGAAGGAGCTTATCAGCCTGTGGTAATATATAAATAATTCCTTGGAATTTGCCCATAACAACTGACTCAAAACAGAAAAATTTCTGAAAAGATAGGATATACCTGAAATTGTTGCAAGGCCCTTTGTTGCGAGGGATGGGTTAAAGATTTTGGGGGATATATTTTGGAAATGTTTCTTCTGACAGATCATGTTATGATATTACACATCTTTTGGCATTAGTCACATCATCACTTCTCACATGGAGAAGCATGTTCAACACAATATGAAGTGACACGTCCAAAGTAATATATTGTCTGTAAAATAAGACTTGTAGATGCTTTCTGATCTTAGAAACACAGCTTCTTCCTTTTGATTTTAAAAATTTCTATTTTTCTGGATGTATTCCTCCTTGATACTCCCTTTTTAAGTGAAATTCAGTTCCCCACATGTATCTCAGATTACTGTTAATTGAGCAAAGTAGGATGAAAATATTCACTGTATCAGTGGCAATAGGGAAGACAATTTTGTGAGAGAGATGGAAAGTAGGGCTTGTTTTCTTGCTTGTTTTATATGGCTGAAGTACTTTTTAGCTTTTGGACAATCAGTTCTTCCGTCTTCAGACTTTGAGGAACTTTAAATACACGTGAAGGCTGGGAACATTTGTAGTTTTATTTGTTTTCTGCACTGAATAGAAGGTCGTAAAAATTGTATTTTCAATCTTCTGCTCTTGCATGGCTGAAATTAGACCTTATCCTGGTGATACTTCTTGCAGTGACAGAGGCAGAAAGAAAACAACTTTTAGTATATCTTCTGAGTAATGGCTGATCATCTGCTGGAAGTCTTTTGAAGGGCAACTGAGCTCCACAATCCAATCAGCATAGATAAGTAAAGTGCTGTCCACAAATCTTGGTAATAAGGCTCATCAAGAATCCGCAGTGGGAAGCACCTAGACAATAATAGATGGCCTGATTTTTATTTGGGTGTTTTTCAGATTGATAGGAATACAATGTATAATGTGACAACTTACCTCACCTGAAGAGACACCATGAGTCTGTCCTTTACTTTGCAGAATGATTAATACTTTCTTGGAAATAATAACACATATAAAAGTTACTCAAACCAACAAATAGTTCCTGGTGTGATACCCTTTATGTGAAAATGTAAGAGCAAGCATGCCCTTTGATATTAATAGGGAACTTGATTTCCATTGTAAATCATATCTTCATAATAATAGGTAAGATTCAATTTATCTAGGAAAGATAAATCCCTAGTTTAAGAATACAGCTAAGAAAACTCCATCCTAGTGCATTATCTGAGAACATGACTGTGTTATTATTATGTTCAGTGGTATTTTAAATGGGTATTAGGAGAGAAAATGCAGAAACGGCATTTGCTGTCACAGCCTCCTGGAGTATGACACAGCAAGGTAGTATTTTCTTAAGTATTCTCTTACTTGAAAAGAAAATTATGCTGAATTTAAGAAAGCAAGAAAAATAATAAAATATCACGGAGAAAGAAAGGTGTACTGCTTGGGGGGAAAAAGACCACAGGATTCTAAAAAGTGATGCGAATGTGTTCCCATTTTTCACCAACTTTATTTTGGACTTGCTCCAGCTTTATGGTAATGTGTATGAGAATCATACCCAAGAGCTTGGTTTTAAAGTGGAATACTTAAAACAGCCTGGTCCATGCCTTTTTGTGCCCTGAGGCTTGTAGGGGGGTGTGTGGGTATAATTGGACCTAAGAGGCACAAATATTTCAGAAAACATATTTCTGTATTGCAGACAGTGATTAATTCTTATTGAGTAGAGACTACTTCACTTAGTGTGATCGTACTGTGTTCCTTGGTGGCTAGGAAGGGGGAGGAAAAAAGGTATCATAAACAAGCAAGCAAGAACCCAGCTTGGCAACTCAAGATATCGTCTCACTTTATGAAATTACACTGACATCCACTTCTGCAATAAAGAAAAAACAGTGTCTTTTCCAATCCATGTAATAATATTGATTTTTTTCCCCTTTTTTTTATGGGAAGCTGGATTCTTTTTATGAAGAGCTGTTGCTCTTCAAAAATATAGCAACATACAATATCACTCATCTGAACCAGCTACAGAGTTTAATCATTTGAAACAAATTTATGTAAACCAACAAGCAGTTCTGGAACATCATGAGGAAAAAAAAAAGATAAATGGACAAACAAAATAGATCCTTCAACAATTATCTGTGTTATTCAATCTGTATAGCTTCTACCTTCTCCTCTAAACTGTACCACTGGGAGTGTTACATTTTTCTTCCTCTTCTACCTTTAGGAAAACTGCTCAAAAGCTTCATGCCCCAGCTCTCAGCCAGGCACTTGTAACTGCCCTTATACATACAATCACCTTTTTCTTCCTGTGAAATAAAATTCCTACACACAAAGATGTGACTTCAAAAAGCTCCATGGGATATTTCATTTGTTTCCCCAGAAGCACTCACACAGTGTTTATGCATGGTCCTAATAACAAAAAGTTAAGTTTCCGGAAGGTGTTCGCTCAATCTAGAGTTGCCCTGCAAGGCTTTGCCTCAGGCATATTGATTACCTCAGATTTGCAATATTTTCTCAGCTGCAGAAGTATCTTTCAATTGCAAGACCATCAAAAATCCTTCTTGATTGTTTTATTTTTTAAGTAAAAGCCAGGATCACCGTTTTCTTTTCTAAGGTCATCATATCCTGCTGGTCCCTGATGTGCTAGCTGCTTGTCTGGCAATCCACTGAGATCACTTCAATGATTCAAAGCCATCTGTATGGAGAATGATTTTAACAGGCCAGTTTAACAATGCAGTCTTAACTTCTACCAAGTAACGCATCTGCCATGCCAGACTGAGCAGCTCTCAACTGTACCCCTGCTCCTACAACTTGGTCAAACATTTAGCAGCCAAGGGTCACAGCTACCAGGACTCGTAGTTGGACAGTCATTCAGCAGGGAATAGGACCACAGAGCACTGAGTAACAGGAGAGCCTGACATTTTGACTCTCCACTTGATTGGCAAACTATATAGAGTGATTCATGGGAATCATTTAAGGGTTGAAAGTGCAAAGGAGAAAGCTTAGTTACTGCAGTCAGAAGAGGAAATATGTCTTAGGGAGGAAAGCATACTGTATAATAAAAGAGAAGGGGTGATTTGGAGGTCTGCCAGATAGTGTGGAAAGTGCTAAATAAGAAGGCAGCAGAGGAATATTGATGTCAAGAAAACTTTAAAGAGAGAGGAGGGTATTAAACAGGATTCTTTTGACTAGTTCTCACCATTCTTTCATTAGAGTTATAATACAGGAGTCCTACAACAAAGAGTTAGGGAGCCAGTGATGTATGTCAGACAAAAAAGTCACTTCTGTTCAGCTGCTTTCCTGTTGCTGTATAGGTTTAAGTAGATTGACTTATCTCTGAGGGATATCTCATCCTTATGCTGCTCAAAACTCAGTGACAGGCAGGAGCTTGTACCCTGCAAAGGTGCAATAGGCTGTGACTTTCATATGGCCTCTTCAACAGTACAGTGGGGAGTGCTTCCCTATTGCAAGGACTGGGTGTACGCCTCTGAATCCCTGTGAACTATGACTCTCCCAATCCTTTTTCCCCTGCCTCCATCATTTTTCTTGTTCACAAACCACAGTGTGTGATATACCTGTGTCCTGGGTTCAGCAGTAGCAGTCATATTTCTCCTTCTTGGTAGCTGGTGCAGTGCCGTGTTTTGGACTTTCGGCCTGGGAACAGTGCTGATAACACCAGTGTTTTCAGTTATGCTTGGTAATGTTTTGGTCTGGCCAAGGACTTTCTGAGTCTCATGCTTTGCCAGGAAGGAGGGGAAGCCGGGAGGAAGGAGAGACAGGACACCTGACCCAAACTGACCAAAGAGGTATTCCATACCACAGCACGTCATGCCCAGGAGATAAAACAGAGAGCAGAGACTCGGAAGGGTGGGTGGCACTGCTGGGTCAGGCTTGGTATCGGGTGGGGTGGTGAGTAGTTATCGTCTCTTTCTTTGTATTTCTCTTGTCATTATTATTATTGGTGGTAGCAGTAGTGATTTGTGTTATACTTTAGTTACTGAACTGTTCTTATCTCAACCTGTGGGAGTTGCATTCTTTCGATCCTCCTTCCCATCCCTCTGGGAGCAGGGGGAAGAATGAGGGGGAGTAAGTGAGAGAGCGACTGCATGAGTTATGGAGGCTTAAACAATGACAACTTAACAGGAGATTGCCTGGACAATTAGGGAACCAGAATCTTCCCCCAGGTGCCCTGCATTATGCATCATATGGCTAAAAGAAATACTTACCTAATCTTGAATAGAAGCTGCTCCACATGGGAGGAAAATACTAGAGTATTGTGAATTAGTGCTTCAGTAGTCCAGGCTTTTGCAGAGTGAGAAAGGAAGCTGAAATTGTCAGTGACTCACCCGTTCATGTGCTACGCTTACCCCTGATAAATGCAGTGCACAGCAGTTAACCCTCCCAATGAGGTTTAAGTGTGGTAATGGCTGATTGCAAGGGAATGAGCTTCTAATTCTTCAAGGGCTTTTTGTCTCAAGGCTTGTTTCCACCAAGCAATCACAAAACCAGCAGCTGAAAAGAAGCTGAGCAATAATTTATAAGTTTCTCAGCAGAAAAGAAATACATATATATATTAAAAAAGGAAAAAAAAAAACCCATAAAACATAAAACTGATCTTTCAAGTTCTCTATAACTCATTTCATTTCCCAGGGTGTTCTTACCAGTTGAGCAGTGAGATCTGTTAACCATCTGTAAGTTGCTTTGTGACGTTTTAGTCTCACTTTGTGAAGGACAGCTATTTCAAACCAAGAAATCACACAAGATGTGTTTGCAGCATGCAGCTGCTGCTGAACATACAGATCACATACTTTTGCTCACTAGCAGACATTAGTTACATTTAGCTAGTTTCATGGAGAAGGTGAAGAAGGTTATCTGTATTCCTTCAAAGAAAAATTACACAAATCTTCTCGTGGGATAATACATTTTAATATACAAAGCACAATAAGAGACTCAAATATCAAATATTTCCCCTAGTCCAGAAGACAGTTACCAATCCGTTGTGGTTTTTAAGATATTTATCTAATATTGACAAATGAGGAATGTAGAAGCTGTAATTCCAGCCTACTTCAAATCTTGTGATAAATTAAAATTATCTTTAAATATAAGTTTTCCTTATTGTGTGTTAATCATGAGAGAGATCGTTTGCAGTATTTCAAGTTCTTCTCTGTAAGCTGAGAGGTTAAAAATTTTCCTCAAATAGCACAAAAATGAATGCTGTTGTGCTCCATTAGAAAACTTGCATCCTCAACCTGTGGAACTTCAGGAAGAAAATAGCAGGTAGCACAAAACTGCTATATTTTTTTAATCATTTCCTAAGATTTATGCATTAGAAATGCATGTTAAAACATAAGATATATATACTTGTTTCTCGTAAAATTTTTTACTTTTTCTTTACTGACATGGTGCATAATCAGAGAAATGAGAAAAAGGAGAGCAAACAGTAAAACCCAAATGGACAAACCAAACCAATCCAAACCAAACCCTGAACAAACAAACAATAAAAAAACCCAACCCAGAACAGCAAAATAAACCACAAGGCTTCACTTGAAATTCTTCACAGCTAATGGATTTCTGCTGTCTGAGTTTGGTAAGTTTTGAGGTGGGCCTCAGAAGACAATTGTAACCTAATTTTTCTAATCTCTTTTCTTTTTTTGCAAAAGGATAAAGACTTTTTTTGCAGGATCTCCTCTTCCTGCACATCAGATTTGACATTTCCCATTAATACATTTTGACTTTGAATGTTATGAGAATCAAACTAATTTTCAGCTTCAGCAGCAATTTGCATGCATTCATATCAGAATCTTCCACTTAGATGAACAGAATTGTGTTATCACCACATGAGGTGTTATAATTTTATATCTTAAGAACTTCTTTGAAACTTCAGTGCCAATACTTTGGTGAGGGTTTGTGTAGTGTAGCTGCCAGGCAAAGGAGACACAGAGGTGAAGGACAAACTCTAACCGATTTGCCATATATTTTAGCAAGTAATAAAAAAATGTGACACATACATGAAGAGACAAAATATATTATTCAACAGCTGTTGTCATTTACACTTTTATCCAACACTGAGGTTTAGAAAATAAGAGTTCTATGTTTAAATCCTGTCAAAGAAGGGAATTTTGTATTTTACTACTATTTTTAAATAACTTTAAAAATTAGTAATTTACTCTGTGAAGCTGGGGAAAAGAGCAGCTGAGACCTTCTGCAAGAATTGTCAGCCTCCCTTTTTCCCCCAGTTTCCTGAAATAAGTTTCAAATGTAATGGATCATTTTCCTACTTTTTCAGGAGAGTTCCGTTGAGAATATGCAACATAATAATTCAAAGCAATCCACTTCCCACAGAAGGCAGATATAAGGCACACTCCTATTCCTGTTGTTTCCTTAGTAAATAGCTAAAACAGCCTACACTCAGCATCCATCATTGTGCTTTCCACCCTGATTCACAGAACTTTCCCTGTGAAGTGCCTGAAGAGTTTAAATAGGACTTCAAGTCTCTAAATTTTTTTAAAATATTAATCTGCACATGAAAACATTTCTGTGGCTCAAGTAGAAATGGAAAACAGAACTTTTTAATGTTCAGGAGCCATGAAACCTCATTCTTCTTTTCTTTAAGAAAGACCTTTTTCTTGATTTGGAGAAAACTCCAGGAACAAACTCGCCCACGAAGTTTTAAGTTGAGAAGCAGGTATTCTTTATTGTGGTGCCGGGAGACACAGGGGATAGCTCCTCCTGACATGTATCCCTGTATTGCTACACAAGCCATCCTTATATAACCGCTGGGCATACATACACACATTTTGAGGCACGCACAGTAGATGCTTATACCAGCTCAATTGGTTTGTTAACACCATAGACATAATAATCATCCCGTCCTGCTACTTATCAGCTAGTTTAACTGCAGCCCATCCTGGACCCTTGCCATTCCCAGATACTCCTTATCCTTATGTCCTGTTCTTCTAGCATGTTTTTCTTAAACACTCATTTTGTACTAAGGTCATAGGGCCCAAAACTACATCAACTACAAGGGTTTATCTTGTACAAGAATTCTCAGTATGTTCTCTAGCTGTACTCTATTTTTTTTCTGTGTAACATACACCTCAGTAATTTTCCATTGCTACTGTTACAAAGCCATCAAATTTAACATTACTTAAAACTGATTCTAAAGGTTTATGTATTTCATTTTGTGATTTTATGCCCCCCTTGTCTCAGCCTTCCCAAGGATGATGAAATTCACAAGAAATAATTCATTAGAAGCAAATGTGTGACTCTTGAGTATTCAGATTTACCAGCAGTATCAGAATGAAGGGCCCAGTGGACCTTTAGCACTTTCTAGTATCCTGACAAATCTCTCTGAGCAGTAAGAACAGATGCGGAGCAGTTTTAGCATGAGAGTGCCAGGTACCTGAACAACTAGAAATCTGTGTATAGAATTAAGTTGAAGCATGGATATCATCTCAAAAGAGAGAAACTCTTATGATGGTCTCAGCTCTTTGGGAACCTGTTACTATAATTCCCACTAACTTCAGAGCTGCCTACCTGATTAAAGAAGACCTGATGAATTGAAGACTTCCCAGCTGCTAAGCTCAACCACAAAGTCACTGATGACTTAAACAGATGGTCCTGCTTTTAGGTCATTGAGAACTTTATGAGCCATTTATCCTCCTTCAGGCAACTCATCATCTGAAATAAGGAACAGAACGATGTGCTAATGTGTTTTGTAACCAAATGCTCTGGGGTATGTCTTTCCTGAGTGGTATCCAAACACTATCATATCCTGGTTTTGCTATCATACAGTTGATTTTTTTTTCCTCAGTAGCTGATACAGTGCAGTGTTTTGGACTTAGAACACAATAGCTATAGAAAAAATAAATAGACTTAAAAAAAAGTGGTTAAGCAGTTTGAACAGTAATACAGATACAGTAAGGGTAATTGTAATCTCACCTGAAACAAAGCTGGGTTTGGACATTTTTTTATGAAAGGGAATTTATAGAGACTGTGAGGGAGCCAGCTGTCTTTTTCCACTCTATTCTGCAAGTGCTGAGGTACTGGCGCAGGTTGCCCAGAGAAGCTGTGGCTGCCCCATCCCTGGCAGTGCCCCAACCCTGGCAGGTTGGACGGAGCGTGGAGCAACTTGGTCTAGTGGAAGGTGTCCCCACCCATGTCAGAGGGTTGGAACTGGATAATCTTAAGGTTCCTTTCCAACCCAAACCATTCTATGATTCTATGGTTCTCTTTGTTTAATTTCATAGCAACAACATGACTATTCAGTAAACATCTCACTTCAAAAGCATTCCCTGGGTTTGAGAGTAACTACAGTTGTTCTTGCCTAGAGTCAAGTGATCAGACAGTATCCTGACAAAACCTTCCCATTCAGTTTTTCACAACACACATTTTTTTGGCTGACATAAGACATAGTTAATAAGACAAAGAACAAACTTAAGACAGCATGTACTGTAGAAAGTGCTCCTTTGTGAAGGATTTGCTTTCTTTTTGACTAAAAAAACAAATCCACCCAAAACAAAACAACAAAACCACTGTATCTTCAGTCCAGTAATATCTGAAAATACTTTTGTCATATGAATATAGAATATGTTCTAGGAAAATCTGTCCAATCTCACCTAGTCTTATTTCTACCAAAGAGTTCAGTGATGTTCCCCAGACAGGGTATTTCAACCAATGACTTGTTTCTACGAAATGTATCTTAGTCTTTATGAGCAGTAAATCTCCTCAGTGCACAGCAAGGGGGCCTCCGTGTGTTCTGAGATCATAATAATTAGGGAGGTTTCTCTAAACTGACACTAAAGGATTGCTAAAAGGGAACTGAAGATGGAAAAAAATATTGAGTCATTATTTGCCACTATTTTTAACCCAATTACAGTATTAAATAGTAGTAGGGAATGGGATCGATTTATCCCTACACACTCACTTTTATCACGCTAGTTACTTGGACAACTGAGCAATAAAAAATACTCTATATCTCATACAAGATACTAATTTGTTATGTTCTTTAGATCAGGTCTTAATTTATCCTTCTAATTATAAAAAGTTTATTCATCAAAGAAGAAGCTTCAAGCTCATAGAGCAGTACCAGAGAATCTAACTTATTGTCTATGTGCTTTTTCAGGAATTTAAAATTCATTATTACAATTATTTTATTTAGGATGACTATCCTATAATCTTATTGCAAAAGCATGTGTTGTAAATGTCCACATCTATATCGTCAATTGTTTTGTTGTGCTTATTATTATGGCCTTTGCTGAACTTGTTGCAGTAACTAAGGGTTGACAAAGACACATCAACAACTCTCAGTAGAATAAGTCTGTGACTTTCATGGAAAACACAAGAGCTTGTTAGTTGTGGGTAGTAAAATTGCTGATTTGTAATATTATACTGAAGTTGCAGGTCAGCACTTAAAGTCTCTGTTTTCACAAAAAATTCATGTCCTGTTATTGAGCATTTATGAAAAAAGAAAGAAGAATTAAATCCACAGGGGAGGATGGCAGTGTGGTCCAGTCTTGGATGAAAAAATCCCAAATAATATTCTCTGACTGTCGAGTATTTTTGTAATAGCGTAACCCTAATCAAACTTGCTGTGGGGCTTCTGACAAGCTATTTATTGCTTAATTCTCTTTTGGCACCAATAAAAATTATATTCTAAACATTTGCTATTAAACAGTAGAAACCTGCTGTGAGATCATTCCCACTGATCAAAGCCTGGTTATTTTTGCATAGCAGCTGCCACTAGGTATTCCACATACTTAAGCTGTATCATTACAGAGGACTCAGAGATCCACTTCTGACATTCATGGCATTCTGGTGACTGTTAGCCTGTTGAACTCATTTTCTGCAGAAAGAAAGTGCAAGCTCAGCTTAACAAATTAGAAATTTAAGTTCTAACAGTATTTAGGCGAATAGACAACGGTAATATGTCTGAACATTATGGGCACATTGTATTCCATATTTCGTTATGGGATAAGTCTCTTGGAATGAGAGGGAAATAGCTATCAAGTCTTTATTTCAATGAAAGCACAGTAGCATGCCGTTTAGTACTTTTGATTGGACAACATTTAGTAGGTCTTGCATTTTGCACTTAAAATTTCTTGGCATGGACTATCCTTCCTCTACTTGACTAGCCTTGTAAATATTCTGGTATAAAAATAATCACTAATAATAAGTTGCTATTGAAATGTAAAAGTTATTTGTAACCACAGTACATGAATACACTAATGTATATATTAACAGGCTATAAGGTGTGTCAGCAGATTACCTGTTGTTATAGCCCCTACAGTAAAGAATTTCTGGTTCAGTAGAAGTATACACCTTATGAATCCTCACGTAGGTGGGAAAAAATGGTTCTCTGAAATTACTCTGTTTCAGTCCTGTAGGAAAATGTCAATATACCTCTTCAAAGTGGTAATGACATTGCATAGGCCATTTTAACAATGACAGATAGGTGTATAGAATCATAGAATCACAGAATAGTTAGGGTTGGAAAGGACCTTAAGATCATCTAGTTCTAACCCCCCTTCCATGGGCAGGGACACCTCCCACTCAACCATGCCACCCAAGGCTATGTCAAACCTGGCCTTGAACACCAGCAGGTATGGAGCATTCACAGCTTCCCTGGGCAACACATTCCAGTGCCTCACCACCCTCACGGCAAAGAACTTCCTCCTTATATCCAATCTAAACTTCCCCTGTTTAAATTTGAACCCATTACCCCTTGTCCTATCACTACAGTCCCTAACAAAGAGTCCCTCCCCAGCATCCCTATAAGCCCCCTTCAGATACTGGAAGGCTGCTATGAGGTCTCCACGCAGCCTTCTCTTCTCCACGCTGAACAGCCCCCACCTTCTCATCCTATCTTCATACAGGAGGTGCTCCAGTCCCCTGATCATCCTCATGGCCCTCCTCTGGACTTGTTCCAGTAGTTCCATGTCCTTTTTATGTTGAGGACACCAGAACTGTACACAATACTCCAAGTGAGGTCTCACAAGAGCAGAGTAGAGGGGCAGGATCACCTCCTTCGAACTGCTGGTACACTGATTTTGATGCAACCCAGGATACCATTGGCTTTCTGGTCTGTGAGCGCACACTGAAGCCAGCTCATGTTCATTTTCTCATTGACCAACACCCCCAAGTCCTTCTCTGCAAGGCTGTTCTGAATCTCTTCTCTGCCCAACCTGTAGCTGTGCCTGGGATTGCTCCTACCCAGCTGTAGGACCTTGCACTTGGCATGGTTAAACTTCATGGGGTTGCATCAGCCCACCTTACAAGTGTGTCAAGGTCCCTCTGGATGGCATTCCTTCCCTGCAGCGTATCGCAGTCCCAGCACCGATCCCTGAGGGACACCACTCGTTACTGGTCTCCAGCTGGACATTGAGCCATTGACCACAACTACTTGAATGCAGCCATCCAGCCAGGTTTTTATCCACTGAGTGGTCCACCTATCAAATTGATGTCTCTCCAATTCAGAGACAAGGATGTCATGCGGAACTGTGTCGAACGCTTTACACAAGTCCAGGTAGATGACATCAACTGCTCTAGCCCTGTCCATCAGTTCTGTAGCCTCAGCATAAAAGGCCATCAAATTGGTCAGGCAGGATTTCCCCTTAGTGAAGCCATGTTGGCTGTCACCAACCACCTTGTTGTTTTTCATGTGCCTTAGTATGCCTTCCAGGAGAATCTGCTCCAAGATTTTGCCAGGCACAGAGGTGAGGCTGACTGGTCTGTAGTATCCTGGGTCATCCATTTTCCCCTTCTTGAAAATGGGGGTTATATTTCCCTTTTTCCAGTTGTCAGGAACTTCACCTGCCTGCCATGATTTTTCAAATATGATGGATGTGGCTTAGCAACTTCATTTGCCAGCTCCTTCAGGACCCACGGATCGATTTCATCAGGTCCCATGGACTTGTCCATGTTAAGGTTCCTAAGATGGTCTCAAACTAGATCCTCTCCTACAATGGGCCTAAGGTCTTCATTCTCACGGTCCCTGCGTATGTCTTCCAAGACTTGGGTGGTGTGGTCAGAGCATTTGCTGGTGAAGACTGAGGCAAAGAAGTCATTAAGGACCTCAGCCTTCTCCAAATCCAGGGTAGCCAGTTCTCCTGATAGCTTCCAGAGGGGGCCCACGTTGTCCCTAGTATGTCTTTCATTTGCAGTGTACCTATAGAATCCCTTCCTGTTATCTTTCACATCCCTATCCAAGTTTAATTCCAGCTGGGCCTTAGCTTTCCTAACCTGGTCCCTAGCTTCTCGGACAACATCCCTGTATTTTTTTCCAGGCCACCTGTCCTTGCTTCCCCCTTTTGTAAGGCTGTTTTTTCCTTCACAGTTTCCTCAGCAGCTCCTTATCCATCCAAGGAGGTCTCCTGGCCCTTCTGCCTTACTTCTAGTTGGGATGCAACACTCCTGAGCTTGTAGCAGGTGGTCCTTGAATATCAACCAACAGTCTTTGGCCCCCCTGCCCTCTAGGGCTATATCCCATGGAACCTTACTAAGCAGGTTCCTGAAGAGCCCACACTATGGAAAAAATCTCAGAAATTGTAAAGTGTATATTATGTTACTTTGCTTAGGCAATATCTGAACCAGAGCACTTAGAGTCTCTGTATAACTTTTCTGTGGTCTTTGTTGATTCAGCAAGCAGTCTAGGTGAGAAAAGCAACATAGAATAAATGTCTCAGCCAGAACACTGTTTTTGTGGCTGTTTACTTATTCAGAATATTACAGTGGAATTGTTGAGAATCCATACAGCAGCATCACAGTGTCTATCTAGCTAGAGACACATTTGTGTATCCTTTCATCCAATCAGTTATGCAGGACTGTAGCTTCCAGAGTTCTTTATTTACAAACATTAAAACCATTCAAAAACATCCTCTGCTGAAACTCCTTTTGTGTTTGTTCATCTATCCAAGTAGAGAGAATGGCATTAGGCCAAACACATAATCCTTAATTTGTTCGTTTAATGCCAGGCACAATTTAAGCCATTTTACAGTCTGGTTCCATTTGAACGCAACACAAACATAGCTGCTCTTTGCCATTCAAATTATATGCTTGGCTCTAGTACAGAGGAACATTACAGCTCCAAGATCCTCAAACAAAAAAAATCTTTACATAATTAATTAAAAGAGAAAATAATTCTCTTTACAATTTTGACACTCACCTCAGCCCTTAAGATGCAAAGTTGTTACGTTTGTTTCAGATAGTAGGCCAGAATGAACTTTTTGTTACTGGTGTGTACTTTTCACCTTGGAACATAAACTAATGGTACCCAGTTTAAAATCTCTAAAATATTAGGACTAATCCATATAGTTATGGCAATGTTTTCTCCCTGCATGTTAGAATGGGGTTTTGAACAATACAGAGTGTTCTGTATTTTTCTTTTGCACATTTCCAGTTTTTATTTTTACAAATCACTCTCTGTATTGGCATGGATAAATAAATCAGATCATTAGATGAACACCTGCCTGAGCATATAAATGTGAGCCTCTGATGTTGCAGTAAAATCTGACAATCGGATTATACAACCTTCCAGATTTCCTATTAAAGGTCATACTAGCACCAGTTTTGTTTCTCTCCAGAGACTTCTGAGCTTTCTTTCACATTACCCTCATGTCTTTTGTTGTAGTCTGATAATTACAAGTAAAAGGATGGTTTTTTTGGAGGGGAGGTGATGGTAAGTTAGGCTTGTAAGTAAAGTCAGGAATTAGAATCATAGAATCATAGAATTAGTTACAGAAATCTATCTTGGCAATCACCTTCTGTAATGAGTTTCCTGCATATCATATTGCTGCTATAGTGAAGCCACTATGAATCTATTATTGCAGAATCACAGAATGGTTTGCATTGGAAGGGACCTTAAAGTTCATCTAGTTCCAACTGCCTGCCATGGGCAGGGGCACCTTCCACTAGATCAAGTTGCTCAAAGCCAACTCCAGCCTGCTTTTAATGAATATGTATAAGCTCAGCAAATTCAGATTTCTTTATTTTATTACTGACATGTCTTTTCAGAGCCAATATATTGGTAGAATCAACAGAAATTTCAAGCACCAGTAATGTTTCTATGTCATTTTTGAGAATAATTTCTCCAGCCAAATTATACTTTAATTACATCTCCTCTGACCTTCTCTGGATCTAAGGGCTGGAAGGCCCTTCTTGAGTCATTAAATGTCACTTCCCATCAAAGGCATCCCATACTGGATATGGGATATATATGGATATGGTTTGTCCTGCTTCTTCAGCTGGTTGCCTTTTATTTTGTTTATCCCAGCTAAATAGGGCAAATTGAAAGTTCAATGACTGTTCATAGCAGAAACATCTAATATAATTTTATATTAGCTTATCACATTTATATAATTTACTTTTTCTGTCTGAATCCTAATTGCCTGTCAATCTCTGGGAGAACATTTTGAAAACTTTTCTTCTTGAGAAGTTTCCACATACCTTTCCTTATAAACCTGTAAATCTTCAACCTCTGCTGAATTCTTCACGGCTATTTTGTCTAGCTTGTGCAGTGTCAGAGGGGAGCAACAGAAAGTTAGAGGTAGAAACCTGTCTAGTCCCATCCAGTTGGAAAACATAACAGAGACATATGAAGTGAAGATCTGAACTATATTCTGCCCTTTCTTAGCCCAGTTACAGAAAGAGGATCTAATCATCCTTGGGGTAGTGCAGACTGTTCTATGCCAACTTGCTTTTTAATAAATGCTTCATCCCTCTGAACTGTTCTTGCTGCAGTATCCTTTTTCCTTATGGATACAACTAGAGTGCAAAATAAGGTGCTTTTTAATGTTGCTTCTCAAGTTCATCCAAGCAATTGCATGAATTTTAGACACATCTGACCTGAAAAAGTAGCATCTTAGCTACTCCACAGGAAGTCATAAAACCAGGGAGATAAACGCCTCTGTCACTAAAAGATTAGTTAGTAACATTAAAAAAAAAAATTAAAAAAAAAAAAAGATTTCTTCATTAGATTATGCTTGATATTTTTGTCTTTCAGTATTAAATATTCATTAGCTCCACAATCCCACTGAAAGAAATGAACAGGGAAATCGAAGTCTCTATTTCACTCATTGCTGCAATGTCACCTCCCCTGGTTAAGCATGAATTCATAAATCTCACATGACTCTTCTATAAAAATGGAATCTACATAGAGAAGATCCTTTAAGAGGATGCAGATCACATATTTGTTAAAGGGCATTGAAAAATTCCAAGTAAGGTCACATTATTCTGCAACAGGTTTGATCAAAATATATTTCCATATACAGCAGTTGCAATGAAATATTTAACTCTTTAAGTATTATTAGTATATTCATTTTAAGATATAAATTATCAGTCTATAATATTCTATAATATTACTATATTGTACTGACAGTTTTTTTACAAAAATAGCTGCTATGGTTCCTATGTTTCCAGTAAAGTAACAATTTTGTGGTTTGGTTGTTTTTGTGAAAAATTCATGTAGCCACAATGACAATAATTTCAAATAACATTTTCATTTTTTTAGCTATCTCTTCAGTCAAATTTCACTCTAAAGGGAGCTACTTTTCTAGATTATTAATTTGTGGGTGAAAAAAATCAAACTCTTCTTAAAAACAATGATAACTTTTCATATCATACCTTTATTGCTCTTATGTGTCTTTTTTAATCTTGTCCCTAATTCCCTTCAAAATACATAATTTTGGAAAATAAATGTAGTGTTCATATGAAATATTATCAATAGGTATTTTGTAAAGCCCGAAAAACATGGTTTTCTATTTGATTAAAATATCAAGTGTAATTTCTCATACTGAATGGCACCCAGTGTATTTGCAAATGAAAAATGTATCTAGCAAATGAAAAAGAAGTTTCATCCAAGATGCAAAAGTGAAAAGATTTTGTCTTACTTTTCTGATACATTATGTAGACAACTACCGTAACTATTCTGTCTGAAGTTGGTGACTGGGTTTTAGTCAAATTCCTTCTCTAGGCAGGGGAGAAAGAATGAATGAGCTTGTAAGAGAACTTCATTTTCAAACTGGCATTGGCTTAGTCCCCTATGATTCCTGGGAACACTTCAAATATACAAACTCCTATAAATTCAGGCAGAAAGCCAGCAGAGGAATTTGAGAAGTTTGTAAGTTCATTTTAATACTGTTCTTGTGTTTAAGTGATAACAAGCTACAGGAAGTGAGTTAATGCATTAGGATCATGAATGCTTCTTAAAAATAGAAGGTTTCCTACACTCTTTGCCTCTGATGTGCAATAACTGTCAGGCTCACAGTTGCCTAATGCATTATTCTTTTAAGGGTTGGTTCTGATATTAAAGGAGAGCAGTGTCCATGTATTTGTGGTAAATTTCAGAGATGCTGCCTTTTAATAAATGAGGGCTAATAAATTTTAAATTGTCAGAAAGAAAGACCAAGAGAAACCATTGTTTATGTTGCTTAGTTTGCTCTGAAGCACACTTCGAAGCACACTTCCTTTCTTCTATTCAGCTCATGCTACCAAATCTGTAAATGTGGCAATCAAGAATATCTGCACTTTCCTCCCTGTATAAAGTTTTGTATATAGTATCAAAATAAACACATTGATGCAGCAATTTGGGAGTCCAGTGTTCTATTCGAATTAACAATATAACCCTATGTAGTAGTGTTTCTTTCTGGCAGTATGTTGCTAGCATACAGAAATTGCTAAAATGTAATGCCTGTGAAAACAAGCCGTATTCCTACATTTTGAACTCTAAAATGTATAAAATTACTGACAATCCAAAAGCACTACCTGAAATGTTTTCAAATACCCATCTGGTATAGCTCTGCTGGCTTCTATTAATCTACTTCCTGATACAGTGCTAGAAATATATGTGCATTACCTATTATATGGAGTAAAGTCATACGTAACAATTTCATAGTAACTCCTGTCTTGCAACCCCTGAGGCTCTGAGTTCTATTTTGTCCTAGTGTTGCAGGGCTGAACACAATGATAGCATAACATCTTGTTAAGCCACTGGGCTTCAAGTAGTCAGGAGCCTATGTTCAGGAATCCCTGAAGATTTTGCAAAATATTTAACTTTTTAGTCCCCTTGTCCCTAAGGAGAAGATAAGGAAACAGTTAGGTTTCGTAACTACAACAGCAAATCAAGCTTCAGTTTGAAGACATAAATAAATGTCAGTGCTCCAGCCCAGAACTCTGCAAGAGATCTCTGTGCTGTCCCTAGGAAACACACCTATCAGAAGAGTGGTCTATAAAGGACAGGTCCTAAAAAACTTGAGTTTACCCCAAATTCCTCTGTTCCTGTTTTTACTATGTACAGGACAATACGTAAGAAGGCTGTGAATGCTGTCTTTTTCCCTTCTGGACCATAGTAAACTAATTTGAGGAGCAAATTAGTTTCAAAAAGCCCTGAAAACTAAGAAGTTCCTTCAGACTCATTCACATCTATAGACTGGGATTATTCTGTCTTGCTTTAAATTATGTTAAAAGCTGCAAAATCAAATTCCTGGCAACAAAGATGTGCAGAAAATGAACTTCTGCTATAAAAGAACACAAAAGTATTCAAAAATTTTTCATTCAATATAACAATCCAAATTTTCAAACTTTTCATGCGCATCATTAAGACAAGTAGGAAAGTAATTTTTTTTCAGAAACACTGAAGCAATAATTACATATTGTCAAAATGACAAAGTATATTTCCTACTTACTATATATACAAATACAATATTGAAAATGTTGTAAAACCTTACTAAATGAATCAAAAGAGTGAAGCTGGAGTAAAACAGCAATACTTACCCAAACAAATGATTCACATCTTGGCAAATCAAATAGTTTCAACATTATTTTAAAAACAAAATAAAAAAAATCCACTTCTGAAATGTCAGTGGCATGAATTATGTTTCTCAAAACCTATTCTTTATCATTATTCTTTTTTAGACAGAAATTATCACTATCTATTTTGGCTTGTTCCATATATGGATTCTGGTGTAACTCAGCCTTTCAAGCAAAGTCCTTTTAGGAGGTTCCTGATTCCCTCTTACTCTCTCACACAGCACAATGCTAAGTAGAGATCTCTTTCCTTCTGTTATTCAGAGCTGTTCAGCAAACCTCTGAATAGAGATCACCTCCAAAGCACTGTAGAAGGTACGGACCATACACCACAGGATCTCCTCTGGCATGTGTGCTGGCCATGTTCCCTGTTACTTGTATTACTGTATTGTCCCATTAATCAGGAAATATACTTAATCCTTATCATCACAATAACACCCTGGCCTTCCAGTTCCAACTGGTGGATTCATCTAGTTTTCTGATACCTAAGTGAGAACCATGTGTTACAAATTTTCTTAAAGAAAATTTTCAGGCAGCATGAAGTACATCTACTTCATCAGTAGCACCTGTATATTTATACCACTGAAAGACCTCATAACCGCCTTCCAGGATCTGAAGGGGGGTTATAAGGATGCTAGGGAGGGACTCATCGTTAGGGACTGTAGTGAGAGGACAAGGGCTAATGGGTTCAAACTTAAACAGGGCAAGTTTAGATTGGATATAAGGAAGAAGTTCTTTACTGCAAGGATGGTGAGGCACTGGAATGAGTTGCCCAGGGAAGCTGTGAATACCCCATCCCTGGCGGTGTTCAAGGCCAGGTTGGACAGAGGCTTGGGTGAGATGGTGTAGTGTGAGTTGTCCGTGCCCATGTCAGGGGGTTTGGAACTTGATGATGTTAAGGTCCTTTCCAACCCTAACTATTCTATGATTCTATGAAAGCATTTGCTCTCAAAACTCAGATCTCTTCTTTTCCTGAACACCTATTTCCTTAGAATCATAGAATCATTTAGGTTGGAAAAAATTTTTTAGATCATCAAGTCCAACCTTGCACTGTCAAATTCATCACTAAACAATGTTCCTTCATTCCATGTCCACACATCTTTTAAATACCTCCAGGGATGATTACTCCACCAATTTCCTGGGCAACATGTGCCAGTGCTTGACAACCCTCTCAGTGAAGATATTTTCCTAATAGCCAATGTAATCCTCCCCTGGAGCAACTTGAGGCTCATTTCTTCTCGTCCTATTGCCTGATATCTGGGAGAAGAGACTGACCCTCACACTGATACAACATCCCTTCAGGTAGTTGTAGAGAAGGAGGAGGTCTCCCTTAGCCTCCTTTTCTCCAAACAACCCCAGTTCTCTCAGCTGCTCCTCATAAGACTTGTGCCCCAGGCCCTTCACCTTCTGCCATCTCTTAAACTAGCTGACTGTGTGGTCTACTGAGCATGACTGCTTCTATGCATGTTCAGGGAGTGAACCTGAATAGTAGCATAAGCAGCATATCTCTCCAGCCAGGCAAGGATGTCAGATCAGGCACTGTAGTGGGCAGGTTGCAATGGACAGAAGAAAAATGTCCTTTTCACAGTCTGATATTTACATGGCTGCTTTAGGGACAATTACCTCCCACCAAGTTCTCTCGTGTTTAGAGTAATTCCTGTACCCTGATGAAATCAGGAATTAGAAATTCAGGCTGATCAATGTGGTTCCGTTAGAGGCTGTATAAGATACCATTTTTAGATGCTTTTAATCACAAGGGTGGAAAAAATGACAAGTATGAAGCACAAACGGAGTAATACAGCATGAATATTATAGGAGAGCATGTTTGTTTGCAGCTCAGAGAGCAGATACAAATTCAGATAACGTGTATTTCATTTAAATTTATTGCACAGAATAAAAGTGACATGAATGCTATATACCATATAATTCTCTCATTCACTATTATAGGACAGTTTTGGTATTAGGCACAACAGTACTTGGAAAAAAATAATAGGAAATTAATATTATTAGCCTAAATGACTTACTGTAAATATTTTATTTGCATTGACTTTGTTCCTGTTGCATATGAATTTTATGGACCATATTTCAAAGAGGATTCATATCAAGCATTGTCTGCTTCATACAGGTACTATATATTGCAGATTTAGGCAAAGGGAAAGTACAGTTAAGTGCCTGTGGATGAACGTAATTTTTCAGTGCCATGTATCTATAGCAGAGATATCAACAAGGGGATTCCAGGACAAGCATTATTTTTGCATCAGTTTTTAACCACAATTTTTGATGCTGCCTGAAATTATAATCTTTTTTTGCAGGTGTTTCTTAGTTCTGTGTATCATAGCTCCCTCACATTTCTACATTTCAAATTACCATTGAGAGGGCAAAAAATATGAAGCAAGCACAAGTTCTAATCTGACCACTTTCATAGCAATTCTTCACAATCCCCACCTACATATGGTTTGAAAGTGTTCTTCCATTGAGCTTCACAATCACACTGAGAACTATATAGCATTGACATTTTCTCTCCACTGAGATCAGATTGACCAATGCTTCTTTATGAAAAGTCAGTTATTGTTAGAATAAAACAGAGATCACCAGATGCATCCATACTGCACATGTACGAATGCTGGGGATGAGTCCTCATCATTTCTTTGAATTCTTTTCCCTGAGGATCCTGCACACAATCAAATGTAACCAAGAATAAAATACTAGGATACATGGGGTCAATACTGTTCTTGAGTCTGGAGACATGTGACCTGTTACTTTACACTTAGACGTGTATAACTTCTTTATGCCACTGCTAGCTTTAGAAGATTGGATATTCAATTTTATGCAGTAGAAACTCCAAGGCCATATTGTTGCTTATGCACTGTAAAATTTCCATCCCTAGAATACATTTTAGAGCTTTGTATAATTTTTGTAACAAGTCTCTTTTGCTCAGAAGATTGGCTCCAGAGAATGCTGTGCAAAGCTTGCCTTGGGGAAGGAACACAACCCATTGAGACAGAGACATGTCCAGCAGTGCAATGCTATGCAGTAAGATTTTTTATCCTGCCTGATTGTGAATATTAAAAATATCTATTAAAGCATTCTGCTTACAACAAAACTGGTGGGCAAGATAATGCCTCTCTGTTACAAATATTTCTATATCATTATTCAAGAGACAGCCATATGATAACTCTAAGGTGCCTTACTGTGAGATTAGGCACAAGTTTACTTTCACCTTAGTTGCATTTTTAAAGTTTTAATCAGAAATAGATGAACTTTCATTTTTGAAATCTCAGAGCTGCTCGAGCTTTGTGTACCAGGATTTTCCACTGACTATTGAAGGGTCATTTTTATCTCCATCTCCGACTTTGTAATGTTAGCTTTAGGGAGACAGGAAGAAAACAAAAGCTTGCTGTTGAATGAGTTACAGTAAGTAACATATTTTTTTTCAGAATTTGTGTTAACTGTGAGGTAACATTCAACCAAATTAGGAATAAAGTAATAAGCATTATTCTTCAGCCTGTAGAAGACTCTGGGGAGATCTTACTAATTCAGATCAGAGCTAAAATGTCATCTGATGGTGCCTAACTTTCTACTTTTTCCAAAAGGCAAGAAAACTAGCAAGTCTTTTAATACTGGTATCTTGGACACCAAGAATCCTGGTCTAACTCTTGAACCTTAGTTTCTATCCTACAAAAAAGTATGAACACAGGAGGAACATAGCAATTAATGGTAGGACTACAGTCAAACAATTAGCCAGGGTCTAGGTCTTGGCCTGAGTTTCAGCCAACTGAACAGAAAAACTACCGAACATAACTTATGAAATTGCTGAATGAGACCAACAGTAATGTAAGAAGCTGAGAAAAGCTGCAGATAGCATTACGAGGTAAGGCTGAAAACCAGAGGTGATTAATGGGGAGTTAGAATCAGAAATGGCTACATTTCACAAAGCATTGGAGGGAAACACTGGATAACTTTGTGGGAGTCAAATTTTTCAGTGCCAGCTGTGTCCAAGAAAAGGTATAAGTAAAAGCATGTAAGGACGATGTTACTTGGGTGACTGTGTCGGAAATTCCAAATTTTGCTGTGGATGTAGCAAAACTGGGACTACTGGAAATGGGGATGGAGGGAGTAACAGAGGTAGGTTGTCTGTTTGGGTAAAGACTTAGTCAAAGGATATACCAGGACAGCAGAAACGAGGCTTGACAAGAAAAAAAAAAAAAAAAGTAAATAATGCAAGTACTTATCCACAAAGCCTGGAACAGACCAATAAACCAAATCTCTTGTTCTGACCATACCCCAGGTCAGAACTCCCCACTTTCATCCTCCTGACCAGGAATGAACGTAAATTGCTTTCCCTGATAGCAGAGAGATATCTGAGACAGGGATTCCTGGTATCATCATATCAGTCCCAACCCAATAGTATTAGCCTTGTCCCGAGCCCTTCCTAAAAGTAAAGCCTTGGCAGTTCTATAGGCAATTTTTGTATAAGCAAAGAAATGCAACACTCAACCCTTGGCAGCCTTTGTTTAAAGCAAGTTCAACACCAAACACACAGAGGGAACTTATTTAGAACAAGTGTCCATTAACTGATATGAATCAAAGCTGGCTAAAATAAGGACGTTTTGCTTTCATTGAGCAAATAAAGGGGAAAACAACTAATGTAAATGTGTGTCAGAGGTCAGCTACACCTGCTTTTTGCTTGTTATAAAGAAGCATCAGACTTTTACCTCCTTTCCTCTGTTGACATTTTAGTAATGCACTTTCTTCACACTGAATTACTTATCCAAAACTTTTACTGCTGCCTAATATAACTTCTGATAATTTCTGATTGAAATATGCGTGTTTGTGATTCAGAGTTGTTTTCTTTTCTATATATATCCATTGCTAAATACAGCTCTGAGGAATTTATTTCAACAGAATGCAGTCCCCAGACCACCATTTGAACCCTGGAGAATGGTGAAAATAATGATTCACAACAAAAGTGAGTAGCTGCTATTGATGTTGTTAAGCTTTATCACATGGTACTTAAAGGAAAATAGAGGCTAGAATACTGTTTATTTGCCCTACAGATCAACGTACATAGGCACATGGACACCTCAGACGCAAACATACAGAGGTTTCCCTGTTCATCTGTTAGTGTCCAACTAGAAACTTTCATTCACACAGTCCTAAAGGCAATCTCATTTGGTGGGTATTACTGAAGTATAATCAATATCACTAGTGATACTGTGAAATGCTTCTTAGTTGTTTCCGTAACCCAGTTGTGTTTTCAGAGCCATGTAAAATATTTACAGCAAGTGTGGTTGTCTTCAAGACTAAATTATGTCTTTCAGTCACCATAGAGCATCCTTGGCTAGTTTAGAAAAAAGAACTGTAAAAGCAATAGTATTATTTTAAAATTATGTTTCTTCTTTAGTGATTTCAAAAGAAAATAGTCTTAACATGCTTCTTTGTGCATTTTGACCTTCTGCACCTTGGATTCTGTGCTTTTTCCTGTATTCAATATTTTGTTAGAACTGGAGCCTTTCATAATGCATTATTTCTGATGTAGTGGAATGACAGGGATCTTTTTGCAACATTAACTTCTATTGTGAACACTCTGTGCTAATTTATATTTGCTGATTAAGTCATTATGCAGAATGGTATGACTCAGAAGTGGTACACATTACTACTACTACATCAGCCTTATATGCTACTACATCAGCCTTATATCCTACTACAGCCCTAGTGAAGCTGCTTGCAATAACCCAGCATTACTCACACCCAGTGGGACTTTAAATTCCTTCATATTTCACTTAAAACCAAACTCCATGCTGCATCACCCATTTAAAAAATGCAAAACCACGTGTCTTCTTACAGCTCAGTCACCTAAAAAAATCCCCTTTGAGAGACTGCCCAAAGAGGAAGAATAAGATTCGATAATGAATGAAACCTCCTTTGTCAGGACTAGAGGAAGCTGAGCATTTTCCAGCTAGGCACAACCTCTTCTTTAATGGCTTATAAGCAGGGTGCTCACTGTGTCTGCCTAGATACAGACAGAGCTGGGGATGACTCTCGTCTTTGTTGGAGAGTGGCTTTTGGAGAGGGGAAACTTAGACACTGGTAACTTCTGGCAGCAGCCACAAGAGCAAGTGACCCTAGCATCAGCTTTCAGCACAAGTACAAGTACCCTGCCCTGAGAATAACAATCAGGGATTTATTATCAGAGTCAGCTGAGCCCAAATTTTGTTCCTTCACAGAGGAGAAAAGGAGTGTGGTGTTTACTGGAGATACCTTCCCGTAGGGATGGAGGCCCAATCTGCTGACCTGCTCTGGTGTTACAACACCAAGGTCTGATGCTTGTCATGAGGTTTGGATCCAGGATCTTGCCAGAGCTTGTCTAGCTGTCAGGCTATTACACCTCTTCTACCTGGGTACCAACGCTACTGCTATAGGTAATCCAGAGCATTCCAAGAGTGACCACAGAGCTCTGAGGCAGGGCTAAGGCATGGAGGAATAACTGGTGTCTCCTGGAAGCTGTTACTGAGGTTTTAGGGGTTGAGCAGGAGTCAAATCATCTGTCAGGACAACACCTGATTATGTTGCTGGTGGTATAATCACAGCATTCACATCTGTGACTGCAGGACACCCTGGTCATGTACAAAGTTTGCTGAGGTGAGCAGCTTGAGAGAGGCCACCTTCAATCTGAGCGGGGGGAAGCTCAGCGCGCAGGAACCTCAACTCAGAGCGGCGAGAGACACCGAGGGAGCCTCAAGTCCTGGACAGGGCCCTCCCAGGAGGCGGCAGCTCAGCGGACGCGAGCAGCGGACTCAGACGGGGCATTGCCAGGAGGGGGGCACCAGCCCTGAGTGGGTAAAAACCTGCCCAGGGAGCGCGGAGAACCGGGCGGGTTCGAGGCAGTTTGTGCAGACAGGGGAGCGGAATAGGTGAGCACTCACCGTATGAGCAGGGTCCGGCCTGGGAGCTCTGCACTGGCTGCCCCGGCGGTGGCCATTGTAGGCACCCAGACAGAGCAAATGAGAGGGAAAGCTGCAGTGCAGAGCTCGGGGTGTAGACAGCGCCTGCGCTGCTCTCCTGAGAGAAGGGTGCGCAATGGGCAGGGCTGCACTCTGTGCTCCCTCGTGGAGGTCCTCCTGCAGCAGGGACTGAGCTGCGGAACGCTGTTACTGGGCTGAAAGGTGTCAGGGAAGCTGAGGGGAAACAGCACTGCTTGCTTCAGGACCAGACTGTGCAGGGGCCTCGAATGTCTACTATCGCTCATGCAGGAAAGGAGGCCGCTAACCCAGGAAGCTGGGAAACGGTAACAGAACCCCTTTCCCCCACCCCCCCAAAAAAAAAAAAAAAAAAAAAAAAAAAAAAAAAAAACCAACAACAACAAGAAAAGGAGAAAGAGGACAATTAAAAGCAGGGGCTTCCTCCTAAGTCTATTGCTCCACCCAGAACTGCTTTGCTGTCCTGCAGGGGGCTGATGAGGAAACACTCGCACCAGAAACAACCGTCTGATGTCCTGGTAAAGAAGATCACTACTGGCGCTGCCAGGAAACAGCAGAGGGCCATAGTAGTAGGGGACTCTACTTTGAAAGGCACAGAGGCACCCATCTGTCAGCCTGACCCAGTCTCAAGGGAGGTGTGTTGCCTACTAGGGGCTCAGATCAGGGATGTTGCAGGGAGCCTGCCTGCTCTAGTCAGTCCCACTGACTATTACCCACTTCTAGTGATCCATGTGGGTGCTACTGATACAGATTGCAGTAGCCTGGAGAACATAAAGAAGGACTACAGAGCCCTGGGAGAGGTGTTTGGGGGCTCTGGAGCGCAGGTTGTCTTTTTGCCCATTGTCCAGGATAAAGGGGAGGACCTTAGAAAGGCTAGGAGGATTGGCCAGGTTAATAAATGGTAAGAAGGGTGGTGCCATAGTCAGGGGTTTGGGTATCTAGAACGTGGGACTCAGTTTAGTAGGCCAGGTCTACTGGGGGCTGGTGGAGCTGGTCTGACAACGAACAGGAAGAGTAGATTTGGTAAGAAGCTTGCTGGGCTGGTCAAGAATGCTTTAAACTAGACGTGTTGGGGGAGGGGGACATCATTCCATCCCAGCACATGCAGTCAGTTGCCAGCACCTATAATAAATGCTTGGAGAAATGTAGAGATATTCCAGCCGCTCCAGCCAATGAGGTGACTTCATTTCGAGCTCGGCTCAGATGCCTCTATACAAATGCCCGTAGCATGGGGAACGAACAAGAGGAATTAGAGATATGTGCACATCTACGAGGGTATGATACAATAAGCATCACAGAAACATGGCGGGATGGCTCCTATCACTGGAGTGTTGGAATGGAAGGCTGCAGGCTCTTTAGAAAAGACAGACTCAGCAGACGGGGAGCAGGCGTAGATATTTATCTTAGGGATAAGTTGGAGAGTATGGAACTCTGTCTGGGAACAGGTGATCAGTCAAGAGAGAGATTGTGGGTCAGGGTTAAAGGGAGAACCGCGATGGGAGACATTACTGTGGGGATCTGTTACAGACCTCCTGATCAAGAGGACTCTGTGGATGAAGCACTCTATAGGCAGATAGGAACAGCCTCACGCTTGCAGGCCCTTGTTCTCATGGGGGACTTCAATCATCCTGATATCTGTTGGAGGGATGGTACGGCTTGGCACAAGCAATCCAGGAGGTTCCTCAATTGTGTGGAAGACAGCTTCCTTCTGCAAGAAATAGAGAAGCCGACAAGGAGAGGTGCCATGCTTGACCTCGTGCTCACCAACAAGGAAGGGCTGGTTGGAAATACGACGCTCCAGGGCAGCCTTGGTTGCAGCGATCATGGGATGGTCGGATTTGAGATCCTCAGGAGAGTGAGGAGAGCATTCAGCAAGCTCACTGCCCTGGACTTCAAGAGAGCACTTTGGTGTCTTCAGGAACCTGCTCAGTAAGGTTCCATGGGATATAGCGCTAGAAGGCAGGGAGGCCCAAGGCTGTTGGTTGATATTCAAGGATCACCTGCTACAAGCTCAGGAGTGTTGCGTCCCAGCTACATGGAAGTGCAGCAGGAGGGCCAGGAGACCTCCTTGGATGGATAAGGAGCTGCTGAGGAAACTTGGAGAGAAAAAAGAGGCTTATAAAAGGTGGAAAAAAGGACAGGTGGCCTGGAAGGAATACAGGGATGTTGTCTGGGAAGCTAGGGACCAGGTTAGGAAAGCTAAGGCCCACTTAGAATTAAACTTGGCTAGGGATGTGAAAGATAAGAAGGAGGGATTCTATAGGTACGTAATGAATAAAAGACAGACTAGGGACAATGTGGGCCACCTCCAGAAGCTATCAGGAGAACTGACTACCCTGGATTTGGAGAAGGATGAGGTTCTTAATGATTTCCTTTCCCCTGACAGCCATGATTTTTGAAATATGATGGATGGGGACTTAGCAACTTCATTTGCCAGTTCCTTCAGGACCCACAGTTGGATTTCATCAGGTCCCTTTGACTTGTGCACATTCAGGTTCCTAAGGTTGTCTCGAGCCAGATCCTCTCCTACAGTGGGCCCAGGGTCTTCATTCTCACAGTCCCTGCGTCTGCCTTTCAGGACTTGGGTGGTGTTGTCAGAGCATTTGCCAGTGAAGACTGAGCGAAAGAAGTCATTAAGAACCTCAGCCTTCCCCAAATCCAGGGTAGCCAATTCTCCTGATAGCTTCCGGAGAAGGGCCACATTGTCCCTAGTCTGCCTTTTATTTGCAATGTACCTACAGAATCCCTTCCTGTTATCCTTAAATCCCTAGCTAAGTTTAATTCTAACTTGGCCTTGGCTTTCCTAACCTGGTCCCTAGCTTCTCAAACAACATCCCTGTATTCTTCCCAGGCCACCTGTCCTTGCTTCCACCTTTTATAAGCCTCTTTTTTCCTTCACAGTTTCTTCAGAAGCTCCTTATCCATCCATGGAGGTCTCCTGGCCCTCCTGCACCACTTCCTTCTAGTTGGGATGCATTGCTCCTGAGCTTGCAGCAGGTGATCCTTGAATATCAACCAACAGCCTTGGGCCTCCCTGCCTTCTAGCACTTTATCCCATGAAACCTTACTGAGCAGGTTCCTGAAGAGGCCAAAGTGCTGTCTTGGAAGTCCAGGGCAGTGAGCTTGCTGAATGCTCTTCTCACTCTCCTGAGGATCTCAAATTTGACCATCTCATGATCGCTGCAACCAAGGCTGCCCTGGAGCGTCGCATTTCGAACCAGCCCTTCCCTATTGGTGAGGACGAGGTCAAGCATGGCACCTCTCCTTGTCAGCTCCTCAATTACTTGCAGAAGGAAGTTGTCTTCCACACAATTGAGGAACCTCCTGGATTGCTTGTGCCAAGCCGTACCGTCCCTCCAACAGATATCAGGATGATTGAAGTCCCTCATGAGAACAAGGGCCTGCAAGCATGAGGCTGTTCCTATCTGCCTATAGAGTGCTTCATCCACAGAGTCCTCTTGATCAGGAGGTCTGTAACTGATCCCCACAATAATGTCTCCCATCGCTGTTCTCCCTTTACCCTGCATGACATCCTTGTCTCTAAATTGAAGAGACATCAATTTGATAGGTGGACCACTCAGTGGATAAAGAACTGGATAGATGGCCACACACAAAGAGTTGTGGTCAGTGGCTCAATGTCCAGCTGGCGTCCAGTAACAAGTGGTGTCCCTTGGGGATCGGTGTTGGCACTTCTCTTTTTCAACATCTTTGTTGGTGACATGGACAGTGGGATTGAGTGTGTCCTTAGAAAGTTTGCCAATGACACCAAGCTGTGTGGTTCGGTTGATACGCTGGAGGGAAGGAATGCCAGAGGGATCTTGACACGCTTGGAAGGTGGGCTGATGACAACCTTATGAAATTTAACCATGCCAAGTGCAAGGTCCTCCACTGCGTCGGAGCAATCCTAGGCACACATGCAGGTTGGGCAGAGAAGAGATTGAGAGCAGCCCTGTGGCTAAGGACTTGGGGGTGTTGCTCGATGAAAAACTGAACATGAGCCAGTAGTGTGCGTTTGCAGCCCAGAAGGCCAACGGTGTCCTGGGTTGCATCAAAAGCAGTGTGACCAGCAGGTCGAAGGAGGTGATCCTGCCCCTCTACCCTGCTCTTGTGAGACCTCACTTGGAGTATTGTGTGCAGTTCTGGTGTCCTCAACATAAAAAGGACATGGAACTGTTGGAACAAGTCCAGACGAGGGCCATGAGTATGATCAGGGGAGTGGAGTACCTCTTGTATGAAGATAGGATGAGAAGGTGGGGGCTGTTCAGCCTGCAGAAGAGAAGGCTGTGTGGAGACCTCTTGAGCAGCCTTCCAATATCTGAAGGGGGCTTCTAAGGATGCTGATTAGGGACTGTAGTGAGAGGACAAGGGGTAATGGGTTCAAACTTAAACAGGGGAAGTTTAGATTGGATATAAGGAAGAAATTCTTTACTGTAAGGGTGGTGAGGCACTGGAATGTGTTGGCCAGGGAAGTTGTGAATGCTCCATCCCTGGTGGTGTTCAAGGCTGGGGTGGATAGAGCCTTGGGTGAGATGGTGTAATGTGAGTTGTCCGTGCCCATGGCAGGGGGTTGGAACTAGATGATCTTAAGGTACTTTCCAACCCTATCTATTCTTTGATTCTATGAAGTACTTCAATTGCACAATAGCAAAACTGGCATACCAGTGCAGACATAGCAATAGCACATTAAAGACTTTATCTTCTCTTTTTTCTGTTCTTATCAACTTTGTTTCTATATTGTGAAATAAAAATTTCTTCTATTCTGCTACTCCAGTCAGTGCTCCAAAGCTGCCTCCAGACCCAAAGTAATATTACAGCAGCTCTTTAGTGATGGAAGGTTAAAGATATTATGGAAAAACCTGTGAGAACTGGGTAGAAGTTTTTGAATGAAGGTAGTTATTCAGGAGTCATCAGCAGAGCAATGCAAATGAGTGCCAGTGCCAGTCACAGCAGCTGTATGACTGCCATGAGCAGCTTCACGGGACCTCATGAATAAGAGAGCACAGATAAGAAGACAGCAGCTTATATACAGTGTATTTGAATCTTGTTTGAGAAAAGGAAGTGTCCTTTCTTTTCATCTGTGGTTATGTGTTATTACTGTGTGTGCAGTGTGTTGGTATCGGTGATGCTGTATAAATACAAGGGGCTTACTGAATAGTGTTACACCTCAGGAGTCACATCTCCTGCAAAGAGGAGGACATCTGCGAAGACTCTCTTGAGGAGGAATTATCTACTGCAGCAATTTGAGGTACAAAAAGCAATCATGACAGGAGCCTTGAGACTTCCCCTGAGGCTCAGCTGCATGGTTGGAGAATCTAGACATTCTTGATCTCTGCCCTGGAGAAGAGGGTCTGATGTGTAAATTCTATGAGTCGCTATTGTTTTAGGAGAACCATAAAATGCAAGGAAGAAAAAGAAGTGACTACATAGGATGGAAAAGAGCAGTCTCACACTTGATAGCTGTCTGTTAGGGACAGGACATTCACCAGAGAGAATACACCAGCTTATACTCAGAAAAGATGATCCATTTCATGCAGTTGGCTAGTGGATCCTTTCACTTATTTTTGTGACAAGGGTCAGGGATCCCTTCCAGATAATTGTTTGTAGTCTCACAATGGCAGTCACTAAATGGCAATCTGTACCCCAGTTACAAGTACCTTCTTTCCCTAGGTTTTGGTTCTGTGCTGGTAAAATACTCTGATTAAGTCAGAGACCACAGCAGCAAAATTTATACTGGTGTAAAGCATTAGAAGGATGCTTGCTCTACCTTATCTTCCAGACTCACCTGACAAGCCAGTGCCTAACATGACTTCCTTACGTCAAAGGAAGTAAGTGCGGTACAATGTGATTGTCCAAGAGGTATCTTTTACTTCTGGAAAACAAATGGAATGTCACCAGGATTCCAGTTGTAGTATGACTTGTATTTTACTTCTTCCCTGCAATATGCTAGAATCCACTCTTGTTTACATCTATATATCAGTCCCTGCAGGGCCCATATAGTGTTTAGATTTTGTCATGGGCTATGTCTCATGTTTTAGCCTGAGCGTACAGTACCTTTCAAGACGAAGGTAAGTTTGCAGCAAGAAACTAGAAGTAAAGAACTTGTGATATGCCTGGGTAGTATTTGGCAGTACAAGTCTAATCCACCTCTGTGAGAAGACAAAGTGTTTGCAAGTCAAGTGTTTTTGGGCAGAAACAAGAGAGAGTAAGTCACAAATACAAGCAACAGCAGGATTCTTCGGAAAAGATACATTGATGGGATTATTGTTTTGGGATGGGATGAACAAAAGCAGCAGTTTATTCTTGTCTTACACACATGGCACAACATACAGAATCAGCACAAATAACTTACAAAATCTCATACACCATGCTTCCTCTTGAATAGCTTCTATTAAGTTACAACACCATAACAAATCGGGTATTTAGTTACGACAGATCTCCAGACATGGATAGTCTTCCATTCAAGGAATTAATATTTTTGTAAGCTACTTAGACAAACATCATTTTTTACATGTTTAATACAGTACAGTATCCTTAACAGAATTCAAGATATTCACAATGAGAATTGAATACTTTATAAAACAGCAGAATTTCTCATCTCAAAACAGGTCCACATTTGCTCCTGCCTTGTCTGGTTTACAGATGTGTTACAAGTTGTCTTTACTCAACTTTCCAAGCTAAGCACTGTTTTAAATGAAGCTCTATTTACAGGGTTCTTTTAGATTTAATTAAAATGTATTTTCTTCTCTTTTCTATTCCTATCCCCTATCCCCAACAACAACTACCATTTAGCTGGTAGAAATGTTGACCCTCAAGCTGCTATAGAAACTTGGAAAAAAAAATTGGTGACAACTTGTTGGATGCAAAATGAAAGGTGGTCACAGCCTGTCATTAATTCAAAACTGGGGAGGTTTTTTTTCTCCTGATGTCAGAATATCCATTGGAGGCATATGACTCCTTTCATCTGTTTTTTAGAGATAGCATACTACTTATGGGCTAACATACAAAACCTCAGGTTTTTTAATTACAAGCTCTCCCACTCTTTCATGTAGTCACTTTCACTAGAAAGTTCTTTCCTTACTAGAAATTGTAACTACTCTAGTTGTGTGGTACTGACTTAAGCTTTCCCAGTCTCCATTAGATCAAATAGTGTCAATCCCCATATTGATATTGGTGAGTTGACTCACAAGAATAGTTTTGCTCTGTGATTGCACTTCAAACCCTACTGAAGCCTGTGGGCATCTTTGCTTTGATTTGGTGGCTTTGGATTAGCTCTGCTTGAACGTGGCTGGTAAACTCTAGCCCTTAAGCAGTTAGTCAGCTTTCTAAACAAATAATCAAAAAAGATTCCTCTCTTTTATACATACAATAAGCAGGGTTTTTTTACATTGAGCATTATTGTAAAAAGCATGTTTATGTTATTTTGAAAATGTATTTTTACAGAAATTTATAAACACTGTTATATCAAACACATTCTCAAAAACTGGAGAAAATACCGACGCAAAACCTGGAAGATCCTCAATGGAATTCTTCCAGTACTATTTGTCTACTTGCATATTTCATATTTCAGTGTCCTTTCCTGCAAACATAATTTGGCCATATGTGAACAGGTAAAGTCGACAACAAATCCCCAATAGTTCTGAATAGGACATGTATCTGTTGTTTAATGAAAGTAATTGGACATCTGATGTATGGTTTTTTACCTGGCATGTCCATTCTGTTACTTTTACTCTCATTGAGCAGGACCTTAATTTCCAGATAGTCCCATTCACTTCAGTGGGTTAACCCATTCATACGATAAAATGATGTATGCAAAAATGCTAAAAACAGTTTCCCACTTTTTAAATCCTTCTGATGTCAACAATTAGCATCATTATATTTTTGCTTATGTATATCGTAACTGAAAATTATGTAAGAGTAATATCTGCAAACAATTTTGTATCAGAAATCAGTGTACAAACTTTAGGAAAATTTCAGGAAATAATCTGCTTATACTTGTGCTGTAGTTCTGATAGCCTACAAATCTATCTGTTGGGACCAAGAGTAGATTTCACAGGTCTAAACACTTTATTTATATACTTATGTTAGACTTGATATTCCCCCCGCCTGATGCAGTTTAAGTTTAAATGTAGATATGTCACACTAACATGAAATCAGCATGTTATTTTCCCTTACCACCATCAGTTTTCAGTACAATTGGAAACGGACATTTATGCGTAACATCTAAGTGAAACACACTTTTCAAGTCTTCTGTCTAACATAATATTGGATAAATTATAATGTGAGCTTGGTTTTCTATCCTGCAAAACTTTAAAAATATATTAAACTTTGTATGTTGGGAGTAGTCTTACTGACTGTAATGGTATTAGTCACAGTTCAGAAAGTTAAACAGCAGAGTCAGGTTTCATTCTCTGACTTACTATTTTGTTTGTTCTTTAATGAAGCAAAAGAAGAAACAACTTCTGTTTAAGTATTAGTGAATTTCTTAAAATATGATTGATGAAAAGTCTTTGACTGTAATATCGTGTATGTTACCTCATCTAAACTGAAATGCTTTCTCATGGCTTGAAATGCTTAAATTGTAATCCTTGCTAGAGATAAAAAATGCAAGCCATATATAAACTCAAATTCTAGCTATACTGTAACATGTACAGTCACCCGTAAAGGAGCCCTTTTAACAAAAAAATGTGTGTTAACTTAATGCTTTGTAGAATGTGTCTATTCTGTTCACTGTAATAAAACAAGTTATACATATATATGTGTTAAAAAAATCCAATAATTATAGAGTATTTCCACACATAAAACAACTAGTTGCACATAATGTGATGTGTAAAGCAAATTACTGAAAATCTCTTAAGTCTTTGGGATGATCAAAGTATAAGTAACAAAACCTTACAAATAATGATTGAATTTTCATAAAAGAAGGTTTTTGATGGAGGGGCAGAAGGAATTCCTCTCCTGCTCACCCTTATTCCCCATGGCTTTTGCAGACTCAGCCCCTTCCCCAGTAAGCCACAGGTGGTGTTTTAAGATCTAGAGATATATTTTAATGAGGTTATCTTCTGTATAGCAGTACTAATAAGGTTTTCAGTGACTTTTTCATTAAACATAGTCTGATTTTAATGAGTTTATAGTGCTTCAAAAGTTTCAGGCTATTTAAAGTCTAGAAGAATACAAATCTGATCCAATTACGTTAAAAACTAATGAAATAGAAATTATTTGCTGTGAAAATTTAATTACCTTCTGTTCTGAAAATTCAATCCAGTTTTTATTCCTCCACTCCTCCCTAAAAAAAGTCTTGTAATTATACATAATAAGAAAGAAAACTGCTCCTTGCCTATGGATATATGTAGTTCTTCAAGTTCCAACCCCTTTCTAAGCTGCTAACCATCGCACAACATATGCCATTTGGCAATTTGTCTCCTAGGATATTCACAAATTTCTTTCCAGTGCTCTCCACCTGTTCCTTCAGCTGAGCATCCCAAGGTTAACCGGCCAATAACCTCATTCCTTGACCCCCTGTCTGAATCTAAGACCAAAAATTCAATGCTGATATCATCAAGGCCCTCACAAGGAATGTCAAACACAAACAATTCATTGAACACTGCATTAGGGGTGCATTTCTTCACATGGGTTTTCTTTTTAGAAATCCTCTTCTTAGCATGGTACAGGTTCACTTTGACATAAGGGTCTGCAATGAAAAGAAACAGCACAAATCAGCTATTGAGCAATGTTGCTTACAAATTCCTTGATCTAGTTAGTGGCAAATTTCATAATGTACCAACATAATTACATAACAGTGAGGAGATGTTTCAAGTTATTAAAGATGATTCATCTCATCTAATAGTTGTGTTTATATCTGAATTAGTCCCTTTAAGCTCCATGTGTGGTCACCAAAGAAGTAATCAAGATAGTCAAGTTTAGGGCAACATTCATCTGACCACCTTTGCATGTACTAGAGATGTTGGTTAATGGACTACAGGCCAGGATTTATCTCTTGAAGGAGACACCTAAGTTTGATCAGATGCATTGATGATTCATTTTATTAGGTTTATTAGAGACCTCAACACCAGTGATCAAGGAACCAATGAGGTTGTCAGCTTCTGAGCAAAAAAGTTCCCATCTTCCTAAGGAGATTAAGTTATGCAGTTGTCCTGTGGGGTAAATTGTTAGCTTACTCCATAGAAATACCACTTCACTCTCCTCCTTGTGCACAATTTTTGTTGGGCTGAGGGGAAAGTCATAGAGGAAGTAGGGACTTTCATGAGTGCAGAATGTTACTGACACCCAAATACCTATTGAACCTACCCTTGCTGATGAACAGCAAATCGTGAAGAACTGTCTGAACTAACTATGCACACCGTCTAGGTGTAGCATGTCTGCCTGTATCTCTTAGAAGTATTATATTCTTATTACAGTTAGCAAGGTTGCACTGAGGGAAGCAGAAAGAGCAAACGAAATTTATAGCTTTCCTAAGAGATACAGTAAACAAATATGCCGAAGAGAAACAGTAAACAAAAATTTGTATGTCCTGTAGGATCCAGGGGGCTGCTGAGATTAGAAGGGCTTTTCTTGTCATGTTTTTTTCCCACCTGGGTGAACCTCAGCCAGACTTGGTCTTTTGAGGCCAGCTTGCTCTCATGCTGTGTTCATGAAACCTCCACTATCTGCTGTTTTGGGGTTGATTATTGGAAGTATGTATACTATCTTATAGTGGACTAAACTGTTGGGCTCCATTTATATCCTTTCTCCATATGATATGTGAATGAAATGGAGATCAGGAGGATTTCAGTGGATCTTCCCCATGTAAAAGGGAGTTGTCTATAGCTTTGTTGTATTGGAACCAGGATGTATTAACTTTCTAGGTAAATGGCAGTTGTCTATAGATTCGTTGTGCTGGAACCAGGATGTGTTAACTTTCTAGGTAAATGGCAGGATTTCTTGGTATGAGAAGTAGAAGGACTGTATTGTAGTAATTATGATTCAGTGGTTCCCAAAACTACTTCCTATTCAGCTTCTTTCAAAAAAACCCTGTGCAGTGAAATTGGTCCCATACAGAATTAACAGTCAATATGCTACTACTTGCATAATCTTTTGTGGTGTACTGGTTGTTTTGTGTGGTTTTCTTTTCCTTTAAGATATTTTACATTAAATTTTATTCTGTTATTATGTTATCTGGCATTAATGTGCATCTAAGTGCAATTCTAGCATTGACCTCAAAGGAGGTTCCATGGAATGGCACAAGACCAGGAGAAGGCAGTGCAGAAACTGCTCATTAGTGAATCCCAAGTACAGCTCATGATAAAGCATGGGTGTTAACTTACAACCTACTGCCAGTACTGGCATAGTTCATCTTTTCATGATGTAAATAAGTGTTAGTGCTCTGTGGGCCAGATTCAGCACAATTCTGACTGGTTGCTTTTCTTGGTGCTAAGGTGAAATAACCCATATGATGATCTCACTCAACACTGTTCTTCTACAAATAAACTTTTTTTTTCTTTTTTCTTTTCCATATATAAAAGCTTTTTGTATCTGAAAGCACCATCCCATACTTATGACAGATGGGTTTTGTTCAAGACAATCACAAAACTCATCCGTTTCCACTGCAAACTGATGTCATGTTTTTTTAATGTGATTGAAGAACAAATTTGTAAAATATATACCCTGGAAAATAAAGCACTGACCCAGATATAATAAAATTAATAGACTCCAAATAATAGAGAACAATTCTGAATTGATGGGATATTTTTCGTCTTTGAAATGCCACATTTCAGCTGACTTCTGCCTGTTTGGTTTATATTCTTTGGGCATATTCATGAGTAAAACTATTACCTGATAATCCTGACACGTCAGATTTAGGTAGATGCCTGGCTTTTAAAACAACCACAGTAAGAGTATTTGTTGTAGACTGATAACAGAGAGAGATCAGTAATTCTCCACGCCCAGATGATTTCTGAAGAAATTAAAAAAAAAAGAAAGAAAGAAAACTATCTATAAGCAATTTATATTGACCAAGCTTTAAACCAGAATTAAGAAGATTTATGAAATGTCACAGCACTATATTCTCAGAAATGGTGTAAAAGGATAAAATTTGTGGAGCTATACTGCTTTACATAGCAAATATAATTTCCTTCAACTGTCACTATGTAACTCTTCTTATGATTGGCTATTAGACTGAACAAAAATAATTAGTAAATAAATGAAAATATAGGTTGACATGACATCATTGTCTTCAGAGATAAGAAATGAAATGCTACATCATAAGAAAAAAAATCTTAGTGAATGTAAAAGATATTAAGCAAATCAAAATTTAATATAGATATATTGAAAAAATCTAGTAAAGGTAAATAAAAAGAATCTTCACTAAAGTTTTTTAAACAGGAAGGATTCAAACAGTTGGTGAATTCTCATCCCCAACACTTTCTGAAGTAGCCTCGTACACAAGAAATAAAGATGTGATTGAAGACTTTCTCTATGATTATTAGATTTTAATTTGTAGGAGTATTTTACTTCACAAAATAAAGGAAGGCAAAGGAAGCAAACAAAAATAATACCTTAAATACCAGAAATCCTAATAGGTTATCAACAAAATATCACTGACACAGTTATAGTTCTAGTTTAGTGGCAGAATTGCAAAATAACAGCTTTAGTTATAGATATGTTGTCTGGTAGACATTTATTTGATTTGGCAGTATGCTTGCTCTCTGAAAACAGTCAAATTGAAAGTCAATACACATTCCACTTCCTTAGCAGAGATTAGGACACAAGGGTGTGATGCATGTGCATTTCTGTGGTTCAGCTGTGGTGGTTGTAAATGATCTTTACATTCTGAACTCGTACTATATAGTATGAAGTGTTTTTATCCCAGTGAAGTCAGTATGTTTTGCCACTGACTTCAGTAAGTCTTTGGCTTCTCCCTTGTATCTTACTATCCTTAATAGACCTACAGCTTGTGTCACTGCTCCTAAGAGAGAAGGTAGTAACAGCGCTGAAGTGCAAGAACGTACTATCGCATCAACACTGGTCTCTAACAGGTTCCAAATCCTTAAATGAAGACCGCATTCACTAAGAATCTGCTATAAAACCCATGTAGCTGAAATGCAAGATATACACTGACTTCAATAACTTTTTAGAAAGAATGGTATCAAACAGAAGAGGAGAGGGAGGAGAAGTGGAATAATGCGTGTATGTTTGCATTCTTTTCTCTTAAAGCAAATTAATGTGGATTGAGGCCTTTTGACCTAATGTAAATGTGTCCACTCCAACCTGCTGGAACCAGCTGAATAAGCATGTAGAGTTTAGGACACTAACAATTTCTTGCAACATGCTCATTGTAAAGTTATTTCATTAGATTTGTGTAATTGCTTCCTCATATTGTCATTTTGAAAACATCTCAATGACTTGCATGATCGGCTTGGTCCCTTTTCTTTCCAAAATGGCAGCAGCATTACATAGGAATCATAGCTAACACTAGCACAATGCTTTTAATGTTTAAATAAGAAATATGTTACCCTAACATTTCTTTTGATGATCTCTCTGTCCATTAGCAGTCTTCCATCTGACAGTTCAATTCCTGCGAGGGGAATGAGGACTTCTCCAATGACATCATCTCTGGAAAACCTGTCAAAGCTCAAGATCATAAAGTGAAGTGTTAAGTCTTGAATTTGGCTATAGGGGATCCCATAAAATGTGAAAGTTTCATCGAAAGCTGGATCTAAAGTTTTTCTCAGCACTCTGGTTTTCACTTTGTGCTTTTTCTCAGGCAGGATGGTCATTTTGATGTAGGGATCAGAAGTCATTGACTGCTCATCCATTGCTGGCAGCCCACGTGCTTCTTTGATGTTCACTACAAATGCCTTTTTCTCAAAGTTGTACTCTAAGGAGAAAAATAGAGTTCCTAGCTTGTCTTGTTTATCTTCAGAAGACAGAGAAGTGATTGATTTTAAACTGTCAGGGGATACTGAATCTTTCTTCCTTTCTGCAAAGTGCTTAGGAGACAAATTTTCAAGATCTGAAGTGCTCTGGATTTTAGGGGTTGCTTTGGGGAAGTTGCCATTTAGATCTCTCTTCTCCAGGTCAAGATGGAGAGAATTCTTTGGCATAGATGACTTGTTCTTTGATTCACTTTTATCATCTGCTCCAAACTTCTTCTTACTGTTGAGATTCTCAGGGTAAATATCAACTCCCTTCAGAACATGGACAAACTTATACGGAGGTGTCTTATTGGATTTGGAAGATTTACGCTGGCAGCAGATCCAAGCAAAAAGGGAGACAGAGAAGACAAGGCCAAATGCACTAAAGATCCCAACCACTGTAGGAATTTCATCTGCAAATCAAATAAATAGCAACAAGCACATAAGCAGTAATACCTTGGACTCTGTGTGATATTTAGTAAGGTAGTAATTTAGTAAGAAAAACCAAACCTGGTATGAGATGGTAATCGCAGGATCAACAGACTGAAAGTGCTTTTCACTGTACATATTGCTCGCCACCTGCTGGCATAAATGTGTAGTAGTCCTATACTAGGGCGTGCTTGCTGTGTTAGTACTTTTCCGTACACAGTGTTTGGGAGGGAAATACTATTCCCATCCTAATAGTAATAACCATTAGTAACTGCTCGACTATCTCATCTCCCTGTGTGTAGTTTCTGAGTTTACATGTCTGGGAGTAACAGCAGTTTTCAGAAGGTTTCAGCTTTGAGTTTATGGAGCTTTGTTGGTTAGATAAAACAGATTCCGAAATACACATTGCTTAGAGATACATCATCTGCTTTTCACACTGTTTCAAAGAATACTTTGTGCACTCAATTAACTCTTTTTTTATGGTCTGATCTTATAATTGCCTGGAGGTACCTCTTGAAAGAACTGAGTTTAATTGGAGGTTATAACACTCAACAATATCAATGGGATTTTCAGTACTTTGCAGGAGGAAGTCTATCAGGAAAATTTAGAATAATTATATACCAAGTGTCTTTTCCCAATGTGACGCTGAGCAGTCATATGTGAGTTCAAAGCTGAAAAAACTATTAAGTGTATAACTGATAACCACTAAGTTTTGCATTTAAGATTGTATGAATCAAGGCTATGGGGAATTTACAGGAAGAGTCACTGCTTTTTAGGGGTGTGTAAGAAAAACATGAAAACATAATTCTTTTCTACCTTAACATGAATCCTGTACTTCCAGTGAATAAGGAGAAAACTGAGCAAGTGTTGCAACCTCAGTCGTCATGCGGATATGTTAGTCACATACAGTATCATTAGCCCTCAAAGCATGCATCAGAGGATAAGTGAGCACACCTAATTGGAAATCCAGTTTCACCAATAAGTAACATTATTTAAGTGAGTTTAAACTTCCCACAACATAACAATCAGAGCTTAACCTTTATTCCCTGCAACAGAGGAAGACCAGTAGAATATTAATGGAATGACATTGTGCATAAAGGCAATTATGTAACAGTTCTGCTTCTCTTACAAATGAGTATCAGATCATTCTGGATGAGAAAAGCAAATATTTCCCCCTTTATAGATTACTAAAACAGCTTCGTCCAGGTAAAAGCTGAGCAGATATATGTGCCCCCACTGTACCTTTGCTTTTTAGTGGCATGATTTTAAAAAATCTACAACAGTAGATACATCAGAGCAAAGTAGGAGATAGTGTTACAGCACAGAAAGGATAAGGCCTGTCTATTAATTTCTTCTGATAATATTAATGTAACTTTCCCTTTACCTACAAGCTCTGTCAGTCTGCATGCTTAATTGTAAGAACTTAATGAAATGCCTGAACATTATATACATATCCAAAAAGTATTTCTTAATAAGTTAAGCACATGGCTCTGAGTTTCAAGAATTTCCTGAGCTGCAAAAATTTAAATATACATAGTAGAAAGGTAGAAAGCAAGAAGTAATTGAAAAGTAATCAGAATACTTTCATAGCTTTTAAGAATGATTTGCACATTTGTTATACTTTTTTATGAGTTGATAGATTTTTTACAGTAATGGATATTATGCTAGACTTTAATCCTGGAGCTACTGAAAGCAGTGGTAGAATCAATTTGATGGTTAAAATATTAATTTGCTTTCTTAAATAAGTAATTAGATAAGCATGATGTCATAAGTGTAGTTAGAAATATTAAATGGGTAGGGTAGGAAACAAGATGAAATGGTAACTGAAATGGGTTCATATTTACAACTAAGTATGTTGAAACCTGCATTTCTTGTCGTTTTCATAATGTAAATCAATGGGTTAACATTGAAAACAGTGTATTAATAGAAAACATTACCTACTGATTCTGGGAGTTTTTATTTCACTTACATGGTATAAATCTGGAGTCACTTCACTCAAGTCAATGGAATGATCCTTGAATTAAACCACTGCTAAAGCAAATATAATCTAGACTACAGACAATATTTGTAAAACAGAGTTCAGAAACATTTCCACTTGCTACTTTTCTGAGTAAAAATGTATCTATTTTATCAGTGCATACATATGGCTGTTTCTGAAACTTCTGGTATCACAGTTAATCACCCTACATCCAGAAATGACTAAACTGAAAAGTTCATTGTTATTATTGCTATCCTCAATGAACCCCGCTTAACTAAAATGCAGCTGTTCAGCCAAAAACACTTGGATATCATATTTTCATCTTCCCAGCAATCTCCTTTACAAGACTACCATTTACTTTAACGTTTGACAAGTCCTCCTCTACAAGAAAACAGGAATGTCAGTTATTCCAAGAATGTCTTGAGCAAAGGTTTTCTCTGTGGCACAGGATGCATTTATATTATTTGACTCTAAAACCACACTACTTTAACCAAGACAGAGAAAACAACCCCAAACCTCTCTCATCTGAAAACGCACTTCCACAAACCACTTCATCTCTACTGGCTGGGGAACGGGTAGGAAGGAAGGGAGACAGAAAGAAAATTCACACAACTTCTGAGACCAAGGAGAACTGGGGGAAAACAGATTCCTCCCAGCAAGATGCGTGCTGAGAGGCGCTGAGTGGCTCAGCAGAGGCAGCTTGCATGCACTTCTCCCGAGAAGGGGGACAGTCCCCAGCCCCGCGGGCGAGAGTTGGGGCTGGGACGCTCTTACCGAACTGCTGGCGGCTGGCCGCGATCGGAGCCATGTTGGCGGCGTGCGCTGTCCGCGGTGCTGCAGCCGCTGTCTGCTGTGCTGGAGCCTCCGTCCGGAGCGGGGGAGCCTCCTCCCAGAGTGCCAGGCGACCTGCCCGGAGCGCTGAATGCGCTGCCCTGCTGTTTCCCTGCTCTGCGCTCTAACAACGCCCGGGCAACCGCCTCTTCCAGCGTGTTTTTGCAGGGCTTTTATTTAAAAAAAAAAAAAAGGGGGGGGGGGGGGAAGAAAAAGCAACAACAACAACAAACCCAAAACAAACAAACAAACAAACAAAAAGAAACCAAACAACAAGACCCGGAGACACTAGCAGTGGGGAAGGTGAAGGAGAAGGTTGTGAGGGGACTGGAGGAGACGGGGGAGGGGAAGCTTCGGTCCTCCCCTTTGCTCACTGATTTGCAACCCCCTTCCTGTTTTGGCTCTTCTGAGTAGCTCAGCTTGGAGACTGAAGACGTGGTTGAAACCCAAATTGACGCAATCCTGACGCTACAGGGCTGAAATCAGCACCTTTCCCACCTCCCATCCCCCCTCCCCAACCACCACACCCTCTCTCCCTTCCTCCCTCCTTCTTTCTCTCTCCCTCCTGCCCGCCCCGCACCCCCACTCCCCCCCTCCTTCCCCTTTCTGGGGATTGAACATACACTCATCGATTATTTTAACTGCCCTGCTGCAGGATATGAGCTCCCACCCTCCGTCAGACACAGACAGTGAAATGCTCATGTCTGTGATTCAGTGCACCTTGTGAAATACACGGGTGTGTCTGTTTTGCTGGGGTAAGATTATTTATTTGCTTATTTATCTATCAGCTGGACAGCCACAACAGTGTGAAGGAGATGCCAACTCAGATGTCCAGACACCTTGGCTCCAACTGCAAGGCACACGTTTTGCTTATGACTGGTGTTATACACATACTAGATTTGAGTCATAAAAACTCTAATGTGCTTTCTCCCTGTCCCTCCTTCCAGATTCTTCCCACTATCCACCCCCACATAAAGAGTCAGACACCACTCTGGAAATCCTCTTGACCTTCCTGTATGTCAAAGGAAATAACAATCTATCTAAATACTTCTAGATTTTACCAGGTTTAGATGTCTGTCTCCCAGTCTGGTCTGAGAACACGGTGGAGAGGCGGGGGGAGCCTGGCTGCAGCAGGAATGAGGAAAACAGGGCAAGAATGCAGGGCTGCATGTAACTAGAACTGCTATAGTGTATAGTAACCTGAGCTAACTCCTGGTGCAGCAGAGCTGCAAAAGCCAGCATCTGGCGTCTGACTTCTGTATTCAGAAGGAATCATAGCAGCCAAGTTTGAAGCCCAACTGCTAATTCTGCTGCATAAATGAGAAACAGGTGTTGTTGATTTTCTAAATAACAAAATCCAGATGCAGGCATAGGCTGGCATGACCCTGCTCCACAATTAGGCACTAGGAAACTAGCACGTCTTGGCCCACTTAAAGAATGCTCATGCTTCATAGTTAAGTCAGTGAAGCTCCTTGCTTTCAGAAAAATTAAAATAGGAAAGCAATAGAGTCATGGCAGGCTAGTGTCGAAACACAGCTGAATGAAGTGGCTGGCTCTACCCTGAGACTGAAAACCTAATGGTTAATATTGTTTCTACTTATCTGTTCCTATTAACCCTTCAGCAACTTGTGCACCTGCACAACTCTTCCAGGAACAGCAATATCCACTACCCCAATCTTCATTACATCCCATCACATTTAGCAAAACACACAGAATATCTTGCCACCACTGTTCCTCTTACAAATACTGGACTACAGTGAACCCAGGTATTAGAAGAGTGCAGAAGCTTTTGTTTAGCTCTTGTTTGTGTTTTGGCAGCACAATTTGATTTGGAATGTTTGGGTTCATGTGTTGGCACTAGTTGAAGAAACTCTGGCTCAATTTCTCTCTACTTTCTGGCAGTCATCTTTCCCTCCAGCCCTGCTATCCAGTTCCTTTCATCTGTCCAAAATCAAGCCTCACCCAAAATGTGCATCTATTGAAAGTACTTACATTTCATTTTAGACCACATTCCAGGTATATGAGCCTCCAGACGTGACTGAAATATGCAAGACCCTTAAAAAAATGAAGAGTTAAATATGTTTAGCTGGGATATTCGATTATTATAAGCTATGTCTAGACTTTAAAAACAATGGACTAAGACTCAATATGTGGTATATCTTTGTAGTGTGTTTATCTTATTTGAACTGGATTACAGTGAGGATATATATTATATTGACACTTGAATTACTGTCAATAATATTTGAAGCTCTTTATTATTATTTTTTTGATGAAATCCAAGATATACTTTGTTAATATAGGCAAAACTTATGGAGAACATGGAAATACAGCAACGATTGATTCAGGTCCTCTTCCTTTTAGTTGTCCCAAGGATATATAAAAAGCTTTCATACAGTTTGTATATCTTTATATAGTGAAAAGAGATAATTTTCTTTAGCATTCAGGATTCTCTTTTCTTCTTCCTCCTCCCCCCCAACCCCATACTCACAATTCCTAATAGATTGTAATAGATTTTAGAGACTGCTTAAGATTTGAATAGTGCTGTAAAACCATATAGTAAAAAGCTTTTCTTTTCACCTCAGTTTTGTTTCTGTCCAGCTCTTTAAAACAGTATGGAAAAGATTTAGAATCATAGAATCATAGAATAGTTAGGGTTGGAAAGTACCTTAAGATCATCTAGTTCCAAACCCCCTGCCATGGGCAGGGACACCTCCCACTAAAACATGTCAGTAAAAGTTCTGTCCAACCTGGCCTTGAACACAGCCAGAGATGGAGCATTCACAGCTTCCCTCAGCAACCCATTCCAGTGCCTCACCATCCTTCCAGTAAAGAACTTCTTCCTTATATCCAGTCTAAACTTCCCCTGTTTAAGTTTGAACCCATTACCCCTTGTCCTATCACTACAGTTCCTCATGAAGAGTCCCTCTCCAGCATCCCCGTAGGCCCCCTTCAGATACTGGAAGGCTGCTATGAGGTCTCCATGCAGCCTTCTCTTCCCCAGGCTGAACAGCCCCAACTTTCTCAGCCCAGCTTTATACAGGAGGTCCTCCAGTCCCCTGATCATCCTTGTGGCCCTCCTCTGGACTTGTTCCAACAGTTCCATGTCCTTTTGATGTTGAGGACACCAGAACTGCACAGAATTCTCCAAGTGAGGTCTCACGAGAGCAGAGTAGAGGGGCAGGATCACCTTCTTCGACCTGCTGGTCATGTTCCTTTTGATGCAGCCCAGGATATGGATGGCTTTCTGGGCTATGAGCACACACTGCTGGCTCATGTTCAGTTTCTCATCAACCAACATCCCCAAGTCCTTCTCCGCAGGGCTGCTCTGAATCTCACTTCTGCCCAACCTGTAGCTGTGCCTGGGATTGCTCTGACCCATGTGGAGGACCTTGCACTTGTCATGGTTAAACTTCTTAAGGCTGGCATCAGCCCATCTCACAAGCATGTCAAGGTCCCTCTGGATGGCATTCCTTCCCTCCAACATATCCATCGAACCACACAGCTTGGTGTCATTGGCAAAATTTGAGGGCGCACTCAATCCCACTGTCCATGTCACCGACAAAGATGTTGAACAAGATCAGTCCCAACAGCGATCCCTGAGGGACACCACTCGTTACTGGTCTCCAGCTGGACATTGAGCCATTGACCACAGCTCTTTGCGTGCGGCCGTCCAACCAGTTCTTTGTCCACCAAGAGGTCCATCTATCAAATTGATATCTCTCCAATTCAGAGACAAGGATACCATGTGGGACAGTGTAGAACACTTCGTACAAGTCCAGGTAGATGACATCAACTGCTCTAGCCCTGTCCATCAGTTCTGTAGCCCCATCATAGAAGGCCACCAAATTGGTCAGGCAGGATTTCCCCTTAGTGAAGCCATGTTGGTTGTCACCAAGCACCTTGTTATTTTTCATATGCCTTAGTATGCCTTCCAGCAGAATTTGCTCCAAGATTTTGCCAGGCACAGAGGTGAGGCTGACTGGTCTGTAGTATCCTGGGTCATCCATTTTCCCCTTCTTGAAAATGGGGGTTATATTTCCCTTTTTCCAGTCATCGGGAGCTTCACCTGGCTGCCATGATTTTTCAAGTATGATGTACAGTGGCTTAGCAACTTCATTTGCCAGCTCCTTCAGGACCCATGGATGGATTTCATCAGGTCCCATGGACTTTTGTACGTTCAGGTTCTTAAGATGGTCTCGAACCAGATCCTCTCCTACAGTGGGCCCAGGGTCTTCATTCTCATAGTCCCTGTGTCCATCTTCCAAGACTTGGGTGGTGTGGTCAGGGCATTTGCCAGTGAAGACCAAGGCAAAGAAGTCATTAAGAACCTCACCCTTCTCCAAATCCAGGGTAGCCACTTCTAGAGGGGGCCCACGTTGTCCCTAGTCTGTCTTTCATTTGCAGTGTACCTATAGAATCCCTCCCTCTTATCTTTCACATCCCTTGCCAAGTTTAATTCTAACTGGCTGTTAGGTTTCCTAACCTGGTCCCTAGCTTCCCAGACAACATCCCTGTATTCTTCCCAGGCCACCTATCCTTTTTTCCACCTTTTATAAGCCTCTTTTTTCCTTCACAGTTTCCTCAGCAGCTCCTTATCCATCCAAGGAGGTCTCCTGGCCCTCCTGCTCCACTTCCATGTAGCTGGGATGCAACACTCCTGAGCTTGTAGCAGGTGATCCTTGAATATCAACCAACAGCCATGGGACCCTCTGTCCTCTAGTGCTATATCCCATGGAATCTTACTGAGCAGGATCCTGAAGAGGCAAATTCTGCTCTCTTGAAGTCCAGGGCACTGAGCTTGCTGCAAGCTCTTGTCACTCTCCTGAGGATCTCAAATCCGACCATCCCATGATCGCTGCAACCAAGGCTGCCCTGGAGCGTCACATTTCCAACCAGCCCTTCCTTATTGGTGAGCACGGGGTCAAGCATGGCACGTCTCCTTTCTGGCTCTTCTATTACTTGCAGAAGGAAGTTGTCTTCCTCAAAATTGAGGAACCTCCTGGATTGCTTGTGCCGGGCCATACTGTCCCTCCAACAGATATCACAATACCAGCTCTTTTTCCTTAGAAATTTGCAGCTGCCAAGACCATGTATATACATAAGTGTATCTCAACATATATGCAGGTAAGCAAATGAGCTATTTTATCTCTTTATTTCATTGGTCAGAGGAATAGCAAATAACCTTTTTTTTTTTATATACCTCATGAACTTTCTATACTTAATTATATGACTCCACTTAGCAGAACAGAGTGCACATCACAGAAAACACTAGAGGAGGAGGTGGAGCATTGAGCTGCTGACACATCTTGAGACAGATGCACGTTTTGCTCCCTGTGTTGTGCAAGCACCATCTAGTGTACGTCTTAGACCCATCAGCATCCAATGACTAGCCTACACCCATGCAGGCAGTACAGACACAAAGGTATATAACCTACTCACTCCTGCTTCATTATACTTCTGGGACATGGCCAGAGGGAGGAAATCATCGTGCGAAGACTGTGTTTCTTAACAAATTAAGTGAATATCTTTCAATTCAATTCCACGCAACCGTACTGACTTAATTTTTGTGACTATACATTCCTTGTACTTCCCTCTGTTCTAAGAAAACATCCTGGATACTTCAGCAAAACTTCACAGAGTTTGCAACAGACTCCTCAGTTTAAAATTGCACTAGGGACTCACTGCCCAGGTAATATTCCCTTATTTTTCCCAAGCAAACAAGTTAGAATGACCTCAAACACTTTCATTTCAGACACTGAACATTAAAATGAGATGATTCAGATTTTGTCTGCATTGAGCTGAAATGGATTGATCGCCTGCAAAATACCTGTATATGATCTGCCTGACTGTATCACAGCAAGGCCCTCTGTGGTCTCAAAATCAGATTGCCGGTGCACATGCATGCGCAAAGCATCCTGCTGCTGCTCCAAGAAGAGGGAGGGTGGTTGCTAAGCAACAGAGTCCATACCCTTCCCAAAGCAGACATTCCTCAAATAAGCATATGGGGCTGGAAAAGGTGGTCCTCTACCTGCAAACGGTCACCATTCTTAACCTCCCAAGGCCAATGTGTGAACAAAACCTAATCCTCTCCCTTTAAAAAATGAAAAAAAATTATTCTAAACAAGATCCCCCCTCCACCTTAAAAGTCAACCAACATTTAAAAATAAAACTCTGATTTAAATGTATGAGGTGAAGCTGGTGAAACAGCCCCCTTCTATCTCTGTGAAGTGTTTCCCTGGAGCTTAAAGACAGAGTTTCACATTTTCAAAAATAGCATCTGATTTTGAGTTGTGCAGTTGCCAGGTGCCAAACTACAGACATTAATTACTACTCAGCACCTATGAAAATCAAGCCCTCCAGCAATGCTTGCAAAATAAAACCTCAGTGAGAACACAGGTATTGGTCCTTGATATGGGGAAGTGCAGAGCATTCAATGCTTCTGAAAGCTTCAGAGCGTTTCAGAAATTATTTAGGTAGTTACACTGGTTAATTTCCACTTCAGTTCACTCTGCAATTAGCAAAAAGGGGCTGGTATTCCTCCTTGTCTCATCTCTCTGCCTTTGACACTTCTTAAAGTCTTTCAGTGCCACACAGCTGTCACCTGAAGACTCAGCCTGCTGCCTGTTTGGCCTTACAGACTTGCTGTTCCTCCCTAGGTTGTTATTGAATTCAAATTCACGCATCTTTACACCCAATGCTACATGAAATACTCTGCATGACCTCCAGTTTCTGTTGCACAATAGTGTACGTTTTCTAGATGTGGATACATCAGGTACCACGGAGTTCCTGAAATGAAAGAGATATGAATTTCTAGAGTAATGGACTCATCCTCTAGCTCATACACCACATCTAGCCTCTAATCTCAGGCCTAGAAATTAATTCTTCTTCCTCTTGGGCTTGGCTGAATTGCCTCTAAACATGTGTGTAGAGTTACTGAAAAGCCTTTAATTTCAATACAGAACTAATGGATACAAGATAGGATGAATAGGTGACCTGCACAAACCTGGAGCAGCAGCTGAAGGTAGGGTAGAGGTGCCTGCTGGAGGCTTTGGTCCAGGTAAAGTGCTTCAAATGTCAGCGTACAAGGTCATTTAAGCAACTGAATAAATTCCCAGATATGTTGAAGTCTAAATTAATGTATTAAATATGAAATTGAGTCATGCCCTCGGGATCAGCTTCAGGCTGAATAGGACTTTTTTCTTGACACCGTTGGCTGTATTGACTAGACAATTGTTTTCTACTGGTAAATTTAGAACTTCTGTTACACATGCAGACATGAAATTTGGTATTCTGGTTTAGGACCTCCATTCCTAAGGCTAGGTAAGGTGTCTGAAATTACTGTTTTATTTATTCATTTAAAAAAAATGTTAAACACAAGTATTTTTTTTCTCTCTGACACTGTGTAGACCAGTGTCCTGATGAGATCCTAAGACTGAGTGAGGGATGTAACTTCAGTACTTTAGTTGTGATGTTTATATTAAGAAAGCACTATTGGTTGTATAACTGATTGGTTGTATGATGAGCTTCTTCCAAGAATGATAAATATCACTATTCTTTCAGAATCTGGGGCAGCTTGCACAGTGTTTTGTTAAGCATCTAATGTATTTTGTTTTTCTTTTTGTCATTGTAAATCACACACACACCTAGTTGCACATGGTGGATGAAGAGAGAAAAAGAAAAGCCATCACAGTTGCAATGAAATTTTTTCAGCAAAGGCTCCAGAGTGATTTCACTCTTCATGAATTGGCATGCACAATCTTTCTAAAGTGTCTGCAGATAAGCTTTCTGGGGATTACAGGTAACTTTACGTAAAAAGGTATCAAGCAGCAGACTTTGGTTTGGGAGGCAGCAGCTACTAATAATTCCTATGATATTTCTTACCTTTTTCCTTTATTTTTAAAATAAATTTTTCTGGGCAATATATCCCTTCAGGTGACAGTTTTATTTCAGTAACAGCAAGATTCTGCTGGCTTTAATGTGCTAAGGTTCAGGAATGGCAGTGTGCGTGAGCTGGTAAAACTACTGTATTCATATGTTTTACAGACTGCAATCCAGGTAAAGTCAGAACAACTCTTAACACTTTCAGCCAGGCCTATAGATACTTCAAGAGGTAGAATACTCTTATGTCTCGGTAGCCTCTGACTGTTGAGGAAAAAACTATTTTTTTTCCTTTTCAAGTACACATTTTGATACCAGCAGTGCTGAAAATACGGAACAGAATCAGAACTTTATTTATGTCAGGAATCTCTTTTGCATTTTACTTAGCATTAGTGGTTTAAGTATAACTCAAGTAAAGAAAAAGGTACCATTAGGGAATTAGATGGGATTCTAGAGAATTATTTTGGTCTTAGAAGGCTGAAATTAATTTGAATTTCTTACCTAATTCATTCAGACATCTTTAGAAACTTCAGCCTTAATTAAAAAACAAGCCTTTTATGTTTTTTTATTTAATCAATAAATATAAGGTCTGAGGACTATGCTAAAACAAGGATTTGAGTGCTTAAGCCTTATCTAGCTCCAGTTTTATGAGCTTTAATCTAAAATTTAAACCCTGAAATCCCTGCTGGACTTATGTTTATGACTGGGAATCTCTTAAGAAACCTTAGAGCAATAAGAAGGACTTCCTGTAAAATGTCTTATTTCTGGCCGTACTCAAAAAAACTTGCCCTGGTATGTGAAGAAGTGAAATACCTAGTTACTTTCTTCACTCTGCTCACCTGTTTTGTGTCCATTCTCCAGACATGCCTGATGGAGCAGGCACCAGGCAAAAACATCAAGAAAATCTTATTTCTTTCTAGGACATCAGAGATTAGAGCATTTCACCAGAGAGTCCAGAGCCAGGTTCATGTCTTTCCTGTGCTCTTATTTCTTGCACAGGAATATCCTTCCTATCATTCTCTAAAGGAAGAAATGCATCTATTGACATTTCTCTAATGCAGTGATGCACTGAGTCAGAAAATAAATATACAGTCTGAATGCAGCGCTTAGAGTAATACACTAAGGATGGAGACCTACTTTACCATTTACCTTTCAAGCAGTGTTTCAGTATAGTATCTGTGGAAGCTGAATACTACCTGTACAAGTGCTTCACTCCGGTGGGAGATTCAATATTTAGAGGCTCAAAATTGCAGCAATTCTCTGAAGCTCAGACTAAAGACTCTGCCCTACAGAGGGATTTACAAAGGGCAAGTGCAACCAACGTGTTATATACCACATTCTTTCATAAGACTACTCTTTGTCTGGACTTCAAAGATTACATGGTACAATAAAGCAAATGTATTACTGTTAAGATTTGTAGAGTTTTAATTGTAGAAATGCTGCAAAATTTGCTGTTATGCATGCACAGCCACTCAGCATACATTAGCCTTAGGAAACTGGACTCATAGTAAATAAGAGAGGAAGGGGAGAGATTCTGATGGGGATTATTTTTAGAAAATGAAAAGCTCTGTAAAAATCCAGACCTAGAGCTAACTTCTTGATTCCAAATATTATGCAATTAGTGGTTGTCTTCATCACATGCAAAAGATCTGACTGAAGTTCTAACAACATGCCTCAGTTTAAGCATGCAAATTAATATTACAGTGTGTAGTTTTTAATAATCAAGTACTCCCAAAATTCATTGAAAATCTGACACCAGTACTGTTACATATTGTGCTCTATTTGGAGCGATGTTTTCCCAATGCGGCATGTGCTCTTTGGGGAAGACAAACAGACCAAGAAAAAAAATTGAAACACAGTGTCAGTAAAATCAAAAATTTTGAAGGTGGAATGGAGCTTCTGGATCCACTACAGGAGTGAATTGAAATTGCAGATGAAAAACAAGTACTCCATCCAGATAAGAGAATTTATGAGAAGTGTTTTCATTTAACTAAATATAGCACTAGGAATTCTCAGCCAAATTATTTCTATGTCAGTACTATGAAGAGTAAAGTAGATTCCTTTAAGCAATCAGCTTGGAGCTCTTTGTTTTTATGCCATATGAATCTGCCAAATGGTGAACTGTTCCATTCTTCAGTACTGTGAGAAAGCGGGTACTCTTTCCCTCTTCTTTCTATGACTCTCTCTTCCCGCTATACATCCTGTACATTGATGCATCCAAATGATTCCCATACTAACCAGCTGCAGGTAAAAATGAAGATTTACTTTTCATTACATCTGTAAAACCTTCTGAAATGTTTGGCTAAAATCTGACGCCTGAATTTGAACAAATTTTATTGCAACCTAATTCAAAAGCAGAGCACAAGTAGTGAGAGAGAATGAAAGAAGGGAGGAAAAGAGGTTGTTCAGCTCTGTAGGACAGCAAGGACAAAAAGATTAATAATGTAGTGATGCAAGCAGTGGCTGACAAGCCAAAACGGGAAACTATGACTACAATTCTGCTCCACTGAATTTCTGCTTAATATGGTATGCATCACTTCTCAGTAGCTGGTTTTGTTAGAGATTCTTCAGCACATAAAGAATGCTTGATACAGCTTTCATTTCATGTAGGTAAGTTTAAAGGAGCCAACTGCTGTAATATTAGGGGGAAAAAAAAAAAAAGAAGAAAAAAAAGAAGAAAAAAACAATACAGTCTAACCCTTTTATGTTGAAGTCAAGACAATATTTGAATTGATGAAAAGGATAAATTTTTTTCTATATTTTCTCAGAAGATTTTGAAGTAAGAAGGTAATTATCTCAGATACAGAGACATTCTCTTAGAAAAGAACAATGCATTTTATTAAATTCAATAAGAAATAGCAGAAAATAAGTTTATATGGGTTTTTATTTTCTATTTTCATAAGCAGCAGACAGAAAATATCTTCTATTATGTTTTCAGGTGATGCTCAATACTTCAATGTGCCATCTACATTACTTCTCAGATACTTAGTAACTCCCTGAACAAGGAGACTTGAGTTTTCCTAAACTTGTCAATGTTAAAGATACCAGTCTAGATACTACTTTTAAATTTTATCACTAGCTTGTAGGAATTGGAAATATCCATTAATTTACCCAGGATCCCAAAATCATTTTGAACTAGATTCTCAGAATGGAATCCTATGTTTCTTGAAGCAAATGAGGAGAACTCTTAATGCCCATCTTGGAATTTAGCTAATAACTACACAAAATACCCTTAGCAAAACTTGCACATTTCAGCACTCAATATTAAGGCATGTAAGAGTCCAGGTTGTCTTTATCATCAATCCACAGGACCTTTGGCTCATTCAGAATGGGCTGTGCTCATTTAATGAAGCAGTGCTTCTTGGTTAATGCTCATTGTTCTGTATTTAACCCCAGATCTGTCTTACCAGATGCTAATAAAACCTTGTTCTGGGAATAAGATGATTAATTTTCTTGGAAAATTTGCTCAGGCACTCACTATTACAGTACCCTTCTACCTCTTTAACATTAGCTATTCTCTCAATACTCCTCTAAGATAGACTTCCTTCCATTTTCAGGTGCAAAGGAGAGGCATAAAAGGATTTAGACAAAGGAGTTACATGTTAAGAGGCTCCATGCTGTGATAGTCACGATTTCACTGGGTTCATTACAGATGCCACGAGTCAATACTCAAAAAGGGCAAGGTTTCAGATTATTCTGAAACTATAATCTAGATCTGAGTTTAAATATTTAGATCGCTTACTTTTAATCTATAGTTTACTTCCATGCCCTAAAAAAGAAAGCATGTTTGGCTAACAACAGTTTCCACTATCACCTGATGGATGTTGTAAGATGTCCCACAAAGCTAATCTTAAAAGAAAGAGTAATATTTTAGTAGAATTACTTCTTTGAGAAAGCACAACAGTCATTTTGATTACAGACACAAAATATGATAATACATAATGCAGTCATCAAAATCTGTAGTAAGTCTATTACACATGTACTGAGGATGCATCAGTACAGATCAATCTTGGCCTTCCAGTCTCATCTTTTTCTCTTGCCTGTTTTATAGAAAGCTTCACTTTAAAATTGAAGTAATGTAAGCATGTTCTCTGTCTAATTGGCCATATGTATACGACTTCAGCTTGGCATTCAGCTTTAGTTACCTTAAGGCAATCAATAGAAACTGGATTGTTTCTATCTTTCTGGAAAACAAGGTGCCACAAACATCTATTCCTTGCTGTTAACAATAGATGCCTTTCCCTTAGCTGTCTTCTCCCCTCTTTCCTGTGGCAATCAAGAAAGGTTAAATAAATTAAAAAAAGATGATATGAATATAATAAGATTCTCAATACCTACAATCATCTAATGTACAATCTGCTTCCAAAACGGGATGAGACAATAGTATGTACTGTATGGGAATCTACAGAAACTTGTAAAAGGAAGTATTCCTAGAATAATTTCAGTGTAACCACGTGCCCAGGGACTGTTACCCCTAGTCAGCTGATCAATAGACTTTATGTAGGTCATGGGAGTGCAAAGTATGATAAGAACATGTGGAAGACCAAGATCTGTGACTGTGTTTATAATCTGATGGTTGTAGGTTGAACTGGGAGGACATAATCTTGAGTTTTAGACCAGCAAATAACCACAACCTCCTGTTGCTACTGTTGTGACTGACCTTGACATTACTTCCACCAGTTCCAGTCCCACCACTGAACTGTGCTGGAGAAATTTTGTTGAAGGGAATAGTTTTCTTCAAGGACAGATTGTGAATTTTGCCTTGAGAAATCACTGGAAATTAAAAAGATATGATCAGGACCAACAAATCCTTAATATCTTACTAAAGACCCCAGATTCACTCAGCTAAGAAGTAGTAAAAAGTAAGCCTAGTTTTTCAGAACTGTCTTCCTAAACTTCAGCTTCTAAATTTCACCCAAATGTCACTTCAGGAACCCAAGTGTTTCCTTAAATACCTGCCAGAAAAGTTAAGCCATGAGTCTGACCCAATTCAGTGTCCTCACCAATCCCACAGGACCCATGTTTTTGGAGTTCTTAGCATTATATAGTAGCTTATATGTTTTTAAAGCACAGCCTCTAGTTATTGCAGTTCTAGTTGCCATAGCTCAGTTTCACAGTATTTCTTATTTGAAGTCCTACTCAGATGATTGAAGTGATGTGCCCACCATTATGTAAGAAAGCTGTGGCAGATTCAGTGAGGAAATTCTCCAGGGCAGCAATCAAATTTCTTAATACTGAAGTGTCCCACATTTTAGTATGATTTCCTAAGGGGATAAACATGATGTGATGGCAACACTTCTATCTCTGTAACTGAGTCTTTCTGTCAGCCCTCTTTCTCACAATAACTCTCAATCCCTGTGGCTACTGTCAACCAAACTAGACAGAGGAGCAGGAATCTTAAAGATATTAAAGCACTCACAGCTGAGCTGTACAAAAATATGGCCTAAGAATTGCATGTGGCTGCTAAAACGTTACGCATTCTGCCTGGCCATTTCAGCAGCTGAAAGGCAGATGACCATTCACTACATTCACAGCACTGCCACTGATGCATGTTGCCTAATAGGCAGGCCAATAAGATATAGGAAAATGGAAAATTGTAGGGAAGGGTGTGGGGTAGATGGCCTTTGGCACGTGGGAAGCGTGTGGCAGAAACAAGGAAGGTCTTGGCAAGGGAGGAGATGAAATTTCAGCCTTACGTTGTTAAGGGGAAGTCTTTAGTAGCCTATCATACCTTTTAACTCATAAGAAGATAGTTCAAGAATAAGCGGCCACACAGACATAATAGGACAGGTGAAAGATCTCAGTGAGGAAAAAAGCTGGATGGTGAACTCATGTCCTTTCAGAAATTACAAAATTCACCTGTCTACAACAACTATGGATGTCTTAAGCACAGGAGGAGGAAGTTACCAGATATTGTGTTCTTCACATGTCGGTGAATTCATACCTCAAACAGGATTTGTCCCAAGTCGATTTTTGACCTCTAAGAGTACATCCAATATGCTTGAAACCTGTTCACCAAAACCCACATGGTATCTCTTCCTTCTGTGATTTTTCTGGAGGTCTACAAAGGGGTGACATCACTTTCCAACCTTCAGTTAATTCTGTTTATGAAGTCATTAATTACCAATCCACTGCAAACAAGACTTCATTACATTCTCAGGCTATATTTCTCCTCTTTTGTGATCTAACTTTTCTTAATATTCACTTTTCTATTTTTATTAACTGAAACTTGACACGTGCTGCACTTTGGGTGCACTATTTTTCCAAATATTTCAAAAACATTCAAGTTCATAGGACCCTGTATGGGTGCACTATTTTCCAAATATTTCAAAAACATTCAAGTTCATAGGACCCTGTAAGCAACAGATAAACTAAAAGTGATATGTGCCAATTAGCTTGCTTAATGTCATTTGAACATCATAGAAATCAGAGACATTCAGCTGGGCTTGTCAGCATGGCACAGGACCTAAGAAAGACTTATACGCTTTTGGAGTGTAGCTGGAAGCATGTACATAAAACCCTAGTGCATCTAAAATGACAAGTGACATTAGACAATTATGTTTAAGTACCCATATCTTGTTAAGCAATAAAGTTAAATTATCTCAAATCATGAACAACAACAGATCCTTTCAGAAATGTAGTTAACTGTAGAAACAACTGCTGATTTGCATTGATTGTCTTAGGATCTAAACTAATTTTTCAGAAGATGAGATTTTCCCTTCCAATAACAAAACCTATGGAAGAGAACCTACGTAACTGTGAGTGTACATTAAGGACAAGAACTTTAAAAGATACAATTTTATTAAAAAGGTCTTTTGCCAATGTCTCAGACTGAAAGTCACCTACTGCTCTCCACCTGACAGTGCCCAATGGAGATGCCTTTATAAGATGCCATGACACGCACTACACTTCGGGCACACTGTTGTTCCAGATACTGCATGAACATTAACACTTATAGGATTTACTAGCAACAGATAAACTACTTTTGCAAGCTATTTTGAAAAAAGAATGGGGGCCTTTCAAAGTCTGACTGAATTTATTGTCTTTGAGTAACCTTTGTCCAGCATTGTCCAACAATGGGGTTAATACATCTTTGAATAGGACTCACTTTTAGTAGTAGATTTCAAATGGCGATTTGCCTTGAATAGTGACTTGTGTCTCAAATCCATCTTAGTCAAGGGAGACCTGAGTGGTTTGAATGGTTTGAACCTTTGTCATACTGACCAGAAGTCACAGGAAGCAACTCATGGGATTCTGGAAACAGAGGATAACCATCTCAGAGGTCTGGGACAAGCAGATGAAGAGTGTCTCTACAGTGGCATAAGACTAGAGAATCTTTATGTTGCAGACCTGGTAACAGGAGTCATACTGCCCTGATCTCTCTGGCTATAGCAGAAAGAGTGAATCACCAGAGGTGGCTCATCACCCTACTTCTGTTTGAAATTCTGCCAGACCTTTGTGCAGGACAGTAATATGACTAATAGCAATCGTCTTAAGAAAGTATGTCATCAAACTGTACAACCTGCCAAAGGGTAAGTACGGTCACTTTCAAAGAGTGTAAATTTCTTTTTTTTGCAGACATACTGCAGACTGTATTCTATTAAAGAGGGTGAGAATCACCTTGGGGACCTACTTTTGGAAAAGATCATGCCTGTCACAGACTGATTAACAAGTGCAAGCTTCAGTTGTATTCAAACTTGACTTTAAAAGTGGCTGTCACAAACTTGGGTATAGTTCATTGTCTACATTTATTGTTTTCCAAATAAATGGGAATTATGTTTTGTCTTCTGCAAGTCAACTGGGAGATACCACTTTTTTGTAAAATGTGACACATAATGTAACTTATAAAATAAATATAATCTGTTTTCTGTTAGTCATTTGAAATTAAAATGTTCCTTCTAATTAGCAGGAATTTTCTTATTTGTTCTGGGTATCCATTGATATTTATGGAATCAATATGTAATTTAGTATCAGTATATTTAATCGTAATCAGCCTGAGTGCAGTGTTTACCTGAACATATAAAATGTACTATAATGACTTTAAAATGTTTAATTTAAGAATCTCTGCTTCTGTGCATATGAATCAGAGACCTGTGTTTAATTATTGATAGCAATTAGAGCACAGAAGCAGACAAACAGCATCTGGTGGCAGGAATAATTTCATAGCCTAGCCGTTATTCAGAGTCTCCTTTGGAACCAAAGCAGGGCTTCACTGGTTGATTCCTTGCAATGTATGAATTCAGGTTTTGGTTTATAAAGAACCCTTTGGAAGCTGTCATTTTATAAGTCCTGCTCGGTTTATACATGTATGCGTGAAACAGATGCTGCACAGGGGTATGGCTGGTCAGCTGTTTTCTTAATGTAATCAGAATCAGAAAATTATTCCTAAATACTTCTCTTTTTATGTAATGCTCTGTGTTGGGAATGCTAAAATTTGAACTATATATTGGTATTCAAGTCTCACAGTCAGGCAATTGAAGTGGAAAGCTGTTCTGGTAAGTGCCAAATGTGAAATTCAAAGTGAAACCTGCCAAATACTATGAACTAAGTAACAAATATTTTTAAGTGGTAAGGGCATTCCTTATTTATTGAAGCCAAAGAGAATATCTTAAATTAGGCACTTGCATCTTAGTTGAATTCCTTATGATTCACAGGGTTACATTGCCTCTCACCAGTGAATACTGTGAAAAAAAAAATACTGAAGTTGTTATCAAATTATAAGGGTTTGTCAATCCTCAAAATATCCTTTGGGAGGCTCAAATCCCTTGACAGTGAATAACTTCTTGACAAGAATCTGGCTGTTCTTGCTACGTTTTGGGCAGCTCTTAGAAACAGACCTCAAGGATTAATGGACCACAAGTAAAGAAACCATTAGAACCAAGACAATAGATTATTTGTTTTTCTACAAATGCTAAGAAGCTGTATTTGGTATGGCTGAGATGGAGTTGATTTTCACCATAGCAGCCCTTATAGTGTGGTGCTGTGTATTGGTAGCTAGAAAGATATTGATAACATTCTTCTGTTTTAACTACTACAGAGCAGTGCATCAGGATTGCCTCTCCAACATATTCCCCCCACCAGTAGGCTGAGGGGTGGGCAAGACCTTGGGAAGAAACAGAGCCAGGACAGCTGACTCAAAGTGACCAAAGTGATATCCCATACCATAGGACGTTTGCTTAGCAATGTAGGCTAAAAGAAAGAAGGGAGGTGAGCGGGAGGGATCATTCATTATTATGACATTTGTCTTCCAGAGCAACCGCTATGCATACTGATGCTCTACTTCCTGGGAAGTAGCTGGACACTGCCTGATGATGAGAATAAATCTACTTTGCTTTGCTTCTACATGGCCTTTGCTTTTGCTTCATTTAACTGCTTTTATCTTGACTCATGATGTCTTTTCCATCTTATTTTTTTCTCTCCCTGTCCTGCTGAGAAGTGGAGTGATAGAGCAGCTTGGTGGGCACCTTGCATCCAGCCAAGGGCCTCAGAAGTTCTTCATAAAAATATTCTATGTCTTTCAAGGACAGCTGAGCTTCCAGCCATTATGAGTCTGAATTATTCAGAAACACTCACCATATAAGAATTTTCATCACACAAGAATTATCCTGAGAGTCTAGACAGGGATTTGAAATGGGTGTTAAGACTAGTCAAAATTCAGGGGTAAGGCTTAGATGTGGGTATTTCTTCTCTCTCGTACACACTGGGACATACTGCCACCTACGCTGGTTTTACTGATCATCCTTCTTAATCTCCCTTAATGCTGTCTCAGAGGTCAGGCTTTGGGAAGCTGTTATTCTATATAACTTTGCTTTTTAGACAAGCAGATAGAAAGTAAAGGCACAGACTTATTAGTTATAGTATGAGTGCAGAGAAAACAAGGAGCAGCATAGGATTATTTCCACCAGTAAACAAGATGGAAACAGGTAAGGAATCATGACTCACAGACTGGCACTGACATGCAGTCAGAACTAAGAAAAAAATTTTAATCTGACTTGAAATGTGTACTGTTCCTCTTGAAACCAAAGTTCTTGGGTTTATTGTTGTTCTGCTTTTTCAAAGGAGATATAAATGAAAAAAGAATTCTCAGTTTGAGAGTACTGTTTTCCACTCCCAGCAGGTAATAGAGACAGAAGCTAAAGTTACCCTTGCAACACCTCTCAGAAATAAAATCACAAGATCTAAAGGGGACATCTATATGATGCCATTCACATGAGCAATGGGGTTCTTCTCCCTGTAGTAGGGAGACAATTCTCAGTGTCACTGAGCATTGAGTAGCTATTGAAAAACTGAGGTCTCTGTATAGAGTATAAACCAGAAGAAGATTTGTCTCATATTCTAACGACTCACAGGAGGAGGAGAGAAAGGAAAAGGTCAGACCTCAGTCAAGATAAAAAGATGCCGTCTGGTTGTTTTGGTGGTAAGCAGTGCTGTGACAGATGAGGATGTCCCGGAAAATTGATAAGTGGGTATCTTCAAGATGTTAAAGATGGATTGATTCTGGAAAGAAGCTAAAAAAAATATGGCAGACATATGAATGTTTGCAAAAACATAATTTTCTTCAATATTTAGTGACAAAAAACTGCATAACCTAAATTCATAACTACCAAGCAATGCAATTTCTTTAAAATATAAGATATCTTTCTAACTAAGCAATCCTGTGCTTCACACTGATCTCTGTTATGTATGTGTGTGGGGCTAGAAAGAACAAAGAAGGGTTATCTTACAAATACAGCTTAAAGGTGGATATAGGGACAAAAGTGCTGGTATTTCTGGGCTGAGGAGAGAGAAAGAAAAAGGTTATGCCTGACCACAGATGAAGGATGGAGAAATGACACTGGGAAATGTAGATTTTGTGACTCTTCTTTTGTATTAAAGGTGTAGAACTGAATTTCCCATATTCTGCACATTTTATAGCTTATGCCATTTTTAATGAAATGTATCAAAGAATGTTGAACATATTACAAAAAGCCAAATCTTCTTAGTCAACAAGTTAGTAGAATCTTAGGTTCTTTCCTACTGGATATCATTAATGAATGATCTGCTATTGTGCTGTTTCCTGCGGTGGTATGAATAAGCTATTGGATCCCTTATGTAACATTCCCTGAATAAAACTTTTTTTTTAGCAGTGAATTAAAATCTGCATGTGTCCTTATGCTGCTTCCACATACAGAGGTTTTGATTAAATGTTTTTTTCTAAAGCAAGTAGGTTATTTTCTGAATCCTGCTAAATGCTTTGACTTGGGAAATGCACTTTCCAGAAGCTGCCTGTTATGAAATTATGTATGTAATTACTACAACATACTTTATTGGAAGCATTATTTTATTTAATAATCATTCTGGGTCAGACTGGGTCAGATAATAATTTTTTAATTATTTAGAGCAGTTCAACTACTCTAAATAATTAAAACCATCTCCTTATGCTGTTAGGATATAAGTAAATAGTGTCTTAGGTTAAAAAAATTCCCAGCCAACAAGCATTTATGTCTCTAGGGCTGGCTTTTTACCCTGAGCTGTGTGACACAGCAGATGTAAATTAGGCGTACTTAAGGGGTTTTTTTTTGTCTGCTGTGGATTTTTCTGTATAGTCAACTTGTTCACCAAAACCTTTTCATTTTGTTTTTTGAGTTCATGAAAACAATACTTTCTGTACCTGCACACTCAACAGTTATATTTCTTGGGATCTTCACTCCCACCTGAAATGCAGCCTTGGCCCAAGCTCTTGCTCTTCATTACTTGGAGAGTTTTGAAAGTTCACAGCTGTGAAGAGCTGTTTTAAGTTTTGAAACTCCCCTTTGAATTTCCAGATAGTCTCGCCATCAAGCTGTGCTTCATACTTACATTGCTGAAGATCCCAAAGAATGGAAGGGAAGTGGTGCTGGGAAACTTCACTAACATTCTGTGACCCATGACATCTGTTATCTCTCTTCTGTGGATAACGAGACTTACCTGTTCTACTTTTGTCCACTTAGCACCTTTACAGTCCCCTCTCCTTTCACATTCATTTCTTAGTGACATTCCAGTACACCACAAATTGTATAGTGTAGCCTTAAATACCTCTCTCCCACCTTTTCAAACCAATCTTCTGAACAGATATTTTTTCTTTCCTTAATTCTACATTTCTCTTCATTTCCTATTTTTTCCAAAAATAAAATGCAGAGTGGATTTTAACAAGGCACCAATAGTTGTTGGCTGATAATGTTATTTCTTTTTCCTCAAGGGTAGTGCTGAAATGTGTGCTGCCTGCATGAAGTAAAGGCCAAATCACATGTTTAATTAGACTACCTGAATCACATCAGACCTGGCTGAATAAGTTTTCTTCTCCTCACCCAAAATAATAATAAGCCATTATCCAAAATGGTTTTTAGAATATGGTTCCAACGGTCTCTCTGAAGGATTGTACAAACTGAGGTGCATTGGAAAGGAGATAGACAGAGTTACTGGGCTGTTAAACAGAGTAAAATTTATTAAGCAGAATTTATTAACTATTTTATATAAACACGGATACAAATATTAAAATCCCATAGCATGTATATTCACATATATACATATCTTCATATGTACAAACATATAGAAAATAAATATGGATATCTTATAGATTATATATCTTTCACTCTTGAGAGGACTTTGCTTCAGGAGCTCTTATCCTAAATTCTTAGCTCTCCTTGCATTACTAACAAAGGAAACAAGATTTCAGATAATCCCATCAAGTGTCCAGACTGTATAACACCTCCAAAGGTTTCCAGAAGTCAGAAATTCTTCAGCCTAAGTATAGGAAGTCTAGTTCTCCAGTGTTCCACTATATAAAATTAATCAAAAACATTGCTTTTGCCATAGTGGCATTGCCAGTATTGAAAAAGGGACTTTCAAAAGGAAGGATGAAAGCAAAGGGCTCTCCACATCCATCTGTAGTTTAGGAGGTTCACAGAAGTGTGAAGTGGCCAATTTGTCTCCATGAAATGTTCCCAGCTAAATAAGAAAAAGGCATGGAGATGAATTTAGTCTGAAACAGCAGCTTTTAAATGTTTGAACTGCTTCAGTCACTTGAACTGGTTCTATCAGTGTTGCCTCAGAGGCATCAGTGCTTCTGTTCCTATGATGTGCACCTTGCATATGCCATCTTTATGCTGCCCTGGCCTGACTGTGGGATACTTGGTGCGTGGAGTTTCAGTAAGGAGTAACGGGTTTTCTCCTTTACCTGGGAGAAAGTATATTGAGAAAACAAGAGGGCTCAGAACCCTTTCAGAGGTGAAGGTTGCCCCAAAGCCAATTGGAATTTTGTATCGTGGAGGAATAGTGAAATTAGGGAAATTAGATCCTTCAAAGAAGGAGGAATTCCCAAACTCATGGTTTAAGAGTCAAAACCACCAGGGATCATGCATACCATGGCAGATTCATATTAATGCCCCTAAAATTCTTTATTTAGTGCTCACTGTCAGACTTCTGTTTTCCCTTTTCCTGTCACTGGTCCTTCCTCTGCCTGAGCCTGAAGAGCCTTTTGGTTTTGCCAAATCCTTTTTTCTACTATACTCCTGCTCCCCTGGCACACTTCCATAGCAATATGCTGAGTTTCTGCAGAACTACCTGCAGTACTCCTAATATATTCTCACCACAGACAGACTCACTACCCAGAAGCAGTCACCCAAATAAGTCATTCTTCTAGCATTTACACTAGAAGTAGATATTGAAATTATCACCTGTGAGCATACAGCAATAATAAATGTCAAAACCAGGTCCCCTTATGCCACAAAAGTAAAATTGAAACTGAGTGACTCTTAGCCAGAAATTTACTTTTGGGAACATCATTCTGTTCAGTATATCGAATATCTGAGACAAACTGACAAAAATCCCCAGCTTTTCTTTTAAACAACTTTTCCAAGGCTCCCCCTAGAACTGAATGCTTGTTTCTTCACTCTGGCTTGGTTAAAACTTAAGTATGTAGAACTATCAGAGCATTGTTTTAAGCTCCAAGGTAATTAGAAAAGACCTTACAATTTGCTTAAATAAGAAGAAATGTTATATTCATAGAAGGAAGAACTATCTTAGGAACTTATCACAGAAGTAACTGCAAATCTGAACCACAAGTCATCCTTTACCACTGTAAAGGAACATAAAATTTCAAAATCGCATAAGCAGTCTTTTCTATTGCAGAGATCAGAGAACAGAGCACCTTTAAAAATAGCTTTACAGCTTCAGCCCCATCAGGGTTAGTTTACCTCAATATCATCTCTTGTGTGGAGGTATCAAAGACTGGGAACAAAAGAGAAATCAAGAAAGGAGGGCAAGCACATCCACTTCGGGCCACTGAATTTCAGAAGAAATGTTGAACAGCTGAAGGGAGTCACAAGGAAAACAAGCACAATTTTAGAAAACATTTGCTAGGAGGAAAGACTGAACAGCTTGCAGTTGTTTTGCTGGAAGAGTAACAGCAGAAAGAGCTGATAACAACCTTCAAGTAAGTAGGGAGTGTTGCAAAAAATGAAAGAAATTATTTATTCATTGTGTCAGAGATAATAATAAGGTAATATTTTTGAAATCTTGGCAGAGATTACCTAGGAGTCAATGCTACCTTCCTCACTAGAATACTCTGAAAATAGAGTACACAAAAAACAATGAGGGATAACACACATACTGATAATCTTGCTTGTGTGGAGAAATTATGAACTAGGTAATCAATTAAGATCTGTTCCTTCTCTGCTTTAAGTGTATAAGGCAAAAATGGTAAAGCAAACTTCACAGTCAAGTGAAAGACTGCATAAAAACAGAAAGGAAAAGGATGCTCAAAATATGTACAGTTCATCCATATCCAAATTAAAAGCCGCAAAGTAGGTATAGGAATAGAGTCGCAACCCTGAAATGTGGTGAGAGAGGGAAATGTGGGAACTGCTGTTACATGCATTGCTGTTCATGTCCTGGAAAAGTGAAAAAGCATGTACTCCATGCAGTTACTCCATGAAAATGAAAAGGAGTTATAGCTGGCACATAATCTTGGTAGATCCAGAGATTTTCCAGGCACACCTCTTGCAAAAGAAAGAAAGCAGTCACTCATCAATTTTCATGTGCTCCATGTGGCCAACATCCCTTTCCACTCCACTCGGACTGTGTTGCCAGCCACAGTACACTACCAGCAATACTGTCAAGAAGCAATATTAGCATAGCAATATGTAAAAAACGTTGTGCTCTTCCTCTTATGCTTTGAGTGACATTCCTGTATATCACTGCAAGACCTACTACAGCTGAGTTTTTAATTTGATACTAATAATCAGTACCTCAATATCCTCAACAAAAGAGAGGAGAGAGAAGTAATTCTGGACTTTTTTTCAGCATTCAAACAGAATATGAGAACATTCTTCTTGAAGATTAACCTCCAGACAGAAACACATATGAATTTTGGATCTTGTTTTGATATTGAATAAGAAAATTTTATGTATCTAATTTCCAGGAGAGATCTGTAACTTTGTATGATGGCACAGACATCCAGTGTCAAACAGAATTTGCTTCCATGCATTTTCTGAGTGTCACACACAAGATATCTGGGATTTGAAAACTCTTGAGTCCGATACTATAAATACAAATAAAAATAGAATTACTGAAGTCATCTTCTCTGAGGGGGGGAAGCAAAATTTCACAGAGTTCTTAAATTATAAAAGGCCCCCTCCCTGCATGCACACCCTGGTGCAAGCATACCTTTAATGTATGTATTTCTTATAATGTACAGACATCTGTATATACAGACAGAAAAATCTCAGTCCAAAACAGCAGGTGCTAAATCAGTCAGCTTTGCAAGTAGGCTATGCAGGGAAAGTAGGAATAAATCATTTACAAGGGATACAGACTATCACCTTTTGCAACACTGACATTACCATTTAAATGATCCTTGACAAGGATCTTATTTTGCTCCATTTTACATTCATGCTTAGCAAACAAATGCTGAACATTCATTACGGAAACCTGCTATAACAAACGAAAAAGCGACCTCAGGAATGTTATCACACTCTATGTTCTGAGTTCAATGAATAATTAAAAACCTGTTGGCACACTGGTGTGTGTTTTTATGTTTTATGTATGTATAGGACTCCATATCTGCAGCAGGCAGGGAAACTATCTTTTCCTACAAGAGTGTATGCTAGAGTCTTCTTTTGCAGCTGATCATCATTGTTCTATTGAAATCAGCAGAGCTTCCACTACTAGAATAAATGTTCCCAATATTTCATTCCAAAAGACAGGAAGTGGTGACTGGTTTTTAATTGAACTGAATATTTTTACATATAATTGAGAAAAAGCAACCTATTTAATTTTTGGTTAAATATTATGTCTTTTCACAAATGCACTAGAAGTGGAAAAAAGTGCAGGAGGCTTCAAAACAGAAAATTGTATCACATTTTGCTTTAGCTAAGTCTAAAATGACATTTCTGTTACTATATATGGGACATATAAAAAGTATGAAAAAGAAATAAAATATCCAGAAAAAACTTTTGCAATCAAAAACCATTTTCCTAAAGTCCTCAGAAAGAGAATGTAAGTTCACAAACCTAAACACACACATTAGGAAAATTATTAGAACTACCCTAAAAATCTTTGAGAATTTTCTTATTTTCAATATGAGTTACTTCAGTGATTATATGGTATTCGAAATTGAAAAAGATTATTGTTTCTCCATTAGGAAATACCTGCGAAGAACTATTCTCTTTTTTGACTTCAATTAGACAATTAGCTGAAATTGTCTTGAATTCACAAGTTGTTTCAGCTAATCTTAATGTATAGGTAGATAAAATATGTTTTGACTGGTAAAAGAGGCAGCTTTATTTAGAAATGAAATTTCATTTAAAATTTATTGGAGCTTCTGTTCCTAAATCATTTGTGTTCTTCTGAAACTTGCATCCTGTCAAACTAATAATGTATTATATTTTTGTTTATGTACAGAAGATAAGGTTTCCCTTCTACTATTAACCACTTACTGTCAGGAATTGTGTGGTGTATTGCACTGGCTTTCTCTGGCTTTCAGTAAAAGAAGAAATGCCACTTGCCAAATTATACGAAATGTAATTATTAGAAACCAGAGGGCAAGTTGTTCACAGTGGAACAATCCAGGGAACAATTGGGTTGGTTGGATCTGTTATTCACTTGGCTACTTTATTCTTTCCTCTTTTTCAATAGAGGGTTGTATAGCCTTATCTTTGTCTGTATAGACTTATATAAATTGTTTAATGACAAAGTTAAATATATCTTTTTCTCTCTAAAGGTAAGCTCTCTTGTGCTTAAAAAGCATAATATATGAAATGCCTATGTATTATTCAAGTGTGTACAGCTAAATGTATCTCGCAAACATGTACTTTTTTGCTTGCTTTTACACTTGGATAGTCAGGGGATTTGAGTTTCAGGGTGTCTTAAAATTTACTTGAATTTAAACTGAACTGAACTTAGTCTATGTCTCTGTGTCAGGGAAAGGCATCCATTCTGCTTTCAAATGTGGTATCTCAACTCCTGGTCGATTAGCCTTGGCAAACACTCACAAGCCCATCCAGCTGCTCACTCACTCCCTCTCCTCAGTGAATGTTGGGGAGAAGGAATAGAATAAGAGAGCTCATGGGTTAAGATAAGGGCAGGGAAGATATTTACCTCTTACCACCAGAGGCAAAGCAGACTCTAATTGGGGATAATTGATTTAATTTATTGCCAACTAAAAGAGATTTGGGTAAGGAGAAAACTCAGCTTCTCACAGAGGCCACCCCTGTAGCCCCCACTTCCACAACCTGAGTATGGACACCAGATACAGCCACTTAGACAGAAAAAGAGGAAGAAAAAAATAAATCTGAGGACACAGACTGTTGTATTATTCAAAGTCACCAGAAGGCACCATTACAATTAATCTGACAGTCTGTTGGACTACATGAATAAGCAGTTAGATTTGGAATAAATGTGTGTTTGTTGTGTAATTCTTTTTTACAGGCAATGAATATTGCCAGAAAAGTCTGTTTTTTCCAAGTCTCTTTTTGACAGAATCATTTATTACATGCAAAGCTGCTGCCTGCAGGTTAATATGCATGCAAAACAAATGAAGTAATTGCATATTGTCAAATCATGGCAATATGAAAGGATCTTGAAATGTAAAAGCAGGCAAAGAAAAATGGGTAAGTGACCAAAAGTATGGGATTTGCTGGAGTTCAGGTGTTTACGAAAACCATAATATATGAACTCTTCAAAACCCAGAAGGTATTCATGCAGGTTTTCAAATCACCTTTCAAAGATGTTCATATTAAACAGGGAGAAAGAAAAACACCTTCTGTGTCTGATAAAGTGCATTTAAATGTATAACCCTCAGGATGACAACCTGTTTAGAGTGGGAAGAAGAGGGATGAGGGGCACACCTGGGTCTGGTTAATATTACCTGAAAATTTTTAAAAACTGTGATACCAAATGACAGCAGTGTCCCTGACTGAGACTTCAGTGAAAAATGAGATACTTGCTAATTTTTCCAGCAAAATCACTTTGATGCATGTTTTTCCCAATTAATGTTCTGTAGCCATGTTATCATGTTTTCACAGAATCATAAAATCATAAGTTAATAGAATCCCAAACTGGTTTGTGTTGGAAGGGATCTTAAAGGTCATCCAGTCCCAACCCCCTGCCATGGGCAGGGACACCTTCTACTAGAGCAGGTTGCTCCAAGCCCCTGTGTCCAACCTGGCCTTGAACACTGCCAGGGATGGGGCAGCCACAGCTTCTCTGGGCACCCTGTGCCAGCGCCTCAGCAGCCTCACAGGGAAGAGCTTCTGCCTAAGAGCACATCTCAATCTCCCCTCTGGCAGGTTAAAGCCATTCCCCTTGTCCTGTCCCTACAGGCCCTTTTCCAAAGCCCCTCTCCAAATTTCCTGTAGCCCCTTTAGGCACTGGGAGCTGCTCTAAGGTCTCCCATTAAGGAGCCTTCTCTTCTCCAGGCTGAACCAGCCCAGGTCTTTCAGCCCAGCTCCAGAGCAGAGCTGCTCCAGCCCTCGCAGCATCTCCATGGCCTCCTCTGGACTTGCTCCAGCAGCTCCACGTCCCTCCTGCGTTGTTACCCCAGAGCTGGACCAGGACTGCAAGGGTGTCTCCCCAGAGCACAGCAAAGGGGGAGAATCTCCTCCCTTGATTGCTGGTCACACTCTGCGGGTGCAGTCCAGCACACAGAGAGGTTCTGTGCTCAAGCACACACTGAAGCTGAGTCATGGGGAGCTTCTCACCCAACATTCCCAAGTCGTTCTCCTCAGGGCTGCTCTCAATCCATTCTCTGCTCAACCTGTAGGTGTGCCTGGGATTGCCCAGACCTAGGTGCAGGACTTTGCACTTGATTTCGTTGAACTTCATCAGCTTCATGCGGTCCCAACTCTTCAGCCTGTCAAGGTTCCTCTGGATCCTATCCATTCCCTCCAGTGCACCACAGAGCTCAGTGTCGTCAGCAGACTTGCTGAGGGTGCACTCCATCCCACTGACAATGTCGCCAACAAAGATGTTAAACAACACCATCATTGTTTTCAGCACAATTCCAAAACATAGACCCATGCTAGCTACTACGAAGAAAATTAATCCAGCTGAAATGGGCACACCAAGGTTCTACTGGTGAAAATCCCTGTGTTTATGTTTCAGTGATGTAAACTAAAAAATATTATCATACTAGGGTGGTTTTGACCTGTGCCAGTTTGTGTTTTGCAGTCAGTGCTCAAGCAGAGTTGCAAAATAGAATGGGACAGGGATTTTTCCCAGTAATTATCATGGATGAGGCTTTTGGTTTTGGGGGTAGCATATTTGAAAAAGAGAGTTCAGCCAAATGAATGTAATCTGTTACCATTCATAAAGTCCTTGGCTCATTTTATTTCACAATATTGCACAGTTAATGGGCAAGGACTCTAGAACAAATGCCAACACTAGTGGAAAGAGTAGTGGGGAAAGATTGTACCCATTTCTGACCTTAGTTTAATGCTTAAACATGTAGCTGACACAACTGAGGAACCTCAATTGTATATGCCTATCTATAAGATACCATAATTCTATTAAGAATTAAACAATTAATTACTTATATCAGTGCCGTGGTTTACACCCAGCCGTAACTCACACAGTCACTCTCTCCCTCCCTCCCCTTTTCTCCCCCCGCACCTCCTGGAGGGATAGGGAGGAGAATCGAAAGAATGTAACTCTCATGGGTTAAGAACAGTCCAGTAACTAAGGCATAACACAAACCACTGCTGCTACCACCAATAATAATAATGCTAAGGGAAATAACAAGGGAAGAGAATACAACTGCTCACCACCAGCCAACCGATACCCAGCCCGACCCAGCAGTGATCTGACTCTTCTGAGTGACTGCCCCCAGTTTATATAGTGGGCATGACGTGCAGTGGTATGGAATACCTCTTTGGTTAGTTTGGGTCAGGTGTCCTGTCTCCGCTTCCTTCCGGCTTCCCTCCTCCCTGGCAGAGCATAAGGCTCAGAAAGTCCTTGCTCAGACTAAACATTCTAAGCAGCAACTAAAAACATCGGTGTTATCAGTGCTGTTCCCAGGCTGAAAGTCAAAAACACAGCACTGCACCAGCTACTAAGAAGGAAAAAAATGACTGCTACTGCTGAACCCAGGACAATCAGCCAGAAGTAAGCACTTAGGGGGGAGCTTACCATGATGATGGTAACCACTTTACAGCATCAGAATGCTGTGTGGAAGTTTGTTAGTGATTTAATCCATATTATAACAACTTCATAAAAAAAAAAAAAAGCCTTGGTAGGTAATTGTCCTTGTTATCACCTACACAGAAGTAATTCCTGCCTTCAGAAACTATGGTTGTCATATGACTAGTGATGTTAGACAGACAAAGATGATACTAACCTTTAAATGCAGTGTAGACTGAGAACTTCTTTGTCCTAAATATAACAAAATCAAAATGCTTGTTGAGTTTTTATAGAAAGGGGAAAAAAAGTATGGATAATATTCCAGATCCCAAGATTTTATTCTCCACATGAAGACTACTGAAAAAATTAATAACCTAATTCTGTTTGCCCAAATCTTATCCACACTTCAAATTGTTATACTGCTTGTTATTACTGCTGACTATTACTATTACTATTACATCTTATGTGTGTATTTCCTATCCTTTCAGTGAAGTAAAAATAAATCTGAGTTGGCTTTTACACAAGGAGTGTGTAGGTGGAGACTTGATGAGAATGTGAGTTTCTGTTCACGACAGGGAGGAGGTTTGTATAGTATCTCTCAGCCTTCAATGCCTAGCTGAAGTCAGGTCACACTTGGCTCTTGAAAGGCTGTATCATTTGTTTGTGGCCTACTACAGTTCACCTCTGTCAGAGGACTCCTATTTTGAGGATCTCTAATCTGAGCACATGAAAAAAATCAACACAATTGGGGTATTAAAACACAAAAAAAAAACACACAGAGAAGAATGCTTGAGAGAAGTATGGGAGACTAAATATTAGAAAATGAGAGGGTGGACTGTGAAAAGAGAAACAGTGCGTCAGAGGAAACGAAGCATCACATCATGTGGGGGAAGTACAGGGTACAAGGATGTGAGAAAAAAGGTTGGACCCTGAGAATGCCATTTGGGTATGCATAGCAGATTGAGTGAAAACAGAATTTGGCAGGTCTTTCTGGACCCAATTATTTTCTCAGCTCGATGTGCTTGTATCTAGAGTGAGTAGCACTACTCTGTAGAGTACCTGAGTTACTGCAGCTATTACTCTGTAAGCTAAGATCTTTTTGAAATAAGAAGATGTCATGGGTTCAGCAGCAGCAGTCATATTTCTCCTTCCTAGTAACTGGTGCAGTGCTGTGTTTTTTCGACTTTCGGCCTGGGAACAGTGCTGATAACACCAATGTTTATAGTTACTGCTTGGTTATGTTTTGGTCTGACACAGGACTTTCTGAGTCTCATGCTCTGCCAGGGAGGAGGGGAAGCTGGGAGGCAGCAGAAACAGGATACCTGACCCAAACTGACCAAAGAGGTATTCCATGCCACAGCACATCATGCCTAGGATGTAAAACTGGGGGCAGGAACCCGGAAGAGTTCAGTTCACAGCTCGATCGTCGGGTGGTGAGCAATTGTATCCTCTTCCCTTGTATTTCCCTGGTCATTATTATTATTGGTGGTAGCTGTAGTGATTTGTGTTATACCTTAGTTACTAAACTGTTTTTATCTCAACCTTTGGGAGTTACATTCTTTTGATTCTTCTCCCCATTCCCCCCTCCCCCCTCGGAGTGGGAGGGGAAGAAAGCAGGCGAGTGAGTGAAGGGGCTGTATGATTTACAGCTTAATCCACGACAGAAGACTAAACTTTATCTCTATACTCATAAAAACTAGCAGCTTAACTCAGATCTTCAAAAATAACAGCTTCCAAAAATATCTTTCAAAATGAGATGAGAAAACTGAAGAAATTAATGTTCCCATGTTTACTTCTGATTCCTACCTCACGATCTCTTAGTGTTGCTTCAAACATTTGCTTCCCTAGACTCCAGGGGAGCTACTGCATGCATCAGATGTAGATGCTGAGCCTGGTAAATATCCATGAAGATGGGCTGCATCTAAAACTGGCTCACAGAGGAAAAGAAAGACCTTTCTTTCTTTCCTAATCCTAAAACTGCAAGTGCCTGAAATAGGATATTTTATAGTGGATCACAATAGCCTCTTCTATTAAAGCCCTTTCACTTACCAGAACAGTTTTCTTCTCCCTGCAGCATTTAGCTATTCTTTCTCTTAAATAATCTAGTATGACTTAAGGAGATGAAGTGCAGGTTCATGAGAAGTGTGGGAGGTGAAAATGAAGACAGCAGCAATATGAAGAAGACAACATGCAGGAAGGAGAAGGATACAATGAGAATAGCTTATATAAAAGAAAGCCCTAGAGCCTGGAATGTAGGTGTGAAAGAAGTAAACGATTGTTGTGTGTGATCCATGCAGAAAACCAAACTTTGTAACAGAGAACCTACTCAACCAGCTAAAGTAAATGGTATACGAGTGCAACAAACAGTTAAATACAGTGCAAAACCCCCACAAATCTGGTAATGAATTGTAACATAGCAAGGCACTAATGACATGAAAGTGCAGGGTGGTTACCTAGGAAGCTGTCTTTGCAGCAAACAGTGAAGGAGAGTGGAGAAAGTCTTACTTATGTTATTTCGTGTGCTGAAACAGTGACCTTACATAGGGTCATGCATGGTCTGTGAATAGTTACACATTTCAGGCACTTGAAAATACAATCATAATCCCCAGTCTAAAACAAGAGGTGGTTCATAAGCACCTTTGTGGGGTAAATCAGGGTACAAATTTGTGATGCAGTTGTTGTTCTAGGAACTGCATGTTTACACATTGTTTCCATTTAACAAACATGAGATAAATCATCCTTCTTTCAAGAGGAGAAGACAATCACAAAAGCTTTTAGAGATGAACTGTGCATTTATAGTTTCTGAGTTTAGATGCCATATAATGTGTTGAAGTGCTACAGCTGTATTTCCTCATCATAATTTGAACAAGTTCCCTGACTAAAATTATCCAGAAATGGGAGAAACACTTGCCAGTGACACGGCATGCCCTTTCTATGTCTGATAGCATCAGGATGTCTACTATTATTTGCTGATTGCACCTACAAATAGCTTCTCTCCTCATAAAAAAGCAATAGAGACCAGTGATGAAAGGAAAAAATAGTGACCTGAAGTTGTTCACAAAAATGTAATTTCCCAGTTAAGCATTTTTAAGACTTGGCAAAAGTATTCAGAAACCAGAATATTCCACAGGGCAACAAAACTTTGTTATTTACCATTGAATGAACATACACAAAAACATGGAAATAAAGATTACACTTGAAATTGATGGCAAGAAAAAGTATAAAAAGAAAAATATTAATTAAATTGATATTTAGAAACATGCAGTTCACTATCAAGTAAAATAATAACACTCATTTAAAGAAAAATAATAATATTAATAATAACAAATTATCCTTATTCAGTGATAGGGGGAAATAGAACTCAAATCCATGAAATAAAAAAAAAAAAACAAATAAATGAGAAAAAAAACCCATAGTTTGCTCAACATCATCACTGCTGAGACTGAGATGCCTGTATCATGCGAGGCTTATTATCAGTAATGAAGTAAAAACATTTGAAATCTGCATACTAAGATGAATTGCGTTGAGGAATCTTTGAGTAGGTAACTAAAATAAATAATAAGTAAATAAATACACAATTAAAGAAAACCTTAAATTCTACGAAAACCTATAGTTATGCAAGATTGCTAATGCGGTACTCATATACATAAAGGATGAGCTGAATAGTCATAGAATCATAGAATCAAAGAATAGTTAGGGTTGGAAAGGACATTAAGATCCTCCAGTTCCAAACCCCCTGCCATGGGCAGGGACACCTGCCACTCAACCATGCCACCCAAGGCTCTGTCCAACCTGGACTTGAACACCACCAGTGATGGAGCATTCACAACTTCCCTGGGCAACCCATTCCAGTGCCTCAACACCCTAACAGTAAAGAACTTCCTCCTTATATCCAATCTAAACTTCCCCTTCTTAAGTTTGAACCTGTTACCCTTTCTCCTATCACTACTGTCTCTAACAAACAGTCACTCCCCAACATCCTTATAAGCCCCCTTCACATACAGGAAGGCATCTATGAGGTCTCCAAGAAGCCTTATCCTCTCCAGGCTGAACAGCTCCAACTTTCTCAGCCTGTCTTCATATGGGAGGTGCTCCAGCCCCCTGATCATCCTCGTGGCCCTCCTCTGGACTTGTTCCAACAATTCCATGTCCTTTTTATGTTGAGAGCAATCCATGCAGTCAAAGCCAGCCCATCTTGCTGTTTTGAACAAGATGTGTTGCATTTCTGAGGTACTGCACAGACACCAGAACTGCACACAATACTGCAAATGAGGTCTCACAAGAACAGAGTAGAGGGGCAGGATCACCCCCCTCAACCTGCTGATCACGCTCCTTTTGATGCAGCCCAGGATACGGTTGGCTTTCTGGGCTGTGAGTGCACACTGAAGCTGCCTCAGCTTACGTTTCTCATTGACCAACACCCACAAGTCCTTCTCTGCAGGGCTGCTCCGAATCTCTTCTCTGCCCAACCTGTAGCTCTGCCTGGGATTGCTCCCACCCAGGTGGAGGACTTGGCATGGTTAAATTTCATGAGGTTCGCATCAGCCCACCTCACAAGCATGTCAAGGTCCCTCTGCATGCCATTCCTTCCCTCCAGCATATCAACTGAACCACACAGCTTGGTGTCATTGGCAAACTTGCTGAGGGCACACACAGTCCCTCTATCCATGTTACCGACAAAGATCTTGAAAAAGACTGGTCCCAACATCGATCCCTGAGGGGCACTATTCATTACTGGTCTCCAGCTGGACATTGAGCCACTGACCACAACTCTTTCCGTGTGGCCATCCAGCCAGTTCTCTACCCACTGAGTGGTCCATCTATCAAATTTAGAGACAGGGATGTTGCGTGGGACTGTCGAACACTTTACACAAGTCCAGGTAGATGACATCAACTGCTCTACCTCTGTCCATCAGTTCTGTAGCCCCAGCATACAAGGCCAACAGATTGGTCAGGCAGGATTTCCCTTTAGTGAAGCCATGCTGGCTGTCACTAACCACCTTGTTGTTTTCCATGTGCCTTAGCATGCCTCCCAGGAGAATCTGCTCCAAGATTTTGCCAGGCACAGAGGCTGACTGGTCTATAGTTTCTTGGATCATCCATTTTCCCCGTCTTGAAAATGGGGGTTATATTTCCCTTTTTCCAGTCATCGGAAACTTTACTTGACTGCCATGATTTTTCAAAAGTGATGGAGAGTGGCTTAGCAACTTCATTTGCCAGCTCCTTCATGACCCGCGGATGGATTTCATCAGGTCCCATGGACTTGTGTACATTCAGCCTCTTAAGATGGTCTCGAGCCAGATCCTCTCCTACAGTGGGCCCAGGATCTTCATTCTCACAGTCCCTGTGTCCGTCTTTCAAGACTTGAGTGGTGTAGTCAGAGCATTTGCTAGTGAAGACCAAGGCAAAGAAGTCATTAAGAACCTCAACCTTCTCCAAATCCAGGGTAGCCAGTTCACCTGATAGCTTCCAGAGACGGCCCACATTGTCCCCAGTCTGTCTTTTACTCGCTACATACCTATAGGATCCCTCCTTCTTATCTTCCACATCCCTAGCCAAGTTTAATTCTAACTGGCTGTTAGATTTCCTAACCTGGTCCCTAGCTTCCCAGACAATGATCTGGAAGTTTTTTTCCAACATAAATGATTCTATGATTCCATTATAAAGTCCAGGCTAGCTAGCAGAGTGATCAGAGCTGGTTACTTACTGAGGTACATTTGTGTTAGATACCACTAAGAACATCCAAAGCCAAACTTCTGTCTCTTGCTTCACCTGCCAGCTTCTGGCAAGTATTGATAACAATAATGAAATGGAGTAATAAGCAGATAACTGGTACTTATATGATCACATGTGGCAGTATTGAAACAGGTGACTGGATATTGTGTGGAGTTCTTGTGCATATACGTTACAAAGGAAGTTATAAACTAGTGATAAAGTAAAAAAGAACATTTTGAGATCTACCAAATGTCCCTTACAATGGAAAGTGTAAGAGATTAACTACTTTATCAAAATCAGATTGATAAAGCTGATAACTGCAATTCATAAGCCTGTCAACAGAACATAGTGCATATTCAGAAACTTTTTTGCTTAGTCATAAACTTAGCGAAAAAACCCTCAGTGACTAGAAGACAAACATGAGGAATTTCACTTTAAAAATAATTTCCATCTTGAAGGGTAATGATGATCAATGATTTCAGTGATCAGTGATGAAGGATAATGTGATTGACACAGAATGAATAGGTTAGAAATAGACAGATGAAACGATCCATAGTTAAACATTAAGGGATTTGGCTTGATTTGAACTAGAATTTGTCATAGAATTCTGTTATTTGAATATCACAGAATTAGCATTCTGCAAGAAGCTCAACATACATTTTAAGATAAGCATGGCTCTTTCAACTGTATTTAATTTGTCATACCAACTCTTTTTAGAACATATGGCAAGAAATTGTGCTTCCTTTTAGACTTTGAGCATGGATGTTTATCTCTAGTTAAAACATATCAATTAATCCCCCTGCAAGATTTTTCAAATATGGCAAAAAAGGAAATATGTGGAATCAAAGTTTAATTTAATGTTACAGAGATTTTAATAGTGATTTAGTATTAATGATGGCAGTCTGTGAGCCACATTTAATTAACTGAGTGTGGGAGATAAAAATCACTGTTGTATTTAGCTTTACTGATGATTATAGCCTCTAAAACTCGGAAGATGTTAAGAATAAACTTTCCTTCCCTCTCTGGTAAGGGCTGTATTTAACTAACATTGAAGGTAGTTTCTATAGAGTCTATCAGCAGTTTAAACCTGATCTTCAACAAGATCAAAAGTAGTGTGGTTTCACTTAAGTATTTTTTGAAGTAACTACAGTGATGGATATCAGCTTCAGATCTGGCCCATTTGTTTCTGTATGGCGTCTGGAGAACAGTTAACCTTTATTGACCTGTGGCGTATACTGCACACAAGGATGGTGGTCAGGCCATTAGAACAGCAAGGACCCTTAGTTCCTTTAGTGGAAATGCTCAAAAGATGTTTTCAAGATTGCAAGTTCTCCTGCTTCAATAATGTTGGAGTGGTTTCTTCCAAAGCACTGTACTTGGAAGCTGGTCTCACATGGGCAGTGATTTATATACTGCATTTTAGCACTGTACAACACATCTTTGTAGAATTGCACCATTCCAAGATCACAATACAAAAAATCACTGCTAAAAAAAGGTATCTAACATGTACACTGAAATAAAATCAACCAAAATAAAAAAGGTTGAGCTGAAAAGAAAGGAAGGAATCATCATTATGAGATCCGTTCTGTGAATATGAATCACCATCTTGTATTTCCTCTTTTGATTTTATGTCACTTCTCCAATACACAATTTCTTAACTCTGAAATAATTCTGGTGTCATTAAACTCTACATACACATAAGACAGGTATTCATTTGTTACCAGAGTCCTGTACTGCTGTTTGTCTGCTACCAACAAATCTAGTGTCGCAGACTCTGTTTCTGACCAATTCTGTTTCAACTAGAGGTCCACTGTAAGGTATACAAACATTCATCATGTGCAGAAGGATGTCTGTTTAATGATATCAGATACCTGGGCTGATCTGTTCCCCAGCCTGCCATTTGTTCCTGATTTCCAGATAGGCTGTGTCATCTTGTACCTCTATTTGCAGCTGGGTACATATGTATTTCCATATGGCTATTTAAAGGCTGTTCTCTGCCACCATCCCTCAGGATCTCATTTTAAGCATGATACAGAATTTAAATAGAATATGAAGTATCCAGAATACTTCAAAATGAATCACTGGAAACAGGCATTGTAGTGAAAATTAGAAGGTAACTGATACAATGACATCATTTCTGTTTCACTCCAAAATAAAAATAACTTATAACTTTTATTCCAAACACATTGTCCATATTTTAAATTCTTTAATATTTTTATATGTATAGAAATAAATTAAATTATCCATTATATATACTTATATATATTCATATGAAGAATAACGTTTTTAGGATTCTACTATCCTGATAGTTTCTGGAAAAATTGTTACAAGAAATCTACTGACAACATCATCATATACCTTGTGGTTTAGATTGTTGAATAAAGAGCTTTTGCTGCAGCAAGTAACAGTTCTTAATTTAGCAAGAACTTGGTTAATTCCCTGGCAGCCCCTGGACAGTTCCTTTGAAGGCTGTGCTTCTGCTTGCTGTGTGACAAAATTGACGTGACTGATACTTCCCTGCACAAAAGAGGTGTTGTGATCTTACATTTAGGCTTTGAGGCACAGTATGAAAAGAATCAGATATAATTTAAGCATCTGAGGGGGAAAAACACCAACAGAGAAACAAAAGGAATACTGCTCTACACAGAATAAAGCACAGAAATGATATGTGATATAATCACAATGGAATCTTTACTTGTCATTATATTTAATTTTGATTTTTTTTTTTTTTTTTTTAAGCAACTGAGATTTCTCTCTCCATCTCCACTCCCTACTATGTCATCTCTGTAGAGGGTTTAATAAAGAAGTTTTTGTTTGCATCATATTTACTGATGTAAACATGCAGTCTGGTAGACAATGTAATACTGTCTGGAAATAAAGCTTGTATCGATGCTAAAGAATGCAAGTGATTTGCAGTATCTCATAATTGATTTCCATCCTACTTACATTGCAGTACACACGGCACTATGGAAAGTTTCTCCTCCTGCAAGGCATACCCAAGAGCTGCATCTGCAAGAGAATATCCATCCAGGGAAGGTTTAGACTGGAGATTAGGAACAATTTCTTCACCAAAAGGGTTGCCAAGTCCTGGAACAGGCCGACCAGGGCAGTGGTGGAATCACTGTCCTTGTAAGCATTTAAAAGATGTGTAGATGTGGCTTGTAGGGACATGGTTTAGTGGTGTAATGGCAGTGCCATGGCAGTGACTAAGGATGTCACTTCTCACAGTGCCAAAAGGAGAACTGCAGTCAGTACTCAAGGACAGTAACCACCTTATAATTGCATTCCTCTTGGTACCAGCCTTCATAACTTTGGGGGTGGTCTTTCCAGTGAATGGTCTACTTGTTGTGTGGCTATGGGGTAGGTGCTTGTTGACTCAAAACTACAAACACTAATGCTTATTGACATTCCAGCCTTGAGGATTCTATGCACTCTGCTGGCTCCAGATTTAGCTGTGTTTCATATGTAAAGAGAGATACAACAGACTGTTCAGTTTTCTTTTTCAACAATAATTGTTCTTTCTAATTTTCATATATATATACATAGTGGAATGCGATAAGCTCTTCAATTCTGGTATCTTTTTGACAGAAAAACAGAGAAACGAGAGGAAAAGGTTGAAGTCATAGGATCAAAATTTCACTACAATATATAAACACAGAGAAAAAGGAGCCCTGTAAAACTCAACTCTAGCGCCCAACTCAAATCACTACTCTATAGTTGTCTCTAGCCTACACGGATGTTTCCAGAAATACATTTACTTGTGAAACGAGAAAAAAATCAGCAAAGAGATACTCAGGTCTGGGATTTTAGAAGTAGGTTTCTAATGTCAACAGCTGTGGTCATTTGTTGACACAGTTCAGTCTTGTAATCAGATTCATCCTTATCCTGATAACCTCATTGGGACAAACTGGGGGCAATCTAATTAAATGGGAATTATGGTATAACATGTACCATATTTTATGTGGTCAGCCTAATGTTAACCAAGTAAAACCTGTAAATTCTGACTCACACACTCACCAATGCCATGGGATATTGAAAATATTCTTTGTTAGAAGTCACATAGCGTTACGTTTTCCAGTGCTGGTTGTGCTCTCCAAAAGAGTTTGTAAGGACTTAAACCCTTAAATATAACTTCTGAGTTTAGCCTATCATGAAATTTGTATTCTTAGACAAAGATGCTAATTTAAGATTATAAGTGAAGAAGTAACTGAAAATAAGCTATGAGATTTCTGATGATGTACTTTTTTTTCTGTTCTTACTTATTTTACATTTTCCTACCATGCGTGTTTTATAAATATTTCTCCCTTTATGTAGCCAAATGTCTGCTCATTTTTATTATGTATCTCTGAAATGCTCTTTCCATTCTTTTTGAGACATGACTGTAATTGAAGATAACCATTCAAGGGAGGCAGTTGGCAATTAACACAATGATTTTAACAGTATCCTTGGTGGATTGGAGCTAACTCTAATCAGTAGAGTGTTGATAAAAAATCTGGACAAAATCCAGCAAATTTATGCAATTTCCCACATTTTTCAGCTTAGACCATTTTTAAAGACAGTCTAGGAACTGAGTGCACATGGGATGCTGCCCCAGTGCTGGAGTGTTCTTACTTGAGGTGAGAATAAAAAGCAGAGACACATCCCTCTGTGAAGACAGTATTGGGTTTGCCTCTTCTTTTACTCCAGCTCTTCTCTGGATTAAACTAAACGCTTCTCATTTCCTGTACTGTCAATCTGATATTTTTCATGAGTGTTAAATTCACTTTTCTGTAACAAAAACATCATTGTAGATCCAAAACAGAGTAAAATAGAAACATTTTCTGAAGTAGTGCTGTACTTCAAAATCAGTGGGAGGATGTCAAGCACAGTGTCTCTACTGTAGATACTATGTTTGTTAACTAATAAATGTGGTCAGTTTGTAATACACCTCTTGACAGACCTGAGGCATTTTCTGGAAATGTTTTACCTGCTACCAAACTTGGTGTTCTCCTATGAAAATAAGTTTTCCTGTATTCTGTTGGAAATAAGGAGAGAGAGATGGTAGCATTACCAATAATCCCTGGCTCTGTGGAGAGCCCTCTGTGTTTTTCTGGGATACTTTTGGCAGATCACTAATCTTAGGAGATAGTCATGAGTCAGCTTCTTACAAGACCTAATATCACAACTGCATGGTTTATTGCAGCCTGCAACTTCTACTTCCAGAAATAACATGAAAAGAGCTCCTTTATAGAGGAAAACTGCACCACTATAATCTGTAATCTAGGGCCTGATTATGTAAGGTCCTACACCTGGGTTGGAGCAATCCCAGACACAGCTATAGGCTGGGCAGAGAAGAGATTCGGAGCAGCCCTGTAGGGAAGGACTTGGGGGTGTTGGTCGATGAGAAACTGAACATGAGCCGGCTTCCGTGTGCGCTTGCAGCCCAGAAAACCAATGGTATCCTGGGCTACATCAAAAAGAGTGTGATCAGCAGGTCGAGGGAGGTGATCCTGCCCCTCTACTCTGCTCTTGTGAGACCTCACTTGGAGTATTGTGTACAGTTCTGGTGTCCTCAACGTAAAAAGGACATGGAACTATTGGAACAAGTCCAGAGGAGGGCCATGAGGATGATCAGGAGACTGGAGCACCTCCCGTATGAAGACAGGATGAGAAGGTGGGGGCTGTTCAGCCTGGAGAAGAGAAGGCTGCATGGAGACCTCATAGCAGCCTTCCAGTATGAAGGGGGCTTATAAGGATGCTGGGGATGGACTCTTCATTAGAGACTGTAGTGATAGGACAAGGGGTAATGGGTTCAAACTTAAACAGGGGAAGTTTAGATTGGATATGAGGAGGAAGTTCTTTACTGTAAGGGTGGTGAGGCACTGGAATGTGTTGCCCAGGGAAGTTGTGAATGCTCCATCGCTGGTGGTGTTCAAGGCCAGGTTGGACAGAGCCTTGGGGTGAGACGGTTTAGTGTGAGGTGACCCTGCCCATGGCAGGGGGTTTGGAACTGGATGATCTTAAGGTCCTTTCCAACCCTAACTGTGCTATGATTCTATGAATCTATGATAATAAACCAATATAGGTATATTGATTCAAACTCTCCCACTCATTTTGGCAGAACCAGTTTTTTATTTGTTTCTTTGTTCAAGCTAGAAACAGATTGACAAAATAAGCTACTTTTAAATTGACAGGACTGAACGAAGGTTGATATCAAATTAACATTATTAATATTAAAATTAGTTTAAGCAATTTGAGTTTTGCATGCCTTTTCCTGTTTCCCAGCTCTACTGAGGTCATGTCATTCTCCTCTCCTCCTTTGTTTATTAAGAGAATTAGTAAAAAAAAACCAACAAAACAAACCCAAAAATTTAATTGCTTTAATATTTCCATGTACACAATGGCAAACTGATTAAGATTGAATAAAAAATAAGTAGAATATTTTACATAAATGAAACTTTTATTTCAATAAGTGTTTCATTGAAACATTGTTATTTATTTTTGTTGCACGTTTAAATGCAAGTGTTTAGTTTACAAATACAAAAGCATTTATCTTCATAATTCCTAGTGAATATATTACAGCTACTTTATTTTACACTTACCTTTGCCCAAAAGGTATTTCAGCAGTTCAGTTTCCAAAGTGTACTGAAAAGTGGTGGGTGAATTAAGAATCAAACTTGCATTCCTAGATATTTATTTTGGTGTTTGGCCATATATCCAGGCTTTCTAAACAGAGGGAGATGCTTCTCCTAGATCAAATCGGGTGCTCATCTAAGTCATTAACTTCTCTGAAGGTGACCCATTGTGAGTTTGTTGCAGTTAATAAATGTTACTTCTCTACTTTAGTAAGTATTTAGTTAATTTGCTTGTACTCCTTGGATAATTCCACTTTTTGCTTGATAGTATTTGAAATCCCTTAGGTTCATCTCCAGTGGAACATTGTGGTAAGGAACTTTGCAGTGAGATAATAAACACAACCTTAAACATACTGACGTATCAGTTTTGAACTAGATTTGAAGATCGCCTTTTCTGTAAAGCTCTTGGTTTTCTTTAATGAAATGGAGTCAACACTTCAGTGTGTATCACTACCTTTTGTAATATTTTATGTCATGGTTCCTTTCTCACTAAAAAAGTTCCAATTGCAATAACAGACCTCTCAAATGCTAATTTTCTATACCACTTTTGGAATTTAGTGTTGTATTTTGCACAGTGATGTACCATCGGCTTACACAATGAGTGTATATAAATTTCAGTTATCTTTTTTCATGGTATTCCTTATGTAGCCTAATATTTTATGTATTTTTTTCTCTAAAAATAATAAGAAAAATAAGTTGACATTGAAACAGGTAATTTAAGGAATTACCTAAAGAATTGCATTGTGAGGATCAGAGTTTTTGTGCATGGTACATTTTCCCAATTCTCTTTCTCAGTGTAAGTTCTTTCTGTTCTGTATTATCTTGTCCAATTGTGTGTGTCTGCATCAATGACTATATCAGCAATATTATCATTGTCTTTTAATTTTGCCCTTATTAACTTGATAGGAGCATGATTTTGTGGAGAAGGGAAAATTAGAGACTTCTTGCTTAAATGTTTAGTCATTAGTGTATTTCAGTGATCTAACCACTAACAGGGAGTGTCATTTTGCCTATAAAGGGGCTCGTTATTTCAAAATAAAGGGATGTTTGTTTTTCTTAAGATTAGGCTTTCTTGTAACAATGACATAACAGTCTTTGTTGCATGCATAAAAAAATTAACATCACATTAGTATTTTGTGACTTGATAATTAGTGACAGTTGAGTTGCCCTTTTGGGTAATCTTGCATCCATATCCAGAAATGGTGACTGGACCATGCCTTGTTATTTTTACTGTGTCTATCTAGGCAGATATTGGAAATACCTTAAACAATTGCTGTATGTGCTTCTGAAGAATAGTAGCAGTTAATGACTCCATGGTTTTGTAATTGATACTGATGTAGTTTTAATGACTGATTTGCTTTAAATATCAGTTGGTTTACAGAAGCATCTCATACAGAGCACATTTGGATTGTGAGAATTTGGCCTGCCGACAACATTTGTTTCCATTCAAGGTGATTTAATGTATGCTAATCCACAACTGCCTGCATATTCAACAAAGATGGTTCAGCAGGCATCTTTGGATTTATGCGTGCTAGTAAATATAACATATCAGGATCTTTTCTGTGTTCTGAAACTAAGGTGCATGCCTGTCTTGTAGCCATATATCTAGCTAGTGTCTCCTACCTGTTTCCTGCAGCATAGAGTGGTCTGGTCCAGGCTATCTTGAGTGACTCCAGTAATAAAGATTAGACAGAGAAAGCTAGTCTATATGTGATAATGTTCATTCCTTAAAAAGGCAGGATTTGAGATCAAAATCAACAGTATTTTCCTGGTAAGGATCCAGTACCAGTGAGAGGGAGAAAGGATACACATTCCAGAGTCACAACCAACACGTACAGGAACGTGCAGATACCTGAAAAGCCGTTATAGAGACAACAGAGCCAAACTGCTCTGTTTTGGGGCAGATGATAAAACAACATCAAATAACAGAGAAATATGGCTTAGTATGTTCATGTTGGACATTAGGAAAATGACCCTCACTAGCAGCTTGCAGTGCAGCACAGGAATTAATTTCCCAGAGATTTTGTGGAATTTCCATCTTTGGAGGTTTTTAAGATTTAGCTAGAAAAGCCACAGCTGGCATTTTCTGGTGTTGGTGATAGTCCTGCTCCACGTGGGATGTTGGGATCCCATCAAATCAACTTTTTTGTGATACAGTGACACTATTAGGAATGACCTTACACATCTCAAAAGTGACAATGAATCTCTAAAAGAGGGACTAATAGACTCAGGAGTTTTAACTGATGTCATTACTAAAGTCCTGGCCTTGAATTGTGGTTCAGGCTTGACCTTTGTTGGCATATGTTACTGTATATTCTGTTTTGCTAGAAGGGCTATGAAATGTTTGCTTTATCCTCATTGCTGCCTTTTGTGGTTGTAGATCTCTTTGGAAGAAGAAAAAAACACTTTTTTTTCCTGCAAACAGCTAAGGCTAGGCAGACAGAAATTCTTCATGTTGGGTTCACCCTCTAGAATATGTGTGCTGAAGACAATCCATGTATAAGAGAGATCAGTGTCTGTGAAACAATGCTTTGTAGAGAAAAACTGTAGTTGACTGTAAATCTGAACATCATTGCAACTTGGTGAACTGAGTGTAAGTTGACTGGAAGTGATCTGTCAAGCAAGAGGGAGGTTGAAGATTGCCTTTTTATTTTGCCTTACACAGCATATTCGAGTTTTTCTATTTTAACTTTGTCTTTCTGATTTATCACACTAAAACTTAGCTTCAAATGTTCATAAACTTTTCAGTGTGCTCATCTTAAGAAAGGGGACCTGCCATTAAAGCTATTGCTTTATTTATGGGTAACAGATGTCTTTTTCCTGAGGTTCATCCTACAGGCACAGATAAACTGCTGAATGATTATTGCTTGTAACTGAAAGGAAGCAAGAACACAGATGTTCTCTTTCTGAACACCATTTGATTAGAAAGTGAGGACAATCCATAGGTTTTTTTGGTAGGCAAATGGCATGCACATTCAAAAACTTAGTGGTAGTAGAAGATACAAGACATTTAGACTGGGAAGGATTACAACTAGACATGAAGTGGGATAGGAAAGACAAATAACACAGAAATACCAATAATGTTTTAGCATTATATACTTTACACATAAAACTTTATAAAAAGACTTTAATAAACTTTGAAGGTAGAATTATAGAGAGATGGAGAAAAGGGGAAAGATGTCTTAAAGCAAGATGATAATTTTGTAAATAATAATAAAGATGTACACAGAAATTACTGTAGAATTGAGGACTAATTCAGAAGATTGAAATTACGTTTGGCTCATAGGCAACCTTAAACATAAGGAAAAAAAAAGTAGGAAATCGGAAATAGGTAAAGAAAAATATTTAAACATTTCATTGTTATATGGAGATAAACACAAAGCACAAACAAGAAAAGACTGTGGTTCATTTATTGCTAGAGAGAAAAAGAGTGTATAAAGGAAAAGTCTTTTGTCAGAGAAGGAAAGAAATTATTGATAGATATAGAGAGCCAGGATGCATAGTGCCATTTTTGTAAAAAGCTTCACTGAAAAAGGCTTAATTTAAAAAATGAAGTCATTTGATTAAATGATAGGAAGCTGCTCTGTTCCATAAAAGCATCAATGGAATACTATCCAAGGGAGAGAAAAAGTTAGACTACTCAATCAAATCAAATGTATCGAATCCAATATGTAAGGAATCTTTCTGTCATTAGGTTAAGGAATGTCTGGAAATGTAAATACATATATCTTTATTTATATAAGAAAAAATAGGTAAATTGGGCATTGTTACTGTAATTTCAGTTCTGAGAAAAATGAAGAAGCATATAGCCAGTGACATACAAAACCATAAAGGAATACGGAGATGAACAAAATCCATCACGAATTTGTTGAAAACAAGCAAGTCAAAGCAATGTACGTTACTTCTGAGAATTTCTTCCAGACTCCCTTGGGTCCAGAAAGCTTAAATGCTTGACCACACTGAGCTAAAAAGTTAACATGTCAGAAGAGAATATAGAATTAAACTACTATATTGATGGAAAAAAACAGCATGCTATTCAGTAAAGAGTGATTGCAAGAAAATACTACATGTGGTAGGCAGATGGATCAAGACTGGCTAAGAAAGCAGTTCTGTAGAAAATTCTTTAGAATTCAGAGTATCCCTTGTGGAGAGAAGTAGGAGAAGCCTTAAACTACAGAAAGGATTAAGCTGCTTCAATATTAAGTAAATTTTTTTATATCAGAGAGACCATGAAGCATTGGAATAGAATGCACAAAGCAACTATGGCTCCTCCAGCATCAGAGGTCTTTAAGAACAAATCAGACAAACATGCATCAGAAATAGCTGATCCTGCCTTAGGGAAGGGGAGTACATTGGAGATACCTATGATTCCAATCAATCCTGTGCTTCAAGCACAAATACTTGTATGTATATCTGATAGATGGATAGATAGATCTCACGATGGAACACAAACATAGATGTTCTGAAATATTGCTGATTTTTTTCTCTTTCTATCATATGGCACTCACATCAAACCTCTACATTCTAATATATATATTATATAATATTTATATATATTTATAATATTTTTATTTGTATATAAATAAACCCACTGCTGAATTAGTTTTCTTATATGTCAGAAACCTTGGTAACAATTACAATTCAAGCTTATATGCCTTTATTGTGTGTGTTAATGTGTCGATAATAATAATAATAGTAATAGTAAGAATAACACTTTGCAATTCTGTAATTGCACTCTGATTATACCAACATGATTTACAAACACTAATTATATGAGCCTTTCAAAGCTCTTGCAATAAATGTAATAGGCCCAGATACAGCAATTACAATCATACTTCTCTTTTAGGAAGAATTTCCTTAAGACTTGTACATAATCTATAACAAAGAAATACAGGAATATGATCATTTTGGCAAAAAATGGTGTGCTGAAGACATAGATACTATTTTTATTCTTATTAAGCTACTTCTTTTTCTTATATGTCATTGTGTCACCACACAATGAACACTTTAAATTTTTCTTTCTTCATTTTTAAAACAAAAGTTAGTTTGCAAATTGAAAACTTTGCAACTCATTCATAATCAGAATAAGTAGCTTATTAAATATTAATTTCTTAGAAAAAGCTCAGTATCTTTATTTTGCACTCTGTTCACTGTTTTATGCAACCTGTATGCTATTGTTTCTCTCACTTGACAGTTTGATTTCTATAGTACACCAATAAGTTTAAAGTAGCCATTATGCAAATAGTAAAGCTGAAATTTACTTCATATAGGTACTGTATTTCAAAGCAAAGTATACTTTTCACACAATTGCTCAAGTACAAAAAAAAATTAATAAAAGTAGTTGTCAAAACTATAGTTGAATATGCATAGGTGCTACAAACTAACTTTCTCTTTTAAATCAGAAACATCGGCCTACAATTCCTTTGGGGCCATGATGTTCCATTACCTACTTAATTTCCTTCAGTGCAGTGTTTTTCTTCTGCTGAAACATTTTATCTCTCCCTGCTACCCTTTACTTTGCCCTTTTGGATTTAGACCTTTAGATTTGGCAGAGATAAGACGCATTGCTTCAAAGTGAACATTTGCAGCTCAATGCTGCTTTTGTATATTTTTAACTTTATATTTTATCCACAAGGAAACTATATGAACTAAGCCAGGGCATCTGAATTAACATCAAAACAGGGCTCCTTGTGGTATGTTGGACACATGAGTAAACTTTGTGGTAAAACAACATATGGCCCCACCCTTCAGCTTCTGTCTTTAATGGAAAAGCAGAATCTGCTTGGCGACAGTCATGGGCCAAACTCTACATTTCTCTAGCATGATCAATGATAACTGAAGAAAATGGTGGTGTTAAAAGACATTTTCGAAGACATTAAGTTCAGTTGAAATAGTCCATCCTACTTTATCCATTTCTATGAATTTACAACACAATTCCTACAGAATTTGATTAAATGAGTTATTTTTTAAAAATAAACAATTTCCTAACATTGTATTTCCTTCATTAAAAAATTAATAACTTAAAGGTTTTTTTCCTCTCTTGCCTTTGTTTTCAGCAAGGAAAAATTAACAGGTATATTTTATTTTACTTTTTACTTCATATAACACCTGTATTAGATAACTATAAAAATTCTTGTATCTATAAAATTCCTCAGTATCTCTAGAGCTGGCATATACATTAAAGTAAACATATAGATACACACACAGAGAGAAAACACAGTCCTTTGCTGATTTAAAAACTATCTATGTTTTATTTCTGATCTGCTTAAATCAATCCCATGGGTAAACAGTAACACAAAATATATATAGCTTTATAAAAGCTTCTAATCCCAACGCCTGTATTAGGTAATTTCCCATTCCATGTATGTCTTTATATAGTCTGTATTACAGCATAGATACTCGTAACAAATATTGTTTTGAACGAAGTATGATAGAGAGATATCTCATGTAACATTTTGCAAAACAAGAAGTTAAACTCAATGTAAGAAAAAAGCTACACAAAAAACCTAATGTCTTTCTGTATTGTAATAAAACCTATACACTTTCCTAGCAGACAGTGTGTCTGACTACCTTAAAAAGGCTTTGGAAAGAAATAATTCAATACATAGTTAATTCTTCCATCCTAGTTCACCAGAATTCAAAAGAATTCTTCCGATATTATTGGACAATGCGTAGACATTTAAAGTAAGGTATTGAATGGTAATTATCAGTATAATTTGAAATGCCTGGAAGTGTTGGACTTACTGTATATCTGCTGTGAATAGACATAAAAGCATGTGGTATTTCTAGTGATTCAAATTCTTATAAGAATACAAATTCACATTATGTATTGTTTTCTAAGTCTATTTAAACAAAGGCAGATTGTAGCAAACTGAAGATTATTTAAACTGTTTGAGAATGGAGAAATAGGCTCCTAGTTGAGGATTATTGAAGTTTTGTTGAAAGTTAAAGAAAAGTCTTACTACAAAAACAAACATTATAACAAAGGAAACAAAGGCTCAGTCTCGTGGATGTATAAAAGGGAGTTAGAAAAACTCCAAATGACAGCATGTTTATTTGAAGATGATGAAAATAAAATACAGCCATGGAGCAAGAGTCAAGAATGTGACAATGTGTGTGAATTACTCAAAGGTTTGTTTCTAAAAAACCAAGCCGAAATAATTTAGCAAAACACCAGCTAAACGGATTTCAGTAAGGAAAAAAAAAAAAAAATTAAAATTGCAAAAATAATGGAGCTTGCTTCTGTAAAAAGACATCAGTGTACATAGAAAGCAGGAGTGCTGTGACTTGAAAATATAAAGGGAAAACCTGTGGTGGGTCAAGTATTTTTCATTGAATTAGGAAATTAGGAAAAAACCCTCTTTTCCTTACAGAAAACTGAGCTTCTTATGGTAGCAGATGAAGCAGAGGCTAAATCACAGTGATCACGAGTGGTGTCCCTCAGGGCTTGGTATTGGGGCCAATGTTGTTTTAATACCTTTGCTGATGATTTGGACGAGGGGATTGAGGGCACCCTAGTAAATTTGTGGATGACACCAATTTGGGTGGGAGTGTTGATCTGCTGAAGGACAGGAAGGCTCTGCACAGGGATCTGGACAGGCTGGATTGATGTGCTGTGGCTAGTGGTATGAGGTTCATACAAGTGACAAGTGCTGGGTCCTGCATTCAGGCCACAACAACCCCATGCTCCGCTCCAGGCCTGGGGAAGACTGGCTGGAAAGCTGCTCATGGAAAAGGACCTCGGGTGCTGATTGACATAACTGAACATGAGCAGCTTGTGCCCATGTGGCCAAGGATGCCAACAGCATCCTGGCCTGTATCGGCAACAGTGTGGCAGCAGGATCAGGGCAGTGATCATCCCCCTGCACTGGGCACTGGGGAGGCTGCACCTCAAATCTTGCGCTCAGTTCTGGGCCCTTCACTACAAGAGAGACATTGAGGTGCTGGAGCTGAGCCAGAGAAGGGCAACAGAGGTGGTGACCGGTCTGGAGCACAAGTGTGATGGGGAACGGCTGAGGGACCTGGGGGGTTTAGTCTGGAGAAGAGAAGGCTCAGGGGGACCTTATCGTTCCCTACAACTGCCTGACAGGAGGTTGGAGTGAGGTGGGTGTCAGTCTTTTCTCCCATGTGACAAGAGACAGGACAAGATATAATGGCCTCCAGCTGTGTCAGGTCAGGTTTAGACTGGATGTTAGAAAAAATTTCTTCACCAAAAGGGTGCTCAGGCATTGGAACAGGCTGCCCAGCACAGTGGTGGAACTACCGTGCCTGAAAATGTTCAAAAAACATGTAGACAAAGCCCCCAGTGACACAGTTTAGTGGTGGACTTGACAGTCCTGTGGTAAAGGTTGGACCAGATGATTTTGAAGGTCTTTTGCAACCTAGTTTATTCAGTGATTTATTCTATGATTCTGTGATTTTTGTGTTCATTACCCAGTTTATTCTGCCAGAGATGAGAATATCTCTGCTGCTACCACACTTTCCTATCCATGGATTGTCTGTAGTTTTGGAGGTGACAACAGAAATTAGTCCAGACCTCTCTCTCCATGCCTGAAAAGCAGGGCTATTTCATAGTTTTCTAGAAAGGAAGTGCTTAAAGCTGATTTGATTCTCCAATTACATGTTTGTCACATTAGGCCGCTGCTGCTGCTAGCATCTGAGTGCTCACCAATAGCTGCAGTCACAAAGTGAGAATCAGAGGGCAGGCAACTATTTCTGGACAACTTATATACTAATTTGACCCCAGAAAAAAGACAGCAAGTGGTCCCTTTTTATATTTGCAGTGTGCTTAGCCTGTAATAAAATGTATTCCAAGTGCTGCCACCATGCAGAATTAATAATAAAGAATAACAACTAGTGTTCGTCTTTTGGTCCTGAATCCAGTATGTACTAATGCTGATTAAAAGATTAACTTTGAATTACAGTGGTAGAGTGAAGGATCTTGACACAAGGAGCATAACTGGGTAAATGTGAATAGCAGTGCTTTACAATGGACAAATAACATGAGCCTTGTCATAAACCAGGGCCCTCCCTGGCAAACCTCTTTGTTTGCCAGGCAAATACTGGCAAATACTTCTGGCAAATACTTCTTCCTGGCAAATACTCTTGTTGTCTCTGCTGATATTTTCTCACTGTCCTGAGTTAATTTTAACTTTTTCTAAAAGACCACTCCTCTGGAGCAGTCAGCTTCGTCTCTTTTCAGTCACTGAGCCACAGTGAAGGTCTTACTCAGCAAGAAACAGAATATGAAAAAAGTCTGTGAGGGTAAGGGCAGAGCAAAGTAATATATCTCCTCACAAATCGTTTATATTCTTTCATTTTGTTGAGCAAAAGCAATAGCTTCTTCAATATTATCTAGACTTCCACCTCAGAAAGTTTGAAACCCTACAGTTCTACACTATTTTATTCCAATTTCTGTGCACTGACAGAGCCTGGTGACTTAAGTGTACATATATTTAAGCAAAAGCAAATCCCTTCTGCTATCCAAGATGCAGTCAATGAGAGTTTTTGCTCCATCCTTCAAAGTGTTCTGTCCCTTTTTTGCTTAACCAGAGGAAGAGAGAGAAGAAATTTATATCCCCTTGTCTTTCTTGCAGTATAAACTACAACACTGCTGGTAGGAGTTAAATCCTGCACCTGTGAGTGCGCAATTATCATGCCCTCAGAAAAAGCACTTCATTTTTTAGGAAGGTACAACAAGTTAGGATGATGTATAATCTCCTCATGGGCTGGTTTAAAATACTACATTACAGAGCCAAAATACTGCTGGTTTGTTGTTTTGTTGGTTTTGGTTTTGGGATTTTTGTTGTTTGTTCTGGTTTTTTTTGGTGTTTTTTTTTTTTTTTGTTTTTTTTTTTTTAATAAAAAACACTGGTGTCCTGTACTTAAATCTATCACATTCATTTTAGAGACCTCAAATTTGTAGAATCAATCGGATAGTATACTTTCTGATCATCACTCCCTCTTGTGGCTGATTTCAGCGAGGGAAAGAACTATTGTAATTAAATAGAAAGCAGGTAATCCTGAGTATTAACTCTTTCTAACATATGGATGTTGCTAAGTATGATAAAGTTATAGAGTGTTACGAGTTCCTGAGGACATAATTTGCTGTTCTGCCAGTTAACAATGCTCATTTACACTTACATAGTGTAGAAATGTTATTGTCTCATTAGACCTCATCCACCTTAACTCTCACCTATTAAGTGACTGTATAGGTTATGCTGCTAAACTGATATGTGCAAATTAGATTTTTTTAAAGAAAGCTTTCAAAAATTGATATTTTTTTAATTTGCAAGGATGTTGTCAAATTAATACTAGTTTCTCTGTAGGAAAAAAAAAGCCAGCATACCAAATATAGCATGGTAAATCTTATAACAGAAAACTGTACAGAACCACATACTGCCTCATTGCTTAAAGGAGCTTCAAGGGTTATGGATTTCTCCCAGGAAGCAAAATATATTTTCAAAAAGCTGTTTCTTCAGGTTGTCCCCCTCACATATTTGACATTCCTTTATACAGAATGAGATATACTGCTTTCCTGTCAGTCTAATTTGTTGTTGGGCCTTTCACATGGCATTCTGAAAAATAAAATATGCAGGGAAACAAACAGCTGCTCTTGAAAACAAAACAAAAAAACCCTCAAGAAATAACACAAAAGTTGATTGTTCAGCCGTACAGCTGAGCAAGAAGGGAACTGACTAAAATTACGCATTAGGTGGGGTAGGTGTTGTATTTGAGTGAAGAGCCAGATCAGCACCACTGATTTTCCTTTGGTGTTTGTGTAGGCTAACAACCAGTTGTTTAAAGTTTTGCCACAAAGTGGTGGTGGCAAAGCAGTTAAGTTTCTTATGACTTGGACTGAATCTTTTTTCTGGACTCTGACCAACTACGGTTTCCAGCTGGTCCAGTGTGAGTGGACACCACTAAGCACACTGAGAGCCAAATGCAGCCAATGCAATTACCTCAATTCCTTCTTAATGCACCATAGACTAAAGGCAGTGGGGCATCTGGCTACCAGAAGATGAAGAGACTTGTAAGGGATTTTTAATTTGTCAAGAATATCCTATTAGACTGAGATGTCTAACACAGAACCTACTTAGCTGCTTCTGGAGGAACTGCAGACATTTTCTAGGTTACTTTACTCTGCACACTGGAAGTCTATTCAGGGACTACTGAATCAAGTTTCGGTGGACGAAATCAACTTCAGAGTTACAACATGTTTATGTGTATATTAACAGCATCACCACTAACCCAGTGGGAGGTAAGACTGACTCTCAAGAGAATGACTACCTTTACCTCCTAATCAACCTCTGAATCCTACCCTATACATCCTATATGTGTTAGCTTAATGACAAGCTTAAATTTGCAAAAATTATGGACATGTATTGCATTTTAACAGCTTTGAAAAGGGCAGACTCCAGGTCCTCTTGGAAACAAAGCTCAAAAGGAAACAAGTGTCTTCTGCAAAGTCTGATCTAAGAGAAAAATAATGATCTTATTTTTCCAGAAACTCTTTAAAGACACTGAGATTTCCTATGAAATCAATCTAATTTCAGTGATGAATAGCGGAACACAAACATTCCAGATAATGCCATTAGCATCCTTTTAGTAATTTCCAACTTTTTCACTTGAGACTTGTTGCCTGACATCGCTTGTTCATCTGCTTAGGTCATCTGTTCCTCACTATGGCAACTGGGAAATTACTATACATCAGTGGTCTGAAGTATAAATGCATTTATTGTCCTTTCTGTGTTCTCTAGGGTGAGAAAATGAGGGCTGTCTTACATCATGGAAACAGGAAGGTCTGCAGCCAGCCTTAGAGTGAGTAGAAACTTCCCAATCACACTTCATCATCATTCAAAACAGCGTTTGTGTCCCTTTCTTCATAGTCTCCTTCTTGCTGCTAGTTTTATCATTTCTAAAAGCCATTAGCCTGAGCCAGAAGGAAAGCTTTTCCTTAAGCTACTAGCCTGCTCTGCTGGGAGATTAAAAGCCTAAAATCTCAACCTTCTTGTTTTTCATCTGTATTAACATAGTGCAGGGAACTTTGGTCGCAGGGTGATTCCTACAAGGAAAAAAATTTATTCCTACGAGGAATAAAATAAGACCTCTCAGAGATTACAGCATATGTGCTTGCTTGGCCAAATCACCTCATGGTGGTATACAGTGTTTGCAGTTGTTCAGTTAAGAAGATCTAAGCTAACTGAAGTAAATTGCTCACTTGAAATTACTCAACTGGCCTGACACCCACATTTATCTGCCATGATGCTATAGCTCAGAGACTGGAGGAGATTTAAAGGCTGCTGAGGATTGAGTTAATTTGATGAACCTTGTTTTGATTTAGAGAGTCAATACAAATATTATTGTACCTTCTTTATGCTTACTATAAGCTCTTTTAAAAATGTATGAAAGCAAAACTCCGTTCTGCCAAAGCGAAACATAACACACTGGCTATATAAAAATGATGCATTGAAATACTTTCTCCACAAAATAGCTTCTGAAAAATGTACACTTTAGGATCATTGCTATCATGTACTTCTCATAAAAGTTCCAATTAAACATTAAATTACATATATACTTTTTATTATTATTTGAAGGAAACAAACCTTTCAAACTCTGTTTTTACTTTGAGATTTTCTAGCTGCTGCGATAAGCCTATTTTATTTGAGCTTACTTCACAACGAGCTCTTTATCAGTTCTGCAGCTAGCTTGTAAACCCTAAGGGTGCAAATACAAGTGGACAAATCTCTTCAATGTTTGCTTGAAACGTGTTAAAAGCTTACTATTATTTTTCCTGTTAGGTCAGACCTAATTTTGAGAAGACCTTTTAAACCTCTGATACTGTAACACCCCAGGTAAAAAGTGAACTGGAAGCAGAGGAAATATGATAATTTGAGCTGAGGGAGACAAGCTATAAAAAATACTCTTTGAGCCAGGGAAGAAAAAAAAAAAAAAAAAAAGCTGTACAAAACATATTTTTTGTTACATTTTTAGTAACATTTTCTGTTTCTTTAACATATCATTTAGTGCTTTGAACATACTTTTTTAAATCTTAATACTTATTTCATGCTGCAAGCAAAACAGAAGGTGGCAAGCATCTTTTGATTGCTTTTGGCCTAATGCATTTGGCAGGTTGACGCTGCAGATAATCACTACACAACTCTTTCTTGCTTTGGAAATAGGATTGATAACTGGACAGGACCTGATTCCTCGTCCTATCATGTGTCATTTAACAAGGTCCACATGGCCCTGCGTAAATAACACATTAAAGGTCAGCTGTATCAGTTCTCAGCTTACAGCACTAGCCTTGAGCTCTGCAGTCAGAACCAGTGGCATCTGAGCAGTATGAAATTCGTATAAACCAGGACATTTCAGGTTGAATCATGTCCTTAGAATGCTGCTGCCATCCAAAGACATAAGCTGGTATTGCTGCACTGTAGCAGCGCTGCCAGTAGTTTTGGAAAAAAATAGCAAGGCAGGTATGTCATCATTCCTCAAGTTCCACTTTTTCTGCTAAGGCTCTAAAATGAGAAACATTTCTCTTTTTATTATATTTTTTCCTGTTAAGAAACCACCTCACTTTCATGAGAAATAAATGGTTTTAAAGTTATGAAATATAGCATACCCTTTATCTCATGTAAACATCTATTTTCTATGATGTGAACAACATGCTCTGCTGCAGAGCACAGTCTTTGTTCCTTGCCCTTCTCACGTCTTACTGCAAAAAATCTTGCTAATTTTTCATATCAAACACCTCAGCAAATTCTCCTTTGTTGGAATATTTAATGGCAATCTGGTGTTTTTCTAAAGTAATCTACTCTAGATCAGCAGATTAGAGAGGGCCCAACTAACACTTCTTACCTTTCCTGGCATGATCATTCACACCGAAGAGAGAAATTCCTAGGCTTCACTAAGGAGAAGTCTAGAGACAAAGGCATACTGCTGTGATTACAGCAACTTTTACTTCAGCATAGACTTGTAGGTGCAGTATGAGTCATTATCCAAACTGAGGAAAAATCCTACAAACACGTATGTCATGTTTAACCTGCTTTCTAAGTATCTCTGGTCAATACATTAAAATGCAATTTTGAGCAATTCTTCTGAGGTCTCCTCTTCTTGGGGATCTCATGGCAGACTTCTGGTACCTGAAAGGGGCCTACAAGAATGCCAGAGAGGGACTCTATATCAGGGGCTGCAGTGATATGACAAGGGTTGATGGGTTCAAACTTACACAGGGGAAGTTCAAGTTGGATATAAGGAAGAAGTTCTTTACTGTCAGGGTGGTGAGGCCCAGGAACAGGCTGCCCAAAGAAGTGGTAAATGCTCCAACCCTGTCTGTTTAAGGACAAGTTGGGTGAGATGGTCTAGTGTGAAATGTCCTGCCCATGGCAGGGGGCTTAAACTAGGTAATCTTAAAGTCCTTTCTAATCCAAACCATTCTGTGATTCTATGATTCCATGAAGGAAAATCCCGGCACTTAGTATGTAACCATAGATGTATTATTTTTACAACATCATTATACATCTCACAGTTAACTAAAATTAGGTGATACAAACAATCTAATATTACAATTTAAAAATATGTCATGTCTTTATTTTTCTTTTTAACCTCAACAAGCACAGTCCTTGCTACATCGAATTTTATATCTCAATGCATCTACAGTACAGCTGGATTACCACAAAGTTAGTTCCCAGACCTAAATATGCCCCACTTTTCTGCTAAGTCCAAGCATTTCAGTGAGGTCTACAAAGCTGTTTAGAAATAGTTTATCTTTCTGTTAGATGGGTCCCATTAATTTCCTTGCCTTTGTTAAGTTCTTTATAACTGTCTCATATTAACATATAGCCAGTTGTTCTGTCATAATAAGAGAGAAATTCCTTCATTATCCCATCTAGTGTGTACTGAGTGCTTCAACCTATTTGTGATTTTCATCAATGCATTTGTTCTTCTGTGAAATTATGCAGGCTATTACTATTTGGACATAATTAATCCTACTTTGACTTTTTGGTAGGAAGTTCCACACATTAATTGTGTTATAATTATGCTTCAATACTTGTGAAATACTGCTTGTTTCAGACGTAATTTGGCTTATGTTATCACCCCTCTTTCTATATTGACCTTCTTGGTTTAAAATTCACTTTTGTGTATTATCTGACAATACTTGAACATGGAAGCTTTGCCAGCACTGAACAGTCAACTCCAGTGTGCTCCACTGCTTTTCAATCCTCACTCATTGCCACAAAAACTGATACCAAGACAGAGACCTCCTCTATTACTTTGCCTTCAATCTCATAATCATACCACTTCATTTTATTGTATTAACTTTAATGGTGCCACTATTTTACCTTATTTTTACTGCTGTTGCAAGATTTGTAATTTAATACAACCTATATGACATTTCTTTTTGTTGTCAGATTAGGAATAAAACTTTCTCCACACAGAGTTTTTGTTAGGTTCCAGTGTTGGGAAGCAAATGGTCTAAGCTCTGTGTTCACCTGGTCTGAGATACATTTTGAGGTTACTTTCATTCAGAGCAGAAAGCAAAGTAATGGCTTTGCATGGAGCAACTGGCTGTTACAAAGCTTCTTCTGGTTAATTTACCCACAAATTTAAAACTGTCATAAGGCTTAAATCCATAGAGTAAAGGTGGACAGTATTGGTGACATACCAGTGAAGCCTATGTGGAGAGAGCTGGTGAAAGTGATGTTGGAATGTTCTGAATAATAATGGAACTGAGACTGATAGAGAGTCAAACCTCATGCTTCTGAATTAACCTAGCATCTAGACTAACTTATGGACGCTGCCCTGGCTAAAATCCTCCTATGAATGAGTAGCAGGGGTTTTGGTTCTGGAAGCTTCACACAGAATTCACACAGAAGTCCTACTTCGCAGGGATTAAAATACCTCACTCTTCTCACTCTATACGAGTTCTATAGCAAAACCAGAAGGAAGCAGTTCCATTTTCAAACAGCTCCGTGAATGAGAAAAACATTAATGGCTGCAGCTTCCATGCCTCCTAGGGATTTAGTCATATAGCTCCCAGCAGCTTCAGTATTGAAATGTCTTGTACCCGCTTTAAAAATATGCCTCTAAGATTTTACTGTAAAGGCAAAACAAAAAGGCAGCAAAGAAATTCAGAGTGAAAGTGGAAAGTCCCTTCCTTGTGTCTATTGCTGGAGTCTTCAAAAAGCAGGTAATCTTGTACATCATAAAATGTGATTAATAAGATATGACAGGAGATTTAAAAAGAAAAAAGACAACAGATGAACGTGCCAATTGCAGTATGCTGCTTAGAGATGTATGCTCTGAAATTAAAATAAACCCTCCTGAGATGCAGACTGCCACAGCCCCATTTCTATCAGCCATGAAGCTTGCTGGGAATGTGCTCCATGACTCTGAGAAAATGCTAGGGCAGTGTCCTGGGTTCGGCAGTAGCAGTCATTTTTTCTCCTTCTTAGTAGCTGGTGCAGCTCATATGGAGCACAAATTAGAGACATCAGACCAGATGCGCAGCTGAGGGAAAAACTGTACTTAAAAGAGATTGACTGAACAGTTGTAGCTTAAAGGTTGGAGCTGTGTTTAGGTTTCCACAGGTCCTTTTCCTTCCTCATCTCAAAATTTGCATTCTCCCCAAGTGGCTCTATGCAAAACCTAACTAAGCAGCCACTGCTTCCAGCATGCTGTCTTCATCAAGTCATATACAGTGTAATCCATCTTATTTTATCTATACGAAATATATTTATTTGCTAAAATGGTCACTGAGATACATCAAAGGAGAGCGAAAATTGATGGGTCCCCTTGACTGTCTCTGGTGCTTATGTCTAGTTGAGACAGTACTGCAAACTATCCCATACCACATACTATATGAAAACAGTTCTGTGCATGTACATACTTAGTCAGAAGTCTCTATTGTATGTATGCACTTAACTAATCTAATTTCAGACATGGTTTTAGGCATGTAGCATTTTTAAATTAGAGTTTGGAAAAAATAATTGAGTTTGGTGAAGGAGGCTCTCTCTGTCCTTTATTGTCTTTCCTTTTTTTTAGGTTCAGGTAATTCTGAATCCAGATGGCTTAAACACAAGCCTTGATACAAAAGCTGTGAAAATGCTTTTATGTTCATAGCTTTCTTCCATCTTACAACATTCTAAGCTTTTTCATATTAAAAAGAAAAAAAAAGACGTAGGAATCAAGGTTCAGATTCTATTATTCTTAATGGCATTTACAACACAGATTTTATAACCCTCCAAGTACATAACAAAGCCAGCAAAGAGTCAAGAGAAGGACATGGAGCTATGAAAAGTTAAAGGTAAGTAAATGCAACTTGGCTTATTACAGCTATGGTTTTCTCATGGTTTTCCAAACTTATCTCACTACTGTTTGAGGATTATTGATTATTTTTTGATGTTTTATTTTGGAGAAGTTTTGTGTTTTCCAGGTCAAAGAATGCTAACTTCACATCAGTGAAATATAAAGTCCAATTTTTCTCCTGGACAAACAAAAAAAATATTTGTAGACATGAGAGATTTTTGACATATTGATAAAATTCTACCCCAAGCAAGAAAGACTCTGCTCTAATTAGTTTTATTTTACATTCCCTCATTTCATTTGTCTCCTCCTGTGAGCCCAGTGTGACGATCGAAAATGAAAGTCACATGTTAATTCTTTTAAATATGACAAATGAGAAGTGGCTGTCAAGATGATAAAGTCTTCTCTGATGATTATGCTCACGCAGAGGGGTAGTTTAAAAGCTGGAAGGCTAAGACCATGTCAATCAAAAAGGCAAAAAATATCTTCCTCATTATCATGGCAAATGAAACTGGAACTGTCTCCAGAAGAATATCGAAAATGTTTCCATCTCTCAAGACCCCAGATACCTTTTGTGAAGATTTTCTGTAGATGAGATACATATCCCTGACATAAGAGTAACCCTGTATGTGGGCGGTGGGACTGGATAGGCACAAGAGGGGGTCCCATTCAATTCTATCAGCTCATGAGTTCAGGACTGTCTGCACAGTGACTCCACTAAATGCCATTATGTAAACATGACCTTATACTCTGGATGTACACGAGTGGGTCCATGTGCACAGATTAAAAAACACTCTTTCTGTTTACAGGAACACATCAGGGTGTGGTTTGACATGCGGGTTTTATTACCTAGCCATTGGTTAACCACTCTCTGAATGGCTGTTTTCAGTAATTCATACAACTTTTATATGGGGTAGTGTTAAGGGAGCTGATATTTTCTTTTTTTTAATAGTGCATTAAACTCTGATGTATGTTACACATGACACATACGGCATTAAGAACATATAACATATTCCTTTAATATATGTGAACAGTGGAAGTACCACCATACGTACTGAATATGGCAGTATTAATGTATTATTCATACAGAACACTTAAAGCAGGGTTTAGAAATATGATTGCAGTTAGCACTTTTTTCGGAATGAGTTTGAGATGCTTTGTATTCTGTACACTGCAGCTCAGGTTTCCCTTTTATGTTTCCTTGCTCTTTTAACTGTTCAAGAATGAACAAAAATCAGTGATCTTCAGCAGTAAGTGAATCCTTTAACACTTAGAAATAAAGTCAAATAAACACCCTTTTTTTGCATAAGGGTGGATACCATAACAATATTTACAAATGGAAAACACCAGAGGGTAGTATTTATTTATTTTCCAAGATATTTAGAAACAGAGCACCCTGGCTGCTGAATCAAAATGGATATAAGTGAACACCTAAATTCCTCTCTGTCAAATACAGTCTATTTCAGCACACTTCTATTGGTGTGTATGAGAGAAAGCTGAGGTTCAGATTGTATGAGCTATCAGGACAAGACTGAGAAGTGTAATATTGTTAAGGAAATAAACTGTCAAGGTTTGCTTCTGTAGCAGCTCTGAATTATTAACACCACAAAACAGAGGCAACGAAATCTTGAGAGTCATTTTGTAGGGCTGAGATGAATAATTTAGGAAAGCTACTGCCTGCTGTCTCCTTGTTATTAAATAAGTAATTTGAAATGACTGAAAATGACTGAGAGCAACAAAGCAAAGACTGTTGAAATAGCACCTCTGCACAGCTTTGGGTTTCTTCGCTTGAGGTGGGGTGTGCTGTTATACTTAACTACAGGAGAAAACAATTTTTCTAACAGTTAATCTCAGTGCTTAGTTGGAGTCTTATCTACGCATATTGTTAGAATTGCCTCTTGTCAAACAACAGATTCAGAAGTTTTCTATATAAGCTGATATGCTGGTTATGTTTACTGCGGTTATAATAGAAGCCATGAGTGAAGGTTTTCAGTTACGGGGGTCTGGAGTTCAACCTCTACCGTCAGTTGATTTTTTCCCCCTAATTTTTGGATTTACTTCCTAGAAAATAGTCTCATTCATTTGCATTGCTCTCCACTGACACTGTATAATCTTCATTTCAAATACACATGAAATGTCTGTGAAAAAATTCTATTAGCCAGGTTTCTTCACTAGGTATCCACACAGTGTGGGACACAGTAGGGGTTTTTTTCTCATTTCTGTCAGGAAACAAAGACTAATTTTTTGAGACTGGTTGAGTTGACAGCCTTTGGTTACAACTGTATAATGGAACTTTGCTAAAAATGTTCTTATGCAAAACTTCCTAATTTCTTATTTATGCTCTTCTGTAACTTTTACAATAACTAGTAACCTCAGCTTGGATGGAGTCCCTTCTCAGGAGGAAGCCAAGATGTATGCGAATGTAGATTACGGCTTGCAAATTTTAGTTGAAGGCCCTTATTCCTCCCCACCTACCTTGATGTGTCACTGAGGCTGCGGATCTCCTCACAAACAGACTTTTTATGATTGGCACAGGGAGGTAACTATCTTCAAAGATGACTACAATGCCAAATGACAAGACAGTGACTTAATCTATTCTGTTAAATTCCTGAAGTTAGGCAAGTGAATCCAGAACAAAAAATATACAGTGAGCAGGAGCTGTCATTAACTGAAAACACAGGACTGAAGTCTTGTTAGGCAAAGCAAGAGCTGTCAATAAGTAGTGCGACACTTGCCAGGCCATTTCAAAAAAAACAAGCCTGGACATTATGGCTGAGTCATGGCTGTAACCCTAGCACCTTCATATGAATGAGTGGACAGTCCCATAGACAGCTGAGAGACCCAGCAGTATTCTGAAAAATGGGGATATCATCAAATTGAGCTGAAACATTAACATTAAAAGAAAAAAAAGCAGCATCTGAGCTATTCACAGCTCTAGCATCTGGGATCCAGCTAAAATCCACTGCCAGGGACTGCTGCATATTCTGCTTCCAGGCTGCATCTAGCCAAAAAATATGTGCCTAAATTGCAGGACTCTTTCTGAAGGTGTGCATGGAAACATAGTGGAGTAACGAGCCAAACCAAATGAAAGGCCAGCCAAAGTCAGAACTTTTTTGAGCTCGGGTAATTCTGCATATGAGAAAAATGCTGCTCCTCCACTTCTTCAACTCTTTTTTTTTTTTCCAGCATGAGCACCAGCAATTTCCATTCCTCTCTCCTTATTGTGTGGACAGTGAACATCACAGGGATAATGCCTGCTTACCTCTCAGGAGCTGTGAAGATTAATTAGTTTATGTTCTTGATGTATGTCAATGATGAAAAGCTCGGCGTAAGTACTAAGCATTTGTGTATTCATAGACACCAGAAATACGCATTCTACACAGGAAAGATGAAAAGTAGAACTGGTTTCTAGCTTTATCCAATTTCCAGAGGTGAAAGTCATACTCTATAGAAAGCCTAGAAAATTACAGTTTAATACCTGGGTTATTTAGAAAAAATGAGATATAAAATATCCAAAAGTCTATTTTTCCTTTTGAGCCTGGCTAAAGAAATCATTGCAAAGCTGCTGACTCCATTAGGAAAAAGGGGGGGGGGGGGGGGGGGAAAGATGAGTTAAATTTTTTAGTGAGATTATTATGAAAATAAAGGGAAGAAAATGTTCTACTCAGCGTTTATAATACAGAGAATATTGAAGATATTTATACCTTAAATTTTTCCCCAGGAACCTGCCACTTACCTCACTCTATTCTGTCCATTATATATAGTAGGTCTCAACCTAAAACTTAGTAAACGCGCTGGATCTTTCTATTTGTTGAAGTTGTTCATGATTAAGAGTCTATTTTGCCTGAAGCAAAAAGAAGATATTTGGATATTTTTCTCAGATTGCAGAGAAATAACAGGGAATTAAAAATAAATGTTAAACTATATTACTGTACAAAATGATTAAGATAAAATTTATTTTGTACTGTAATGCTATAAACTGTCTTTTTGACAGCCTTGAAATAAATGGTCTAGGAATCTTCTTCCAATATTTACTGTTTCAGAAGTTAATCCTGAAGTGAATCATAGAATCATAGAATAGTTAGGGTTGGAAAGGACCTTAAGATATTTGGGTTACTATCAGGAAAGTCACCAGATTACATATATATGCACATAAATAATGTACTGCTGCATTGCATATATATAAGGCTCATACATGTATACACACATACATGCATATATATAAACCTACAGCTCACATAAATGCACAAATACATACATATGTATGTGTACGTTGGTATGTGTGTATAGATGTACAGATCATAGAATCATAGAATAGTTAGGGTTGGAAAGGACATTAACCCCCTACCATGGGCAGAGACACCTCCCACTCAACCATGCCACCCAAGGCTATGTCAAACCTGGCCTTGAACACTTCCAGCGATGGAGCATTCACAACTTCCCTGGGCAACCCGTTCCAGTGCCTCACCACCCTCACAGTAAAGAACTTCCTCATATCCAATCTAAACTTCTCCTGTTTAAGTTTGAACCCGTTACCCCTTGTCTTCTCACTGCAGTCCCGAATGAAGAGTCCCTCCTCAGCATCCACATAGGCCCCCTTCAGATACTGGAAGGCTGCTGTGAGGTCTCCACGCAGCCTTCTCTTCTCCACGCTTAACAGCCTCAACTTTCTCAGCCTATCTTCATTCAGAAGGTGCTCCCGTCCCCTGATCATCCACGTGGCCCTCCTCTGGACTTGTTCCAATAGTTCCATGTCCTTTTTATGTTTAAGATATCAGAACTGCACACAATACTCCAAGTGAGGTCTCACAAGAGCAGAGTAGAGGGGGAGGATCACCTCCCTCGACCTGCTGGTCACGCTCCTTTTGATGCAGCCCAGGATACTGTTGGCTTTCTGGGCTGCAAGTGCACACTGCAGGCTCATGTTCATTTTCTCATCGAGCAACACCCCTAAATCCTTCTCTCAAGGGCTGCTCTGAATCATTTCTCTGCCCAACCTTTAGACTGTGCCTGGGATTGCACCGCCCCAGGTGGACAACCTCGCACTTGTCATGGTTGAACTTCATGAAGTTGACATCAGCCCACCTCACAAGTGCCTCAAGTTCCCTCTGAATGGCATTCCTTCCTTCCAGCATATCAGCCAAACCACATAGCTTGGTATCATCGTCAAACTGTACAAAGATGTACACCAGTCTCATGTTTCTACATGTGTACATAGGAATGTATGTATGTTTGAGCTACCAAAGCTTATCTCCACTGTGCTTTAGAATAGAATGTGAAGAAAAAGAGAGTAGAAAATTTAAGAAAAAAAAAAATCTAACTTTAAATTCCACTCCTTAGGTCAAAAAGTACAAAGCAAAATATATTTTTTGTAATAGGAATAAGGTACATAGTCTCAAACCCTTGTTCTGCTTCAGAATATAAAGGTAATTCTCACACCTACTTCTCCAGAGGGTTTTGGCTTTCTTGTCTTTGAAAATGCTTGGAGGAAGACCTGTTCCAGCCTCATAGGAGTGGAGAGTTAAGGTAAGTCATTGTTATCAAAGCTTTTATTTTTTCAAATAACAAAAGTTTACTAGTGAATATAAGGATAATTATTCAAAAATACTGTGTTTTGATGACAGACTGCACGGTCTTGGTCAAAAAACCCTGGAAGAATTAGGATTTTGATTTGTTCCTTGAACAATTTCAGTCACACGCTTTTCCTTTTTTGGGTCAAAATAACATCTTCTACTGTATTTCTTTTTATTAGCTTTGTAAATAAAATTAGGGTTACCCTGGATCAAATATGGTCAAAATAATAACAATTATATTCTGTACTCCATGACAAGAGAATCTAACTACCCTTATTTCTGTTTTCCTTGTGTATCTGAATAAAGTCTTTGTAGAAATGTAGTTTGGACACAGATAGAAAGCCAGGTAAGTATTAATTTTTATATCTGCATATGAAGTCAGAATATGTTAAGGTGCAAAGGACAGGAAGGAATCCTTATCACAGTAACGTCCTTTTTTTTTTAACACTTGTCTACTAAAATTTGCAAACCAGTAATATCAATGACCAGTGAACCTTATACTTCAGCATTCTCAAAAGACTTGCAAATTTGTGAACTTTCCCTGTCTCTAATGTTTGATTCAGTTAGGGGGGATTTCACATTTTTATATGTTTTTCCAGCTACAGAAACAATTGTGCTACATAAATCACTAAGAGTCTGAGAAACGGCAGTCCCTGATGGATTTTATTCCCAACAATTGATGCTCTTTCCTTCATTTTTCCTTTCTGCAAAGAACGGAAGGTGATCAATTTTGTGGGTGATTTCAAGTCACGTTGCTTTTATTACTGCCCTGTCTGCTGAGTTACAGAATAGTTAGGTTTGGAAAGGACCTTAAGATTATCTAGGTCCAACCCCCCTGCCAGGGGCAGGGGCACTAAACCATGTCACCCAAGACTGTCTAACCTGGCCTTGAACACCACCAGAGATGGAGTATTCACAAGCCCCTTGGGCAACCCATTCCAGTGCCTCACCACCCTTACAGTAAAGAATTTCTTCCTTATATCTGACCTGAATTTCCCCTGTTTTAGTGTGAACCCATTGTCCCTTGTCCTAGCACCACAGTCCCTGACGAAGAGTCCATCCCCAGCATCTGGAAGGCTGCTATGAGGTCTCCATGCAGCTTTCTCTTCTCCAGGCTGAACAGCCCCAACTTTCTCACCCTGACTTCATACAGGAGGTGCTCCAGCCCCCTTATCATCCTCATGGCCCTCTTCTGGACTTGCTCCAACAGTTCTATGTCCTTATGTTTTAGACACCAGAACTGCACACAGTACTCCAAGAACAGAGTAGAGGGACAGGATCACCTCCTTTGATCTGCTGGTCAAGCTTCTTTTTACACAGGATATGGTTGGTTTCTGGACTCAAGTGCACACTGATGCCAGCTCATGTTAAGTTTCTCATCGAGCAACACCTGCAAGTCCTTCTTCAGAGGGCTGCTCTGAATCTCTTCTCTGCCTAACCTGTAGTTGTGCCTGGGATTGCCCTGACCCAGGTTTAGGACCTTGCACTTTGCTTTTATTGACTTTCATGAAGTTGGCATTGGCCACCTCTCCAGTGTGTGAAGGTCCCTCTGGATGGCATTCGTTCCCTCCAGTGTACTGAAACAAGTATCTAATCTGTGAAGACAATGGCCTGCGACCAAGGGGCTGCTCCTGTCTGTCTATGCAGGGCTTCATTCACACAGTCTGAGCAGGGACACTTGGTCTGAGCATTCATTACAGGCATCTAACTAGAAGTGTTGGGATGGATTGATATCCCTGTCCCCCAACAAATCTAGTTTAAAGCTGTCTTGATCAGCCTGGCAAGTCTCTGACCAAAGCAGCTCTTCCCTTTCTTTGTCAGACCGGCCCCATCAGCATCCAGTAGATCTGGCTTCCCAAAGCAAGTCCCATGGTCTAAGGTCTACCCAAACTCCTGACTATGGCACCATCCTTCTAACCATTTTTTAACCTGGCATATTTGCCATTTCAAGGTCCTTCCCTTCGACCTGGAAGATCGATGAAAAAACTATCTGAACCCCAGAGCCCCTAATCACCTTTCCCAGGGCTCTGTAGTCCTTAATACTTCTCAGTCTGCTGTCAATATCTAGCACCCACATGTACCACCAGAAGTGGGTTACAGTCAGCAGGACTTACTAGACCAGGCAGTTTTCAGCAACACCTCTGATTCCCAAGCCCCTGGTAAGCAATACACTTCCCTTAAGAGCAGGTCAGGCTGATAGATGGGTGCCTCGACACCTTTCAAAGTAGAGTCAGCTACTACTATCACCTGCTGCTTTTTCCTGGATGCACTACTAGTAATATTTTTTCTTGGTGTGGCAACTGATTTTTCCTCAACCATGGCTGGGACAAAAACAGGAAAATGAGGATGTCTTCATAAAAAGATTAGAGAAGTTGTGAAAACAGAAAATGAGAATGTCTTTACAAATAGATTAGGGAAGTTGGGAAAGCAGGAAATAGGGATGTCTTTACACTGGATTGGGAAAATTGTGTAATCAATGGGCAGCAAAGGAACAGATACGCTTCACAAAAAAAGTGTTGTCTGCAAACAGCAAAGTGATGCAAACCTGCAAAGTTTGGGGCAATGAACTTCTGAACTGCTGGAAGTGCACATGCTTAATGGAGTTATGAATATGAACCTCTCCGCTCTAATAGGCAGGAAACAGAAAATAATGACTAAACAACACATTAAGTAAGACAGTGATACACAAGAAGAGGGAACATATAGCAGGCATATCAGGAAGTCCGTACCTCTCACGTACCTTAGACAACGGGGAAAGAGAGCGGGCAGTATGCAGTATGCCTCACGATTCTTAAGTCTGTGGACTATTTTCGTCTCTTACTCTTACATCTCAGCCACCTGCTGCATGCATCCTGCACTAGGGCGCACCCCCTACAGCTCTGTCCACCGTTCACCCTTGCCTCCAGACACACGTGGAGGCACCTTCCACACTCCGAGGTCTGCGCAGCAGCTTCTCCTCTCAGCAGCTCCGTCTGGGTGGTGACACCGGACACCGCCGGGGCAGTCAGCGCACCCAGTCCGGGCCCGGGCCCTCAGGCGAGCGCTTGCCTCGGCTGCCTGCTCTGCTGCCTGCTCTGCTGCCCGCTCTGCTGCCCGCGCTGTTCCTGCTCCCCCCCCCCCCCCCCCCGCACTCCCGGCTGTGCTGACACTCTCAGGGCGATGCCGTCCCTCCTGCACCGCCCCCATGAGTCCGCAGCTCGCTCAGCAGGGCCGCAGCTCCCGGGCAAGGCCTGGCGAGGCCTTAAGGCTCCGCCGGGGGCTCCGGCCATTCAGGGGCGAGGCTCTTGCACACTGCGAGTGCCCCACTGAAGGCTGCTGAAGGCGCCTGTGCGGAGCTGCTCACCTCGGAGAAGTCTTGATACTGGTGACTTGTCCAAGTCAACACAAGCAAGTCTGAACTGGGAACAATCTTTTGCTACTGAGTCTGAAATTAGAAGGGCACTGCCACTGCCACCTCAACATTACCATTTCTCCATCAGAAAATTCTGCAGTTGGTCGAGATGGCGATTAAGAAGATGCTTGAAAACTACATCCATGTGGAGAAAAGCTGTGGCCTTACGAAAAATACTATCAAGAACAGTGAATAAGCACAAGAAACTGATTTACTAACAGAAAATGATTTCTGCAAATCATGTGGCAATATGACCACTACGCATAGCACAGAAACTGCTTTACTCCTGGAAAATAACTTCAACAGACAATGTGGTTATATGACTACTAACCATTGCTAGACTTCTGCGTTTTGGTAGCCTGAGGCTTGTGAAAGCAGAATGAAAAAATTATAGGTAGACAGGGTAACTGTAACCCACAAATATCTAAGACAAAGAAAAGGGGAGGGATATTGTGGATGGGGTAGACATAAATATAATATTAATACTAAGAAAATTTGAGAACCCTGAACCAGGTCTGTCTGGTGGGGATCTCCCCTTATTCCAATAAAGCTTTAAACCTCACTCTGCCTCACGAGCTACTCTGTTACTGAAATCAGGTTTTCCCGACAGTCTAGCTGCCTGACTATGCTCTAGAAGCCACAGGTATGTAGAGAGACAGCCTCGCTGCCATCTCCTTGTGTCTGGAACTGCCACAAGTTCTGCCAAGGCCTGCTTTCAAGGCTGAGAAATACATAGTAATGTACTACTGCTCCTCCTAATCTCTGGGCTGTCTCAGTCAACTTGTATCTTTCTTCATGTCAGGTGACACCACTGATGACGAGAGGACATGGTGGACAAGTCAAGAGGACCTTAGCCAATGGGGAAACAGAGATGGTGGTATGTGGCTGGGTGGTGAAACAAGGAAGTACAAAATCATAGAATCGTAGAATAGTTAGGGTTGGAAAGGACCTTAAGATCATCTAGTTCCAACCCCCTTCCAGGGGCAGGGACATATCCCACTAAACCATGCCACTCAAGGCTATGTCCAATCCAGCCTTGAACACCACCAGCGATGGAGCATTCACAACTTCCCTGCAGCGATGGAGCATTCACAACTTCCCTGGGCAACCCATTCCAGTGCCTCACCACCATTACCGTAAAGAATTTCTTCCTCATATCCAAACTAAACTTCCCCTGTTTAAGTTTGAACCCATTACCCCTTATCCTGTCACTACAGTTCCTCATGAAGAGTCCCTCCCCAGCATCCCTGTAGGCGCCCTTCAGATATTGGAAAGATGCTATGCAGTCTCCATGCAGCCTTCTCTTCTCCAGGTTGAACAGCCCCAACTTTCTCATCCTATCTTCATACGGGTGGTGCTCCAGTCCCCTGATCATCCTCGTGGCCCTCCTTTGGACTTGTTCCAACAGTTCCATTATAACCTTTTGTAAATAAGTAAATTTAGTTCTGCTTTTTCGCTAAGCAACGTTCACCTTGGTGGATTTGTAATAAGAACTGGACTAGTGGTGACCAGCTTGACAACGGGACTTTCCAAACCTAAAGTTCAGCCAAATGACAAAGTGATGAATATGAAGATGATGAAGAAATGGCCAACAGGAGTCCAAAGATCACTACCATGTTACTGTGTGCATGCAAAATTAGACATAAACCTATGTAAAGTAGTTCTGGGGAATGTTATGTATATGTATGTTATTTACTGGAAATGTAATGAATATATATGTTAAGCAAAAATATAATCACAGCCTGACTGATGCTGGGATGAGACATGTTAGGAGGAGATATCCCCCATGTCTCCCAGTGCTGCAATAAAGAATACCTGCTTGTGAACTTAAACTTTGTTGGCAAGTTCCTGGAGAGTTCTTCAAAGCATTAGTTATTAGATGTTATTAGCTATCGCATTGTGTGGTATCTCTCTCCCTTTCTCCTTTCCCTACCTCATTCATGCCACCTCGCACAACCATTCCTAAGATAGGAATGTGATCCATGGGGTGATGTAAGAGACTGTGTTGTTGAAAACACCACAGCCACAGCAGGATGTCTGTCTCAACATTGCTATGGCAGGAAGACTGAGTTCTTCAGATCAATATGGCTATCCAGGTAGGAGCCTCTCTGCTCAGCTGCAGGGCCTGCTGAAGACAGGGCTCACTAAGGCCCTTAGAAATTTTTCTCAGAGGGGCCCCTCGTCTCACTCAGATCACTGTGGGAGCAGACAAGGACCCTCTTTAAGAAGGTATTCTTTTGTAAGTATTATTTTCTTTGGTTAACATTCCGTAAGCTGTAGAACACGTCCTGCATGGGAGTTTGTTTGAAGTTTGGATTTTGATGGGTTAACCTTTTGTTTGAAGCTTTTCGTAAAGTGAGAATTATAAGCCTCTTAGGAAGGCATGTATCCGGCTGCTAGCACCTGACTGGTATACATTTGGATTTGTTTGGATTCTGTTTGTGACTTGACGGTATTTGACCTAAGTTTTACGGATTATCACAGTAATGATTTTGGTATTGATGCTATGATATGGCTAATGCTGTACTGCATGTTGTGGTTGCATCATTAATAGTTGTTTGTCTAGTTGGATTTTGTGTTTTAAGTATTGTAGTTGTGTGGAGTGTGCTTGTGGGATCCCTTTTTTGTGTGTGTGTTGAGAGCCAGGCTTGGTCGGTGGGGCACGTAGCTGTGTATTTTTGTTGTTGGGGTCACACTGAAGTTTTTGTGTAATATATAATAGCTGTGTTTCGTGAGAAAGAGCCTTGGGCTGTGGCTCCTCTGTGGAGCGACTGGGGTGGATGCAGGAATGGTGAAGCGCATTGTGGGATAAAATAGAAGCTTGCAGTAATGTAGGGCCTGAACCGTGGGGAGCCAAGGACCCTATGGGAGTGTTAAAGTACCCCCATACCCGCTCGAAGGAGTGCTGGACGCATGGCAGACTGTTTGCTATTTGCCTACAAAGGCATGGTAGATAAAAATACAGAGCTGGAGCAACAAGTAGCAGATTTACATTCAGAGTTACAAGGGGTTAAAGCAAAAGTGCCGTTGTGGAGCAGGAATTTGTAGCAGCTGCAGAGCACAGTGAGAGACTTGGAAACAGCAACAACAAAAAAAACAACAACAAAAAAGCAGCAATAACAAAAGCACAAAGGCCAAGAGTCCGTGCCCTTTTGTCTGATCGTGACTGGGACCTGGAGACATGGGATGGAGATATTTGGGGTACCAGTGAGTCAGAATCAAATACCGATGACAAGATAGACATGAAAAAGGAAGGAGCCCACGCAGCTCCTCTGTTTAAATGTAAGATGATTACTGAGGCAAACAGACAAGTACTATAGTCCCAAGAGATTAAGAATTTACTGGATAAATACAAGCAAAGGTAGAGGAGGAATGTCAGGCAAAGGTGAAAAAGTAAATAATTTGTCTGTAGGACTGGATCAGTGTGCAAACTGTAGGGAAATTGGACATTGGAAGCGAGATTGCCCTAAGCTAAAGAATCTCCAGATGGCTCCAGTGACTGAATTGGAGCTGCAGACTGATAGGTACCTGGGGAATCTACCCTAGTGGATCCACTGGTTAAATTAAAGCTAGGGACTACAGAAAATGAGGTGGAGTTTTTAGTGAATACAGGAGCAGTTTACTTGGTGTTGAATCAGAGTTTGACCCTGTTGGCAAAAGAATCTATTATGGTTGTGGGAGCTACTGGCCACCAAGAAAAAGCATTCTTTCTGAAACCCTTAAAGTACAAATAGGGAAAGTGAATAGGAATACATCAGTTTTTACATATGCCTAATTCCCCAAAATCCTTATTGGGGTGAGATTTACTAGAACATTTGGAAGCAACCATAATGTTTAAGGAAGGAGAAATGGAATTAAGATTTAAAGATGAACAATTAATTCAAGTCCTGAGTTTATCTTTAATTCAACAGAAAAGTGGAAAGGAGGACCTTCCTGAGATAGAAGAAGTCTTTAATCAGGTGTATCCAGTAGTATGGACTTCTTAAGTTCCAGGTGAGGCGAAAAATGCTTTACCTGTTAAAGTAGAAATAAAAACGGGGAGGCCCGCTCAGTTCCAATAAAACAATATCCCTTGAAATTAGAGGATTGGAAGGGAATCAAAGAAATCATTGATAAACTGTTAAATTATGGAATGTTAATTGAATGTAAGTCAGAATATAACACCCCTTTTTTACTGGTAAAGAAACCAAATGAAAAGAGCTATAGGTTAGTTCAGGATTTAAGGACAATCAACAAAATTGTGGAGGATATTCATCCAGTCTCTAACCACGCAGCTCGTTCTCTCCCTCACTTTCCCTTTTTTTTTTCTTCCCCCCTGCTCCCGGAGGGATGGGAAGGAGAATCGAAAAGAATGCAACTCCTACAGGTTGAGATAAGAACAGTTTAGTAACTAAAGTATAACACAAATCACTACTGCTACCACCAATAATAATAATGACAAGAGAAATTACAAGGAAAGAATACAATTTCTCACCACCTAATACCAAGCCCGACCATGCAGTGCACCCCCACCCTTCCGGGTCTCTGCTCTCTGCCCTCCATCCTGGGCATGACGTGCTGTGGGATGGAATAACCTCTTTGGTCAGTTTGGGTCAGGTGTCCTGTCTCTGCTTCCTCCCGGCTTCCCCTCCTCCCTGGCAGAGCATGAGGCTCAGAAAGTCCTTGGTCAGACCAAAACATCACTAAGCAGTAACCGAAACACTGGTGTTATCAGCGCTGTTCCCAGGCCCAAAATCAAAAACGCAGCGCTACACCAGCTACCAAGGAGGAGAAAAATGACTGCTGCTGCTGAACCCATGACACTAATCCATACACCCTATTAACCAAATTGAGCAATAACCAGAAAAGGTTTACCATCTTGGACTTAAAATGACGCATTCTTCTGCCTGTCCTTAGCCAAAGAAAGCCAAAATTTGTTTGCTTTAGAATGGGAAAACCCCAAAATGAGAAGAAAAACTCAGTTAACTTGGACAGTTAACTGAATCCTCAAGAATCCAAAAATAGCCCTACAATATTTGGAAATCAATTAGCTCGAGAACTAGAATCATGGAATACACCCACTCGGGAACTTTGATACAATATGTTGATGATTTGCTAATTGCTACTGAAACTAAAGAAGAATGTGCTCAATGGACTGTTGAATTGTTAAATTTTCTGAGACTAAGCGGATACCAAGTGTCCAAACAGAAAACACAGTTAACTCAAACTTGATTCTCTTATTTAGGATATGGAATAATTGGAGGACTATGAGAGCTTGTAACAGCCTGAAAGGAAACCATTTGCCAAACGCCAAGACCATCCACAACCAGGTACCTTTGAACATTCTTGGATATGACTGGATGGTGCTGACTTTGGATCCATGATTTCGGAATAATGGTAAGACTGTTACACGAACTATTGAAAAGAAATCCTTCTGTTTTAAATTGGACTGATCAAGCCAAGGAAGCATTAGAATGACTAAAGTTGGAACTTATGAGAGCTCCAATTTTGGGGCTTCAAGATGTGACTAAAGCCTTTTGGTTATACTCCTATGAAAGGCAAGGGGTAGCTCGAGGGGTCCAGGCTCAGACACTAGGACCCTACAAGTGGGCAGTGGCGTATTTTTCAAAAGGGCTTGATGAAATAAGTAAAGGATGGCCAGGTTGCTTGAGGGCTGTGGCTGTGGTGGTTATTAACATCCAAGAAGCCTACAAGCTTACCCTGGGACAAAAGATAACTGTGTTGGTATCACACATTATATCAGCAGTTTTGGAACAAAAAAAGACTCCTTGGCTATCTCCATCGCACTTCTTGAAATATCAGGCCACTCTTGTGGAACAAAACGATATTGAAATTGTGGTCGCTAATGTTGTAAATCCAGCATCTTTCCTTCAGGAAACACTTACTGAGCTGTTGGCTCATGATTGCTTGGCCACTATAGAGACAGTATACTTGAGCCGACCAGATCTAAAGGAGGGACCTTTGGAAGGCACAGATTCCTGGTTTACCAATGGTACACAAGTAGTAGAAGCTAAGCCCTTACCTGCTAATGCATCTGCACAAAAGGCTGAAATACTAACCCTAACTAGGACTTTGGAGTTGGCAAAAGATAAAAGGATAAATATATGGACAGACTTTATATATGCCTTTGGTATTGTTCATACGCATGGTGCTATTTGGAAAGAGCAAGGACTCCTAACTATAGAAGGACAGCAACATAAACATGCAGCAGAAATTCTGAAATTGCTAGAGGCTGTGCAACTACCTAAGGAAATAGACATTATACATTGTAAAGGGCATCAGAAAGAGAATAATGGTGAAGAAACTGGGAGTAATTTGGCCAATTATGAAGCTAAACAAGTTGCAAAGCAGGCTGAAATTATGTCCTTGATCCATGATGGTAAACTAGCAATTGGACAGACTAGGCCTAGATATTCAGAAGAGAATAGGAAGTTAACTGAAAATCTGAATGGAGAATAATGAAGGTTGGGTTCAAGTACCTGATGGGTGAGTTGTAGTTCCGTATAATCGGTTGTGGAAATTATAAAGAGAAGAACATAATAAAAATTTTGTGTGGAATTGAATACACGACTGTGTGGAAGATGACTTCCTCCTGCAAGTAATAGAGGAGCAGCCAAGGAGAGGAGCCATGCTTGACCTCACGCTCACCAACAGGGAAGGGCTGGTTGGAAGTGTGACATTCCAGGGCCCTCAGCAAGATTGCTGAAGACACCAAGCTGTGTGGTTTGGTTGATATGCTGGAGGGAAGGAATGCCATCCAGAAGGGCCTTGACATGCTTGTAAGGTGGGCTGATGCCAACCTTAGGAAAGTCAGCTGTGCCAAATGCAAGGTCCTCCTCCTGGGTTGGAGCAATCCCAGGCACAGCTACAGTTTGGGCAGAGAAGAGATGCAGAGCAGCCCTGCAGAGAAGGACTTGGGGGTGTTGGTCAGTGAGAAAATGAACATGAGCTGCCTTAAGTGTGCACTCGCAGCCCAGAAATCCAGCCGTATCCTGGGCTGCATCAAAAGGAGCATGACCAGCAGGTTGAGGGAGGTGATCCTGCCCCTCTACTCTGCTCTTGTGAGACCTCACTTGGAGTATTGTATACAGTTCTGGTGTCCTCAACATAAAAAGAACATGAAACTGTTGGAACAAGTCCAGAGGAGGGCCACGAGGATGATCAGGAGACTGGAGCACCTCCCGCATGAAGCTAGGCTGAGAAAGTTGGGGTTGTTCAGTGTGGAGAAGAGAAGGCTGCATGGAGACCTCATAGCAGTCTTCCAGTATCTGAAGGGGGTCTATAAGGATGCTGGGGATGGACTCTTCATTAGGGAACTGTAGTGATAGGACAAGGGGTAGTGGGTTCAAACTTAAACAAGGGAAGTTTAGATTCGGTATAAGGAAGAAGTTCTTTACTGTGAGGGTGGTGAGGCACTGGAATGGGTTTGCCAGAGAAGCTGTGAATGCTCCATTGCTGGCAGTGTTCAAGGCCAGGTTGGACAGAGCCTTGGGTGGCATGGTTTAGTGTGAGGTGTCCCTGCCTATGGCAGGGGTGTTGGAACTAGACGATCTTAAGGTCCTTTCCAACCCTAACTATTCTATGATTCTATGTTACAGAGAGGCTACATGCTTTAGTAAGTCCCACAGCCTATTAACCACTTCTAGTGATCCATGTGAGTGCTACTGATATAGATAGCAGTAGCCCAGAGAACATAAAGAAGGAATACAGAGCCCTGGGAGAGATGGTTAGGGGCTCTAGAGCTCAGATTGTCTTTTAATCAATTCTCCAGGATAAAGGGGAGGAACTAAAAAAGACTAGAAGGACTGACCAGGTTAATAAATGGTTAGAAGGGTGGTGCCATAGTCAGGGGTTTGGGTATCTAGAACATGGGACTCAATTTAGTAGGCCAAGTCTACTGGGGGCTGGTGGAGCTGCTCTGATAATGAAGGGGAAGAGTGGATTTGGTAGGAGGCTTGCCAGGCTGGTCAAAAAAGCTTTAAACTAGATGTGTTGGGGGAGGGGGGCATCATTCCATTCCAAAACACCCGGTCAGTTGCCAGCACCTGTAGTAGATGCTTGGAGCAATGTAGAGATGTTGCAGCCACTCCAGCCAGTGAGCTGGCTTCATTTTGAGCTCAGCTCAGATGCCTCTGTACAAATGACTGTAGCAATGGGAACGAACAAATGGAATTAGAGATATGTGCACATCTACGAGGGTATGATATAATAGGCATCACAGAAACATGGTGGGATGGCTCCTATGACTGGAGTGTTGGAATGGAAAGTTACAGCCTCTTTAGGAAAGACAGGCCCGGTAGGCGGGGAACGGGCGTAGACATTTATGTTAGGGGTAGGCTGGAGAGTATGGAACTGTGTCTGGGGACAGGTGAGCAGTCAACAGAGAGTTTGTGGGTCAGGGATAAAGGGAGAAAAGGCATTACTGTGGGGATCTGTTACAGACCTCCTGATCAAGAGGACTCTGTGGATGAAGCACTCTATAGGCAGATAGGAACAGCCTCACGCTCACAGGCCCTTGTTCTCACTGGGGACTACAACCACCCTGATATCTGTTGGAGGGACGGTATGTCCTGGCACAAGCAATCCAAGAGGTTCCTCGATTGTGAGGAAGACAACTTCCTTCTGCAAGTAATAGAGGAGCCAACAAGGAGAGGTGCCATGCTTGACCTCGTGCTCACCAACAGGGAAGGGCTGGTTGGAAATGTGACACTCCAGGGCAGCCTTGGTTGCAGCGATCATGAGATGACCGAGTTTGACATCCTCAGCACAGTAGAGAAGAGCGTGCAGCAAGCTCAGTGCCCTGGACTTCAAGAGAGCAGACTTTGGCCTCTTCAGGAACCTGCTCAGTAAGATTCCATGGGATATAGCCCTAGAGGGCAGGGGGGCCCAAGACTGTTGGTTGATATTAAAGGATCACCTGCTACAAGCTCAGGAGTGTTGCATCCCAACTAGAAGGAAGTGCAGCAGGAGGGCCGGGAGACCTCCATGGACGGATAAGGAGCTGCTGAGGAAACTGTGAAGGAAAAAAGAGGCTTATAAAAGGTGGAGGCAAGGACAGGTGGCCTGGAAAGAATACAGGAAGGTTGTTCAGGAGGCTAAGGCCTAGTTAGAATTAAGCTTGGCTAGGGTTGTGAAAGATAACAGGAAGGGATTCTATAGGTACATAGCAAATAAAAGACAGACTAGGGACAACGTGGGCGCCCTCCAGAAGCTATCAGGAGAATTGGCTACCTTGGATTTGGAGAAGGCTGAGGTTCTTAAGGACTTCTTTGCCTCAGTCTTCACTGGCAAATGTCCTGACCACACCACCCAAGTCTTAGAAGGCAGACACAGGGACTGTGAGAATAAAGACCTCGGGCCCACTGTAAGAGAGGATCTGGTTTGAGACCATCTTAAAAGCCTGAACATGTACAAGTCCATGGGACCTGATGAAATCCATCCACGGGTCATGAAGGAGCTGGCAAATGAAGTTGCTAAGCTGCTGTCCATCATATTTGAAAAATAATGGCAGTCAGGGAAAGTTCCCCATGACTGGAAAAATGGAAATATAACCCCCATTTTCAACAAGCGGGAAATGGATGACCTAGGGAACTACAGACCAGACATCACCCCTGTGCCTGGCAAAATCTTGGAGCAGATTCTCCTGGGAGGCATGCTAAGGCACATGAAAAACAAGGACGTGGTTGGTGACAGCCAGCATGGCTTCACTAAAGGGAAATCCTGCCTGACCAATTTGGCGGCCTTCTATGCTGAGGCTACAGAACTGATGGACAGAGGTAGAGCAGTTGATGTCATCTTCCTGGACTTGTGGTGCAAAGTGTACGACACAGTTCCGCATGACATCCTTGTCTCTAAATTGGAGAGATATCAATTTGATAGGTGGACCTCTTGGTGGATAAAGGACTGGCTGTATGGCCATATGCAAAGACTGTGGTCACTGGCTCAGTGTCCACATGGAGGCCAGTAACGAATGGTGTCCCTCAGGGATCGGTGTTGGGACTGGTCTTGTTCAACATCTTTGTCAGTGACATAGAGAGTGGGATTGAGTTTGCCCCCAGAAGTTTGCCGATGACACCAAGCTGTGTGGTTCGATTGATACGTTGGAGGGAAGGAATGCCCTCCAGAGGGATGCTGACACGCTTGTGAGGTGGGCTGATGCCAACCTCATGAAGTTTAATCATGCCAAGTGCAAGGTCCTCCACCTGATCGGAGCAATCCCAGGCAGAGCTACAGGTTGGGCAGAGAAGAGATTCAGAGCAGCCCTGCAGAGAAGGACTTGGAGGTGTTGGTCGATGAGAAAATGAACATGAGCCGGCTGCAGTGTGCACTCGCAGCCCAGAAAGCCAGCCATATCCTGGGCTGCATCAAAAGGAGTGTGACCAGCAGGTCGAGGCAGGTGATCCTCCCCCTCTACTCTGCTCTTGTGAGACCTCACTTGGAGTATTGTGTGCAGTTCTGGTGTCCTCAACATCAAAAGGACACGGAACTGTTGGAACTAGTGCAGAGGAGGGCCATGAGAATGATCAGGGGGTGGCGCACCTCCCATATGAAGATAGGCTGAGAAAGTTGGGGCTGTTCAGCGTGGAGAAGAGAAGGCTGCATGGAGACCTCATAGCAGTCTTCCAGTATCTGAAGGTGGCCTATAGGGATGCTGGGGAGGGACTCTTCATTAGAGACTGTAGTGATAGGACAAGGGGTAACGGGTTCAAACTTAAACAGGGGAAGTTTAGATTGGATATGAGGAAGAAATTCTTTCCGGTAAGGGTGGTGAGGCACTGGAATGGGTTGCCCAGGGAAGTTGTGAATGCTCCATCGCTGGAGGCGTTCAAGGCCAGGTTGGAGAGAGCCTTGGGTGGCATTGTTTAGTGTGAGGTGTCCCCGTCCTTGGCAGGGGTGTTGGAACTAGACGATCCTAAGGTCCTTTCCAACCCTAACTCTTCTATGATTCTATGATTCTATGAGCCACTGGGGCGCCAACTCTTTGTACCTATATTTAGACTGACAAAATTTTTGGGAGAAATTTCTATACCGCAGTCCAACTGATAACAAAACAATGTCAATTGTGTCTGGAAAATAATCCTAAGATTGAAAACAAGAATCAAACTGGTACAACTGGAAAAGAAAATTATCTGGGACAGCAGTGGCAGACAGATTTGTCTGAATTACCTAGGAAAGGAGGTTACCGATATTTTTTGGTATTGACGGATACTTTTTCAGGCTATCCAGGAGCATTCCCTTGTAGGGTGAATAATGTGAGACAAATAATTAAAACACTAATAAATGGATTCAGGATGATGTGGTTAGGATGGAATTTATAACTTTGGTCTCACCAGTGGTGTCAAACAAATTCGTGTTATGCACCAGAATGCCTCATCAATAGTACAGATTATATGGTGATCATTTTCCCCTTCCTAAATCTATTCCTAATCCTCTATCATTCATGCCACCACAAATAACACTTCCTAAGATAGCAATATTGATCCATGGGGTGGAGTAAGAGATTGTGTTGGCAAAGATGGTGTCAGCAAGAGCTGCACCACCGCCACAGACAATTTTTTGACATGGCTGACACCACCGCCAGAGCAGATGTTTATGCAGAATATCTGTCTCCACATTGATCACCAACTGACACCGCCAGGTGGAGGACGTAGTTTCAGCTCTATAAAGGAATGGCACCAACCTGCATCGGAAAGAACGTTTTCCTTTCCTGGACTTGGAAACAGAGAGGACTGTTGGGACACTGCAGCTCTGGGGTGGTAGCTATTGCTGTAAACTCTTTTACTCTTTCCTCTTACTTTCCCTCTCTTCCTTCTTTCTCTCTCTCACTTTGAAATTTGTTGTTGGGCATTTGCTGGTGAGCAAATGAAGTTCCGTGGTGCTTGACTGCGAGAATAAAAAACTGCGCTCCAGCCTTTGACCAGTGTGTGACACAATGGAATAATTTAAAGGACCCTGCAAAAGAATTTGCAAGAGGACAGGAAAAGGGAGGATTTGAGACAGGGAACGACAAAATGAAATATAATATTTTGTAAATAAGTAAATTTAGTTCTGCTTTGTAGCTAAGCAACGCTGACATTGAGGGTGAGTAATAATAGCAAGAAGGAAACATTTTGGATAAACGTTTCAGAATAACCAGCTAGAACTGGACTAGTGGTGGGCAGCTTGACAATGGGAATTTCCAAAACTAAAGGTCAGCCAAATGACAAATTGATGAAGATGGTGAAGAAATGACCACCAGGGGTTCCAAAGACTATATTGCTGTGCACATGCGGAAATGGTCATAGATTTATGTAAACAGTTCTCAGAGAAGTAATGAATATGTATAACATTTACTAGAAATGTAATGAATATGTATGCTAAGCAAAAATATAATCACAGCCTGACTGATGCTGGGTTGAGACGTGTTAGGAGATATCCCCCGTGTCTCCCAGTGCTGCAATAAAGAATACCTGCTTGTGAACTTAAAACTTTGTTGGCGAGTTCCTGGAGAGTTCTCCAAAGCATTAGTTATTAGATGTTATTAGCTATTGCATTGTGTGGTATCTCTCTCCCTTCCTCCTTTCCCTACCTCTATCATTCATGCCACCAGGGACAATCATTTCTAAGATAGGAATGTGATCCACGGGATGATGTAAGAGACTGTGTTGTTGAAAACACCAGAGCCACAGCAGGATGTCTGTCTCAGCATTGCTATGGCAGGAAGACCGACATTGCCGACACCACTGCCACAGCAGGATGTCTGTCTCCACATCAGTCACCGACATCTCAGGTGCAGGATGTTTGTCTTAACATTGCTATGGTGGGAAAATCCCCAACTGACACCTTGGAACAACAGCGGGAGAAGACCCCCTACTGACGGTACTGAGCGTGCACACCACTGATGGGTGGAGGATGTGGTTACAACTCTATAAAACAATGGCACCAACCAGCATCGTGGAAAACATTTCCCCCATCAGACTTGGAACTAATCGTACTCTTGGAACACCGCAGCTGCATGGTGGTAGCTATTGCTGTTAACACTTTTATACTTCCCTCTTACTTTCCTACTTTCCTCTCTCTCTGTCTTTGGAATTTGTTGGTGGGCAAATAAAGTTCCTTGGCACATTATGAGTCTTAATTCTATTCCTGAGAATATGAGCAAAACTACTCTCTGGCCTTTGACCAGTCAGCAACATCCGATAGCCCTCCTGTGGCTTCCTGTCAGCACTCTCAAAGTTGGCACCTTTCCCAACAGCTTTTCTCTTGGGTTTTGTGACACAGAGGTGCTCCTCGGCTCTGTGCTGGGAGTCGGTGTTCATGCACAACTACACACATGTGCCTTCGTATTCACTGCCATCTCAACATTCCCATTTTTTCCCCAGGAAATTATGCAGTTGGTCCAGGTCACAGTTAAGAAGGTGCTTGGAAACTACATCCAGATGCATGACTGTAGTCTGGAAACCACAGGTATGTAGACATATGGCCTCCCTGCGATCCGTTTGTGTCTGGCACGGCCCCAAGCTCTGCTAAGCTCTGTTTTCAAGGCTGAGAAATACAGGGTAATGCACTGCTCCTCCTCCTAATCTCTGAGCTGTCTTAATCAGCTTGTGTCCTCCTTCATGTCAGGTGCCACCACTGACGAGGAGGGGCCATCCAAGAATTATGATGGGCAAGGCAACAGGACCTTAGCCAATTGGGAAAGGGAGATGGTGGTATGTGGCCGGGTGGGTAGGATCTAACAAGGCTGTGTCTTCTGACCAGTTTGAGACACCACAGGGGAACATCTCTGTGGACTCTCCCTTTATTCAAAAAATGTAATTAGAAGACTCCTGTCTTTTTTGTGGGCATTAATTGGTGACTGAGAGATTAATTTCTGCACATGGTGTGTGTTCCTTTGTAGTCCCCAGCAGTGCTGTGAAGCAGTTCTGAGCGGGATGTAGGGTTTTGGAGGAAGCCTCTTGCCTCTCGCTTTTGTCTTCTTCCTCCATTTTTTTTATTTTTTTTCTGACAAATTCTGAATCTACTGGATTAATGCCCTCCTTTCTGTTAGTGCTGGGGGATGCTTGTGGCTCCTGCACAGTTCATGCTTAGAGCCAGCAGCCCAGCTCCCTCTCAGCTTCCCTGATACCTCTTAGTCTCTTGACAGTCTCCCGCAGCACAGACACCTACTGCAGGGTGTCCAGGGAGTAGCGTGTACAGTGTTGTCCACCATTCACCTTTGCCTCCAGACACACGTGGAAGCACTTTCTATACTCCGAGGTCCGTGCGGCAGCCTCCACCGTCAGCAGCTCTGTCTGGGTGGTGGCATCAGACACCGCCAGGACAGTCAGAGGACGGAGCCCAGCCTAGGCACGGGGCCTGAGGCTAGCACTCGTCCCACCCCCCCGCAAATGGGCGCCCCGCACTGGTTCCCGCTCCGTTCACTCTCTGCTCGCTGCGCCCCCGGGCGGTGCTCACTCGCTCCCGGCAGTTCCGTCCCTCCTGCACCGCCCCCATGAGCCCGCGGCTCGCTCAGCAGCGCCGCGGCTGCTGGGCAAGGCCTAGTGAGCCCTTGAGGCTCCCCCGGTGACTCCAGTTTTTCAGGAGCAAGGCTCCTGCGCGCTGCGAGTGCCCCATGCTCTGATGTTGAAGGCACCTGTGCGAAGCTGCTCACCTCGGCAAAGCCTTGATACTGATGACTTGTCCAAGTTGAAACAAGCAAGTCTAAACTGGGAACAATTTTTTTCTACCATGTTTGCCATTATAAAGGCACTGCCTCTGCCTGCCTTTGGTCTTCACTGCCTTCTCGACATTCCCATTTTTTCCCCAGGAAATTGTGCAGTTGGTTGAGGTGGTTATTATGAAGGTGCTTCGAAACTACATCCAGAAGCCTGACTGGGCTCTGGAAATCATAGGTGTGTAGGCAGAAGGTTTTGCTGTCAAATCTCTTGTGTTTGGCACTACCCCAAGCAGTGCCCCAAGCTCTGGCAAGCCCTGGTTTCAAGCCTGAGAAATGCACAGTAATGTAGTGCTGCACCTCCTGATCTCTGGGCTGTCTTAGTCAGAGAACAGCCATTGTCAGGTGCCGCCACTGAGGTGGAGAACACATCCAAGAGTTATGGTGGGTAAGGCAGGATGACATGGTGGCCTCCTCTGTTCAGCTTGTCTTCTGTGAACCCTCCAAGCAACAATTTTGCAGGTATGCCAAGGGAAGGCTGACTTGGTTCAGCTCCTTGCTTTCAGGTTGGCAGACCAAGTGCACAGCAGTTTCTCTCAGCTTGGCCGTATTACTCAGCCATGCAGTCTGGCTCCCATTCCTGACCCCTGCCATCCCTGGCAGCAGTGCCCTCCTATCAGGAGTGGAACAGAGCTGAAGACAGCTGCTGCAACCTGCTCACCACCCTTGGCTGTGGTTTGCCAAGAAACTTTGTTTGCGTTGCCACTGAGGCTCATGACTTTATGTTTCCAGCCCAGTATTGCCCCTAGCAAGTGCGGGCCTTTCCAGAGCTCTCAGGGCCATGTGGTAATCTGGCTACCTGAGCCCATGTGGCCAAGGGCTGTTACCATCTGGCACATCTCCAAGGCAGCCTCTGCCTCTGGGGGAGTCAGCAGTGCCCCCAAGGAGTTTGTTGTCTTCATAAGTTTCTGCCCTGTGCTTCTTGGAGTGGGCTGGGGGGTGGCCCTATGGAAAAACCACACCAGAGATGTGCTTCTTGTGGCAGCTCCTCTCAGACATCTGCCTGGGGCTGGCTGCTGCAGAGCACCCCATCCCCTGGGGGTTCTGTGACTCCAGGGGATTATCCCCTGCTGCATGCCCGAAGATGCTGTAGCACGTGCTCAAAGCACCCTGACCCAGAATCTCTTAAACTGTGCTAGACTAGCACTAGATGCCAGGGAGGTGGGGAAGGGTTCCCAGGTTCTGCCTCAGCGTGCCCTTTTCCTGACCCCCTGCTGGAGCCTGACCTGCTGACTTTGTCTCTTGTCTTTGAGTGAGTGGATGAGGCAACGGCAGACACTTGTCCTGGGGACATTTACCTGTGACATGCACGAGGAGATGGCTCAGACATTCCATGTGTAGGTACTGCAAGAGCTGTGGCAGGATGCCTGTGGAGAAGGCAGGGTTGTCCACAAGTGCCTTAAGGAATGAGTGCAGAGGATGACCCCAGCCAGTCTCTGCTGTGCATGCTCCTCACTCCTGTGGGGAAGATGGCAAGAGGGAAGCGCACAGGGCTTTGCTCTGTTGGCCAAGGCAGCTGCCCCACCTTGCCTTTAAGGGCTGTCCTTTTCCTTTGGGTAGTGCTGAGAAAGCAGCAGTGGGAAGGGGGCCATAAAGGGAAACAGCTCCCCTCATGGCAGACAGTGGAGGGAGGACAGCAGATGTCTTCCCCTTAGAAGGACGATCCTGGCATCTGAATATCCTGTGAAGGGCTGCTCATTTTTTTCTCATAACATGCCAGGTACATACAACTTTGGTGAAAGGTAAAGTAATTTGAGACCCCTTGTGATGCATTTCTATATACTAGTCCAACAATGGTTTGGTCATGCATGTCCTACCCTTTCCTTTCAAGATCTTCAGGTGAATTGGTCCAGATAGTATGATTTGGTGAAAACTAAACTAAAGAACTGTAACTGAACTATGGATTTTGCATCTATTTTCACATCATTCATTTAGTAACACAGCCCTTCAAAAAAGAAAAAAAAAAATTTTTCATTATGTTTTGTGTAATAGCACAGATAATATAATCCAAACAGTCTGAAAGTTACATGTATGTCTGTAGCCATTACTCTTCTGAAAATAGCTAGGGCTCTAGCACCAAACCTGGCATTTAAAAATAATTTAATCAAGTATTTAAGCTTATTTAAGGTAATGGTGCAGCATGAATCATACTGTAAGTATATAAGTAGGAGCATAAAAGCCTTCTTATCTTTGGTTACCATGCCAATGACATCTAGCTATCAGATTACGTCATTTGCTTTGTTTTATAAGCAGGAATGAGTCCCCTATCTGCAATCAGTGCTGTGAGAATTCAATCAGCAGACAGCATTGCGTTATTCAAGAAAGCACTGTTTGAAATAATGGTGCCTGCTGGTACATCCCAGGTCTCCATAAAAAGTGCTATAGAAAGCTTGCTAACCTGGACAAATTTCAAAACCAACAAGCCACCTCCTGAAGACAAAGTTGCTCAGAAAAACAAAGGTATTTTCAACGCTGTCATGACTCCTGATCGCATCCCTAAATTTTTCATCCCTTCTCTGGACATTGAGCATAATTCCTTCCAGCAGGAGCCAGAGGAAGACGCCGTAAAGAATTCTGCAAAGAGAAGAGTCTCTGATGAAGTTGTTAAAAAGTGCAGAACAACCAGAAGCAAATCTGAGTCCTACATCAGGGAAGATGCATTGTGCAAAGGAGAGAGTCTGGACAGAAGAGGGACATTCAGCTTTACAAACCGAATGGTTTTCCCTGGAGATCTGGAGAGAGCTGCATATCATTCTGACCCAGAAACCAGGGCTGCCCTCTCTTTGCCCCATCTCTCCAAAATCACAACCCCATATGGGTTCCTTACACTGGGTGAGAGTCCCAATACCAGGAGAAAGGAGAGTCTCTTTTTTCAGCATGACTCTGAAGAGCTGAAAATCCTCTTGTCCCAGAGGAAGAAGACCAAGCCTCTTGTAAGGAGCTCATCCAGCCCTCTCAGTGAACTTCGACAGACCATTAAGTATGTAAAACCTTCAGCCACCCTTTTTAAGAACAGGCGGGCTGTTTCTTTTGAGGCAGCCTGTGACAGCCACGGCTCTCCTCTGCACGGCAAGTCAGTCTCCGACACAAACCCCATGAAATGCGAGAAGAAGAGCTTTCAGATGACAATGAAGAGGCACCTGGTCTGCATCAAGCGGGTGCGTTCTGGCAGTGGGGTAAACTGGCTCTGCTAAATACATGCAGAGTGCACCCAGCTCATAAGTCCTGTACAGATTGAAAGAAGACAGTCTTCCACAGCAGTGTGCAAACCTGAGTGTAGAGCTCCCGATAACTGCCAGACAAACAACCAGAAAGAACTTGCTTACGATTGGCAGGTTGAATACATATTCTGTTCCCTAAAGTTGTACTCAGCAGGTCTGAATATTTTAAAATGGAAGTAAAGACAGGACTAACTGAAACAGGTCATTTTTCAAAGGGGATGCTGTGTTTTCTGGTCATAATCCGTGAGAAGGAAGGAAACTATGTCAAAAGCAACCCACAAAGATAGAAAATGTCTACATTTAGAGTAGCAATGTTGGTTTCAGACTGATAGCAAACTTAAAAAGAAGAAACATGCTAGCGAGTCAGGTAAAAGCTGTTTTTCCTTTTTTCTAATAACATCCTGTAAGTGAAAACCAATTAAGAGTTAATTTGTCCCAGGCTGTTTATAGCAGGTAGTTGCAAACAGTCATTCATAATGTGCTAGCTGAGAGAGGAAGCCAGGTGTCTGCCTTGCTGATGACAGTGAACAGCACTCTATTTTTAACAGCTATGCTTATATGCCCTTGTAGTTAGTCATGCAATGTAGCTGGAGCTATGGGGAAACTGATATTATGTGCTTATCTTGTTACCAGTGTCAAAGTATAACACAGCTGCATTTATAACTTGTCATTGTGCAGTTATAACTAAACCCAATAAAATCTCTTTTTCTTTAAAAGCCTTTCTTGTCATTGCTGTTAGCTTTATTTTTTTCACAGATTTATCATTACTTTAAAATTGGAAAGGGAAATAAACAGACAGCCATGAATATTTGGTGTCTGCAGGACGTGTTTCTGATCCTGTTTGTTAACCTTACTTGTTTTCCAAGGCACTGACAGTCCAGTGCGTTAAATACGTCAGTGGAAAAGCCTTCAGTGACAGCTAGAAATGTCCAATGACATCTAAACACTGAGCTGAAAAGTTTTCTCATGTGAAATTATCACCATTTTCAAGCTGTTATTATTGAGCTAAGCAGAATTCACTTGCAACTGTGGGACTTTTCTAGGGTAAAGATCTGTCCTAAATTGTATAAGAAACAGAGTTATCAAGAGATGAAATCTGGTAAAATCCATTAATTTAGTCTATTGGGATGAAGATACCTAGAATATGGATAAAGTCAGTAGTGCCTTCAAAAAAAAAAGAACTTTTCTCTAGCTGACAGGAGAGTACTGTAACATTTGGAATTAAAAATATATATTACACTATTTAATTTACTTGTCTTGCATAATCTGCTGTTGATAATTATAATAGTATCAAGTGACCTTGGCACATGGGAAAGAAATTGCTGTCTAAGGAGATGGAATTCTCCCTGTTTTACAGAAAAGGGGCAAATTCTGTGTCAGCAGATGCAGCTCAAGTAGACCAAGAAACTCCTGTTCCAAATTATCAGAAACGAGCTGGCTTTGCTTCACTGGCTGTGCAGCAGCACAGGGGCTGCAGTGTGTGAAATGAAATATGTATGTAAAATGGAGTAAATTCACAGATGGCCAGCTCCTGTGACAGCAGACAGTTACTGAACCCTAGGAGAGTTGTCCAGACTCCTTTTATATTAAAGTACGATTCATTTCATCTCTTACAGAAGGCATCTAAAACTCATCAGGTGTTTACACAATAGGCTTTGTCCAAACAAATCCCAGTTGAACATCACCATACCTTGCAGGAAGGAAATGCTTGGGATTTAGTCCTGAGTTCTCAGCTTCGTGTTTTCAGCAAAAGACCATTACTCTGCTCTCAAAATAGAAACAAATAAGTTTTAATTTTTTTTTTTATATTTTTTTTTTTTGGTGAAAATATTTTAATAAAAATGTAGCTTGCAGAAATATACTGGACTGGGGAGAATGCAAAAGGCCCACTGAAGATATGTTTGCCATTTTACCTTGTCATTCAACAGGTTTGTATTAAGGGTGACCACGATTAAAAAGCTTCTCATTTAAATGGTTTTGAAAAATATCTGAAGGACAAATGAAGTTGCATTCTGCCAACAGTAATCCACATCAAGTAACACATGCAGGCCTATGCAAATTCCTGCTTACATTAGCAAATATTTCTGATACACGTTATTTTCCATGGGAAAAATATTTACCACAAACTGTTAGATATTAGAAGCCATTTCTTTTATATTGCATGCTGCTATGACATACGTAGCTCACCTTGGATACCGTCAAAGTCTTAAGGCCCTATGCAGTGTTATGGTGCATCTTTGGGTTGCACAGCTGGCTACAAACATAGTATGTTTGGTGTATTGTGGTTCTGCCTGGGATCCTGTCATCCTTTAGCTTTGTTTTGCTTATTTTCTGTCACACATCCTACAGATATGCAGAGCAGAAGCAAGGTGGGGTGTACAACTTCGTTGCTTCTGAGGTCTCAGTGTCTCAGAGCTAAATGTGTGTTTGGAGACATGCTACCAGGGTGTTCTGCTGTTTCACACTGCTGTGCTCCACCTCTACAACACTGAGGAAACGAACAGTTCAGCAACTTGAGAGCCAATTTCTTTTGCATTTATAATATTTGTTCAAATTACTTCTCTTTTGCGGCTGCTTTGTAAAGGAACTCTTCAGAGATCCACTTTATCTGTGCTTTTTAATGTATCACAACAAATTTGAGAGGATGTTGTTAAATCCCAGTTTGATGGCTATCACAATTTTGGAGTTCTTCCCTGACAGGGGGGATGGAGAAGAGAAGGAGGTGGGTGAGAGCTATGTCAAACCAAGTGTAGAGAGACAGCAGATAAAGTGGCTATCACTCATAATTTTAAAAGACTGGAAAAAGTGGACAGCTATGAGGAGGGAGCCTCTACTGACACTGTGTTCAGCTCATATCTTGTGAAAAAGGACATGGCGTATGTTCCTTTCTCTCTATGGTGATGACTACTGAACTATTACTTTTTAATTCACCCCTTTTTCCTTCTTTCATAGAATTGTAGACTAGTTTGGTTTGGAAGAGACCTTCAAAGGTCATTTAGTCCAATCGCTCTGCAATGAGTAGGGGCATTTTCAATTATATCAGGTTGCTCAGAACAACATCCAGCCTGGCCTTGAATGTGTCCAGGGATGGTACATCCACCACCCCTCTGGGCACCCTGTTCCAGTGTTCTGCCACCCACATTGTAAAAAAATTCTTCTTCATGTCCAGCCTGAATCTCCCCTCTTTTAGTTTCAAACCATCACCCCTCATCCTGTCACAACAGGCCCTGCTAAAAAGTCTTTCCCCGTCTTTTGTATAGACCCGTTTTAAGAACTGGAAAGCCACAATCAGGTCTCCCAAGAGTTTTCTTTTCTCCAGGCTGAACAACCCCAACTATCTCAGCCTATAGGAGACAACTGTCTCAGTCTTACAGGGAGATGTGCTCCATCCTCTGATAATACTTGTAGCCCTCCTCTGTACCCTCTCCAACTGATCCATTTCTTTCCTGTACTGAGGACACTAGAGCTGGATGCAGGTCTGCGAGGGTGATGTCTCATGAGAGCAGAGGGGCAGACCTGCTGGCCACACTTTTTTGAAGCAGCCCAAGATATGATTGTCCTTCTGGGCTGCAAGTACACATTGTCAGCTCATGTCCAATCTTTCATCCACCAGTACCCCCAAGTCCTTCTCCTCTGGGGTGTGCTCAATCCTTTCATCCACCTGCCTGTATTGATACCACGGTTTGCCCTGACCCAGGTGCGGGACCCTGTACTTGGCCCCATTGAACCTCATGAGGTTTTCGTGGGCCCACCTCTTGAGCATGTCCAGGTCACACTGAATGGCTTCCTGTCCCTCAGATGTGTCAACTGCTCCACTCAGCTTGGTGTCATCTGCAAACTTCCTGATGGCACGCTCAATTCCCCTGTTGTTTTTTAAGAGGCCAATAAACTTGTCAGCAGACATAGAGCTTGTTATTTCTTTTCATTCTTGTCACTGATAATACTTCTGGAAGGGAGAAGTAATAAGCAATATTTCATATTTAGGTAACATCCCCAAATTTCATGGTCATTGAAATAATGGCATTTGAGACTTTATGCATTCTTGTTTCTCCATGACAGTAGCTTCCCTGCGTGAGTGACTGAAATGCTGGAGGGAAAAAACCCAAAACTAATCACCTAGAAAATATGTCTTTTTTAAAAACAGCCTTGGAATGAGCTTATGAAAAAAGGCATACCCTGAGACATCACACAGCAATAAGAAATTGGATTCAATGACCTATGAGATGCCTTTCAGTTTAGATGCTGGCAATGCATTGGCAAGTTCTTTAGTGTACTCAGGCAAAGCATTCCAAGAAATCAGTGTTTATACCCCAATATTTTTCCTAATTTATTATGTACAAATATCTATTAATGTCAATAAGACTTGTTTAATTCTCAATTGTATCCAGAATGTACTCTGTTACAGTAATGCTAATGACCACTGCTGTTTCAGCAAGTGCTTCACAAGAGTATTGAAAAGCTGATTTTTTGTTACTAGAGGAGTCCTTAGAGCAAGGTCATCTCTGGTGTTAGTGTGTGGAGAGGGGTTTTGGTTTGATTAGTCTTTCAAGAAAAGAAATTAACACAATTTTTTAAAGGTTTGATTCTTCGGCTGGTTGGTTGGTCGGTTGTTTTCTTTCCCTCCAGCTTGATCTTGTTGAAAAAACTGATTGGGAAGACTGTGGGCCTTGACAAATCAGTACTGTGTTGAAAATCCCTTATGCAATTTTTTGGTTTTTTTGTCTGAAAGTAGGAATGTCAAGAAAGTCTGGGCAAATTTTGACTTGGGTTTGTTGTTCCTGTGATCAGGTATACTAGCTCTCCTTACTCATGGTTTCTTTTCAGTCTTAAAGTTGGTCTGGATTTTTAAATTTCCAGCTATATTTCTTTCTGCCAAAAAGAACTGTCGTGGTTTAAGCCTAACTCACGCAGACTCTCTCTCAATCACTCCCCCCTCTTTCTTGCCCCCCACTCCCAGAGGGATGGGAAGGAGAATCGAAAAGAATGCAACTCCCACAGGTTGAGATAAGAACAGTTTAGTAACTAAAGTATAACACAAATCACTACTGCTACCACCAATAATAATAATGACAAGGCAAATTATAGATCCATGTATTTTCCTTAACTACCACATAATATTGGACTCCTATGTTTAAACTGCAATTACATTTCATCACACACTTCTCTGTATTTTGCTAGTGATTGTAATGGTTTTCTTATTCTGCATATAGGTTGAAAATCCATTTGTAAACTACTTTAGGATATTTCAGGCGGCAAGTTGGATAAATAAAGGTCATAACAATCATGGTGCAATTCATATTTTATTTTGGCACTTTTTTTTATTGAGCAGCTGAGATATAGCACAGTGAATCCTTGAAGAAATTATACCACCCAGGCCTCTTTTTTCCATGATGATTTTTCTTCTGCTTTCTCTTCATGTATACTTCTGCTGATGCAATCTTACACAATGGGTAATGTAATGACCTCTATTCATTTATTGTAAGTTATACAGTGTTGTGAAGGCCATGAAATATTTAACACTAATAAACAGGATTATCATTACTTTGATGTATAATGAGAAAGTAAATTAACTAACTGACATTTAAATAAAATATAAATACTTTATGCAGTTTCTATTTACCACATCATGGCAGTAATCCATTTAAAGTCAATGAACAACATAATTGAGTGGCTCATGTAATGCAATGATCTTCTGTGAATTTTTTTCCCCAGCTATTCACCTGGAAACTCACTTGTAATTTCCTGATGATTTTTAGGGTGCCAGTAAACAAGGAAGTAGGTATTATATCCCTTATGCAATATTTTCTTTGCACAAATTATCAGAAAAGTGTAAACTTGGAACATGCTACTAAGAGGTAGTGCAGTTTACAGATGGTTGGAAAATAGAACAGTGAAGCAGAGACTGAGACTACATTTTCACTGATGTCCTGTGGCGATTCCAGACTTTGCCAGTAACTGATATTAGATGAGATGGAGTAAGGTTTAAGCAAAATGAACTTACCACCTCAGAGAAAGAGAACAATTTTCTCCATAGACAACCAATGTCCCTCACCACACCATCTAGCAGGAGTGACATTGAATGCATTGAGGAAGGACAAATGGAAGAACCCCCACATTTAAATAAATTAAATACAAATTTTCATAGTAGCAAGCCTTCCCTTTTCCAAAAAGTCAAACAAAGGGAAATTTCAACTTACATGAATATTCATCACAGTCTGTAGAAAGATTTCGCAATTAACTCAATGCAGCCAAAACTTTTGCATTCTATGTTCTATCTATTGATCTGAGGAATATGTGTTGCATTTAATTCTATATAACCTTTTCATTCTTTTTTGAAAAAAAGAGCATTCTGAAGATGTAAAGATATCCCATTTAGTACTTCTAAAAATATTCAAGGTCCAAAGGTCAGAAATAAAGAAATAAATGGCAAAAAAAGTAGAAAGGAAATGAACAATTTTTATGTGCATTATTGAAGTTAAGCTAATCATATGCAATATTACTTGGATTTTCCATTCTTATAGAATTGGAAATTTGAAAGCAATAATTTTTATGTCGTGGAATTTTTGGGGGATTGAGAACACTGAAGGTTTTATGGGAAGGCAGAATAGCTCTATTTGCATAACACAAATATATTCTATATATTTATATAGAGATATCTAGAGATACAAATAGACAGATATACGTATATCCTATAGCAGGGCCAAGAATTTCCTTCCTGCAGACTCTCAGGTTCCTGGCCAATGGTTGCAAAATCTGAGAAAAGGTGGTATTATCATTTGCCTTTTATGAATCAGAGGCACCTAAGAAATAGGTTAAGATCTCCTGATAAGAGATTACTATGTTAGTATATTAATCAGTGAAACTTTTGCAGTCATTTACAAGGAGAGCACTCTTAACTGCTGCTAGATGTGTACAAAATTGACTAAACAGATCTGCAGTAGTATAATAAACAACATCTGGGAGTATTATTCTAAATTATTTAAAAACCCATAAATATCTTAGTGCAGTCCCTGGCAGACTTTTGGCTTACGTTGACTGGCATCATGCTAAGGGATTTCCTGGTATGTTCAACACTTAGCACAGGCCAAGGAGACAGGTGGATGCAGCAAAATTTGCATGCAGCTGCCCTCTTTTCCAAAGCTGACATGGTTTACAAGTGGGATTTCAGGCCAATCTACCGGCTCTATGCCTGGGGATATCCCTGGGCAGACTTAACTTACTTGCAAAGACGTTGCTCCTGAGTCCTGATGGAGCTGTGCAAGTAGATGTGAATGCTTATATATTCATATGATCTACACATCAGTCAACTGGAAGACACATAACAAAAAGGCATTTTTAAGAGGTTCAAGTGGCATCCATCACTTCAGCTTTTCAGAATGATTTCAACGTTACTGTTTTTCCTCTTATTTCACTACTTGAAGTTGTGTCAATTAAAGCACATGCACAAAACTTCTGTGCTCTTTTTTTTCTAGGCATTTATTTCAGAACTGAGAGTAACCTGACCAGGGTTGTCTAAAGAGTAAAGATTCATATGATGAACAGTGTCACCTTAATTAAGGCTAACTGACATACAGAAATATTGTAGAAATCAGCATATAAATGTGGAAGAATTATCGACTCCATATGGCATCACAAAATTAATGCTTAAAACAGGGTAGCAGACTGATAATGAATTTTATTGTTTGATGCACATGTTATCTGCACCTTAATTGTGTTTTGGGGGCATTCTGGATGCAAACTAGCCACTTTTCCTTACTCACTACTACACACAAAGGAAATGAAGGCTTGTATCCAGAAGTGAAACACAGCATATGCATGTAGGTAATGGCCAGTGTAGATGACTGACCAGGAGATTTCTCTGTGCTGTAGGCAAACACATATACACTCACTGGGTCACACAGGGAACCTTAAAATTAGTTTGAATCTTCAGCATTTAGTATCAAGTGGTGAGGCCAGAAACAGGCAATGGAAAGATCAGGAGATGTTCCTTTTTCTGTCTAATCAAGGCAAAATATTTTATGGATGAGTCTGGACTTTTTTAATATTTATAGCCATCAAACAAATACAGCCAGAAGAGTCAGTAATTTTGAGTGCAGAGTGCTTGACAACTGTTAATGCATTTTTATCATGCATTTTTTTGTTGTTTGTGGGTTGTTTTTGGGTTTTTTTCTGTTGTTTTTCCATGAACATAGAGGCTTAACTGATAAATCACAAAAGGGTTCACAGTTACATTTTATAGTCAAGATAGAGGAGGTAGCTGAGGGGAACTTTGAAGTTTATTTAAAGTCTAAGTTTCCATCTGTATTTTTCTCTCACCAGCAAGTACAGAGAAAGCATAAAGAAACTGCATGCCCAGATCAGCTTTGTGCCTCAAGTTGTGTGAGATGGTTGTGACCACCTGTTTGAATACTCAAAATAGTCTGGATCATACATTAAAAGTTAATAAACTGACAAAGTAAGCATTTTAAGTTGTTGCAATGAGTATTATAGGACAATATGGCTAATCATTGCCAGTGGTAAGCCAAAGGTATTACTCCTTTCTGGTTTATTCCTGGCAGTATAGTTATTTTTTTACTTATTTCTCATGTAATAAAACGTAGATTCATTAATACAGAACAGAACAATGGAAAATTATTAGACTTGTGCAGTCAGTTACAAGCAGAATCAAATTTTTCTATAAAGTTGCATGTATATATACATGACTTTCCTACTTGCTGAAATCTGCATGGCACATATCACTGTGCCAGGCAGAGACCTGCTTGCTGAAAGGGACATTCAAGTAGTTCACTGCTTCAGTGTCTCCAGATGTCAAACACGTTGCTGCAAGGCAGCCTCCCATTTCAACTGTACAAGTGACAATACCGAAAGAACATTTAGATGTGTGTGAATCCTGTGATAACAAAATTTAAGCTAATGTAAGCTACCAGCTGTTTTCACTGATGGATATTGAGTAAGCAGAAGCTGAAAATCCAGCTTAGAATGGCAGTAAGGAAAAACACAGGTCCTTCTGAATGGGTTTCAATGCTAGTCACCACAAATACAGCTCAAAAGACAAGACTCACTTTATCTTACTTAGAATATTTGCAATGTAGATATGCCTACACGTGCGCCGGGTCACCTTGGATTTTCCTTATAAACGCCGGATCACCTTGGATTTTCCTTATAAACAGAGGAGAGAAATGGAAACTTTCTGGATCAGATCTCATCTGATCTACCTGGAAAGTCGTCTTTTAAGTGAGATGAATACTGTACTAGGAATAGCTCTATTAATAAATTTTAATAAATTTTAATAAAAAGGGGAATCCAGAGGAGCATCTTCATTTCAGCAATAGAAATCCACTGTAAGGATAGGCATCACTTGCATGTTAATGCTGCTGTTATTTCAGAAGAATCAAAGAAAACTATAATAGACAACCACTTACAGCCGCATGATGAAGAACTTGATGGTGAAAACTACATGTTTTCTAGTCTTGAATTTCCAATGCTTGCCAATGTAACATGGCATGAGATCATCACAGATCACAGCATTTCTTCCATACAAGGGACTCTTCTGCTTCAAATATATGCAGTTCAGACTTGAATTAGTGCTTGACACAACAATGTTGGCAATAAAAGAGGACTTTTATGAATGAATCTGTGCGTTGGTCACACAAATTATTCTAATTTATGTATGTAAGGTACAAATCTTAAGCTGAAAATAGGAAAGCTCTTATCTGCACCAGACAGCCAAATAGATGGTGATGTGGAAGTAATTATGTGGAGTACAAACCCCTATAATAACAGGAGAACATACTAAAGCTGCTTTTTACAACATCTAATTGAGGAAAACAGTATGAATTCACACGTGGGTCCCTGCAAACAACTTGACCCAACAATTAAAAAAAGCCTTATTTTAGCATTACAGACAGATTTTAGACTACAAAATAAACCTTTCCTACAGGAGGGATGTGTCATGCAAGCTACCCTTTGACTTCTTTTACCAGAGGAACTTCAGGGGAAGCATATAGGTCCCTCTCATCATACGTATCACCGAACTTCTAGGAAGCATGAAGTATAGAATAATAGAATCATAGAATAGTTAGGGTTGGAAAGGACCTTAAGATCATCTAGTTCTAACTCCCCTGCCATGGGCAGAGACACCTCCCACTAAACCATGCCACCCAAGGCTCTGTCCAGCCTGGCCTTGAACACCAGCAGGGATGGAGCATTCACAACTTCAGTGGGTGACCCATTCCAATGCCTCACCACCCTTACAGTAAAGAGCTTCCTCCTTATATCCAGTCTAAACTTCCCTTGTTTAAGTTTGATCACATTATCCCCTGTGCTATCACTACAGTCTGAGAAGATAGCCAGGACTAGATACTTTGGTTGTAGCTATTCAACAAGTCTGTACTAATGAACAGGCTAATGCAGGACAGAAGTGACCCATTCACTGCCACAGTAACCTTTACCTTGTAGAAAACAAGAGAAGTTGGATTGACATCACATTGGTTGTTTGCTTATGCATCTCTTGCCTGTCATTATGCTCTTCCTCTGATGGATTATTCCATTAAGTGGGCCAGAAATAGCATTGACGTCACAAGTCACATCTGCCACTGCACTCATTTGACCATCTACTACTTTCAGGTGAGAAGGAAACCCAAAAACATGCTCACACAAACATTGCCAGTTATTTCCTTCAAGTTCTTCAAAAAGGCAGTGAAAATGCATGCACAAAAAACATCAATAGCTTCTGTCATCTCAATGGAGAAATCAAATTCTTCAGTTGAACTGCAGGAGGAAGTTCACAGACTGCTAATCTGAAAGGAAAAGCATTCAAAGCTTTTAGCACACACCTCCTACAAACTCAGAGCTCACACCACGGCATTGTCACCGCCTGTACTCGTGCAGAATGGGAGGCAGCAGGCACACAAGCTAAACGTGGATGGATGACAAGCGCTAAAATTTGAAGCAGAACAATTGTCCAGATGGTAACCAAACAACAGAAGGAAAAATATAGATTAGGCCGAGTTAAAAGCCATTCTTTTCAGAACAGTTCACTTTGAAAGAGTACAAAACCAGTGATTCAATGAAAAGATAAAATGTTAACTGCTTTTTAAGTGTCTTGAAGGGAAGAAGTTATATGTGGAAGGTATATAACCATTATAGTACATATATATAGTATATATATGTATATACATATAGTATATATATGACCATTATAGTCAGGTTGAAAAGCTTCTTACCTTGAGGTTCACATGGGCAACTTGGACTTGTTTAAGACCAAGATGTTTTGTACAAATTCAAGCAATAATGAGTTACTATCACATTAATGCTTTTAAGTCAGAGAACGGACTACATTCCCCTCCATGTGTTGCAGAACTGGAGTTTATCAGTAGAGGGCGTAGCTCAAGCATGCTGTGACAGTGCAGGGCAGAAGCTCTTCTACAAGATCCATCTTCACTTATTTATTTCTCTACTGTTCTCTTGGGTTTTTTTCTCTTCAACATACTGTAGCTGCTATCATTATGCTTCTTTAAGAATGAATTTTAAACTGTATTCAGCATTGCTACCTGCAACTAGGTAGTGCTGGGCATACCACTCATACAATCTTCTACCCTGTACTATCTCCAATACACCCTGGCTAGTACTCTAGCTGTAGGTGAAGCCATATCTAAAGAATGGGACTATCCAAAGTTCTTAAAATCTTGACAACAGATATATTCACGACACCTTGTGTAAATTTTTTGGTACCGACAAAGAGACACAAAGAAGAAAAAGAGCACTCAAGCAGGAAAGTGATGTTAGCTTGAAATTGTTAGGAGCTTGCAAAGTATATATTAATGTATCCTACTTTTATTTTACAGCAATTCTTCAGATCTTTTTTAATTCTTTGCAATCATATCCACTCTGACAACATCCCTAGGCAATATTTGCTTCACAAGAGACAGCCATTTCAGCACTTTTTGTGCTGACCTTGCTGCAACCTTATGCCTAGCTAGTAGGCCATTATTAGAAATTGTAATTTTGTTATTTTAAACCTTCTCTTTTGTGTCCTTTTGTGTAGAATGATACCCTAAATTAGTTTTACTGGGTTGTTTTCCTTTTTCTAAGAAATACAGTATTTTCAAATATGTTAATATTTTCTCATTAAGTGGGAATCTCTATGGTCTTCACCTTATTGACACATTGCAGGAAATTATTCATCATAGTTTTACCTCCCCATATTGAGTCAGATAACTATCCTGACTTCTGAAAAGTAAAGTTACTAGAACACTGATGAAAACTAATGTTTAATTTATCTCCAAGGTCACAATCATCCAATTATAGAGCTGGCAAAAGCATATAGGAGTTTTAAGTAGCTATACAAACTTCTGAAATTAATGATTTGGGTCTTGGAAGTGGAGTATTTGGAACCAGCTTCCAGAGATCTCTTCCAAGCCTGGTATTTGATGTTTAATTCTATAAAAACTAATCATTTAGTGTTTAAAAAATACCCAGAAAACAAACAAAAAAGAAGACCCAAACCAAACCAAACCGAAACCAAAACCCAGAGAAACATGTGGCGACAACTGTCACCTTCAGTATCCTTGGCAGTTGCTCAGATAGCCCAAAGAAGCAGCCATTCTTTATGGTTTTGATTCTATGTTTAATGTCACGACAAATTATTATATTACTTGACTGCCCCTGGCCACTAAAAGCTTAACTCTATTACCCCTGTATGGAGTCCTGTGTTATGTTTAATTAGTTCCTCACATGTAGAAATGGCTTAGAAAGACAGATGGTCTAAAATCATAACAACCTACATGGAGAAATTACTATATTGCTGCCTACTACTTACATATGAGGCCACCTATAAGTGTCAGCATAATCCAAGGCTCTCTGCTTATTGTCTGATCTTGACCTATTCTCCTGACTATTCTTATTTCCAGCAAATATTTTGTCTTTTGTATGATTAAATGATGAACCTTAGGATGATAAAATGTTTATCTAGAGCAAATGAACAGAAGAGCTTGCACTATACTCCTGTTTGTATTTGATTGTCATGCAAGCTGAAATACAAAAATAAATACGAAGAATGCATAGCTGATGATGATTTCATACAGAGGACTCCATTAGTGTGCTATCTCTTAAGCACATTAAATTTTCTGATGCCAAATAAATCAGAATATTACAGTTTAAGAGTCTTTTTTTATTAATTGAAGAAAGATTCATTATGCAGTTGTACTCACAAGACTGCAATAAAGGTGCAGTCCACCTAGAGTGTTTGAATAAGTTCCTATTTCCACTTGAAGTATTGTTATAGATGCCAGGAGACAAAGCATTCCTGCCTGTAAAGTGGTTCTTCACTTAGTAATTAGTTTTATTATCTGTTTTCCAATGCTGGCATTCAAAGAAATTAGTAATGATGGTGAAATTCACGAAACTACTGTGACATCTAGCTGGAATACAATGTCTTATAGGGGAAGATTCTTCAGAAAAGCTGTTGGTTTGAATTGCTTAAGTATGGGAAGGATTCCTTATCACAGAATATTTCAAGCTGGAAGGGACCTATAAAGATCATCAAGTCCAGCTCCCTGCTCCTCACAGGATTACTTGAAACTAAACCATATAACTAATAGCGTCCTCCAGCACCTGCTTAAACTCTGACAGGTTTGGTGATATGACCCCTTCCCTGGGGAACCTGCCAATAACTTGGAAATGTTATATTCAAAAAGAAAACTTCCTTTTTTGTTTCTCCATGTAGATAATCTGAAAATGTGACATTTCTCCTCAGGTTCTTTCATTTTGAGAAATTCATGGGAAAAAGTTTAAAAAAAGAAAGAAAAACTAAAAAAAAACATTCTCTCATAAAATTCTTATTTTTAGTAATCCTCAGTGTGATCCCATTCAGTGCTTCAGTTACTGGCCTTAGAAAAGTTGCTTTTCACTTGCTCATAGTTTTACCTAACATTGTACTTTTAAATCACCTTCATATGCTGCTCATTTTTCATTATAAATCACATCTTTATTAATGTTAACTAATATTTTATTAGGAAATTAATTTAAATAGTAACAAGTAAACTTTATTGAATTATGGCCTCGTGAAATACTGAGGTTACAACTATTTTGAGATCACTAATTAAGTCCAAACCTGAGATGCCTACTAATTAACATGCTAAACATATTGAGTCACATGCATTTCTCAGACAGCTCTATTGACTAGAATATCCAGTGGAAATGAATTTTCTCCATTGATCCAGCTTCAAATCTGGAGCAAATAATACTAGTAGCATGCATGACTCACTTGATTTCATTGGTAATGTGCAAGTAGCATCTACTATGTATCTCTGTGTGAGAATTTATTTGCAACTGATCCTACTGAAGTCAGGGAAAAGACATTTATATGCCAGAAGTCTTAAAAATGCAATGTGTTAGGGTGAGTGATTTTTTTATCAATTGATCAGGCAGTCAAGTGCAGAGAAAATATAGATGTAATCTTCAAATTTCATATCCACCAAACAAAAGGTGAATCTGTCAGAAGGTCACAGTCTTGGGTATGCCTCAAAGAACACTAATGGGGTATATTCACGTACAAGAGACAGGGGACATATTTCAGTGGAATGTTCTTCTACCCTTCAGCATTCATTAACAAGTCATAAAGGAGCCCCCAGGTTTAAAAAAATTATCAGGTCACTAAGTATCTATTTAAAGACAAGGGGAAGGGGGAAATAGCTTTCACTATTTTTCCCTGGGAAAGGTAGGGGGAACATGAAAGGAAGCAGATTAATCTAATGTTTACATCCTCTCTTTTCCCACACTTTCTGGAGAAAAAGACACAAGCCATCCAAATTAAATTTAAATATAACTTTTTTTCTTCCACAAAGGTCCCTTGTCTATTAATGCAGTGGCGTGTGAGGGTGTGTGAGAGACAGGATGGGCAAGAGACTTGTTTTGTCATACACTCTACGGAGCCTTTTTTGCAATACATTGATTACTGAAGCAGGTCAAGGAATGTGTTATATTTATTCAGCTGTTTTCATACATACTTTTATAAACCCACTTTTATTCAATTTAATTTAGTTTTGCTTAATTTTTTAAATAAAAAACATTAATGAGTTAATCACCAGTTAAGATTAAGCTCTGACATATTTTTTTAAACTTTCTGCTCCCATTTTTACTCTTCCATAATGCAAGAAATAGAAGGCCACATTATTTTAATTTAATTACCCTCTAAGCTCTGTGTGGGTGGATCTTAATGAGCTGGCAGAGAAAAAACAGTCACAGATGTTCTTAGCAAGAGAATAAGTATATTAAAATAGTTAGAAAAAAAGGAAACTTTCTTTTCGAGAGTATTTGGAAGTGTTATAGATGGTAAAGGAGACTAAGAGACAGGAGAAAGGAACATCAAACTTAAGTAAGTCAATGAACAAATAATAAATTCCTTTTTCTTCCTAAAGGGATGATGGTTGTGTCCATATGATCTTCTACCATTGCTGGTTAGCTACAGTCTATTTTCTGCAGGCATATATTTTTTCAGATTAACAGGGAGTTCATGAGTATAGTGCTACTTTTCACAGAATATCACTGTTAGGAATTCTTTGGTCACTGATCCTTCTCCTGAGCAAGTTTTGGTACCATTAATATAGCAGATTTCAGACTCTGCTGATGTTTGAAAGACATCCAAGCAGTGTTTAATAGCTTTCCCCTGAAAATCAGACTTTGTCTTCTCTTATCCAGGATAGAAGGAAAATGCACCATCACTGTCAATTGTGTGATCACTTGTATCCAGTGTCCTTTTATATTTCAGAGAGTTTAGGAATAAGGTATCCCAGAATGCATGGAGTGATATTTTTGTCAGAATTGACAGAAGCAGTTATTCTGCATCCTGACCAGTTAGAGTGAGTTCAAAATAATTTCACTGACAACCCATACCTTACAGAGAAATGCAAGAAAAATCCTATAGCTTTTGGGAACCTTCTGAGAATAATGTAAATAAGTTAATAGTCTTAGTAACTAACCAATTTATGTGTCCAGCTGTGAGTTTTTGCCTGCATTTCTCTGAGGTTTCCAGAGTACATTTGCATACTTATTTAAATTGAAAATGTCCTACGTACACGTTCTCTTGTTAATGAATTGTAAAGTGACAAATTCAAGTTTCAGTTGACTGCTTGCATAGGTTCCCTGTGTCACTTTGAATGAAGCCTCATTTCTCTGTTGGTGAAATAAGGACACTATTTGCTCCTACTCTGGTCAGGCTGTGTTGGAATGGAGAGTTGACTTAGGGCTTTGAAAACACTTCATATATTAGGGACCCCATGTCAGTCTAAGTGCTGCTACAATAGGAACAACATGGTGCCTTTTTGGATTCTTATGTATGACTTGCTTTGGAGGATGTGGGTGTTGTATTTCTATCTCCTTTCTGAGCTGTTTATAAAAATCTTCCTTACATTTGCCCATAATTTTCTATTTCAGTTGGATAGATTCTGCTGTGTCCAAGGTCCATAAACATAAGACAGCACAACACCCTGGAGAATCATTTGTGTATATTTTCAGTGTTTTAATCTCTGTGGATATAAACCAACTTGCTGGTGTTATCATACTGTCTTCCGATTGAAGCAGAGACTAATTAAGTTAGTTATATAATTATTATTCTAAAGACTCTCCTTGTATGCCTCATCTGTCTTTATGTTGCTGAAAAAGACATTTTCTGTCTACATTTTTGCTGCCTGAGCAAATATATGTGCTCCTTAGGTCAGCTAACACTGAATACAATTATTCTAAGTTAATGAGTGTAGCAATAAAGGAGAAAAAAAATAAATCCTGCCAAAACCTACCTACATATAAGCATATCTCCTAGTCCACTTAATAAGCCATGTGAATTTCTCAGGGTCTCTTTCATTAACCTGAACAAACCCATTAAGATCTATATAGAGATAGCACATTTGTATTCTCTCTCGTTGCAAACTGTCCTGGGACAGAAGCACATTAATATCTGTTCAGAAGCAAGGGCTGGATTCTGCTGGGTTTCATGATGTTTCGTATGAGATGGACCCTTCTCCACCATCTTTAGATATCACTAAGCTACCTACTCTAAGATAATTGCTCAAAGAACCTCTTTAGACTTCAAAACAAGAGAGAAAATATAAATAATGATGCTTTTGTGTGTAGCTTGCTTTAGAAAAAATAATCAAATAAACCAGTGGAGATGGAAAGACTTAAGGAAAATTAGTCCATCTTACTCCATGAATTAAATACCAACATTTTTTGAGCTAAGCATTGGCTGTTTTCTGGCTGTGAATATGGAGTCTTTAACATACAGTGCAATTAAGCAAATGCCTGTAGTTTGCTTTGCTAACTCATATATCTCAAAAGAATTCAATAGTTCTACAGTTCTTTCAGACTGCAGGAAACACCTGGGAATTTCTTTGGGGATCATTTTCCAGGAAGCTGTGATTTGCTGCTACTGGTGGGAGTTGCATTCTGAAGGGTTCTGTAGGCTTTTATTTAATGTTTGTTTTAATAATCAACTTCTATTGGTTGTTTTCTAATTAGGAAGTTACTATACCTTTTGTCTTCAACCCAGTGAAAACCAGGATGTGTCAAGCTGTTCAACTGGAGGACAAGAGGGAACTCACAGAAAGCACCAGTGGTTAAAAGAAGACATTGCGGCACAGGATATCCACTTAAGTTTGTGCAATGAGACTGGTGATGCTCCACCATGCCATAACCAGCACAAGATGGAACAACTACTGTGGCATATCAGGGGCCTCTTCAAAGAGAGAGCTCCTGAGGGAGAATGCTGCCATGCAGGCTGAGCAGTAATTACAAAGTCAAGGTCTTTTCTGCCACTAACCCCACCCCACCCCACCAGTGGGTAGGTTGGGGATGCACAAGGGATTGGGAGGGGGGACGGCTGGGACAGCTGACCCAAGGGATATTCCACACCATATGACATCATGCTCGGCAATAAAACTAGGGAGAAGGTTAGCAGGGGAGCCACTGCTGGGGTACTGGCTGGGCATAAGTTAGTTGAGGATGAGCAATTGCTTTTGTTACCATCACTTGTGTTTCTTGGGCTTTAGTTATCTTTCTGTTATTTTCATTAACATTTAATATTATTGTTATTATTATTATAATTATTTTTATTATTTTATTTAATTTGAATTCTTAAACAGCTTGTATCTCAGCCCACAAATTTTCTCACTTTTAGCCTTCAAATTCTTTGGCCTTATCCTGCTGGGGAGTTCAGTAAGTGAGTGGCTGTGTGGTGCTTAGATGCTAGCTGGGGTTAAACCACAATGCAGGCTCTGCATGTTGCTTTTATTCTTTTCCCTATTAATATATATATATATATATATATTTAATACATATATATTATATGTATAAGGCCAGATCTGGGAGCTCTGCTCTTCCTGACCCGGCAGTGGCCAGCATAGGCACCCAGAGCCGTTGAGAGGGGAGGATGCAATGCAGAGCTCAGAGTGTAGAGAGTGCCTGCACTGCTCTCCTGAGGGGAGGATGCACAGTGGGCAGTGCTGCACTCTGTGCACCCTCGTGGAGGTCCTCCTGCAGCAGGGACTGAGCTACAGGACACTGTCAATAGGCTGAAAGGTGGCAGGGAAGCTGAGAGGAAGCAGCACTGCTTGCTCCAGGCCCAAACTGTGCAGAGTCCTCAAGCGTCCCCTGTAGCTCATGGAGGGAAGAAGGAGGCCTCTAACCCAGGAAGCTGGGAAACAGTAACAGAAAAAAGCAACAAAAAAAGGAGGAAGAAGACAATTAAAAGCAAGAGGCTTTCTCCTAAATCTGTTGTCCCCACCCAGAATCGCTTTGCAATTCTGAAGGGGGCTAATGAGGAAATACACCAGAAACAACCAGCTGATGCACTGGTAAAGAAGACCTCTACTGGCGCTGCCAGGAGAAAGCGGAGGGTCATAGCAGTAGGGGACTCTCCTTTGAAAGGAACAGAGGCACCACTCTGTCAGCCTGACCAAGTCTCAAGGGAGGTGTGTTGCCTACCAGAGGCACGGATCAGGTATTTGATTTGAAAAATCATGATAGTCAGGTGAAGATCCCCATGACAGGAAAAAGGGAAATATAACCGCCATTTTCAAGAAGGGGAAAATGGATGGGCCGGGGAACTACAGACCAGTCAGCCTCACCACTGTGCCTGGCAAAATCTTGGAGCAGATTCTACTGGGAGGCATACTAAGGCACATGAAAAACAAGGAGGTGGTTGGTGACAGCCAGCATGGCTTCACTAAGGGAAAATCCTGCCTGACCAATTTGGTGGCCATCTATGATGGGGCTACGGAACATATGGACAGGGTAGAGCAGTTGATGTCATCTACCTGGACTTGTGCAAAGTGTTTGATATTCTCCTACATGACATCCTTGTCTCTAAATTGGAGAGACATCAGTTTGATAGATGGACCACTCGGTGGACAAACAACTGTCCAGCTGGCCACATGCAAAGAGTTGTGGTCAATGGCTCAGTGTCCAACTGGAGACCAGTAAAGAGTGGTGTCCCTCAGGGATCGGTGCTGGGACCGGTCTTGTTCAACATCTTTGTCAGTGACATGGACAGTAGGATTGAGTGTGCCTTCAAAAAGTTTGTAGATGACTACAAGCTGTGTGGTTTGGTTGATATGCTGGAGGGAAGGAATGCCATCCTGAGGGACCGTGACACGCTTGTGAGGTGGGCTGATGCTGAGCTTATGAAGTTTAACCATGTCAAGTGCAAGGTCCTGCACGTGGGTTAGGAGCAATCCCAGGCACGTCTAGAGGTTGGGCGGAGAAGAGATTCAGAGCAGTCCTTTGGAGAAGGACTTGGGGGTGTTGGTTGACGAGAAAATGAACATGAGCCAGCTTCCGTGTGCGCTTGCAGTCCAGAAAGCCAACCGTATCCTGGGCTGCATCAAAAGGAGCGTGACCAGCAGGTTGAGGGAGGTGATCCTGCCCCTCTACTCTGCTCTTGTGAGATCTCACTTGGAGTATTGTGTGCAGTTCTGGTGTCCTCAACATCAAAAGGACATGGAACTGTTGGAACAAGTGCAGAGGAGGGCCACGAGGATGATCAGGGGACTGGAGTACCTCCCGTATGACGATAGGCTGAGAAAGTTGGGGCTTTTTCAGCCTCGAGAAGAGAAGGCTGTGTGGAGACCTCATAGCAGCCTTCCAGTATCTGAAGGGGGTCTATAAGGATGCTGGGGATGGACTCTTCATTAGGGACTGTGATGATAGGACAAGGGATAGCGGATTCAAACTTTAACAGGGGAAGTTTAGATTGGATATAAGGAGGAAGTTCTGTACTGTAAGGATGTTGAGGCACTGGAATGGGTTGCTCAGGAAAGTTGTGAGTGCTCCATTGCTGGCGGTGTTCAAGGCCAGGTTGGACAGAGCCTTAGGTGGCATGGTTTGGTGTGAGGTGTCCCTGCCTATGGCAGGGGTGTTGGAACTAGATGATCTTAAGGTCCTTTCCAACCCTAACTATTCTATGATCCTATGTTACAGAGAGGCTGCCTGCTCTAGTAAGTCCCACTGACTCTTACCCACTGCTAGTGATCCATGTGTGTGCTAGTGATAAAGATAGTAGTAGCCCAGAGAACATAAAGAAGGACGAAAGAGCCCTGGGAGAGATGGTTAGAGGCTCTGGAGCTCAGATTGTCTTTTAATCAATTCTCCAGGATAAAGGGGAGGACCTAAACAAGGTTAGGAGGACTGGCCAGGTTGATACATGATTAGAAGGGTGGTGCCATAGTCAGGGGTTTGGGTATCTAGAACATGGGACTCAATTTAGTAGGCCAAGTCTACTGGGGGCTGGTGGAGCTGCTCTGATAATGAAGGGGAAGAGTGGATTTGGTAGGAGGCTTGCCAGGCTGGTCAAGGATGCTTTAAGCTAGATGTGTTGGGGGAGGGGACATCATTCCATTCCAACACACCTGGTCAGTTGCCAGCACCTGTAATAGATGCTCGGAGCAACGTAGAGATGTTCCAGCCACTCCAGCCAGTGAGCTGGCTTCAATTGGAGCTCAGCTCAGATGCCTCTATACAAATGACTGTAGCAATGGGAACGAACAAGTGGAATTAGAGATATGTGCACATCTACGAGGGTATGATATAATAGACATCACAGAAACATGGTGGGATGGCTCCTATGACTGGAGTGTTGGAATGGAAAGTTACAGCCTCTTTAGGAAAGACAGGCCCGGTAGGCGGGGAGCGGGCGTAGATATTTAAGTTAGGGGTAGGCTGGAGAGTATGGAACTGTGTCTGGGGACAGGTGAGCAGTCAACAAAGAGTTTGTGGGTCAGGGATAAAGGGAGAAAAGCGACGGGAGACATTACTGTGGGGATCTGTTACAGACCTCCTGATCAAGAGGACTCTGTGGATGAAGCGCTCTATAGACAGATAGGAACAGCCTCACGCTCACAGGCCCTTGTTCTCATGGGGGACTTCATCCACCCTGATATCTGTTGGAGGAATGGTGCATCCTGGCACAAGCAATCCAAGAGGTTCCTCGATTGTGAGGAAGACAACTTCCTTCTGCAAGTAATAGAGGAGCCAACAAGGAGAGGTGCCATGCTTGACCTCGTGCTCACCAACAGGGAAGGGCTGGTTGGAAATGTGACACTCCAGGGCAGCCTTGGTTGCAGCGATCATGAGATGACCGAGTTTGACATCTTTAGCACAGTAGAGAAGAGCGTGCAGCAAGCTCATTGCCCTGGACTTCAAGAGAGCAGACTTTGGCCTCTTCAGGAACCTGCTCAGTAAGATTCCATGGGATATAGCCCTAGAGGGCAGGGGGGCCCAAGACTGTTGGTTGATATTAAAGGATCACCTGCTACAAGCTCAGGAGTGTTGCATCCCAACTAGACGGAAGTGCAGCAGGAGGGCCGGGAGACCTCCGTGGATGGATAAGGAGCTGCTGAGGAAACTGTGAAGGAAAAAAGAGGCTGATAAAAGGTGGAGGCAAGGACAGGAGGCCTGGAAAGAATACAGGGAGGTTGTTCAGGAGGCTAAGGCCTAGTTAGAATTAAGCTTGGCTAAGGATGTGAATGGTAACAGGAAGGGATTCTATAGGTACATAGCGAATAAAAGACAGACTAGGGACAATGTGGGCCCTCTCCAGAAGTTATTGGGAGAACTGATTACCCTGGATTTGGAGAAGGCTGAGTGTTTGCCTCAGTCTTCACTGGCAAATGCTATGACCACACCACTCAAGTCTTGGAAGACATACGCAGGGACTGTGAGAATGAAGATCTTTGGCCCACTGTAGGTGAGGATCTGGTTCGTGGCCATCTTAAGAAGCTGAATGCACACAAGTCCATGGGACCTGATGACATCAATCCGTGGGTTCTGAAGGAGCTGTCAAATGAAGTTGCCAGGGATGGAACATTCGCAACTTCCTTGGGCAACCCATTCCAGTACCTCAACGCCCTTACAGTAAAGAGCTTCCTCCTTATATCCAATCTAAACTTCCCCTGTTTAAGTTTAAATCTGCTACCCCTTGTCCTATCACTGCAGTCCCTAATGAAGAGTCCATCCCCAGCATCATTATAGACCCCCTTCAGATTCTGGAAGGCTGCTATGAGGTCTCCACACAGCCTTCTCTTCTCCAGGCTGAACAGCCCCAACTTTCTCAGCCTATCATCGTATGGGAGGTGCTCCAGTCCCCTGATCATCCTCGTGGCCCTCCTCTGCACTTGTTCCAACAGTTCCATGTCCTTTTTATGTTAAGGACACCAGAACTGCACACAATACTCCAAGTGAAGCCTCACAAGAGCAGAGTAGAGGGGGAGGATCACCTGCCTCGACCTGCTGGTCACGCTCCTTTTGATGCAGCCCAGGATACGGTTGGCTTTCTGGACTGCAAGCGCACACGGAAGCTGGCTCATGTTCATTTTCTCATCAACCAGCACACTCAAGTCCTTCTCTGCAGGACTGCTCTGAATCTCTTCTCTGCTCAATCTTTAGCTGTGTTTGGAATTGCTCCAACTCAGGTGTAGGACCTTGCTCTTGGCATGGTTAAACTTTGTAGCATCATTTTTACCAAGGAGCCACAGGAGCCACGTTTGGCATTTACTGGAAATGTAATGAATGTGTATGCTAAGCAAAAATCTAATCACAGACTGATGATGCTGGGATGAGACGTGTTAGGAGGTGATATCCCCCATGTCTCCCAGTGCTGCAATAAAGAATACCTGCTTGTGAACTTAAAACTTTGCTGGCGAGTTCCTGGAGAGTTCTTCAAAGCATTAGTTATTAGATGTTATTAGCTATTGCATTGTGTGGTATCTCTCCCCCTTCCTCCTCTCCCTGCCTCTATCATTCATGCCACCAGGGACAACCATTTCCAAGATAGGAACGTTGATCCACGGGATGATGTAAGAGACTGTGTTGTTGGAAACACCACAGCCACAGCAGGATGTCTGTCTCAACATTGCTGTGGCAGGAAGACCAACATTGCCAGCACCACTGCCACAGCAGGATGCGTCTCCACGTCGCTATGGCAGGAAAACTGACAATGCTGACACAACCGCCACAAAAGATATTTGTGCTAAAGTTGTTCAGCCCGGAGAAGAGAAGGCTGAGAATGTTATTCAGCCTGGAGAAGAGAAGGCTGAGAATGTTATTCAGCCTGGAGAAGAGAAGGCTGTGTGGAGACTTCAGAGCAGCCTTCTAGTATATGAAGGGGGCCTATAGGGATGCTGGGGATGGACTATTCATTGGGGACTGCAGTGATATGACAAGGGGTAACGTATTTGAACTTAAACAGGATAAGTTTAGATTGAATATAAGGAAGAAGTTCTTTATTGTGAGGGTGTTGAGGCACTGGAATGGGTTGCCCAGGGAAGCTGTGAATGCTCCATCGCTGGTGGTGTTCAAGGCTGGATTGGACATAGCCTTGAGTGGCATGGTTTAGTGGGATATGTCCCTGCCCCTGGCAGGGGGGTTGGAACTAGATGATCTTAAGGTCCTTTCCAACCGTAACTGTGCTATGATTGTGTGATTTGCCCATGTTTTCTTAACCCAATGTATTTGAGGAACCAAATTTTCCCTGAATGTGTGCTTGCAGGTAGCAAACTAATCTCATTCCTGAGAACCCATGGAAAACTAGATCTGATCTCTTATAGATGTGTATTCATGCTTGAAGGGTTTTCAAGGGATTGAACAGAGACTGGCATGATGAGAAATCAGAGAAACCAACTCCTCACCTGTCAGACTCCTGATACAGCAAAACTTAGATCTCTTATGGTTGCTCCCTGTGCATTATCAGCCCATCATCTAGATTCACTTACGGTTGATATAAATTGTACTGAGAGTGGATATATTAGAAGTTGAACTGATTAAACAGAATGGTGAGGAGAGCTCTAGAGTTCATTAGGAATAACATGTAAATATTGTAAATCGCCACATATGTTGCATGAAAAAGCATTTAATTAGGATAGACACTACATAAGGGGGGGGGGAGTGAGAGAGAATTCCTACAGTCATAACTGAATGAGTTCTACAATGTCTTTCCCAAACCCTGCAACAGACATCAGACACACAACTGCAAATGTCAGTGACTGGGAACATACAACTGAACTTACTACCTGTAGTCATAGTCAGATATTCGATTTTCCTTCATTGTGCTTAACTGGGGAATATCTGCATCACAGAGAAAGATGTTTTCTAAATTTTAGTATGTACCTTGTTACTGTTATTCTTTCGCATAATTTTTAGTTATTCATTAGGAAATTAAAAATTCTGACTGTTTCTTATAGCTCTTTCTCCACTTCACTTAATTCATTCCAACTGTAACAAGAGGTTTTAACTGCTAACATTCGCAATTAACATAGCAGAGACTACTTTAATGAATTAGGTATCAAAAGAGTATTCAATTTTAGACTAGATATCAAGAGAAGCTGGCAACTGCTAAAATTAAGAAAAGGCTGTTAATAAATTAGCAACATACAACGCATTGTGAAAAGTCAAACTGCACTCAGTTACAAGAGTATGTTTTTGTCTGGAAGTTATTAATTTAATTCCGCGAAATTCACTGTTGCTTCATGAGTGTGTCTGAAGAAAAGTGTACATGTGGGAACATTCATAGAATATAAAATATTGCTAAAAAAATCAGAAAGTTTGAGGAGATAACAATCATTTTGTACACTTATCCTGTATCTTGGATAATAATTTTTGAACTTGGGTAAGGAAAAAAGCCCTCTCTGAACTTGTGTGAAAGCTAAGAAAAAAGTTTCATATAGCTAAATTGGAAAATATTGCATAGAATCGCTACCTTATCAAATGTATCCAGTGTTTTTACAGCTGAGTGCATGTGGAATTCTTTAGAACAGATTTAATCTCTCTATAGACCCTGATGTTTTCACAGGGCATAAATGGGTTACTATTTCAAGTGCAAATGTCTGTATTTGGAAAGTAACTTTGATGATTTCAGTTTAAATCACATTAACTGCATAGATTTTGTGTTCTCAATGTGCATCACATTTCTTGATTAATCAAAAGTCAAGCCATCAAAATAAAAATGATAAAGGATCAGAAATTACTGTATTTCATTTTAGGTAATATTTCCAAAGCAATAATAAAACACTTTACCAATCAACCAGTTAATGACCAATGTGAGTTTTTAAAAGGCACTGGGTGAAGCTGACAGAGCCTAATTTATCTAGCTGTCAATTAACTCATCAATAAAAGGGTTACTAGTCAAGAGTGTAAAAATTATTCATATAAATCTCAGTTATGTTACTTTTAAAATACTAAATTAGTTTTCTAAAATAATTTATCATTATCATAATGTACTGCCAGTAATTTATCACTAACATTTTATTTCCATCGCTATTGGCCCAATAAACAAAAAATTGACCTGATTGCAACCCTAAACTGGGAAGATAAGTTTGTAGTCAAAGATTTGTCTTAATCATGCACTCTACATATCTATTAGCACAAACAAGTTCAGGACACAGATTTTTATCTACCAAGGTGCAGAAGTCAGAAATATACTTATTACTATGTGCAATATATAGTCTTCCTAGCAGATATATATTTGCTATACATGCATATCTCAAAAGTCAGTCTTAGAGATCCATCTAAAGATACTAAAGTGATGTTGTCAATCCTTTTTAGGGAGTATTCTACCGATATTTAGCTGTAGCAGTGTTTTTCATTTGGTAAACATGGATTTTGAGATGGCCCAAAGTTATGCAACTTAGACTAAGTTGTTTTTTTTTTATTAAAATTAATTAATTTATTAAATTTATTTTTTAGTTGAACCGTGAAAATAATGAAATGCAGAAGTAACCACATCTGTGGCTCTGTGTTCATTATGTTTCTTTGGTAGTTTTGGCCTTCATCTTAAACTCAAAATCAGATTGGTTCAAACTGGTTCAAACAGGAACTTATTCAGGGAAAAGCAATATTCAGTCATTTTCAAAGCAAATCAGTGCAGAAGTTGCTGTGTTAGTCATGAAACTGCAATAATGGAAATACTGTTCATCTGAAAGTGAGTTCAGGTTACACCTTTGCAAAGTGGTGATAAATAGGTATTATCATAAACCAACTGCCAGCAAAGATCTTTTTCTTCTTATTTCTCCATGCCTTATTGTAGAAGATATGCATGTGTTTACTTAATTTTACTTCCCCCTTGGAATGGCAATCTGAAATAAATGGAATGAGTTTTCTATAATATTTATGTAATGAATATGAATAAATGGGTAGGGGGGAGAAAGTCTTCAGGCAATTTTAAATGTATCCCAAAATGTGGCTAGTATGTCCATTCCAAATGGACTTAATGAGCACTCAAACACCATGAAGACTTTAATTAAGAAACAAGTATTAAAAAAAAATCTGCTAATTTCCTAATTAAATTAACATGCACTTGTAAATGAGTTGCCAATAATTTTGTTGCTGGTGTCATTGTGTCTTTTAGGTGTAATACATAATTTTTAATAGGCAATTACTTGAGTCTTCATAACCCAGACATGGTCTTGAATGGCTAATTCACTAGTGCTGTAGAAGTCATGTACATTGTCCTTTGATGAAAAATTATGACAAAAATAGCACATTAGATCAGAATGTTTCAGAAGATCTGAACAATTGCAAGTTAATGTATATCCACAATAATGTCAGTGGACTCACTGACACATTTCACACCTGCCCCGCTAGAACAGAGCTGAATGACTTCTAGATTCTATCTGATCCTCTCTAGTATATTACCTGAACATAAATGTGCATATTCTCAAAAGAATAATTCATGAAGATAATTATTGTAATAATTTGGAAAAAAAAAGGAAAAATTAAAAAAATAATATGATTAATGAATTTATTTGGCTAAAGCAGCATAACAGAAAAAGAAATGGAACCCAGCTCTCTCAAGACACCTGCTTCATGTAACAGACTGTATTTTTCTATGGAATTACTCTGCCCCTTAATACACTTAAAAAGAAACTTGTCCAAATAATCAACTTATCTAGTCCATTTGTCAATGGACAATGCTACACAGCTCAGCTGACAAGGATAGGCAAGTTCACTGTAAACTAGGTTAGCTGACAGGAAGAGCTTTACTCCAGATTGGAGATAAAGAGCAAGGATTAGCACTCTATGTTTGTTCAGATCAGAAAACGCAAGTTGTTGATGAGGAATGGCTTGTCCCGATTTTTTCACCTGTCGTATTTTTAATCCCTTGGAATTATTTCCTTTTGGTAAGATCACAATAGCAAACTGCTGAAAATTTGTCATTCTTTTCTTTTTACTCCCCTCAAACTTACGGGTTTTATCACATCCAGAGGCATTTGTAAACTAATACAATAAATCAGACCAAAGACATACCGAAAAACCTAGATTGCTCCTAGCATATTGATTAGCTCTAGATAAACTGAGTGTCACTACAAAGTAGAGTTACTCAGTGTTTCTACATTAGACATACACAGGAAGATAAGTACTGTAAAAATATTTGGTGCTAAAAAATATTAGGAATTTCAAGAAACATAAAATCTGACTTTACTTCATTTTATCCTTCTTTCCCTTCATTCTCCCTCTCTAACAGGGGTCTCTTCTTTACCCTTCTGCAGGCTATTGATGTAGAAGTCTTCTCCTCAGCTCTCATCACCTAGAAGATTCTTCATTGAGCATTCTGCCTCATTGATTTTCTTTATTCTCCTCATCTCATTTTGAAACCTATTGACTGTTTCTTAATTTCTCTCTCCATAAGTTATTGCGTTTATGACTGAATGCCTTAATTTATTCCCCATATAATGCCTACACGCTACTGCTTCCTGTGATTTATGGCATATGTGGTCTTCTATTGTTTAACTCCATAAAGCTACTTTGGACTAAAATTCCATGAAGGAAGATATACTCCCACATTCCTACATGACTAATGAAGTCAACATGAACTGCTGACTCCTCAGCATCTTGAAAATAATACACACATGTTTACAGGCATAGTCAGAAATGTAATCTTTAAAATATTTTAATTGAGGTTTGTGACACTGTTGCAACTTACTGAAATTTATGCTTATTCTGCAAATCAGCCCACCACCCTAAAAAAAAAAAAAAAAAAAAAATATTTTGGAACTTCTCCAAGTTGCTACAAAGAAAATAAGAACTGGGAAAATTGATTCAAATTCTTTGATCTGGAAGTTTGGTGTTCCAGAACATCCTTGAAGCTGTCAATCTTGCACTGCAACAAGTGTATAGGAAATACAAACAACTTTCAGTTTTAGAAAAAAGCATGATAAGGGAGGAAGATTCATTAATTAAAAGCAATGCCTTTTGCCTGCATCTTTAGATCCTGCAGAGTGCAAGGCATTCTCTTTCCTCACTTTGACACTGATGGAAAGTAAGGTTATTCATTAACTTACAGAACAGGGGCCCAGAAGCACACATCACTATTTTTTTAATGAGTGCTCATTCCTTCTTGTCCCCTGCTCATACTCCCATGTACGCAACTAAAAATAAGAACAGCAGAGTGGTGATTTGTTCTCTGCTGCTTCTAATATACACCTGCTTGTAGTTCATCAGCTTCCATTTGCTCAGCAAAAAGGTAATTATGATGCTCTAATTTATATGTCAAAAAGGTTTACTACTCCATTTGGAAGGATGGAAGCTAAGGGAAAGAAACTGTAATGTTTGCATATTAGAGAAGCATAACCTTCTGAAAAGTGAAAAAAACACAAAGATGGAAACTGCATAAATTAAGCTAGCACAGTATAATACTTTTCTGTCTGTGCAGGTCTTCTAGGCAAAATCTACGTATGTATTCAGGAGTCCCAAAAATCTGATCAGTCATCTAGTGTTTATGAAAATGTCTATAAAGGTTAGGTAGCTAACTCTCAAAAAATCAATGGAGTTTTGCTACCTGGCTCCAGTCACACCACCCACACATTCCAAACTTTTATATGCCTTTAATCTCCTTACTCCTTGTCATATATTAGAACTCAATTGTTCTGTGACTGCATGACTGAGCTACAGTCTCAGAAGGAGGTAGTGCATGACAAATGCATCTATATTTACAGTTTAACATACACTATACATGCTTTCCAGCTGCATAACCACCTTTGTGATGGCACTTGTGCTGTAGAATTCAATTCTGCACACTGCTGCTCTGCTTCACTTTTTGGACCTTATTGTATTAAAGCTGTCAATTCCTTATGGTGGTGCTATGCAGCATAGAGTAGATCATGGCAATGCTGAGGTTTTCCAGCACTGTCTGGGAGCACATGTAAAAGTATAGGATTCTGGAAATATACACAGTTCCTTCTTCCCAGCAGATGTCTTAAAATTCAACAAAGGCTATAGAGGTAACAGTGACTGTGCTACTGCTTTTGGGGCTTCTTTTGTTTTCTTGGTCTTCTTTGACCTATTACAGATCATAGTGTATATCTTTCACAAGGGCTTTCTCTGGAAATTTAGAAATTCTTTCAAGACTGAATACCACAAAACCTTTCATTTAATTTTCAGCTGATTTTGTTTTGTCTGTGCACATTCATAACCAAGAAAAGAGGGAGATGTAATTCAGGATAGGTATCTTAAATGCACATCTGAACAGTCTCAAACACAACAGCTTTGTCTGGTGACTTGTAAGGGAAGAGGACTTCAAGCAACTTTCTGGCAGTATTTCAACATTGCCAGGCAGATGCTCACAGCAGGTTATAAAAGATATGGGGACCACTGCTGCATCAGATTTAAGAAGATGAAGGTTATGATCCTGAAGACAGATAATGGAAATGAGTCTTCAGCAGCACGTAGGAATTACGCCCCTGTGGCAGATAGGGAGATTTTTGACTTGGAATACAAAATGGAGGTATTCTTCTCAACTTTCCTACCAAGGTTTTCACAGAAAAGCCTGAAAAATACTTTGGCCTCTGGCACTCCTTTGACTTGTCTAGATCATCAGACAACGGAGTAGCTTAAGAAGGACTATTTATGGTATAGTCTGTGGCTGGTCACTGTCCTGTCAGGGCAATCCTTTCCCTAATCTGGTGCAACAGACCTTCAGTTCACCAAGAATTTTGGCAAACTCATATTCATTGGCACTTTCATAGTGTGATTTGTCAGATGGTTGGTGATTCTTGGTTTTTTGTGGGTTTGTGGGGTTTTTTTTATGGAACAGGAAATAAACAATCTGTTCTTGGAATATAGCATGGCAACACTAATCAAGGCATTGGATTTGAAACCATGGTTTGTAGAAACTGTCTTCTGCATAGCAACTGATGAGTTTACAGGTCTCTACAGTCAAAGCTGTTCTCCTCTTTCTGTGTAGGCCCAGCAGAATGTATGCAATATATTCTCTGCTTGAACTGTTCACTGCAGACACCTATGTAGAATGCAAGTCTGGCACTGTCTATAACATTTTTTGTTTTGCTTCCACAAAGAGCTCCGTTTAAAATGTCAGATGCAGTTTTTCCCTACTTGTCTCCATAAGGCCTTTCCCAGTGCTTTTAAAAAGGAAGATTTTACTCTGTTAATTAAAAAAAAAAAAAAGGTGGTTTGAGAACAGGTAGGGGTTGGAGGAAGAGATATTGGTGTTATCTCATTTTTCCTGGCATGCAGATGGGAATAGAGAGAGGGTTGTTGACAGGAGAATGAAGGGGCTAACCTTCTTGAAAATGAACTTGAAAGCTTCAAGTCCAGCTGACTGGGTTATAAGTTTATATGTAAGTACCCCAACAGATGACAATAACCAAGATGGTAACCATATGAGCTGTACAACCCATAGAGCAAGCTTTCCCAGGCTCCCCTATTTTTGTGTTTCTGCACTCATCATGGCTCAGGTTTCCAGTTAATGACACAGTGCTGTGCTAATCTTGTAAAACCAGAATCCACAGACCACTGGAAGCACTTGATCCTCTTGCTGCTTCCTGATGCGCTTGCCGTATATGGGGGCAGGAAAACAAAACAGAGAATCCTGCTTACAACGAAATTATGTCCACACTGTCATGGGTTCAGCAGCAGCAGTTATTTTTCTCCTCCTTGGTAGCTGGTGCAGCGCTGTGTTTTTGATTTTGGGCCTGGGAACAGCGCTGATAACACCAGTGTTTCGGTTACTGCTTAGTGATGTTTTGGTCTGGCCAAGGACTTTCTGAGTTTCATGCTCTGCCAGGGAGGAGGGGAGCCGGGAGGAAGCAGAGACAGGACACCTGACCCAAACTGACCAAAGAGGTTATTCCATCCCACAGCACGTCATGCCCAAGATGGAGGACGGAGAGGAGAGACCCAGAAGGGTGGGGGGTGCACTGCGTGGTCGGGCTTGGTTTTAGGTGGTGAGAAATTGTATTCTTCCCTTGTATTTGCCTTGTCATTATTATTATTGGTGGTAGCAGTAGTGATTTGTGTTATACTTTAGTTACTAAACTGTTCTTATCTCAACCTGTGAGAGCTGCATTCTTTTCGATTCTCCTTCCCATCCCTCCGGGAGTGGGGGGCAAGAAAGAGGGGGGAGTGAGTGAGCAAAACTGCGCGAGTTATAGAGGCTTAAACCACGACAGTTCTTTTTGGCGCCCAACGTGGGGCTCTAAGGGTTGAGATAACGACAGGATTAATAGCCACTCGTCACAATGCTGATTTATTGGCTCTTAAAGTTGTTGCTTTTGGTTCTCTTGCGTTCATGGTTTCAGCCTGTTGTACCTTACTTACAGCCGGTATTTGTTATCTTAGCATTTCTCAAATATGGGTTTTGGTTTAAGGTTCTTGTTTTATTGTACTTTATTGGAATGGCTTGTGATACGGGCGGGCTCCAGAAGCCGTGGGGGGCGGATGTGTACCTGGCAGTTCGGCTGCTCTTCACCGTCCTGGCGAGGCTGTGGAGAGCCGAGGGGGGGCTGCCTCGGGAGCCGCCGGCTGCCGAAACGGCCCGGGGGAGCGGACCCGGGGAGCAGGAGCCGAGCCCCCCCACCGAGCCCAGCCCGGCGGCTGCCGAGCAGAGGAAGGAGGTAGCAGAAGGGGTGAGCCCCCCGACTGAGCCCAGCCCGGCGGCTGCAGAGCCGCGGCAGGGGGAGGCTACCGAGCGGCAGGAGGAGACGGCAGAGAAGCCGGGCCCCGAGGCTGAACAGAGTCCCGTAGCCGAGCCCAGCCTCGTGGCGGCCGAGAGCATTCCCCGGCAGCTGCCCGCGGAGCCGCAGGAGAACGCAGGAGACCCCGCAGCACTTCCCAGCAAGGCAGAGAAGGAAGTTCTGGACTCAGACAAAGAGCGGCTGGTGGTGAGAGAGCCGGCAAGCACAGCAGCTACACCAGCCCCAGTGACAAGTACAGCAGCCTCATTTGAGAGCTCTGAAGGGTTTGAATGGCCTTTGGGTACCCTTGAGACCTGCCTGCTGATTGTGATGGGGATCAGCATGTTGGCATGCATACACAGTGTGTTTTACCCACGCCCATTTTGTTTGGTCCGGAGAGTTAAGCAGAGTGGAGTGTGGGCCTTGTCTGGGGTTAAACTATGATCTAGGATAACCAAGAGATTTTCCCCGAGGCTGGACAGTCATGAGTGGCAGGGTGTGTGGGACAGTATGGGCGAGTATCTAGTCCACTGGGCCCCTCCAGTGCTTTGGAAGCATCACAGATGGAAGGCAGCTGTGTGGAGTCCGCAGCGACAAGCTGCAGAAACTGCTGGAGGGGTGGATGAATTATTTTGAGCCTGATGGGCCCATGACACCTCAGGCCATCAGTGCAGAGATACAACATACAGATGGACTTATGATCGAGGGGTGGACTTAGCAATGGACACTGTGGCCCAGGTTATTGACGAGTGTGAACTCTGCACACAGCCTCTCCTGCTCTGAAAGGCTGTTACAAAAGATGGAGCTTGACATCATGGACTGAATGGACTCAGCAGCTTTGTAGGGATTGGTCTATGCACTGAGGGATGATCTCTCTCCCTCTATGTGTGTGTGTGTATGCATATACATATACATGTGATGGTATATTGACAATGGGGAATCTGAGCATAACATGAATGGTATGGAATAAGGGGTGGATAATGTCATGGGTTCAGCAGCAGCAGTCATTTTTTCTCCTCCTTGGTAGCTGGTGCAGCGCTGTGTTTTTGATTTTGGGCCTGGGAACAGCGCTGATAACACCAGTGTTTCGGTTACTGCTTAGTGATGTTTTGGTCTGGCCAAGGACTTTCTGAGCCTCATGCTCTGCCAGGGAGGAGGGGAGCCGGGAGGAAGCAGAGACAGGACACCTGACCCAAACTGACCAAAGAGGTTATTCCATCCCACAGCACGTCATGCCCAAGATGGAGGACGGAGAGGAGAGACCCAGAAGGGTGGGGGGTGCACTGCGTGGTCGGGCTTGGTTTTAGGTGGTGAGAAATTGTATTCTTTCCTTGTATTTGCCTTGTCATTATTATTATTGGTGGTAGCAGTAGTGGTCTTGTGTTATACTTTAGTTACTAAACTGTTCTTATCTCAACCTGTGAGAGCTGCATTCTTTTCGATTCTCCTTCCCATCCCTCCGGGAGTGGGGGGCAAGAAAGAGGGGGGAGTGAGTGAGCAAAACTGCGTGAGTTATAGAGGCTTAAACCACGACACCACACCCCAAAAGTCTTCCATTTTTCAGCAATATAGTGCTTTCTTAAAGACTTCTGCCAGTGGAAGAAGTTTTCCTCCACTCCGAATGGGCTAGTTTCCAAAAGAGCTCCTCCATTCCCTTAGTGTTTGCCCACAACCTTCTAAACACTTTTTGAAGCTCTCCATTCAATTTTCTGTATTAATCTCCTTTTGTACCAGGAGGACCACGCTATCAGAAATTGAGCTTTGCTCATTCCTCATCACAGTCAATCATAGTGGAAATAGATGTATTCAAGCATTCCCAACTGCCCTGCAAAAATCACTGTCCATATTGACATATTTGTTTGAAATTATGTAGCAGCATCATTTGCTTCTATTTAATGTAACCAATAGGTTTTGATGCTAATCTATATTCAAGTAGCATTAAAAGTAGCTGAAAGGACATTAGATGATTATCTGGCAAGTTGTTTACTATCTCCTGCATCAAAAAGCATGTTACCGTGTAATTGTACTTTGTTCCCAATAAGAAGGGGGAAGTCACCTTATCAGCATCTTCACACTGTTTTAAGAGAGCATGTGTTACAGATACTGTATAGAGGTGTCAATATAAAGCTGTGTTTAGAGCTTCATTACTGTGCTGAAGAAGGTCATTCAAAATGTAGTTAGAAAATATTTTCTCCTGAAATGGATCAGAACTCATTTTAATAAGAAACTGCTGCTCAATCCCATGATATGCTAAAATGTGTTGGCTGCTTATTACAGGTATTGTGGTTTGGTGGGTTTTTTTTTTAATATAAATGGCATGACTGGGGACAGTAAGGTCAGTTATGTATTTATTTCTTATCTTTTATTGTGTATGACAGTTACCTCTTCAGCTTACCATGCTGTACTTGTAGGAACAAAGACCTTCTGACATGACAGATATTCTCTGATCTCTACAGATAACCACTTTTGCATTTCAATTTATCTGTTGGACCAGACATCCAAACGTAGTGTTATCAAGAGATGATGAAATCTTGAAAGAAAGCATCTAAAGATCTTGAAGCCCATGCCTCAGTTAGAAACAGTCATGGAATTACCATAAAGTCTGCAGTTCATTTATGTTTTGGGTCAGGAGTCAAGGAGATCTAGCTGAAGCATGGGAAAACGGAAACAACAGAAAAATATTCTTGGAAAATGAGGTCTCTTTCATCATATCAAGGCTTCAGTTTTACAGGAAAGAGAGGAACAATCCAGGAACAAAATTAGAACAGCAACAAAGTTGAGAGCAACTTTCCTATAATAGAGGAATACCTCATGTGTAAACAACCTCCTAATCACTGTGAGACTTACAAACTGTGCAGAGCCTTCCAATGGAGCAGATAAAAAGAGCCAGTGACGGTGACACTTGTTATCCAATGATAGATACATCTGAACAAGTCAAAGAGGAATCAGATGTGCTTTACCCAGTCCAGTAACAAAATGGTGTAGAGGTCATTTGAGGAATTGAAAAAGTCTCCAGGGATATGTAGGGGAGAGGGTCTGGAAGAAGCCCAAAAGACATTCCAGGAGATTCAAGAGGAGAGAATTAAAGAAAGAAAGACCCCAGAACCCTGCATCCAGATGATGCACTCCACAGCTGCACCCACCGTGCTGCCCCATCCATCTCCTGGACTGTACATGCGGAAGTTGTATAATTTGTAAAGATTGCACATTATCTGTAATGAAAACATTTTGTTATCCATTAAGTCTCTGTACTACCAGCTTGGTCTTAAACCATGTGAAAAAATCATCTCACTCACCACTCAGAGAATCTGAGAAAATCATGCAAAAGGACACACTGATGGAAAGCGACTGTCAGTTTGTGCTGGAGTGAGGAACATGAACATGAAAGTTTATCCAATCCTGTGTGGAGCTATCATCCTGTATAGCCAAATTGCATTTGATTTATAAAGGTCTTCAAATTCTTGATACTCACTCATGGTAGTAGAAAATTAGGCATTCAAGAACCTGGCCTATCTTTTACTCTTAGTCTGAGTCATCAGACACCTTAGTGAATGCCTATGCCTTTGTAGCAATTAGCTGCAAAACTTTGAGCAGTTTATTAAAAACCAAACCCTTTTATATTAAAAATGTTCTTTAGATCATCTTTGTGATTATTAGAGCATCTGGAAAAAACAAGGAAACTGAATCAATATATGTTTTCCCTAGGTAGTAATAGAATATAACACTGTCTTGCCCTATTAATCTCCTGTCATTTTTAATGAGACTTGCTGATATCCAATAAAAATGTAGGGAAAGGTAGAAATATGAGCACAAGTGCAAATGAGGAAAGATGGATTAATACTGTAAATAACTACATACTGTGAACTTTGAACCCACAACAAGAAAATAAAACAAATCCCTTACAAATCCATCATTACTTCCAACTGGAAGATGATAGGGAATACTCACTTCTAGTTATTTACAACAGAAAATTTTTGTGTGCCAGAAACTTTCCCTGTGTCCAACAGAGCCAATGCCATCTGGCTCCAAGATGGATTCACCACCAGCCAAGGCTGAGCCCATTAGCCATGACTGTAGTGCCTCTGGGGTAATGTATTTAATGAGGGGAAAATACTGTTTTGCAACTACAGCCAGAAAGAGGAGTGAGATTTTGTGAGTGGAATATCTCTGCATAAACCACAGTCAGCGCACAAGGAATTCCAACAGTTGTCCCTGCAGCCTGTGGTGGAGACCATGGTGAAGCAGGCCATAACTCAGAGTCACCATATTGTGGAATTAGAGACAGGTATCCCTCGATCTTTTCTTCTCATCCCATGATTTTTCTGTATTTTTTTGTAATGGTTTAAGAGGTATGGGAATAGCCATGTATCAAAGGTATTTTTCTTAGCCTTCGAATTTTATTCTTAAGAAGATGGAATAGTTTAACATACATATCCAATGTGCTGACTAATTTCCTTATTCATTTGACTATCAAGCAGAAAGTGTTTTAATCTGCTACAGCTTCCCCCCTCACTCCTTCCTCTCTGCTCCCTGCAGCTTAGCATGTAACTGCTTTCTCATTTCTGAAACATAATGGGCTGAAGCAATTTAGGTGGAATATATATATATTTTTCCACAGCTGTAACTGCATTGACTGCCATGGGAAGACTCCAGATAAAAAAATGAGAATAAGAAAGGAAGTTCCTTTGTTAAGTCAGGCATGACTTTGAAATTCCTTGAACTACTAGACTGCATCCCTTTTTATTCATGTAGTACAAAACAAATGGAGATGCTTACAGAACTGGAATTAAATGTCACAGATTTAAACCTGTTTAGATAGAGTAAGACAGAATATCAGAGTTAAAGTAATTAAAGTCACTGTAGTTTCTTGGTTTTGATACGAAATGGATTCAGCATCATGTTTAGTAGTTTTTAACATGACTTTAAATTTAAGTTATAACTTCTTGTTCTTGAATATCTTCCTTTCAAGTATATGTCAGGCTGTATACTCTTATTATAGAAATGAAAGGCTAAGGAAAAAATACAAGCATATATGAAAAGCAAAAAAAGAATTCTGCTAGATCAAAGGTAATAAAAGAAAAATCTATAAATATATGAAGGCCAAAATAATCTTTCTTTAAGTGGCTTGTAGGAAAAGTATTTTAACAAGTATGAACATGACAGTTCTAGACTGATCATTTCTCTGGCATGACCTGTCAGCATCTTGCATTCACTGGTACAGAAACTTCTCACAGCATCACACACTCCTTCCGGCTGGAATGACCTTTAGAGGTCATCTGGTCCAACCTCCTGCCCAGAGCAGGTCCAATTATGATGGGCTGCTCAGGAATTAGTTCAATCAAGTTTTGAACATCTTCAAGTGCAGAGATCCTACAGCCGCTTTGAGTCCCTCCTTGAGTATTTAACCACTGTCATGGTAAAACTTTTTTGGTTTATATCTAATGGAAACTGCTCTTTTCCTTTCTGAGAAGAATCGGTCTGGTTCTTGTTTACTGTCCTCCATTACATAGCCAGTTATACATGCTTAACTACCTGCAGGCTAGACATGTTTTTTGACAAAATATAGATAATCAGATGGGGGTAAAACCTAGATATAAGATTCTCAGTGGGGTGGAGCCTGGGACTGCTACTAATCCTAACTTAGGTGGTAAATCCGGAAGTCTTAATCTCATTTACTTTTAAATCTTAGACTTTTAAAGGTCTTAATCTCTGTTACTTGTAAATTAAACATAATTGAGGTTATAGCTTCAGTAGGTTGCAGACAATCAATATTTAACTAATTTTAGAAGACATATGTAGGTCAGTTAAAAGATCGAAAAAAAAAACAGCCTATGCTTAAGTAAAGCCATTTGGCCTAAATATCTGAACCATGCCATAACTAATTCAGAAAGTTGTTAACTGCTTCACAACTGTTGGAACTGCACAACTCACAGCTCAGACTGAAAGACCTGACACCATAAACATTTTGAGTTATAGGCTGATAAATATAAAGAGTAATGGGTAGGGTTATCCAACAGACCTTCCATGAATGAGTGATCAGTATTTGCATTAGAACCAAGATGAAATGCCAAAGTGCCACATTTTAGTTCAATGATATACATATCTCAGGAGATTTTTATTTAATATACCACATCTATAAGACTTTGCACTTTATTTCACAAGAAATAAGAAATGGGTATCAAATTAAATCAGAGTCACAAAAGAATCAATGGCCAATATGATGAAAATAAGGTTGTGTTTCAGTCATTATGGTTGTCAAAATCCTTCTTTGTATTCTGCATTGAGGATGGCTTCCGGGAAAATGAAGGAAGATTTGAAGCATTCATCACAACTCACAGTTATTTCAGTTCTTCACTTCATGGCTCAAAATGTTAACAAATTATGAAAACATTTTTGGTAAAAATTTTAGATCTTAAAATGCATTCAAACATATGGTCTCCTTAAGAGGCCTTCAGCACTTTTCCTAATATATCTTCTGTCAGGTTTCCTGTATTGAACTTCCAAATCCAACTCATGGAAACTGGATAGTCAAATTAAAAAAAAAAAAAAAAAAAAAGTGTTTAGAAAGTATGTTGGGTCAGGAGAAAAAAAAAAAACTTTTTTTTTCCCCCCAAAAATGAAATATTATTTTTTCAATAATGTATGAAGCATCTACCTACAACAGATGAGGCATAACATGCCTAATGGACCAGAACTGACATCTAACAGACTAGTGTTTCTCAACTTATATTAATGTGCAAATATATCTCAGAAGGAAATTTTCCCTTCTAAAATTTAATCTACCACGATAGAAGTGAACAGGTTGCATGAAAATAAAACAGGAATGTAGAAGGATTCAGAACCTTTAAACATAATATAATTTTTAAGTGTCCAGGATAAAGACCTATCATGAGTTGAATCTGGTCACACGTCATTTCAAAGTTTTGAATTAACCCTTTTCTAAATCTTCAAGTGTATGCAATCATTTAAATGTAAGGTTGTTAATTAGCAGATTAGAAGAAGTCTAGAAATAGCTGGAATTAATTTAATGAATGACAGCCAATTAACTGTTTTTTTATTAGAAAGAAGGGGGTAGCAGCAGTCAAGAAATGTTCTTGTCACTTATTGCTAAATCTGAAATAAGAAATGCAAAAAAAGTCTAAGAAACCCATGTAACTCATCTGAGAGAAGGCAATATGTAGTAACCCTTATTCTAAAGAACCTGGTATTTAAAGGCATCTATTAAAAATTTTTAGAACAGAAAAGGTTAAGACCTTTAAGGTATTTCCTAGTAATTTAAGGTTATCTTTCCTTTGTAAGGTTCTTTTACTAACCTGTAAGCTTTTTCTTGTACATCATTAATACAAATAATTTACATTCTTAAAGGCCGTTGTTTGTAAAGCAAGTAAGTATTTTATTTTGAATATAGAATGGTCACATGAAAATTCAAAACATATGGAGCCTTAATGGGCAAGAATGACAGCATTCCTATTTCCTTCTATGAGGCCATAAATTCATCTCAAAGGACTGTAGGAGAGTTTCCTTTACTTTCTTTTTTCCAAGTTTGACATGTTTTAATAGAAAACCTATAATTAATATTATAATAAAATGATAAGTAATTAATTGTATTAAAGTGGTATGAGCAGTAATTTTGAGTGATGTGCAAGCATTACTCTGCTACTGCTATCAGCTCAGTGATTTTATGATTCCTGTCAGCAATGGATTATAAAACAAAAGAGATAAAGAGAACCAGGAATATTTCTCCTTTGTTAAAGCTGAGAAAGGGCTAGTTCAAAGAGGCAGGTAATTTAGTGGGTTTGAAAGACATGCTAAAACTAATTATGATGTTCTTATCAATCCTTATTCTTTTAAAATTTCTTTATAATCTGAGTAGCTCTGTTTCTTTTGGAAACCTTTCAGCAATTCTTTGAGATCAATCACTGTAAAGAGAAAAAAACAACAAATCACACATCCAAAACCGAAAAACCAACCAACCAAAACACCAAACTAACTGACAGCCAGAATGCAGTTGTATTGATTCAGTAGTGTTAAACCCAGTATCACAGAAAATATGCCCTCATGAAGAACAACTAAGAGATATTAACCAAGGATTCATCAGCTATAGAATCCCACTTGTCCTTAAGAAGATCCCACTATCACTTACCAGAAGTAGTACTCAACAGGAGACCCAGGCCCTGAAAGGCACAAAATGAGAAATGCTGAAACAGAAACATTGATTAACCTTTCTCGCAAAGAAAAAGAAGCAAGAACAACTAGTGACTTGATTTTTTTTTTTGTTAGGCACCATCATCAAATAAACTGCAGCTGCCAACACCTAATAGGTGTTTTGCAGCAGCTGTAGAAACCATTCCTTGCATTTTATTTATTATTAAATAAAGCATTGTAAGAGAAGCATGGTCATCAGAATGAAGGCTGTGGGAATTTCAAGTCTAAAGAGATACTAATCTGAAGTCATAATTAAGACTTTTGGCAGAAGAAGTAGGCAAGGCTACTGACAAAACAAGTAACATTAATGTAGTTTAATTTAATGATCTAGCTACTTTAATCAATGAAACTAGAGAGTATTTGTAGAGGTAATACCTTTAGATAATGCCTCAAGTCTTTCAAATATTGTTTGCTGTGTTCTGAGTTCTAGCATCTGAGTAAGCCTAGAAGAACCTGTCAAAATTATATAGGGGCTTTATTAAGACATACTGTGGTTGGTTGATCTTGCCTGGCTGCCACATGCCCAGTAAGCCACTCTATCACTCCCATCTTCAACCAGAGAAGAGGAAGAACATATGACAAAAGGCTCATGGATTGAGATAAGGACAGGGGGAGATCACTCAGCAGTTAATGCCACAGGCAAAACAGACTCCACTTAGGGAAATAATTTGATCAAATTTAATCAAATCAGAGTATGGTAACTGGAAATAAAACCAAATTTTAAAATAACTTAACCCCCACACCTTACTTTTTCCCAGCATCAGCTTCACTGACAACTTCTTTACCTTCTACCCCTCAGCAATGCAGGGGGACATGGAATGGGTGTTGTGTTCAGTTCCTCACACGTTGCCCCAGCTACTTCTTTCCCACCAGAGAACTTCTCACACTCCTGCTTCAACCTAGTGTCTCTCCCACAAGAGACAGTCCTCCACAAACTTCTCCAAAATGAGTTTGTCCCACAGGCTGCAGTTCTTCATGAGCTGCTCCAGCATGGGTCTCTCCCTTAGGGTGCATTCTTCAGGAACACAATGCTTTAGCAGGGATCCGCTGTGAGGTAACGGCTCCTGCCAGCAAACCTGCTCCAGCATGGGCTCCTGTGTCTATGGGGTCACGGCTCCTGCCAGGAGCCTGCTGGCTCTGTGGAGACTCCACAAGGGGTCACAACCTCCTTTGGGCATACCCCTGATCCTGTATGCAGTCAGAGTGGTGTCCCTCAGGGGTCAGTGTTGGGACCAGTCTTGTTCAACATCCTCGTCAGTGACATGGACAGTGGGATTTAGTGCACCCTCAGCAAGTTTGCTGATGACATCAAGCTGTGTGGTTCAGTTGATAAGCTGGAGGGAAGGAATGCCATCCAGAGGGAATGGCGAATGAAGTTGCTAAGCCACTGTCCATGATATTTGAAAAATCATGGCAGGCAGGTGAAGTTCCTGACAACCGGAAAAAGGGAAATATAACCGCCATTTTCAAGAAGGGGAAAACGGATGACCTGGGAATTACTACTAGTCAGCCTCACCTCTGTGCCTGGCAAAATCTTGGAGCAGATTCTCCTGGGAGACATGCTAAGGCACATGAAAAACAACAAGGTAGTTGGTAACAGCCAGCGTGACCTCACTAAGGGGAAATCCTGCCTGAGCAATTTGGCCACCTTCTATGCTGGGGCTATGGAACTGATGGACAGGGGTAGAGCCATTGACGTCATCTACCTGGACTTGTACAAAGCGTTTGACACTGTCCTGCAAGACATCCTTGTCTCTAAATTGGAGAGACATCAATTTGATAGGTGGACCACTCAGTGGATAAAGAACTGGCTGGATGGCCGCATGCAAAGAGTTGTGCTCAATGGCTCAATGTCCAGCTGGAGACAAGTAACAAGTGGAGTCCCTCAGGGATCAATGTTGCGACAGGTCTTGTTCAACATCTATGTCGGTGACATGAACAGTAGGATTGAGTGTGCCCTCAAAAAGTTTGCTGATGGCACCAAGCTGTGTGGTTTGGTTGGTATGCTGGAGGGAAGGAATGCCATCCAGAAGGGCCTTGACACGCTTGTAAGGTGGGCTGATGCCAACCTGATGGAGTTTAACCATGACAAGTGCAAGGTCCTCCACATGGGTCGGAGCAATCCCAGGCAGAGCTACAGGTTGAGCAGAGAAGAGATTCAGAGCAGTCCTTTGGAGAAGGACTTGGGGGTGTTACTCAATGAAAAAACGACCATGAGCCAGCAGTGTGCACTTGCAGCCCAGAAAGCCAACCATATCCTCGGCTGCATCGAAAGGAGTGTGACCAGCAGGTTGAAGGAAGTGATCCTGCCATTCTACTCTGCTCTTGTGAGACCTCACTTAGAGTACTATGTGCAGTTCTGGTGTCCTCAACATCAAAAGGACATGGAACTCTTGGAACAAGTGCAGAGGAGGGCCACGAGGATGATCAGGGGACGGGAGCACCTCCTGTATGAAGATAAGCTGAGAGAGTTGGGGCTGTTCAGCGTGGAGAAGAGAAGGCTGTGTGGAGACCTCATAGGAGCCTTCCAGTATCTGAAGGGGGCCTATAGGGATGCTGGGGATGGACTCTTCATTGGGGACTGTAGTGAGAGGACAAGGGGTAATGGGTTCAAACTTTAACAGGGGAAGTTTAGATTGGATATAAGGAGGAAGTTCTGTACTGTAAGGATGTCGAGGCACTGGAATGGGTTACCCAGGGAAGTTGTGAATGCTCCATCGCTGGCGGTGTTCAAGTCCGGGTTGGACATAGCCTTGCGTGGGATGGTTTAGTGTGAGGTGTCCCTGCCCATGGCAGGGGCTTTGGAGCTAGATGATCTTAAGGTCCTTTACATCTCTAACTATTCTATGATTCTATTCTATGATTCTATGATTCATAGGCTTCAGGTGGATATCTGCACCACCCTGGGCCTCCATGGGCTGCAAGTGGATATTTACTCCCCTGTGGACCTCCATGGGCTGTGGGGGCACAGCCTGCCTCACCATGGTCTTCACTAAAGGCTTCAAGGGTCAGACATGTCTGTGTCTGCACAGTTGTTTTTCTCGCATATCCTCATTTCTTTCTCCTACCTGCCATTGCTCCTATGCAATAACTTTTCCCCTTTTATATCCATGTTATCCCAGACGTGCTACTGCTGTGGTTGATGGGCTCAGCCTCGGCCAGTGACCGGTCTGTCTTGGAGCCAGCTGGTATTGGTTCCCTCAGACATGGGACAGATTTCTCACAGAAGCTGTCCCTGTAGACCCCTGCTACAATAACCTTGGCATACAAAGTCAGTACACACTTCTACTGCATTTTCTGTTTGAATGGATAAGCAGAGGTGACACATTGAAAAATAATTAAGATCTATGTGGAACTCTTTTACCTCCTGGTAGTGAGAAATGCTGAAGGGGTTGTTGCGTGTATTTGGGCAGTTATTTCTGTTTCCATGGGATGTTGGCTGATCTCCTTCATGGATGGCATGTGGGCCGGTGTACTTTGTGAAGGATATTTTTTCACTTGTATGAATAGTGTGTATCTATATAGCTACCCACAGAGAAAACTCCTCGGTAACAATATAGGAGGTCAATTTCACTTAACCCTCAGTTCTTAAGAAAGTGTCTTAAATTTAGAGTTTGGTGTAAGGGTAATTTCTTATCCTCTTGATGAGCCTATACTTATAAAGACCTTATGAGCTGCTGTACAAAAAAGACGGTGTTGCTATAGGCTTGCTGTAGAGGTATTTATTTCATCAGGTTCTAATGCAAGGATTGTTTCTGTTTAATTATTAAATATTATATATGTATTTACTTAGAGATACCACATGCTTGCACGTTTTATCTCAGATTGGATTTAAGGAATCAAAATATTGGGCTGGAATAATGCAAGGCAGGTACACAATTGTAGCTGCATAAGGGGAAAAAACCCCTTTCCATTCAATTAACATGCATGTGTTACATCATAGCTTTTAAGTAATAAATTTCCACTTTCCAATTCTTATTATGCACTAACATAATTTTTTAAATATGAATTTCATTATATTTTTCTTCTACCTGTAATTTTTCTTATCTATGTTACATTCTTTCCTTTCAATTCTCACTAATACTGTCAATGATTCCCAATTTAATATAATTCAAATTTTTCATTATTTACACTTCTATCACCTGCCCTCAGTTTGATGCCGATCCTTTTGTTAGATGTATGTCTGTTACTCTAGCTGCATGCACATGTGCTAGTAAGAAGGACACTAATTATTTTTTAATTAATTTTGGCAGAAAGGATTTTTACTCTAATTCAATAAAGCAGTTAATCTTGTGCAATGTGGATCCATCACTCAAGGGAGATCTTCCCAATGAGGAAGTGTTGTACAAAGAAGTGGCAAGTCCTGCTCTGGTACAATCTGTAATTCCCTGTTTAGGAAAGACAGAAGCAGAAGCTGGAGGAGTAAATATCCCAACTATTTGGGGTTAGCAAAGATAACGTGGCTTGTTTGGCTAACAGAGCAGAAGCTCTGCGTAGATAGCCCGGGTAAAGCTTGGGTTGGAGCTCAGCTTTGTAACTGAAGACCAATAAAAAAGAAAATAGCTCAGTAGTAATTATAGATAAAATTAGAATGGAAGTTTGAAAATTTTTTTGAGTAGTTCAGAAACTGGAAAATTGTGATCAGTTTAAAAAATATTTCTATTTATAGCAGCAGGAAATTAGGCTATAGAGGGCCCTTCCAGTCAATGTCATACGCTTTTATGTTTTTAAGTTTATTCCTGACAATCTCAAAGACATTATTGAATAAAAGCAAATACAGTTTTTCATAATTTGTGAGGCTGTGCTGATTGCAATACTGTTATGGTTATTACCTTATTCTATTTTCCACTTATCTGTTATTGGACTCCATCAGATTTTGGGGTAGGTAGATGTTTGGCCTGACATATAGAAGCACTTTTAATTCTTGAAAATAGCGAGAATGATACCTGTAATTTTTAAAGTATTATCACAGTTGGTGGCTAAGAAATCAGTGACGCATGCAGGACAGCACTTTCTTACATAGCAGAACTAATATTGACCTTGCTATTACCTCTTTTCTGAACATGGATTCTCTGATAACTAACGCAGAGAGCCAACCTTTAATCTTTTCTTTGTTAGACCTTGCAATTTTCATTGAAAAGGTAGAAATTTCATTTATTTAGAAACCTCTATGTATTAAATTGAGTGGATTTGAAAATACTGAGTTCAAAAATTATTGGAAAGAAAATTAGTTACACCTATGTGACTGCAGTGCAATAAAACACTCTCTCCCTAAAGCTACTAGGCTAAAGAGAATACTCTTCACAGGAAATTTTGTAGTCTGAAGTTAAAGATATGCACAAAAAACTAATACAACTAAAGAGCAGAAAAAGCAAAGGCATAAACTATATAAAGAAGCTAATTTTGATACACAAATCAGTCACACAGCCCTTGTTATGTACTTTATAATCAGCAAATGTTGGGTTTCAGGTGTTTAAATAAATGTCTCTGAAAGAAGCCTGCACTCATTGTAGTCTTTTTCTGTTAGTCACATAAAAGAATAACACCAAGCAACTGTAGTTTACGGTCCTCATAACTAAAGTTCCATTCTGATAAGTACAATAATTCATAAAATAGAGCTATCAAAAATAGGATTTCTGGTTGCATCTTTAATCTTCTGAAAATACAATATTTATTGCAAATACAATATATGGAAGATGATTTACCTTTCTTCATTATTGTGCTTACAATAAAAAAAGAATACAATAATTCAATGAATATCTATTAGTTCAGGTTAGCAAAAAAATCCATAATTATTTGAACATGATAATAAAATGAAAAATGAGAGTGTTTGGTAATGGATTATTACATTTTATGGCAATACATTTATTTCACATAATTCAAATTGTTTCATCCTGCTGTTTGTAAGACCCCCCCATAGTATGTAGCTACTAATTTTAAGGTAGAGGCAGGTCCAGATAATCAGTTTAACAATACAACAACAAGAAATAAGAATTTGCTTGTGTTTAATGGGTCTACAGTCAGGACAGACTAAGTAGACATGTTAATCCAACTAATGTTAAGAGTGTAGAGTCATAGAATCATAGAATAGTTAGGGTTGGAAAGGACTTGAAGATCAACTAGTTCCAATACCACTGCCAAGGACAGGGACACCTCGCACCAAACCATGTCATCCAAGGCTTTGTCCAACCTGGCCTTGAATGCTGCCAGGGATGGAGCATTCGCAGCTTCCCTCAGCAACCCATTCCAGTGCCTCAACACCCTAACAGTAAAGAACTTCTTCCTTATATCCAATCTAAACTTCCCCTGTCTAAGTTTTAACCTGTTACCCTTTGTCCTATCATTACAGTCCCTAATGATAGTCCCTCCCCAGCATCCCTATAGGCCCCCTTCAGATACTGGAAGGCTCCTATGAGGTCTCCACACAGCCTTCTCTTCTCCATGCTGAACAGCCCCAATTTTCTCAGCCTGTCTTCATACAGGAGGTGCTCCAATCCCCTTATCGTAGCCCTCCTCTGGACTTGTTCCAACAGTTCCGTGTCCTTTTTATGTTGAGGGCACCAGAACTGTACACAATACTCCAAGTGATGTGTCATTGTACACTATCTGAAAGCAAAAAGGGTTATTTTATCCAGCCTCAGATTCAAACTGATCCCAAATTTCAGTCTCTTTCTATAGGTATTTTTTAAAACCAGGGGGCACTGAATCAACATTAGTGTAAGCACAAATTACGTCAGTAAACCCAATCAAATTGCACCTTCATAAGGAGTTTGCTTTTGTACAGTTTCCCACCACAATATCTGAAGCACTGTCTCTAGGATAATTGACTGATGGCAGAAACCAGTTGCTTGCTACCACTTTGAGTCAGATGTTTATAGCTTTCTTGAGATACTGCCCAGCAGGTAAATGCAACTTCCCTCTTCAGGGACAATACAGTGTCTACAGCCTGTAAACTCTCCAGAATGAGTCAGAGGAAGAAAATAGAAAACAGAAGTATTGACTTTTTCTAATTTCAGAAGATGACATTAATACCATCTCCTCATACAAGCTCTGTTGAGTAAAATGCTGGAACTCTATACCAGGTTTTGGACTGAAAGACTCAACAACTGACTTCAGCCATCAGCTTTCAGCAGGTGTGCTTATGGAAGCAATGCAAATGACGATTGTCAAATGAGTTAAGGACTCAACTCAGGTTTAGCCAGCGTCTTTGATCTCTTTGGCTTCTTCATAGGCATTTAGGGAAAAAAAAAAAAAAAAAAAAAAAGAAGGAGGGCTGGAAAGATCCAGAATTACTCTGTCACTCTTACTCTAAAAGTATTTATGTGTTCATTAACTTGCATGTTTTCAAGTAGCAGGTAAAATCATTTGTCATTCCTCTGAGAAGTATAGAGTAGCAGTATTTCATTTCGCTAGCACCCTGTCCATTCTGCTTGGGTTGAATTACTTCAGTTTGGATAAATGTTTACAGTTGTCTTTCAGGAAGAAAAAGACACTTGAATTATCTAGCATGACCTGTGCTTTTGTTATAGTGACATGGTTAATGTACACAGTTAATATTTCTTCTGTTCCTGTAGGTCTTCCATTGTGGTGACTGGCAAACAGGATAGATGAAGAAATTGGGCTTTGGTCTGATCCTGTGACCAGTGTTGGAGTTCTTAGGAGCAACCTTTTTGCTGTGAGAATAGTAATACTATCAAACACTGAATAAAAAAAGGAACTGGATTCAAGGAGTCCAGGTATGAGCCTGGATTAATGGTACTATCAAAGCTGAGAATCTAAAGGTCATTCTATTTCATAACTTGATCCCAGAAGCCATATTCTTGGTCGTAACATGAGACTTCTTTATGTAGAATAAAAATATATTTATTTCAAGACTATTTCAATAGACTATTAAAATATTTCATAGAATCATAGAATATCTTCAGTGACTATATCAGTGAAAAAGCTCAGTGCCCTGGACTTCAAGGGAGCAGACTTTGGTCTCTTCAGGAACCTGCTGACTAAGATTCCATGAGATATAGCCCTAGAGGGCAGGGGGCCCAAAGACTGTTGGTTGATATTCAAGGATTACCTGCTACAAGCTCAGGAGTGTTGCGTCCCAACTAGAAGGAAGTGCAGCAGGAGGGCCAGGAGACCTCCTTGGATGGAGAAGAAGCTGCAGAGGAAACTTCGAAGGAAAAAAGAGTCTTATAAAATGTGGAAACAAAGACAGGCAGACTGGGAAGAATACAGGGATGTTGTCTGGGAAGCTAGGGACCAGGCAAGGAAAGCTAAGGCCCACTTAGAATCAAACTTGGCTGGGGATGTGAAAGATAACAGGAAGAGATCCTATAGGTACATTACAAATAAAAGACAGACTAGGGACAATGTGGGCCATCTCTGGAAGCTATCAGGAGGACTGGCTATCCTGGATTTGGAGAAGACTGAGGTTCTTTGACTCAGCCCTCAGTGGCAAACGTCCTGACCATGCCACCCAAGTCTTGGAAGGCAGAAGCAGGGACTGTGAGAATGAAGACCTAGGCCCACTGTAGAAGAGGATTTGGTTCGAGACCACCTTAAGAATTTGAACATGCACAAGTCCATGGGACCTGATGAAATCCATGTGCAGGTCCTGAAGGAGCTGGCAAATGAAGTTGCTAAGCCACTGTCCATCATTTTTGAAAAATCATGGCAGTCAGGGGAAGTTCCCGATGACAGGAAAAAAGGGAAATATAACCCCTATTTTCAAGAAGGGGAAAATGGATGAGCTGGGGGAATTGCAAACTAGTCAGTCTTTAATCTGTGCCTGGCAAAATTTGGAGCAGATTCTCCTGGAAGACGTGCTAAGGCATATGAAAAGCAACAAGGTGGTGGGTGACAGCCAGCATGGCGTCGCCAAGAGGAAATAATGCCTGAGCAAATTGGTCACCTTCTATGCTGGGGCTAAGGAACTGATGGACAGGGGTAGAGCAGTTGATGTCATCTACCTGGACTTGTGCAAAGCGTTTGACACTGTCCCACATGACTTCCTTGTCTCTAAATTGGAGAGACATCAATTTGATAGGTGGACCACTCAGTAGATAAAGAACTGGCTGGATGGCCTCATGCAAAGAATTGTGGTCAGTGGCTCAATGTCCAACTGGAGACCAGTAAAGAGTGGTGTCCCTCAGGGGTCAGTGTTGGGACCGGTCTTGTTCAACATCTTTGTCGGAGACATGTACAGTAGGATTGAATGTGCCCTCAAAAAGTTTGCTGATGGCAGCAAGCTGTGTGGTTTGATTGATATGCTGGAGGGAAGGAATGCCATCCTGAGGGACCTTGACAGGCTTGTGATCTGGGCTGATGCCAACCTGATGAAGTTTAACCATGTCTAGTGCAAGGTCCTCCACGTGGGTCGGAGCAATCCCAGGCAGAGCTACAGGTTGAGCAGAGAAGAGATTCAGAGCAGTCCTTTGGAGAAGGACATGTGGGTGTTGCTCGATGAGAAAGTGAACATGAGCTGGCGGTGTGCGCTTGCAGCCCAGAAAGCCAACCTCATCCTGGGCTGCATCAAAAAGAGTGTGACCAGCAGGTCGAGGGAGGTGATCCTGCCCCTCTACTCTGCTCTTGTGAGACCTCACCTGGAGTATTGTGTGCAGTTCTGATATCTTCAACATAAAAAGGACATGGAACTGTTGGAACAGGTGCAGAGGAGGGCCACGAGGATGATCAGGGGACTGGAGCACCTCCTGTATGAAAATAGGCTGAGAAAGTTGGGGCTGCTCAGCCTGGAGAACAGAAGGCTGTATGGAGACCTCATGGCAGCCTTCCAGTATCTGAAGGGGGCCTATAGGGATGCTGGGGAGGGACTCTTCATTAGGGACTGTGATGATAGGACAAGGGGTAATGGGTTCAAACTTACACAGGGAAGTTTAGATTGGATATGAGGAAGAAATTCTTTACTGGGAGGGTGGTGAGGCACTGGAATGGGTTGCTGAGGGATGCTGTGAATGCTCCATCGCTGTCAGTGTTCAAGTCCGGGTTGGACATAGCCTTGCGTGGGATGGTCTAGTGTGAGGTGTCCCTGTCCATGGGAGGTGTGTTGCAACTAGTTGATCTTAAGGTCCTTTCCAACCCTAACTCTTCTATGGCCCTGTGATCCTGAGTTGGAAGAGACCCATAAGGATTATCTATTCCAACTCTTTATTATTACATTTTCCCTAGCTCCATTATTATTATAACCATCCCTTACACCCACATCCTTGTCCCCACTATTTGAGGAAGAAATTACCTGAGTTTAACTTTTCCTACAGTCTTTTTCTCTTCTTTCTTTTTCCACATGTTTGAAATCACAGCTGCTGCCTGATATAATTATTTTAATTGTTTGCATGCTATAAAACTGTTAAAAGCAATTTTAATTTTAACAGTAAATAGGTTTTATTGCTTATAGCATTAGATGCAATGGGTGGTTAAAAATATATTTGATTCTGAACTATTATTTCTCCTGTATCCACTCTGTAATCAATGAAGTGATAGTATTTTACCCTCAGGAAAAAAAAAAAAAGAAATTCTAATGGAAGCAATTAAAATATATGAATAATACTGACACCTCTTTATTATCTTTTAGGTACATTTGGAGTTACCCAACACATTAAGAGGTAATGATGCAGTTACAGTTATTTTCCAGTTGACATGATTATTTCTGTGGCCCAGCCACATTTATCTTGTGCTTTGAAGCCCTTCACACTTAGTTATTTGTTTTAGGAAATAAAGTAAATACATATATGAAATGACCTCATCCCTAATTTTGAAAGACATGGGTAAGAATGACATTCCCGTCGTCTACAGCACTAGTCTAAGTTATATGAGTGCTGTGTTCCTTATATTTTTGAGTTTAAGACTGGAATGGTGTAATGAACAGACATTTAGGGCTACAAAACCAGAAGTGTTACACAACAGCAAGACATGTAACCCTTGCGTTAGATACTTATATCCATGTTTACACCCTCAAAATGTCCCATGCTTCCTACTCTGATCAGGATACCTTGAAAGAAGCTGAGTCTTGTGATGCTGACGTCTTCATCTGAGCTTGGGTTTTCAGCTTCTGGGGTATTTCTCTTGTCTGAAGAGAGACTCCATACTAAGCCCTTTCTAGAAATGTAAATCCTGTCAGGAATCTATTAATATCTTGAAAGGACCCCTGAAAAAGCAAATACATATCTGTGGTGTGCAAGAAAAAGTTCCAAATTGCTTGAGCATGCTTTTTAGACCAACAGTCAATGAAACATAGAGGAGTTATGAAGTGTTGCAACTCACAATATTAATAAAAATAAACTGGTATTCTGTACCAGATTTAACGATGTGTCTGAAACAGCAGAGTAGACTTAACTAAAGAGGACCTGACATTCCTGTCTTCCTGATAATTCTTAAATGCTAAGTCTGGAAAGCTTCTGTGTAAAGCCTACGCTATTTATTTACTAGAACTGGGAGCTTTGGCATGGACCAAAATACAACCATTATTTCAAGCATCCAGGATAAAAGTGTTTGTGTAGCCAAATTAAAATACAAAAGTTCAAATATGGCTTTAAATTGTATATTTAAAGTTATGTTGTTTGTAATAGTAGTGAGATGAGAGACTCTGCTTGAAGAACACCAAAGGACTGCCTATTAAGAAAAAATGCTAGCATTTTTACTTAAGAAAACAAATTGCTAGCATTAAAAATTCTTTTTATGATGATATATACTGTCTGCATGATTTTCCATACACCTTAAGTACTTGTCCTAGTGAGAAACAATGCCTCCTCTCAAAAAGGTGACTAGAGCCCATTAACATATACCATGATTCTGTATGCTGGAAGTCATTAAAGTCTCCCACCTATTAAAAGCAGGAACTGGGTAATAACACTGCTTCATCTAGTTTAAGTGTTGTGCTGCATATTGTATTGTTATTCATTGTGAATATGACCCTTTTATGCACTAGATAGCTATGTGTATTTTTAAGCATTCAGCAGCTATCATCATGTAATTTATTTTATTCACCTCTTTATTGTTATTTGTTTCACCTGCATAAAATGTGCTTTTATTTTGCTCAAATATTTACCATGTTAGCCTGATTGGCCTATATTACCAATTGTTTATTCTTTGATCATGCTGGAACACTGAGCCTTCTGCACTGCCTTCCACGTTATTGATCAGTCAATCAATAAGGAGGTATAGGATTTTTCTTAAATTTTTAATGCTTGAATACTACATTGCATGGCAACTATTGCCCAGCAGTTTGCATTGGACAAAGGAATAACACATTTCTTGTTAAAAGGAAGTGCAAAACAAAGTTTCCCCCAAATGTTATCATCAAGACACTTCATCTAATAAAAGGCTAATAATGTTCGTTTAATAAGTGACATGGAGGAAGTGGCTTACGCAGTTCATAAAATGAAAATTTCTTCATCAGGACGACCAGTTAAACCTGCATGGATGAATAATTCAAAATTCATTAGACAGCTGATCAGATAAATCCAGATGTCAGCAGTTTGGAAAACAGGACATTCACCATCAGTGTAGGAGACTTGAATAATAAATAGGGAGTATCGAAGAACAGAAGACATCAACAAATTAAGCTGATGTCATTGTTAAATCAAGAGGGATGAGAATCATAGACAGATAGGAAGCTTAAGGTTAAAAAATACTTGCTGTTTACCTCTTCAATGGAGTATCCAGAGCCACAACCTTGCGAGGTGTTTGGGGACATCCCAAGCTTCAACTTCAACCAAAATATGTATTCCCTTTTAAATATTTTCCTCAGGAAAAAAAAAAACAACTTTTTCGGTTGCAGTAAGTGACTCATATAAAGAAACTTACTCAGGATGTGCAAAGGCAACTGGGATGCTTTTGGAGAAAACAAGACAAATATGGCACGATATCATCCATACTGGTTACTGGAAACAGCCTGTCTCATTCTAGTCTCTGAACCATGTTTGGGATTGTCCAGCAAAGTGCTAACTGGAACAGGCCAGAATTGCACTTGGTAAAATGCTAATTGTCAACTGATATGCATGGCTGAGGCTAAGGCTTAAGCCATGACTTCGCCTCTTCTACCTTCTTCTCTGACATAGTCAAGAGCTCCTAATGCTCTCTGGAACAATTAAAAAAAGACTTAACAAAAACCTGCCATGCTTCAAGTTCTGAGGTTGTAGATGAACAGGAGTTTGAAGATCACTATTATGAATTCCTATGGATGCTCTTATTAGTACAGAAAACACTTGAAATGAGATGGAATTGATCTGCAATTAGATAACTTAGATAACTTTCTAACTTAGAAATTTGAGGAAGACCAAAGGAAAACTGCTGCTACAGGTCACCTCTAACGTGAGATATGTCAGTCAGGCAGATTTATTTTTTATTCTTTTTTTACCTAAGTAAGAAATGTGAGGATCAGATATGAAGACATCTCACTACTCAGACCACTTCAAGCTGTATTGAGGTTCCTACAACTTATCTGAATATTTTGTTCCATCTTTCCTTTCAGCAGCCAACCTGAACCTTCTCAACTGTCAGTGAAGCTGTCCAGTCAAACACCTTAGGCAAGACTTAGGAAGTATGTCTTTGTAATAAAAATGAGATTCCTCATAATTGAAAAAGATGGCTAGGATTTTTAAAAAGCAAGACAGTAATTGTCATTTTTTTCCTTTTTATATGCTGTGTTTTGCTGACATTTAAGCAATATGGTTTATCATGAGAGGATTCACTTGACTAAATATAGACATGAGTGTTGCACAGGTCGGTTTAAGCAGCTACCTTCATGAATTACAAATAATTGTGAAAAATAAGGAGCTCTAGAAGTCAGTCAGTATTTCACCCCAAATCTCAGCCCCTGTTTCCTTCACCTCTTACCATTTTCCTGTGTCTCTATTCCTCTTAGCTCAAAGTCAGTGTTACATTTCACATAGCTCACCAAAAAGAGAGCACATTTCCCAGGGGAAAAGGAGGGGAAGGAGGAAACAAGCTTCCCATACATGGGCCAAATCTTTCAGTTTCTCAAGTTTACACCATTTGTGTCAAGCAAATGAACAAATCTGAAATTAAAATAATTCATAGAATCATAGAGTAGTTAGGGTTGGAAAGAACCTTAAGATCATCTAGTTCCAGCCCCCCTGCCAGGGGCACAGACACCTCCCACTAAACCATGCCACCCAAGGCTCTGTCCCATCCAGCCTTGAACACCGCCAGTGATGGAGCATTCACAGCTTCCCTCAGCAACCCATTCCAGTGCCTCACCACCCTCCCAGTAAAGAATTTCTTCCTCATATCCAATCTAAACTTCCCTGTGTGAGTTTGAACCCATTACCCCTTGTCCTATCACTACAGTCTCTAATGAAGAGTCCCTCCCCAGCATCCCTATAGGCCCCCTTCAGATACTGGAAGGCTGCTCTGAAGTTTCCATGCAGCCTTCTCTTCTCCACGCTGAACAGCCCCAACTTTCTCAGCTTATCTTCATACGGGAGGTGCTCCAGTCCCCTGATCATCCTCGTGGCCCTCCTCTGCACTTGTTCAACAGTTCCATGTCCTTTTTATGTTGAAGATATCAGAACTGCACACAATACTCCAGGTGAGGTCTCACAAGAGCAGAGTAGAGGGGCAGGATCACCTTCTTCGACCTGCTGGTCATGTTCCTTTTGATGCAGCCCAGGATGAGGTTGGCTTTCTGGGCTGCAAGCGCACACCGCCAGCTCATGTTCACTTTCTCATCGAGCAACACCCACATGTCCTTCTCCACAGGGCTGCACTGAATCTTTTCTCTGCCCAACCTGTAGCTCTGCCTGGGATTGCTCCGACCCATGTGGAGGACCTTGCACTTGACATGGTTAAACTTCATCAGGTTGGCATCAGCCCAGATCACAAGCCTGTCAAGGTCCCTCAGGATGGCATTCCTTCCCTCCAGCATATCAATCAAACCACACAGCTTGCTGCCATCAGCAAACTTTTTGAGGGCACATTCAATCCTACTGTACATGTCTCCGACAAAGATGTTGAACAAGACCGGTCCCAACACTGACCCCTGAGGGACACCACTCTTTACTGGTCTCCAGTTGGACATTGAGCCACTGACCACAATTCTTTGCATGAGGCCATCCAGCCAGTTCTTTATCTACTGAGTGGTCCACCTATCAAATTGATGTCTCTCCAATTTAGAGACAAGGATGTCATGTGGGACAGTGTCATCTACATGTGGATCAGTGATCCCTGAGGGACACTACTCGCTACTGATCTCCAGCAGGAATTCAAAATTAGTTTATCTTTTTATGCCACTCCCTTCCAGCTTTTCACTGTCTTGTTTTCTGTTTAATTCCGTGTGTTTTCTCTTCCTTCTATAACATCACAATATATTGCCTAGATGTTTTATCTTGGCTTTACATAGTGTTATAATAGAAAATGAAATTCCAAGATATCTGTTGGTGCAAAAAAAAAAAAAAAAAAAAAAAAAGCTCAAATAAATTTTGACAATAGAAAAAGTAAATAAATATTCATGAGCTCTTTAAAATTTGATTTTAAAGGAAGTAAATATAGCACACCGCTTTGGGGAAAATATGCAAATACTAATGAAACAGTTATTAATGCTCTGGTTATATATTCAGATTTTTGTGATTCTCTGTATAAGGAGTTGCACTGAGTTTGTGTTGTTCATGCATAATAAAATCCACATTTCACAGCAGTTGTGGTTTGCTTTTTGAGGGAAGAAAACTACCTCATATTAGTAATGATGAAGAAAGGTGGATGCAGCCTGCACATATCTGCTTAAAACCAAGAAGAATCACGATGAGAAATAAACTTGGTGGTTATTTCTGACCCATCTGCTTCCCATAATATATGCATTTTGCATTTGAAAGAATCTCCCTGGCAGTACTTCTTCTGCCTCAAATGACTGGTCACATCCCATAACCACCCTGCAGCACAGTTTGATGGGGAACACATACAGTCCTTCTATTAGAGGGAAAATGAGTCGGTTCCTGTCATCAGGATGAAGGAGAAAAAGCTCTTAGCGTTGCAGGTTTAACAGAGGAGAAGAAAACGCCAATAGAGCCCCCAGAGCATGGTGGCAGGAGTCAGGGCAAAACACTAGTATGTAAAGTCATGATGCTATGTGAGCAGCCATAGAGCTCTGTGCCATGCACAGGGTCAGGGTGAAGTCTGGACTTTGAGCTAAGCGATGTTTTGCTTCTGTTGTCTAGACAGGCAGTTTCATTTATAAAGTGCAGGCAGATGCATAGAGGATTTTTTATTTTTTCCTATAGATCTGTTTGTATGTTTTTTAGTGATGTACTGCTGAATTTGTACAAACCAGAGCAGCAGGTTACATGTAGTTGTCTAGGTTTAAGCCTCTCTAACTCACGCAGTCTCTCTCTCACTCACTTCCCCTCTTTCTTCCCCCGCTCCCGGAGGGATGGGAAGGAGAATCGAAAAAAATGCAACTCCCACAGGTTGAGATAAGAACAGTTTAGTAACTAAAGTATAACACAAGACCACTACTGCTACCACCAATAATAATAATGACAAGGCAAATACAAGGAAAGTATACAGTAGCTCACCCCTTCTAATACAAAGCCCGACCACGCAGTGCATCCCCCACCCTTCCGGGTCTCTGCTTTCCATCCTGGGCATGACGTGCTGTGGTATGGAATAACCTCTTTGGTCAGTTTGGGTCAGGTGTCCTGTCTCTGCTTCCTCCCAGCTTCCCCTCCTCCATGGCAGAGCATAAAACTCAGAAAGTCCTTGGCCAGACCAAAACATTACCAAGCAGTAACTGAAAACACTGGTGTTATCAGCGCTGTTCCCAGGCCCAAAATCAAAAACACAGCGCTGCACCAGCTACCAAGAAGCAGAAAAATGACTGCTACTGCTGAACCCATGACAGTATCCACCCCTTATTCCATACCATTCATGTCATGCTCAGATCCCACATTTTCATATACCATCACATATATATATATATACATCCACACGCGCACAGAGGGAGAGATCATCCCTTTGTGCATGGACCAATCCCTATAAAGCTGCTGAGTCCATTCGGTCCGTGATGTCCGGCTCCATCTCTTGTAACAGCCTTTCAGAGCAGGAGAGGCTGTGTGCAGTGTTCACACTTATGAATAACCTGGGCAGTAATGTCTATTGCTAAGTCCACCCCTCGATCATGAGTCCATCTGTATGCTGCATCTCTGCCCTGATGGCCTGAGGTGTCATGGGCACACCAGGCTCAAAGTAATTCACCCTTCCCTCCAGCAGTTTCTGCAGCTTGACATTGCGGACTCCATAAGCTGCCTTCCTTCTGTGATGCTTCCAAAGCACTGGAGGGGTGCAGTGGACTAGATACTCGCCCATACTGTCCCACACACCCTGCCACTCATGGCTGTCCATGCTTGGGAAAATATCTTGGTCATCCTATATTGTAGTCTAACCCCAGACAAGGCGCACGCCCCACTCTGCTTAACTCTGGGGACCAGACAAAATGGCCAAGGGTAAAACACACTGTGTATGCATGCCACCATGCTGATCCCCATCACAATCAGCAGGCAGGTCTCAAGGGTACCCAAAGGCCATTCAAACCCTTCAGAACTCTCAAATGATGCTGCTGTACTTGTCGCTGTGGCTGGTGTAGCTGCTGTGCTTGCCGGCTCTCTCACCAGCAGCTGCTCTTTGTCTGAGTCCAGATCTTCCTCCTCTGCCTTGCTGGGAAGTGCTGCGTGGTCTCCTGCATCCTCCTGGGGCTCTAGCTCACGGGGCTCTGCAGGCGGCTGCCTGGGAATACTCTTGACCGCTGCGGGGCTGGGCTCGGTCACAGGGCTCGGCTTTTCCACCGCCCCCTCCTGCTGCTCGGAAGCCACCGGGCTGGGCTCAGTGGGGGGGCTCACCTCCCGGTCCCCAGGTCCGCTCCCCCAGGCCGTTTCGGCAGCTGGCAGCTCCCCAGGCCACCCCCCCTCGGATCCCCACAGCCTCACAAAGACGGAGGCGAAGACGATGGCCAGGACGGTGAAGAGCAGCCGGACTGCCAGGTACACATCCGACCCCCCCTGCTTCCGGAGCCCGCCCGTATTACAAGCCATTCCAACAAAGTACAATGAAACAAGAACCTTAACCCAAAAGCCATATCTGAAAAATGCTGAGATAACAAATACCGGCTGTAAGTAAGGTACAACAGGCTGAAACCATGAACTTAAGTGAATCAAAAGCAACAACTTTGAGAGCCAATAAATCAACATTGTGATGAGTGGCTATTAATCCTGTCATTATCCCAACCCTTTGTGCCCCACGTTGGGCGCCAAAAAGAACTGTCGTGGTTTAAGCCTCTCTAACTCACGCAGTCTCTCTCTCACTCACTTCCCCTCTTCCTTCCCCCGCTCCCGGAGGGATGGGAAGGAGAATCGAAAAAAATGCAACTCCCACAGGTTGAGATAAGAACAATTTAGTAACTAAGGTATAACACAAGACCACCACTGCCACCACCAATAATAATAATGACAAGGCAAACACAAGGAAAGAATACAATCGCTCACCCCTTCTAATACAAAGCCTGACCACGCAGTGCATCCCCCACCCTTCCAGGTCTCTGCTCTCTCTTTTACATCCTGGGCATGACGTGCTGTGGTATGGAATACCTCTTTGGTCAGTTTGGGTCAGGTGTCCTGTCTCTGCTTCCTCTCGGCTTCCCCTCCTCCGTGGCAGAGCATAAAACTCAGAAAGTCCTTGGCCAGACCAAAACATTACCAAGCAGTAACTGAAAACACTGGTGTTATCAGCGCTGTTCCCAGGCCCAAATTCAAAAACACAGCGCTGCACCAGCTACCAAGAAGCAGAAAAATGGCTGCTACTGCTGAACCCATGACAGTAGTCTAGAGATGTTACCTATAACAACTGTGTGCATCTGCCTCAGAAAAGGAGAGGTAGAAGTCCCTTTCTGTAAAGTTAGTTAGGTTCTTAGAGCAAGAAATGAGAGGAGAAAAAAATTATGAGGTTTCTCATAAATATGGAATTGTCTCTGAATAATTATCTTCAGCACAGAGGATTGCAAGAGACGTTTTTATGGCACTGCTCCATGCCTATACACATACATGCTCTTTTAAAGAAATATTGCGAGTCTATTTATTCTGTACTTGTCTGTACCATGTGATAAACACACTGAAATGTGTCAAGGAATATGCACGATCAAAGGCAAAGTTGCCAGAAGAACATAAATTTCCAAATACTGTTCTACAACTTGCTTTCTAGCTAGCCGTCAGCTCATTAGCTGTCAGCTTCATTGCCTAAGAAGCTTTCCATCTGGTCTAGGATGGGAATCTTGGTGCTTTCCATGGAGTCCTATTTCTGAAAGAAAAAAAAGATAGAGCAAAAGTAGACTTGAAGACAAGCAACCCTAAATGTAATTAATACTATAAGATGTTAATAACTTTTAGAGTGATTTTTCTAAAACATGAGAGGGTTTTTTGAAGATGTTTTCCAAGGTTTTTGATAGCCTGTAAAGTTCAGTGCCAAGCAATGAATACAGTTTTGCTTTCAGCAAGAAATTTGGGGTTTACAACAAAGTTAGAAGAAAAACTTGCTCAGTTTGTTGACAACAGTTAGGCAAAATACTTTGAGGAAACCAGACATCACTCCTGGTATATATATGTCATGGCACTGGCATCAAGAAGTATCTGCACACATTTGCCAATCTTTCTTTAAGATTTCAGTGCAGAATGACACCAATACAGTGTTTTTCTCCAGAAGTCCTTGCAACATGATTTAGCTGAAAAATCCCCACCTACACACTACCTTCAAAAAAAGACCTTACTTCATAGTCAACATGTTTTTCTTCTTCATTTTGATTTCCTTCACAATGTTTAGCCAGTACTTCAATAATGGCATGGGATGGAAATTCATCTGTATATGGAGTTCAGAGGCACCTATCCAAACCAAGGCATTTGATGCCAGAAGATAACAGTCATTAAACATGAAGTGAAATCTCTTTAGATGTTACACACATTTCAGAATGCAAGGATTTGATAGAGTATACTTCTAAAGCAGTATCTTCTTCATATAGTGAATTCTAATATGAGTTGTCATGTTATAGCTAGCAATCTAGGTGATTTGTGAATGCATTTTAGGCAACAGAAAAATGCTTTTTTTATATTTAAGGTGTGCAGCTTAGCTTTGCTTTGCAATGAAAGAGGTCTTGGAAAACATTGCTAAGTTGACATGATGATTGATGGCCAAGTCAGATACTACAGTCAGAATGAAAATGAAGTTTCATCATTCCTTTATCCTCATGAAAAATCATAGAATCATAGAATAGTTAGGGTTGGAAAGGACCTGAAGATCATCTAGTTTCACGTATTGTAATATAAATATTATAATGTTGAAGTGATTTCTATTATAAATGCAATTTTCTTTGACAAAAGATGATCAACAAAACTTTTCTTGACAAGAGTCTATCAGAAAATGAGAGCAATAGGTATAAGGGGAGATGTTTCTCTAATGGTAGAAAATTTTGCATGAAGCCCACAAGAATCTATTTTCACCATGATAAATGGCTGGTCAGAAGGTATTTGTGAAAATGCATGCCAAATAATCTAGTAAGCATGCAGATGTTTTTTAAAATCTCACTCTGTTGTACTGAAACCTGCCATAAAGACCAAAGACGTGTTAAAACAGGGCACCCTGTGCTCACATCTTTGATCTCAGGCTGGGAAGTAGAAGAAGCACTAACACATGGTAGGTTTGTTGTGAATACAGCTGGACCTCCTGTTTGACCACCACCCAGTAGATTTGCATGAGTGCAATAAATACAGAGTGAAGATTCATTATAGAAGTACAGCTGTTGCATAGACATTCATGGAAAGTCTCTTTAAAAAAAACATAGATTTATTGGGATTTTGTCATACAGCAATGATACCTTGGGGTATCCAATTTTTCCAACAGGGTGGTTAATCCCTGTCCAGATAGTGACAAGTTTTTTTTAGTGCAAAAGAGTGTTCAAGGGCAGGTTGGACAGGACTTGGTACAACCTGCTCTAGTGGAAGTTGTCCCTGCCTGTGGCAGGGGGTTGTAACTAGATGAGCTTTAAGGTCCCTTCCAATTCAAACCATTCCATGATTCCTTGATCCTTACAACAGCGTCTTCAGCTGAATCAAACATGACACCACAGTTTTCCAAACCTTACATTTGTCCAACAAGACAATAATGCTCTGGGGGTAACCACCCACTCCATCTTCCAATTATGCTGTTTACAAGCTCTTTAATTCTGGACTGTGTGGCTTGAGAAGAAGCCAAGAGGAAGGTGATACCTGCAACCTTTGAAACCTTTGACGGTAAGAACACATGAGGCGGTAGCTTCTGCTACTGATGTTCATAGGCTGTGTGGAAGTAAGGCTGGTAAAGCAGAGATGAAGCCAAATTGATCAGTGATGAACCTAACTAGGTAAGCTACAAGAGGATCTTGTCTTTTGTCTGAGCTACAAGAGGAACAGCAGTTCTTGATAGATGGAATAACATGCAGATCTTCATGAAAAATTCAGGATCTTCAGATTAGCTCTGAATAAGATGTTCCTGTGCTATATATCTCATTCAGGGGAAGTTTTAAACTCTCTGACTTCTCCAGTTCTCCAGTTACCTCTCAGAGGATTCAAGAGATCAGAATCGTCAGAAGAGATGAAGGCTGTCCTCTTACCATGAAGCATATACACAAGTATTTTTATAAACTGTTTCAAACTTTGCCAACAGGCAGCAAGGACCTACTTCAAATATTCTCACACTTAGAACTGACTTCCCATGAGCAAGAGCGAAACAAAACGGAATGTTTTCATCTGCTTAAAATGTGAACTACACAAGCATGGAAGTAATCTGGGTATTTTGGTTGCTTTAGAAAAGCTATATGGAAGTGAAATTATATTTTAAAATATATTTTAAAGTTTGTATGTGTTGTTATTTATGCACTTGGATAGATGTGGCTGTCATAAAATTATCCTGTTTTAGACTACTTCGTTTACTTTAATTAGAAGTGGCACTATCTGATATTTTGGAACATTTTCTGTTGCTGGAGTGCCTCTTGCTTTTGCCTGGTTTGGATTTGTTTTGTTATTTAACAAAAATAAATAACATAGATATGTCAGTTGTATAACCTAAGTTTGCTTATGTATTTTTCTCCTTCTTTTAAACTCCATTATTTATCTTGGCTGCCTTATTCTATTTTACACAATACAATCACCACTATGAGCTATGCCAACTAATCTGCATAAAAAATTCTATTAACTTAAGAGTGTTGAACTAAATTTCTATATAATCTGCTGGGATAGAAATAAAGGAGTCCTTTAAGCTCTACTTGAGGCTTTTTTTTAGTTTAGGTGGGATTTGAACCAGTCCACAACTTCCAGTAGGGAATTAACTAACATCACTGGCTTCTTTTATCATCTCTTCTGGCTGAATCATGTGAAATGCAAAAAGAGATTTAGGGAACGAGCCTTTCTTCTCCTGCCATGAGAGTCTTAGCATGAAGTTATTTACCTTTTGACTGTCCAGGAGTTAGTTCCTTCTGTGTGTTGGCATTTTCCAAAGTAAGGTTTATGAAAAAAGGTCTCCATGTAAAACATTTCTCCAAGATTAGCAAATCATTCAGGAGAGAAGAGAGAAGAAATTGAAACTATACCCATAACATGCATTCTGAATATTTCACATCAGTAAAAACATAGATATAGAATTACTGGGAAAACTTTTTCTTTTCCTTCACCATTTAAGACCAAAACTTCCCAACTGTGTAATGGCAATAACATATCAGCCTGTTTTAACTTTGGATACTTCTTTGTTTATGAAATTGGCTGCTTTCATCTATTGTTGCATAAAAAAATCAGTTCATTTGCACTTGTTCCTTTTTTCTGGAGAAGCATACTGAAGCTGTGGAGTGGGAACTGTGCCAGGGTGATATGGGTACCACTGAATGTCAGATATCACACACATTCTGCAGACCACCCAGGGACCTTTTCAGAGGATTTCAGGTCCCCCTCTAGGAGTAAGGTGGTTGTAAGTGTCTGTCTTTAGAAAAGTGTCAAAAATTTACCCTATTCTATAATGTGATCCCTGGAGTTGCTAGTTACTATGTAAGAGAGTCAGTTAGAAGGTAACCTGATAAGCTACCTTGCATATCCCTTGTAATATGGATGTATGATAATAAAAGTGGATATGTGACAGCTAGAGAATTCTGTTACTGAACAGTTTATCACTTTATGTTCAATATCCGCATGCTTCACTCACATTATGTACCCTTTTGCTTTCCAAGATTAACCAAACAAACAAAACCACAAAACCTCCCTCACTACCTGTTACTTTGACAGTTGTACAGTTCAAGAAAGAACTGATTTATCACCTACTGACTTATGATTTTTGAGGCTATGTGAAAACATTTACTGCATCTAAACAAACTCAGTCCTTGGTTGAACAAGGGAACATGCAACGTGCATGACTGCAACTCAGCATGAAGATTTGGTATGTGCTGTGAAGTACACCGTTATCCAAAATAAACAGCTGGTTCCATTATGAGTTAAGAAAGTGGACAGATAACAAGCCTGCTAGGATAATAAGCACCTATTGACTTTGCATTTAATAATTCAGAAAAGCTAAATGGATTCTTGCTATTCATTCAAGACTTGTTTGATAGCAACAGCTGAAGATTAGTTTCTACTCTAAATTACTGTTAATTGAATCTTGTTCTCTGTGTTTGTTTCTAGCTTTATCTGACTTTTCAGGCTTATCTGCAGCTCTGTAAATATTTTGTGTTCATTCCAGCACAGCCTGAAGAAAATTGATTGTGTTTCCCAAATCCTTTTCCATTACCTATATGTACTACATTTCTTATTCACTGACAATTTAAAGAAATTGGGCTCAAGGTGGAAGTATCAGTGTTTCTGATACACAGACTTGAGGGAGATGGACTAGCTTTAATTTGAAGCCAAATGCCTGGTGCAAAGACACGCAATTCCTGCAGTTGCTCCTGATGCAAATGCAGAATAAAATCTATTCTTTCAGTTCTCAGACATGCAGAACAAGTGCAAAACTTGCAATCTCCTGTCTCAAATAATGGGCTAGGGAGCTGTATTGCTCCACTAATCTCAAATGACATGGGAGACAGAAACTGACAGTTCTTACTCACAAGAGGAAGAAAAAAAGCCCTCTCAGTCTTATTAATAATCTATATCTTCTACAAACCAGCATAGAATTAAAAGGCAGTTTAAGGCAATTAATGTCTGACGTGACTTCTGTGATGTCTTTAACCAGGAAAATCACATAAACACAAAAGTGATGATACTCTCTTCTCATACTTAAAAAGCAGTATTTCCAGCCTTCCAAATCACACTTTATGTTCTTCATCACAGAATTTACCCACATACTGTTTTCAACTTAACATTCTGGCTGTTTCGCAGGCTGCTACGTTGCATCAGTAATTGCTGGGATAGAACATGATGGAGTAATATTCTCCCTTTTAATGGAAACTTGTCAAGTTTTACTAGGAAACAACAGAGAGAGATGATGTAATTCAGTGCCCTGGAATTCATGTCATACTCACTGAAATTTTTTAGCTTTGTAGATGTGCAGGCTTTCATTATAGATTTAAGTCATGTTACTCATGCCTTCTGCTCATCTCTTCAGCTCATCTTTGTGCAGAATACGCTTCAGTGCATTACAGTATTTCTCTGTCTAGAATTTGATTTCAGTGGTGTAGGCATCTGCTCCTTGGCCTGAAGTTGCATCATTCCATGATATCAGAATGATGGAGAGAAAATGACAAACTAATTAAAATAACAAATGTTAACTCATTCCTTGAATCTAGATTTTTTTTTTGCTTGTCTTATTATCTTCTGGTGTCTTTTGCACTTGTGTCGTGGTTTAAGCCTCTCACACAGTTTGCTCACTCACTCCCCCCTCTTTCTTCCCCCCAGCTCCCAGGGGGATGGAGAGGAGAATCGAAAGAATGTAACTCCCACAGGTTGAGATAAGAACAGTTTAGTAACTAAAGTATAACACAAACCACTACTGCTCCCACCAATAATAATAATGGCAAGAGAAATACAAGGGAAAAGAATACAACTGCTCACCACCTGATACCAAGCCCGAGCCAGCAGTGAAACCCCTCTTCCGGGTCCCTGCCCTTAGTTTTTTACATCCTGAGCATCACGTGCTGTGGCATGGAATACCTCTTAGGTTAGTTTGGGTCAGGTGTCTCTGCTTCCTCCCGGCTTCCCCTCCTCCTTGGCAGAGCATGAGGCTCAGAAAGTCGTTGGTCAGACTAAATATTTCAGCAGTAACTAAAAACATCAGTGTTATCAGTGCTGTTCCCAGGCTGAAAGTCAAAAACACAGCACTGCACCAGCTACCAAGAAGTAGAAAAATGACTGCTACTGCTGAACCCAGGACAACTTGGAATACCAGTTTATTTGTGAGCCATGCGGATGATAGGAGAGAAGTAAAGGTTCAAAAAATAGTCTAGTATTTTAGGTAACTGATGATTCAACTTGACCATTCTGCTGACTACGAAGTGCCACAGGATGAATTGCCTTCTTGTATCCCATCCAAATAAAGCAACTAAGCAAACAGGGAAAGATTCTGGTTTGTTCACAGTCACTAACCAATGCACAGATTTCACTGGGAAGTGGACAAAGGGGCAAAAGAACACTTTACTTGCACCAAGTCTTTCAGACAATTGATTTTAGTGAGGTAATCTGACATTTCCTAACTTCATCTGATTTTCTTGCTTCTATGAATGGTTTGTTGAATTGCATGTGGAAACACATTAATGCAGGATGGAAGAACATTTCATACTTAATATAAATATTGTAATAGGGATAGCACATCAGATTAATAAAAAACACATCTTGTCAAGGGCTTGGTAACTTGACCATTTTAGAAGGTTTAATGTGACCACGTGATGAATTGGACAGAGCAGAAACCATAATCTTATCAGCTTTCAATTGGAAGCTTGTCATTGGTTTTTATTTTCCAGCAGTAAGTACTACTTTAATTCAGGTGCAAAAGCAACGTATCTTGATTAAATAGCAGGATTGCATTTACTATATGACACACTGATCCTGCAAATATAAGACACTACACTTTTTCTCTGCCACTTGCTTTGTCTAGGAAGACTATATTCAATTATACATCTCTTCAAATGAAAAATCTGGAGGGGGAAGAAAGCAAAACCCCACGATATGACATTCTAAGAGCTGAAGAGATTTCTTCTAACTTCTATCAGAAAATCCCCATGGCTGATTTAACATTTGGCTCAGTTCATGCAGCTAGAGCCATCTAAATTAGGTGGTCTTCCTAGGCTGCTTATCCAGGCTGTCACTGCTAAGAGACAAGAAAGAGGTAAGATAAATCATTCATTATTGTGGTTTAAGCCTCTCAGCCATGCAGTTTTCTCGCTCACTTAGTCCCACCTCTTTATTCCCCACACTCCCAAAGGGATGGGAAGGAGAATCGAAAGAATGCAATTCCCACAGGTTGAGCTAAGAACAGTTTAGTAACTAAGGTAAACACAAATCACTACTGCTACCACTAATAATAATAATGACAAGAGAAATACAAGGGAAAAGAATACACTCTCTCACTGCCCGATGCCATGCCTAATCACTCAGTGCACCACCACCCTTCCAGGTCTCTGCCGTCCGTTTTTACATCCTGGGCATGATGTGCTGTGGTATGGAATACCTCTTTGGTCAGTTTGGGTCAGGTGTCCTGTCTCCGCTTCCTCCCGTCTTCCCCTCCTCTGTGGCAGAGAATAAAACTCAGAAAGTCCTTGGTCAGACCAAAACATTACCAAGCAGTAACTGAAAACACTGGTGTTATCAGCGCTGTTCCCAGGCCCAAAATCAAAAACACAGCGCTGCACCAGCTACCAAGAAGGAGAAAAATGGCTGCTACTGCTGAACCCATGACATTCACTAAAGCCTCTTGCTTTTCTCTGCTTACTGGAGTAGAAGCCAGAGTGATGCCTTTAAAATAAATGGTTGTGTTTTCAATCACTAAAGGAGAGATGATTTCTACTAATGTAAATACCTTTATGTGAGGAAAATTTGAGCTTTGCTGTTCTAGGGTGGCATTTCCTTAGGACAGAAAATGACAGAACCTCAAAGTTGAATGTAGACATGTTGAGTTTATCTCAGCTATGTGTCGTGGTTTAAGTCCAGTCAGCCGCGCAGCCCGTTCTCTCACTCACTTTCCTCTCTTTCTTTCCCCGCTCCCGGAGGGATGGGAAGGAGAATCGAAAAGAATGCAACTCCCACAGGTTGAGGTAAGAACAGTTTAGTAACTAAAGTATAACACAAATCACTACTGCTACCAGCAGTAATAATAACAACAAGGCAAATACAAGGAAAGAATACAATTCTCACCACCTAATACCAAGCCCGACCACGCAGTGCTCCCCCCTCCACCCTTCCGGGTCTCTGCTCTCTGCTCTTCCATCATGGGCATCACGTGCTGTGGTATGGAATAACCTCTTTGGTCAGTCTGGGTCAGGTGTCTTTTCTCTGCTTCTTTCCAGCTTCCCCTCCTCCCTGGCAGAGCATGAGGCTCAGAAAGTCCTTGGTCAGACCAAATCACCACTAAGCAGTAACTGAAACACTGGTGTTTTCAGCGCTGTTCCCAGGCCGAAAGTCAAAACACAGCGCTGCACCAGCTACCAAGGAGAAAAAATGACTGCTGCTGCTGAGCCCATGACACTACGACAGCAAGAGTTGTCACTGCTACCAAATTCTGTAGCAGTGGATAGACATTGGAACACTTTCTTAAGTATGAAGTTATTGAAATATTGTATTCTTATTAAAATTTCAAGCAATTTTAAGTTGCACTTTGCAATACTGGAAAAAAAAAGAGGCAGGACTTCAAGATTTGCTTCATCGGGTCTTGTGACCTACTTCTATGTTGACAGAACTGCCAGTTTAAACTGTGTTTCTGAAAATATCCAATCCAATTACATTAGAAGGAAAAAGCAGAATTATTTCATGTTAAGATTAAAGCATAAAATTTAACTGACAGATTAGCTATTCAAGGAAAATGAAAAGGCAGAGTGATTGCTTGTCTTCACATGAAGTGTTTCCCAACCAAAAACCAGTTACTGATTTCTGCGCTTAGGTCCAGAATGAAATTATGAGGCCCGTGGTGTATCAGAAGTCATAGAATCTTAGAATCATAGAATAGTTAGGATTGGAAAGGACCTTACGATCTTCATTTTGGAAGTTAAATATATGTGTTCGTACAAAATTCAGACTAATTTATTAAGCTTTCATATATTCTTTTTTTTTAATTTTAACTTCTTTGAAAAGTATTTGTCACTTACCATTAAGAGTGATCTTTCATTATATATGTAAAACTTCCTTTTTAGATATGTGAAGATTTCTGTACTGCAAAAATCTTTATACAACATGGTTGAAAGAACAGTTTTAGTGCTGTTATAAAGGACAAACAGGAAGAAATCATAGGTTCATAGAATAGTTACGGTTGGAAAGGATCTTAAAAGATCATCTAGTTCCAACCCCCCTGCCAGAGGCAGGGAGACCTCCCGCTAAACCATGCCACCCAAGGCTCTGTCCAATCCAGCCTTGAACACCGCCAGTGATGGAGCATTCACTTCCTTGGGCAACCAATTCCAGTGCCTCACCACCCTTACAGTAAAGAATTTCTTCCTCATATCCAATCTAAACTTCCCCTGTTTAAGTTTGAACCCATTACCCCTTGTCCTATCACTACAGTTCCTGATGAAGAGTCCCTCCCCAGCATCCCTATAGGCCCCCTTCAGATACTGGAAGCCTGCCATGAGGTCTCCACGCAGCCTTCTCTTCTCCAGGCTGAGCAGCCCCAACTTTCTCAGCCTATTTTCATACAGGAGGTGCTCCAGTCCCCTGATCATCCTCGTGGACCTCCTCTGGACTAGTTCCAACAGTTCCATGTCCTTTTGATGTTGAGGACACCAGAACTGCACACAATACTGCAAGTGAGGTCTCACGAGAGCAGAGTAGAGGGGCAGGATCACCTCCCTCGACCAGCTGGTCACAGTCCTTTTGATGCAGCCCAGGATACGGTTGGCTTTCTGGGCTGCAAGCGCACGCTGCAGCTGGCTCATGTTCATTTTCTCATCAACCAACACCCCCACATCCTTCTCCACAGGGCTGCTTTGTATCTCTTCTCTGCCCAACCTGTGGCTGTGCCTGGGATTGATCAATGTAATCGTGTTAGAATGTTTTTAGGCTAGCCTAGTGACTAGCATTAAAATGTAATCTTAAGCATAATTTTCTTATTCAGAGTGCAGAAGAAACAATTTCTTAACAAAAATAGGATACAACAAACCTCAAGAAGAGATTTTTGTTTAGTTTTAATTTAAGTTACATATTAATTCATATTAATTATAAACCCAGTGTGAAGTAAATAAGACTCATGTCTCATTTTCATTTGTTTCTTTTAGTGATCTGGTTTTACACATTTCTGGCAAACTGTTGCTGACTGCATCTGCTCCACTGGATCCTCTCCCTCACTCCATTGTGTCTATTCTCCGAAGCTAGAATTCAGGGAAAAGAAAATGTGTACCAACACTGGGTGCAAGAATATGTACTACTGACACGTGAAGTACTGAAGTAAGGATAATGTGGTTTTTCTAGTTTTGCCACTAATTCAACCTTCAGAAAGTTTCAGTCCTATGAATTTTAAACAAAATAAAATTATAAGAGCTTCTGTGAAGTCTAAATGATTAATGACCTTCATCTCTTTGAGATTCTCAGATAAACTGTGCTAAGAAGGCTAAACAAAGCAAAAGGAGTAGCAACACCGACTGTACATCTCATTAATGTCACATCACCATTAATTTAAAAGGTATTTATAATAATTGCCTAGAATACTGGTTCATTTTCACAAACCACAGCCTTTGCAATGGGCAGGTGCTTTTGAATGGCTACTGTGCAAGTTCAGATAAGTAATTAATATATGCTGTGATTAATACAAGTTGCCCTGACCTTTTCCTTTACTGATACTGCGTATTAACAGGTAAAGCTACCTGGTTTCAGCCCGTAAGTCTACAGCTGTCACACAGATGTTGCCCAAGGACATATGTAAATCCAACAATGCAAGAAAATCTCTGCTTTTTTTTTTTTTTTTCCCACTGCCTTGATTCAGAGATGAATACATTGACCTTTTTCTCCTGCATAAACTTCAGTAGCAAGACAGTGAGACAAGCCAGACACCCATTCACTCATCCTGTAAATGTTACTAAGAAGACAACATTGCAGCTTACTTAAAAACACAGGGGCTGGAAAGTTCAAACAAGATGTTTGTGGGGTGCCTGCCTCTTTTTTTTTGGGGCGTGCATGTATTTGAATTTTAGAACCTGCTGAGCACTTCTGTCCTGTCTTGTGGGTATTCAGCACCTTAAGACTTCTGTTACTGGAAGCTGCAGTTGGTAACTAAGACTTTACTTTACTAAAAGATTTGTGGATTTCTCAACCTCTTAAACTCCAATGGATTGTCCTCAGCAAGGGGAACTAACGCACCAACCATCTTTTCAGGTATAACAAACACAGTGGGTGAGAGATCACAAAAAACACCTAATATCTCTTATTTTATCACCACTGAACAATGTGTTTCATGCTGTAACATTACATATTAACTTCATGAGAGATATTAGAAATCCAGACAAGATTCATCATTAGAATTATTATGGCTAGGGTCTCATAGCTGTAGACTATAAGGTAAGGGACAATGGACAGAAGTTGCAGCAAAAGGAAATTCTGGTTAAGTATTAAGGAAAAAAAATTTCACAATGGAGGTGGTCAAGAATTGGAAAAGACTACCTAGATATTCAAACACTGAGTAGCTATGATCCTGAGAAGACTTCCAATGAGATTTCTTACATAAATATTACAGCTACTACTACAGACGAGAGACAGCATGCTTTACTTGTATCTTGTTATAAGGAAGTTAGACCTAGTGAGATTAAAACAATAGGGAACAAAACTAGTGATATGATTTGATATTGCTTATACATGGAAAAAGGTATGAAAGTAAGTATTGCACCTTGAGGAAAATCATCAGATAATTCACACCTTGTCATAAGTCCGCATAAAATCAGAGGCAGAAAGACGGATATAGAAGACGTAGGGAAAAAAAAAGTATGCATGATATTAAATAACAGGAACTTACTCTAAATTGTGTCTAAGTGTAGCAGACTCAGGGACTTCAGACCTTAGAACATTAACAAATTTTCCCCAGTAATGTGATTCAGCAAAATAAAGGTTCAGTTACAAAGCAAAGTAAAGGAGCAAACAAATGATCAAACAAACGAACAATCCTGTAGTCAGGTTTCATTAGCTTTCTCTGAAGTTTAACTCATGAGATACATTAAATACCACTTTTTTCTTCTTAGTAGACTAATATAATTGCAGTCTGTGGTGAGGACCTTATTTGGAAGACTATCGAAACATGGATGAATTTTTTTTAGGCAGTTACATATATTGGGATAGCAGACTGATGGGAAATAACTGTGATTAAATAATAATATTACAATTCTCAGTATATGTAAATTAAATATCCAAATTATTAGGTCTAATGCCATCACTGGATTCAGACCAATACCAAATTTCTTCTCAAGAGTGCCTAATGCTTTACCATGTATCAGGCTCTTCTACTAATGAACCCACATATAGTGAACCCATTTGGCTTATTAACTGTGGCCCATCCAACCCAGTCCAAGCCCTTGTGGTGATGCTGCCATGAGCAAAATCCCTTCAATTCCTTTAGTTGCTATCCATTTTTTTGTGTCCTATAAATACCAAGATATTGATGGTCACCATCAAAGTTTGTCAGCTAAAGAGCTTTGTGAAACAATCTTGTTTTTCCTGGCAGAGGAAAGCTGTACTTTGGATGCCTTTGTCTGCTCACTCCACTGGGGACAGTTTAGAATATAGTTCCTTCACCTTTATAAAAAAATTTGGAAATTTGCATGTATTTCAGTAGTCCTAACTAATAATTCCTTACAGAAGGGATGAGATTATTGTCCTTTCTCAACTAGGGTTTGTAGTTTGCTACTCAGCCTTTCTTCTTGGTCCTTTCACCGAGAGGACACGGTTGCAAGCCATGATCTCTCAAACAGTTTCTGGACTCTGCTGCTGCCCCTCATTTGAGTCTTTTTCTTTATGTATCTTCAGCTGGGCTCAAAGATACCCTGCACGCAGGCTTAGAAGTATAAAGCACACATTTAGTGCCTAACATAAGCAAAAGGTAGTTAGGATTTAATACGCCATTAGGCTAAGCCTTAGTGTACTCACTATTCTGAGAAGGCACCCAAAGAGAATTTGCTGGGCAGGCAGGAATCATCAAGAGGAGAAAAATCCTCCACTGCATCTCCTTGGAAGAGGTTCTCAGTGTTTTTGGACTGTCTCCAGTTTCTGAATACCCTACTTGAACCTGGAGGCCCAAACCAGGCTCAATATTCTTGGTGCACCATCACCAGTATAAGCAAGCAGGAATCATAACTCCGCTTTATCAGATGATTGTGCTTTTTCTAGTGCAGCCCAGTCTGTGGTTTGCCTCAGTCACAACAAAACATACTTTCTACTCATACATGTGTCAGCACCCACTGTTACTCCAGGTCCTTTCTAGCAGAGCTGCCAGCTTGTTCCTGGCCTATACCAATGCGTAGACAGGTCTGCTCTGTCCTGAAGCAGATCTTTGCACTTTTCCTTGTTGAACTTCAAGGGTTACCTGATGATCTACTCTTTAATTTCAGCAAGGTCACATTGAAATGAAGATCTACTGCTCATTTACCATCTCCTTCTCCCCTAGGTTCAAATAATTCAGAAATCTGCTGAGGTATTGCACTTTCTCAACATCTAAGCAGTTGATGAAGATATTGAACAGTATTGGCCCAAATATTGATGTCTGTCATGCTCCACTTGTTACCCGCCGCCAAACAGACATCAAGTCATTGATCACTTCTCAGTAAGACCTGTGGTCTGGACAATTGTCAGCTCATCTAAGATAATCTGGCCAATTTATCAATGAGGCTGTGGTGGGAAAGTTTTATCTAAAGTTTTAGCAAAGTAAAGATATATCTTATCCCCTCTGCTTTCCTGTCATCCATGACATGGATCATAGGTAGTCTTTTATCATTGAAAGCAATCAGATTAGTCAAGCATAATTATTCTTCTTAAATCCATCTATTCCTATTCTCCTTTTTTTCCTTGGAGGACTTGCTCCATGAGTTTCTCAGAGACCAAAGTGAGGCTATCACTCCTATAGTTCCTCAAATCATCCCTCTTGCCTCCTTTTCAACACTTGCCTTTCTCCAGTCTTTAGGGCCATTCTTTGATCTCCATGATCTTTGAAAGACTACATACAGTGGCCTTATAGGAACATCATCCAGATTTATCAATGTCCTTAGATATATCCTCTCTCTGTCTGTATATCAGTCTGCATTTCCTCAGACCTCTCCTCACCTTTTATAAGGATAGACACACCTTCTCCCTGCTGTCAAGACCTGCCCCTAGTAAGTATAACTTTTGAAGACAGGAGATAATGATCTTGCAATTACATCAGTACACTGAGTTAATTCTCATCAGACAAGGTCTAAGTATGTCCCACTTACACAGTTCTTCCTGTCCCCCTTGAATTGCTTTGATAGTGTTAGTTAATTTTCCATTGGCCATCTTGATTTCATCATCTTGTGCCTGAGCTATTTTCCCTGTATTCTATATATTCTATACTCCCCTTTATGTTCTTTCGAGCTTCATTTCACTATTAGTTCATTGAGAAACTCTTTGCTTAGCCAAGCAGGTTTCTATGAATATTCCCAGTCTTCAAAAAGAACAGGATGATTTTTTTCTTTACATACAAAGTCTCTTAACAAGGCAAACCTGTTCTGAAGAATCAGTGTCCTCACTCCTCTAACTTTCCTCTGGATGCTGAACTGTGCCATCCAACAGTCTCTGCAGCCCAGACTGCCACCTGTGTCCACATTCTCCACAATTCTTCCCCGAATGTTAGCAGCAGGACAAGTTTTGGACCAACTTCGACTCTAAAATCTCTGCTTTTCACTAAGTCTGCAAACCTCTACCTCACTCATTCTTATGCACCTCCAACTGCCTTTTTATTAGCAAAATACATAATAATGTTGCCAAAAAAGTGAGGGAAGAAAAGAGCTGTCTTTTTTTTTTTTTTTTTTTTTTTTGGTTAATAATGGGAAGACCTGACACATCTATTTTTCTTCTGAGTGCTCTTTAATTAATAGATCTAATGCACTCCTAGTGATTGGTCTTCTCCATAAATTCTTAATTCAGTCCTAATTTTCCTGGGTTTCATCACAGTAAGAAAATGAAAGGCTTCAGACTATATATTATCCTTTAATACGATATTGTCCAAGTTACATAGGGACTGTGCTAGTAGTGGTCCGCTGTAAGAAACGTATTGGGTGCTCTCATGTGCCTGAAGACCCTCAGGTGCTGCGCTTCAGAGTGCAGCTCTGCTCAGAAGGTGGTTTCATAGTTCCGTGGCTGGTCTCCAGACTGGAGAAATCTGAGTTCAGGTTTATGCAAGGTCCGTGCGACATTTATTATGTTACCATTTTGATATAACGTATTTATCAAGCCATTATGTTGTTCCTGTTATTCTCCATCCCACTCCAGTTGCTGTGTTTAACTACATATTTCAAACGTTAGTTCCCACACCTACAGTGCTGTTCTTTCTCAGACTGACAAAATGCAAAAAAATCTGCCCAGCCACTGAGATTATAGAATAAATCGAAATACTTGTCTCTAAATATGACTTGCTGAGCAACTGTTACACTGCTACAGGGAAGAGTCATGTTTCTTAGTTTACACTGTGTTGGATCAGTGAAATTTAAATGTGATTAGAAGTAAAGGGAAACAGATTACAAAAGACTGAGGGAAAAAATGAAAATTAGTATGTTCCCAGCAGATGGCTGTAAAACTTTGCACAGTGATTCATCAGCACAGTACTAGACAAAGGAGTCAGTCTGAGGAAAAAGCAGTCTTACATGTCCTCTGTGGAGCAGCTTTCCTTTCTGAAGACCTGTTGGTTTTGCTTTTTGTGAAACAGGATGGTATTTTTATACAACAAAATTTGCATAATAAGCTTTCACACATGACAAGTAAAACAGCTTCATAGAGCTGAAGCACAGTATAAGATGGTGCTTTGTAATACCAGCGTTTCCTTTAATGCCCTGTAGTAAAAAATACTTCCACTGGAAATAAAGGAAGAGTTGTGTAATGATGAAGCCTTCTCACATTAGCTTCTGCTCACCCCACTTATGCAAAATCCTTCATTTTTCAAGGGCAGTAACTATTATGCAAGAAGTTTCTTTAAGAAGCCTGCAGATATTCAGATGATCCATCCTGACTCCTTGTGATTTAAGCCCAAGGAATCAGTGTTTCTGATCCCTGAATCACAGCTGTGTCATACAGATGAGCTGCAGTTTATCTTTTAGATTTGCTTTAGAGACACAAGACATTCACCACATACCTACACCAGATGTTGAAATGATTAATACCCCACAGGTTTCAGATAAGAGTAAATCTAAAGGGATTAATCACTGCACCCTTTTTCCTGCTTTGCTTGAGAAAGAGATGAAGGTAGAGCATTACATGCAAACAAGATTAAAATGAAGTTAAAACTTCCTACAGCTTTTGCTAAGAAAATAGTGGAAAGAAGTGAGACTAGTGTTAGCGACGAAAAGATCTAATAATATTCAGGAAATAGAATGAGGGTGAAAAGTGCTTGAGGAAGCAGTGATACGTCGCTTGATACAATCACAGCTATAAAGAAGGAGTTTTGCCACCATCTATCGGTGAATAGGAGGAAGAGACAAAGCCAGCAAACGTTCATTCCCTGCCTTTTCACACAAAACCAGTATTTCTATTATTTCCTTAATTCATCCATATTTTGGATGCAGGTTAATGAATGGTTGGTGTCCCTCTTACATGACAAAGAAACACATGTTGTGTTTAATATGACCACAGTAAAATTCACCCTAATCAAGGCGCCAATTTTAGTATGAGCAACTGAAAAGAGAAAGTAGAAGAAAAGGACAAAGGACTTCGATCCCATTCGTGACTGTTTCAGAGGCGATGCCTGAGTTATAAAGGGTACTGCCTTCCCACTCTGAGTACAAAGGTGGAGTTGAGCTGTTACCTACACCTCTTCTGAGCTGCCAGTCAGCTTAAGCTGCTCAGGCTGAGCTACACCAGTTCCTTACTTGAAACAGTGTGTTTACAGCTGTACACGGTGCCTGCACAGCGTTACAGGTAGTATAGGTATGTTAATATATCGAGAAATTTTATGTCCCTACAAATAGAAGTACTTAACAGGTTCACATCAGTACAATCATACCTGGAAATTATAGGTCTTGATCTAAATCAGGTTGAAAAAGTAATCAATAGTAATAAAATCCTCCAATGCTCTCTAAATCTCAAGAGAATTAAATAAATTTAAGGAATTGGATCTATACTTTCTAAAAAGGCACCATACACCATATTATTAGCATTTATTCCCTGTTAGATGAAAATGTGCTTTCAGGACAGAAAAAAACCCAGTTGTCTTTTGTACATTGTAAGAGGGGTTAACATATGTCACAACAGTATTGCTGCCTTCTCCTCTAGACATCAGCTCAGCAACCAAAATCTGTGTAATGTGTGCCAGGATAACATCTTGGATCAGCAATAGTTGCAGGAACAGGCTCTCGTTTCCAAGCCGCAATAGTTTTTACAGTCCGCTTCATTTCACAATCCTGAATTAAGTATCCAGGATCCTCTAAGCAATACTGAGTCCCAAAAATAACATCCAAATACAGCTGCATTATTTTGCAGGCTGCTGCTAGTGGTAGAAAAAGCTTTCTACCTTTCTCTTAGACTCTGTTCCCAAACTCTGTCCCTTAGACTGATGGAAACTAAGAAAGAAATTCAATATAAGGTAGTGTCATGGGTTCAGCAGCAGCAGTCATTTTTCTCCTCCTTGGTAGCTGGTGCAGCGCTGTGTTTTTGATTTTGGGCCTGGGAACAGCGCTGATAACACCAGTGTTTCGGTTACTGCTTAGTGATGTTTTGGTCTGGCCAAGGACTTTCTGAGCCTCATGCTCTGCCAGGGAGGAGGGGAAGCCGGGAGGAAGCAGAGACAGGACACCTGACCCAAACTGACCAAAGAGGTTATTCCATACCACAGCACGTCATGCCCAGGATGGAGGACGGAGAGGAGAGACCCAGAAGGGTGGGGGGTGCACTGCGTGGTCGGGCTTGGTTTTAGGTGGTGAGAAATTGTATTCTTTCCTTGTATTTGCCTTGTCATTATTATTATTGGTGGTAGCAGTAGTGATTTGTGTTATACTTTAGTTACTAAACTGTTCTTATCTCAACCTGTGGGAGTTGCATTCTTTTCTATTCTCCTTCCCATCCCTCCAGGAGTGGGGGGCAAGAAAGAGGGGGGAGTGATTGAGAGAGAGTCTGCGTGAGTTAGGCTTAAACCACGACAGGTAGTCCCTCCAGTGCTTAACTCCGACACCTGGTCCCCTGAGCGTGCATATGCATTAGTGGTTCAGTATGTAATACAAACTCTTTTGGGGCACAAACCTTTAACATCTGCAATTGATGCCTGTTAGGGCACACTCTGCACTGTCCTGGCAGTAGAAAATTTTTTCTCTTTAGAGCAACCAAGCTGAGCCTTGTGAAATAGGGGCCATGGTAGTGCGTGGAATGGGAAAACAAACACAGGATACTAAAAGGTGGAAAAAGCCTCAAGAGGAAAAGGATCATCCACTCTACAAATGGAGCAAAGGAGATATAAAACTCTAGCCTCTTGTATAAGACACTCAGGAGAATGCTTGGGAGTGTCCATGTAGCAGCTGTGGGGTATTATTCCTACCTTATCTGTAATGGTCTTTATTTTCACTCTTTCTCTAAGATACCTTCCTATTCTAGTTGTATAGCTCACTTCAGAAAAATTTCTACTCCTTCCACCTGAATTTGTTGAGTTTTCCCACCTATTTCCATTTTTTATTTTTTCCTTAATATTTACTGACTATGTCTACTAATACATAGTGAGAAGAGAAATGGAGGCAGCTTTGATCACTTCTGACCATGGATTAAAAGAAAGATGTTCTGCTGTTTCCAGAAAAAGGAGCAGAAGGTATATAAAATATCTGTGTGACGACAGTGAATGTGTGTATTTTCATCTTGGTAAATCAACACTCACCCTGATCCACTATTAAAATGCTGACTCCTTCCCAAATTTCAGCCACAAACTGAGCAAAATTCTGATCTTTTCCCACACACTCTTTCCTGATTAAAGCTAAGAGCTGGAAAACAAGGGAACACAGGCTCAGATTCTCTGGGGTGTGAAGAAGACTTGGCTGTTGGTCTTCCAAATGCTGTGTGAGAACTTTGGCCATCAGGTTAATTGTAAGCAAAGAGTCAATAAAGAGGATCCCACCTCCTCCAGTGCATGGTCTGGGTATGCTCTGGGTATGGCGATGGCACCAGGCACGAAAAACTACACAAGCTGGGAATTCACTGTTTAGTGGCTCCTGGTGGCACTTGTGTATGAGTCAGGGTTTACTTGCTCATTGCTGCCAGCAAGAAGTAAATAGCCTTGTGAATACTCAACATTGAGAAATTAAACTGCTTACTGCAGTTCCTCTGGGCACTTGTGGGACCTTAATGTTAAACCCGTATGGAGTCATAAAGGCTCCCAACATCTCTTTATGTATCCAGATGTAAACCAGGAACACTTTAATGGTCTGATGCTAGATTTTCAGGTGCTAGTAGATGTAAATTAGATTAAATCCAAAGATCCAAAACCACACAAATCAAAAAAGTACACTGAGATTTTGTTGCTTGAGGTGCCTCCCAAAAAACAAAATTAAATGAAAGGGAGCTATGTTGGCCAGGCATAGAATCATAGAATAGTTAGGGTTGGAAAGGACCTTAAGATCATCTAGTTCCAACACCCCTACCACGGGCAGGGACACCTCACACTAAACCATGCCACCCAAGGCTATGTCCAATCCAGCCTTGAACACCACCAGCGATGGGGCATTCACAACTTCCCTGGGCAGCCCGTTCCAGGGCCTCAGCACCCTTAAAATAAAGAATTTCTTCCTCATATCCAATCTGAACTTCCCCTGTTTAAGTTTGAACCTGTTACCCCTTGTCCTATCACTACAGTCCCTAACAAAGAGTACCTCCCCAGCATCCCCATAGGATCCCTTCAGATACAGAAAGCCTGCCATGAGGTCTCCATGCAGCCTTCTCTTCTCCACACTGAACAGCCCGAACTTTCTCAGCCTATCGTCATATAGGAGGTGCTCCAGTCCCCTGATCATCCTCGTGGCCCTCTTCTGCACTTGTTCCAACAGTTCCATGTCCTTTTGATGTTGAGGACACCAGAACTGCACACAATACTCCAAGTGAAGCCTCACAAGAGCAGAGTAGAGGGGCAAGATCACCTCTCTCGACCTGCTGGTCACGCTCCTTTTGATGCAGCCTGGGATACAGTTGGCTTTCTGGGCTGCAAGTGCACACTGCAGCTGGCTCATGTTCATTTTCTCATCAACCAAGACCCCCAAGTCCTTCTCCACAGGTCTGCTCTGCATCTCTTCCCTGCCCAACCTCTAGACATGCCCGGGGTTGCTCTGATCCACATGGAAGACCTTGCCCTTGGCATGGTTAAACTTCATCAGGCTGGCATCAGCCCACCTCACAAGCATGTCGACGTCTCTCTGGATGACATTCCTTCCCTGCAGCGTATCAACCAAACCACACACCTTGGTGTCGTCAGCAAACTTGCTGAGGGTGCACTCAATCCTACTGTCCATGTCACCGACATAGATGTTGAACTAGACCTGTCGCAACATTGATCCCTGAGGGACTCCACTTGTTACTTGTCTCCAGCTGGACATTGAGCCATTGAGCACAGCTCTTTGCGTGTGGCCATCCAGCCAGATCTTTATCCACTGAGTGGTCCACCTATCAAATTGATGTCTCTCCAATTTAGAGACAAGGATGTCATGTGGGACAGTGTCAAATGCTTTGCACAAGTCCAGGTAGATGACATCAACTGCTGTACCCCTGTCCATCAGTTCCTCAGCCCCATCATAGAAGGTGACCAAATTGCTCAGGCAGGATTTCCCCTTAGTGAAGCCATACTGGCTGTCACCAACCACCTTGTTGTTTTTCATGTGCCTTAGCATGCCTTTCAGCAGAATCTGCTCCAACATTTTGCCAGGCACAGATTAAAGACTGACTGGCCCGTAATCCCCGCAGCTCATCCGTTTTCACCTTCTTGATAATGGGGGTTATATTTCCCTTTTTCCGGTCATCGGGAACTTCACCTGATTGCCATGATTTTTCAAATATGATGGGCAGTGGCTTAGCAACTTCATTTGCCAGCTCCTTCAGGACCTGCGCATGGATTTCATCAGGTCCCATGGACTCATGCACATTCAGGTTCCTAAGATGGTCTCGAACCAGATCCTTTCCTACAGTGGGCCTAGGGTCTTCATTCTCTGCATCTAGGGTCTTCAGTCCCTGCATCTGCCTTCCAGTACTTGGATGGTGTGGTCAGAGCATTTGCTGGTGAAGACTGAGGCAAAAGAAGTCATTAAGAAACTCAGCCTTCTCCAAATCCAGGGTAGCCAGCTCTCCTGATAGCTTCTGGAGGAGGCCCACATTGTCTCTAGTCTGTCTGTTATTTGCAAGATACCTATAGAATCTTTTCCTGTTATCTTTCACATCCCTAGCCAAGTTTAGCTCTAAGTGGGCCTTAGCTTCCCTAAGCTGGTCCCTAGCTTCCCGGACAACATCCCTGTATCCTTCCCTGTCCTTGCTTCCACCTTGTATATGCCTCTTTCTTCCTTTGAAGTTTCCTCAGCAGCTCCTTATCCATCCAAGGAAGTCTTCTGGCCCTCTTGTTGCATTTTCTTCTAGTTGGGATGCGTCACTCCTGAGCTTGTAACAGGTGATCCTTCAATATCAACCAACAGTCTTGGGCCCCCTGCCCTCTAGGGCTATATCTCATGAAACCTTACTGAGCAGGATCCTGAAGAGGCCAAAGTCTGCTCTCTTGAAGTCCAGGGCAATGAGCTTGCTGCACACTCTTCTCACTGTGCTGAGGATGTCAAACTTGGTCATCTCATGATCGCTGCAACCAAGGCTGCCCTGGAGTGTCACATTTCCAACCAGCCCTTCCCTGTTGGTGAGGACAATGTCAAGCATGGCATATTGTAAGACAGCAACAACCTGAGAAGAGAGTCCTTCATATGCTACTGTAAGAAGGAGCTGTGACAAATAAAGTGATGAACACCGATGTGCTCTGCTGGGGTACACACAGAAACAGTATAGCTGTCTTAAAGGGCAGGCAATGCAGTGAAGCTGTTGCCCAGAAACAGATCTCTGCTGGGCAGCAGGGGACCCAATTATCTGTTCTCTTCCCCTTTGAATCTTTATTAATATATTTGCAGACAAATCTCTTAATGTGGCTCATGATGTTTTTATAGAGGTCAGTTATATACTGGATTACCTTGGAACTGGAAAGGGACGACTTCCAGACAGGAAGTAGTTTAAATATTTAAACAGTGCTTCACCCAGGTGCCTAAACCACTCTGTTTCTTTTACAGGCTTAGTAGGGTTTACTTCTGGAAAACCAAAGAACCAATTTGCTGCATGTTTTTCTGTTTATGAAAATCCACCAAAACCAGTATATAAACACTACAAAACCTAACTCCAAATGCACCCAAAAGATTTCTTTATGCATCTTCTGTGACCGTATTAGCTTTTTTCTAGAATGTGTGTCCTACAATGTTAAAAAAGCCTGCATGTACAGATTTATCATTTTTTTTTTGTCAGAATCTCCACATGTAAATTTTGCCATTAAGGGAATTAAGACCAGAAATAATGGAATATTTATGTAAATTACCTTAGCTTGATATCTCCAGTCTTTTCAGAGCTTGTAAATCTTTATTATGACAATGCTCTTGACATGTAATTCATGTGAAAACAACATTAATTATTTCAGTTATGCTAATTCTAACTTCCTCATGTCTGGACTTTGGGTTTTTTGATTGTTTTTTGTTGGGATTTTATGTTTTGAAGCACATAAAAATGGCACTATTTCTTAAAACTGTTGAAGTCTATCTAAACTTTTAGGTTGACAAGCACAGATGGCTACAGTATTAAAAACATTGTCACAGGGTATAAATTTTTAATAACCTTTGCTAACTTAAGCTATGTTTATTTGTGCATTTTCCCCTTTTCCCTGATCTATAGATTAAAAAAAACCCCAGCCCTCACCACATTACTCATAGTTCCCCAACCCCAATATAAAAAAGCCATTACTGCATTTTTTATTGTCTTTGTGAACTTGTGATGGTTTTATGGGACTGGGCTGGAAGAAACTGCATGTTTTAACTTTTTTTTTTAATTATTATTCAAGTCAGTGAGGAGTAATGAAAATAGCACTTATGGAAAACTCATTTACTGCCACTGGGACACTTTATATTTTTCTAACTCGATGCCTGGGAGCAAAAACTTTTTTCGTTTGCTTGCAGATGGAGCCTTGAGTGCAGACTGCAGTGCTACTGCACAGCAGATGTGATCTCTGTGATGGTAAGTATGTGAGGCCTCACCAGTGTCTGTTCCGGCCAGAACTAAATGCTGTTTTTGGCATGCATTTATTGACCCATGAAAACAATCTTTTGCAACATAATGTGGAAATGTGCAATTAAAATCTCTGTTTACCTTCACTTTTTCCATCTTATTTAAAAATTCAATTTAATCACCAGTATGCATTCAGTAGACACTCCCAAATAGAAGTATTTAATTCCGGATTAGCTGAAATACAGACAAGGTTTCATGCCTGAGGTTTTGACCTCCCCTCAGGCCCTTCTGTGCCTCTCCATAATAAGCACACAAACTACATAATGGCAAATATAGCTAAGGGCTGAGAATGCAGATGAAAACCAAATGCAGATGGCCATTCAGGACTTCTTGTTTGCAGATTATAAAAGATGTATTTTTAAGTGGAAGAAAGTCCCATTAATCAGGAAAGAATCCTTAAAGCAAATAACCACACACATCTATCACCACTCAGAGATAGTAAACTGATAAACTTGCTAACCAGAATTCAGGAAAAGCCATAAAATAATCCTAAGGCTCTTCATTTGATGAATAAAAGAAAAAGCAGTTGAATGACCACTTCAGTGTTTAGTGTCTGCAGAGTAGGTCTTTAGAAATGCAGGGTTTAAAAACGTAGCTGCTTCACCTATGATTAAATATGACTGAATTGCTAATCTTTGCTTTTCTGACTGCAGTTTTTGTTATCAGAATTAAGAGAAAAGAGAATATCAATCCAATTGTAGCATCTAAGAATAAATCAGAGGACAGAGCTGAAAAAATTGTTTATTGCTTTTGCTACTGCTGATTAAGGCATAAAATATATTTTGCTTTTTTAATTTTTCTTCTGAGTTTGCAATTGCTGTGATGCAACTTCATTGAAAGGCAGATTAATGTTTAGCCAGAAAGTGAGTTCAGTGAGTTAATTTTCGGTTAAAGCAAGGAATTGGTGTGGTTAACCACATGCATAGATGCATGGTCACATCATCCATGAAAGGACCTCCACATGAACATGTGAAGAGGCAGAGAGAAATGCAAGGCAAGGCAAGGACATTTTCTGCACCAATCTACAATTATTTTCACTAAAACTGATGGACAGCTGGACTACCAAGCGTAGTAAAGTGCTGAGCTTGAAAAGAGTGTCATAAAATGTTATAATGTAGTGTGAATTTACTTGCAGGAATTCCTATTTGTTTCTTCCAAGTAGTCTACAGGTACTCATGTAAACAGAAAATGAGGTGTTTGTCCTGGTAACCGGATAAATTTTTACTGAAAAAGTACTGAATTGATGGGATAACAGCACAGTATGTTTGTCAGAGGAATCAACATCTTTCTGCTGTAAAATTATCTATGGACACTCACAATCTTCTCAATATACCATAAATAACTGCATGGGTAATATAAGGATGAGAGTCCTTTAGTTAAATGTAGATGCACAAGGATGTTTGAGATGTTCCAGGTATCCTGCCTGGCATTTGGCATTACTCTTCTAGGTAAATTGTCATATTTGCCAGCTCCTTTCATGCGTCTGAATAATTTCTTGCATTTCAGATGAAATAATTACCTTAATACATTCTAGATCCATAGTAAGGTTCTCACCAATAGAAATTCAAAACAAATAGTTTTGCAAATGGGCTGCAAATTTCTGAATTATGAAGACAAGTGAAAACAAACACAATATTTAAAAGATTTAAAATAATACGATATACAATAAAGAACAACTGCTTAAAAATAATACTAAATTATATGTTAAAATAGACCACAACAGTGATGTGGAGAATGGGGGAAAAATGTTGAAGAATCTGAAATCTTCTTCCACTGAATTACAAATAAGTTTCTTCAGGAAAGAAGCTACCATCTGTGCTCATTACCTGTTTGTCTTTACTTCTGACTCACAGGTCCTTACGGCTAATGTGGATTAATGTGTGGTATCACAAGGAAAAGCTGCAAGCGCTGAATGGTTTGGGTGAGAAATAGACAAGGGTGAGAGTTATGATCAATCAGCTTCCTCATAGTAACAGTGTTTCAATCTGAACACACTAGAAGTGATACAGCTTAAATCTTTTCATAGGTTTGGGAGATGTATTTCACAGTATGGTATTGCGATTAACTTTTCAGCTGATACCTGTTGACTGACATTAAATTGTAATATATTTGGCCTGCCCGCAGAATTTTAAAAAAACAGAAGCACTAAAACTGAAACCAATTTAATGACCATATTTCATGTCCTTACTTAAGAACAACATTTTCTTAAACCTTTGGCTATTATACAATACTGACTCTCATTCTTATCTGGATTCGCATGACACATTTTAATGCAAAAACTGGCAAGAATATCTTACAAATGTGATCTCCATAACACTGTTCAGTGTTCTTCAGAAAACCCAGCCTGACATGTGAACACAATAATAGATTCAAAGAATAGTTAGGGTTGGAAAGGACCTTAAGATAACGTAGTTCCAACACCCCGGCAATAGGCAGGGACACCTCACACTAAATCATGTCACCCAAGGCTCTGTCCAACCTGGCCTGGAACACCCCTGGCATAGGGATGGAGCATTCACAACTTCCCCGGGCAACCCATTCCAGTGCCTCACCATCCTCACAGTAAAGAAATTCCTCATTATACCCAATCTGAACTTTCCCTGGGTCATCCATTTTCCCCTTCTTGAAAACGGGGGTTATATTTCCCTTTTTCCGGTCATCAGGAACTTCCCCTGATTGCCATGATTTTTCAAATATGATGGACAGTGGCTTAGCAACTTCATTTGCCAGCTCCTTCAGGACCTGCGCATGGGTTTCATCAGGTCCCATGGATTTGTGCACATTCAGGTTCCTAAGATGGTCTCGAACCAGATCCTCTCCTACAGTGGGCCTAGGGTCTTCATTCTCTGCATCTAGGGTCTTCAGTCCCTGCATCTGCCTTCCAGTACTTGGATGGTGTGGTCAGAGCATTTGCTGGTGAAGACTGAGGCAAAAGAAGTCATTAAGAAACTCAGCCTTCTCCAAATCCAGGGTAGCCAGCTCTCCTGATAGCTTCTGGAGGAGGCCCACATTGTCTCTAGTCTGTCTTTTATTTGCAAGATACCTATAGAATCCCTTCCTGTTATCTTTCACAACCCTAGCTAAGTTTAATTCTAACTAGGCCTTATATTTCCTAACCTGGGCCCTAGTTTCCCAGACAACATGCCTGTATTCTTCCCAGGCCTCCTGTACTTGCTTTCACCATTTATAAGCCTCTTTTTTCCTTCACAGTTTCCTCAGCACCTCCTTATCCATCCAAGGAAGTCTTCTGGCCCTCTTGCTGCATTTTCTTCTAGTTGGGATACATTGCTCTTGAGCTTGTAACAGGTGATCCTTGAATATCGACCAACAGTCTTGAGCCCCCCTGCCCTCTAGGGCTATATCTCATGGAACCTTACTTAGCAGGTTCCTGAAGAGGCCAAAGTCTGCTCTCTTGAAGTCCAGGGCAATGAGCTTGCTGCATGCTCTTCTCACTGTGCTGAGGATGTCAAACTCGGTCATCTCATGATCGCTGCAACCGAGGCTGCTCTGGAGTGTCACATTTCCAACCAGCCCTTCCCTATTGGTGAGGACGAGGTCAAGCATGGCACCTCTCCTTATCGGCTCCTCTATTACTTGCAGAAGGAAGTTGTCTTCCACACAATTGAGGAGCCTCCTGGATTGCTTGTGCCGAGCTGTACCGTTCCTCCAACAGATATCAGGGTGGTTGAAGTCCCCAGTGAGAACAAGGGTCTGCAAGTGTAAGGCTGTTCCTATCTGTCTATAGAGTATTTCATCCACAGAGTCCTCTTGATCAGGTGATCTGTAACAGATCCCCACAGTAGTATCTCCCATTGCTGTTCTCCCTTTAATCCTCACGCTCAAACTCTCTGTTGACTAGTCACCTGTCCCCAGCTGTGAAGCCTATTATATCATACCTCCTTATATGTGCACACACCCCTAATTCCTCTTGTTTATTCCCTATGCTACGGGCATTTGTATAGAGACATCTCAGCCGAGCTCCAATTGAAGCCGGCCCATTGGCTGGAGCAGCTGAAATATCTCCACGTTGCTCTGAGCATTTATTATAGGTGCTGGGAACTGATAGGGCTTGTTGGGATGGAATGACCCCCCCCCTTCGCCAACACATCGAGTTTAATGAATCCTTGACCAGCCTGGCCAGCCTCCTACCTAAACCTGCTCTTCCCCTTCATTGTCAGACCCCTCCACCAGCCCCCAGTAGACTTGGCCTCCTAAATTGAGTCCCATGTTCTAGATACCCAAACCCCTGACTATGGCACCACCATTCTAATCATGTATTAACCTGGCCAATCCTCCTAGCCTTTCTAAGGTCCTCCCCTTTATCCTGGAGAATTGACAAAAAGACAACCTGTGCTCCAGAGCCCCTAACCATCTCTCCCAGGGCTCTGTAGTCCTTCTTTATGTTCTCCAGGCTTCTGCTATCTATATCAGTAGCACCCACATGGATCACTAGAAGTGGGTAATAGTCAGTGGGACTGACTAGAGCAGGCAGCCTCTCTGCAACATCCCTGATCCGAGCCCCTGGTAGGCAACACACCTCCCTTGAGACTGGGTCAGGCTGACAGATGGGTGCCTCTGTTCCTTTCAGAGTCGAGTCCCCTACTACTGTGACCCGCTGCTTTTTCCTGGCAGCACCAGTAGTCATCTTGTTTACAAGTGCATCAGATGATTGGTTGTGGTGTTAATTTGTTTCCTCATTAGCTCCCTGCAGGACAGCAAAGCGATTCTGGATGGGGACAACAGATTTAGGAGGAAGCCACTTGCTTTTAATTGTCCTCTTCCTCCTTTTCTTGTTGGTTTTTTTTTTTTTTTTTTTTTTTTTTTCTTCCTGTTTCCCAGTTTCTTGGGTTAGCGGCCTCCTTCTTTCCTCCATGAGCTACAGGGGACGCTTGAGGCCCCTGCACAGTCTGGGCCTGGAGCAAGCAGTGCTGCTTCCTCTCAGCTTCCCTGACACCTTCCAGCCTATTGAGAGCATCCCGCAGCTCAGCCTCTGCTGCAGGAGGACCTCCACCAGGGAGCGCAGAGTGCAGTCCTGCCCATTGTGCACCCTGCCCTCAGGAGAGCAGCGCGGGCACTCTCGACACTGTGAGCTCTGTACTGCAGCCTCCCCTCTCATCGGCTCTGTCTGGGTGCCTACGTTGGCCACCGGCGGGCCAACGAGAGCAGAGCTCCCAGACCGGGACCTGGCCATATAGCGAGTGCTCACTATCCCGCTCGCCTGCTCGCGCAAACCGCCTTGAACCCACCCTCGTCGCTTGCCCTCCCGGGGGCAGGCTTTTACCCACTCAGGGCTGGTGCCGCTCCTCCTGGCACTGCCCCCTATGAGTCACCTCTTCTCGTCACTGAGCTGCCGGCTCCTGGGAGAGTCCTGTCAAGGATTTGAGACGCTCTCAGTGGCCCTTGCAGCTCTGAGTTGAGGCTCCTGGACTCTGAGCTTTCCCCGCTCAGGTGTTGAAGGCAGACTCTCTCGGGCTACTCACCTCAGCAATTCAATAGGCAGGTGAAGATCACCAGAATACATCAGTCTGTGAACATAGGACTAAATCTTGTAAACAATATTTGTAAGATCCTGCTTCTTTTTTTCCATAATGGTTCTCTGTTTGTGGTGGAGTGTCAGGTCTAAGAAACATGTGAGTGCATTTATGTCCTTAGCCTCAGGAACTCTGAGCTCTGGTTTTTTTTTATACTGGCTTTTCTGTGTGAAAAACATGACTGAGTTCTGTATTTCATGCCACTTTATGCACAGTTTCCAATCCACTGGCACAAGAGATCCCAGCAGGTATGAAAGAGTTTTGGTGAAAATACACATTAATAGACAGTTGACTCATAAGTGACAGTTGACAGGTAAATGTGCTGGTAGCAGAGGAAATGGATAGAGATCCATGTAAGAGCTATTACTAACGTTAAGTCTCACTATTTTTTCTCATCTGCTGGTATTTATGAACTCTGATACAGGTAGATGAGCTGCTTCTGTAGTGTTTGATTTTATGAGCCACTAGGGAATTTTCTTATTAATATTAGATTAAGTTTTTGAGTTCCTGGCACCTCCTCTGAAATTTCTCTTCTTTTGGGTATCATGCCATCTAGTATGCCCACTGATGCGGTTGTCACGTATTTCTGAGTAGGCGCCACTGCTCTGTCAGAGAGGCTGCCACAGTAGACCAATGTCAGACCTGGGGATGGGATACTAGGATGAGACTGAGCTACAGATTAAAGTACATACATTTAGATCAGGAGGGTACAGGAAGCTATTGAGAGGGAGAAATCCAGGCGTCTTCTCTAAAGAGAGCTAGATGGTTCTCTAGACTCTTTTGACTGCATCATCTCTTTGTTAGATAGGATTGCCTATCAACAGCATGTAGTATATGCAGAGTTACAGAGCACTACACCTTGAGATGGCTGTGCACAAGGCTGGGGGACTGTTGGAGTATCTTAGTAGATGTTCCTACCCCAGGCAGATCTTTTATTACACTAAAGCATCTCAAATCTCGGAGGAAAGTTATGTTTAAGTAACCTGTGCTCTGTGCTCATGTTTGCAAGCAGGAAATACTCAGTTCTTACTGTGTGTCCTGTTTTCTCCATCTTATGAATAGCACCTTTCAAAAAATTTCCTGTGCACATATCTCCATGCACTTGGTAAGCTTCTGTGTTAGTCTGTGTCAGCAACTCAGAGCTTTTCAGCAGAAGAAATTATTCCAACAATTTACAGCATTAATAAGATTCAGGGACTATTTCATCAGGCAATCTAAGTTTGATACTGTTACCTCACTCATTGAGGTGAGAATATGTCCATTACAATCACATTTTCTGTTCATTTTTGAGAGTTACGTGTGGAGAAGAGAAACCATTCAGTTATTACCAGCAATTGCAATGTGCCTAATTTTCACTGCTCAGTTTACTATGGTCAGTGTCTGGAAAACAAGCAATCATCTTCAGCTGTTAGTAGGGGTTTTGTTGTTGTGTTTTGTGTCATACTGGTAAAAAAGATATTTTGTTGGCTGTCATGGGTTCAGCAGTAGCAGTCATTTTTCTCCTTCTTGGTAGCTGGTGCAGTGCTGTGTTTTTCATTTTGGGCCTGGGAGCAACGCTGATAACACCGGTGTTTTCAGTTAGTACTTGGTAGTGTTTTGGTTTGACCAAGGACTTTCTAAGTCTCATGCTCTGCCAGGGAGGAGGAGAGCTGGGAGGAAGCAGAGACAGGACACCTGACCCAAACTGACCAAAGAGGTTATTCCATACTACAGCACGTCATGCCCCGGATGTAAAAACGGAGAGCAGAGACCCGGAAGGGTGGGGGTGCACTGCATGGTCGGGCTTGGCATTAGGTGGTGAGAATTGTATTCTTTCCTTGTATTTGCCTTGTCATTTTTATTATTGGTGGTAGCAGTAGTGGTCTTGTGTTATACTTTATTTACTAAACTGTTCTTATCTCAACCTGTGGGAGTTGCATTCTTTTGATTCTCCTCCCCATCCACCTGGGAGCAGGGGGGAAGAAAGAGAGGGGAGTGAGTGAGAGAGAGACTGCGTGAGTTAGAGAGGCTTAAGCCACAACATTGGCAGAAAGAAGAAATGTGATGACATCTTATTACAATCAAAATGTGAAAAAATGACTAAGTCTATTCTTGAAATTGGCCATTTCTTATGTTAGGGTAAATACTATCTCAAAGCTAGCAAATCTGTCAGTGAAAACACCTATGGAATAGGCTCTGTCAGTGTGACCATGACTTAGTCCCAGCATAATCTTGTCTTTTTAGTAAGTGATGTTTTGTATTAGTTTATAGCACCAGGCACCAAACACATCCCAGGTGATTTTTTCTGTTTAAAAAGCACTGTTGTAAAGGGCAGCCTTCAGCACAAAGGTCCATATATATCCCTAATCTTGAATTACCCATGCAGGCAGTTTCCACCCACACATGAGCTTTTGCTGACATCTGCATAGATGCAGCAGTCCATTCAGATATACTAATCAGCAAGATCATGAATGGGAGGTGGAATGTCAAAAGCATAAATGGTAATTGGGAGCCAGGATCTACATTCCTATTTTCTTCTTTTGTAAAACTTCCTCGCTGGAGGGGCCAGGTCCTCTATAGCTGAATCTGATTCAGGATGGAAATGCGGAAGGAATGACTAGGGTTGGGGGGGGGATGGTAAACCATCAGCCTGCACTCAGTTCCAGGAGGGAACACATGCTATAGGAAAGAGCTTCCTGTGGTAGTAAGAGGTGAGTCACTCCAAGCATACAAAAATCACTAGCTGAGGTTGCAGACTCTCTGAAATAGTTCTCTCACCAAAGAAGCAATATAATTTAGACAAAAAGGAGTTATCTCCTGTTGCTACCCATTGGCAGGTACATGTAACATAGCGAAAACTGTTCATTTACACAAGACTCTTAGTAAAGCAGGCGGAGTGATTATGAGGCAAAAAGGCATCATACAGAAATGACATAATGTCAGATCGAAATAACAGTGAAAATGAGTTTCCTAAAGTGAACAAAGCTTGTGTAAACAGAAACAAGAAAAGGAAGGATACAATTTATATTTAGAGCTGACCAAAATTTCCATTTAGAAAAGAGTACAGCCTTTACTGGTCCTCACCGGGAAAACTTAGATGAGAACAGATAGACTTTGTTGTTAGAGGTAATGCACTGGACTGCTGAGAAAGGAGTCTGGGTCCTATTAACAAGATGAAATGGCAATTTCAATACAAAGTAAATATAGGCCTATACTTGTAATTGGAAAACATTGAAACCTTCTAAATGAAAAGCAAAATAACTTACAGAAGGGTCTTTCCCTAAGTTTTGTTCATAGGAGAATCCAGTAAGGAAATTAATCAAACCCAAGAAAAAATGGATCCAAATGCTAACAGAAGCTGAGTGTCCTGTGAAAGGAAGAATGAAATTACCTTTTTATGTAAAGACTATATAAAATAGATATAAACTATAGGAGTAAAGTAGATGGATTAACAGGAGCCACACTGAAATCACACTTTAGCATACATGCAGTATGTAAGGCAGTAAGAAAAGAGTGCAGTCACTAAGAGTGATGTGGGGTTATATGAAACAACCCAGCTCAGGCATCACTGCACCACTGAGTTATGCAGTGTAGACATTCCACATATATTGCGGTTATACATTAAAATATTCTGAGCTCAGTAGGCAAATTAGGACTATTGATAAGAAAGCTATGACAATAACCTCTGTTGAGGAGTTGGGGAAGAGAGGAGAAAGCAGTGTGAGCCCTGTCAAGTAGTGTAATGGTGCAGAAGTCAATATTTCACAGTGTGCCAAGCACAACCAAGTCTGGAACAGAACTTCCATGTCTAGATTTCTGGACTATATTGCACCAATTTCCATTAATGCTTAAGGGCTTGTGGAAGGAGAAATTAATGAATCATTCAGGGTACAGGTATTCCTTTATTCACTACAGGTTTCTCTGAGATCAGTGGTGAAATGACAGTATCAAAACTAGTTCATGAAAATAATTCAGGAATATGCATGAGCTTGATGCAAGGGCACTGAAGAGTAGCAACAGCCCTAACTGATGGCAGATATCTTTTCTTTGGCTTCTGCTTAGGATGGGGCACCACATGGGGTTGTCCATTCACAGGCACAAGAACACAGCTGAATGCCTCTGCTGCATACTACCTATTCCCATGTAAATTAAATCTGTGATACATTAACTTTAAACATTTTATTTTATTTCGGAAGAAGAAGAGGAGAACAATTAAAAATGAAAGTCAGATGTGATGAGAAAGGATCTCTAAAGATGGACTTACCAGTCTCAAAAATGTGAAAGGATTCTCACATTGTATGTGCATGCTCATTAACTTTGAAGCCTGTGAAAGCCAGACACATTTGGCACACAGTTCTACAGCATATGAACAGAAACTTGAGAACTTTCCAGTGTGCAAAACATGAACCTTACCTACTTCTTATTCAGCAGATCAGCTATAGCTTCTGCAGGCCTCTGAGGTCTAAAAAGCAGACACCAACGCATTTTTTTCAGAGTCCTGACAAACATGACAGAGAAGTATGCAAAGTTCAAGTAATGTTGTGCTCTTTGGAACCTTTAGACCTAAACTGGATGTACAATCTAAGCTTCAGCTTCAAAAAGGATGCTAAAGAAGATACTGAAATGCTAAATGCATCCCAGCAGTCAATAATGTCTTCTGATGAAACTCTAATTCTATGATGCAGCAGTAAAAATTTGTACAGAGGAGACTTCATCATGATGGATAGGCTGAGCAAGGCCTATTTTCCAGCATACAGTGCAGTAGTCTGTATTCTGTAGCAATGTCAGGGTCAGAGAAACAAGCAGAGCACTGTACAGACATCATGCTGTTAACAGTAACAGGTCAGGGTGAGGACAGCCAATCCACAACCATCTAATCTAGTACGTGAACACAAATGTGAGACAGTGCAGGATTTGCAATGCTGGTAAGTAGCACCTTAGTTACCCCAACCATTGCAAAACTAAAGAGGCCCTCTACCCTCAGCTCTGCATCCTGTAGTTTCCACTTAAGTGTGTGTTGCACTTTTCTTTCTTTCTTCATGCTTCACATTGTAGCATTTTACAACACAATATTAAGGTTTCGTGATAGTTTCTGTCTTATAAGCTTAGAGCCTAATAGATGTGAAGATAGATGCCATATATATTCCCACTGAATATTATTGAACAATATGCAGGCACAAAGCTCAACAATTATTGTGCAATACCTAGACCTGATCAAGTGTGGCCCAATTAGTGCTGATAGCACCATAAGCAGCAACCGTTAATGAACAGGTTCTGATGGAAACTAGCCAGTTACTAGAGAGAATGCTGACCTACTACCACCTTGGAGGGGGACACTCAGGGGATGATGCTCATCTGAAGACCCTGTCACTGCTCTTCCCAAGTGAAGAAGAGAAAAGGTTTTCCCTTTTCCTTCACTCACTTACTCTTTCCTTCATCTTTTGTTACCTTCATCCCCAACATAATTTTGAAGTCAAGCTGTGCCATCAGCTATAGACACTGCAAAACTGTCTCAACTTTCTTTGTGCAACATGACATATACACCAGAGTATACCTGTTGAAGTATGTGGAAATAATTTCATTAACAGCTTGGTGAAGCATAGGAAATAAAACTTCAGCACTGTGGAGGCAATGTGGCAATGAACAATGTCTAGAAGGAAATCGCAGAATCATAGAATAGTTAGGGTTGGAAAGGACCTTAATATCATCTAGTTCCAACACCCCTGCTATGGGCAGGGACACCTCACACCAAACCATGCCACCCAAGGCTATGTCCAACTCGGCCTTGAACACTTCCAGCGATGGAGCATTCACAACTTCCTTAAACAACCCATTCCAGTGCCTCACCACCCTCACAGTAAAGAACTTCCTCCTTATATCCAATCTGAACTTCCCCTGTTTAAGTTTGAACCCGTTACCCCTTGTCCTATCATCACAGTCCCTAATGAAGAGTCCTCCCCAGCATCCCTATAGGCCTCCTTGAGATATTGTAAGGCAGATCCAAGGTCTCCACACAGCCTTCTCTTCTCCAGGCTGAACAGCCCCAACTTTCTCATCCTATCTTCACACAGGAGGTGCTCCATTACCCTGATCACCCTCATGGCCCTCCTCTGGACTTGTTCCAACAGTTCCATGTCCTTTTTATGCTGAGGACAGAACTGCACACAATACTTCAAGTGAGGTCTCATGAGAGCAGAGTAGAGGTGCAGGACCATACATTCATAGAATAGTTAGGGTTGGAAAGGACCTCAAGATCATCTAGCTCCCCCCTGCCATGGAGAGGGACACCTCCCATTAAACCATGCCAACCAAGGCTAGGTCCAAACTGGGCTTGAACACCGCCAGCGATGGAGCATTCACAACTTCCCTGGCCAACATATTCCAGTGCCTCAGCACCCCAACAGTAAAGAATTTCTTCCTCACATACAATCTAAACTTCCCCTGTTTAAGCTTGAACCCGTTACCCCTTGTCCTATCACCACAGTCCCTAATGAAGAGTCCCTCCCCAGCAACCCTATAGGCCCCCTTCAGATACTGGAAGGTTGCTATGAGGTGTCCACACACCCTTCTCTTCTTCACGCTTAACAGCCCCAACTTTCTCGTCCTAATTTTATATGGGAGGTGTTCCAGTCCCCTGATCATCCTCGTGGCACTCCTCTGCACTTGTTCCAACAGTTCCATGTTCTTTTTATGTTGAGGAGACCAGAACTTCACACAATACTCCAAGTGAGGTCTCACAAGAGCAGAGTAGAGTGACAGGATCACCTCCCTCGACCTGCTGGTCATGCTTCTTTTGATGCAGCCCGGGATACAGTTGGCTTTCTGGGCTGCAAGCGCACACTGAAGCCAGCTCATGTTAACTTTCTCAACCAAGACCCCCAAGTCGTCCTCTGCAGGACTGCTCTGAATCTCTTCTCTGCCCAACCTCTAGACGTGCCCAGGGTTGCTCTGACCCACGTGGAAGACCTTGCACTTGACATGGTTACACTTGATCAGGTTGGCATCAGCCCACCTCACAAGCATGTCGACGTCCCTCTGGATGTCATTCCTTCCCTCCAGCATATCAACCGAACCACACAGCTTGGTGTTGTGGGCAAACTTGCTGGGGGCACACTCAATCCCACTGTCCATGTCACTGACAAAGATGTTGAACAAGACCTGTCTCAACATTGATCCCTGAGGGACTCCCACTTGTTACTTGTCTCCAGCTGGACATTGAGCCATTGTCCACAACTCTTTGTGTGCGGCCACCCAGCCAGTTCTTCATCCACCAAGTGGTCCACCTATCAAATTGATGTCTCTCCAATTTAGAGTCAAGGATGTCATGAGGGACAGTGCCAAACGCTTTACGCAAGTCCAGGTAGATAGCATCAACTGCTGTACCCCTGTCCATCAGTTCTGTAGCCCCATCATAGAAGGCCACCAAATTAGTCAGGCAGGATTTCCCCTTAGTGAAGCCATACTGGCTGTCAGCAACCACCTTGTTGTTTTCGTGTGCCTTAGCATGCCTTCCAGGAGAATCTGCTCCAAGATTTTGCTGGGCACAGAGGTGAGACTGACTGATCTGCAATTCCCAGCTCATCCATTTTCCCCTTCTTGAAAATGGGGTTATATTTATCTTTTTCCAGTAACCAGGAACTTCCCCTGCCTGCCATGACTTTTCAAGTATGATGGACAATAGCGTAGCAACTTCATTTGCCAGATCCTTCAGAACCTGCGCATGGATTTCGTCAGGTCCCATGGACCTGTGCACGTTCAGGTTCTTAAGATGGTCTTGAACCAGATCCTCTCCTACAGTGGGCCCAGGGTCTTCATTCTCACAGTCGCTGCGTCTGCCTTCCAAAACTTGGGTGGTGTGGTCAGAGCATTTGCTGGTGAAGACTGAGGCAAAGAAGACATTTAGAACCCCAGCCTTCTTCAAGTCTGGGGTAGGCAATTCTCTTGGGAGCTTCTGGAGGGAGCCCTTGTTGTCCCTAGTCTGTCTTTTATTTGCAATGCATCTGTAGAATCCCTTCCTGTTATCTTTCACCTCCCTAGCTAAGTTTAATTCTAACTGGGCCTTGTCTTTCCTAACCTGGTCCCTAGTTTCCCAGACAACATGCCTGTATTCTTCCCAGGCCGCCTGCCCTTGCTTCCACCTCGTATAAGCCTCTTTTTTCCCTCTAATTACCTTTGGGTGATTATCTTCCCTTGGTAAAGGTAATTTTATTTTTAAATTAAACCCATTTTGCTCTCAACTCCTAGTGGCCACATACTTAAAGTAGGAAGGCGATTCAGGTGGCCTAGTCTGAATTCTTGCAATGACTTTGAAAGCATACCACCTATTTTTCACATCTCCAGATTCTTCCTTGATTGGCAACCACCTGCCTTTTTTTGATGTACATTGTGTATCCTTAGGAAGCTGAGAGAGTGTGACATTCTGACATTCTATCTCTCCACCCTGTCAGACTTCTGCAGGTCATTAGGCTTATCCCACTGTCGTTTTTCTCTTTATCTGTGTGTCTTATGGTTCTGTTCTTTATCTTCCCTCCATCACTTCTGCAAAGCTTGAGTTTTATTTTAGACTGCCTCCTGTTTCAGTCTGAGTACAAGTAGTCCCTTGTTATTAGACTTTCACTTTTGTCTCAACGTGCTTGAGAATGACTGACAGTGTGAAAAGTGATTTGAGAACTTTGACCTTAGCAGAAGCCTGTGAATAGAGGATGCAAAAGAAAATGAAGTGAAGGAAGAAGGGAAAGGCATAAGGTTATCATGTTTGAGTGAGCAGGTATGGCTCAGATCAAAAAATTCTCATAAAGAAATGGTAAAATTCTTATCAACAAGGACATGGGTCTTTCAAGGCAACTGTTTACCAGATAAAATGGTAGAGTAAGTGCAATTGTAGAACAACTGCAGAGAGATGGCACAACTAGAAATAAAGAGACCACACTAAATGGTAAAGACACGGAAAGTTCTTCTGTCATCAGCTGACTTGTCAGAAAAAAAATCTCAGAAGGCAGGTCATTAGCAATAAAAAGGATTAATGAGATGTTCACCTATTTACCTCTTAGAAAAAATGCATAATTCTCCGGAAATTTGTTTCACTTCAGAATAGATTTTCTAATTCTGAAGTTTTCAGTACCACATTATTTTATATTTTCATATTTTATTTTCTCACTTTCTATGAATAAATAACTACTCATTTTCTCTTTCAGATCTAGTATTTCCCTCACGTTTTCTCCTTGATGTTCTCTTAAAACTCTCTGGTCCTTCAAGAACCCTCCCCACCACTCTCTCTCCTGTCCTCAAAACATTTACTTTTTCCAAATTAAAAATTAATTGAGTAGAATCCTGTTGATTACAGTAAAGAACTATTAAGAATTTAAACATACTTTATATAGAATTCCGACCAGATAAAGTGTTTAAAGTACTACGTACATAAAAACTAATTATTGTTTTAAGGTCAAAAGGCAGCCACATATTTTTGCATATTAACTGTCTTCATTAGTCTCCATGGTGCTCGCATTTCATATCTTAATATCACTAGGTTGTTACTCTCATGTAGGTTAAAACAGAGAGTGTAGAATATATGCCTTCATAATTGTCATTAATCCTGATGAGGCTGATTCTTGTACATCTCCAAATGTAAAGAAAAGCATATATTCTCTTTTCTATGCTAATAAGTCATATGAATGACCATTTGCAAGAATTAATGAACTGCATAACTTCTTGTTTAAAGCACGGTCAAGCTAAAACTGTGCACAATGATCAGAAAAAAAAAATCTTGTTAAATTTCTGTGGCCTGTTTAAGGTTTAGATGTTTGGTGGCCAATTCTTTACTGGAATAACTTTTAATATCTTGCAGAAGCTAGGTCAGGGATATAACCCTTGAGTTATTTACTTTTTTTTATTTAGAATCACAGCATCCCTGGTACCTTTGTGCATTTTAAATTAGTAAGGTTTATTATCTAATTTCATTTTCTTTGTTGATGTATTTCACTTGGCCTTCTTTGTAGAGTTCAAGTCTGTAATGATGTAGAGAGTTATATCTGCCATTAAGGCTCTTAAAATAATACACTATGTCTTTGAGGAAAAAAAAAAAAAGAATAGAAGCAAACATCTAGGTTTTCACAGTTTTTGTAGATCCTGTTGGAGGCCTAGAGTAAAAGAATATCATCGTTTTCAGTTATTTCTCACAAAGATAAAAACGGTAGCATTATTTTTTGGTTAGAAATAAGTAAGTGGAATGATGAAAGATTTTACTGTCAGCTGTTGTCCTTGGGTCTTCTCAATGACCTTGTTCCAATTGGATGTAGATACAAGAAAATTTGCAAGCCTTTCTCCTCTGCTACAACTAAATGATGATAGGTAATTATAAGAAGCAACTGGGAATTATCTAGTATTAAAAAAATAGATTAGCACACATGATCAGCATCTTAATACATCCATTTACTATCTATTTTTCTTCATATGCCTTGGAATATAAAGGAGGAAATTAGTAAGTGAATGTAGAGATATTTTACATTGGTTTTGTTGGTTGTGGTTTTTATTAACAACACCACCTCCCACCCACTCACACCCTCCCTGCCCTCTGCGCCCCACTTTTATGCTATATTGTTTTTATTTAGGAAAGGATAACTTAATTGGTTAGGAGGGTTACCAAAATGGCCAAACATTAGGCAAGGGCATACTTTTTTACCATGGATGGAAATGTTAAAAAAACAACAGCATTAAGAAATGACAACTGAGGCACAAGATAAAATGTACAAGAAATATTCTTTGGGTTAGAATCCAGAGTTGATTGCTGGGTTAAATAACAATTGGGTATGGGTAAAATCAGAAAGAGAAGAAAGGTAAAACGAGGAGGTGATGGGGATGGTTGGGTGATATTTGAGCAGATAGGGAAGGAAAGACATGAAACCACCGATAATTGCACAAGGACATTAATGCTTGTAGAGTAAAAGGAAAGAGATTCAGCTGGTCAGATGAAAAAAGTCCATACAGAGTGTAGAAAACATATTTCTAAGAAGAAAGTGCAGAGTGACCATAATGTGCTTTTCTCAACTAGGAAAAAGGTCTCTAATACACTGCAGAGTGGCATTGCCTTCCTGGTCTGATTTCTGCAGAGAAAAAAATTATCATCTTTTGATATGCTTTCTTGCAACTAATGACACAGAGAAGAGTCCTTGGACCAAGAGAAACATCATTTGTGTATTACCCAAGTTTTTCTCCAGCAAAAGAGGCTAGCAAAGAAGTATAAGCCATGTATTAAAATGTCAGGACTAGTGAGATAGCTGAACATTGTTTTCTAGAGCTGCTATTTTCCCAAAGGGGACCCAAAGGAATTGATGTAGTGGGGAGGAAGAAGCAATATTCATGCTTATTGTAATATATTTTTAATAAATAAAAAGTCCAAACTTATAATAAAACCTATAATGCTGATTTTATGTGAAGCAGAAATTAGAATACCTATTGTGTTGCTTTTCACCGGTCATTAAGCCCTTGAGTGAGGCAGACAAAACATTACTTCATGAAAATATAAATACAGTAAATTCACTTTAGAAAGACAGCAATGCTTACCTTATTTCCAACAGAGAAGGAGATTCTCTATAATTTCGCAAAACAAGAATATCATTAAACAAATCTTTGAGAGTCACTATTTTATGTGGTCCCAAGAAAATTTCATACCAGAAACTTAGAAGTGACTTTATATTTTATTACTGAGCAAAACCTGCCACAGATCTTTCTCTTTCCAAAGAAATAATAAAAAAAAAAAAAATCCCAAACCAACCAAACCCCAAACCAACCAAAAAAATCGCTCCCCACCTTTCCACTCCCCTCCACCCCTAAGAAAACTTCTACCAAAGAGCTCAACAAACAAACCCAGCAGAAAATCTTTGGAGAGAACTTAATTAAAAAGTCTTTATGAAAAGTGTCCAGGCTTGCCTGAACTTTATTTTCTTTTTAATACATTTTAGTCTTCATGACTGAAAAAGCAATAATGTAATGTAAAGTGTTCAGGGAAGAGAATTGGATGATTACTGTGATTATGAAGGAAATATATGTTGGGGAAATTTCTAAGTCCTCCTTGAATTGCCTCATCAGAGTATTCAAGGTTTTCTTCCTCTATTTTGTACATGTCTTCAGTTTATAATATACACACTTTTGTTAACTCTTGGGCACTTTGAATTCTGCTGCATTCTGACAGTAAGAAAAAAACTATTAACAGGCTTCTAATAAGCAGAAGTGACCTGTATTCATAGGAATAATCGATGACCATATTCCCTATGAGAAAAGCTTCTTATTTAACTTTCAGATAGGTGTCATGTGATTTGATAGGTCCATTTTGCATGAATATGGAAAGGATTTCTCATGATGTCCAAGATTAACAAGATTTTCATAGAATTATAGAATCATAGAAAAGTTAGGGTTCAAAGGACATTAAGATCATGTAGTCCCAACATCCCTGAAATGGGCAGGGACACCTCCCAAAAAACCATGTCACCCAAGGCTCTGTCCAGCCTAGCCTTGAACACCCCTGGCCTTGGGATGGAGCATTCACAACTTCTCTGGGCAACCCATTCCAGTGCCTTACCACCCTTAGAATAAAGAACTTCTTCCTCACATCCAATCTAAACTTCCCCTGTTAAAGATTGAGCCCGAAGCCCACTGTCCTATCAGTACAGTCCTTCATGAATAGTCCCTCCCTAGAAACCTTATAAGCTCCTTCAGATACTGGAATGCTGCCATGAGGTCTCCACACAGCCTTCTCTTCTCCAGGCTGAACAGCCCCAACTTTCTTGTCCTATCTTCACGCAGGAAGTGCTCTAGTTCCCTGATCATCCTCATGGCAGGCTGAACAGCCCCAACTTTCTTTTTCTTATCTTCATACAGGAGGTGCTCCAGCCCCCTGATCATCCTCATGGCAGGCTGAACAGCCCCAACTTTCTTTTTCTTATCTTCATACAGGAGGTACTCCAGCCCCCTGATCATCCTCGTGGCCCTCCTCTGCACTTGTTCCAACAGTTCCGTGTCCTTTTATGTTGAGGACACCAGAACTGCACACAAAATACACAACACAAGCCTCACAAGAGCAGAGTAGAGGACAAGATCACCTCCTTAGACCTGCTGGTCATGCTCCTTTTGATGCAGCCCAGGATATCATTGGCTTTCTGGGATGTGAGCTCACATTGAAGCCAGCCCATGTTTACTTTCTCATCAACCAAGACCCCCAAGTCCTTCTCCACAGGGCTGCTCTGCATCTCTTCTCTGCCCAACCTCTAGACGTGCCTGGGCTTGCTCCAACCCAGGTGGAAGACCTTGCACTTGTCATGGTTAAACTTCATCAGGCTGGCATCAGCCCTCTGGATGTCATTCCTTCCCTCCAGCATATCAACTGAAACACACAGCTGGGTGTCATCCGCAAAATTGCTGGGGGTGCAATCAATCCCACTGTCCATGTCACCAACAAAGATGTTGAACAAGACCTGTCCCAACATTGATCCCTGAGGGACTCCACTTGTTACTTGTCTCCAGCTGGACATTGAGCCATTGACCACAACTCTTTGTGTGTGGCCACCCAGCCAGTTCTTCATCCACCAAGTGGTCCATCTACCACATTGATGTCTCTCCAATTTAGAGTCAAGGATGTCATGAGGGACAGTGCCAAACACTTTGCGCAAGTCCAGGTAGGTGACATCAACTGCTCTACCCCTGTCCATCAGTTCCGTAGCCCCATCATAGAAGGCCACCAAATTAGTCAGGCAGGATTTCCTCTTAGTGAAGCCATGCTGGCTGTCAGCAACCACCTTGTTGTTTTCGTGTGCCTTAGCATGCCTTCCAGGAGAATCTGCTCCAAGATTTTGCTGGGCACGGAGGTGAGACTGACTGATCTGCAATTCCCAGCTCATCCATTTTCCCCTTCTTGAAAACGGGGTTATATTTCCCTTTTTCCAGTAACCAGGAACTTCCCCTGCCTGCCATGATTTTTCAAGTATGATGGACAATGGCTTAGCAACTTCATTTGCCAGATCCTTCAGAACCTGCGCATGGATTTCATCAGGTCCCATGGACCTGTGCACGTTCAGGTTCTTAAGATGGTCTTGAACCAGATCCTCTCCTACAGTGGGCCCAGGGTCTTCATTCTCACAGTCGCTGCGTCTGCCTTCCAAAACTTGGGTGGTGTGGTCAGAGCATTTGCTGGTGAAGACTGAGACAAAAGAATTCATTAAGAAACTCAGTCTTCTCCAAATCCAGGGTAGCCAGTTCTGCAGCTAACTTCCGGAGAGGGTCCATGTTGTCGCTAGTCTGTCTTTTATTTGCAATGCATCTGTAGAATCCCTTCCTGTTATCTTTCACCTCCCTAGCTAAGTTTAATTCTAACCGGGCCTTATCTTTCTTAACCTGGCCCCTAGCTTTCCAGGCAACATCCCTGTATTCTTCCCAGGCCACCTGTCCTTGCTTCCACCTTTTATAAGCCTCTTTCTTCCTTTGAAGTTTCCTCATCACCTTTTTATCTATCCATGGAGGTCTCCTGGCGCTCCTGCAGCACTTCCTTCTAGTTGGGACAGAACACTCCTGAGCTTTTAACAGGTGGTCCTTGAATATCAACCAATAGTCTTGGGCCCCCTGCCCTTTAGTGCTATATCCCATGAAACCTTACTAAGCAGGTTCTTGAAGAGGCCAAAGTCTGCTCTCTTGAAGTCCAGGGCAATGAGCTTTCTGCACGATCTTCTCAACTGTCCTGAGGATCTCGAATTTGACCATCTCAAGATCGCTGCAACCAAGGCTGTCCTGGAGTGTCACATTTCCAACCAGCCCTTCCCTGTTGGTGAGCACGAGGTCAAGCATGGCACATCTCCTTGTCGGCTCCTCTATTACTTGCAGAAGCAAGTTGCCTTCTGCACAATTGAGGAGCCTCGTCGATTGGTTCTGCTGGGCCATACCATTCCTCCAACAGATATCAGGGTGGGTCTAGTCCCATTGTGAACCAGCACCTGTGAATGTGAGGCTGCTCCTATCTGTCAATAGAGTACTTCATCCACAGGGTCCTCTTGATCAGGTGATCTGCAACAGATCCCCACAGTAATGTCTCCCATTGTGGTTCTCCCTTTAACCCTGACCCACAAACTCTCTACTCACTGCTCACCTCTCCCCAGACATTGTTCCATACTCTCCAGCCTATCCCTAACATAAATAGCAGCTCTTCCGCCCTGTCTGCCAGGTCTGTCTTTTCTAAAGAGCCTGTAGCCTTCCATTCCAACGCTCCAGTCATAGGAGCCATCCCACCATGTTTCTATGCTGCCTGTTATATCACACCCCCACAGACGTGCACACACCTCTAATTCCTCTTGTTTGTTCCCCATGCTATGGGCGTTTGTACGGAGACATCTCAGCCGAGCTCCAATGAAGCCTGCTTATTGGCTGGAGTTGCTGGAATATCTCCACATTGCTCTGAGCATTTATTATGGGTGCTGGCAACTGATCAGGTGTGTTGGGATGGAATGATGTCCCCTCCCCCAACACATCTAGTTTAAAGCATCCTTGACCAGTCCAGCAAGCCTCCTACCTAAACCTGCTCTTCCCCTTCATTGTCAGACCACCTCCACCAGCCCCCAGTAGACCTGGCCTACTAAACTGAGTCCCATGTTCTGGATACCCAAACCCCTGACTATGGCACCACCATTCTAATCATGTATTAACCTGGCCAATCCTCCTAGCCTTTCTAAGGTCCTCCCCTTTATCCTGGAGAATTGACAAAAAGACAACCTGTGCTCCAGAGCCTCTAACCATCTCTCCCAGGGCTCTGTAGTCCTTCTTTATGCTCTCTGAGCTACTGCTATCTATATCAGTAGCACCCACATGGATCACTAGAAGTGGGTAATAGTCAGTGGGACTGACTAGAGCAGGCAGCCTCTCTGCAACATCCCTGATCCGAGCCTCTGGTAGGCAACACACCTCCCTTGAGACTGGGTCAGGCTGACAGATGGGTGCCTCTGTTCCTTTCAGAGTCCCCTACTACTGTGACCCGCTGCTTTTTCCTGGCAGCACCAGTAGTCATCTTGTTTACAAGTGCATCAGATGATTGGTTGTGGTGTTTGTTTCCTCATTAGCTCCCTGCAGGACAGCAAAGCGATTCTGGATGGGGACAACAGATTTAGGAGGAAGCCACTTGCTTTTAATTGTCCTTCTCCTCTTTTTTTTTTTTTTTTTTCTTCCTGTTTCCCAGCTTCCTGGGTTAGCGGCCTCCTTCTTCCCTCCATGAGCTACAGGGGATGCTTGAGGCCCCTGCACAGTTTGGGCCTGGAGCGAGCAGTGCTGCTCCCTTTCAACTTCCCTGACATCTTTCAGCCTAGTGACTGCTTCCTGCAGCTCAGCTCCTACTGCAGGAGGACCTCCACCAGGGCGCACCAAGCGCAGCACTGCCCATTATGCACCCTGCCCTCAAGAGACCAGTTCCAGCACTCTACACTGTGAGCTCTGTACTGCAGCCTCCCTTCTCATTGTCTCTGTCTGGGTGCGTACGCTGGTCACCACCGGGCCAACGAGAGCAGAGCTCCCAGACCAGGCCCTGGTTGTAAGGCAAGTGCCCATCATCCTGCTTGCCTGCTCACGTGAGCTGCCATGCCACGGTCCCTGGGACAGGTTTTTACCCACTCAGGGCTGGTGCCAGTCCTCCTGGTGCCGCCTGCTGGGAGTTAGGTGCTTGCGTCAGCTGAGCTGCCGGCTCCTGGGAGAGTCTTGTCGATGACTTGAGGCACCCTTGGTGGCCCTTGCAGCTCTGAGTTGAGGCTCCTGGACGCTGAGCTTCCCCCGACTCAGTTGTTGAAAGCTTCGAAGGCATCCTCTCTCGAGTTACTCACCTCAGCAATTCAATTTTCTGAGAATATATTTTCAAGAAAGCTTTTTTTATGCTGAATCTTCAAACCTTTGTAACAGTTTGTTGAATTATTCCTTTACCATTAAAAGTAGATCAGTGATGTATCTTGCTTAAATTTGAATGCTATTTAAGACCGTGTTGGATCACTTAATGTACGCTATAGCTATTCTGCAAATGTGCTAGATCAATACAGCTGGTTAGGTACCTCACAGTAATGGAAAATTTGTACTACAGAAAGACTCCACAAAACCTACCCTTTTGTTGAGGCAGCTTCTATGTGCTGGGCACAATACATCCATTGAAATTTCCTGAACGAATAGGAGAATGAATAGCCCAAAACCTCTTAAATGGAATTCAAGCAAGTTTACTTTATTTAAGTATAAAAAGCTTGCCAGCAGGTCAAGGGAGTTGATTGTACCCTTCTACTCCACTTTTAAAGGATCCCACCTGCAGTCCTGTGTCTAGCTCTGGAGTACCCAACATAAGAATGATGTGGACCTGCTGAAGCTAGTCTAGAGGAGGCCATGAAGATAGTCAGAGGGCTGAAGCACCTCTTCTATGGAGATGAGCTACAAGAGCTGGGCTTGTTCAGCCTGGAGAAGTGGAGGCTCTGTGAAGACCTTACAGTAGCTTTTCGGTAACTTAAGGGGATCTACAGCAAATGTGGATAGGGACTTCTTGTAAGGACATAGTGACAGGAGAAGAGCTAATGGCTTCAAGCTGAAAGCAGGTAGATTTATATTAGATATTAATGATAATTTCTTCACTATGAGAGTGGTGAGACACTGGCTGCCCCATCCCTGGCAGTGTTCAAGGCCAGGTTGAAGGTGGCTTGGAGCAACCTGATCTAGTGGAAGCTGTCCCTGCCCATGGCAGGGGATTGGAACTAGATGAGCTTTAAGGTTCTTTTCAGACCAAATCATTCTATGATTCTATATAGCTTGAGACTATGCCAAGTTTCGGTGCACACATCTCTGTTTCAGAGTATAATAATGTGAAAATGAGTTTGTTATATTACAGGAGGGAGCTATCTTTCCAGTTTTTTGACCTGCAACAGGAATAATAGGCAATTAATATTTTATAAAACCTTGTGGACCATGTAAAGCAGTAATTACTGAATCTGTAATAACTGATCTTTGAATATGTATGATGAAACATTCAAAGTATTTATATATGTGAAAGACTTGATTGAGATATATTAGGATAGGAGTGAGATGTGATACGAAGCCTTTGAAATCTAAATTTCATGGCATTCTGGTAGAAAATATTCATTCAACTGTATACATAAAGTAGGATAATAGAATTTTCATTACCATATCACCTGGAAAAGGAAACACTTGGGAATTTACTATAGGACTTAATATTCAGTAAGGTAGGATTTTTTAATGTAAATTAATCTGAATATTTGGACAAACCTGAAAAATGCAGAAGTGATGTTTCTATCCTTTTTTTTTTTTTTTTTTTTTATATGATGCTGGCAGACAGTAATTACTTCCATCCAGTAATTCTTAGATCCTGTGGCATTCTCTAAAATTACAGCACCATTAAAGAGAATAAATGTACAAAACCTCCTTTCTCAAGGTCCACATAAGAGAGTAATAAGGTCCTGTTAGGTAGAGAAGAGATACTGGAAGCTCTCATCCTAACTCTTGCCTCCCTGCCATAAATAGCATATTAGTAGTTTGTGCTGTACAGATCCACAATAACTAGGTAGTGAAGCACCTTGATGTTCTGTGTTATTTTGCATTTTTTGTGTGGTTGAAGTTGGTTATTTGTTTTATCATGCACCTGACCTTTATACACAATATAATTACAAGCAATAGGCAAATCAAAGTTAGAGCTAGTAAAACAATGACTGGGTGAAGCATGAAATTAAAAACTATTACTGTCAGTAACCATCTAATATGAGTTTCTCACCAGTGGTGTTTTCAATCTTTCTTCACTCTTCTCAAGTCATGGTGTATCTCTTCTGTATCATGATGATCGGTGATTAGAGTTTTGTGTCCATTGTTTCAGACAAGTTCTAGAAGTTGACACAGGTCATCATGTTGTAGCAGTTTCTTCGCTCATGTAAGATTCATTCCAGCGGGAGCAGACAATGAATCTTGACTCCATGTATAATTAGGTTAGAACAATTGATAAGATGTTAAGAGAAGATGAATGAGATGTTAATACAAAAGCTGTGGCCTTCTTGTTGATGGGGCACAACATTGACTAAATACCTCCAGGACTGAAGTTATTTTTCAAATTTAATTGCATTATGCCAAATTACTTTTCAAATTTCAGTGGGTAAGGTGCCTTCTTCACCTCTTCTAATTGTTGCGACTATAGATCGCATCTACAATTGAGCTTGTATGCAATTAAGATCTAGAGAAACACTATTTTGGGCTGCACCAAGTGCATCCACAATCAATTAATGGTCCCCTTCATTAATTCTTTCTCACTGAGGTAATATATCACACAAGAGCCATTGGTTAGTTCCCAATTCTAATAGAGAAGACCTCAGTAGGTGTTCTGATTTGTTTAAATCACTTGTTGTTGTGTTAACTTTATTTATGAATACTTCGGCATCTATACTATTTAAGACTTCTAGTCTTGTCTCTGTGACGCTGATCATATCTCGCCTTGTTCTCTTTGGAGAAGTGGAACTTCACCCAAGTAACAGTGCTAACCATCCTGCATAGGACATAGTGAGGAAGGGTGAGCAGGTCAGTTTGAGTTCAGAGACATTAATTTGCATCAATAGTTTAATGCTTTTAAGCAAACAAGATGGATTAAATAACACTCATTTTTGTCTAGTATGCTTGTTCACATACAGTCCAATTTCAGAAATATATGGAGGTAGAATTTTCTTATCTTTAATTAGAATGGATACTAAGTGGATACGAAATCTAGTAACGTCTGGTTTAAATTTAAATTATTAGGTGGTTCATATTATGTTATGGTGATCCCAGAGGCAAATTACAAAACCAGATTACACTAAGGTAAAATTGTACTCACAGTCTAATCTTTCAGCAGCAAAAATATTCATATCCTTTAGTGTTATATTTGGTCCCTTCCAACCAAACTTGATATTGTACACAATAATTTAGATGCCTCTTCATAGGCCTTATGTGACATCTTACCTTTATTTCCTGTCCTGTCACTCCCTGGAGTCACGGCAGTCAAAAGGTCTTAGGATTCCTGCTCTATTCTGTGCTAAAAAAGCAACTGCTCTTATTTCTCTTACTTGTGCACTCCTTTCACCTTCTTCTACTACTTGTTTACTGGCAGCAACATCTAATGCAACAGCCTTATATTGCCATTTATAGTTTCACCCTTTTTCCTGAAGCACTTATCTAACAAATATTTTCTAATGGTGTACTATCAGTAAGGGGTGGTGCATCCAAAATGGGAGAAAGTTTAAAAGTTTGTTGTAATGCTAAAGGGTCTGTGTTTATGGACATCTGCAGTTTTGAGACCTTAGTGTGTCCTTCAATTAATTGAATATTTTCTGCTACTCTTTTTAAGTAGGCATACCATTTTCTGATTATGGCTTTTTGTGCAGCTCTTTCTGGTGGAGCAGTCCCTTTTAGGATTGCTTCTAGCAAATTAATGGTCCTCTAGTTTGCACATGTTGTCCCTGATGTATTTTATTAACTTGTTTGTTGCTTGGACTAAAGATAAAAGTTCCTTTTCTTATTCAGAGTATTGTTGTTCTGTTTCTTTAAATGTGGTTGAGCTAAACAATAAAGGTATTTCTGGCCCACTGGGGCCAGTTCAGAGCACATTACAGATCAGTGAAACTCCATTTGGTTTATAGCAGGGTCATGGAGATGTATTGGTCCCAGTGACTGATATGTTTTTAATTCTTCAGTTAGAGTTTTGACTGCCTCTTCATGTTGCAATTTCCACTCCCAGGGTTTGCCTTTCTGTAAGAGTGAATATAATCAGCAGGAAATGGTAGAAAATCAGGTATATACTTACTCTAGTATCCTAAAATTCCCATTGATTGTTGGAACTCCTTTGATTTGGGTAGTTGCAGCTCTTCAATTTTTCTTAAGGTCCCTGAAGCAATCCCTGCACTGCCACAGAGTACCTAAAAGCCTACTATTCAGAGAGTACCTAAGAATTTTCTTTCTTTATTTGGTCTCTGGCATTTTTTGTGTAAAATGACAATTTCTGCTTTATTTAGCAGTTGTCATACTGCTGCTGCTGCTTCCCCACCTTCTCAACAGAAGTTTCTCCAATCAGAATGTCATCTATATACTGGTACAGTGTCACATCTTGGAGGAGTGAGATTGATTGTAAAAGTTCAGCAAGTGCAGCATGAGCAATTTTGAGTGAAAGTTTATATCCCTGTGGGAGTCTGTTAAGGGTGTATTGTATTCCTTCCCAAGTGAAAGCAAATTTCTCTTTATCCTCCTTCTTGAAGGGAACCATAAAGAACATGTATTTTACATCCAGTGCTGTCATCAGAGGGTGTGCAGCTACTTGCAAAGTAGCTGTTAAGTTTGTAGTGTTTGGTAAGGCAGCTTTTAACAGGGCTGCATTAGCATTTAGGTGCTAAGAGTCAGTTGGTAACCTCCATCTGCCATCTGGTTTCCAAACTGGCTAGACAGGTGAGTTATAGGAGGAGTGTATTCTGGAGATAATCAGCCATTTTTCCAAATCAGCTATGACTTCAGAAATTCCATTTTGTGCAGCAGCAAAAACCAGATATTGAGGCATATTAACATTTTTTGAGTCAAGGAGTGCAGGAACTACCCACTCTGTCACCTCATGATTTCTGCTGGGATTGGGTTCAATGTATGAGCTGAAGGACCACATGCTGCCATCAGGCAGATGCCAGCTTCATCAGTTTAAAGCAGTGAAACCCATCAAAAGCATTTTCATGGCAGTTTTTAATTGCAGAGGAAGTAGTAACCATGAACTTTTCTCTTGGTAGCCATAAATTGACTTGAGCATTTTGACACATAACGCTTGCTCCTTTCCCACTGCTGATCTTAGCCCTTTGCTATCTGGATCTCATGCTCAGTTTTTAAGCATGTTGTTGTCTTAGTATTGAAATCTGTGCTCATGTTTCTATTAAAAACTTCACCAGCTGTCACTGAGGACCAACTGGAATAAAAATGTATGGACCATCATCACTTACCCACTGATAAGCCTCCATTTCCCTGACTGGCAAACCCAATTGCCTTTCAGGCATTCCTGTAATTCCTCCCTAAGAGGGAGTGAGGGTTTGTCTCCACTTCTGGGGGCTGGGGACAGAGGAGTTGAAATACACTCTTTCACCGCTATCTTGTTTCTGGAGTGCTTCAGTCAGACTCAAGATTATGTCTGTAGTCTGACCCTGAATGGGGCACTGGGAATGACTAAGGCTAATGCATTCCTACAAAATTTATTCCTCCATTCTTGAGATTCTGTTCACAGGTTTTTTCATTTGTTTACATTTGATATATTTTCTGTTCCCTGTTCCACGGGTCTTAATTCTGTGGTCTCCTAAAGGCTTCAGGTTTTGTTTTACAGGTGGAACATCACTCCTTTCACAACTGTAGTTATCAATGTTGTGCTTTAATTCTGCCCATTTACAAAGTTTCTTCGAAAGAAGCATTATTGCCCTATTTGTTATTGTATTCAGTATCTCTTTAAATCTTATCACATTTTGCAACTAGATGGAATTTGAGAATTGCAAGGGCTCCTCTAATCAGTGGTTTTAACATTGCAAAATCAACTGTAGCAGATAGTGGAACAACATGGGTTCCTTCACTGGGCACAGAATCTGCTTTTGGACAACAGGGTGGTTTGTATAGTATGTCACAGTTGACCATCCCGTAGTCCCATAGTTCTTTCTGTTTTAACAATGGTTCACTATCACTGGGATCACCTCTGATATGTACATCCCAGTCTTCATGGAATATGATTCATTTCCTAATCTGTACAATGTTAGGAGGATAGGGTGCCTGTATAAGTATAATTTTGACCCTGTGTCCCAACATTTGTCTTTTCTCTTTGTCTTCCTGTAATTGTTTCTGCAGCTATTAAGTTTTGAAGAGCAGCAATAACTCAGTTGCCGTTCTACACTCTATTTCCTCTTTTAGGTCTTTTATCTATACTGTTCTTCATATGTAGCTTCTAAACAGATGCCTAGCATCTTGCAGAGAACTCCTTTCCCTTTTCCATCTTTTGTTCTGCCCCTAATTGCCTTTAAGTGGACTTTAACGACTTCCGATTTACGCCAGTTATCACCAGTCCATTCTTCTGAGAATTTGGGATTTGAATTCACTCTATTTCTCTGTAAATAAATCACTGATACTACTTGTTGTCCTGCCAACTACACCAATTTGTCATGGATGAGGTGATGATCTTCATTCACAAGAGAGAAGTAGCAATATTTTTGCTGATGCAAAACAGCAATTTAACAAAGTTTGGTTGTGAATGTGACAGTGGTTTAACAAGATTCAGTGTCTTTGATTGTGTAATTGATTATTAACTGCATACACAGCAGGGTCAGACAGAACTGTCAGGGAGATCCTTCCATTGGGTCATGAGGTTCAGAAAGGACCCCCTTACTTTTTAAACTTCTCAGAGAGGAGTGCAGGTATGGCTGGATCCAGACTTAGTCTCAGACTTGGTCAACTGTTTATGTCTAAAGGATTATATGTGCAGTCAATCTTTTATATCACAAAGTTATCAAAGTTTAGCATGCTGTTAATTGCTTACTGAGAATCTGTCATGACAAGGAATCTCTCAGTCTTGAAGAGTAACCCTGACAGGCTGAGTGAAAGAGAGTTGCCAATGGCAATCTGTGTGGGTGAGTAACATCAATCTGGACTTAATAATTATTAAGCTAACTTTCAAACTATTGATTTAATAAATACTGATTACAGTAAATGGCAATTATAGTGATTTCTAGTTATAAGCATTTATATCATATGCAGATATTCTGATTAAAGTTCTTTACCCTATTCATATCATAGTGGTAAACTTGGCAGTCCTGGGGTAGTGGTTGGACTTGGCATTAAATGTCTTCTTCAACCTAGTTGATTTTATGATTCTATGATTATAATTATGAATTATCATTAGCAATTATAATAAAGCTTTTATTTTACATATATACTATATGTACATATCTTCTTAATCCTGTGGGGCAAAGTGGTATAAAGTATGGATCCAGTTGCACCTAAACTTCTCCCTGAGAAGGAGTTTGGACAACAAGGGGGTCCTTTCTGAACCTAGTGACTGAACTGAAGGGTCTCCTTACAACTTTGTCTGAAGTGCATCTATCTTCCACTCTGTCTGTGACACATACTGGCTGTGAATGTTAGTTTCTTCCAAGTTGGCTTAACTGAGCCTTAATCATCTCTATGGTTAGTTGCATGCATTACTCAAGCTAGCCCTCGGCTATTGTGTTCTTCTGTCTCCCTTCAATCTGCTTTGAGGCAGATGCAGCCATCAGAGCCAGATAACACCAATTATGAGTGACTGACGCTAGTGGAATTATGGGAAAAGTCAGGTTTCATGAAGGATGAGGTGAGTACACTGTCAGAGATGGTCAGGAGGACTAGGCTTGACGATGATTTCAGGTTTGGACTTAATTATTGCAGACACAGCCTAAGCTACAGTTTAGGGCACAGCAAAAGGTGTTAATTTAACTGGGTATTTTTGACCACAAGCTGAAGTTGGAAGTTGAATAGAGGTTTTGTATCTTTACCTCAAATTCATAAGTACACTAAGGTCTGCAGCTGATTGAGCACTTTTACAGTAGAAGGTTTTTCCAGAGCCACCTGATACCCTTGGGATTTTAATTTTCCTTTTGAGTTGATCACAGGCTGAATTTTCCTATGCCTATTTCATATGAATTTACCTTTCATATTTACCAGCATGGTCAGGAACACTGTGCTTTCCTAGACTTATCCCCACACTAAGGTGGGCCATATCTGAGAAGTGTCTCTGGACTTGAAGGAAAGAGAATAAAGCTGTCTCCAATTGTATAGATACACGCTCACCAGATGTGACCTACAGAAATGAAAAGGTATGGCCTTCAGCCTGGCTGTTATTCACTGCATATGTGACTATTGTCCCCTCTCTGTATGTGTGTGTGTGTGTGTGTTCATGTGTGTGTAACTCAAAGTGAAGGCAGCAAAAGCCTCATTCATTTCTAATCCCTCTCAGCTCCTGGATGTTTATTCTCAAACCAACACTAAAGCAGCCAGCATTTATTTCTTTGTATTTCTAGCCAAAAAGGACTTGTCAGCTCCTTCAGGGCTATCAGGAAGCACTTCAAATATTGTCCATAGCAGAACTAACCTCCAAGTGCAGTCTAGGATCCACCAACATTTAACACATCCTGCTGAGATGTAGCAGGTATGTTTGATTCTGAACTCAAGAGGCTGCAGCACCACCTTAGCCAGCAAAGCCTTCAGGAAGAAAATAATACCACAATTAATTTACCATGATGAGGTGAAATATTACTTTATTTTACAAAAAGCTTTACCGGAGATTTGTCTGAAACCACCAAGCGAAAGAAAACCCTGGTGTTGGACTAAGGATTAGAATCATATGATTGCTAATGAAAAATACATACTGAGCTAACAAGCATGTGCAAATCAGGTTCTTCTTTCCCACTCCTTCTAAACACAGACTATAATATTCCATTTCACTTAGCGATCCTATCAGAATATTAAATTTTTCCATTAGCAGGATTAGATTAGGTCTTAATATTAAACCATGTACGTCAGTCCTATTAAACAAGATACGTTCCCCAGTCCTGCTACCATCCTGATATTATTCCAGCCAAATATCTTTTTCTTACATTCAGCAGGGATTTGAGAAGGACATAGCGCTGAATATTAGGAGCTGTCTTGGGTAACTGTTTGTAATGAAGAACAACAACGGGGAAGCAAATCCCTGCAGTCAAACAGGCTTAAACAAAAATAACATTTTTATTTTTTATGGAGCAAATTACATGAAATGCCAAGCATATATGGATCTAATGAATATGACTTTCTAAAACCATAAACAAGATTAGCTTTATACTTTCATTTTTTTAGAGCACAGCGGAAACAAATTAAATTTGCTCTGAAATGCACTTCTCATAACTATCATCCCTGTTGTAAACATCTTACCCCTAATCACAAATTCAGTGCTACAGACAACAAAGCCTACTGAGGTGTTAAGCTGAAAAGCAGGTGGAAAGCAGGGTGAGCTTTTTCTGTGGAAATCATATGGGTTTTTTTCCCAATTGAAAATCTTTAAATGAGATTCAGCTAGTGGATGACTGGTAAATGAAGCCTAATGTTCAATTAGCAAATTGTCTGATTAGAGCTATGAAGACTCTGCAGCCCGGGGGTGGATGCTCTGTTTTGCAGATAGCTCAAACATCAGATTTTTATTCTTTATATTAGTTCACAATATTTAGGCATACAATCCTTTGCTTACCCAGCCCTCAATAAATACCTACTAAGGTATTAGAAGCATAATGGGGCAATGCAATAAAATATTTGAAGGGAGGCTTTAGAGATGGGCTGAATCAAACTAGTAACAGCATATTAATGCTAGAAACAGTTAGCCCAATGAAACAAGTGCAAGTTCCCAGCTGTCTATTTTCGAGGTATATAAATATAATGGAGTGGGGCTACCTCCTATGTTCTACAAGCAAAACGGCTGGTTTTGTCTAAGTCATGTTTCATGCACAACATTGCTATGTGATTTCCACTTCTGAGGGAGTTCAGGCCCTGAAACATGGAAAACAGTTGCTCAGGATGGAGGCTGTGAACAGGTCAGAAGTTCGTTTAATAGCCTAAAGCAATGAAATAGGAACAGGAACGAGAAATTGCGACATAAGAACTCCAAAGCACATTATAGTGATTATCAGCCAAGTAGCAGTTACAGATCCCTTTGTTACTGCCATACCTGACTGTTACTGCCGTATCTGCTTCTTGCAAGCACCATGAGACATCTCAGGAGAAAGTTCATGGCTACAGCATCAGGCAGTATGGGAAGCAGTGGCAAAATCCCTCTTCTCCAAGCACAGTGATGATGTCATCAGGGGATTGCACTTTGCTGTCCACAAAAAGCTCATGTAATGATAACAACAGGAAGACATTTTGTTTGTGAAAATATCAATAAATATAATAGATTTTGTGGTCATTTAGGTAAATTATCATTCTGTTTCTGATAAAGAAAAGACCTAGATGTCCCCAGGCCCTTTCAAGTGGGAGACAATAAGACAGTGTTACTGGTTTTAATGTGTCACTGCATCCAGACACAAACTTAAAGAAACATATTACCTATTTGGGGCATCAGCCCTGTTTTTTAAGATAGTTGGTATATGTTGAAGTTACACTTGGTATGTGTGCCCTTGTGTGCCTGCACAAGCGCAGGCACTCTGTGTCTTGGAGAAGTGAACCAAACATTTTGAAGCAGTAACAGGACATATATTGTCTTTCTTTTTCCTCCTAACAATAACTAGATGTTGTTCCGTAATGTCTTGGTCTATCCCCAGCCAGCAACTAAGCACCATGTAGACGCTTGCTCTGTCCCTCTGACCCACTGGGATGGCGGAGAGAATCAGAAGAGTAAAAGTGAGAAAACTTGTGTGTAGAGTGTCAGGGGTTCAGCAGTAGCAGTCATTTTCCTCCTTCTTGGTAGCTGGTGCAGTGCTGTGTTTTTGACTTTCGGCCTGGGAACAGCAGTGATAACACTAGTGTTTTCAGTTACTGCTTGGTAATGTTTTGGTTTGATCAAGGTCTTTCTGAGTCTCATGCTCTGCCAGGGAGGAGGGGAAGCTGGGAGGAAGCAGAGACAGGACACCTGACCCAAACTGACCAAAGAGGTATTCCATGCCACAGCACATCATGCCCAGGATGTAAAAACGGAGGACAGAGACCCAGAAGGGTGGGGTGCACTGCTGGGTCGGGCTTGGTATCGGGTGGTGAGCAGTTGTATTCTTTTTGCTTGTATTTCTCTAGCCATTTTTATTATTGGTGGGAGCAGTAGTGGTTTGTGTTATACCTTAGTTACTAAACTGTTCTTATCTCAACCTGTGGGAGTTACATTCTTTTGATTCTCCTTCCCATCCCTCTGGGAGTGGGGGGAAGAAAGATGTGGGAGTGGGTGAATGAACTGCGTGAGGGGCTTAAACCACGACATAGAGGAATAGGAGTTCATTCCCTCTGGCATTTGTAAAGTGCTAAGTCATTTCAATAGAGTTACTACTGGGTTAAAGTAGAGGGTAATGTAACCAGGCCCAGGGTCTTTGTAAATTCCCTCTGTCCTAGGTAGTTTTCAATGACACTCCTGGCTACAATGCATTTCCAGAGATGCTGTTAATTTAGAAGCATCAGAAATGCCACATGTTGCAATTTTATTATGAATTTCACTCTATTGAAATCCTGTCCTCTTCAGATCAATGGTATATTTTCTGTTGAGTTCAGTGAAGTCAATATTTCACTCCTGTACCCTTTTTAACGTGTGAGCTTGTGAGCACTTGAGGAATGTTGCCTTCTTAAATAATGATAGCCACAGTGTTCTGATTGCAGAGAAAATTTTGTGTATCTCTGGAGCTAAAAGATGAAAAAGACTTGTACATGTTTTTTAACTTCATAATTTAAAATCTTTATAGCCTGAACTCATAGTTTTTCGATGTTTTGACTTATTATATTAAACAATATAACTGCAGAGTACTGGAATAAATCAACTCCTTAAAACATGTTAATGTACTAAGCAATCAACTCAAAATTGTTTGAAATAAACATGTCTACTTGCTTAAATAAAGTCAGTTCAATTTCCTTCCTCTAGGTATGACTTACATCCTTCCACAAGCACTTTCATCTTTTAGCATAATTAAAACCCACTAAGCAGTACTTCAATTCATCATCCCCAGCATCACTAATGGATCCTTTTTGTTCTCAGTGATCTGATGATTATGGATAATATTTCTCTACAGAAAAGTCATTTATATCAGAAGCACATCCTGAAGTAAATTTAATTTGTAACTTATGTGATGTAAATATAAACATTGCACTGAAAAGTTTTTTCTTATTTATGCTTTTATGTAGATATATTCATTAAACCTGTATTTTCTAAGGTTTATGGCATTCACTCAAAATTGAAATGTCACACAGTCAGTTTAGTCTATATGATTATAGAGACTTGCTTGCTGATTTTGCTTTTCATTATTGCCCATTACCTTGATGTCTCTACTCCATCATGCTTGCAGAAAGCATATCACACTTACCAGTTACAACTTCTCACATTCTGTGCCTTTAAATGGAAGAAGATGCCTTGCTTCTATGGGAAAGATGTTTTATGGCGCTTCTGGGAGGCAGACAGGAACAACTGGGATGCATGCATTAGATTATCAAATAAGATGCAGCTTCTTTCTTTTATTGTTCAGCTGCTGTTAAAGGTGTGTCTGACTAGCAACAGACAATTCTCTTTGTTTACAGGAAAAAGTACAGATGCATATGGGAGAATGTAAGTTTGAAGCCGAGCTTTGCCTTTGAACTATAGCCTAGCAGTGGTGTGCAATGATGAACAATTCTCCTCTGCCTGGATAGGGTAGGGTGAGTCTTAAAGCACGAGGGAGCTGAAGAGCCAAATGTTTTCTCATGCCCTCTATGGCAGAGATAACTCTGCTCAGCTCTGTGGTCTTTGTCATTTGGGAAGTGAGCCGGGAGGCTCACATGTGTCCTCATTGGAAGTCAAGTTAGCATTCTTTTTTACTGCATTTTTTCAAGAAAGAACACACACTGTTTTTCAGCACTAGCAGCATGCCTTTTGCTGACAATGCTGCACTGGCAATGTTTTGTTTTCACTCAGATAACACTGATTTCAAGGATGGCCAACTGCCAATTGGAGACCTGCTCCTGGGTGAACAACTGCCAACTTTGACATGATGCCTTGCGGAAAGATCCAGACTAGAAAAATCAAGAAAGAGGAAAAGAGCAAGAAATAAGTCCAAAGTTCAGGGCATGGGTGTGACAGGGAAACACAGATCCTGGGAACCAAAGTTGGGCAAGTCTTGTCCAGACAGCACCAAATAGCCAAAGAAAATCAGCTTTGTGCTTTGTATCCCCATATAATCATCTATCATCATCTTGGTAGTTGATACTTGGAAACTCAGCACAAAATATATAGTGTTTTTATAGTCTATAGCATTTACAGCTCCTTGAGAACTGGTAAGGCCAACGGACATGAGAACTGGTAATAGCTGGTTTTGTCTCCACTAAAACTTTAGCTTTTTGTTTCTTTCAACTCATTGTTCTAGCAGTCTCATTTCACTGTAATGTGATTTTTGCAAAATTTTAGTGTCTAGCAAGTCTTCTGTCTGATTTTCAGTTGTTGAGGCTTAACCCAATGCCTTTGTTCTCAGCATGTTTAATAGTGCACAGTAATTGCGAAGAGAAATAAAAGTGTAAATCAGAAGCAGCTATCAGCAGTGTTAATCATATACCTGCTGCTTCCTTATTGCAGGAGAGCTGCTGTGGCTGATGTTAGAAAACATGTGAAACAGAAAGATGCAGATGGGATGGGCATGACCCACCACACCTCCTCCAGAAATAAAGAGGCTCCTAAAGCAACTCATGGCTGTTTAAGTCATGCTGATTTGTGTTTCTCATACAGTGTCTAGGAAATAATCCAGGCATCACATTTTGTAAAGCATTTGCCGAGTTTTCAATTCAAATTCTACATTTATTATTTATAATTTGGTGCTTGGATTCATATTCAGACAGCGACACTGTTAGTACATTCTGGACAAATTATGACTCCTGTAGCTCATGAAAAATCTTCCAGAGATGTTAGTAAGAAGCAAGGTTTCACCTTCAATATGAATGGAAGATATTAAAAAGATTTTTTTCCATGTGTTTTATAACAATAAGTGATCATGTAACATTCTCATAGGGCTTGCTAATTTATCTAGAGATCTCTTAGCAGGCTTTTGTTATAAAAGCTGATACACTGTGATTTTAGTATAGATTTTAATTGTGTAAAATTTAATTCCTGGGTAGTATGAAACTTGAGGATTTTAATCAGAGAAAAAAAGATATACCAAAAGTAAATGAATTAATGTTAAATATATTTTTATTCAACATATACTTCTAAAAGTCTGCAAAGTGCTGAGTTTTAGAAAGATGGCTAGTACTGCAGTGTCAATTGTCTTACTTTATAAAGATGTACACATATTCGTTTTTCTTTGTACACAGTGATACAGTTTTGGACTTCAAGACAGGCACTGATAGACTGCAGTGATCTTGTAAGGGCCAACAATCTATTTGGGGCCAGGGCATGAGCCCTGTGAGAAGAAACTGAGGGAACAGAGCTTAATCAACCAGTAGCAGATGTGCCTTTGAGGAGACCTGAGAGCATCCTTCCGATAATCTGCAGAAGGTTTCTGAGTAGGTAGAGACTCATTAATGAAGTTCATGGCAGAAGGACAAACATAATGGTCAAAATCTGAAATGCAGGTGGTTACAATTTCACATAAAGGAATATTTGTCTGCATGAGGGCTGTCAGACATTAAAGTAGGTTGCCCAGAAAATCTGTGAAATCTTTCACCCAAGAGGAGACTCAGCTGGAGAAATCCCACAGAAGGATGGTATGAATTCTGGGGGACCCTGCCATGAGCAGAAGGATGGAATAGAAATCTGCTAAGGTCTCTTCCCACATGAATTATGCTATGATATTAGCCTGAGAAATAACAGACTACTAGAAGAAAAAAAAAAAAAAAAAGAAATCTGTTTTACTTCTGAGTCCTCCTCAAAATTTTAAGCTACATTTAATTTCTAGAATGTCTGATTGATAAGGAAATAAGACAAAAGTGGTGATTTAAATTTGTGCTATGCTGGAACCAGCATTGATAATCAGTTGGTGGGATGAAACCCTGGAGATTTGCCATACAGTAGAACAAGGACAATTCAAGAAGGGGAAAATGGATGAGCTGGGGAACTACAGACCAGTCATCCTCACCTCTGTGCCTGGCAAAATCTTGGAGCAGATCCTCCTGGAAGGCATGTTAAGGCATATGAAAAATTGTGGTGGGTGGTGACAGCCAGCATGGCTTCACTAAGGAGAAATTCTGACAGACTAATTTGGTGGCCTTCTATGATAGGGCTGAGGAACTGATGGACACGGGTAGAGCAGTTGATGTCACCTACCTGGACTTATGCAAAGCATTTGACACTGTCTCACATAACAACTTTGTCACTAAGTTGGAGAGACATCAATTTGATAGGTTGACCACTGGGTGGATAAAGAACTGTCTGGATGGCCGCACGCAAAGAGTTGTGCTCAATGGCTCGATGTCCAGCTGGAGACCAGTAACGAGTGGTGTCCCTCAGGGATCAGTGTTTGGAGAGGTCTTGTTCAACATCTTTGTCGATGACATGGACAGTAGGATTGAGTGCGCCCTCACCAAGTTTGCCCACAACACCAAGGTGTGTGGTTTGGTTGATACGCTGGAGGGAAGGAATGGCATCCAGAGGGATGTTGACATGCTTGTGAGGTGGGCTGATGCCAACCTGATGAAGTTTAACCATGCCAAGTACAAGGTCTTCAATGTGGGTTGGAGAAACCCCAGGCACGTCTAGAGGTTGGGCAGAGAAAAGATTCAGAGCAGCCCTGCAGAGAAGGACTTGGGGGTTTTAGCTGATGAGAAAATGAACATGAGTCAGCTGCAGTGTGCACTTGCAGCCCAGAAAGCCAACTGTATCCTGGGCTGCATCAAAAGGAACATGACCAGCAGGTTGAGGGAGGTGATCCTGTCACTCTACTCTGCTCTTGTGAGACCTCACTTGGAGTATTGTGTGCAGTTCTAGTGTCTTCAACATCAAAAGGACATGGAACTGTTGGAACAAGTGCAGAGGAGGGCCACGAGGATGACCAGGGGACGGGAGCACCTCTCATATGAAGACAGGCTGAGAAAGTTGGAGCTGTTCAGCCTGGAGAAGAGAAGGCTGCATGGAGACCCCATAGCAGCCTTCCAGCATCTTAAGGAGGCTATAAGGATGCTGGGGAGGGACTCTTCATTAGGGACTGTGGTGATAGGACAAGGGGTAATGGGTTCAAACTTGAACAGGGGAAATTAAGATTGGATATGAGGAAGAAATCCTTTACTGTAAGGGTGGTGAGGCACTGGAATGGGTTGCCCAGGGAAAGTGTGAATGCTCCATCGCTGGTGGTGTTCAAGGCTGGATTGGACATAGCCTTGGTTGGCATGGTTTAGTGTGAGGTGTCCCTGTCCATGGCAGGAGAATTGGAAACAGATGATCTTAAGGTCCTTTCCAACCCTAACTATTCTATGATTCCATGATTCTATGATACTCTAATTTATCCTAGCAGCGAAAGTGAATGAATTTAACAAGTTTCTTGAATTCCCTGATCATGAATTCCACATTTGCTAAGATACTTACAGCACCAAATAACATAATATAATTTTATAACATAAAAATACTCTTTTTAGTTTTATGTTAAACAGATGTGATTGATTGATGGATTGATATATGCACCATTCTCCATTTCTGTGCGTGCTATTATTTCTTAGAGTGAAACTTTATTCTTTTCTGAAATGCAGAGGTATCGTGATGTTATTGTTACAATTGTTATTTAACAGCAGGTTCATCATTTGTAAAAATCCAATATAAATCAATTAACATGTGTCTTCATAACTCTTTTCTTTTGCCGAGTCTGAAATAATTAAGTTGATTCAGAACTTATTGCATCAGATCCAAAAGAAATATTCTGACTTCAGAACTAAGTGTTGATTAATTATTATAATTCTCATTGAGTTAATCGAGTCAGAATGTTGCTGTGCTACCAAGAGCATCTGTTACTATGTATAAAACTGAAATTTCTTTCTTCTCCCTTCTCTCCTACTTTACTTCAGCTAATAAAAAAAAAAAATTGCAAATTTAATTATATTCAGATGGAGGGTGTCAAGCATTGTCAAAATCTCAATGACTACTTTAATAAAAGTAAAACCCATGTTTGCGTAGTTGGGGAGTAATTAAAAGTCTTTTTTTTTTTTTTTTTAAAAAAGTGTTTTCATAAGGAAAACTGTGCTGCATAACCAAAACTTCATCAATTTGTCAAGTACGGAATGTCAAAGCTGCTGAATATACCTAATTGACATTAACACTAACTTAAAGCAGAACACCAGTAAAAATAAGCAGAAATTTAACTATCATTTCCTCTGCTTTCTGTGATTGCTTTGATAGACAGACAAAGCAGATTTAAGTAAGGTCACTTATAATGTCTCCTGTCAGAGAATTTTTAATTTCTAATGATGATATCTATCTCCTCTGTAGCACTTTAAGCTCATCTTATTTTTTTATGTCTTTTTATTATTTACACCCAGTCAACAGGTAGGAAAGATGAGGCATTCTGCGGTGATGTGACTTGTCCAAAGTCTCACATGTCATTGGCCTAACCATATAAAGACTTTGGAGTTTCTGAGTCATAGCTCAGTGACCTGGTCTGCTGCAACTGCTGTTTAATATTAACTTGTCTGCTGTTAATATCATATTATTTCATTTATCTTTAGTAATAAAACATCTGCATTGAAATAACATATGTCCTATAAAACAGGTGTATAATTTTTACAGACAGATAAGTAATAGTTGAGTGAATTAATGACAAAATTCATACTAATCCTTGGTGAAGTTGATTATTTCTGGGTATAAAAAAGAAAATTAAAGCAATACTTCGAAACAACATACCATTCTGTAAGGATCAGTATTAAGTGTTAAAAAATTTAAGGGAAGCATAGGCTGATTAAGTGTAGATGTCTTTCGTACAGTGGGTTTTAAAAGGAAAGCTCTGGATGAAGATAGTATAAACAGACTAAGAAATTCAATAGTCAGGAACTCAGCTGTATGAGTTCCTTGAACTTTCCAGCTCTATTTTATATCATGGATCCATTGCTGGGCTCTTGATCTGTCTTGTCTTTTGTAAAGGCTAGGTCATTTGGACTGTAATTCTATACATAAAAAATGCAGTGATTCTAGTGGAACTGGAGATTGGTTTTGTTTCTGGTAAGATAAAGTAGGCCACTTCCAACTAGCAATAACACAAATTTACAAAAATGCAAGCAATGATAGAAAGATGTAACAGTCAGATGTAGTGTTTAATTTGTACTTTACAGCAGTGGCTCTCGTGTTATAGATTGGTCACTAAACTAGGCACTGAACAGTGAGCAGTTACTTTTGAGTCTGGACCATTCACTGTTAATTTAGTGTCCCAAGATGCTTCAGAGACACATTTAACAGCTTCTTTCTTTCCCTTCCTGTTTGCCTCTTGAAACATCTCTCACTGCCCCCAGTGATGGCACACTGAAACAAAAGATCATCCACCGTATGAGAGACATGTTCCCCTTCTTTCCTTGGCAAATGTTTGTTGAGTCATGTGCCCAATGTATACCACTTCTTGCACAGTTCCTGAATCTTCGGTAGCTAATGTTATGTCACAGACTTTACAAGTAATGTGATTTAAAACTTAATTATATACAAGCATTTTATTAGAATCATAGCAGAAAGTATGCTGAGAGGTACACATAGGTTATCTCTGCATATGTCTGTGGTGCAGCACAATGAAAGAAAGACTAAAGGAATTCAGTGGGAGACTTGTTCCAATGCCTGACTAACATTTCAGTAAAGAATTTTTTCTTAACATCCAGTCTAAACCTCCCTTGACACAACCTGTAATGAATACCAGCACTAAACTAGCTGAATTAGGTCATTCTGGAGTGGTCTTCCTTGGTGTTTTAGTTGTCCGCATTCCTTTTGCTATTGTGAGATTGGCTAACCCCTCGCTTATTTGCTGTTATAGAAGACTGTCTTGTGGAGAAACTTTCCAGCATTTCTTGGCACTGCACCACAAGTCAGATTCCTTACCTTTTGTTAATAAGATAAATATTTAGTATCACAGCTATGAGCTCCCATGATTGTCTGAGGATGTTCTAAGTTTTTTACTGTAGCATCCAGAAGTCTGTGGTTATGCTCTCACAACCACAGGAGTATAAGTTTCGGTAAAAGTTATCAAGAATACTCTTGAAAATAAAGGTAACAAGACTGAACACTGCAAAATAATGTCCACAGACAGCTTGTTTGAACATTTGGACTTTGATGCAGCATGGTGAGAGGCTGCCAGGAGGCTGTGAATGATGAGCAGGTTGGAATAGCAGAAGACTGTAAAGGTTTGGTGAGCAGCAAATTTAAGATGCTATGAAGTCTACTAGGCAATGATGTCTGTCTCATAGAACAAAGCTCGGTGAACCTGCACCAGTGAGGAAGGTCATTGCTGAGTTCTGGCTCCTGGGACCCCCTGATTCAATGCTGTGAAGGTTGCCACTTGCCCTCAGATTTGTCTGGGTGTGGAGCACAGATAAAATTCCTCATGGATTCTCATTCTGTGGATTTCAACTGGTGCTGTGAACAGCATACAAATGTTAAGTGCCTGCAGTGAGCACAGGAAGAGAGATAGGCAAGATCCTGAATAGATGGGTAACAAAAAGCAAGTAAGAGGAAATGGCTGATGAATTTTAAAGTTCAGTTCAGCAGTAACTTGTATAGCTTACCACCAGGAGAAAAAACAAAAGTATTCAGCAAACTCAAGCAGAAATGTAGATCAAATCTTGAGTCAAATTGATGATACCTCAGTGACTGCATTTCAGAGGGATTTAGATGGTTATACTTTAAGTCGCAAGAAAAGTGTGATAACCATGCAAGTAAATGTTAATTTTCATGGAAATTACAACAATAAAGCACTTTGAGGTACTATCTTTCATGCAGTATAGGTCCCAGTGCACTTTACTATTCGTAACAATTTAAACCAGTGTCAGACATTTTCTGTATTTGATTTAAACTCAGCAATGAAAACCAGTTTTTGCATATCTGAAAATGGTAAACGTTCTACATTCAGAGACAAAACTTTTGCTATAGTACCCCTGACACCTCTAGCCACCTGAGCTCTGTACTTTTAGTCTGCTTGCTAACAGTGCTGGATGGACCTTCCATCTGTCAGTGAATATCAACCCTCCCTCAGGCAGAAGCTCTACAGCACTGAAAAACTACTAAATGGTACTTAAAGTTCACTCTTGCTTTGTGCCTCACTCTACCGGTAGAGAAATATCTTCCAAAACAGCACTATAACTGCAAATGGCACCAGAATATTGACTTGAGGGCATCAGTTCTCATTCTGCAGCACTCCAGAATTCCAGCTGTCAGGAATGTTCCTAACCTACTCAATTTTTGTCATTATTCTCAGATTAAATACCTTTGTTATTAAAAGGTCTACACTGGAATAAGTTTTTACAGGCTTGGTCTCAGTAGACCAGCCTCTAGCAATTATATTTTAATTTCTTATCCACTTAGAAAGCTGAATATCTTTTCTGCCTTTCATTTGGGTATTTTCATAGTGGCTTTTTTCTTCCATGACAAAATCTTTGAGATTCCAGAGAGATGATTTTGAAGGACTGAAGAGAACATAGGTGCTCCTTTGCTTAGTTTTTTTCATTATACTGATGCCACATTGTATTAGCTGCAGATCTTCTTTAAACCCTTTTGGACACTAGGTTAGTTCTAAATGTAAAACCTCCATAAATGCTTTTGAATTAATTCTTATCAATTTTCAGACAAATTTAGGATGGCAAAAAAAGTAGCCTGATGAAATATTCACACAAAAGATTACTTCATATTAATTTTCATTTACTTGCATATCAATGTTTGAAGGTCTTTAACGTAGCTAGTTTTCTATGAGGAATCATTTGCCATGCAAAGAGATTTATTGTGTCTGGGAAACTAATTGAAATTTGTGAATTCTAATGCAGATTATAAAGCTAATTCTTGCAAAGTTTGCACTAGAAAACAAAATACTTCTATGCCTCTGGATGAGTTAAAACAGCATGTCAATTGTTGGCCCAAGAGCTGGGTGTGAATTCATTTGGTCATCATGTCCTAAAGGATGTCTTTTTGTTCTTTGGCGTCTGATAATCTTTTCCCACACCTGCAAACTACCCTGTGAAATACTGCTATTTTCACATGAAAGACATACTGGCATCCAGAACTCTTCACCTACTGCTTGTACAACCAAGTACACATTCAGCACATATTCAGCAAACTGGAATAGCCAGCGTTGTTCAGATTTCATCCTTTGGAACATCCTCAGAGCCCAAAGCAGGGATCTGTTCTCTGCATTGGCTTAAGATGCCTTACCCTTTCATGTGAGTACTTGCTGGGAACTTTCACCTGAAAATTGTGGTTTATTTGGAAGGAGAAACGGTAGATTCTCCTGGAAGGCATGCTAAGGCACATGAAAAACAACAAGGTGGTTGGTGACAGCCAGTATGGTTTCACTAAGGGGAAATTCTGACAGACTAATTTGGTGGCCTTTGAAGATGGGGCTACGGAACTGATGGACAAGGGTAGAGCAGTTGATGTCTTCTACCTGGACTTGTGCAAAGCGTTTGACACTGTCTCACATAGCATCCTTGTCACTAAGTTGGAGAGACATCAATTTGATAGGTTGATCAGTTGGTGGATAAAGAACTGGCTAGATGGCCGCACGCAAAGAGTTGTGCTCAATGGCTCGATCTCCAGCTGGAGACCAGTAACGAATGGTGTCCCTCAGGGATCAGTGTTTGGAGAGGTCTTGTTCAACATCTTTGTCGATGACATGGACAGTGGGATTGAGTGTGCCCTCAGCAAGTTTGCTGATGACACCAGGCTGTGTGGTTTGGTTGATATGCTGGAGGGAAGGAATGCCATCCAGAGAGACGTCGACATGCTTGTGAGGTGGGCTGATGCCAACCTGATGAAGTTTAACCATGCCAAGAGCAAGGTCTTCCATGTGGGTCCGAGCAACCCCGGGCAGAGCTACAGGTTGGGCAGAAAAGAGATTCAGAGCAGTCCTGTGGAGAAGGACTTGGGGGTTTTAGCTGATGAGAAAATGAACATGAGCCGGCTGCAGTGTGCACTTGCAGCCCAGAAAGCCAACTGTATCCTGGGCTGCATCAACAGGAGTGTGACCAGCAGGTTGAAGGAGTTGATCCTGCCACTCTACTCTGCTCTTGTGAGACCTCACTTGGAATATTGTGTACAGTTCTGGTGTCCTCAACATCAAAAAGGCATGGAACTGCTGGAAAAAGTCCAGAGGAGGGCCACGAGGATGATCAGGGTACTGGAGCACTTCCCATATGAAGATAGGCTGCGTGGAGACCCCATAGCAGCCTTCCAGTATCTTAAGGAGGCTATAGGGTTGCTGGGGAGGGACTCTTCATTAGGGACTGTAGTGATAGGACAAGGGGTAACAGGTTCAAACTTAACCAGGGGAAGTTTAGATTGGATATGAGGAAGAAATTCTTTACTGTAAGGGTGGTGAGGCACTGGAAGGGGTTGTCCAGGGAAGTTGTGAATGCTCCATCACTGACGGTGTTCAAGGCTGGGTTGGACATAGCCTTGCATGGGATGGTTTAGTGTGAGGTGTACCTGCCCATGGCAGTGGTGTTGGAACTAGGTGATCTTAAAGTCCTTTCCAACCTTAACTACTCTGTGATTCTGATTCTGTAAGGAGGTACTTTGGAATTTAAATTTCTAGAAAATTGATTTTTTTTTTCATTATTTTTTATTGGATTCTCCCTCTCTGTTGAAATGCTCTGATTTGCAAGCATGATAGCAAACAAAAAAGCATTTTGGTTTATTTAAGATACCAGTTTCACAAGCATTATTTTTTGGAAGCAAAGCCATTTTAAGACATCTTCTTCTCTTGACGACAGCTTTTTGTTCTAGTCCCCATACCATAGTTTGCTGCCCTCTCACTTTTGCCAGTGCCATCTGCTTTTTTTTGCTGAAGGAAATTTTTCATCTTTACATCCCAGGCTGCCACAGTATAGTCTGTAAACCCCATCGCCTCTTTTCAGCCTGTGAGAGGTACAGGAGCAGATGGTGGTGGGTCACACAAATAACGCGAGAATGGCATTACTGAGCTTGGCCAGAGATTCAGCTCCTACTTCTGCTTCCGAAGGAAGCCAAAAGCAATGTATTAGGGAAAAATGTATGCCAGGGACAAATAGACAACCATAATTTTGTTGAATACACTTCCATGTGTGAAACTTCCAGAGATGGAGGTAGTGTTAGCAGGCTTCAGTGAGTTTCTCCTCCACTAATCTGTCCAGCCTGCCTTTGAACCCAGATAGGTTTCTATCACCCACAGCACCTTGTAGGAAGGTGCAGCACACACACCTAAATATGAATCGTGTGAATTGCCACCTCCCTTTTTGTCATATTGGACTGCTTGCATATAAAATTCATCTAATGCCCTCAGTTCTTTTATTGGAAGAGCTGTCAAAAGTGAATCTTACTGTTCCTTACCAGGGCACTCTGTCATGGGTTCAGCAGTAGCAGTCATTTTTTTTCTCCTTCTTAGTAGCTGGTGCAGTGCTGTGTTTTGGACTTTTGGCCTGGGAACAGCACTGATTAACGCCGATGTTTTTAGCTACTGCTCAAATGTTTAGTCTTACCAAGGACTTTCTGAGTCTCATGCTCTGCCAGGGAGGAGGGGAAGCTGGGAGGAAGCAGAGACAGGGCTACTGACCAAAACTAGCCAAAGAGGTATTCCATGCTACAGCACGTCATGCCCAGGGCGTAAAAACTGGGGGCAGGGACCTGGAAGGTTTGGATTACTGCTGGGTCAGGCTGGTTATCATTTGGCGGGTGTTCAGCGATTGTATTCTCTTCCCTTGTTTTTTTCCCTTTTCATTATTATTACTGGTGGCTGCAGCAGTGGTTTGTGTTATACCTTAGTTATCGGACTGTTCTTATCTCAACCTGTGGGAGTTACATTCTTTCAATTAACCTCCCCATCCCACAGGGAGTGGGCGGGGGGGGGGGGGGGGGGGGGGGGGGAGAAAAACAGGGGTGTGAGCTAGAGAACTGTGTGAGTTATGGCTGGGCTTAAACCATGACACACTCATTTTCTCCTTTTTACATACCATGTCATATATTTTGCCTCACTAATTTCTTCCATGTATTACCTACTTATTTCAGCTACCTATCTACTGAGAATCCTACCTGCTTGGGGGGCAGAAACATCACAAACACTGACTTAAGGATTTTCCAAATTTATTAGTCATTTCTTCTTTTGTTGTTTTGTTCTTCTTAACATGCTTTTTTTGATTAATGTTGAACATTAGACTGGTATTTTCATGGGCTATCTATTATAAACTCTAAAGCTCATCCCTGAGCTGCCTCACTATTTCAAATTACATTTATTTAACTCAAAAATTAAGTTATTGTGGTTTAGCTTTCCCACATGCATCACTTTACATTTGTTTGAAATAAACACTTCACTTATTCTGCCACTGATTCTTGTAAAGCTCTTGTAATTCTCCAGTCAGTCTTCATTTTTCCTACAAGTAAAGGTTATAGTACCATTACCAAATTGTGTTATTTTATGGTATTTATTAATTTTTCTAGGTTAGAAAAGTACAGATCTCTGCAGAACACCAAAGATGACACTCCAGAGCTGAGAAAATTATTTACTCCTTTCCACTTCATATCTTTCAACTGTCTTTCAATCAGTGTGGGAACTGTACTAAACTAGCTCATAGTAACCTGTTTCCTTTAATGCTTTTATTGTGAGGAACTTGTAAAAAACTTCTTCCAAAACCCAGCCAGACTATATCAACCAACCCAATCCCTCTTATTGGTGAGGTATTAAATTAGTGCTTTCGTAAGGTACAATGAGACTTCAAGCTCTGCAAAATACACACGTTTAGCAAAGCCATAAAAAATAATGAAATACTTCGTAGGTTTTGTAACTATTCAACTATTTAGGCATTTTGTGGAAAATGCCTAAATATTTGAGCATATCTCTCTGGGATGTAGATGACTTGTTTACCCTCAAATGAAAAATGAGAGACTTCATAGAAGTAGTTACAGAAGAGACAAAGTACTTAAATATGATGATAATTTTGAAGAATTTTACTAAAATTTGCAACCTGGAAAAAGCTTTTTTTTTTTTTTTTTTTTTTTTTCCTAATAGTAATTTGAATATGTCATTAAAAATGTAAGAAGTACAATTTTATAACATTAACAAAAAGAAAAATACTAATACTGAAATACAGATTTAGAGATGCTAAGAAACCATAACAGAACATTATTATCTAATATTAAACAGCTAAAATTAGATGTCTTAACCTGAATTAGTCGCCCAAGCCTCTGTTCTAGTCCATGTAAAGAAAGGAGATCCTGGGAGTGACTCATTTGACTGATTTTTATTTTTTTACTTTAGAATGAAATGAATCACATCTAGTCTCTATTGACTGTGCCTCCATTTACAAAAACTGGGAGTGGCTGAGTCAGATGTGGATGTCTCACAGACAGACATAGCATGAACTGTGCCTTTGCATGAAAGTTGAGCACAAGTTGTGTGTAATTTAAGCAGACAGTAGGAGACACCCAAGTGGTCCTCAGTTCCTCTTCCAGATGAGTACTGCCGTGGCTAATACTCTGCGTCTGGGCACATTTTCCAATGCTCTCTTTAGCACATGATATTCACATGCTATAAAGGAGGAGACAGGATTTAAGGAGTCAATAAAAGCAAAAAAAGGTTACTACTGTCAAACAGCTGTTTGTGTCTAACACATTTTGATTACTTGTTTTCATCAATATTTAGTAATTAATATATGCTACAGACCTTTGTAAGGGGTAAGATTTAAGAGTATGAACAGCCAGACTTCCTATTATATAAATTCTACATATTTCTTTTAATATTAACAAAAAAAAAAAAAAAAAAAAAAAAAAAAGAAAGACTTTAATGAATTTTTTTGCCATGGAAACTTAATATAATGGAAAATTAATAGGATAGGAAAAACATGCTAAACATGAAAGAAGAGCAGTTATTTTGCATTTTTCAGTGTGGACATTGATCATGAAATTGGTGTGTCTTTCACCAACTTGCCAGTAAAACTTTAGTTGTCACAGAGCTGGAGGATGCCTGTTTAACTACAAACCACAGCAATGATTCTTATAACTTCAGATGTATTTGTTGTTCTTGCCATACTACTTGGCCCTTCGGTACTGAGTTTTAGGAGAACAGATCATACGGCAGCAAATTGACTGCTGAGCAAATTCTGTACTATGATAGAGCTGTATTAAAATAAACTTGCTGCTGAAGACACTCCAAGATTTTTATCTGCATTTGTAACACTATTGTTTGCATTCTTTTGTCTCCTTTCTTTGAGTAGGAAGAGTTTTGTCCAGACCCTCCAACTAGACAGGTAAAATTCAATTTGCTTATGTTCCTAGGAGGCATCTTTGCCTTTCAAAACAACATCAGAGTCAAATAATCCAGAAACGTCATAACAAGGAGATACCAAAGTCCAAGGATTGAGGTGAAGAAAAAGATAGAATCATAGAATCACAGAATAGTTAGGGTTGGAAAGGACCTCAAGATCATCTAGTCCTAACTCCCCTTCCAGGGTCAGGGACACCTCCCACTAAACCATGCCACCCAAGGCTTTGTCCAACCTGGCCTTGAACACCGCCAGCGATGGAGCATTCACAGCTTCCCTGGCCAACTCATCCCAGTGCCTCACCACTCTCACAGTAAAGAATTTCTTCCTCATATCCAATCTAAACTTCCCCTGTCCAAGTTTGAACCCATTACCCCTTGTCCTCTCACTACAGTTCCTCACGAAGAGTCCCTCCCTAGCACCCCTATAGGCCCCCTTCAGATATTGGAAGGCTGCTATGAGGTCTCCATGCAGCCTTCTCTTCTCCTCAACTTTCTCAGCTTATCTTCATACGGGAGGTGCTCCAGTCCCCTGATCATCCTCATGGCCCTCCTCTTGGACTTGTTCCAACAGTTCCATGTCCTTTTTGATGTTGAGGACACCAGAACTGCACACAATACTTAGGGGTAAAATGTATGCATAAGGTCAGGGCATAAAACCAATAAGACCAACTCAAAAATGTTTAAAAAGACCAGACTGCAGAAAGAAATATAACACAGTACAGTACTGGATCAAAATCATCATGTTTGCTTGTCTGGCAGACACTGCGTGGTTTTCGAAAAGCACTTTCTGGCATTCCACTTCTCTGCTTTTATTCTCACAAATTGTTTATGAAATGGTCTGTATACAATGACACAACTTTCCAGCTCTTTACATTTGCCTACCAGCTTCTTTTCAGAGCTTCTGAATTACCATTTCTAGCACTGTCTATAAAACTCCAGAGGAATTTACAAACAGAAGTGAGAAAAAGATCATCTGCCAAGTGTAATAGAACTGATGTGTAACAAATTCAGCTGCGTGGAAATTGCATTTCAGAAAGGACTTCAGATCAGGCTTTGAGTATTCAGAAAAAATCTATAAAAGAAAAAGCCAATTTAAAGGTAATCAAAATATTGTGTTTGGTTTTCACTATAATAATGTCAAGTTTTCTCGTTAGATAAAGGTGAAAACCAAAAATGCCTGGAGACTCTATTTCCCTCCTGACAATCAGTGATCTGGCCTCAGGTATTTCATGTCACTTCTCAGTTGGTCTACAGCAGTGTGATATTCCTGGGCATGATGCCTTCACTGTTTAGGAAAAGCCAATTAGTACTGAATACTGGAGCAAAATGAGTCTCTCCATTGCATATGCTGCTTTCCCCTCGGGGAAAAGGATGAAAGAGAAACAATATGTGACAGCACAGTCATGTTACTCAATGCACTACTGGAAGGAACCCAGTTATTCTTGTGAATAGACTAGTCTAAAGACTCTGAGGAATAGAATAGAATGTTTTGCTGCAAAAAATGAGGGAAAGGGATGTTTGAAATAAGTTTTTGTGTTTGGTGGGTGTTTTTCTGGTCTTTTTTTTTTTTTTTTTTGGGAGGTGGGGCAGTGTTTCATTTTTCTTGTTTTTATGAAATCAGAATAATCTCATGAAATACTTTGCATGAAGGAAATTCTTAAATACTGATTCTCATGAACAAGCAGATATAATGAGTAGGGTTTTTCTGGGAAATAAATGGACTCATCCAGTACAAAATTAGCCCTAGTTTTCTTCTTGACAGAAGTTGGTTCGAATTAGGATTTTCTGTGATAATTAGCACCCTACAGTGGTTGCAGCTGGAGGGTTGTGAATCAAGTGATTCTACGCAAGAAATATAACGTAGTGCTATAAGCTAAATCCCAAAAATGAAGCCAACCTTCCTGTGAAAAAGGAGTGTTATTCATGCATTTTATTCACTGACCCTCACATGATGCCTGTTTTTATCACTGACCATGATTTTGAAATCATGTGTTTTGATCCTGTTTTGTAGGTGCAATACTGGGAGCCATTGTTTTTATAGCAAAATGTCTGTGGCCATATGGTATGAAACTTTGAACTGGGGTAAAATCCGTCCTTGCCCAGAATGGTTTTATCTTTTTACATCTCAGTATTTTATCTCCATCTTTAGTCCCATCCTCATACTCCACTCACTGTGAACACTGACATGATTTAATGGTGAACTTGGCAGGATTATGGTAATGGCTGGACTCAATGATTTTACAGATTTCTTTCAACCAAAAGGACTCTGTGATTTCTATGATTCTATGTTTTGTATACAGAGTACACATAGTTTGTGCCTTCAAGTGCCAGCTTTGTAAATCAGGAGGTGAAAGAATCTATGTAGTTCTGCTTTGCTGTAAATTCTGTTTCTTTTTCTCAGTCCCAGCAACGATTATACCTGTCCATATTCAATGGCAAAAATCCCATTGTCTTCACTTGGTCAGGATTAGTAGCATTTCTTTATCCCTTAGGAGACTTGCAAGGAAAAAATCCTATTGGACTAGTATCAGTGTCACAAAATCTCTGCAAAAGAAGTACTCCCTAACCATGGAGTACAACTGCAGAGCTATGCCATTTCCACGTCGCTACTTAGACAGTAGGGACAGGCTTGCAGTGACAGCTATTGATTAAAGGAGGAGATGACTTTCCTTTGCATGTGATGGGAATAAAATGTAATGGAAAATCCTGACATATAGGCTCCTGCTGAGATTTGGAAAAGAATACAGTGTATCTTCTGGGCATCTCTCTGCAAGGAAGAGCTGTCAAATGGCTCTCTGAGTTTTGCCACTGAGAGCTACTGGGGTGTCATGGAGCTCTGGGGGCCCCTGGGAGTTAGGACCAGAAATTCCACTAGCTCTATGAGATGTTGCACCCAGGCAAACAACTAGCAAATACATATTCTTCTAAGCAGGGTGACAATGCAGCTGTGTTTTCTCTGGGCCTGCTTAGCTCAGTCAAGCGCTGAGCAATGCAGATCACCTTGATCTGCACCAAGAAGATACCTGAAGGATGCTCTGTCAACCATCCCCACCTCCCGTCGTGGCTGTGCTGTTTAGTCAGAAGCCTGGGTATGGGGGAAACAGAGTAAATTGTGTTGGAATTCTTTTAGGAGTAGTGATTTTTTTGGGTTTATTGTTAGGTGTAAAAATGGATCCGTGTTGATGCGTAGATCTCAGAGGGAGGTAGGGTGAGCCAGCCGTTGAAGAGCGGCAGGCAGGGCCCGTGATGCAGCAGATCCTCGGTGCCATCTAGTGGGAAGAAGCCCGTTGAGCGTTAGGAAAACGAGGAGAGTTTCACCAGAAGTGCCTAACCTCACTTTCAGGTTATTTCATGGATTTATATTCATCTGTAGGGAGGAAAGCCACGCTTTTGGATGCATAAATACATACTCATCACACACCAGCCACCTCAGGAAAGTTTAGCACTGCAGTAGAGCTGTTTTTCTCATGGAGAGTACTGCCTCTTATCTTGCAGCTTCAGACATAATGTACATAGTTCTGCGACGCTGAACACTGGTGAGCAGCAAGGATTTTTACCCGTTATGCCTTTCTGGTTTTCTGGGAACAAAGATTAAAAAAGAAAGAATAAAAGAATGAAATTATTCTTGTGGCTTAAAGTATTTGCAGTGGCCTTCGTAGCCTGAAATTTTGATATATAATAATGATATTTTAAATAATGATACTTGATGTCTGGTTAATAATTAAAAATCAAGGTCTTTTCTTGCTCTAAGTCACTGTTTAATGATCCCAGGCTCCGCAGTTTACTCACATATAAACCGTTCAAGAGTGGAGGCTCTAACCTTTCTACTCTTTTAAATGATGACAGATTAAAGCTGGAGAAAACCAGGAGCTGATATTGTTGTTAAAGATCTGTAGGGAAGACCCTACACATCTACTCAGTGTTTGACTGGCCATGACATCACACTGAAGTTGGTATGTCACTTTCCAATTAGTTCTTGAAATTACTATAGGAAGCTACAGTTTTACTTAAGCAAAAGTAAGGAGGCTGTTAACGTGCCCTCTTTTCAAAACTAAAGAGATTTTTGTTCCATGTTTATCTGAACCTCACCTGGAAGAAGCAGAACAAATGCCATCTCTAGAAATGTCACCTGACTGAAAAAAAATATATAATTGTTGACTGGTTTAGGTCAGAAGGGACCTTAAACTCGTCCAGTAAAAACTCCCTTCCAACACCTTCAACTAGATCAGGTTGTTCGAATCCCCATCAAGCAAATTCCTTGTAAAACATTACCCTTGCACCATATTTTATGTCCTGCTTTCCAAATGTCTCATTATAATATTGTTCAGTAAGCTTAAGCATGACGTATTTTCACCAAACTTACATCAGCTATGCTTATATGGGATTAAAACTTCACACTGAATTTCCTTAAAAGCTAAAAGCAGCTCTAAGAACAAGCTATAAGAGTTGCCTTTTATCAAGTGTTTTGCATTTCTTGTCTTTCTTAAACCTATAATAGGGTTATTGTAAGTTTTCCAATAAAAAACAGGTTTATATACACCCCTAAACAAAGTTAGCTTCTATTCTCTGGCTTTTTACCGGTAGCAAACCTGACCTAAAAGGAATAGTCCTGCTTCCTGACTTCAGACCCCGCTTACTGTCTGCCTGCTTCTGCTGGAATTCCATTTCTGAGACAATTCAGCTCAATCTGGCAACAAAATATTTCAACAAAAAGTACCAGATAGAGGCAGTTTGTAAGATTGACCAAGGTGCTCAAAATGCCACACAGAAGTGCCTTTTTCTCTTTTTTACTTCCCATTAGCATTTTAAAGAAAGTTGAACCATCTTAGCAGGCTTGGCAGAAAACTACTGACACTTGCTGAGCTTCTGTAAGTGACATATAGGGTGTCTTTCTTCTACCTTAGTATCATGGGTTCAGCAGCAGCAGTCATTTTTCCCCTTCGCAGTAGCTGGTGCAGTGCCGTGTTTTGGACTTTCTGCCTGGGAACAGCGCTGATAACACTGATGCTTATAGTTACGGCGTAGAATGTTTTGGTTTGACCAAGGACTTTCTGAGTCTCATGCTCTGCCAGGGAGGAGGGGAAGCCGTGAGGAAGCAGAAACAGGATACCTGACCCAAACTGACCAAGGAGGTATTCCATACCACAGTACGTCATGCCCAGGATGTAAAAACTGTGGGCAGGAACCCAGAAGAGTTTAGTTCACGGTTCGGTTGTTGGGTGGTGAGCAGTTGTATTCTCTTCCCTTGTATTTGCCTTGTCATTATTATTATTGGTAGTAGCAGTAGTGATTTATGTTATACCTTAGTTACTGGACTGTTCTTATCTCAACCCGTGGGAGTTACATTCTTTAAATTCTTCTTCCCATTTCTCCCCCCCCAGCTCAGAGTGGGGGGGAATAAAGAGGGGGGAGTGAGTAAGCGGGCTGCATGATTTAAAGCTTAAATCAAGACACTTAGGAATCTAAAGGGTTTACTCAGAAGGACAAACCCTCAGAAAGGGCTGCTCTCAAAAAACCACCACCTGTAGGACAAGGAACTAGAAGCCAGACAAAAGCAATTAAAAGAATGCAATCAGCTGCCAAAGCAAATGGAACTGTGCCTCGGGCTCAGAGTCCAGCAAGGTGTTTAAAGACAGTAGTTTTTCCTATTAAAAGATTATAAAATTGCTCCAGGTGTCTGTGGTCAAATAGCTTAAATCCCTAAATGTGAGTGTTGTTCTCCAGCTCTGATCCTGTTTGACAAGGTGCATGAGCTGGCTGACAGGTCTATGTTCGACGCTTCCTACTGACTGACATAGAACTCTCTGCTCAGCAGCCTCTGCTCTGGGAATTTTGTTGCTGTGCATCTCATCTTTGTGTTCAGGGACTTAACTAAGTAATCTAGGTCTATCTTAGCAAGAATGATGAGGAGTGAGTGCATGTATCTTCTCCAGAATAGCAGTGGGAACCCCAGTGCAAGAAGAGAGATATCTCGGTTCCAGTTTTGCTGCCTGCCATCTACGAGTATGTTTTTTGATGACAGTTTTATCAATAAGTGAATACGTAACCCAGAGACTCCTTTTGTTGATCAGCCAGTGAAATTCAGGGTTATACTTCCCCTTACTCATTAGCTGAATAAAACCAAGACATTTGATTCACTTGTATAGAAGTGTTTTGTGGAGTTTCACCAGCTTATAGCTTAGTGGGTAAGACATAACCTTAGGAAGTCATGTCTTCTTCATCTGAGTACACATTTCAATCCTTGTTTCCAACCAAATTAACACAAAAGCTATAAATAGCCCAGCTTCTTTTGCTATGTCTCTCACCTGCTCTGTATTAGGTATATTCTGACAATGATAGGGCAGGGTACATGATGATGTCAGCTTTGCGTATCTTTTCCATGTGTTTGCAGATGTTACAAAAAGTAACATCAGTACATAGTTTAGTACAGGCAGCTTTTTTGGAAGCATTTGTGTGGTTTGTGCTACAGATGATAAGGACCTTTAGAAAGTTATTTTAATTTTATAATGTTTTAAAAAGTTTTTCTGAATTTTAAAGAGTCTTTCTGCTGAGCCTTGCTTTTCAACAGGTTCTTTTGCCCTATTTCCAAAATAGTTTTCAATGCTGATATACTCCTGAATACTTCACAGACAGCAGTATAAACTTCTGTATACCTGCTGTATCCTTTGAAGTTTGGTTGCAATTGGAGGAACTGGAGGAATGTCTGGTCCAAGCTATGTGAACAACTTTCTGTGTAATAATGCCAAGTGTGTGAATTACAGCTATTCATCCTGGTCCTGGATGCTTTCCAATAAAGCATTATAGTGTCCCTCTTAAAAATCTGTAGCAATCTATTAGCATCTCCAGGATGGAAAATATAACTAGTCTATGTAATGAACTGAAGTGCAAAGAGAAAGGTTTACTCCTGTTCACATTGAACACAATGGCAAGGACTCTAAGGTATGTGCTTTTGTCTCTGATCTTATAAATAAAGGAAAGTGAACATGAAAGATGAGGACAGCCAATGTGGCAAAAGACAGTGCAAAAGTTGCTGTGATTAAAAAGGGAAGGAAAAATCATTCCATGCATGTGTCAGCTCTGTCTGCAGGTGTCTGCACATCTCATCCAAGTCTGCAGGCGTTTCCCTTAGAACTCTGACACCCACTGTCTTTCCTAAGGGCTTCTGCCTTAATCAGAGCAGGAGGAAAAATCTAAGGTGAATATTGGTACTTATTGAACACCACAAGAGAAGAAAACTACAGCAAATTCATTTAAAAGAGAAGAATAGAGTAGACCACACGTGAAATCCACCATCTGTCCACAAATTAGGAAAATAGAAGTTTTATTGTTGAAAGCAGGCACTTTTTGGTGCTGTCCAAAACATTATTACCAAAAAATAAAAACTTAGAAGTGCATATTTTAGTTGATTAAAATGTTTATGAAATAAACATCTGTTCTGCTGAAATCTTCTAGGCAAAATTTTACCTTTTTCTAATTTTAAAAGAAACTTAATTTTGCTTTGACATGAATATTTAAGCAAAATATTCTAATTATCAGTTCAAATTACATAACTTTAGAAATTAAACTTCTATTTTTAATTCATTACCATAAAGTTTGAAAATGAAATATGAAACACTGGCCTAGATGGAATGAAATATTTTATTCATTTTAAAACATGTAGGTCACCTAATAATTTAAAATTTTGTAACAAAAAAAAGGATAATTAAAAATTCTACTCTTATCATACTATCAGTTCTGATTGAGTATGTAACTTGTTGTGCCTCATTTTAACACACCTGTTTCCTGTTTCAGAAAGAAGGAAAATCATAATTAATTTTCAAAATTAACTATGAGGTTCATAGTAAACCCCAAACATTTAAATCCAGTGACCACATATGCATGTATAAAGCACCTGATTTTTCATATAACTCAGACCATAAACTTTCTTTTAGTGATTCCTACAATAAATACAATATTTTTCCTACCTATAGACATATTATATTGTGCTCATTACCGTTACAGTTCATGACACGCACATAGCAGGAGAGCCAGTTAACCTCTAAACCTTTGCTTAAAGAAGATGAAGATGTTGTGTTTTGTGTTCAAGCTAAAAGGCTTCTAACAATGAATTGCTTGGGAAAAGGCAGATGGGAGTTTGATTCTAGTGGTGGTAGATGAGGCCTTCCATATATCCACTTCATATGTACACTACAATGAAAAACCTTAAAGATGTGAACAGCTAACTATCAAAATGAAGAGGATACATTTCTAACATCTGCACTGTTATGTAGGGATGTCAGTGGAATCTCAAATAACCCTTTTAGGTTGATCATGGAGGAGGAGGTTTAGGAGACAGAACAAACTCTCAAAAAGTGCCTTTGAAAGACAAAGAAGGAATAAATCCCCACATAGAGAATTAACTTGTTGTTAAGATTTTTTAATATTTTGTGTTTTTCATCATTGGGAATAACAATAAGAGGAAACTCCAAGACTACTATTCAGTTGTATTCTTCTAAAGCATCAGAGATCCTGAGAGAATCCATTGGTTCTAATTAATTAAAGCTTTCCATAGCTTCACAAGACAATACGCCAGACAAGTGTTGCTCAACCTATCCATGAAAACATTAAAGTTCTATGCCCAGACTTTCAGACTGTGTGCTCTTTCAGCTTCCATTTTAATAAAAATATAGAGAGAAAACATCAGTGAGGGTTTGCAAACATCTGGTTCTGTCCTGCCACCCACACAACTTCCCAGCCACAGAAGATCTTTTCATCCTTCACGTTCAAAAAAGAATTATCATCTAAGCGTTTGTTAGGAGCACTCAATCCTATTCCAACTGTGCCATATTTATCAGGGCTTCTGATACAGTGAGTTTTCATTAAAATAAATTCATCCCATATGCTTTAAAAATCTCCATAATAGAACAAAGCATAGACAGCTTCTGCAGTGGCTGCTGCCTTAATTCCATTTGTACCTTTGGGGGCTGAAGTCAAAGGAGGAGTTCTCTTCCACTTCTGCAAACTCCAGAGCATATATAAGATATTTACCTCTTCTTTGTGAAGAAGGTACAACTGAAATATACCAGTGGCAACATTAAACTTCCAGAAAAAGGTCAATGCTAGATGTATGACTATAATTTCCTTACGGTGGTTTAAGCTACAGAGAATGGGAAATGGTCTGGGTGGCACAAGAGAGTGCCACCAACATGAGCAAAAGCAGATCTTGAACGGTCTATCTAACATCACAGCTTCAGCATAATTTTCCACTCAGGTTCCACACTGTTCTCATCACCAGCGAAAGCTGACTTTCCAGAGCTTCAATAAATTGCATCTATTGGAGTTCCAGGTGAAATTCTCCAAGGAGGTACTAAGACAGAGACCGCTGTGTTGGGTTGAATCTCTTTGTGGTTCATTGTCTATGACTAGTTAAGAATATCCAAGTTTAGTAGACTTTTTCCCTTTTTCTGAGAACCTACTGACATATTTCTTCATTCATTTTATTAACTGAACTTTCTGCAAAACTAAGAACTAACAAAGACTTGCAATCCACTCTTCTCTCTGCCCTTCTTTCTTCTGTGCAACAGGAGGCAATCAGCTTTACAGAGCCCTTCTGAATCTGAGGAGTGACTTTAGGTAGGGCTTGGGTTTGACCACAGGCAGGTGATGGTTAGGAGGGGTAAAGTGTTGTGAATGAAAAGGTTACGCCCATTTGAAAAGAAAGCATCTGGTAATTTCTACATTTACTGTGTGCATGCCTCTTTCTGCTTTCATAGCAGAGGTGTGATCTTAACTCTTTAACACACCTAAAATAATTTTTAACAGACCGCCAATGAAATTCCTTATAAGGTGAGATAAAGTAATTTAGCAATTTAAAACACAAAGAAATAAATTTTAATTCAATAAGACATAGAAGGACATTTTCACTACTCTGAACTCTTTATATGACTGTATTTCAAATAGTTGAAATAATAATTGAAATAACATTGGTGTCAAATAAAAAGTTTTAACCCACACCACTATTTATTTTTTTTTTTTTTTTTTGTTCTTTTTTGGTTTTCAAGTATTTTTTTTTCTACAGTAAAAGAAGAAGAAAGAAAACTTCAGAATTCATGAAAAAAGAAGTGGAGAAAAATAACTTCTTTATTAGGAAATAATATTCTAAAAAGTAAATGCTCATATAAAAGCAAATACTATGTAAAATTACTTCATAAAAGCAATGCTCACATAAAAGTAATTTTTATATTTTTCTATTTCTTGATTTTTCTGCTTTGTGGGATGTGTGTAGGTATAGACATATACCATTAGCAAGGAGTGGGAAAATTATGACCTTTACTGCAAAGTGTCCTTGTCATGAAGAACAGGAGCTCTCACAGTCACAGAGCAGCTTAGGAGCTTCCAGTGAGAAAAGATAGAGTCATAGAATCATAGGATAGTTAGGGTTGGAAAGGACCTTAAGATCGTCGAGGTCCAACCCCCCTGCCATGGGCAGGGATTCTTCACAGTAAACCGGGTCGCCCAAAGCTCTGTCCAAGCTGGATCTGAACATCCCTGGCCTTGGGATGGAGCATTCACAACTTCCCTGGACAACCCATTCCAGTGCCTCAACACCCTTACAGTAAAGAACTTCTTCCTTATATCCAGTCTAAACTTCCCATGTTTAAGTTTTAATTCGTTACCCCCTGTCCTCTCACTACAGTCCCTGCTGAATAGTCCATCCCCAGTATCCTTATAAGCCCCCTTGAGATACTGGAAGGCTGCTCTGAGGTCTCCACGCAGCCTTCTCTTCTCCACGCTGAGCAGCCCCAACTTTCTCAGCCTATCTTCATACGGGAGGTGCTCAGTCCCCTCATCATCCTCATGGTCCTCCTCTGCACTTGTTCCAACAGTTCCGCGTCCTTTTTATGTTGAAATGTTGAAAATATCAGCAAGAAAGGTAGACTGTTCTTCAGAAAGCAATAGAGAAGGAGTAAAAGATACTAAGAGCCTTAGTGGGGACCTGCACAAAGACAGAGGTTAGCCCAGTATCCACTAAGTTAAGTTGCTGAAGGGGATACTGCAATACATTTTTTTCTGTGATATAAGCTGTTATGCATCAGTAAAGTCTAAGGATGAATAAGGAGAGAAGATCTCCACATCTTGGCTGTTTTTACTGAAGGTTTGTCACAACATTTAAGCAAGGAGGTTGGAATCTTCAGGATGATTCATAGCATAGGGAAATGTGAGAAATAGAAATCTTGCATGTTTCTATCCAAGTGTTCAGGGAAAAGGGGAATAAGTGATCCTAGGCATTACTTAAGAAATTGGTGCAGGTGAAATGATCAAATTGACATTCAGATAAGGGATAAAACCAGTTGTTTTTCATTTTTCACAATCTCAGAGAAAGTGGGAAGGACTGCTGTGTGGGAAGGACTGCTGTGATCCAAAAGCCACAGGCTGTCCTTGAAGCTAGATCTTACATCCATCACTACCAAATAATTGTCCTAATCTTCACTCAGTAAAAAGTTGAAATGATGTTGGCTTAAGGAAGCCACCTTATCAAAATGGTAATAAGCTCTTACCCTGGAAGAAGGTACACAAAGAAAAGACTACCTGCAAGCTGCTATTGTGTTGAGAGCTAAAAACAAATGAGAAAATGAGTTCTTGGGTACCAAGGTGGCTTTGATTTAGAGACTGGACAAAGGTCTGAGCTAGGGTTTGGGGATTATTTTGTGTAAAACAGAATCTTGTGTTCACTCTTTCCATTTATAATACAGCAATAGCACTAACCTGTCTTTGTAATTCATGGCCTCTCATTTTTCCTCAGAATGTGTCTTCAGCAATAAGATGCACAGAGGTCAGCCTGAACTCTTTATCCCTCTTATCTTTTGATTACCTACATTTCCCTGCCTTCTTTAAACTTTCTCTCAGATATGATAAATAACAGTTCTTCGTACCTATAAACTTTTGACTCAAAGAAGACTCCATCTGGGTCTGTTTAGCAACATTACTTCTCTGGTTGTAAGGTCTGCTAATAATTTGGAGCAGGAATGTAAGCAGATAGACAAGGGAGGTTATATTTTGTCTGTAAAGCTTGCATACATAGGGTAAAACATATTGAGAACATAGAACTTTGGGGAATAAAAAGAGTCTGAGATAAAAACCAAGTGTTTCAAGGCTGTGGTCTCCTGTGTGCTAGCTATCAGCCATGTTCACAAGCTGTGTATTCGAAATTGGACTAAGTTTGGACCACTTTGCCACTTGGCATTTACAAACCATTTAACCTGATGTGTCTAAGAGTTCCAGTTGAAGAGACTGAAAACTTTGGAAATAACACTCTTATCACACTCCACACAGCTTCAGTCTTCCTCTAATATATTTTATCCTGGGATTAATCTCTGGCCTCTCAAAATCTTCTCAAAGGTCAGACTACAGAAATAATTTTGTGGTAAATCCTCTGAGGTTGTCAATACCAGTAATGCCAACTAATTTCATCTGTATTCATCCATACAGTGTCAATATAAGTCCCAAAACATCTATCAATGGAAAAGTCATTTTTGTCAAGATCAAGTATTCTCTTCACAACAAAATTCCTCAGAGCATTTCTATGAATGGAAAAAAATTGAGATTTAAGTCAGTGTTTCTGAATAGAGGGAACCGAACCAGTTCTGGTAGGCATGAGACATTTCTGTTCTCTTTGGTGGACAGCAAAAGCAAATTCTGTAAGCTTGAATCTCATCATTTCACAGAACAGAACTTTTCTTTCTTCTGGTAGAACTGCTGATACTTTTTTTTTTTTTCACATTGGACAGCTGGCAGTCATCAGTGGCAGTTAAATCACAATGACAGCAGATGTGATCTCAGAACACTACAAAAAAACCCTCTTTTCTCTCTCTCTTTTTTTTTTTTAAGATGCTCCTTAGACCTAGCAAAACAAAAAATAGCAACACCAGCTCTCAGCTATTTTACCCTCCAAAAGAGTAAAATAATTAGCAACACCAACCATCAACCAATCATCTCTAAATAATCAAATAATAATTCAGTAAGGAAAATAATTTGAAGTGTGATCCAGAGATCACTGGTCTCCTCTTTCCAAGAAAATTTGGAAATACACCAAAATTTTTCTGTTTGTTTGTTTTCTAAATTACAGCCTATTTGCAAGTCTGATGACACAAAATGTTATGTGCTATGTTTCAGAATGATCATATTTTACATTTCTTAAATTGGAGAGCAATTACTTTTATTTTCATAGGAAGCACAAAATTTATTAGGACTTGATGAAATTTTAGGAAAAGTTCACAGCACTAGTCAAAGGCATGTATCCAGCTCTGAGGCTATGTTCTTCCTTGTGTTTAAAAGAAAACAGCTCTAGAAACAGAATGAAATATTGTTCTTCCATGGTATCGCATAAAGGATGGATAAAGAATCGGCACCCGTAGATTGGGATAGACATTTAACCACAGGCAACTGTTAGCTCTCCTGTGAAAGTCTTCCTGGATTGTTCCACTTGGCCATGGCAAGTAGGCTGCTGTCCTTGAGCAGCAAGAATCACACAGACGACAGAACAGGGATTCAAAACAACTGTGGTTATTAAAAACATTAATAAGTAGTGTACCTGTCTCTATTGGTGATCTTGTTAAAGTGATGTTATCTGGTTTTTATTTGCTTCTTTTTTCCCAATTTGGTTATGATCTTTCTAAGGCATGGATGACCTTACCAAGCACTACCAAGACCTATATAAATACTTAAAGTTTCAGGCAGGGAAGATATTTACAAAGAAGATTGGGGCTGGGGGGAGAGAGGGGAGGGAAGGTGGCAAGAGAACTTTAGCAATATTGAGAATGCAAAGAAAATATCTAGCCCTGAAATACTGCATACAAGGAAACAACAGTATTATGAAAATGGTTTGTGTATTTCTACAAGAGTGCAGGACCAAAACAAGATCATAGAATCATAGAATCATAGCAGCACCAAAACAAATAAAGTTGGAATGAAGAGTCTGAGTTCTGACCTGGGATTAATGCATAAGTATTGTTTCTGAAAGCGTAAGAAGTATCACAGTAACAAGTCTGGAGTTTCATTCAGGCCTCAAACAGTAGTATTGCTTTGCAGTATGTAACAATTCTGCATGACAAGAAGTCTTCCAAAAGAAGACAATGTTAGAGCTATAAGGCAAACTGACACTGAAGCAAACTCAGGAGTTTCTGATGCCAACAGCTGGATTGTCAGTTATAGAATCATAGAATAGTTTGGGTTGGAAAAGACCTTAAGATCACCTAGTTCCAAGCCCCTTGCTGTGCTTCATTAGACAGTGTTAATCATTGCAAGCTGCTTAATATAAAGAAATTTTTTTTTGATTGAGTGGCACCAAAATATAAAAAATATACAAAATACTTTGTTATAGTAATGCCCATAAACCTATACATAAGGTATGTTTGTTTTAATAAATGAAAGCTTCTTGCCTAAAACTGAGTCAGCAGACAGGAATGTTGCATAACAGCTTTCAGCAGGATTGCCCTACATCTGTGGTGGTTTTAAGAAATAAGGGGTGCAAGGCATTTGGAACTGGATAATAGCTTTTCATTAGACCAGGGGATGTACTTAGGGTGAAAAAAAGGCAACTTATAATTGTGCACGGCCTTCTTTATGCATGGGGAGTCTGTATGATAGTTTGTTTGTTTTGTTTTAATAGTTAAATAAAGAATTTTAAAAGGCTTAAGACTTTACCATAAAGACATTTAACAGCTTATGAGAGGAATCTAAATCATGCCAGGTGTTCAGGTTTTCTACTCTTTGTCTATTTTCTCAGGAAACCTGAACCAAGTATTTGTATTATGAGATTTCAGTGTTCGTAAGTGTAATATATACTTTTGCCAACAGATGGAAGTAGATTCAAGGAAATAGTGGACTTCTGGCAGCAGTTTTCAAAGCCCTAAGACATACTTCACAGAACCACATAAAAGATGATAAAATAGTATTCTCAGGGTGTAAGAGAGATATTTCCTTACCAGCCTCTTAATAATGTGTGTATATATAATCCACAGTATGTATATTTTTTTTTAATAATTATTTCAAAATACGTTATTGTTTTGTGTGTCTAGACACTACTAAGTTTTGTGCTATGCAGTAAAAAGCAGACCTTGCTCCTAAGTGAAATCAAATCCAAACAGGCAAGATGGGGAACAAAGAGGAAAAGGAAGAGCATTACAGCCTTTTGGTAAATGTGGAGAAGATAAGTCTAAGACAGAGGAAGCATACAATATAAAACTTTCATACATACCTTCAACATAGTCATTTTTTTGGCCTAAGCTTCGTGAATTGTATCCTATAAACCATGATGTCACCTATTCCCCACTTGTCATATAGACCAGTGTTCAGGAGGAAGAAATTTCAGAGCTCTCCAACTGCAAATGAAAAGAGCATTTGTAGGCATAGAAGAAGTCATCCAGTCCCACTTTCTTTAAAAGAAAATAAGGGATCTTGAATTAAAAGCTTTTTCTGAGAGCAAAATAAGTTATTTATCTTATTTTTAGGTGAATACACTTGTTGGTACATATATTTGTCTATAATGATTACTGTCTAGTCCAAGTGAAAGTTTTGGGAAGCATGTTTATAAATAGTTCATGTTATGAAAAGACTGGTCATAAACTCTGACACATCTTTAAAGATACATAGACATTTTTGCTAGGCACAGTCTAGCCATAGATTTCAATATACTCGCATAGATTAATCTGTCCTACTTTTTAACTCTTGGTCAATGCCTAGCCCGGTTTCCAACGTAGCTGTCCTAAACTTTGAAACACTCTCCTATGGCACCTGCATTTCTTCATTGTCTACAGAGACAGTGCAGTCAGATGAACACCTAATCTAGGCATCTCAAATATCCTGTAGGATGAGCTTGGGCCATAAAGATGTAGCCTTGACTAGTGAATTGATAACAAATATATCAGAACATACTTTAGGAGTGATTTGAAATACTCTTTTCAGAAGCTGGAATGCTTGAAGGTCACATATTGTTAATATGGTCTAAAATAAGGAATTTCTAAACATGAACACGAAATAGAAAATTCAGGCCTGTGTGACCCAGTGTATGCTGACCTATTGAATTCTTTGGTAAAATTATATACTTAAATAAATTCCTATCAAAATTACTGAAAAATCCAACATATTCAAAATACTTAGATTTAATTGAATCAACAGTTTCTGGTGAAAATATTCCCCTGTCAGAAATTTTCAAGTACCTGTTACATCTATATGAAAGGACATATGCCAGTATTGGATTACAGTAATGCCTCAGAAATATACCAACGTCAACCAGTTTTCAACAATAAACAGTGAAATAAGTCATGTAACTGACACATCATGAAGCTGTGTAGTAGGTCAGTCACCTCTTTCAAGAAGAGGCCAGCACATCAGTATTAACTCCTTCACTCCTTCAGGAAAGAACTTATGAGGGTAATGGCCACAAGCAGTGAGCAGAATTTGTGCTTTGCCCCCTTGCAAGAGGTGCTATTGATTGAACAAAGTGTAAAATGGAGGAAAGTAGAGAAACATGTCCAAAGGTAAGGTCACCATTGTGGACCACTGCCCTTTTTTACTCCTGTGTTCAAGCAGGAATACCAGTGATTGGCACTTTCTTCTCAGTATGGTTACTCTGACTCTTAACTTTTGTTCCCAGAATAAAACCCTGGAATCATTAACATGAAAAGTATTTTGTATTAACAACTACTGAAATCACATTCCTATTTTCTTAACATGTAATTTTATTAATATATCAGGAAAAAAACCTTCTTCTAGTTAATGATTTCTGTTCTGTGTGCCTTTAATAAAAAACTTCCAAATCTCATTAGCAGAATCAGCCATTAAAATACACAATGTCAATAAAGCACAGTGGAAAACTGCTGATACGTTAGTTTGGGGTACAAATGTGGTAACTTATAAACACAGTAGAAAACTGAAGACTGATGGTGTATACTATTACCTCGACTAACATGTAAAATACCTTGGCAGACTAAATTGTATAGGAATACAATTTTGTTCTGTGAGTTGAGGCAATCCAACAGCTTGGTGGATCCCATGTACGCACTGAGATTGATAACTTTTGCACAAACCCACAGGTGCTCAGGTGTGGCCTTTAGACTCATAGAGAAGACATGTCAATCCTTTAAGTATGTTCTGTTTTTTCCAAGTATTCTACGTAGGATCTTAGGTATGAGACACTTCGTTCCGCAGCCCGATTTATAACCCAACATCTATCCGGTGATCAGGGGGATTTAACCTCTTTTCAAAAGCTAAAGGCCATGAGCAAAGCTATTTAATCATTTAATCTGTTTATACAAATATATATTAGGCATATGCATAGCTTTTTGGATTGCTTCCCATATTATGTCCTGGATTCCAGGAAGACAAACAGCTTTGGTGAGATTACTGAGAGAAGACATAAATACAAACTGGGGTGTAAATTAGTTCATATAGTTAGCCAACTACACGGAGATATAAACAACTAGATATCTACATGTAAGTTTGATACCAAAGATCGTGCTCTAGTCAATACAGATCTTCCATGCAATCCTCAGAGTCTCAAGGGCTGTTTAGCTGACCTCCAAGCTGTTTGCACTCAAGCGGGCTGGGTAGTTCTTAGAGCACCATGTTGACTTTGTTGACTATGATAGGGATCTAGACACTGATGTTAAGATGTGCAAATCTGCACTTGAATTCCACCATCTGTGTCCAGGTTTTCAGCCCAGTTTTCCTTGGAACTTTGCTAACACAGAGCACTAACATCTTACCAGCTTTGTCCTGCTATAAACAAGCAGGCAGAGCCTATCACAGACAAAGGTGACTGGAACAAGCCAAAACACCAGACCCCGCTAGGTCTGAAATAGATTTGCTTCAAGACAGTCTTGGTTTACTATCTTTCATCTAAGACATATATCTTTTTGAACAATCACTGTCAGAGTAGTTTTTTATGGCACTTCATGTTAGCTGCAAAATAGGAAGCTGTTCCTCTTAAGACATCATAAAAATGTGAAATTGTAGAAGGTTTGGGTTGGAAGGGGCCTCAGAGTTCACCCAGTTTCAACCCCCTGCCATGAGCAGGAACACCTTCCACTATACCAGGCTGCTCAAGGCCCTGCCCTGGCCTTTAACACTGCCAGCGATGGGGCAGCCACAGCTTCACTGGGCAACCACCCTTATAGTAAAGAAATTTCGCCTAATATCCAATATAAATTTACCTTCTTTCATCTTAGGGACATTTCTCCTTATCTTGTCATCACATACCCTTGTAAAAAGTCCCTCTTCAGATTTTTTTCAGATTTCAGATGACTCATTGTAACATGCACTATGTTGATGCTTATTTGAAAATAAAAATGGTCATTGCTATACAACAGTTTACACTAAGCCTTCTGCAAACTTCAGTGCAGAGATGATAAGCCTGCTGAGTGATGAGCCCACTTTCCTTTGTGATGTTGCTGAACCAAGGCTAATAAAAAGAACCCAAAGAGAATCTTAAATCTGATCTTTTTTTATTCCTGGGAGGCTATATCTTCTAATGCTTCATGTAGCAATAGTTCAGTTGTAATTAAACAGGAAATTATATATTTCCTTCAGTGAAGTTCAGAACCACTTCTTAATAGATCTGTTAATTAGGCAATAAGGAAGGTATCACGAAAAAATAATTCACTAGTGCCTAGATTTTCCTGGGATGGGGAAAGAGGTGCAGGAGATTGCAAAAACAGTTAAGATATTTCACTCATTCTGTATGGACATTTTGATACAAAGGCAAGAGAAATGCTTTTAGGGTGTGGTGACCCATATTTTCAAAGGTATGGGGCTTATCTCTCACATGGTTTTCACTTGAATTAGAGTGCTTTTGGATTTCAAAATATCTTTAGAAAAACACTACCTGATAATGTTTGCTTTTAAACCTGGCAAAGCAACTGATGCTGAGTTTCCTAAAAGGAAAACGCTGTGGTATCTAAACAAAACCTATGAAAAATTTTTTTGTACTGATTAAACTGCTATTACCTTCAGAATCTTTATAGAAGGACCACGCTCTGTAGCACAGTCTTGGCTTAGAATATGAGCATACACCACTGAGTATGTACTTTGAACAGACTTTTTCTGATTAATGGATTAATAGAGTGTTGCTGAATGAAAGGACTGCATGCTTTCTCTGCTGGCTTTGCTGGGTGGAATTATCTCTGCTGCAGCTGCACAGAGGATAGCTGGAGGCACTGATGCTCCAAACTGGCACCACAAAATTTTCTGAGGTTACCTTTCATGCCTCTGTGTGTCAGAATATCTTGGTCGGCACATGCCTGTAGATCTCCATCAGATTTGGGAGCAAACTCTGGAACCAGAAGCCTGATTGTAGCAGCTAAAAACACAAAGGCTACTAAACCCACCAAAGTAGAAATAGTCTCAACTAAGAAACTGATGTGTGGGCTCTGTGTTCTGAAACCTTGGTCTACACAGCTGCTGCAAACTCTTGCTTGGCCTGAGATTTCCCAGGCCTCTTGGTAAAATACATCACATGCCCTCCCAATGAAGGAAAGCCCCAGTGCAACAAAGCATGGTAGCTGTTCTAAGACTGCAGTTGTCTAGAGTGAAAGAGGCACAGCAAGTGAGTGACAGACTCATTTTCTCCCCTGGAAAATTCTGGGGCAATTTAGCTTTGCAGTACACTTCCTTACTCTACCCACTACTGAAAAAAAACACCTACAGAATAAATGTTTTCTTTCCTGTGATAAAGGACAGATCTTCCATGGTGACAAGTAGCTGAGACCATAATTTTGTGTTCCAGCTGCAAAAACATTTCTAACTATTAATAAATGCTTTTATTCTTCTTCTCATTCAGCTATTTCTTGCATTTTTCCTTCCTCTGTGACCTCGCTTTCCCTTGAGTATCCCCCATGCTATGAATCACTGTCCCTCATCAAATGAATGTTTTATTACCTTAGTGCTCAGTCTTTTCTTTTGACAACTTTTCTTTGGTTTTGCTCTAAACCTGCTTGTTTTGTTTTGTTTGTTTGTACAAATGAATCTTTACTAACTGGGCTCCTTTCATCAGAAGTCAACAACTTGTGCTATAAGCGTTAAGAAGAGCTATTAAAGCTCTTCAGCTGTTGAGAATTTTCCCTTTCATACTTTCTGTCTTTAAATGTATGATGATGAGGTTATTTATTATTTACAGTATGATTTGTTTTATTATCCTTCATTATTCCCAACAATGGTAGACGAAGGCTTCAATGCTGGGAAACCCCAGCATCTTCCTGGAGTTCACATCCTTTTACCATGCATTATAAATCAGATAATGAATTACTAAAGGACCAATTTGTATTTTTCTGAACAACTTAGACACTGGCTACTCCGCTAATACTCCTAATGTTTTCTTTAAAGACCAAAATGCTGATATGGCCAGGAAAGCCTTTCAATAACTCTGCAGCATGCAAACTGTGCAAAGACTGACCTCCAGGTCTTAGATAAGTGCAGTGTGGCTCCTGCAGAGACAGGCAGAAGACGAAACCTTTTTGGCTCATCTGCCTTCATAAACTGCAAGATTCCCATTTTAATAGCTATGTTTTATTTATAGAGCAGCTGCCTACAGGGCTAACCCTGGGTATACTGGGCACTGGTATATGAATCTCTTAATCTTTTTTTCACATCAGCAGGCTTTCAATCTTGCTTTGCTTGCCCCCTCAATATTTTTTCCTTAGATCCCTGCCTCTTTGTCATGTTTTCCAGTCCAGCATTCCCACAGCCCTTTTCCTAAGGCAGGAAAATCTTTTCCAGAATGGGCTGCGCTGATGTTTAATATAACAGTGGTTATGATAAATGTTTAAAGAGAAGACGATGGATCTTCTTTCTTTAAGCATCTGTCTTGGAAGGAACAAATTCAGGGCTCTAGTCACTGGTGCTTGAAGTGCTCTTTGGCATGCACTGTGTTTCTGGGGAAATGTAGTTTGTGTTATACATACTTCTGGAATCACTTCACTTTTAGCACCTAACTGAAACATGTGGATGCTCTAGACTTCTTCTCTTATCAGCAGTGAAAAGACAGATATCTGCACAGGACATTTTGTTAAATCCTGAAATCTGATTAACTTCCTGTAAGTATCTCTTCAGTTTGTTAACAGTAAAATCTGTCCAGAGTGGCCAAATTTCTCCATTACATTTCTTCTGTAGGAAGGATGAATCTGCTTCCCAGGGATCACTTCTGTGCACTCAGAATTGACCAAAATAACTTTCTCTGTCAGCTGGGGACAACTTCACTTCCCATTGAACTGCCCAGGAAATAAATACACTAAAGATTTTTGATTTTTTTTTTTTTGGGGGGGTGTGTGGTTTTTTTTTTTTTTTTTTTTTTTTTTTTTTTTTTTTTGGGGGGTTGGTTTTGTTGTTTTGTTTGTTTGTTTTTTTGCATTTGGCAGCTAGCAGCAAAGAAAGCAACAAAAAAAAATCTCATGCTATATTTAGTTATTTTTTGTTCCACAGTTTTATTATTCTAAGACTTTCTTTAATGGGAAATTAATAAGAAAATAATACATTATGCTCCTTCTCTCACAGAGATGGGTGAAGGGCTTGGTGAAACACCTCCATCATTTGACTGAAAACCTCACTATTTAGTGCACTTCACTTTAGCACTAGTTCTCACAAGAAATTCCTGCTGCAATTAATTCAAACCATGTAAAATTAAAGCATACTAATTAGGCAGCCATCAAAAGAGAAAATCCATCCTTCCAGGAAATTAAAGCCTTAAATATAACTCTTATAATTTAACTCCTTGGATTTTTAAAGGGAAGAATGGCATTTTGAAGCAGAAGCTTTCTGGGCTATGTAGATGTATGACCTCAGATATTCACCTACAAACAAGATAAAGCTCTGTAGCAGTCTGGGTAAACAACGTAACTTCTGCTAAAAAGTGTACATTGTGTTGCAGGAGGTTCAGGACCAATGTCAAAAACTGCCTTTCCTTATGCAGAGTTCACAAACTGCAAAGCATTGAGCTTAGCACTGGAGGTCTCAAATTAGAAAAATAAGAGTTAAAGGACACATGCACTTTCTGTCAAAGACACTGAGGAATCAAGATGTGCTCCTGAATTAGATGTGCTAGTTCAAGAGCACATCTTGATTCCTGGGTGCCCTTGACAGAAACTGTATATTTCTGTCAAGGACAGAAATAGACGTATGCAGCACTCATATGCCCCATGAGCTCCGAAGTGAAATTCAGAGAACTACATGAGATCTCCTGGTTTTGCTCTTTGACCAAAAGAAGCTCATTAAACTCAATTTAACTGCAAGTTTCCTCAAAAAATATTTAGTTGCTGTTATGATTGATTATTTATTTTTATCCACTGATGGCCTAAAATAAAACCTGTGAGGGTTTAAACTGGAACTAATGTGCTTGCAGGCTTTCCCTTAGCATGTAACAATACACATTAGACAAGCTGCCAACTGGATGTCTTCCCCTTTGAACACGTTTCATACTGGAACTTTTCTAAACTACTTGTCCAACAGCTAAGTGAAAGCTATCTCTTTTCTTCTCTCTGAGCAGTTCATAGAAATGGACCAAGGAAAAGGAATTTATGTGAGAACTTATTATTTTTTCCTTCTCTGTCTCCAGCTTCCAAACAGAGTCTTTCTGTACAGCCATCTGAAAAGCTCCAAGATACCTTAATGATAGTTGCTAGGTAAGGCAAGCTTCATTTAAAAACTTGAACTGGAGGATGATGTATTCCACCTTTCCCCTCCCCAGTGCCGTAATCATGTCACAATGAGATGAGTGAATATGGACAGCAGGACATAAGAAGACAACATCCAAAGGCTTTTTCATTCAAATGAAGTTCGGAACTGAATTAGCTGACGGATCAGATAACATACAGTGATAAAGATACCGTTGACCTGCACCCTAGCAAGGGAATATCAAGTTGAATAAATGCTGTAATATGTGATTTATGACCTAATCTCCTCAAGTATTTTTCTCTTCCCACCATCTCCACTGAAATCTATACCAGTCCATTTCAGTGGTAGTGAATCTAATATGCACTGTAATATATATCAAGTTTGAGGGGGCAGGTATGAGATCTAATTAACTCTGCTCGCCTGATGGAAGATAACACTGGTGTTGTCAGATTAGTGTCAACCTAACAGAGATGCAAGCAATTACCATTTTTAATAGCTTATTTTCTTCTACTCATCCTGCTCTGTAATGTTTGAAACTTGTAGGCCTTTATTCTTAGTGTTATTATTAAAAATAATTATTTAGTACTTTTCTATTTGGGAAAATATAGGTTTTTTTCAACTTCCCTTAACATTTTCAGTGACAGAAATGAATAGTTGTTGCTATGGCTTTTTAAATGGATATGCACAACCTTAACAGTATACTTTTTAAGTATTCTGATAGCATGATGGGACAATGTGTAGGTGCCTGTTGAACCCACAGTCTGATTGTACATGCACCCAGGAGGTAAGTATCTCTTCTGAAAGAGTTTTCAGTCTCAATAAGTAAGGAAAAACCACTTTAAGACTTCTTCACATCACAAAACCTATCAGAAGCACAAGTAGGGCTGGCACCTGTGGACTCCTATTTTGGAGAACTGTATGCATAAAGTGGTATTGATATTTGTCGTAATAAATTCTTTCAAATCTCAGCGAAACAGTCATGTTAGCTGTAAACAGCATGTGTCTTTAAATACTTCTTGAGACTAACCATCTTGCTGCTAGGGAAAAATTATTCCGTACCGGTAGAGTTCATTCCATACCAACGACTTTGCAAAGTTGCTGATCTGATTCTGTGCTTCCCTGAAATAATTCCTAATACGCACAATCCACAAAATGACTAGGAGTCCTTTAAAACACTTTTAAATCCAGGTTATATAATCCGATCTTAACTTGTCACTGTTAAATAATATCTGTGGGATTTCCTGCTGAGTTATCCTAAAATTTATAGACAAGAAGTTTAAAGCAAAATGACAACCTGATAACTCATTTGCAACCTGAGGGTTTAAGTTCAATGTTTCCTCTTCTCCTTAAAGTTATCAGATGACATTCAAACTATCAAAAGTAGCATGAAAGAAAAAAACCCCACCATTTAATCCACTGTAAACTTAAGTACAATGAAGAACTCTACCTGTGCAGACTTCAAACATCTGTTTTATGTCCAATCATTATCCTGTTAAAAACAGCTGCTGCTTTGCTGTGGAATCATAGAATCATAGAATAGTTAGGGTTGGAATGGACCTTAAGATCATCTAGTTCCAACACCCCTGCCCATATCACACAAGGCTATGTCCAACCTGGCCTTGAACACTGCCAGTGATGGAATATTCACAACTTCCCTGGCCAGCCCATTCCAGTGCCTCAACACCCTCACGGTAAAGAACTTCTTCCTTATATCCAACCTAAACTTCCCCTGTTTAAGTTTTATCACATTACTCCTTGTCCTATTACACACAGTTCCGAATGAATAGTTCCTTCCCCAGTATCCTTACAGGCCCCCTTCAGATACTGGAAGGCTGCTCTGAGATCTCCACGCAGCTTTCTCTTCCCCACGCTGAACAGCCCCAACTTTCTCAGCCTAGCTTCATATGGGAGGTGCTCCAGTCCCCTGATCATCCTCATGACCCTCCTCTGCACTTGTTCCAACAGTTCCATGTCCTTTTGATGTTGAGGACACCAGAACTGTACACAATACTCCATGTGAGGTCTCACAAGAGCAGGGTAGAGGGGTGGGATCACCTCTCTTGACCTGCTGGTCACGCTCCTTATGACGCAGCCCAGGATACGGTTGGCTTTCTGGGCTGCTAGTGCACACTGAAGCCAGCTCATGGTAAGTTTCTCATCGACCAACACCCCGAATCCTTCTCTGCAGGGCTGCTCTAAATCTCTTCTCTGCCCAACCTCTAGAAGTACCTGGGGTTGCTCTGACCCACGTGGAAGACCTTGCACTTGGCATGGTTAAACTTCATGAGATTGGCATCAGCACACCTCACAAGCGTGTCAAGGTCCCTCTGGATGGCATTCCTTCCCTCCAGCTTATCAACCGAACCACACAGCTTGGTGTCATCAGCAAACTTGCTCAGAGCACACTCAATCTCACTGTCCATGTCACCAACAAAGATGTTGAACAAGACCAGTCCCAACACTGATTCCTGAGGGACACCACTCATTACTGGTCTCCAGCTGGACATTGACCCATGGAGCACAACTCTGCATGCAGCCATCCAGCCAGTTCTTCATCAACCAAATGGTTCACCTGTCAAATTGATATCTCTCCAATTTAGAGACAAGGATGTCATGAGCGACAGTGTTGAACGCTTTGCACAAGTCCAGGTAGATGACATCGACTGCTCTAGCTCTGTCCATCAGTTCCATAGCCCCATCATAGAAGGCCACCAAATTAGTCTGTCAGAATTTCCCCTTAGTGAAGCCATGCTGGCTGTCATCAGCTACCTTGCTGTTTTCATGTGCCTTAACGTGCCTCCCAGGAGAATCTGCTCCAAGATTTTGCCAGGCACAGAGGTGAGACTGACTGGTCTGTAGCTCTCCGGATCATCCATTTTCCCTTTCTTGAAAATGGGGGTTATATTACCCTCTTTCCAGTCACCAGGAACTTCACTTGGATCCCATGATTTTTCAAAAGTGATGGACAGTGTCCTAGCAACTTCATTTGTTAGCTACTTCACAACCCACAGATGGATTTCATCAGGTCCCATGAACTTGTGCACGTTCAGGTTCTTAAGATGGTCCCAAGCCAGATACTCTACCACAGTAGCCTCAAGGTTTTCATTATCACAGTCCCTGCGTCTGTCTATTAATACTTTGGTGGTGTGGTTAGAGCATTTGCTGGTGAAGACTGAGCCAAAGAAGTCACTAAGAGCCTCAGTCTCCTCCAAATCCAGGGTAGCCAGTTCTCCCAATAGCTTCTGGAGAGGGCCCATGTTGTCCCTAGTCTGTCTTTTATTTGAATGTACCTAGAGAATCCCTTCTTGCTATCCTTAACATCCCTACCCAAGTTCAGTTCTAACTGGGCCTTAGCTTTCCTAACCTGGTCCCTAGCTTCCCGGACAACATCCCTGTATTCTTCTCAGGCCTCCTGTCCTTGCTTCCAGCTTTTCAAGCCTCTTTTTCCTTTGAAGTTTCCTCAGCAGCTCCTTATCCATCCATGGAGGTGTCCTGGTGCTCCTGCAGCACTTCTTTCTAGCTGAGATGCATTGCTCCTGAGCTTATAGCAGGTGATCCTTGAATATCAACCAACAGTCTTGGGCCCCCCTGCCTGCTAGGGCTATATCCCATGGAATCTTACTGAGCAGGATCCTGAAGAGGCCAAAGTCTGCTCTCTTGAAGTCCAGGGCACTGAGCTTGCTGTACTCTCTTCTCACTGGCCTGAGGATCTCGATTTCAGCCATCTCATGATCGCTGCAATCAAGGCTGCCCTGGAACATCACATTTCCAACCAGCCCTTCCTTGTTGGTGAGCACGAGGTCAAGCATGGCTCCTCTCCTTGTTGGCTCCTCTATTACTTGCAGAAGGAAGTTGTCTTTCACACAATCAAGGAACCTCCTGGATTGCTTGTGCTGGGCCATACCGTTTCTCCAACAGATATCAGGGTGTTTGAAGTCCCCCATGAGAACCAGGGTCTGTGAATTTGAGGCTGTTCCTATCTGTCTATAGAGTGCTTCATTCACAGAGTCGTCTTGATCAGGTGATCTGTAACAGATCCCCACAGTAATGTCTCCCATCACTGTTCTCCCTTTAACCCTCACTCACAAACTCTCTGTTGACTGCTCACCTGTCCCCAGACAGAGTTCCATACTCTCCAGCCTATCCTTAACAAAAATAGCAACTCCCCCTCTCTGTCTGCCAGGCCTGTCTTTCCTTATGAACCTGTAACCTTCCATTCCAACGCTCCAGCCATAGGAGCTATCCCGCTATGTTTCTGTGATAGCAACGATATCATATTCCTGTGGACGTGCACATGTCTGTAATTCCTCTTGTTTTTTTACCATACTAAGGGTGTTTGTATAGAGGCATCTGAGCCGAGCTCCAAGTGAATTCAGCTCACTGGCTGGAGCGACTTGAATATCTCTACACAATTGCATGCAACATCTATGACTTAGAGGACACATACTCAGTGAAAAAGATATACCAAACTTCTGATTGCAACAGAACATTATATAAGATGACTAAAGGAGATGAGGCGATTGCAGTAATCTTTACTCAGTGACGAAGCCATGAGTCGATAGATTAAAATAATTAATTTATGTTTAAATGAATTTTTATTTATGAAAGTAATCCAGTAAAGGATGATGGGGAATCATAGAATCAGCTAGGTCGGAAAAGATCTTTAAGATCATCAAGTACAACTTTTACCCTAGCACTGCCAAGTCTACCATTAAACCATGTTACTAAGGACCTTGTCTACACAGATTTTGAACACTTTTGGGGATGGTGACACCACCACTTCCCAGGACAGCCTATTCCTGTGCCTCACTAGCCTTTCAGTGAAGAATTTTTTCAAAATATCCAGTCTAAACATGAGTTAATGTCTCAAATGAGGAAATTTTAAGTATATTCCATTACATCTGTCAGAATAGAAATTTGGAATCTAATGATGCTATAGCATTTTATCTTAATTGCTTTTTTTTTCATCATTATTTTGGCATTCCTGCAGTTAGTCTCTCTTGTATCACCTGTTGTTCTTTTCAGTGGTAAAACTGCTTTACTCCTCAGCAAAGGAACCCATATGCTGTGTAATCTGCTATTTCCTGCTATCTTTCTATCTCTTTTCCTAATGTAGAGCGTCAAGAGTCTTATTTCCAGATCCTTATTAGTCAAGATGATCTTAATGTGAATTTTGGGAGAGTATGAACTAGATTTGGGAGTTGTAGGCTTGATTCCCCGAGATGCCCATCTTGATTGACATTTTTCAAATTCTAAAAATCAACAAAAGATGACTTGTTTTTACATGTTTATGTAACTTCAGAACAAGAAACAAATAACAATAATCTTGCCATCTGCTTCATACATTTTTTAAAAAATGATTTTTAGAAAAGTGAGTAAGGGAAAAATTATCAAGGAAAAAGATAGAAAAATGCAGTCCTCAAAGATTAAAATTCATTCTCTCATAACTATACACTAAATCTAGTGTAAAGTAATTGATCCTTAATTTTATATTCCAAGGAGTTTAAGCACATTATTAATCATGTACTCAGCACAGATAAACCAGAGTTTCCTGTAATATAGTTTAGATAAGGATGCAAAATCATGAAAATTATGATATATTGTCTGTTTAATGGACTTGTTAATTTCCCCCTGTTTATTTCCATCAGAATGTTTAAATGATTTAAAGTTTTAAAAGAATTTAAGCACTTATTTGATATCAAAATAGATAATCTACTTTCTTTTATTAAAGAAATATGAAGAAATAATACTATGTTGTATATTTCTGTCTGAAAAGAAGAACAAACAACACTGGTTCAATCAGGAAAAAAAATTTAGAATCTGCTTCTTGTAACCATACTATTATTTCCTAATGAAATAATTACCAATTACATTTATGACAAGAGTTTCCAGGATTCAGAGATAAACAAACACCAAAACAAAAAAAAAAAAAAAAAAAAAAAAAACAAACAAAAAAAAAAAACCAGAAAATTACTTCTTAAAAGCATTAATGCTATTCATTTGAGGAACAAAATCAAAACCAGCTGACTCAAAAAGGGTTGAAGAAAATTCAAAGCTAGTAATTTTAAGCTGTTATATATTTTTCTTTCAGTTTTTGCAAATGTTTCAATGAAATGATAAAATACCATTCATTTCAGCCAATAAATCTTCTTTACGTTTCTCAAAAACAAATTCTTACTCTAACCTTAATCAAAAAATCAGTTGAAAAAAATATTGACAAAAACATTAAATTTGCAAGTGTCATGGGTTCAGCAGCAGCAGTCATTTTTCTCCTCCTTGGTAGCTGGTGCAGCACTGTGTTTTTGATTTTGGGCCTGGGAACAGCGCTGATAACACCAGTGTTTCGGTTACTGCTTAGTGATGTTTTGGTCTGGCCAAGGACTTTCTGAGTTTCATGCTCTGCCAGGGAGGAGGGGAGCCGGGAGGAAGCAGAAACAGGACACCTGACCCAAACTGACCAAAGAGGTTATTCCATACCTCAGCACGTCATGCCCAAGATGGAGGACGGAGAGGAGAGACCCAGAAGGGTGGGGGGTGCACTGCGTGGTCGGGCTTGGTTTTAGGTGGTGAGAAATTGTATTCTTTCCTTGTATTTGCCTTGTCATTATTATTATTGGTGGTAGCAGCGGTGATTTGTGTTATACTTTAGTTACTAAACTGTTCTTATCTCAACCTGTGGGAGTTGCATTCTTTTCGATTCTCCTTCCCATCCCTCCGGGAGCGGGGGCAAGAAAGAGGGGGGAGTGAGAGAGCGAAACTGTGTGGCTGACTGGACTTAAACCACGACAGCAAGTAATTGATGAATTATTGAAAAAAACATTCCTTCAAAATTAATACTTCCTTTGAAAGAAAGAGTGAACAACAGTACACCTACTAAAGGAGGGGAAACAATTGAAAAAATAATAATACTATTTGAATTCTTTTCATTTGATAAGCAAGAAGGAAGACATCTGTGTGCCCTTGATGGAATATTATAGTTCAGCCTTAATACTTGGATAAATTCAACACAGCTGCTCTACAGCAGTGCTTACTCCTGCACTCAGCTTCACTTACTCCAGGCACCAGTAGATCTCATGCACTCAAGAGGGGAGTTTCAGCTCTCCTTTTCTTTACAAGGTAGTTATTTGGTGAGGCACTGGACTGGGTTGCCCAGGGAAGTTGCAAATGCTCTATCCCTGGTGGTGTTCAAGGCTGAGGTGGACAGAGCCTTGGGTGACACGGTTTAGTGTGAGGTTTCCCTGTCCATGGCAGGGGGGTTGGAGCTAGATGATCTTAAGGTCCTTTCCAACCCTAACTATTCTGTGATTCTATGATTCCATGTACATAGCCTCTTAATTAGAATATTTTGTTACCTGTTGTCCTGGGTTCAGCAGTAGCAGTCATTTTTTTCCTTCTTAGTAGCTGGTGCAGTGCTGTGGTTTTGACTTTCAGCCTGGGAACAGCACTGATAGCACCAATGTTTTTAGTTGCTGCTCAGTAATGTTTAGTCTGACCAAAGACTTTCTGAGTCTCATGCTCTGCCAGGGAGGAGGGGAAGCTGGGAGGAAACAGAGACAGGACACCTGACCCAAACTAACCAAAGAGGTATTCCATACCACAGCATGTCATGCCCACTATATAAACTGGGGGCAGTTACCTGGAAGGGTTAGATCACTGCTCCGGTCGGGCTGGGTGTTAGTGGGCAGGTGGTGAGGGATTTTATTCTCTTCCCTTGTTATTTTCCTTATCATTATTATCATTATTGGTGGAGCAGCAGTGGTTTGTGTTATACCTTAGTTACTAAACTGTTCTTATCTCAACCCGTGGGAGCTACATTCTTGCAATTCTCCTCTCCACCTCTCCAGGAGCTGGGGGAGGAAGGGAGGGGAGTGAGGAAACAGCTGAGTGGTTCTGAGGTACCAGCTGGGCTTAAACCATGACACCTGTAAGCCATCAAAAATTAATCGGAGGAGACTTCTTTTGTCAATTAAATTCAGCTTGCAAAAGAAAATGTCATTAGTTTTCTGCTGGAAGCTAATCCCAGCTGCAGAAGCTTTATAATTTATACCAAAACTGTGTTTCAGTGTGGTTCTGATGGAAGATTTGCAACAAGCTCTGTTATTGAAGTCCCAGTGGGGTACATGTGGCCAGGACTGTACTGTACTACAGAATAATGTGAACAGTGTGATATCCCTCCTAATTCTGCTGTCTCTGAAAATGAATAAAAAGATGTTGTTGAAACATTTCATCTACTACATGCAGATATCTGTGAAGGACTGAAGAAGCACTAATGAAGAAAAAAAAGCACATGGATGTTTCAGGAGCAAATGACACAGAATAAGAAGGAAATGAGAAAATATTGGAAGAGTATCTAGCAAGTCTGATAAGATTTACTTTTCAGAACAGCCAAATAGAGAGTTTTAAATAACATTTAAAAGAAAAACAGAAAAAACCTACAACAACTTAATATTATTCCATGCTGTGTACATTTGATACTTTGGTGACAGTTAAGACTTTCTTTATATTTACTAAGACTTGCACAAGACTTGACACTGAGTAATAGTGATCACCAGAAACACTACAGCTTCCTAAGCCTCCTTTCAATGGAAGCTGGTCCTGGGAATAGCAGAAGGTACTTTGATCTCATAATCCATGTGACTTTGCACTGGAAAGGATGAAGTTTGCTCCCATTAGCAGTTCTCTATTGAGTCTGTTATAAGATAAATGGTAAAAAGCAGATTCCTCCAACATGGGTTGGTGTCCCTGATGTTGAGTTTCTGTTCACTGTGAAGTTAAAACAGTCTTCACCATTCACATTTTTGCAGGTCTGAGGATCTGCTGCTTCCCACCACCCTGCACCTAGTAGAGACTGAATTCTAGCTGAGTAACATAAAGTTCCTGAGATTCAAGAGTAAATATCTCACCCCTGTCCTCATGCCTACATAACATTCATGCACATGAGCAAGGTATTGTTCTTCCCCTAATTCATACTATTGCTTATACATAACTAAGTTCATCCTTCTTGTCCCCCACAGGTGGATTCATGGCTGAAAGGCACATTAAGAAGTCAGAAAAGACTTGATTCTAAATTAAACAACCAAGAGTTTGCTCAAAACTACAGAAGTAAAAAAATTAGAAGTGCACTTAAGAAAAATTTTCCAAGTCAGTTACTATCAATTTATGTGTGTGTGAGCTGCATAATTATACATATGATAGCCTGGAGAGACTAGACCCATCTTTCAGTTATGATTGTTTGTCAATTCAAAGTATGTTCAGCTATATCCTTTCTGAGTTTATTTTTAAGGACCAGCCCATGTGTGGATACAGAAATTCTTGCTTTTGTAAACAAAATAAAGCAGGTTTTGAAGTTTTTGTCTAGGTTGTTCATCACTGCTGTAAAGCTCTTTTTTACCATTCCTAGAGCTGAGCATAATGTTCAAATAGTCTGCTTCAGTGGAGTGTCAGATAGACTGGTTTAAATCACCAGCCTCTCTGATTTAAAGGTCTATTAAACAATTGACCACACTGAAATCTATAAGAAGCAATAATGTCACCTGTTACTGTGACTCAGCTAGGAAGATAGTAAGGAAGTAATGGTGGTCAGCAGCAGACTAAATTCTCAACAGCTGTTTTGGCAGAGATCCTGAGTTTATGCCCCTATTTCCGGGTGCTGAATACATTTTAATGCATTTCATGATAACTTTATCCCTGTCTTTACAATCTAGTATTTGCTATTACAAATATTACAACAATTAATATTTATGTGTGTCTTCGTACACAGCATTTCATAAAGATTCATAGCTTGGCCAAAAATGATACCTTCCCACTTCTAGATTACTGGGGTATGTTCCCTGTCTGCAGTTTATAGAAAATAAACAACTTAAAATATTAATAAGTACTCAGTAATTCTTCTACTACGAGGCAGGACACTTCATTTTTGAATACCACACTATGAGCCAAGATCCAACTTTATCACTGTAAAACTTGCAATATACCCATTATCTTCAGATTAAAGCTAAAACCTTTTGATATGACAAGCAGGCAATTCACCCTGTTTGTCATCTGACAGCTAATTCCCTTCTCCTCCTGCTGCAATAGTGGAGTACAAGTGCTCATTTTGTAGCACTAGCTTTACCCTGCCTGAATTTATTTCCTTAATGTATGCTTGTGTTAATCTCCAGAATGTCTTCAAAGTGAGAAGGTGGATTATGTCCCTGCCAAAATTTTAGTACTTATAAATAATTGATATAATCTCACTGGAGTTCAGAGAGAATTCTTAACCATTCCATCAATCTATTTTAAACAGTGAGCGCAAACTGGGGGAAGAGAGAGAAGCAGAGATGGAAAGTAATTACTTTTAGCAATAAAATGTCTAGCTAAAATATCCAGACTTTAATTTTACAAATTTTCATTTTCATCTATCTGCCTTTGTAGATGAACATACTGGTTGTCTGAGTGCTACTTTTACCAATTAACATGTTTATACCTCCCCCCATTCAAATCTGGCCAGACATCATACAGAAATGGTCAAAGGCAGACCTATTTTGGCTTTTGCAGCTATAATCTCATTCACTGAGAAATTATTTTGTTTGCGGACTACAGAATTTCTTGTTAAAATTAAATATGCATCAACTGGTCCTGTACTAAAACTTGGGCTAAACAATGAAAGAGCTAGAATTTTATTTATTTATTTATTTATTTATTTATTTATTTATTTATTTAATATTTTAATGAAAAGAATGAAAACAGAGTCCTTAAAGAGACATGTGTGTTTTTTCTTACCAAAATTAATTTTAGCTAGTAAAGATTCTTGTTACTTTAAATGTTAATGAATGTGGTTCAGCTACTTAGCAATAGAACAGTATTTCCACCTCGTCACCAACTTTGTAATATTCAGGTTAAATTCACAGATTCTATAACAGCCAGCACTAATTCTGAGAACAATTCTTATAGTTAAATGTACATGGAAAGTTTATTGTGTGGGGACCACAGCACATGTTGTTAAAGGTGTCCCAAACCTGATAATTTTCCAGTATTAATTCATAGAAGAAAACCTGTACTAGTAATTTGTTCAGTAAGTGTGTACTCTTCTTCAAATCTGGACTTGCCATAAGAAGGAACAAATTCAAATCCAGTCCTGGAATCAATTACCCTGCTTTAATGCATGATGGAGCAGCGGGGTGGGGTGGATGTGGTTGCTATTTCCCGTCTTACAGTGACTCAGCCTGAAACTTTTCTCTGTTGGAGTAAGCTGCTCCGTCTACAGGCATTCCTGAGATAGCTGTAACAGAGTCCAGCAATCCAAGTATGTAAGCTGTGTACCTCTGAAAAAATCCTTTGAGTAATTTTCATCTTAAAAGACATCATCTCCCTGTTTTGTCTCCCCCCCTCAATCCTATTTCTAAGAAAAGATAGTCCCTTTTAGAAGCTTCTATTTTTGCTCTGTTTTTTCATCTGAGTTTAAAAATGGAGGATGATTTAAGAGCTGAGACTCAAAGACTCTTCAATTTTCCAAATTGGTTTAATTTGATAAAGAAGGAATGCTACATTTCGTTAAATTATATTATGATAAAGAGGAGCTGGTAGCGTCTCAGCATGAATCTGAAAGCAAATTATTTCCACAAAAAAGAATGATGTATTTAACCAGACAAGTAATTATGTTGTGGTTCTACTATCTCCCCTGCTTCAGATTAGAAAAAGAATTCAATTATCACTCCATTAGATCAAAAAATAATTTTAGTGATACATTCAAATTGAATTAGTTTATTCCTAAACATGCTCTGGATTAACCTTCATGCATTTTACTGAGAATCTTCAGTCAATACTTTTACTTAAAATTCTGTATTAACTTGCTACAATTTTTTTTTACGCTAACATATTCTGTTATTGATTTTTCTGATGCATTGCCCTTCTATGACGGGGCTACAGAGCTGATGGACAGGGCCAGAGCAGTTGATGTCATCTACCTGGACTTGTGCAAAGTGTTTGACGCTGTCTCACATGACAGCCTTGTCTCTAAGTTGGAGAGACATCAATTTGATAGGTGGACCACTCGGTGGATAAAGAACTGGATGGATGGCTGCACACAAAGAGTTGTGCTCAATGGCTCAATGCCCAGCTGGAGACCAGTAAAGAGTGGTGTCACTCAGGGATCGGTGTTGGGACCAGTCTTGTTCAATATCTTTGTTGGTGACATGGACAGTGGGATTGAGTGCACCCTCAGCAAGTTTGCTGATGACACCAAGCTGTGTGGTTCGGTTGATACGCTGGAGGGAAGGAATGGCATCCAGAGGGATGTTGACACGCTTGTGAGGTGGGCTGATGCCAACCTGATGAAGTTTAACCATACCAAGTACAAGGTCCTCCATCTGGGTCCGAGCAACCCCAGGCACGTCTAGAGGTTGGGCAGAGAAGAGATTCAGAGCAGCCGTGCAGAGAAGGACTTGGGGGTTTTGGTTGATGAGAAACTTACCATGAGCCAGCTTCAGTGTGTGCTCGCAGCCCAGAAAGCCAACTGTATCCCGGCTGCATCAAAAGGAACGTGACCAGCAGGCTGAAGGAGGTGATCCCACCCCTCTACTCTGCTCTTGTGAGACCTCACTTGGAGTATTGTGTGCAGTTCTGGTGTCCCCAACATCAAAAGGACATGGAACTGTTGGAACAAGTGCAGAGGAGGGCCACGAGGATGATCAGGGGACTGGAGCACCTCCCATATGAAGCTAGGCTGAGAAAGTTGGGGCTGTTCAGCCTGGAGAAGAGATGGCTGCGTGGAGACCTCAGAGCAGCCTTCCAGGATCTGAAGGGGGCCTGTAAGGATGCTGGGGAGGGACTCTTCTTTAGGGACTGCAGTGATGTGAGAGGGGTAATGGGTTCAAACTCGAACAGGAGAAGTTTAGATTGGATACAAGGAAGAAATTCTTTGCTGTGAGAATGTTGAGGCACTGGAATGGGCTGCTGAGGAAAGTTGTGAATGTCCCATCGCTGGCGGTGTTCAAGGCTGGATTGGACATAGCCTTGGGTGGCGTGGTTTAGTGTGAGGTGTCCCTGCCCCTGGCAGGGGTGTTGGAACTAGATGATTTAAAGTCATTTCCAGCCCTAACTATTCTATGATTCTATGAAGCGTATTTAATTTTCCAGATAGACAAGTGAGTTTCTCACACAGATTAATAAAATAACTTTTTTTCTGTTATTTTGCCTTCTGGCTGACTTTCCAAGTAATAATTATATTTACATGACCCTCTTGAGATGTTGCAAAGGTGTAAGTTTAGAGGTAGAGAAAAAAACCCAAACATATATTTGTTTTATAAACCTATGGTTTGCTTGACTTTTGCATTTTACACTTTGGCTCATATTTTACATTATTCCCTGTCCGTTTCCTTCTCTCCCACAACTTGATGAAGCAGTCTAGAGACCCATGTAAAGGTAAAGCTGTTGCAAACGAGAAATAAGAGCAATGCCATGGGTAGCTTGGTAGCTCTCATTTAATATAGGGCAACCTGGTGAAACTTCTTAGCTTGCAGATCAGATGAGATGAGCTAATGCCTTTTTCTGGCCTTAAGCTCTATGAATATATAGACAGCAACTAGCAAGGCTCCTGTGTTAACATGACTTCAATCCTGAGAACTAGCTGCGCACAGGGCTGGTCCAACCACAGAAGCTGCAGGGTCCAATTCAAGGCTACACCTCGAATACTGTGTTCAAGTTTGTGCCCAAGAAAGACCTTGAGGTGCTGGAGGAGGTCCAGAGAAGGGCAATGGAGCTGGTGAAGGGTCTGGAGAACAAGTGTGATGAGGAATGGCTGTGGGAGCTGGGGGGTGTGTAGTCTGGAGAAGAGAAGGCTCAGGGGGGACCTTATCATTCTTTATAACTACCTGAAAGGAGGTTGTAGTGAGGTGGGTATCAGTCTCTTTTCCCAAGTAAAAAGAGATACGACAAGAGGAAATGGCCTCAAGTTGCACCAGTGGAGGTTTAAATTTTTTTAAGTTACTTTACAAGCACATACTGCATATTTTTCCTGTGGGGTTCTAAATTACCTAACCCATTTTCTGCAATTAAAAAAACAATATAGCTTGGAAACTATGACTGTTTCACATTTTGCTCCTTTGTTGCCATTTGTTATCTTTAATTTCTATTTATTGCATTCCTCACCACAGAACTTAGATGTGTGATATGTTTTTAACAGCTTATTATCATCTTTGATAGTTTAATTTTGACTCATTCACCAATTAAACATTGAAAACTCTTAGTTAAGTAACACTGATTTATTTTTCCAACAAATTGTATTCATCCACATGTAACCCATTATCACCTATTGTATTCATTATTTCTCTCTAGTTATTTCTCTCCTATTTGAAATAAATGGCATAAGCTACTAGGTAGCATTTGTTTTCCCTATTCTAAGTTCTTAGAAAAAAATCCCAAACTTAAAGTTCATTTTTATCTGAAATAGAAAAAGTTATTATGGATTTAAAGCAGTGCCTTTACAAATAGTCTAAGATTTTTGAGGCAACTTTTTAATCAAAAAATGAAAACCTCAGCCTTTTTTTCTTATACTTATACCCATAATTTTATTTTACCTGTCCTATAAGCAGAACCTGGTTTTATTTTCCAAGTCTTCTTCATGGCTTAAAACCTCTCTTTACTAAAAAGCACTTTCATGTTCGATCAGATCACTGATCTGTGGCAAGTTAATACCCTGGATCACTAAATTAACAACTCAGAACCAAGCAGTGGGTTTATTCCTGGTGCCACTCCCACACCATCTACCAGTTTTATCACTTCTGTTTTCATTCCAGCCTGCATGAAACATCTCATTCAGACAAACCATGCCAATATGTCAAAAAGTGATGATTTTATCGATATGGTCTCTTGAATAAGCTTTCTACTTCAGAGCTTTGACAGAAAAAATCCTAAAATCACTTTTTTTCTTCATTTTGAGAGTTATGCTTATTTGCTCTAATTTGCTGCTATTCTGCTATTCTCCTGAATTTCATTTTACCAATGCTTTTCTTTCATACTTTTGCTTCATCAATCACATTATATCTCCATATAAGGAGAATTTGCCTGTATGGAGACAAGCTAGGGATGAAACTCACCCCATTTCTGCTCTAGAAGCTGCCAAGCTCACAATTTCACCATCAATTGGTATCAACATAGTTTTACTATAATATTTTATACCTTAAGCAGTCCTCACACACAACACATTAAATGATCCCTAGAAGTCCAGCGGGACTTGCCTAGTCTCTTCCAAAGTCCCTGAAGCTTACTGTAATGTGTGGATATTCACAATAGAGCAATATAAATTACGGTGTGTATCATCACAAGTGGATTTACTAACTTCCATTTTAAAAAAGAAAGGTTTACAAAAATAGATCTTGTATTTTCACTGCTGAAAAAAAAAAGAGTAACCCGGACTTCTTGCCTTCTTTACTTTCTGGAGTTCTTTAGATGACAGTGGATGAAAAGCCTCTTAGTAGTTGATTGCTTTTTAGTCTCAGGAAGTCCCAGCATGGTCCATCAGTTCCTGCTCTGTTCCTCTAGGCAGGATGACCAAGAGCTTGATACTTTCAGTCATTCAGAAACTTCTCTGCATCTTTCAGATCCTTGGCTCCTAGTAGGTCTGCTAGGTTCATGTCTACTGTTTCATTATCCACCACGGTGCCACACATAAATATTATTGGGAATGATTTCCTGAAGTGGCCTTCCAATTAGACTTATTTTACTTAAAACCTGCAAAGCACTGAAACTTGTTTCCAAGGCACGTAATTTCTCCTCGGCATGATCACTGTATTTTTACTTTGTGTCTCACAAATCTCTGGCTTACTACTGTGAAGAAAACATTGTATATGTGCAGTGGCTCACAGCAATTCTTAGTTCACTGTTTGCACTGGCTACCAGCTGCTAAGTCCAAATGAAACAGGAGGAAACAGCCTTTTAAACTTCCTCTTTGCGATTCCTGTTCACCTTTGTCATAAACTGGCTTGGCGGGGGATTTATATTAAACTGAATTTTGGTGATCAGTTTACAATCTTATCTCCCACCAGTGTTTTAGCACTTTTACTTGTATACTAACACCTTGAGACTGAATTTTGTAAAAATATCCCAGAAATAGGTGATTCTTAATGGGCCACTCACGGTGTCATTTCATTCATTTTTATCAAGCTGTGGGCACAGCTGATTTCTCCAGCTACGAAAAAATACCCAAACCAAACCACAGACAGGTACATGCCAGTTCGAAAAGTCTTCCCAAGCACTTAGAGGCAATCAGATGTAAAGGATCATCAGCAGAAAGGTGTGCAGAGGGAGAAGTAATACTTATGGAAAAATAAGCATGGAGTGGGACAGTGTCTTGGGGACAACGGGCATGTTTCTGCCTCTGCTGCCAGCGTAATACAGCTACTTCATGTGATAGGGCAAGGTTTCTTGCTGATAGTTGATTTTAAAGAGCTGCCATTTGGAAACAAGAAGAAGCAGTGTATGTACATTGATATTAGCCAGCAGAGAAACATACTGAAAGCTGGTTAGCTTTAATATACAGACATACAACAGGGGAGTTGAGAAACAGCAAGAGAACCATGTATGTTGGGAGCGATGCTCAGCTGAACGTCATAACAAACCCCACAAAACTCTCTGGTTTTTTGCCCTCTCACAATTTTGAGTGTTTAACTTCATGGCAACTGATGGGAACTTCAGGAAACAAGGAAGAAATATAACCCATATGTGGTCCAAGCAAACTGCTAGAATCTTTATGTTCTAAAGAAAAAATATTTTTTCTCCATGGACAGCTGAAATTTTTTGAGCTGTTCCAAAAGACTTCTGAAATGTATAACCGAGAACAGATATTAGATGAAATGAGAGTGAACACCTGCATGCAATGGGCAGGTTGTTCTTAGCTCCGTAAATATTCCATGTCTTAAGCTTTTTCTCTTATATAATCCCTGCTTTTTTTCTTTCAATGTATTTCACAGTTTCTCATTTTATGGGGTGATGCTGTGCCATTTGCCTATATTTTGACTTATCTTTTTTTGTGACAAGCACCAGATCTTGCTTTTGGGTTTTGGGATTTTTTTCGAGGAGTACCACAATAACATTACTTTTGCCTTCTTGTAATGTATGTTAACTACACAACATTGGCAGCAGCCAACTGAAGATTATAAAGAACACTACACAGGCATTGCATTATCCTTGGTAATTAAACACCTTAATGTTTGCATTTTCAGAGTTGCTGTTGGTTATTATGTTGGGCCTTTTTTTTTTTTTTTTTTTTTTACTCTTTTCTAAATACGGAACAGTCTCAAATCTCTTTCTCCAGGCACGTATCTAAATCTGAAACACTGCAGTCTATTTGAAAGAAAGAAGAAAATTGTAACCACTGAGTTCAGCTTACACAAAAAAGGGGAAAAAATTCATGTTCATTGAGCTAACCACCCTGAACTACACTGTTTCATTTTAATCTAATGCCATTCCACCTCCTCTTTCTTTTGTCCTGGCATAGTCAATTATAACCACAGATTGCTACATGGAATTGTAGCACTAGGAAAACTGTTAACACCTAGCTGCTCTGGCACAAGACCACACTAAACAGCTTATTAAGATTCAGCCATCAGCTCTGATGAGTTAGAGGCAGCAAAGGGCTGTGATTTACTTCCAACTCACTTAATTACAGAATCAATTAATTCACTGATCAAAGCCATGAACAGGAAGATGAACCTGACCTGGCCACCATTTCATTTGAGATCTCAAGATATTACAAGTAAGACTGTAGCAAGAACCTGTTTTGAGGCTTTGAACAAATGAAGCAATAGTAACAAAATTATACAGATTTTTACCCTGATAGTAAAGTAATTGCAGTATTTTGTAAATAATATAAATAAAATTGAACAAAAAGGCCAGTAGAATACTGTGGCATAAAAGTATTACAGACTTCCACACAACTGAATATCCAATTGATTTCACTGAAGGAACATTACATTTACATTTGAATAGCTACCTAAAAGCTGGCTTACAACTCCCTCCTCTAAAGCAGGCAAAGAGAGAATGGTCAATCAAAACATTACCTGACAAGGCTGCACAAAGAATCTGGTCCAGCCTGTTTCAGTGAGGCTCTGGATGGCTATAGTTGTGGTTAGTGTTTAAATCCCATAAAACATAAAGCTGATGAAGACATAAGATATTTCCATCGGAGTACACAAACTTGAAATAGCATGAAATGCTGTGTAACTATAAAATATACTACAATTTTTGTAGGATCTTGTGGCCTATCACTCTATTTCCCGGCTAACTCCTATAAAGGCATGGCATTTATCACATGGTTTCACAATTAATTCATTAAAATTTAATATGTTATATGACTTGCCTTCCTGGTATCCCATTACCGTGCAATGTTAACCACAAAACCAAATACTAAACAAAGCTTTGGAGACAGCAAGCCCTCAGGAAAACAAAACAAGAGCAAAGGAAAACATGAGCAGCTGCAATAGAACATGAAGAGGGAATAAGGACAAATTAGAGAATGAAAGTAACCACACTTAAAAAATGCAAAAAGAAGTCAAAGATATGCTAATCAAAAAATGTCCTATTTTGCAAATGTAACAGTAATTGCTGAGCATATGTATTTGAATCTCAGAAGGAGAGAAAAATATATGTAACACCTACTGGTGCCATATTGAACATTCAAGTAATTTAAGATATTGCTTTATATTTCATTTGAAGGTGTCGTCCTCCCGCCTTGGAAGAGTATCCTTACTGCATACAAATTAAAAGCTCCAAAACACTTTGGTTAATAGCTTTGAGTTAAAATGTATTATAAAGTTTTAACAAGTGAGATAGCTGCTAAGCTCTTTGGTGTAGAATTGAAGCATCAGGGCAGAGTGAAAGAAAATCTGAGAGAAATGAAGAAACTGAAGAGACAGTGACTAAAAGAAGGATTATAGTAGAAAACTAAATTAATTAGATGGATAAAGGACTGTAAAGACTTAGCTTTTAAAAAGGCATGCCTGTCATGCCTTATAGTATCAGTATTTTGATCAATTCAGTATTATACTATGTGGAAAAAATGCTTGTGTTTTTTTGTTTGTTTTGGCTTGTTTAGGGGTTTTGTTCTTTTTGAGTGTTTTTATGAACAAGAAGTCCTTGATGGTAAAATTAGCCCCATGAAGGCAATAACTGCATCCCCTGTAACTGCCTGCGTAGAGTTCGAACCTGATTTCACCTAGTAGAAAGTATATATTTTGCCTTCTAAAGCAGTGTTACCATATGGGGGAGTCAATGTGGTCTCTGGAGGCAGAGGGGAAGAAGGTGTTGTCATTGCCCTCCTCATCTCAGATTTGCATACTGATCTTACTATGAAGAACTCCTGGTTAAAAAAAAAAAAAAAGGGTTAACTACTGGGATCAATTTCCTGCCCCAGTTTCAAGCACAGCCTAAATACTGAAACAAGACTGTTATGGGTTTTTTTCTGCCTGCAGCACAGAGCAAAACATACGGGACCATCAAAAGTTTACAGCTGTGGGCAAAATGGCATGTAACTTGTGGGAAGATGAATGACACTAAAGAAAGGCATATCTTGAACATCATAAGAAGGAATAAAAAGTTGTGATTAAATCTAACAGAAAATATATTACTGAGATTGAGAAGTCTTTTACAGAGGCAGCAGGAAAATAAATACTTCCCTTACCATCAAAAACTGTAATGGTGATATCCAAAAGATTTACACTGCTTTGCAATGCCTGTGGTGATGCAGCTCCAGACTAAGACACTGCCATTTAGGTGCTTGTATAAGAAGGAAGAGAAACCCTAGGCAGCCAAAACAACTCTATGGGCTCAGTAAATGTGACATTTGGCACAAAAAATGACTCATATCCTATAAAGCAGTGGATGGAAACAGTGTGGGATATCCTGAAATGCCCTACCTGCTCAAATATGAGGTACTATGCACCTTAAATTTGAGCAGTGAAAGAGACACTTAAATGATCATAGTCACTGAATATAGAGGGAGCTAAGGCACCTACCTTACATGTGGACACCTCTATTCAGGTTATCTAATGTGCAGCAGAATCCTACTCCTCAAGTGTTTCATATGAATACAAGTTAAGAGAAAATCTCATATGAAACAATTTATTTCTCAGAAACTTCACAGAGGCTGGTCTGAAATGCAAACCTCATATCTGGCCCTGCTGCTGTAATACAAATGACCAAAACATCGGCTGCCATAGGTTTGGGGAGGGTCTGTGTAAAGTAGATCCATGCTTCGCACTATGTGTTCTGTAGTTAAATTCTGGTCATGGACTAAGGGAGAAAAATAAAGCCAGATAAAGATGATTAGCAAATGCATAAATATAACAGCAAAGAAAATAACTCTTGTCATGCTCCACTATCCTGGTCTTACCTCTGCTGATTCTCTTTAGGAGGGTCCCAGTATGATTGTAAACACAGTACAAAACAATTAAATAGAAAACATCTCTTTAGAGTTATTTCAAGGCTTTTATTTTTAAATTATCTCAAAGGATGATGGGAGAGAGATTTCTTGAGACTGGTAGGGAAAATAAACCCCAAAGACTGAATTCAACAAGTACATCAATCAAGTCATTCTCTCCATTTAATCCTTTAAAGTGATTACCCTCAGGCTACCTCATAATTATCTCTCATCCAGCTGACATGTCACCCATTCAGGAGTGAGGAGATATCACAAACAGTGACTTTAACGACTTTGGCTATTTTTCTTTAAGAAAGTAGAATATTACTAAATTATTTCTCATCAGTCCATCTGTCCATGCTCTGTTTACCTATCCAAGCATCCAGGCAAATAAAATTCCTTCTTACTGTAATTTAGTGGAGACACTATTGCAGAAATTCATTTTAGCAGGGATAATTTTATTTTTGAATGTAACTATACTTTTGTTATTACTTTTCAGTGTCTTGTAATAACACTTATGCGGTCATCCACACCTACATTCTTCACTCATTTACTAACACATTGTGCAATCTTTCCAAACATGGCACAGAAAAAGCATTGCATGTGGATGTTACAAGATTTTCCGTTGTTTCACAGATAACCACCATACTGAGGATGGAATGGAATTTATTGGGAAAGGTGAGGAACCTTTGGCAATGTACTGTAAAACCTCTGAGATACAAGGCTGAGAACATAAACTGCCAAAAAACTCATCTTAAGTGTTAAAGATTCCATATGAAGTCCTACTTGCCTAAAGCCACTGGACCACATTACAGGAAGAAGCTGTTTATTTTAAAAATGGCATGTTTTCAGGTCTTATAAAGAACCATGACACAAATAAAATTAATGTACAAGTGTGAGCTAGCAAAAACCTTGAAACTCCCTCTGGAAGGAGAGAATAAGCCACTCAGGCAGTCACTCAGATGCACTTAGATGTACACGCAAGAAACTTTCCTTTAGGTGACAGAGATTTACTTGGTCTACTCTCATGACTGCTTGCAAACCCAAGACCTTTGTATATGGAAAAGTTAGAAACCTGTATTCACAAGCTGGACAAAATAAAACAAATCAGAGAAAAAAAATAAATTAATGTTCTTGTTTTTTTAGGTTAGGGGAACTTTGGTAAGAGTTGCAACTGATTTTCCCAAGTAATATAGGAAGCTAGTAAGAGATCTGGGAACTCCTCTTAAATGCCTTCATCCTATGTCCATCTCTGCTGTTTCAAGTTGACCAAACAACCCGAATTACATTTATTCAGATACCACTACAGAAAGAGAACTCACTTGTAATACCAGAAAGAATATTAACTTACAGGAAAATCAAATAACTAAAAATTGAGCAGAAAAATAAATCTTACTTGAGAGGAGATCATGTTATACGGAACATAAAATATTCCTGAGAACAATCTGAAAGCCAAAACCAGTTGGTGCTCTTCAGGCAAGATTGCTCCCCTATGATGTGTTAGGACCATATCCTCCTAGGACTCAGTACCTTCCTTACACCCCTGATAATACAGCTGATTAGTGAGTGTATTCAGAGGAAACTTTTAATCAATACCTCTAAGTCTGCTAAAGTAAGATCTAGAATGGAATAAAGCATACTGCAACTTCCCAATTCTTTGTGGTCTTTTGTCAGACTGGACTTGGTTAAAATTCATGCTTTGTTTCAAGTAAAAAGTTCTGGGTAACATTATTTTATATTCTTCATTACATAGTTAGAATCTCAGCTGATATTGCCAAAATATAAAATTCAACCTTTCAGCTTGCCTTCTCTGTAATTATTGGTGTTCAGCAAGGATAAAACTCCTACCTCTAAACTCACTTCTCCCCTGACTGAAGCTGAAGATTCGCTTTGCCCACTTCTTTCATTCTCCTTTAGCTTCCACTTCATGAGAGTTTTCTGTGGAAGACACAAACAGGACAGGAAATGTTGAGCAGCATCTGTGGTGTACACAAAGCAGGTTCAAGACTTCATGGATCTGTTCTCCATTCTGAACTGCAGCTTCAAAGGACTGTGGAAAAGTTAAAGATGATATATTAGTCCCTCATTTAAACTTTCTGAGTAGAAGCATTTAGAATTCATGTACTTCAACTTCTCAGAAAAGAATGTCAATGCAAAAATCATTTGATCAGCATATTATGGTCTATTGGTGAGATAATCAAGGTTGGAACAACGGCTTTTTATCTAGCACAGAGAGCAAAGTCATCTCACCTTTCTACTAATCAATTCTAGCTGAATCTAATTTGAATAGTTTTGAAAAACAAATTAGACCACAAAGGGCAAACCAAATTTCTAAAAAACACATTGTAGAGTAGATAGGACAGCATGCAGAATATTTTAAGCAAAAGCCATTTGCCCATGAGACTCCTTTGAAATATTTTTAGGATTGAAATGTCACCATAATTTTGTAGAAAATGAGACAGAATTTTCAGAGAATTTGCAAGGAAATTATTATATGACTTAGGGAAAAAAAAAAAAAAAAAAAGGAGAAAGAAGTCCAGTGTGGATCTCTTTAAAAGCTGATAAAAAACATCAACCTAGAAGAGAAATGTGAAAACAAGTGACATTTATTGGTAGGAAAATGCATTTGGGGGATTGAATCAGAGTCTCCCAGGTGACAACAATCAGTATGCAATACAGACAAATACTTTTCCAGTACTCAGATGCCTCCATACATCAGGTTTAGCCCTTGCTCAGTAGGTTAGCATTCCACAGAGGCACAGCTAGCAAGGCTAGAAGGGATTTCACAGCCAGGTAATATCTTGCCTACCACAACTGTACCTAATTTTTTTTTTTTTTTTTTTTTTTTTGATAGAGATTCATCTAATCAATTTTTAAAAATTTCCAGTAATGGGGGTGTTGTGGTTTAAGTCCAGCTATATCTCACCCAGTTCGCTCACTCACCCCCCACCTCTATCTTTTCCCCACTTCCTGGGGGAATGGGGGAGAGAATCGAAAGAATGTAACTCCCATGGGTTGAGATAAGAGCAGTCCAGTAACTGAGGTATAATACAAACAGCTACTGCTACCACCAATAATAATAATGACAAGGGAAATACAAGGGAAGAGAATACAGCTGCTCAACACCTGATACCAAGCTCGACCCAGCAGTAATCCAACCCTTCCGGGTCCCTGCCCCTAGGTTTTTTTTTCATCCTGGGCATGACATGCTGTGGTATGGAATACCTCTTTGGCTGGTTTTGGTCAGTAGTCCTGTCTCTGCTTCCTCCCAGCTTCCCCTCCTCCCTGGCAGAGCACGAGGCTAAGAGAGTCCTTGGTCAGACTAAGCATTACTGCAACAGCTAAAAACATTGGTGTTATCAACGCTGTTCACAGGCCAAAAGTCAAAAAAACAGCACTGCACCAGCTACTAAGAAGGAGAAAAATGACTGCTACTTCTGGACCCACGACAGAGGGAACTACAGTCTCTCTGTGCCACATATTCCCATCCTTCACAATCCTTACAGTTAGGAATTTTTCCCTAACCTAAATCTCCTTTACTGCGATTTTAGCCCATTACTGCTTGCCTTAGCCCCAGTGGACATGTGAAACACCTTATTCATTTCCCTTTTGCAGCCATTTTTTACACGTTTGAAGATACTTATGTGTCTCTTCATTCTTCCCTCCTCTTAGACTAAACAAATTCCATCATGCTGATCAGGATCTCAGCGGCTATTTACAAAGTGCTCATATATCAGGACACAGGAGACCTGAATGTCTGTCTAAACTCATTGGTAAGTAATGGCTCTACTCTTCTGTCACAGGGGAGCTGTTTAGGTTGAGGAAAAAAGTGAATGAACCTGAGGTATTTTAGGAACCAGTTCAAATTCACGCTGTGTGTTCATCCCAAAGATGCAAATGGATATTCTGAAACTAGAGAGCTTCACACACAAGAAGAAAAAAAGGAGAGATAAAGTGGTGTGGTAGCTTTCTAGGAAAGGATGGAAAAATTATCTCAGCTTAAAAAGGAGTATTGTTGCTTCTGTCAAGCCTCCTAGAGAGGTAAGGAGCTGAGGAGTACCATTGTGTGTCCTGGAATCTCTGCCCTCCATTCAGAGCACATAAGAGTTCATCTCAGAAAATGTTGAGGACATAAAAGTCATCTGAAGGTCACAAGATGCCACTGCAATTGATGGACTAGCAGAAAACTAAGTGGAGGAGCTGCCATGTTGTGTCATCAGTACACCAAGTATCAGGAGAGGTACAACTTCGCAAACTGCCGAAGGATTTACCACTAACCTCTCTTCTGTGCCAAGTATAAAATCCTTTTCTTCCTCATTTTTTCCAGTGCCTTGGTCAATACAGACACATGGCACTGGGCATACTTGAAGAAAAATAAAATCCACACGCAATCTTCCCTTCCTGTAGAGAGAGCCAGCCACACTTGACAGATGCTAATTATATCACTTGTAGCTACACTAGAAGGTGCTCAGATACCAAAGAGATGGGAATGGGTATATAAATACAGTAGGTCTTAGATCTCATTATGCAGTAACTCTGGATTTGAATAAAACCTAGACTGACTGTCAATGATACTGTTGTGAGTGGCGTGAAAAGGGGGAAAAATAGTGTTTCCTTCCTACATCTGATCTTTGCAAGAATTCTTCCAGACAGATAATTCTCATAGATTTATAGGGAATTTGTCTTAATTCTGCACTGCTTTTCTCCTGTTTCTAAACACAGCACGTGAGTGTTTTTCAGAAATATTAAGCAATGTGACTAAGCATCTGTCAGGTGTTTGCTGTGTTATCTTCCCAAGGGCAGAAGTAAGAGCATGTGTATAAGTGGAAGCAGATGGCAGAGTAAGTGTATTCAGTATACACGGATGTGGTGAATGCAGTAATATTGTTTAAATAGCAAATCCTCAATAACTTTACTTGAAATAGCAGTGCATCAAGCTGGGGGATGAAAGTTGTGGAAATGTTTTGGGGAGAATCTCTGTACGAGACGAGGGTCATTCCACAGTGCTGCGCAGAAATGGATTATTTTGCAGCGCTGCAACCAAAAGTCACCATTGGATTAATTCCCTAATCTGCAGATAGGGAATTGATTAGGTGCTATTGGAAGGAAGAGAATAAAATTGAAGCATGGTGTGGCTGCTTTTGTAGAGCTAATAGGCAAAACATACCAGCTGAGGAATGAAAGAGATGTGCCCAGACTGATGGCGAGAGTGGGAGAGGAAAGCCCAGAATGGGGGGATGTTCAGTCAGGTTTGAGAGAGAGGGACAGTGGGAGCTGAAAAGTAAGGACTGCTGAGAAGCCTTGCAATGTTGACACTTTGTACTTACCATACTATGGGAGCCAAAGTCCACCAATTTGGCTGCCCTTAACACTGAAGAGCAGAAATTTCTGAAGAACAGGGGAAGCTTTTGAGTCTAGCAAGTAATCATGAAAGGCTACAAGTGCACAAGGTGGGTGAGGGACCAAAATGTGCTGGCCCTGCTGTGTGGCAGGGTAGAGAACAGAGCCCTGGGAGCTGATAGCTCCATCTGGGAGTGTGCAGGAGACATAAAGCAACCAGAAGCCCCAGAATTGCTTTACCATGATGAGGGAACTTTAAATGGTTATTGTAATTTGTGAAAGTTAAGTAGGTCATTGTATCTCATTCAATTTCTTTCTTTTCTTTTCTTTTCTTTTCTTTTCTTTTCTTTTCTTTTCTTTTCTTTTCTTTTCTTTTCTTTTCTTTTCTTTTCTTTTCTTTTCTTTTCTTTTCTTTTCTTTTCTCTTTTCTTTTCTTTTCTTTTCTTTTCTTTTCTTTTCTTTTCTTTTCTTTTCTTTTCTTTTCTTTTCTCCCTTCAGGAAACACACTTTCTTACATACTTGATTACTTGTTTATACATGGCAAGTGCTTTTTATTGAGCACCCAGATGGTATAACATGCTCATCATTATTGTCCAAACATGAGCGGTTTGGATAGAGGCTCAAGGCAGTGCTTATTAATGAATCTTAAAGACAGTGAAACCTCACAAATCAAAGCTTAGGAAAAGGTTACAAATACATCCCACATCTCTTTTTTTTTTTCCTTTGTGAGTGTTTGTTTTAAAATTAGGACAGGATATGAGGTTATTACAGAAATTTGTTTTCATCTCTGAACTTCCGGGGTTTATGTTGATTATTTTTGGGGGGGAACTGGTTTTGATCACTAGAGATTCTAGGTCTGGGTAATTTTTATACTTCTTTAGTGACAAATAGCACTTTTCCTTTTCTTAGTCCTATTACAAAGCCCAAGGGAAGCTGATACAAGAGCTCTTGGGGAGGCAAAGGAGAGTAAGAAATTGCAGAACAATATTAACAATTGGAGAAAGAAGAAAAATAGCAGATTGAAAAGATTCAATTAGGATAAAGGAATGCTAATTCACTTGGGGAATATTAATACTCGGCAAACATACAAAGGAGGAGAGTACAGAAATGACAAAGGCTCTACAACTAAGAAAGGAAGAAAAGAAACAGAAGCTTAAGCCATATTCACTGTAGGGATAAAGATACAATTTGTGTTTGTTCATGTATGAATGTTTCTGGCAGAACCAATGTAGTGTATTATATGTATGAAAATATTTGTCCAACTTTGCAAACAATCTCAAACTCATGAATCTATGTAATCACTCTAACACACAATACTAGGAGCTTATATTTATTCCATCAAGGTTACCTATATTATTTTCCATAGCAATATTTTCTATGCCTGTTTGTCCTGGGTTCAGCAGTAGTAATCATTTTTCTCATTCTTAGTAGCTGGTGCGGTGCTGTGTTTCTGACTTTCAGCCTGGGAACAATGCTGATAACACCAGTGTTTTTAGTTGTTGCTAAATAATGTTTAGTCTGACCAAGGACTTTCTGAGTCTCAAGCTCTGCAAGGGAGGAGGGGAAGCCAGGAAGAAGCAGAGACAGGACACCTGACCCAAACTAGCCAAAGAGGTATTCCATACCACAGCATGTCATGCCCACTATATAAACTGGGGGCAGTTACTCGGAAGGGTTAGATCACTGCTCGGGTCGAGCTGGGTATCGATCGAAGGGTGGTGAGCAATTGTATTCTCTTCCCTTGTTATTTCCCTTATCATTATTATTATCGGTGGTAGCAGCAGTGGTTTGTGTTATACCTTAGTTACTGGACTCTTCTTATCTCAACCCATGGGAGTTACATTCTTTCAGTTCTCCTCCCCATCCCTCTGGGAGCCAGGGGGAGGAAGCCACAGGGACAGTGAGTGAGGGGCTGCGTGGTTCTGGGTTGCTGGCTGGGCTTAAACCATGACGCTGCTACATCAAAGGGATCAAATTCTTCAAGGGATGTGGCATATCCATATTATTATGTTGCTCCATGAAAAATTGCACAGTAGCGTCACCCATGATATTCATCTCTGCCTTCTCCTGTACTAAAGATTATAGGTGTATTAAGCATTTATGACTGATCATACCCCCCGCTTTTTTGGTATGGGGCTTAAACCTCTTTCCATATGTGCAAAACCACAACTAGAAGAAACTACTAGAGAAATATGTCAAACTACAACTAAATTAAATGTACACTTCCTCACTTGAAAATGTCAGGTCAAGCAAGACAAAGGTAAGTGGAAGGCAAATTTTGGTTTTATTGTAAATGCAACTCTCAAAGGCAACTTTGCAGTGGGAGCCTACTTAAGTCTTTTTAATGAAAGAAGGAAATGCAACAGGATCTGAACAACCCTGAAGTGACACCATATAAGCCATGGTTCAGTGTGATATTGAAGCATGTGTCTTAAGTTTAATGGGACTGTCCAAATACCTAAAACACAGAGGATGGATCTGCATTTTAAACCAAAGCGTCTGCACTCCAGATTAGAGGTAGACACATATCTTAAGTGTCTTGCTGAATTAGAGCCAAACCTTAGGCCGAACCTTACCTGGCTCATCTAAAACCTGATCTTAGAAAATCCATCATTCAAAAATAAGGTTCATTATTTTATTCATTGTTTATTCTCTCTTCTCCTCCTGTGACTATATGTCCTCTCTGGGCAACATGTCCATCTCTCCTAAACTCCTGCAGCAATCACCCTTCCTGCTTGTTTGCTCCACAAGGTGGCAAAATGCAATAAAGCACATCTCTGCTTTTCTGCCCTGCAGTTCACCTTAAACAAAAAAAATCTGAACTAGATTTGATTCCCCTATCAATGGAGACTTAAAACAGAGGAGAAACAGGAACTGCTCTGAATACTTTTTACGTGCTTGCTGTTGCCAAGGAAACCATTCCCCTGACATTCCAGTGTGGAGCATATCTTGCACTTCTAGCATTCTGGTTCTCAGAAAATTAAGACCATATCATGCTATCATGGACTGGAGAAACTATTAGGAAATGAGGACAAACACTGCTTAAAATAATAGGCCCAGCTTCTAATGTAAAGATTTATTGAGAACAGATTTAAAATGCTCTGCGTGTTTATTTTTTTTAGGGCTCGGCCTTGTACAAAAATAGATTAAGGTGCAAGTATGCACCCTAGTTCACGCTGATTATGCAGAAGAGGCTGCTGATATTTAGCAATTATGTTCTCTGTTATAACACAAAATTAGCTGTGGGGTGTGTGGCAGATAAAGAAGACCATGAATAGCAGTGATTTCTTGTATAATGTTATAATAAATGTAATGATGGCATACAATTTTTATGTGTGGGTAAACATTAGGACAAATTTATCCCTGATGTGACTATTGATTTTGCTGGATCATCCAGGGACAAATTTAACATGGTGTTTCATGCCCAGACCTTTGATTCTCTAGAATTCATTTATGAAACAAAGAGCAAGTACAGTTTTCCAGGGAGACTCTGACATATGAGCAAATATCAGATGAAAATCCCATGTTCTGTGTTCACACAGGCTAGAACTCATTTTTGTATTGTGTCCTAAGTAACAGTGTTATACATGGTCATAAAACATTGGCAAAAGTTAGACATAATATATGCTATGACCAATAAACGCTAGACATAATATATGCTATGACCAATACAGAACAATTTTTCTTTCACATTATCCCACCCATCACTGTGTGCAAACCCTCACTTACTATGATAATTTCAATAGGAGCATCAGATGGCACTAGGAAGAATGTAAGCAATGGAGCAATTCCAGTGAATTAATACAGAATACATCCTCTATATCTTCACACTGATCTTTTTTTCATGAGACCTGAGCAACTGTATGGTCTGCCAAGTCCCACCAGAAAAAGGAATGCTGTTGTGACCTCTGTGTCACCTGATCACCATCTTCTGCCAAGTAAAGAGGTCTCTGCTGGAATATAATTGTCATTTTCCAGGCTACAACAGAAAGTTTCAAAGAAGCACTTTCTTGAAAACCTTTTCATCCATGTATACTGAGTATAAACATACTTTTCAAAATAAGATGAGAATGAGTAATAAGATGCAGGAACAGATGAAACTGTGAAACAATTTGAACACCTAACCTCTTATTCTGAGGATAAACTATTGATTCTTGGGTACTTCAAGTAGGACCAAAAATATGTACAGAAAGCATTGTAGTGTAGAATTATCCTACGAAAAATTGAGATAGGCAGTAAACTAAAAAGGAAATATACTGTATAATTCTAAGTATTTTTATATCATGACTTCATAGGATTATAAAAAATGAACACTGAATTTCCAATTCATAGAACCATGGAATCATAGAATAGTTAGGGTTGGAAAGGACCTTAAGATAATCTAGTTCCAGCACCCCTGCCAAGGACAGGGACACCTACCACTAAACCATGCCACCCAAGGCTATGTCCAATCCAGCCTTGAACACCGCCAGCGATGGAGCATTCACAACTTCCCTGGCCAACCTATTCCAGTGCCTCAGCACCCTCACAGTAAAGAATTACTTCCTCATATCCAATCTAAACTTCCCCTGTTTAAGTTTGAACCCATTACCCCTTGTCCTCTCACTACAGTTCCTCATGAAGAGTCCCTCCCCAGCATCCCTATAGGCCCCCTTCAGATACTGGAAGGCTGCCATGAGGTCTCCACACAGCCTTCTCTTCTCCAGGCTGAGCAGCCCCAACTTTCTCAGCCTATTTTCATACAGGAGGTGTTCCAGTCCCCTGATCATCCTCGTGGACCTCCTCTGCACTAGTTCCAACAGTTCCATGTCCTTTTGATGTTGGGGACACCAGAACTGCACACAATACTCCAAGTGAGGTCTCACAAGAGCAGAGTAGAGCAGCAGAATCACCTCCCTCGACCTGCTGGTCATGCTCCCTTTGATGCAGCCCAGGATATAGTTGGCTTTCTGGGCTGCAAGCGCACACTGCAGCTGGCTCATGTTCATTTTCTCATCAACCAACACCCCCACGTCCTTCTCTGCAGGACTGCTTTGTATCTCTTCTCTGCCCAACCTGTATGTGTGCCTGGGATTGCTCCAACCCAGGTGCAGGACCTTGCACTTGGCATGGTTAAACTTCATCAGGTTGGCATCAGCCCACCTCACAAGTGTGTCAAGGTCCCTCTGGATGGCATTCCTTCCCTCCAACGTATCAACGGAACCACACAGCTTGGTGTCATCGGACAACTTGCTGAGGGCACACTCAATCCCACTGCCCATGTCAGCAGCAAAGATGTTGAACAAGACTGGTCTCAACACTGATCCCTGAGGGACACCACTTGTTACTGGACTCCAGCTGGGCATTGAGCCATGGAGCGCAACTCTTTGTGTGCGGCCATCCACCCAGTTCTTTATCCACCGAGTGGTCCACCTATCAAATTGATGTCTCTCCAACTTAGAGACAAGGATATCATGTGGATAAGTTTATCTTGCAGTAGACCCAAAGATGCTGTAATATCATTTTTAATTCAGTGTGCTGGGAAACATAGAAGGGCTTCATATGATTATTATGAATAATCTAATATAAGGTTATTATGAAAGAATGCTCTGCTTTTTTAAAACAATAAGGAATAACCTGCTAAGTTCTAGGACTTTAATTCAGTGTCTTTATCGCTATATTTCTGGGCATCCTTTAGGAATCTATGAAGTCTTTGAGGCACTAAAACTTCAACTAGTTATTGCAATAACACTCTTTGAAGGTGGGATTTTGTTGGCTTAAGAAGGTGTCCTCAGAGAGGATCCTCATCATGTTGCTGTTCAGAATACACTGTGCATCCACACATGACTGGATTTTCCCCATGATGTCCACAAGTATGTGCAAGAATTCAGAGAGAGGAGAAGTTGTCTTTGGTCTGGACTCATGCCCAGAACTGCAGTTTTTGGTGCTAGGAGCTTCTCTTTCCTGGGGGCACACCCCACCCCCAGTGTATGCATGTAAAATAACTCATTGTTTCTTGGGGTTTTTTTTTCAGCCTTCTCAGTTTAAAAAGTCACATTGAAGCAAGAGGTATGATATGCATAGTGGCTCAAGATATTTCAGTTTTTACAGGTAAGAGAGTTTCCCCATAATGACTTCTTTCTTGCTTTGTGTATGCAGTTCCACGAGCTATTGTTATTGTGCTATCTTCATGACATGTGCCTTATACTTTAAATGAACATCACGAGCAGGCACTGAGATAAGGAATAGGAAAGTGAAATGCTCTGCTTGAATGCAAACAGCAGATCAGGAGAGCTGCAATTGGTATCTTGGTCTCTTCACTACTACTTGTACCTCAATGTTTTAGTTCCCTGTTGAAACCAATTAACATACAGCCGTATCTATTATGGAAGTTCAAAAACTTTCACTGTTGAATTTCAAATTGAAATTAGGTGGCATTTGCCCTGGCCAATTGCTCTTTAGGAAAAAAAAAAAAAAAGTAAGAAAGAAACTCAACCCCCCCAATTCTTCAACTGTATATGTGCAAAACTCAACCCTTTTTTTTTAACATCTGTCTCACAAATTTTTTTTTTTTTTTATAAGGTTATTGTAAATCTTGCTTTGGCTACTTTCCAACACACAAGAAGATACCTGTATTTAGTAGATGCCTTGAATCTATCTTTGGATTAAGCTTATTCAGGGACAGGGACAACCAGATATTCTTAAAAAGGGATGCTTATTTCAGTCACCATAGAAACTTGTTGTCGTAATTAAATAATTTGCAACTTTTACTTTTCTTATTACACTCTTCCATTTGTATCTCAGAGTACTTGAGAAGCTGATCTTAGACTCCCTAAGTACTGCTTGCAGATAATGTACAAAAATAAAGATTGACCCTGTGTTAGAGCTTTTAGAAGAACAGATAAAGGACGTGAGAAAGTGAGACTTATTGTAGAGCTGGGGAATTGAAACATAGAGAAATCCCACGAAGACAGACATACAAGCTTCACTTGAGGCACATGAATAATGGAATCACTAACTTTGTCCAAATAATAGCAGGGGGCATGGGGAGGTATCTCCAACTGAGTGCAGCTCTGAGGAGAACAATTTTTTATTGAGGTGAGCATAATTACGAGTGAATAAATGAATAATTGAACTGAATGTCTAAAAAGAACCCTTAATAGTGCTTGCTCTGTGGGGACATGGAATATTTTCCTCAGGGGACTGACAGAAGAACTGGTACTTGAAACATTTAAAACTAGACTGTATGAAGAATTGAAAAGTTTGCAGTCTGTCTCAGAAAGAAGTGTTCTGTAAGTGTCTTAATCTAGCTTTTACTTTCTTCCCACTCCAGAATACTATGATTTATTATAAGCAAGCATTCAGAACTCTATTAGAATTAGAATTACTACTTAAGAGACTGGTTTCTCACCAATATGTGGGGATTTATAGACCTGATTTTGAATAAAGTTAACATATGTTGCCTCTGTAAATCGTCTCAATGAGATGTGAGACTAGACCACCTAGAATAAATTTTAAAAAGTGAAATTATTTACCTAATAGATCCAAAGAACTCCTCCGGCACACATACCAATTTTTGAAGCTGCATCTTATTTACCTGATAAAGGATAACAGCTCCTCTGGTGCTGTTAAGGCCTGTAGGAGAAATAATTATACAAGTACTCATATTTACTTAAGGAAAAGTGCATATTATTTAACTGATCCTTCATTGTTCAGCTACAAGAACTGCTAATGAATACCCAAGGCTGAGTTTTGTTCTGTGGTATTGATGGGCAGAAGCTTTTAAACAAAAAGAAACTACATGTGTGCATCCACAGTCAGAAGTATTTAAACATGTCTGGAAAATTTTCAAAATTTTGGGTGATATAGAAGCTTAGATTTCAATTGCCTGAAGAGCATATTTCTAGTTAAGTTTTCAGAATTGCAGCTTGGGTTTGATTGTCTACAGCTATCCTAAGCTGTATTTTAAATGTAATATTTTACATGTTTGTGACTCTGCACTTATGTGCCACTTGGAGCGCATCCTTCCTCTTCACATGCTTGTTAATTTAAACCTGCTGAAGATCAGAGCCCTAACACAGGAACCTGAGTTCATGTCTGAACCATGCAAGGGTAAAATAAAATATTATTCTTCTAACCTCTTATTCTCAGTGAATCAGGGAGTGATTTAGTGATGGCTGATGGAAGCAGTCTTTGGTGCAGTCTCACTTCACCCAGGGCCAGAAACCACTGCTGAATCCCACAGCCTTACTTACCGAAATCATTGCAACCAAAAAGCAATACTAACAGGCGGTAAATCACACCTTTTCTTTTCAACTACAGGTTTTCTGTGCTTTTTTCAAGGTCCCTTTTAATAAGTGACATTCTCTGACACCTGGATAGCTTTCTTAAGGATGACATAGAGAGGTAGATCTGAGAAATATAGAGAATGAATTCTGGTTAATACAAGGAATTTAATATTAACCAGATGGATGTGTTGACAGACTCATTTTGAAATTAAGTTCATCCTCCAAAAATTTAGGTTATTTAGATGATGACAATTTATTCCTGACTTCATGCAGAGTTTTAATCAGCTGTAATTAGGAACATTTCCATTTTTCTTTTATTGATTTTTTTTCACCTTTCCATGTGGCAAGCAGACAAGCTCTTGGGATAGTCTTGTTTTAACTAGCAATAAAGATATTCTTTCACCAGGAGTTATAATATAGTATTTCTCACATAATTTTCACATCCCATATTGATTATTATAGTGTCAAACTAATAGAACAAAAGACACTCATTTTAACTAGGGTATTGTTCTGGAGCTGTGGGTTTGTACCATCTATAGCAACAATTTTCCTTTACTTTTTTGCTCTGTGTTCTTACTTTCAAGGTATTAGTCACCTCCTTTGACACCACCTCTGTCTTATTCTTTTAGACTAAGGATGGGGATCCATCATTTGTACCAGTATCTGTTACAGTATCTCTAACTTTGGCTGGGAGACTTTAGATGTTGTTGCAATATAAATAATACACAGATGAGTGCCAGACAGTTTACACAGCTTTATTTTCAAAAGGGGAATTAAAGAGGAGAAATCATTCATGTTGTGCCTTTCTGGGCACTCTCAAGTGCCTGTTGAGGTCTCCAGGAGCAGGATTTCTCAGGTGGGTCCCTTTATTTACCATCTGTTCAGGAGAAAATCTAAATTCACACTTGGTGGCAGTGTTCAGCAGACAATCTGGAGAAAGCCCACAGACAGCATCCATGATCCAAATGGGGGTCTGGGTGCATGTTTATTAAGATGAAAGATTCAGTTTGAATTTGTGCATCATCCTTGTATGTGATAATCAAAGCTCTGTAAAAGTCTGCAGAAGTAATTTAAACAGCCATTAAAATAAAAAGAGAGGGAAGCTTTCAAGCCAGCCTCCACTGCCACAATAAATTCTTGCTTCATGCAACTTTCCTATCCGGATTGTCAGAGCACACAAACAAACAAACGTGGGGGAGGTTTGTTGAGCCCCTGTTGCTGCTGTAACTGTGCTGTCACCAAGCAGGGCCTACGATATCACCCTCTTGTTGCTATCCATTTGCCATGTTTATCTTACACAGAGCAGAGGCATCAGTGCATTGCAGAGAACAAGGTTCTTGTAAAGAAGATTGTAGATAACTGGATATCATTGGCAGTGGGGCAATCGAGCAACTCTATGTAGGTGTGCGCACTTGTTTGTGTGTATATGCTATGTAAAGAACAGCTAGAAAAAAGTATAGTTCAGGTATCTATTTCTTGTTCTTCATGTTGGATTTCTCTTATTGCATATATTTTATCTAAGCCAGACATAAAGTTGAGGTTTTAACAGATAATCACATAAGATAAGAAGATTTGGATATCCTCCATGTAAGAACACAACTAATTCAAAGCTCTGAAGGCTGATTTATTCTATGGAATGAATACTTTTGCAATGACAAGATCTGGCTCTCAGTAATGTCCACAATTTGCACTTAAGTCTTTGTCTTTGCTTTATTTCCATCTCTAGCACCAGACAGTATTGGTTTCTGTTAGCATCTTATTGCTTAATAAATGTCTGCTTACCAGCTTGTAGCTGTGAACTGGCACGGGGTGACTCTTGTCAGCTTTCAGTATTCTTGAGCAGTTTAATGTAGAAGTTGTTCGTTGCTATATTCAAAGGAATCAGCCTGTAATGATTACAGGGCTAGTTTTATCTCTATTTCCAGTTCTCTATTTATAAGCATTCAGGCTTTCAGCCTGCAAGTAACACTGGTTATAAACTCAGATGTATGGGAAATATTTCAAATTGAGATTAAGTAATTTCACTATACCCTAAAATACCATAAAATTAGCATAGAGGTTTCTAGTCTCAGAAGACGGAGAGATGTGATATGTCATTGGAAAGTTACCCCTATAGTTTTCCCACCCAAAAACTGTTTTTGAGGCAAAACTGAAATACTGGAAATGTTCCTGATGATAAGATGGAAGAATATTGGTTGGCTCAATCAGTGTATTTTTGTTTCAGTAATTTAAGATGTGATTGACTGTGAGTCCTTCTATTTTTTAATCATTTAAGGTCATAAACCACAGTTTTGTAATGTGAAAGTTATTTTGCTACCCCAATAACATTGTATAAATATATAGCATTTTGAACACTATATAATATACATATATTCTGTCTTTAAATGCAGGTGTGTAGTACCTGAAACCCCTCTTTTTACTCTACGTTAACTAATGCAAAATGCAGGAAAAAAAAACAAAAAAAAAAACAAACAAATACCATTTCAGTCCTCTAGTAGATATATTTAGACATTTCAGTGTTCCAGGCTGGAAAACTGACCACTGATAACAATGATCTAGGAAAATTCTTTCTGGAAGTGATTAAGTTCCCCCACATCATAAACAAAGCAAACTTGTCTACGTGTACAGAGATATCCCCATAAGCTAGCCTGAATGGGAACAGCCAAGCAGCTTTCATTTCTCTACCCAGAGTAAGGGTGAGATTAATCCATGGTGGCATTGCAGACACAGGAGAATCCAGTTGGCAAATCCATCAGGTTGAAAACTAGAAGAAAAGTCTGGAGAAACACCAGCATATTATCAGTTTTGTCTAAAGCCACCTGTGAAAAATATAGCATTTATGAGAGTTTGATGGCTGACTGGGAAATGGTTTACAGAACAGTAACAGCGCTGCATTCTGAAAGGACACCATTAAAGAGACAAATAGATGCCCATAGAATCAGACATGAGCATTCTTGTGGTTTAAGAATTTACAACGTGTCAAGTGACCTGGAGTAAATATCTGACTGCTTCATCTTAGTTTATATGAAATATGAAGTAATTTTGCATAGCTTAATGCATCACCAAAGATGATTGAGAAAAAATCACACTGCCTCATATTTGCCAAGAGCATGCAGAGACTGTTACTGAAAAAATTTTGCTATGCGTACAAAACTAAGTCATGATTATGTAGCTCATCCTTAGGAACCTTTGAGGATCACAGCTGGGTAGGAGCAATCCCAGACACAGCTACAGGTTGGGCAGAGAATTGATTCAGAGCTGCCCTGCGGAGAACAACTTGGGAGTGTTGTTCGATGAGAAACTTAACATGCGCCAGCTTCAGTGTGTGCTCGCAGCCCAGAAAGCCAACTGTATCCTGGGCTGCATCGAAAGGAGTGTGACCAGCAGGTCAAAGGAGGTGATCCTGCCCTTCTCTGCTCTGCTCTCATGAGACCTCACTTGGACTATTGTGTACAGTTTTGGTGTCCTCAACATCAAAAGGACATGGAACTGTTGGAACAAGTCCAGAGGAGGGCCATGAGGATGATCAGGAGACTGGAATACCTCCTGTGTGAAGACAGCCTGAGAAAGTTGGGGCTGCTCAGCATGGAGAAGAAAAGGCTGCATGGAGATTACATAGCAGCCTTCCAGTATCTGAAGGGGGCCTATAAGGATGCTGGGGAGGGACATTTCATTAGGGACTGTAGTGATAGGACAGGGGGCAATGGGTTAAAACTTTAACAGGGGAAGTTTAGATTGGATATGAGGAAGAAGTTATTTACTGTGAGGGTGGTGAGTGCCATGGTTTAGGCCCAGCCAGCAACCCAGAACCACGCAGCCACTAGCTCACTGCCCCTACTGATTCCTCCCCCCACTCCGGGAGGGACTGGGAGGAGAACTGAAAGAATGTAACGCCCATGGGTTGAGATAAGAACAGTCCAGTAACTAAGGTATAACACAAACAACTACTGCTACCACCAATAATAATAATGATAAGGGAAATAACAAGGGAAGAGAATACAACCGCTCAGCACCCTTTGACAGACACCCAGACTGACTCGAGCAGTTAAATAACCCTTCCAGGTAACTGTCCCCAGTTTATATAGTGGGCATGACATGCTGTGGTATGGAATACCTCTTTGGCTAGTTTGGGTAAGGAGTCCTGTCTCTGCTTCTTCCCGGCTTCCCCTCCTCCCTGCAGAGCATGAGACTCAGAAAGTCGGTGGTCAGAGTAAACATTACTGAGCAACAACTAAAAACATTGGTGTTATCAGTGTTGTTCCCAGGCTGAAAGTCAAAAACACAGCACTGCACTAGCTACTAAGACTAAGAAAAATGACTACTACTGCTGAACCCAGGACAGTATCCACCCCTTATTCCATACCATTCACGTCATGCTCAAATCCCACATTTTTTAATATATCATCACTCTTGTCTCCTACACGTATAGGCACATACACACACACACAAAGAGAGAGAGATTTCATTCCTTAGTGCATGGACCAATCCCTATGAAGCTGCTGAGTTCACCTGGTCCATGATGTCGGACTCCATCTCTTGTGACGGTCTTTCAGAGCAGGAGAGATGGTGTGCAGTGTTGGATTGTTGCCTGATGATGACACCACGGAACTTGTCTGGTCACTGCTGAGCTCAACTGTTTTTGTAAAAGTTCATTCTTTGTTGGAATGATGGTCAGAGGGGAGTCAGGACCAGTCACTGGTGACCTGAAGACATCTAGTTGGTGGGCTATAAAAGTATTACATAGCAGGCAACAGCTTACAATTGAGTTCATTGGCTGTTTTCCCTTAAAATCAAATCCCCTTGAGGTACACATCAGAATTCCCCATCTTCCCATATTACCCACCAAGTATGTCCAGGTTCCTGAGCAAAAGGAATCCCATGAGGGGGTTTGCCTTTACCTGAAGCAGGAATAACCCATACTGTTTTCCCCAGCAAATTCTTTATGTGCATCACAGAACTTCATCCCCTTCTACAGTATGCAAAAGTTCTGACTGGGCTGGACCAGCCCTGTTAGCAGATCCTCTGGTGTTGACCAGCCAGGAGGCTTTTGGTAAATGTATATCCTGATATTCGAAAGTCCCACCACCCATTGCTCTCAGTGTAGTTTCTAACAGCCCATTGTACCGCTCGATTTTCCCAGAGGCTGGTGCATGGTAGGGGATGTGATATACCCATTCAATGCCATGCTCTTTGGCCCAAGCGTCTATAAGTTTGTTCCAGAAATGAGTCCCATTGTCTGACTCAATTCTCTCTGGAGTGCCGTGTCGCCACAAAATCTGTTTCGCAAGGCCCAGGATCGAGTTCTGGGCAGTGATGCGGGGCACAGCGTATGTTTCCAGCCATCTGGTGGTTGCTTCCACCATAGTAAGCACATGGCTCTTGCCTTGGCAGGTTGGTGGGAATGTGATATGATCAATCTGCCAAGCCTCCCCATATTTGTACTTCAGCCATTGTCCTCCATACCAAAGAGGCTTTAACCATTTAGCTTGCTTAATTGCAGCACAGGTTTCACACTGATGAATAACCTGGGCTATAGTGTCCATTATTAAGTCCACCCCTTGATCACAAGCCCATCTCTATGTTGCATCTCTGCCCTGATGGCCTGAAGTGTCATGAACCCACTGGGCCAAAAATAATTCACCCTTATTTTGCCAATTTAAGTCCATCTGAGCCACTTCAATCTTAGCAGCTTTATCCACTTGTTGGTTGTTCTGGTAATCCTCAGTGGCCCGACTCTTGGGTACATGATCATCTACATGGCCTACCTTGACCACCAGGTTCTGCACCCAGGCAGAAATATCTTGCCACAGTGCAGCAGCCCAGATGGGTTTACCTCTGTGTTGCCAGTTGCTCTGCTTCTATTGCTGCAACCACCCCGACAGGGCATTTGTCACCATCTATGAGTCAGTATAGAGATAAAGTACTGGCCACTTTTCTCGTTCCGCAATGTCCAAGGCCAGCTGGATGGCTTTCACCTCGGCAAACTGACTCGATTCGCCCTCTCCTTCAGCAGTTTCTGCAACTTGTTGTCTGGGATTCCATCCAGCTGCCTTCCATCTCTGACACTTCCAAAGCACTGGAGGGACCCAGTGGACTAGGTATTCTCCCATACTGTCCCACACACCATGCCACTCTTGACTGTCCAGACTCAGAGAAAATCTCTTGGTCCTCCTACATCATCATCTAACCCTAGAAAAGACCTAAACCCGACTCTGCTTAACTTTCGAGATCAGACAAAATAGTCATAGGTAAAGCACACTCTGTATGTGTGCCAACATGGTAATCCCCATCACAATCAGCAGGCAGGTCTCAAGGGTACCCAAAGGCCATTGAAAACCTTTAGAACTCTCAAATGATGCTGTAAATAGTCGGGGGGGGGGGGGGGGGGGGGGAGGGAGGGGTGCTGTGAAGGGGAGGGAATGTCTACTTTTTAGGTTGACCACCCAAGGAGGGAAAAAAAGATGTGTAATTGCTAAACACTTTTATTATATACCTCGCAAAGTATAGAGGCGATAATCACAATGGAAATGCGAGATCAGTTTCACGATCAATGAGCCTATTGTGTTACAAGTCATTACCATAAAGTGCCGTGAAACAAGAACTTCAGCCCAAGCCCCCCCAGCCAATAAACACTAAAAAATCAAATATCTGCTGTAAGTAAGGGACGACATGTTGAAACTCTGAGATCAAGAGCAATAACTTTGAGAGTCAATAAATCAGCATTGTAAAGAGTGACTATTAATCCAAAACAATACATGCTTACCAAAAATTAGACACACTCTGTTCGGATCTGTTGTTATCTCAAACCTTTGTGCCCCACATTGGGCACCACAGAGAACTGTCGTGGTTTAAGCCCAGCCAGCAACCCAGAACCACGCAGCCACTCGCTCACTGCCCCTACTGATTCCTCCCCGCACTCCGGGAGGGACTGGGAGGAGAACTGAAAGAATGTAACGCCCACGGGTTGAGATAAGAACAGTCCAGTAACTAAGGTATAACACAAACAACTACTGCTACCACCAGTAATAATAATGATAAGGGAAATAACAAGGGAAGAGAATACAACCGCTCAGCACCCTTTGACAGACACCCAGACTGACTCGAGCAGTTAAATAACCCTTCCAGGTAACTGTCCCCAGTTTATATAGTGGGCATGACATGCTGTGGTATGGAATACCTCTTTGGCTAGTTTGGGTAAGGAGTCCTGTCTCTGCTTCTTCCCGGCTTCCCCTCCTCCCTGCAGAGCATGAGACTCAGAAAGTCGGTGGTCAGAGTAAACATTACTGAGCAACAACTAAAAACATTGGTGTTATCAGTGTTGTTCCCAGGCTGAAAGTCAAAAACACAGCACTGCACTAGCTACTAAGTCTTAGAAAAATGACTGCTACTGCTGAACCCAAGAGAGTGAGGCCCTGGAATTGTTTGTCCAAGGAAGTTATGAATGCTCCGTCACTGACAATGTTCAAGGCCAGGGTGGACAGAGCCTTGGGTGAGATGGTTTAGTGTGAGGTGTCCCTACCCATGGCAGGGGGGTTGGAACTAGATGGTCTTAAGGTCCTTTCCAACCCTAGCTATTCTATTGATTCTATGATCTCTAAAAACATAGTTATGAAGATATTTGGTTATTTAGAGATGAAGATAAGCTCTTCAAAGGCAAAGTAACTATCCAAATTTCCTTGTCCAGATGACAGCTAAATAGCTTGTGAGTCAATTCATGGTGTAGTAGGCAGTGTGACTATCTTGAGTTTCTTGTGAGAAGACAGTTTGGGGACATCCAGTGCATAACAAACCAATTGTAATTGTCTTTGTTCTTGTGGAACCTTACAGACAGTCTGAAGGAAAAACAGCATGGGACTCAGATAACTATGCCTTGATAGACTCATAGTGCATATATTTCCCTAAAAAGATGTTAGCCCTATTTCTCAAATTCTCTGAAAATCCGAAAATAAAATAAAGGATCTCAAGATAATAAGGAAGCATACTTTATGTGGATTCTCAAAAAGTTTTAATAGAAGTGTCTCTGAAATTTATTCAGAAAAATAAGTGTTAAGCAACAGCACAGGATTGTAGATTAAAATTCAGTAAATAGTAATTAGAATAAATGCAATTATGCATACATCTGTGAACAGACAGGGAAATGAGCAAGACAAAGTCAATTAAATGTAAATTTAAATTTAATTGAAATTCTAGATAGTAGAGATATTTTTGTGAGCTACTGAGAGATCCCTGAGCACTTTCAGTTCTTGATTGACATCTCTTGCCCAACTAATGCAAACTAATGGATGTTTTTGTGTGTGAAAAAGGAGTTTAGTATGCTCTGTACCTTCTGCTGATAGCAATGTCTTTTTCAGATGCTAAGATTCTCCCATAGAAGTGTAACAGCATGTATGTAGGGCATTAAAGATTAGTTTTTTTCTGGACAAGAAGTCTATACAGATCTTTTCCTGGATATTATCTTGTATTATAAAAGAAATTCAGTCCAATGTTTCATTGAACTGATTTGAAACACAAAGTTGTTCCATATAAAAAAATAAAACATTCAACCTTGACAAATCTGTGTTTATAACTGTTTTTTTTTTTCAATGACCCAAAAAAATTCCTCTCATTAAAAAAAAAAAAAAAAGGCAATTTTGTGGAAAATGTACTACGTCAGGAGAAACATGAAAAAATCCCAGAATTCAATTCTACACAGAATCTTGTTTCAAAAAAGACTCAGATAAAAAAAGGTTAATATTTTAAAGATGATGTTAAACAACATATGACAAAAGGTAGTATTATATGCAACAGTCACATGATTTTTTCCACACATCTATGAGAAAGTCCACTAAATCTGTATTTGTGCTTGAAAATATCTGTGATTTAGCAAATGTCTAAGAATGGTATCATTGTTTTCTCACATATTGCAATATTAATAGGTAATGCAGAGGACGGTGGAAATTTTCAGTGAATTTCAACATATTGTGGAAGTACGGCTGCCTAATGACAGATGGAATTCAACTGGGATAACATGTAAGGTTATCGTTGTAGACAGAAGTACTCTAAACTTCTCATATGTTTCTCAAGCTGCAGGATTCTCTGAGGATCTAAAACATTTGGAAACTTGTGGTATGTTTGACTAAGATATCTGTTCATTATTTGGCAGACATAGGAAAAGCAAATATGATGTCTGCTTGCCTGGAAACAAAAAAGGGATATAAAGAGTTTATATAAAATACAAACTACCGTGTTGGGAATAGTCCCCTTCAACTGGAACAGTTGTGATTCCAGGTTGCTTTATTCCCATGGCTGTAAATTAGTCTACCTGGAAACCCACAGTAAGAAAACCCGCCCAATAAGGAAAAGCAGGGATATTTTTTTTCATGTAAGCAAGAAAATTTCATACTGAAAAACTTAGGGAATATATTGAAGAATTTAAGGCTAATTAACTATTGCATATCAAGAAGATACTATTTATTCACTCTGCTCTTTTAAAGCTCTTACCCTGGATTTATAATAGCAGAGTAAATTGCCATCACATGAAATTGGGACTGACTAAGGTGAAACAGCAACAAAAGCCTAACTAACCCACTGGATTTTCCTGCTTTGGAAGCCTTCATGTCAAACATTATAAGAAGAGTTTTTAAAAGAAAGCTATATCAGTCTTTTAGCAACAGTAAGTAGCACTTGTACGGACAAAATGATAATGCAAAATGCCTGACTTCAAAAGGTATCTGTTAGATTCATACCAAACTAGTAAAGAGAGTACAATCCCAAGGCTCCCTCTAGGATCAGTGAAGAGTCATCCAGGTCATGACAGACAGGAGCCCAACTCAAGTCTACCGATTAGGTCCCCTGGGAAGCCTGCCCCCCACCTCTCATCAACTATAAAGGAAGCCTCAGGAAATGTGCCTTGTATTTTAAGGGCTGAGTTGTAACCAAAGTCAGGCAGTGTGCATACGCTTCTCCCTGAGACTCAAGCCCAAGCAGTAACTCTTTCCTCACTGTACAACACTGTGTAACAGATGTGGTTGAACTAATTTATAAGCAAGTATACTCTGATAAACGTAAAGAGAACTGGGCTTACAGGATTTTTGATGAGATTTTTCCTCTCAAGACAACATGAAGCACTAGAACCACTACTCCGGTATCATCAGAGAAAACAAATACAAAGTTCGTATGCTTCTTGAATTGGATAAATGCTTCTTTTTATTTTAGTAAGAAGACTTATAGTAGCAGCTCATAATGAATATGAGCATTTTATCTTTATTTACCCATACAAACCAATTAGATTAGTGTAATATATATGGATGCTTTAATATAAAATAAACTTCCCAGAGTATGAATGTGAATAGCAAGCTTGTTGCTTTTGACAAGCTTGCTTAGAAAAAAAGGACCCTGCAACAAGATGTTAAGTTTTTTATGTTGTCCTTTGTTGCTATAACTCATTCTTTTCTTACAGCTAAAATAATTCTTTTACTGTTTAATGAGACATGCCGTTCAAATAGAATAGAGGAGTATCATATGTTCAACTTAATCAGAAAACAGTCTAAACTAAAATACTGTACTGAGATCTATTTTGCCTATCACTGAAGTAAATGACAAATTCTCATTTAGTTCAATAGAAACAGAACTAGAAATTACTGACATACACTGGTATGATAGATCAGTACGAGCGATGTTTCTAATTAAGCTTGGCTGCAAGGTCATAAGGACATTTTTTCCAAATTTTCATACTTTTCTCTAGTATGACTCCAACATGAAAAATAGTTTTCTTATCTCCTATTTAGTACTGAAAACCCTTTGCCCCAAGTTAGCACTAGATTAGAACTCTAAGAAACGATAATAATTTTGTAAGTGATAGGACATATATAGTCCAATTTCTCAGTCTTTTGTCTCATCCCTGAGAGATGATCCCATCTTAATCTTGGACATTGGCATCTATTTGAAAGTGGCAGATTTTGAAGTATCTACCTCATACTTGACATCACATAACTAAAAAGAGCTAACCTCGTTAATATGTAAGTCTACAGCATAGGTAACTATATGTGCAAAATCAACAGCAGCCTTTGTATTCACTGAACTGATAGCATAGACTGTGTCATGAGAGTACAATTTATTTTATGCCATAGGAAGCACATACATTAGCTGAATCCAATTGTAAATGTTCTATTATCTACATTTGAATTCCCTCCCTTGTGTGCAATGGGGTATGAATCTAGTATCCAATCTTAACCTCCATCATGGCACTTCAAGTAATGGGTTCTTTATGGAAGCACCTCCATTACCAAACATTTTCTGCTGGGAGTAATTTTTGCCATATACTTAAACTAAGGTTCAAGTATATGACATATAACAAGCATCAGCCACCATGACTAAGAATGAGATCACTTCTTAGCGTGCTTCCTCTTGTATTTAGAAATTTTCTAGTCTTAATCCAGTAGTGAAAATGTTTGGTAAGAAGAAAACCCAACCAAATCAAAACCAGAACATAATTAAAGGACACCAGAACAGCTCCACTGTAGAACATGTGGACAAAGCACCAGAATAGGATTCATGTGGGTTGGTTCAGATTCCCAGTTCTGTCACAGTTTTCTTGTTGGTCATGGAAAAGGGAGCATCATTAAGCATTTCAAGGACAATTTTATCAATATGTAAAAAACAGACTATACATCTTCCTTTCTTCCTCATTTGTCATATACATTTAGATTAACATTTCTTGTAAGCAGAAAATGTTTCTTCTAGTGTTGCTAAACATCTAGCTACAAAAGTCAATTGAAAATGACAGGCTGCAGCATTCCAAATGTTTAGAAAACTTCATACCTTTTTCAGTATGCCAGCTACAGCTTCAATCTCCCCTCCTTCCCTGACACACGTTTGTGGGACAGAGAATGCATCCTGTTGTGCCGCTTCTCTCTAGTCTGTGTTTCATTTTTGTGTTAAGTAATTCAAAGATAAAGCTGCTTTTAGTCTGGTGAGAAATAGAAACAAAACTTCATAGCAGCCTGTTGACTTGATGTCCTGGTGAAAAGTATAAAGTTAGATTATGTTTCTAGAAGAATTACAAGGGCTCTGCTGTGAAAATCCTCTTAAGAGTGCTGCCAAATGGAAACCTTTAATTGCACTGTCAGTCTAGTAAGTCATCATTAAAACAAGAAGAGGTAAGTTTGGGTCCATAGAGCATTTGGTCTGTTCCAACATTTCAAGTTCATTTCTAGATACTGCGGAGACATTTGCAACTGACTACTGATCTCTGCATGATAGTTTGCTTCCATTTCCACTTTAAAAAGCTATATGAATAGGTAACAGCTTTCCAAGCTAAAAATGAGTGTGAACAATTCCAAAAGTACACAGGGAGTGCTATTTTTTTCTTTCCATTCATGAAATTTGCCAGTGTCAGTGTGTTACTTTATCATTCACCTGTAAAATTATATTAAAATAGCATGAAGAATTGGAAACTCCTGAAAACATGTAAACTCCTGAAAACATTTAAAACTGCAATCCAAGAAACTCACAAGAGCTGGGATTTCTTCCTTGACTCAACCTCATTAGCTGGTATCCCTTCAGGAGCAAAGTTTTGCCAAGCAGCTGCAAACAGGACACATCCTCACCTCCACTTTATTTTGTGATATGAAAACAAGAAGTAGTAAGGGAAGAGATCAAGGTTAGAGCTGAAAGATACTGGTCACTTAGTATCATCAGCCTCCTCACACAACAGCGTTAGACAAAGACAGTCGAGTCACAAGGAAAAGGGCTGAGGACATTGATAGTAGCAAAAACACTGATACCAAACCTCACAATTATCTTATGTTATCCCAGCCTCCTAAATGAACTCACTCATTCATGACAAGCAATTAGCTGGAGCTCTAAATGTTGCCATACTCCTACTTCCAGAGGTACTGGTGGGACCCCTTCACTTTATGGCCCTATACTTCCCACACAACGGACTAAGTATGCCTAGCACTTGCAATCTGTTAGGTTTCCCTTAATGTATATAATTGTTATAATTTATATTCTGATTCTATTTCATCTCTTAGATGAAGGAGATCTTAACTTCACTGTTTCCAGAAGAATTTGTCCTTTCTGGTGTTACATTGTGGAGATAACACAGAACAACACTGAAAGTGCTCTCTTTTTGTCCAGCACCCAGCAAGAGCGTACGTTGCTCTCAGCACAATGTCATTCTTCATCCGGGGTCTGCAGATTCCTCCTGACTTGCCACAGTCAGAAGCTTTCCTCTGTTCTGGAAAATATTAAAGCACAATGCCCAATCACAGCAGTTTCTAATAGGTTAAAATTACAGTACTGCTGCAATACTGACATTATCTCACCTGGCTTACCCTGTCTCAGTTCCAACACATCTCTTTTTAAGCAGGAACATTCTCACTGTTTGCATGTTGTTGGAGCCACTAGCCCACTGTGGTTTTCACTAAGTTTAATCTAGCCGAAATGAAGGAATCTAGGTGTTTAATAGTATTATTAAAAGTACAACCGTATTTTTAATATGTATGTGCACATAGCGGAACTGCTGAACCTGTCACAGAGAATGTAGTACTAGTGCCTTGAGAAAAGCAGTCAGATTTCCCTTGGGGAGAGATCCTGAGATGAAAATAGTAATAGTTAAAAGATATAGATTGGTCTGTTCATTAGCATATGCAGTGAATGAAATTAATACAAAATTCAGGAGGCAAGTCTAAGTATTCTAGAAAATGTCTGCTAGCAGAAAGGTCTGCCATAAAAATAGCATGAATTAGGTGCTGCTGGAAGCTCAGATTATTGCTGAACCTATTCTGGTCATTTCCTCACACATGGGAGATAGTGGGTTAAGTCAACAGAGGTGTAAGAATTTGCAACTTAGTTGCTTACAGAGGAGTTGTATCTTCGTATATGAGGGGATGAATTTGGCCCTTGATTTTGAAAAACTGGCTTGAAGCTAAATAAGCTTCAGCATTAGTAACACATTTTCAGATCACCAGGCTCCGACGTTAGAACAAGTTCAGTTGCCCCTGGAGGTGAGAATGTAAGAAGTAAGTTAAAGCAATCTTTTGCCGTTATGCTAGTGTGTGCATCTAGATTAATTGTTGGTACCAACAGGGCTTTGCTGTGAGGATGCTCTCAGCAGGGTTGTAGCGCTTACCTATGGCTATTGCTATAGGGAAAAAAATCATCAAACCTGTCAGAAAGGCGGTTCAGTTGCACAAAAGGGGAAACACTTGTGCATACTGCTGAAATTAATGCTAATTAAAGTAAGGAATAGGTTGCAGGAGGGAGATGGTAGTGTTAATCAGCATAATATAAGGCAGTGGACTGGAAACGTTCCACTAGGATCTGCGCCTGTATAGCTCAGTTTGTTTACAACAAACAAAATCTTCTCAGCTACTGTTACTGTAGCCATGGCAACAGAATTGAGGTTACATCTATCAACAAAGAGAGCAAAACAAAGATAAGGCTGGTGTTTAATAAAGATGAGCCATGGTAATTATACACCAAGCAAGAGAAGGCTGCAAAATGAATAGCCTGTGCCCCAACGTATGTGACATCCCCTCTGCAGCAATATAAATTGGATAAACTTGTGACACCTCTGTCACCATTTCCCTAATAGGTGGACGAAAGGCACTGAATACATTCCCACTCCCTTTAATGATTACACAGTGATGCAAACTCTTTGCCCACTTATTTATTCCACATATAAGGAGCAATGGTTTAGGCGCAACAGTGATATCTGAGGTTGTGTCAGAAAGCAAGAGAAAAAAAGATTGCTGAGGCTTACATGCATGATATATCCAAGCGGAGGAAACAATATATTAAAAAGAAACAGCATTTACACCACTTGAGATACACACCAAGTGCTACTGGTTTTTATCTGCTTATTTATTCATCGTGTACTCTTTAATTCCTTATACATTTTGGTATTAGCATGAAATATCAATGTGGTCCTTCTTGACGTGGTCACATATGATTCATTTTCCTAAGAATGAAGTCAGCCTTGCTTCAGGTTAAGTGTCTGAACAGTAGGAGTCTTCACATAGCAGAAGACTTCATATGCAGAAGAAGCTGTGTTCCAGAAACTGAAATGAAAGTAGGGGTGGAGGGAGATGTGATGGGTGACCTAAGAAGTATCAGCTCACCTGACATGCTGATGGTCCCTTTCTAATCTGAGAGAAGGAGACACAGGGGATGCCTCTGAAGCTAAATTTTAGGGGGGGTGTTTTGTCACAGGATATTTGTTAGCCCATAGAACAGGTGAAAAAAACACAATTCAATTTGTTTGAGTAAAAAGGAATGAGTAAACTTCTTTCAAACAGTGGTGTTTGAAATAATTGCTCATCACATGTGCCAGAAATCAGTTGGTCTATCACTGCGCCACCTGGCTTCCATGAAACTCTCATGAAGGGCAGGAGTTTCTGCTGGCTTCTTATCATACCTGACTGCCCCAAGCAGATGTTCAGGAATGCTATGGGGTATATAAAATACAATGCAGATATAGCCAATACTTAGACAGCTGGATTGGTCTCTCAGCAACCATCAGCTTCCTTTAGAAGTTACAGTAAAGGAATTTTTCAGACAGATTATTTAAGATCTTTGCTTAATGCTTGACTTTAAGCATTTAAAAGTTAGGAACTCAGTCTAAGAAGTTAATTGTTAAGACTACCTCGTCAGTAGCTACAGAGAGACCAGCTTTTCCAAAATCATAGAATCATAGAAGCAACTAGCTTGAAAAAGACCTTTAAGATCATCAAGCCCAGATTTTACCACCACTGGCCTGGGCAGCCTGTTCCAATATCTGACCACACTTTTGGTGAAAAAATTTTTCATACTCTCTAATCTAAACATCCCCTGATACAACTTGTAGCCGTTACCTCTTGTCTTGTCACTTGTTCCTTGGGAGCACAGACCTACCACCTCCCCACTCCATCCTCCTTTCAGATAGTGGTAGAGAGCGATAAGGTGCCCTCTGAGTCTTCTCTTCTCCAGACTAAACACCCTCAATTCCCTCAGCTGCTCCTCATCAGACATGTGAGGTGATTAAAATATGATTCACCACATCCAAAGATAGATGTCTAAGATGAGTCACTCTCTGGAGCTTCTCTGCTGAACAAAGACTAAATCATTTACAGCATCTATTTCTTAGAGGGTTAAGTTTAAGTGAGATGAATTTTAAGTTTACTCCTGGATTCTCAAAATGAACCCTTAATTTTAGTTAGTAATGACTTTACTTTTTTGGAAATAGAATCATAGAATCATAGAATAGTTAGGGTTGGAAAGGACCTTAAGATCATCTAGTTCCAATACCCCTGCCATGGGCAGGGACACCTCACACTAAACCATGCCACCCAAAGCTATGTCCAACCTGGCCTTGAACACCGCCAGTGATGGAACATTCACAACTTCCCTGGACAACCCATTCCAGTGCCTCAGCACCCTCACAGTAAAGAACTTCTTCCTTATATCCAATCTAAATTTCCCCTGTTCAAGTTTGAACCCATTGGCCCTTGTCTTCTCACTACAGTCCCTAATGAAGAGTCCCTCTCCAGCATCCTTATAGGCCCCCTTCAGATACTGGCAGGCTGCTATGAGGTCTCCGTGAAGCCTTCTCTTCTCCACGTTGAACAGCCCCAACTTTCTCAGCCTATCTTCATATGGGAGGTGCTCCAGTCCCCTGATCATACTCGTGGACCTCCTTTGGACTTGTTCCAACAGTTCCATGTCCTTTTGATGTTGAGGACACCAGAACTGCGCACAGTACTCCAAGTGAGGTCTCACAAGAGCAGAGTAGAGGGGCAGGATCACCTCCTCTGACTTGCTGGTCATGCTCCTTTTGATGCGGCTCAGGATATTGTTGGCTTTCTGGGCTGCAAATGCACATTGAAGCCAGCTCATGTTCATTTTTCCATCAACCAAAACCCCCAAGTCCTTATCCGCACGGCTGCTCTGAGTCTCTTCTCTGCCCAACCTGTAGCTCTGCCTGGGATTGCTCTGACGCACGTGGTGGAGGACCTTGCACTTGGCATGGTTTAACTTCATCAGGTTGGCATCAGCCCACCTCACAAGTGTGTCAAGGTCCCTCTGGATGGCATTCCTTCCCTCCGACGTATCAACGGAACCACACAGCTTGGTGTCATCGGACAACTTGCTGAGGGCACACTCAATCCCACTGTCCATGTCACTGACAAAAGTGTTGAACAAGACCGGTCCCAACACCGATCCCTGAAGGACACCACTCATTACTGGTCTCCAGCTGGACATGGAGCCATTGACCACAACACTGTGTGTGCGGCCATCCAGCCAGTTCTTTATCAACCAGGCGGTCCACCTATCAAATTGATGTCTCTCCAGATTAGAGACAAGGATGTCATGAGCGACAGTGTCAAACACTTTACGGAATTCCGGGTAGATGACATCAACTGGTCTACCCCTGTCCGTCAGTTCCATAGCTCCATCATAGAAGGCCACCAAATTTGTCAGGCAGGACTTCCCCTTAGTGAAGCCATGCTGGCTGTCACTAAGCACCTCCTTGTTTTTCATGCACCTTAGCATGCCTCCCAGGAGAATCTGCTCCAACATTTTGCCAGACACAGAGGTGAGACTGACTGGTCTGTAGCTCTCCGGATAATCCATTTTCCCCTTCTTGAAAATGGGGGTTATATTACCCTCTTTCCAGTCGCCGGGAACTTCACCTGACTGCCATGATTTTTCAAATGTGGTGGACAGTGGCATAGCAACTTCATTTGCCAGCTCCTTCAGGACCTGCGCATGGGTTTCATCAGGTCCCATGAACTTGTGCACGTTCAGGGTCTTAAGATGGTCTAGAACCAGATCATCTCCTACAGTGGGCCTAGGGTCTTCATTCTCACAGTCTCTGCGTCTGCCTTCCAAGACTTGGGTGGTGTGGTCAGAGCATTTGCCGGTGAAGACTGAGCCAAAGAAGTTATTAAGGACCTCAGCCTTCTCCAAGTCCAGGGTAGCCAGCTCTCCTGATAGCTTCTGGAGAGGGCCCACATTGTCACTAGTCTGTCTTTTATTTGCATTGTACCTATAGAATCCCTTCCTGTTGTCTTTCACATCCCTAACCAAGTTTAATTCTGACTGGGTCCTAGCTTTCCTAACCTGGACCATAGGTTGGAGCTGTCACTTATACCTTTTTTTTTCTTTCCTGTGTTTTTTTTTCTGTAGAAAAACTAGAGCTGTATCATTAAAACAAGGCAAAGGATTTTTCTCTGATCTTGAGGTTGTGACACAGTTTGGCTAAATCCATAAAGAGCATTTTTGCATTGCATCAAATCTGTGCAATATGTAGGACCATCATGGTTCTTAGATATGGTTCTGAATTTGTATGGTTTTTCTAAGTTTAATGTATTTGATAATGTGAAGCTTAATTGCAAGTGACAAGAGAGTTGTTATATAGCATGAAACTTAGAAATTTTGTTGCTTGCCTTTCAGTGTAGCATGAAGATATGCAGGGGCTCTCAGAGTTTTTAGATCTATTGGAGTGTATACCGATGAGTGACAAACATGTCTATGTCTTGTCCATATTACCTATCAGAAATGAGCTTTAAGTATTTATTCTCATAAACTATGTTTTAAATCATATTAGGTGGCATGGCCAAGAAAATTCTCAGCATGTGTGCAAGCAATATGAATAAGTAATGCAGAATTTCAGTGCAGCTATTGTCAAAGCAACTATTAACTTCAATGACATAGCAAGTTTTCCTCCACCTCAGGTTTTCTGTAGGCTTCAATGAAGATGGGGGAAGGCAAGTATGCTAAAACTGTTTAAACCATGAATATGCAACTATATGTGCCTAAGGGTGAAAACAAGTATAGCAATGTACTTTTGCAGCTCAGATACCTGACAGAAAATAGATGTAGAGAAAAGCTCAGAAAAGAACAGCTAATAAGACAATGGAAAAATCCTCTGAGCATTAAAAATGCATTTTCAAATTATATGAAGACATGTGGTATCTCTAGGGGTTTTGAGATAAAATGCCTTTACCTTTCAAATCTGGTTTAAGAGAAACCCAAATTTGAAATAAGTAAATACAAAATGCTTAGAGTGGTTTCAGACATAATTGTCCCGCACTTTGGGAACTGCATTGAAACTACAACTGTGAACTCTGTCCCGTAAATCCTTATCTTTGAAGGTGAACACTTGTGGAATGATTCCTGTACTGTCTTCCTTGGTAGGTGAAATACTGCAAGCCTCCAATGCACAAGCCCACCAAAACAGCACAATAACGTGACAGAAAATACTGGTTGCAGAATTCATTTTGTCCTGGGCACAGAGGATTTCCCACTGGATGACTCCAGAGGCACTTATTTTTCTCCATTAACTCTACAGATATCTATGTACTTATTTTAGGAGTGTTGCTTGATTTGGCCTGTAAAATTGAAGCCTTTATTTTGTGTCTCAGTTTGGCAAAATAAATCCTCCCCAATATTTTAAAAAGCACTTGTTTGTTTGAACTTTTTTACACCTATTCTTTCAGCAAGAATGAAATCAACATAGGGCAATTTATGACATATTTTATTGTGGATTGGTACTGCTGGGGCTGTAAGGTGGACATGAATTTCCCACTGACTCTCTCTGCTTCCCAGTCACATGCATCTAACACTTCTCATGGGGCAACTCAAACACATGTCCAAACTGGAACTGTTCGTGGCTGGTTATTTTCTCTTTCATGAAATATGAAATGTCAAGTACCTCAAAACATTTTGTTACATATTTCAGATTCTTGTCCAATTATCATACAAGGAGGAGGTTGTTGATTTTTCACTGTGCATATATCTCTCCTCCTGGTATTTCACTTTCAGTGTTTTTTAAAACAGAGATGTTTTTGAAAGTTTAGACAGCAAAATGCTCCTTTCATACATGTATTCCTTGAGATAATTTTATTCCAGATGATGTTTTCATGAAAGAACTCTGTCCCTTAAGTGTATACAAGAAACAGTGCAACTTATTTTCAAGAGTGAGTGTGAACTGAAGAAGGAAACAAGTAAAAGGAAAACCAAGATTTTTCTGAGAATAAGGGGACACAAGTAGTTTAGATACTGGCTTTGAACCTGGATCAGCTGATTTAATCGCTGACAGCCTGCCAGACTCCCTACCTTGGAAAAATAAATTTATCCCTGTATGCTAAATCTACATTAAAGCAAAAGTAAGTTCTCCTATTCAAGCTTACTTTGCCTATTCTTTTTTCATGTTGTAGGCTTATAAGCAGAGAAAGCTCGTTTTTAGCTCTACTTACCAAATATAATGCAAATATGCCATTATTTCAGTGAGAGTTTTAATGAAGGCCTCGAAGACTTACAAAAGTTTGTTTTTGTAAATGGGATTTCTATGGACTGGATCCAAGCTGAAGCCTTGCATGTTCTCTCTGACACTGTAGCATGCCTACAACTCTGCTGCCTCCTTTTCACGCCAATATTTCAGAAGGCCTTACCTGAAAAGTGTTACCAAGGCAGGAGTACAGATCATAGACCGGGTAGGGAAAAGCACTTATGCAGCTGCGGTATGGCCCTAGAGATGATGCTAGGTGAGGTGGCAATACAGGAAGTATCAATATTGGTCGCTGCACTGCAATTGTTGCCGTAACTGCTTCCTTCCATGCACATCGGGCTGCATGTTTCATGTGCTGCCTGGGTGTTGCTAGGATGGTCCAGACCAAATCAGAGGGGCACATGCAAGGGTACAGCTTGCGCTAATTTTAAGAAGCTATGCAACCTGTAGTGTAGTATGTCTAGATATAGTCCACGTAGTTAATATATGTCTATGCTGCTGTTTTAACCTGTGGCACTAACTATATGAGCTGAAATAAGAGTCTGGGCAATCAGCTAATGTATAGACACCTATGTTGTTGACAACTAATCAAAGGGCAGGTTGAGCCCTACCTGCAGTGTCTGAGGAATGCTCAAGTCAAAAATGAAAATACCTTCAGGGTTTATTAGACATTAATGTAGTTCTTGATCTGCAGGATGCAAGGGTGGGATTAGGTGGTGAAGAAAAACGCTGACACCTGCATTGCTCTGCTCCATTATTGTGGCGATCCACTTCAACTGATACAGTGTTTCAGCAGTTTTCAGACTCAGAAGTCACAGAAGGCCAGAATCTCCTAAACGATATACCAAAAATATTAAGTATTGTTCTGCTTATATGATTTAGAAAATATTTTAGGTTTCTATTAGGGGTTAAGATCTTGAAAGACGGTCAGGCCAGGAGTAGTTTCATATAATCTCTTGCTGAACGAAATTGACAAATCAACAGATAACGGATAGTGAAAGCCTAGAAAACCTGCTGAAGTCCTGTTCAACCTGTGGTTATTTCCAGCTCTCCTGGTAGCCCTTAGCTTGCCTTCAAAGTCTTGGTGTTTGGATTCAGAGGAACACCTCAAACTGCCTTACCAGGTGGCCAAAAAAGAAAATCTCTAAATAAGCAATGAAAAATTTAGTCTGAAAACAAGGGTAAGTGAGATCTATTAGACTGTGGGCTGTTCTTAGAGAAAAATGGTGGAAACTGTTGCATGGTCATTTCAAAGTGGACTGTAAAAAGTACTGGAAAGTATACCTCAGGGAGTAATCTTGCATTGGATGAGGGACAATGTAAGTGATTTACACTAACAGGTCTTTTCCATCTTTAATTTTGATGAATCTGTGATCCCTAGCAAAACAAGCTCACTTCCTCAGTTTAATATATGACAATCTGGAAGAGAATATGACAGAAGTGTTTGGGGATGTGATCTTTCATACAGCCCAGTAAATGCCAGAAATCAAGCTGCCAGCACACAATGGCATTTTGTCATTGTCACTGATCCACACACTAAGACAGAGGAAAGATTTGGGACTCTGAGTCGGTTTGAGTAGGTGTTTTGCTTTGTTTTCTCTCCCACAAGACCTCTGCAATAAATACAGAAAATTCACCATTACTTCTGTTCCACAATACATGATTCCTTCTAATTTCCCTGGCCCAAAGTCTGTTTGGTAATGTGATGTTGTCTGCATTGTCTGCATTATCTTCAAGAACATTAAAAGGTACTTTGACTCATTGTTTTTGCCTTAAGTGTGCACTTTTGCTACCCTCTTCATAAAAGACAGGAGTCACCATCTGTGAGTTTTGTTGGTTTTCTTTCTTTTAAACAAACAGATCAAGCTAAATCACTGGAGAGCTGCATTATTCTAAACAATTTATGAGACAGTCTGCCTCACTGTATTTCCCTGCAGAAGGGATTGGACTGATTTTATAAATGATTTATTACTGTTTTCTTCTGTAGGCACCAACAGACTAGACAGAAAAATCAAAGTAAATTGAATGCAAAGTAATCAGTTTTCTTCCTTCAGAGTGGAACAACACATACACATATGCATAGGCACACACTAAATACCATTAAATGTTGAAAGTAACTGTTTGTTTTATGAAACAGAGGCTGTAAAAACATCAGCGTAAAAATACGTAACGGACTAACATTAATTGTGATTACAGAGAGTGGTAAGCAAGGAAAAATTTACAGCTGCCTGTGGAGAGAAACCAGCTTATTTACTCAGCAGTTCAAGAGCTGAACTCTTAGGGCCAGGTGACCTTTTCTTTCCTTTTCTTTTCTTTTTTCCTTTTCTTTTCTTTTCTTTTCTTTTCTTTTCTTTTCTTTTCTTTTCTTTTCTTTTCTTTTCTTTTCTTTCTTTTCTTTTCTTTGTTCTTTTCTTTTCTTTTTTCTTTTCTTTTCTTTTTTCTTTTCTTTTTTTCTTTTCTTTCCTTTTCCTTTCTTTTTTCTTCTTTTCTTTTCTTTACTTTTCTTTACTTTTCTTTTCCTTTTTTTCTTTTCTTTTCTTTTCTTTTCTTTTCTTTTCTTTTCTTTTCTTTTCTTTTCTTTTCTTTTTTCTTTCTTTTCTTTTTTTCTTTCCTTTACTTTTCATTTCTTTTCCTCCTTTTCTTTTCTTTTCTTTTCTTTTCTTTTCTTTTCTTTTCTTTTCTTTTCTTTTCTTTTCTTTTTTCTTTTCTTTTTTCTTCTTTTTTCTTTTCTTTTTTCCTTTCCTTTCCTTTCCTTTCCTTTCCTTTCCTTTCCTTTCCTTTCCTTTCCTTTCCTTTCCTTTCCTTTCCTCTCCTTTCCTTTCCTTTCCTTTCCCTTTCCTTTTTTCATTTCTTTTCTTTTTTTTGTTTCTTTTTCTTTTTTTCTTTTCTTCTTTCTTTTCTTTTTTCTTTTTTTTTTTTTTTTTCTCTTTTCTCTTCTCTTCTTTACTTTTCTTTACTCTTCTTTTTTTTCTCTTCTTTTTTCTCTTGGAAATACTTTTCTGGCTGTTGGAGGAGTTGAACCAGGTAGAAAATTCTGATTGATACGGGGGAGGGACTCTTCATCAGGGACTGTAGTGATAGGAGAGGGGTAACGGGTTCAAACTTAAACAGAGGAAATTTAGATTGGACATGAGGAAGAAATTCTTTACTGTAAGGGTGGTGAGGCACTGGAATGCGCTGCCCAGGGAAGTTGTGAATGCTCCAGTTCTGGCGGTGTTCAAGGCCGGGTTGGACACAGCTTTGGGTGGCATGGTTTAGTGTGAGGTGTCCCTGCCCATGGCAGGGGTGTTGGAACTAGATGATCTTAAGGTCCTTTCCAACCCTAACTATTCTATGATTCTATGATTTGGCTGCAAGTTAATATTTGCATTTGATTTCAACCAGGAAAGAAAACAAATTAAAAAAAAGAAACATTCAAAGGGGCAAACCCAAAGATCAGTCAGGCAATCCAGACAAATGCACTGTCTATACAGCTGACATTCAAAACCAAACAAATGAACAAGTATTATTTTGTGCAGTAGTAATTTTCCCTGACATCCTGAGGAAGGTGAATAATCATTTGGCCATTAGTCCCTGAATTCCTATGTTAACTCCATTATACTTTAGCAGTTCCTAAACTATTCACTTTTCAACTCATTAGGCATATGTACAAAAGCCCACTGATGCACACTAAAAGTAAGGGTACTTCTTCTTAATGCAGTTTACAAATTCCAGATGTTTTAATATTAATTTTAACTGAACTTGTCAGTTAAATTGCATTTGTTTCTTCATTGTTATGCTCTGTTGAAAATATTTTACCAGAAGAACACAGCCTAGTGAGAAACCCAATTTTATAACCCCCATATATAGAGAGCAATGGCAACTTTTTAGTAAGGCATCATGCCTATGTCAACTGATCAGAGATGTAGTTAGATGTACCATTTTGTCTGTGCTCCCAGTGAGCAAGAAACCACAAACCCATTTTAGTTTTACAGTGACAAATTAAAAAGAATCAGGCATCTTCATTATTGTGCAGCTGTCATAAAAACGGAGATCGAAAACAGAACTGAAAGTATCTTCAAATCACATCCATATTGGCATCTCACAACTGCAGCCTGATTGTATTGTTAATTAATTCTCTAAATGCACAATAAGTCAAAGAGACAATTTATAGAGTTTTGTCATTTAATTAGTAAATTAACTTTTTATCTCAAATGTTTATCCATTTAATTAGTAGGTACTGAAGGCCAAAATCACAGCAGCTGGAGTTTGTAGAAAGAAAAAATATTTCATTTATCTAGTCAACAACTTTTAGCAGAGTGGTCTGCGAGTTCTCTTCTGTCTGGTTATTTATGCTTTGCCATTATAAAGGAGAATATGGAAATAAAATTTCAAAGATGAGTTAATATTGTAATTCATAAGATCATCTTTTTAATCATTCATGTCTTTAGTTTTACTTAATTATACTCAACTTTTGTCTGCCATGATACTCACACAAAGTCAATCAAATGTACAAGTGTTTTGTGGACCAGACCCTCTGTATAAATTAAGGAGATTTGGAAATTGCTCTCTGAGAAGTGACTTGCTACAAGACGCTCTGTACTGAGCACATATGGAAATGAAATGGAAATAGAAATTACTAGCTTGAGACACTGTAAATCATAAAAGATTCTGTAGTTTCGCACAGACTTCTTTAAATACAGCAAGTTTCTAAGGGCCAACTCTAACCAACATGTTAGATGACCCAGTCGTATTAGTCATCTATCAAAAGGATAGATGCCTTTTCCATACCAGAATCAGGAATAGTTTTGTATTTTCATCATTCTCAGCCTTCACCTGCAGTTGCTGTTTTTCTTCCAAAGAACTCACTTTGTTTCAAACTTACGTTAAAATAAGCCTTCTAGGGATTGAAATGCTTCCTCATATGGAGAGTTCACAGAGCGCTCTCCTAGGAAATGAGCAGTTTTCTCCATGGACAGAAATGATGCAAGTCTCTGTCTATATTTCAGAAGTTTTTCTTAGTCACAAGGGGAGGCAGATCTAGATAACTCTGCGGAATGAGAAATGCTCCACACTTCTCTTGTTGAAGTTGTGCCAGATTATAGGTTTTCAGAGTTTCAGGCTTGCTGAGAAGCACATACATTTTATTTAAGTATCACTTCAAGGGTCTAAGTATTTCTGGATGCTCTTCTAGTTGCTTTTCACTCCTGTGAAGTGAGGATGATAGCACTTCCCCATCTCACTGGGTGTTTGAAGTATTCTGGAGTGAAGATAGCTATATGGTGTATCACTTTTCCATGCATATTAGGTAGAACTTACTGAAAAATCTTGTATTTCATATACAAAGATTTTAAAACATAATTTGTGTTCTTCTGACCTTCTTTTTACTCTCTGAAGCAAATGATAATACTTTGGTCCGAACAATATTTTCTAGGAACTCCTGGTTAAGAGGAACCTGCAGCTTCTGACTAGTTGACCTTAAAAGTTGATTTTCCCAGCCGTGATTCATAGCTAAAGTAAAAACAAAAAAAGCACACTAAGAAAGAAATACAGGATTCTGAATCACTCAAAAAATATGGAAAGGAAAATGCAAATTTTTTGAGATGCACTGCCAACTTAGACTAATTCATTGCTTCTATTTCAATAATATCAAATCTTCAGAGTATGGTGTCATGGCTGTTTTATTTTATAACAGATTCTTTCCCTTACAATAGAAGGATCATGATGATCTATTCTTTAATAGATATTGACAAAGTCAAGGATTTGTGTTCTTAAAAGTCAAAAGTGCCATAAGAGGAAAATCTTCAGCTATAAGATATTCAAGTCAAACAAACAGAAGAGTAAATATTTACAAACCTAAGGCAATCAGATGAAATGCAAAACTACACATCAGATCGATTGGTCCAATTCTACACAGAGAGAGAATACTCTTGAGATTTGAAATACATTTATCTCTACACATCCACATAGCTTATTTTTCAGAGAATATTCAGGGAGTACTGCAGTTGACACACTCTCAAGAATGCAAGAAATTCAGAGGTATGAGTTCAGATCTGCCTTCTAGTTATTTTCTAATTCTGCTTAGATATGCATCTGATATTTTCTAATTCTGCTTGTATATTCATCTTATAACATACAAATTGTGAGAGCCAAGATTTCTTCTCCAATCTCTACATGCAAGCTGGAAGGACTGCCCAAGGTCAAAAATGGCACAGTAGTCTTGTGATGCTTCAAGTTATGCTACTTTTGCATTATTCTGATGAAACCATGCAATGGAATTTCAGATTGTACTATAAACATTATTTTGGTTTAGGTTTTTTTTCTTTTTTGGCCTGCAGACTACTCTGCAGGGTGTATAAAGTAACTCCAGCCCATGATTTAGATCAGCTTTACCTGTGAAGGAGAAAGTCTCCTAAACATCATGAATGAAAGTTGGAGAGTTATCAGTTACAAAGCTGGTACCCAAGTACCCCTCATAACATATGGTAGGTTAGCTAAAAGAGTGTTATGATCATTTAATTGCACTCTACTAGTGTAGTGATTCACTTCAAGCAGCAGAAACACCATTTTTAGTTTCCTAAGTAAAAGAAGTTGAAATAAGTGCAGAGACAGAACTGATTTCTCAGCAGTTCAGGAAACCATCAGCCCCTTCTCCCCTGAAATGCGCTGCTCTGAAACGGAAGGATTAGCAGGAAGTTCCTGAGACGAGAAGAGTGGAGCCAGAAGGGAAGTGTGAGGAGAGAGCTGGATTTACTTCTGTTCTCACCAAGAAGTACATAAGGAAGGTGTGAGCAGTGACAACCACTTTTAGTATGGCCTTCTCTGCACACCATAAGCCTTCAGTGATAGCGCAGTCATATTGGAAAATCTCCAGGGAAGACATGGTGTTCATGGTGCAACATGGGGTCACTCCCTGCTTTGGCTGAGGAGAGGAGGAGTATGGAGGGATGAGAGTATGAGCACTTAGGATTACTTTGGAGTTCTCACAGTTGCAGAGGAATATTGGAAAATTGGAAAGCACTGAAAAAGATATAAAATAAATTATTCAGGAAATGTAAGACATGGCTAAATTTAATAGACTTTATAGGTTTATCTAAGAGAAATTTTAAAGAGATTCAGTGTGACCTGTATAGACTAATATGCACAGGAAAGCTATGAAAAGTGGATCTTTAATATATACCTGTCATTTGAAGCTTCATCAGATAAGAAATAAATAAGATGGACTGGCGCTTTTATTTCAAGGGAAGTTTCATGCTAGAACAATACATGTAGATGTGTGTTTACCGTTTAGTCTTTAAATCATGACAGAAGGCTTTTATTTTGCCTTATGAAACTGGCACAGAAGCATAAAGAGAAATCACAGCCTTGAAGAACAAAGTTTTGGGAGATGTTCGAATGAACAGTCTTTTTTGGCATTTTAAGTCTTTATTTCTATAAAGCAATAAGTGAGATTTTGATAAACATGCAAGTTCATCTACAAAACTTCCCACACCAAAACGAAAACTATTTTCTATTGCTTGAAGAAGCTCCTGAATTCATATATGGGAGAAAAGGGAGGAAACATTTGTCCATACTTATTCCACAGGGATGATTGGTAATGTCATAGATGATCCACCAACATCAAGATTTCTTGCTCCCTATTGCAGTGCAAACTTTGTATCTCCAACTCTCCTGATCTGCAAAAGTCATGATACTGTTAGAGAAGCTAAGTGATTTAATTACTCAGGAGGTACCTGTATCCCTTACCCTGCCACTTTAGATGAGGTTCATATGCTGATGAGACTTTATGGAGCCTTTGAATGTTCAAGACCTAGAATTGTACAACTGTGAATGTTCAGGATAAGAACTCTATTTATGGATTACTATCAGATATTGGGTGAAGGCATTTGTTTTAAAGTTGTGCTTCCATAAGTTGTGTAATTACAAGAATTACAAGTGTATTTGTTTATGTATTTGTTTTATTCCTTAATATGCACCCAGACGATAGTTTCTTAAAATCACATGTGTTATTGCTAAGGATTATTAATTTGTCTGCTTTCTATATTTTGGTTTTTCTCCCTTTTTGTATATGGTGAAAAAAATAATTTCTCTTTATTTCTATTTTAGAATGAATTACCTAAAATTCAGAATTTCCCATGCAAAGATTTTTCTGTGAGATTTAAACCTAAAGGACTGTTCTAGCACTCAACCACTTTCCTTCCCTGTAAGACTTAGAGCTTGTTACAAAGTACGATAGTACATCTCCTTTCACAGGAAGTTCTTGACTGGAGGAATAAATGACAAGTATAATGTTTATGGCAAATTTGCAAAGAAGTATTTGTTACATGAAAAATGATATGAACATGGATTCACAGGGATTTTACACTCTCTTTTCAAAGATAATTTTTGACCATATATATGATGAAGAAGGGGAGATCACACTACTTAACTAACTGGTTAGCAAAGTGCACAAAAATGAAGTTTATTTTTCAGCAACATCTAAACAAAAATGGGCATAATATTAGTACAGGGCTTGGAAATAAGTGCATTAGATATCAAGCACATAATCCTGTTTCCATAAATTATTCTTAAATATTTAAACCTAGTAACTGGATTTCTGATCCAGTTTATGTGTGTATTTTTCACGGGCTTGCTATTAGGGGATAAGAACCAAAACCAATTAGAGTGCCAGAATCTAGTATAGAATAAAGGTGGAATTTCATTGCCTAAATTGCCAAAGCAAAACATGTGGGCAGCTGTACTCAGCTGCCACCTAATGTCAGAGGCATTTTAGCATTTTCTGAGCCTCTTTTTTATATAATATAAAATTCTCTTCAAAAGCTTCATATGTAGCCTTTTAATTTGCAACCAGCTGAGGAAAAAATAGTCTGACAAAAGGTCACTGAGCACCAAAACCAAACTCTGCATTGCTCAGTCTTTGTGGTCCTAGACATTTGGTACTTTGTTTTGAAAAGCAGAGCAGCTGAAATAAAAAACACCAAAAAAGGAATACTCAAGAAGGGTTTATACCTTGATATTTAGGGCATGTTTGAGGTAGATGACAGCTGTGGTTTAAAAATCTCCCTTATAGACACACAGTTGCTGACCCTGACTACAGAGCTATTGATTAAAAGAGGACATGATCTGGCAGCTTGGTGACTACCCTTCAAACAGAAAAGAAGGGCGTGCAACCCTTTGAATTAGGGGTCTTGCTGAACGTTTTCAGGAGAGAGTTCTGAACTTTGGATTACAAGTGGGTAAAGCTCCACCACAAATTAAGAATGTACTTATCTTGCTTTTGGACTTATCTGGCTGGAGTTGTTTTCGATCTCTCCTTTTACCTCTCCCTTTGCTACATGTGCCCTGATGAGGATTCTGGATTCCACTCCAGGCCATGACTTCCAAAAATATCACGCAGATTTTAGGCTACAAAGACCTTTTAGAATGAAATGATGAAGGACTAAATATTAAAAAACTTAATTAAGAATCTATGAAGGAATCTGCATGGCACGTCACTCTATAAGTATCACCCTGAGGTACACTGTATATAGATAAAAAAACAGGTAACATCTTAGACATCTTTCTAAATACAGTACCTTCTATACAATTAGAAGCAAATGAACTACTAACAGTCTAAGTTATTATGCAAGCTTGGTAAAGATAGGATAACAGAGCTGACAGAAAACTTTCTGTTCGTATTTTTCATTTTAATTCTTCTGCTTGTCAGATTCATATCATATTCATTTTAAGATTCTGATACACTGATTGTCCTATATTTTTAGAATCATAGAATCATAGAACCAAAGAATAGTTAGCCCTGGAAAGTACCATAAGATCATCTAGTTCCAACACCACTGCCATGGGCAGGGACACCTCCCACTGAACCATGCCACCCAAGGCTCTTTCCAACCTGGCTTTTTACACTGCCAGGGATGGAGTATTCACAACTTTCCCGGCCAACCCATTCCAATGCCTCAACACCCTCACAGTAAAGAATTTCTTCCTCATATCCAATCTAAACTTCCCCTGTCCAAGTTTGAACCCATTACCCCTCTCATATCACTGCAGTCCCTAATGAAGAGTCCCCCCTCAGCATCCCTATAGGCCCCCTTCAGATACTGGAAGGCTGCTATGAGGTCTCCATGCAGCCATCTCTTCTCCACGTTGAACAGCCCCAACTTTCTCAGCCTATCTTCATATGGGAGGTGCTCCAGTCCCCTGACCATACTCGTGGACCTCCTTTGGACTTGTTCCAACAGTTCCATGTCCTTTTGATGTTGAGGACACCAGAACTGCGCACAGTACTCCATGTGAGGTCTCATGAGAGCAGAGCAGAGCAGAGCAGATGGGCAGGATCACCTCCTTCAACCTGCTGGTCGTGCTCCTTTTGATGCAGCCCAGGATACCGCTGGCTTTCTGGGCTGCAAGCGCACACTGAAGCCAGCTCATGTTCACTTTGTCATCGACCAACACCCCCAAGTCCTTCTCCACAGGGCTGCTCTGAGTCTCTTCTCTGCCCAACCTGGAGCTCTGCCTGGGATTGCTCTGACGCACGTGGTGGAGGACCTTGCACTTGGCATGGTTAAACTTCATCAGGTTGGCATCAGCCCACCTCACAAGTGTGTCAAGGTCCCTCTGGATGGCATTCCTTCCCTCCAGCATATCAACGGAACCACACAGCTTGGTGTCATCGGACAACTTGCTGAGGGCACACTCAATCCCACTGTCCATGTCACTGACAAAAATGTTGAACAAGACCGGTCCCAACACCGATCCCTGAAGGACACCACTCATTACTGGTCTCCAGCTGGACATGGAGCCATTGACCACAACACTGTGTGTGCGGCCATCCAGCCAGTTCTTTATCAACCAGGCGGTCCACCTATCAAATTGATGTCTCTCCAGATTAGAGACAAGGATGTCATGAGCGACAGTGTCAAACACTTTACGGAATTCCGGGTAGATGACATCAACTGGTCTACCCCTGTCCGTCAGTTCCATAGCTCCATCATAGAAGGCCACCAAATTTGTCAGGCAGGATTTCCCCTTAGTGAAGCCATGCTGGCTGTCACTAAGCACCTCCTTGTTTTTCATGCACCTTAGCATGCCTCCCAGGAGAATCTGCTCCAACATTTTGCCAGGCACAGAGGTGAGACTGACTGGTCTGTAGCTCTCCGGATCATCCATTTTCCCCTTCTTGAAAATGGGGGTTATATTACCCTCTTTCCAGTCGCCGGGAACTTCACCTGACTGCCATGATTTTTCAAATGTGGTGGACAGTGGCATAGCGACTTCATTTGCCAGCTCCTTCACAACCCACAGATGGATTTCATCAGGTCACATGGACTTGTGCATGTTCAGGTTCTTAAGATGGTCTAGAACCAGATCATCTCCTACAGTGGACCTAGGGTCTTCATTCTCACAGTCCCTGAGTCTGTCTTCCAAGACTTGGGTGGTGTGGTCAGAGCATTTGCCGGTGAAGACTGAGCCAAAGAAGTTATTAAGGACCTCAGCCTTCTCCAAGTCCAGGGTAGCCAGTTCTCCCGATAGCTTCTGGAGAGAGCCGATGCTGTCCCTAGTCTGTCTTTTATTTGCAATGTACCTAAAGAATCCCTTCCTGTTATCTTTCACATCCCTACCCAAGTTCAGTTCTAACTGGGCCTTAGCTTTCCTAACCTGGTCCCTAGCTTCCCGGACAACATCCCTGTATTCTTCTCAGGCCTCTTGTCCTTGCTTCCAGCTTTTCAAGCCTCTTTTTCCTTTGAAGTTTCCTCAGCAGCTCCTTATCCATCCAAGGAGGTCTCCTGGCCCTCCTGTAGCACTTCCTTCTAGCTGGGATGCATTGCTCCTGAGCTTGTAGCAGGTGATCCTTGAATATCAACGAACAGCCTTGGGCCCCCATGCCCTCTAGGGCTATATCCCATGGAACCTTACTGAGCAGGATCCTGAAGAGGCCAAAGTCTGCTCTCTTGAAGTCCAGGGCACTGAGCTTGCTGTACTCTCTTCTCACTGGCCTGAGGATCTCGAATTCAGCCATCTCATGATCGCTGCAATCAAGGCTGCTCTGGAACATTACATTTCCAACCAGCCCTTCCTTGTTGGTGAGCACGAGGTCAAGCATGGCTCCTCTCCTTGTTGGCTCCTCTATTACTTGCAGAAGGAAGTTGTCTTTCACACAATCAAGGAACCTCCTGGATTGCTTGTGCTGGGCCATACCGTTTCTCCAACAGATATCAGGGTGTTTGAAGTCCCCCATGTGAACCAGGGTCTGTGAATTTCAGGCTGTTCCTATCTGTCTATAGAGTGCTTCATCCACAGAGTCCTCTTGATCAGGCAGTCAGTAACAGATCCCCACAGTAATGTCTCCCATCACTGTTCTCCTGTCCTTGGTTCAGCAGTAGCAGTCATTTTTTTCTCCTTCTTAGCAGCTGGTGCAGTGATGACATTTGGCCTGGGAACAGCGTTGATAACACCAATTTTTTTAGTTACTGCTCAAATGCTTAGGCTGACCAAGGACTTTCTGAGTCTCATGCCCTGCAGGGAAGAGGGGAAGCTGGGAGGAAACAGAGACAGGACACCTGACCCAAACTAGCCAAAGAGGTATTCCATACCACAGCATGTCATGTCCAGGATGTAAAACTTAGGGGCAGGGACCTGGAAAAGTGAGTTCACTGCTGGGTCGGTCTGGTTATCATTTGGTGGGTGTTGAGTGGTTGTATTCTCTTCCCTTGTTGTTTCCCTTGTCATTATTATTATTGGTGGTAGCAGCAGTGATTTGTGTTATACCTTAGTTACTGGACTGTTCTTATCTCAACCTGTGGGAGTTACATTCTTTTGATTCTCCTCTCAATCTCCCCAGGAGCTAGGGGGGAAGAAAGAGGGGGGAGTGAGTGAGAGGAATGCGTGAGTTACAGCTGGGCTTAAACCGCAACATCTCCCTTTAACCCTGACCCACAAACTCTCTGTTGACTGATCACCTGTCCCCAGAGTTCCATACTCTCCAGCCTATCCCTAACATAAATAGCAACTCCCCCTCCCCATCTGCTGGACCTGTCTTTTCTAAACAGCCTGTAACCTTCCATTCGAACACTCCAGTCACAGGAGCCATCCCACCATGTTTCTGTGAAGCCTATTATAACATACCCCCGTAGAAGTGAACACATCTCTAATTCCTTTTATTTTTTCCCCATGCTACTGGCATTTGTATTGAGGCATCTTGAGCCAAGCTCCAAAGGAAGCTAGCTCATTGGCTGGAGCAGCTGGAATATCTCTACATTGTTCTGAGCATTTATTATAGGTGCTAGGAACTGATTGGGTGTGTTGGGATGGAATGATGTCCCCCTCCCCCAATACATCTAGTTTAAAGCATCCTTGACCAGTCTGGCAAGCCTTCTACCAAAACCGCTCTTCCTCTTCATTATCAGACCACCTCCACCAGCCCCCAGTAGACCTGGCCTACTAAATTGAGTCCCATGTTCTACATACCCAAACCCCTGACTATGGCACCACCCTTCTAATCATGTATCAACCTGGCCAATCCTCCTAGCCTTTCTAAGGCCCTCCCCTTTATCCTGGAGAATTGTCAAAAAGACAACCTGCGCTCCAGAGCCTCTAACCATCTCTCCCAGGGCTCTGTAGTCCTTCTTTATGTTCTCCAGGCTACTGCTATCTTTATCACTAGCATACACATGGATCACTAGAAGTGGGTAATAGTCAGTGGGACTGACTAGAGCAGGCAGCCTCCCTGCAACATCCCTGATCCGAGCCCCTGGTAGGCAACACACCTCCCTTGAGACTGGGTCAGGCTGACAGATGGGTGCCTCTGTTCCTTTCAGAGTAGAGTCCCCTACCACTATGACCCGCCACTTTTTCCTGGCAGCACCAGCTGTGATCTTCTTTACCAGTGCATCAGACCGCTGGCTGTTCATGGTGTGTGTTTCCTGATCAGCCCCCTGCAGAACTGCAAAGCAATTCTGGATGGGGACAAGAGATTTAGGAGGAAACCCCTTGCTTTTAATTGTCCTCTTCGTCTTTCTTTGTGGGTTTTTTTTTTTTCTGTTACCGTTTCCCAGCTTCCTGGGTTAGCGTCCTCCTTCTTCCTTCCATGAGCTACAGGGATGCTTGAGGCTCCTGCACAGTTCATTTCTGGAGCAAGCAGTGCTGCTTCCTCTCAGCTTCCCTGACACCTTTCAGCCTATTGAGAGCATCCTGCAGCTCAGACCCTGCTGCAGGCGGACCTCCAACAGGGCGCCCCGAGTGCAGCATTGCCCATTGCACACCCTCCTCTCAGGAGAGCAGAGCAGGCGCTCTCTACACCCTGAGCTCTGCACTGCAGTCTCCCTTCTCATCGGCTCTGTCTGGGTACCCACGCTGGCCACCGCCTGGCCAACGAGAGCAGAGCTCCCAGATCGGGCCCTGGTCATATGGCGAGCGCTCAGCACCCCGCTCTCCTGCCCGCACAACCTGCCTCGAACCCGCCCTGTTACCCGCGCTCCCTGGGGCAGGCTTTTACCCACGCAGGGCTGCTGGCGCTCCTCCTGGCTCCGCCCCCTATCAATCAGTTCCTTGCGTCACTGAGCTGCCGGCTCCTGGGAAAGTCCCGTCCAGGAGTTGAGTCTCCAGTCGGTGGTTCTCGTTGCTTTAGTTCAGGCTCCTAGACGCTGAGCTTCCCCCGCTCAGGTGTTGAAGGCGGCCTCTCTCGAGCTGCTCACCTCAGCAAACTTTACCTCCTCAACATTTCAGATTTTCTTTATTTACCTACTGTTTTACCTAATCCAAGATAATTATCACATAAAGGAAACCGGTGTGCTCAAACTAGTACCTGCTAGTTTCATTAAACAGAGCTCTGGCTTTTCAACCTTTCATTTAGCGCACAAAATGAAGCGCCACTTGATGATTTTAAAGGTAACTCTGTCAGAAAACCAGTATCTGAAGTGTTACATTTTTAGAGGCAATTTGGGAAAATCTGTTTTATTTGAGTGACAGAGACAATTTGGTTTCCATAAAGAAATATCTTCCACCTCCTGCCATAGGAAGCCCAGTAGTGTGTACATTGCTACCTCCAGGAAAGCATCCTAGATTTCATGGTGGTTGTAAACATTGTATATCTATTTTCAGAATAATGACATTTCCCATCTTACAACTACAGCCCAAAGACTCCCCAAAGCACTGTGTGGTTCCCATGTACCCCAAACCACCAAAATTAAATTCCCTTCCAGGAAGATGAAAAAACTGGTCAGCAGCCAAGGAGCATCAAAAGACAAGAAGGCTCCATCTAGATCACTTGTTTCATGTAAAATAGCCAACTCTAATGCAGAAGACCAGTTTTCATACTTAAGGTCAAACATATTGCAAAGTGTATGGGGGAAAGGAGACTGAGAATTTGCCATTGATCTCTGCTATTAGTCTAGTTTTCAGTATCGCAAAATGGATGCTGACATTACTAAATAGGTAACTGCCAGAAAAAATAACCTACTTGACTAAGGACCTGTTCAGATTGCACATTTCTCCCCAGGAACCAGCATGCACCTGGAAGTTTCTTAACTAAAAAAAAAAAAAAAAAAAAGCTGAACATTTATTATATTAACCCCCCTCTATTTTAGGGACTTAAAGAACTCTACAGGAATTTGAATACAGAAGAAGATCACTGGTGACTTATAGCAGTCATCATAGATAACAGAGCACAGCTGAGTAAAGTAGTTCCTGGAGCTTAACATATTCAGCCTACACTGAGACTGCATATAACAACCCCCAAAATAACATAGGTCCTTTTGTGAGACCTATCTAATTATAAAGATTTCTATCCAAAATAGATGGGGGTTTTTTCCCCTTCAACAGAGAGGAATTTCCCTCTATGTCTTATCCCATTACTATTAGATGCACTTGTCAATAGTTTTTGATTGCTCCATCAGGAGATATCTGTCTTGATTGATCAATAACATCATTCTCATGGTTACTCCGTCTGCACATGAATATTGTATCAGCCCAATTCACAAACTCTGGTATTCAAACTCTTCTCTATTTCTTCAATGGCTTGTATGAGAGAAGGGGAAAATAGTTTTGTAAGCTCTTTGTTCTACCAGATGCGGACTGCTTTTCATTTTTACTCCATTACTTCCCATGACAAAGAACTTTTCATCAAAATCTTGTCCTCACAGAAACAACCTACAGTTCAGTCAAGAACAATAGCAATTTCAGCATGTTACAGTCCCGTCGATTGGCCTCTCTGCTTCACGGTTTGCACAAGAAATAATTTCCTGTGCAAACAAATTACGACAAAGGGAGAGACCAAAGGAGAAGAAGGGACCACAAAAATTTCCTGTGAATCAGCCTTTGGTCAGAGCTGCATTCAGATTTCCTGAGCTTTAATACAACCAACCTCACTGAGTATAATGCTGATGGCATAGATTTCTGTTTAAGAGAAAATATAACACTTTGACTATGTCCTGATGTTCATGGGTGCTAGCTAACAGATGGTTGGCATCTGTGAAAGTCCAGACACTTTTTTATATACATCTATGCTAACTGTAAGTATAAGAAAATTTGTATTTTGTGTTTTTCTTGATGCACAGAATAATTTACAGAAATGAAGGTAATTTGTTTGCTCACAAATCTGGGCTAAAACATCCCTTTATGAGGAGTCACATCATACTGCTGTATTTTTCATGGGTCTAGTACATGCTGTTTATGAACTGGTTTGGTGTTCCTTGCAATGAAAAGTATCATGGAAGAGTGAAATGTTATAATATTGGACTCCTTGTTTACATATTTTACTTTCTGAGAAGTTTTTATTTTAATGTCATCTGTGTAGAGGTAGTTAAATGAATTTATGATTTGTGGTCTTCTCTAAGTACTTTCTGTAAGTGAGCTTCCTTGGCATCAGACACATAGTTGACTCGATCTGTTCACTCCATCTAAGTGTCAAATCAATAACAGCAAAGGAAAACAAAACGCAGTTTGTGTTAAAGGTATGTGGATACAAACAAACAAGACAATCTGAGTTTTGCTGCTCTTATTTCAATTGCCAGAAGCTGAGGAAGGTACATGGAGTATTTTTACATTATTCTGAAGAAACAGTGTAATTAGAGGATGCTCTTCTTCCCTCGAATATAAAATTGAATGAGCTTCAATAAAACTGTTATTCACTTCTGTGCATGGTGTTACCATACGAGATCTGTACTGTCTGCTTCTAAGAGGTTGATATGAGTGGAATAGCTAATGGGACATTAGCTCTGCTGAAAAAGATCTGAGAGTTATTGAGGATAACAAAAATTTTTTGATGATGTGAATGTGACATATGATTTTGTAACATGGAAATTAAAATGACATCTGTAGCATAAGTAATTACTCTGATCTACTGTACACTGCTAGAGATTGAAATATTTGATGCAGCTTTGGACTCTGCCCGTCAAGAGAAGCAGGAATACTCCAAAGAATATTGACAACCAAGATCCCGGGTCTGAAGACCATAGTCCCACTTTCCTGATGGTATGTAACTTTCCCAGTGGGTATAGCTGATGTGCTATATCATGGAAGAGGATTATATGATCTGCTGAGCTCTTCAATTCCAAAACCTGTAGTATCATGTTAAATGCACTTTATACGTTTTCAGTTTCTTTCTGCATATTTGGCTGATATCCCTTTGCTTTTTATTAATAGCTACGTTAATGTTCTTTTGAGGCATCTCTGAAATATTTTTTCAATAAGGAACATCTTTACTACCCTTATTTTAAAGCTTCGTTATCAAGTTTACCAATATGTCTTCTAGATTTCAGAGTTAATGTGCTCATCAACAGCACAGACATTTCAATTTCATGATGGAGATGAAACATCTATTTAGCCAAAGGTTTCAGGTACTCAAAGAAGGAAAGAGATGAATGTGAGATTTGCAGATTAGATCTGATTACAGAATTAAAAACAAAACAAAACAAAAAAACCTTCAACATGTTTTTCTGTTTTCTTGCAGGGACTGAAATCATAGGTTGTCTTCAGATAATTTCCAGTGTGAGCAATTTTTATTTTTATTTCTTTTTCTTTTTTTTCTGCTACTTTTCAGTTTCTGCACTTTTTTTTTTTCCTGAAATTGAAATGCAATGCAAGTTAACAAAGTGTAGGAAAAAACCCCAAATTTTATTTATATAGAATATTAGAAATGTTTTAACCCACCTGAAACAATTATTTCTTTTACGTTTCTCAATTCATAACCTCTTTTAAGATTTCAGAGTCTTTCTTCCTGACTTAAAGTTAGCGAGAAAAAGAGAAAGATAGAGAGTGGAGGGAAGGAAAATATAGGTATTTTTCTTATTCATATAATCTGAAATGAGTTTTCTAACCAGTTTTCACCAGACCATCCAGTGATACCCCAAGTAGCCTGGCTTTCTTGATGAGAAATAGGCATCTGAAATAATGAAAGTTAACAGATATTAAATGAACTCATGCCTTCGGGTGTTGTTTATTACTTTTATTTATTAAAGGTAAACCAAATGGTGAAAATCCCCAAATCTGGGCAACATGATAAAATGTCTGAAATCTGGTTCTCGGCTTGAGACCTTGAACAGTTGCCCTTGAATAGGGTGTTGCTACAAAATGAAACAGATCTTGGCCTCCTGACTCTCCAAAGAACATGTAATCCATTATAAGATTTCATCAGCTATAGAGCCAAGATTTACGTAAAGTAAAAACTAACATTCATATTTTATATACTACATTGAAGTACTCAGGATAGATGCAAACAAAGGTTTTAAAATTTCATTTGTTCCTTTTTAACGTAAATGTTATAGTTATCCTTGTAAAAGCAGATTTTATGGTAAATGAACATGAATAGACTGACTTGACTTCGCTAAAAATGTTTGGCACTGAGCCTTATTCATCACACATCATCTGAGGAGTATGGCTTTGTTAACCTCATTGCTCTCCATGCCTTATTTTTTCATGTAGTTTAACAGAAGTATATGAAAAGGGAGCAATTGGTTAAGTTAGGATAATTTTGTTTTCAACTTTCACAGAAATAAAAAAAGAAAAAAAAATAATAATGGCATCCTAGGAAGCAAAGCACTTGATCATATTTTCCCCTTGGAAATAAAATTTATTAATATTAATATAATATCTTCTTGTTAGCTCTATTCTAAAATGTTGCCCCTTAGGTATATATCAGAAGCTTTGCAGCTACTGCTTGTCAGTTAAATCTGAATATCTCTGCTGGTTTCCCACCGGGTTACCCATATAAATAATTATTTTATAACCCTATATGTATATATTTATGTAGGGTTGTGTTTGTGCAAGTGTGTGCATATGCTCTTTTTTATTACAAAAATATTATCTTGCAATGGGATATGAATAAAGATATACATTAATAGCTTATAAGGCCTTCAGTATTTTTTTCTTTATATGTTTTAATCTTGCATGCTGACACCTCATTCCCTCAGTAACCATCTTGCTTGTTAGCTTCTCATGTGCTTTCTAAAAGGCAAGGGTAAAATTCCCTTCTGCTTACAGACATTGAGAGTTCTTCTCTATTACTTCCCCGGAAGACAGTGAAAGCATTAAAAATGTAGAGCATGAATATAATATCCATTGCTGCATTTTTTTTCCCCATAAATAGAGCTCATTGAAAACTTCATGTGAAAACTGTTGAAAATGTGAGCCTTTGTTGTTTCATTTTGTTTTTCCTGGAAATTGAAAAAGAAGGAACAAAAATTTCAGCAGGAAAAATTAACCTGTTATGATAATAAGATCCTTGTATCATGAAAAAAAAAAAAAAGAATTTTCTATCAAGACCTATCTATAGAAAAAATGCTATTTTGAGGTTTCCATGTAAAACCATGTTTCCTTCCTTAAGATAATGACGTGCTGTCATAAGATATTATACAACTCATTTCACAAACGTGTAAGATTTTGGATATGGCAAAGTCTTTCTGCTCAGAAAATGTCTCTAACATCAGTGTTTTCTTATTTACACTCTGCAATACTATATAGAATAAATAATTCATTCTGAAGACATTAGTGAGCAATCTTACAATTGTAAGCATTTTGATTTTTTTGGTTTTCTTTAGATCCTTGCGTCTTTAGAGTATATCTGGGAAATGAACAAACTTTTAAAACTAGTAAGTAGGAGAAATATTAATTATCCAATCCTGCTGAGGAAGAGAAGACTTTAATTGCATATGGTTCTCTAAGAGGTTTCCTCAGGATGCTCTCCTGAGTTTCAGGGAGCAAGGCCACTAGGGAAAAAGGTTTCATTAAAAATGTCGTTTCCACAAAATGGGCGAATTCTGTACGGACTGGCTGATGTCAGAGCAGTCTTCACCTACAGTTTATGTACCGTATACTTCTTATGGTAAGATCTTCTATTATTGTCAAGGTATCTGAGGACACTTACCATGAAATTGGTATGAATGTCTTAATGGACTTCATGATGTCTGTGTCATTTCTTCCACTCCAGGGTCAAAATTTTGTTTGGTAGTGTGCATAAAGCTTCCCACAAGGTTACTTCTGGCCCTTATGGGTGGGTTTTCCTCTGTATTCATGTAAAACCTGCATCAAGGTTGACATTTAGTACTAAGTATAAGCGGGAATTAACCTTAAGGCTCTAATTGAGGTAGGAGAGTGATTCCATAATAAAATCTAAACCACATCTTGATTGTAATCAAGAAACAGGGGGAAAAAAAATTATACCATTTGGTATTTAATAAAAAGTAATGCATGAAACTTTAGGTATGTAATTTCCTTTTGTGATATTAAAATGAAATGCAAAGCATATTAAAAAAAAATCTATTCAAGTGCCTTATGGAATCATAAATTGCAATGACATTACAACAAGAACAGCATGATTTGTCCAGTCAAAAGCAATCATTTTAGGATAAAGGGGGTAAACAAGAAAGCTGTGGTCATCATAAACATTGTCAGCCTAAATCTGCTTCTTTCTGCCTCCTAAGTCAACTTGTCTTACTATTTTACTTGCATCTCAAAAAAGTTAATCTTTTTTATTGATGAAATGGGCCTCCTGTGTCTGCAAAAATGAAATTTCTTTCCAGTTTTTCTTTTAGAAATTATTATTTTTTCTTCTATTTCATCCTTGTATTGTTCCTGTTGATCGCTATATATCATACTGCGGGCATAAGCACAATTTCATAATGAACTGATATAATCTAATGAGCATGTTAACCTTCAAACTAATAAAAAGGCATATTTATATTTAACACATGCCAAATCTACTGTGCATTGAGTTTCTTCTTGACCGGTACTTTTGGTGCTGGTTGTGTTTTAATTGAGCTTGTAATTAATAGGACAAGACTTCTTTTCCCTTTCAACACAATTGCTTATAAAAGTATCAGTTTGGATGATGCCACACACCTTTAATTGGCAATCACTGAAACTTCAGGGTAGCACAGCATTTCACAGAAGGGCTCAGCACCTTAAAATTATTGATAAGTAATAAAGGATTACAGGAAGGAGGCAAAATAAAATGCTCTGTCCATTTGATCACAGTGGGAAGACAAGAGAGGTGAGATACCCACTTATAAGCATACCCCAGAGTCTCTGGATAAAAATGTGTGAGATATTTTGCTGCCATGTTTGAGGTGGGAACTAGCCAGTCCTCATGCATGAGACCAGAACTTCAAAATCTGTTAATCACAAGGTATGCAAGTCACCTATCTTCCAACACTGAGAAATATTTGTTGTTTCAGAGGCGGTGAGGTGCAGTGACCAAGATAACAGCCTATGTGCCTGAATGTCTGAATGCTTCTTTTCCTAGTTTGCTGCTGACAAGTGCTGACTATGACCCAGGACAAGGATCAGAAAGCCGTCATGCTTTCCACCTAGCAAGACCCTCAGGTGTCTGTGTTGGGACTGATCATGTTCAACATCTTTGTTGGTGACATGGACAGTGGAATTGATGCTCCCTAAGCAAGTTTGCCAATGACACCAAGCTGTGTGGTCCAGTTGATATGCTGGAGGGAAGAAATACCATACAGAGGGACCTTGACATGCTTCAGAGGTGGCCAATGCCACCCTCATGAAGTTCTACCAAGTACAAGGTCCTACACCTGAGTCAGGGCAATTCTGGGAACAGCTACAGCTTGAGCAGAGAAGTGATTTAGAGCAGCCCTGAGGAGAAGGACTTGGAGGTATTGATTAATGAGAAAGTTAACATGATCTGACTTCAGTGTGTGCTTCCAGCCAAGAAACCATCCATATCCTGGGCTGCATCAAAAGGAGCGTGACCAGCAGGTTGAATTAGGTTATCTTGCCCCTCTATGACGCCACGAGGATAAGGGGGCTGGAGCACCTGAAGAGAGGCTGAAAAAGCTGAGGCTCTTCAGCTTAAGAAAGAGAAGCTGTTTGGTGATCTCATAGCAGCCTTCCAATATCTGAAGGGGAGCTACAAGGACACTGGTGAAGAACACTTCATCAAGCAGAGACTGTAGTGATAAGACAAGGGGTAATGTGTCTAAACTAAACCAGGGAAAGTTCAGGATAGCTATCAGGAAGAAGTTCTTTACTGTGAGGATGGTGAGGTGCTGGAACCGGTTGCCAAAAGAAGTGGCAAATGCTCCATCCCTGGCAGTGTTTCAGGCCAGGCTGGACAGAGCCTTGGGTGACATGGTCTAGTGTGAGGCTTCCTTGCCCATAGCAGGGGAGTTGGAACTGAATGATATTAAGGTCCTTTCCAACCTTAACCATTCTATGACTCTATGATTTTTAGACTGGAGGCATCATGGCCTGGCTGTGGTGATTGTGTTGGTACCAGTAATTTTTACCCCTTGCTCTTCCCAAGACAGCTGCATGGGCTGATATGAAGGCAATTAGGCGCTATGAAGATAAGGTTATGGCAGCTCTGAGGACTACTTCTATAAAATTGTTAAAACACAAGTACTGGGTTCCTAGTACAAGATGGAAACTCTATTCAGTATCCAGCGTTTTTCTAGATATATATAATAACGAATCCACCTGAAGGATACCTGTGCTTAGGTCTCATCCTCTCCATGAAAGACATGCATCTTCTATTGCATGATTGCTATAAAACTGAAATTATTGAAACAGGACTATATAAAGGGATTATACACAGAGTATCTGCTGGACCATACAATTAAGTACAACGAGAATGTTCCTTACAGATGTTGTTCTTAAATACTGAATATGATGTCATTCGATGTTAGTAATCGCTAAAGGAAAGAGTACTGCATTGAAAAAAATCATTCCGTGCTAAAGATGTTGTCAACCACTAGAGGGATGTTATGAAATGTAAGCAATAACTGTTATTACTCTCTCCTCTTGTGAGGCCTCTCCATGTTGCACTGATGTTGTGGTATATAGTAAAGATTTTCCTCATGGTTACCAAGTGTCATGGCCTTACTTATTGCTCCTTCATATTCTGGACATGACTTATGCAAGATTTAAAAAATAGTTAAGATGTCATTATTGCTCCCCTTTTTCAGTTTATTGCTTTGAGCCAAATTGGGAAAAAAAAAAAAAACAAACCAACAACAGTGGTGTTTTTCAGGCCTTTAGTGCTAGGAAAAATAACTCACTGAATAACAAATACAGGACATGTTGATAAAGTTGGGGCATACAGGGGTTTCTTGGAGAACATTCATTGGTAATTTAGATGGAGACCAGCACTAAGATTCAACTGGTTTGGGCTCTGCACCTCTACCTGTCACAGATATATATCCTCTCGATAATCTCCATATTTTTTAGTTTCTTTAAGTTTCTTTAAGAAAACAAAAATTATAATACCTAATTCACAGAGATCTTAGGAGACTTCTGTATGCGACAGTGACACATAGATTTTCATCCCATGGTTCTGGGATGAAAAGTTATGCCTGTTCTGGAAATCACAAAGCTGTTATAATTAACATGAATAAATGTGGTGTTGATTTTAGCATTTCTGTTGCAGGCATCGTAATATTTTTATTTCCTTCAAACCTGTAGTTTCAAGAATGAAAAAAAGATTATCTGTCCTCTACAGCTTTCACTGCAGTGAAAAAACAGGGACAGAAGCAGATAAAATGAAAGTCTAGGTAGTATCATCTGAGTGAAAAACTTACATGCATAATCCAAATGTACCCTACAGGCTCAAAAAAAAAAAAAAAAAAAGAATGGGGAACGGAGAGAAAAATCTCAATTCTTATTACTTTAAATGTGTTAAATGTGACAATTTTGGAGGGACATGATTATGAATTTTGAATGCCTGAATTTGGCAATAAGGCCACACCACTCCTCCCCTGAAAATGTTCACATGTCTAAGATGAATAATGGTACAATTTTTCTCCATAAAACCATAGTTTTTGACAGCACATCACTGTAGCTTTTAACTATATTTGCCCCTGTCCTACAGGCACCAATTTCTGGACAGACAAATTCCTAAGGGTCCGCAGCAGCTGAGAAATCAGTGTACCTCTTGATGGACACAGAGCGGTCAGATTTTGAAATTACAAAATACTTTCAAATAGGTACTAACTTTTTCTTCTTATGTGTGGTAGGTCTTGCACTCTTTGATCAGTGACCAAACAATAGCACCATATTATAGCAGCAGTGAACACAGATAAAACTCCCAATTGATAGGAATTAACCAACTCAAAAGTTTTCTGGAGGAGAAGAGGAAAAACCTATTCCTCTGGTACCTCAATGGTTTGAGCAAGTGGGAGTAAGCCAGACTTCATGCAGTTGTTTTGATGGGCTGTCTGCTAAGGTGATGACTGTAGACCTCACATCCTGCATCAAGTGAAGCCAACCTGCCATGCCATCTAAAATCTATATGGAGTCTCCCAAACCGCTAGCAATTTTCCTCCACTCACAAAGGACAAAATAAGGCTATAACTACTGAAAGGTTTCAGTGAGCTGATGTTACTTATGTTTTCTTTCTCAGGGACAGATTAAAGCTGCATTGACCAATTTCTTAGTGGATGGAACTATCACTGACCATCATCAAAGGCCTGCAATTAGGCATATGCCCTGTCTTTCCATTGAAAGCTGGTTGCACACTGCTTTATTCCTGAGTTGCTTTGCTAATCATAGTAGTCAATCAGCACGTTTCAAATGTTTTGTGGTAGTTACTAGAGGGAAACTGTGAAAGTACACATTTGGCCTTGAAAACAATATTTCAGAGGCCAGAAGGTATTTAATTCACATCATATTGCAAGGGCACCACATGTTTTGACAGGCCCTGAGAGAGGTAATTCAATGAGCATCACTTTAATGATATATGATTTAGACAGCTATTTTTTTCTTTTGTCCTCTCTGTGACCCTGCTCTTTCCCCCTTTCTTTTCAGTGCTGACACAGACTCACTGTCACAAAGATGTCAAATCTGTAGCCAATTGTGTCCTTGCTCAGAAAATAATATGCAAAAGATAGAATTAAATGTGCCTATTATTGCATAGTTTGCAAATAGAGGCAAAAGGAATTAATTCAGTTCCCTAATTCTGCTTGCTTGTTCAAGGCATAGGTTAGACATGCAGGGCCAGGTTTATCTCTGCTGAAAGCCCATCAAAAACAAGAGAGTTTAACGGCAAGAAATTTTATATGTACAAGCAGCTTTTTAAGAGGACAGAGTAAAGCGTTTTATCACTTAAAATTGTTTCAAACAGTGAACTGGGTGGACAGGTTGATCAAGTATTTAAAAGTGAGGCGAAACTCTATTTCCCCTAGTTCTTGCCTTACCTCACTGCTGAAAGACAGAAAGGCAATTGAAAGGCCCTGTGCAAACACAGAACAAAAAGGGACTTATGCTAGCAAACTCAAAATTTAACTAGTAATAAAAGAGACATTAATTTCAGTTTACTTGAAGTTCAGACAACTGGGGTTCTTTCTTCTGATACGTGACATCATCCAAGGCATAAAAATTTGAGAGAGGTGACAAAATAACAGAGGAGGAGCTTTTGAATCCTTTCTAGAAGACCTGTGGACTCTGTGGAGTTGAAACAACAGCATTTCTTATCCTTTCACAGCTCAGTTGCCCTCTGTAGGGTGTTGCTCAACCCAAATAAAGATGCTGAATCAGGCCTCAGAATGCAGGCAGATCAGGATCCAGTATGTTCATACAGGTCTGCAGAGAATCAGCCCTCCTATGAAAGCAAATCTATGGGCTTGAGAATGCCATGCTAAATGTTACTATTGTTTACTGTTGAAAGGGCATCTGGAAGGAATGGGTTGCAGCCACTTCTAGTGGATCTACTGAAAAGCTAAAATAGAGAACCTTATAGATTATGTCCTCAAAACATGTTGAAAGGTGACCTGCTTATGCAGCCCTGCACTTTTCTGCATTGCCATTGACAAAAACATTTGGGCAATTTACTGTTAGTTTACACTGGATGGCTGACACACATAAGTATTAATGAAACAGCAGCAGTTAACTACAGAAACCTGTGGAAAGAGCTTGTTGAAGGACAGACAAGAAAATGTGGTTTGTAATGAGCTGTGTTCCATATCTGTGCTTCTCTTCCTCAACCAGCTTAAGCTCTCAGAATGCCTCCTTCTCTGTATAGCCAATGCTAGCCCTGCTAATCAAGCAGCTGCAGTAGAGCCAAATGTGAAAAAAGTTGGAGATTGCACAGAAAAACTTTATCTGAGCTTTAATACCAAAGCTAACAGGCCTTACAACTATGACCAGTTTTTCAGTGCTTGGTAGGGCTTGCGGTGTTTTGTATCAGGAGGTCATACATTAATTTATCTGTCCTCATTCCTGGATACAGCAGATTGCAATAGCCATGCCAGGAGTTACCTCACTGGCAATTGAAAGTAAGATTTCTAAACTCCATTGACTGTACCAAGTAACTCTCATTTTAGTGATTAAAACACTATGCTGACAGATACCTTCATCGACACCCCTGTTTATTTAGATGAATCTCATTCCTAATCTAAAGGCTTTCCAAGTGTTGGTTATTTGATAGATATCTCAGTTTTAGGCCCTTGACTTAGCATGGTAGGAGTTGCCACTTTGCCAGCTAACTGGCCCTGGAGTAACAGCAAGCTACTCTGAAGGTGCCTATGTCTCTGCCTTAGCTATCGCTTAAGAAGCCTAGACCTGAAAAAGACCACTAACTGCTTAGCCTTACAATTTCTAGCACCAGGTGATGTCAAGGACATAATTGTACTCATTATATTTTCAGGAATTATTGTACCAGGAACTATTCCTATGCTTGTGTTTTTCAAGAAGGGATGGAAACAGAGATTGCTCAAGGGTCATATCTGCTCTGTATCGGTACAGCCTACAGAAGTGTAGGATCATGGACTAAAAAATCCTAAATCAGTATTTGGGGGATACAGTCTCAATGCAGACTGAAAAAGGGCAGTCAAGCAATGACTTAAAAACTATAGATAGATTTGGTCACAAGGAATGTTATAGATTTATTAAGAATGTAATACAGTGGGGTAAATTCCACTATCTTTCTTAATGGTATATTCAGATGATTATTTAGAAAGCTGGGGTAAACATTACTGTATTTTCTTCATGTTATACATGGACTCCCGGATGAAAATAGGATGAGAAAGTTGGGGCTGTTCAGTGTGGAGAAGAGAAGGCTGTGTGGAGACCTCATAGCATCCTTCCAATATCTGAAGGGGACCTATAGGGATGCTGGGGAGGGACTCTTCGCTAGGGACTATGGTGATAGGGCAAGTGGTAACAGGTTCAAACTGAAACAGTGGAAGTTTAGATTGGATATAAGGAAGAAATTCTTTACTGTAAGGGTGGTGAGGCACTGGAATGGGTTGCCCAGGGAAGTTGTGAATGCTCCATCGCTGGCGGTGTTCAAGTCCAGGTTGGACAGAGCTTTGGGTGGCATGGTTTAGTGTGAGGTGTCCCTGCCCCTGGCAGGGGTGTTGGAACTAGATGATCTTAAGGTCCTTTCCAACCCTAACTATCCTATGATTCTACGTTTCTATGATAGTGTTATGGACACTCCAGACTAGGTTTTTATAATTGCTGTCATCAGCTTCACACAGCAAATGAGTAATAGCAAGGAAATAACTGGGTTGTGTGAAAACATCGAAGGCATAGACTTTGGGAATGGATGGAAACAGCTATTCTTCATAACTCACAGGTTTCACCCACAGGAAAGGATGCGGAAATGTATCTCTGTACCTACTAAGGTAATTATTGATGAATGAGGAGCAGGAGACCATAGGAAAATTTTTGACTTCTGAAGGTGAGATGGAGACTTTTCACTTCTGCTCTTCTGCACTTTTTTCTTCTTTTTCTTTCTTCTTCTTAGGCTGCGTCAGTGCTCTGTGATATAGGTACCCTGCTGCAGCTGTGCTGTTTTCAGTACATTTCCTCAGGAGAAAAAAATAGAAGAAAATTAAGGACAATTGATATCCCTCTAAACTTTTAAGTATTATCCTTGTTATTTACTCTTCCTCAGCATGTAACCTTCTCAGTCTTGATTACAATTTTAAATCTTTTTTCCCTGATATTTATATCTTCACTGACCTCTGAAAATGACATGCTAATCCACATTTAAAATAAGCTTCCAGGTATCTGGGGAGTAGTGGGAAATAATACTCAAGCACTTCTGCTGAGCTAGATTATGACTTTGATGGCATCAAGGCAATTAATAGCTTCAATATCTAGATACAAAATGCTCTTGCCTTGTGTATCAGTCCACAAAACAACCACTGTGGGGACCCACAAAACCTTATTGTTTGTAGAAGCTAAATTAATGATGCAAAAGCTATTGGCACATGTGATTATATCGATATGGTGTATGTCAGTACAGCTGGACTAAGATCAAATTAAAGGCACCTCATATCTGCCAATTCTCATAAGGTTGGATTTTTATTAACATCTGTGTTTGTTTATGCTAGGAATAAATATTTGAAAAGCGGGAGCAGGATCTAAAATTTGCTTCTTTCCCTCTACTGTTTGAAACAAATTCACACAAGTTTCCTTTTTGCATAAATTCAAATTTTGTGCAAGTTCCATGGACGGGGTAGTAATTAGATGTTTGCAGTCCACAAATTTAATCGAAGAAATTACTTTGTGTGGTTTTGACACCTAAACTAGGCAGAAATAATCAATAATTTTATCATTAATGTATAAAAAAAGAATGAAACATTTTTCTTATCGTTCCACTTTGTACTATTCTTTTATCAGCAAAAAAGGTAGTGGCCAGCACCAGCCTCAGAAAGTGTATATCAAGTACTACACAAATTCAGAATGAGACATGGTCCTCGTCTCAATGGGATTTCTGTCTGAAAAAAAAAAAAAGAAGATGGATGATAGAAACAGGAAGGTGCTTTTTACATTATTTTGCAGGTGTAGGGAGGAGGGAAAAACTGCAGTAGAGATATAAGGTAGAAACAAGGTTACTAGACTAGAATCATAGAATCATAGAATAGGGTTGGAAAGAACCTTAAAATCATCCAAGTTCCACCTCCCCTTCCATGGGCAGGGACACCTCACACTAAATCATGTCAACCAAGGCTATGTCCAGCCTGGCCTTGGACGCCGCCAGGGATGGAGAATTCACAGCTTCCCTGGGCAACCCGTTCCAGTGCCTCAACACCCTTACAGTAAAGAACTTCCTCCTTATATATAATCTAAACGTTCCCTTTTTAAGTTTTCACCGATTACCTTTTGTTCTATCACTACAGTCCCTAATGAAGAGTCCCTCCCCAGCATCCTTATAGGCCCCCTTCAGATACTGGAAAGCTGCTCTGAGGTCTCCAAACAGCTTTCTCTTCTCCACACTGAACAGCCCCAACTTTCTCATCCTATCTTCATACGGGAGGTGTTCCAGTCCCCTGATTATCCTCTTGGCCCTCCTCTGGACTTGTTCCAACAGTTCCATATCCTTTTTATGTTGAGGACACCTGAACTCAGTAGTGCATCCCTGATTTTATAATGACCTCAAAAGACCCAGAATATTAACTTAAAATTAATTTCAAATATCATAAAATTCTGATGGTTTGACTTTTGCTATTGTTGTTGTTTATTGTGTCTATGTGCATGGGAATACTGGAAAAAAATCTGACAGACATTTTCAGCTCCTTAGATATATCTGAATTAAGCAGTGTTAAATCCCCACTGAATGTAAACACTCACAGGAATATGTCTATCAGAAACTGCTCAGTTTGATTTTAAATGTTTAGGTCTTATTATTTTCATTTTTTCAGAAAACAAAGCTACTGCGGTTTTTTATATCACAATTTTTGCTGCATTTGACCTTTCACCATTTACATTTTCAGCCTACTACAGCCATCTTTATCAGTTCTTCCTAATTGCATTTACAATATTATCATGTCACAAAAGTTTGAAAATGTCATTTTGGTACCTGCCAGCGCTTCAGAGCAGCATAATTAGTTAACAGCAACCTAAGCAAATTTAAGAGTCCAGTCACTGAGCAATCCTAAGACATACATGCTCCCTACAGTGAAGAAAATTATACTAGCAAAGACGCTTGTTGTCCTTATGACCGTGAATTATGTAAAAGTCAAGAGTGCATTTGAGGCTAGGCAGGATGGGGTTTTAAAAGCTCCTAAATCAAAAGAAAAATGATTCACATGTTTATAAAGGGAATAATAAAAATGATTCACTTGCCCGCAATAACAGGGAGCAAGAGTTGGTGACCCATGTCCCCTTCAGTCCTAAGCTGATAGGATTTGGAAAGCAAGAATGAATTGAACTTGGTTCTCCTACACTACTGGGCAGTGTGCAGTGTGTTAACCCTTGAAATGCTGGATAAAAGGTGGAACAAAACTCCCATCTCTTCCTCTTCCATTTCAAAACTAGCTCAGTCTTCACTTTAGGACAAACTCAAAAGACTACTCTTTGTGTGGGTGACAGGCAGCCCATATCTCCCACATGAAGGTCGCTGCAGTTCCTGCTGCACCTAATCTTTTAGTCCCCAAACATAAACAGATGTTGTAGAATGGCCAATGGGCAGATTAATTTTCCCTAACAAGGAACATTATTCAAGTTGTTCTGATCAGTCATGGTGAGGTGGCTAAAGTATCAAGAAGAATAAACAAGAACACATAAGCAAAACTTTAGGTAGCTGTCATATCAGTCAAATCCACATGAAAAGCTGCTGAACTGGTGTTGAAAAGCTGCTGAATTGGTGTTGGAAGCAGCTGGGACAGAGCTAATAAGTGGTATAAGTCTAAACCTAAAATTGATCCCTAAAAGAGACAGAGAGATTCCAGTACAGGGTTGAAAATAATATTTCAAAACCAGATAGAATAATATGAGCTAATGCAGGAGTCATTGGAAGTGGATGGATCTCACACAGAAGGAAAAGCTCTTTTGTACTCTTCTGTGGCACATGCCATGTAATTTCATTTAAGGGGTCTCTATTTTTGCATGAACCTGTTATTGCTACTCCCAGGCAGGATAAGGCATTACTACTACCATGGGAAGAGTGATATTCACTTTCTCCCTTATTTTATTTTTACTCTGTTTATGCCTGTATAAGGTGAGACTAAAAGTCCAACCATTAAAATTTATAGGTCTTAAAAATAATGAAAATGAGAACACAACTTTCAGAATAGTGGAAAATCAAGACTTAAACATATCTAACCTGATTTGAGGATGATTTTCAAATCAGAAAACAGCCATATATATATATATATATATTGGCTATTTCCTTCGCTACAAAGTTTAAAGACTCTATAAGCTTCCTTTACTCAGTGCATGTATTAATTTCTAAATGAGTAAACAACAGGACAGCCCTCTCCTCTCCTCTCCTCTCCTCTCCTCTCCTCTCCTCTCCTCTCCTCTCCTCTCCTCTCCTCTCCTCTCCTCTCCTCTCCTCTCCTCTCCTCTCCTCTCCTCTCCTCTCCTCTCCTCTTCTCTCCTGTTTTATGATTTTTCATCTACCTAAATGCAGCATTTGCCATTTGCACTTTGTCAGACGATAGATAGAAAGTGCCATCTGTAATCACTGTGACCAGCCTCAGAAGCCTGGCACCATATTCTTTCAATCTGATATTTTTTTTTTTAAATGAAATGGCACTTGCTGATATTTGAAATCAATTAATTTAGGCTGGTTTTAGGAAGCATTCTAAATTTATGGGAAAAAGAACCCAGACACCAACAATTAAACCTTGAAAAAATCAGGACAAATTTTGCATCTATTTACCATGTTTGAAAAAAATCGTTCTGCTTTGAAATCGAAATGGAAGGGAAGACCTTTTTTAGGCAGAAGAAAATATTTTGATTAGCTGAGCACATTTTTGTATTTTCACTTCCTTAAAATCTAGAGGTTTTAATTTTCTTGATTTTTTTTTTTGTTCAGTTAAATCTTTATAGCTAAGAATCTACATCTGTATGGTTTGAGTAGATTGTATTTATGTATGTAATTATATTCATGACCATACAAAATAATAGGAATTTTGTGTCAAATGACCATTTTTCAGCACTGTATTATCGGTCATAGTTTTTTTGCAGAAATTACAAGCATACTGGTTTATACTGCTCTATTGTCGGTAGAAAAGCCCAGTGTCATGGTTTCAGCCCAGCCATAAATCAGCCACACAGTCATTAGCTCACTCCCCCCCTTTCTCCCCCCACTCCTGGAGGGATGGGGAGGAGAATCGAAAGAATGTTACTCCCACGGGTTGAGATAAGAACAGTCCAGTAACTAAGGTATAACACAAACCACTACTGCTACCAACAATAATAATAACGATAAGGGAAATAACTAGGGAAGAGAATACAATCACTCACCACCTGCTGGCTGATACCCAGCCCAACCTGAGCAGTGATCTAACCCTACCGGGTAACTGCCCCCAGTTTATATAGTGAGCATGACGTGCTGTGGTATGAAATACCTCTTTGGCTAGTTTTGGTCAGGTGTCCTGTCTCTGCCTCTTCCTGGCTTCCCCTCCGCCATGGCAGAGCATGAGGCTCAGAAAGTCCTTGGTCAGAGTAAACATTACTAAGCAGCAGCTAAAAACATTGGTGTTATCAGCTCTGTTTCCAGGCCGAAAGTCGAAAACACAGCACTGCGCCAGCTACTAAGAAGAAGAAAAATGACTGCTATTGCTGAACCTAGGACTCCCAGAAAATTAAGGCTCAATGTATGTCTAAGGTAGAGGATAAAAGATGTAAAAATGCCATTACAGTTTTTCTGTGCTTAATCATTTTGAAGGAACAACACAATTTAAAACTTCAACTATGAGAACCTCAAAGTTCTTAAGAGACTCATTATGATTCAGTCCAAATCTTAAGTTCTAGAATAGAGAAAAATCATCTATTGAAAGCATAACTGTATATAAATAAAAGATTTGGCCATTTTTAAATATTTGTGACTTTTAAACCCAATTTCTAGAACATAAACTCTTTCTCTCCAGAGGTGTTCTTTTTAAAATAAGAAGAGAGAGAAATAGGTAGGCAGAAACAGACCCAGAGAGGATGATATTTCTAAAATAAACCCCAAGTTTCATTGTTTCCTGGCTGGTTCTTCAGCCAGTACTAGATGATGCTACAAAATTAGAATAAATGGAGCTATGCCAGTTTCCACCATTAAAAGAGCTGGTTCAACATATCTTCACACCTTCACTTTGTTCTCTTGGATTGTGAAATCATCTTTTAATAGCTGCAAAAGCCACAGTGCTTGCACTACTGTAGGGTGCATTTGGGTTAGCATTTGTCAGAGTTGCAGATTTCCACAGAAATATTGTCCTTGAGGGGGAATACAGACTTGCTTACAAGAGAGTAACATTCAATGAATGCATTTAAGTGACTATGGACTCACTGCAAGCTTGCCAAAGTGATCTCTGAGCTGGGAGCTTGTATCTCTATAGGGGATGGCATAATCCATGTTGTGTAAATGGCTACAGAGCTATTGTGGTTTAACTTTGCTTTACATCTTCCTACTGCTGAATATCAGTTGCATTTGAAAAAGCAGCATAAGACCCTTACTCAAGGTTTTGAATAGCAGACAATATACGCCACTAGCAACTATCCTCTAGGGAACAATGGTTTACTTACAGAAGACTAAACTAGGCCATCTTCTCCAGTTACCATCTATAATTTCTCCGCTTCTGTGGAAAGAGTGTCTCAAGGGAAATAGATAAAATTTCAGTATGGAGTGGGCAACTTAAAATGAAATGAAGCCTTGAGAGAGGGTCTTTGGTTGCTTCTTCAGATAATTATGCATACTTAATAAAACTTGCCTATAGCAAGACTTCCACTATTCAGCATAATCCAGCTTTTCTTAACTATAGACCCTCTGAGAATTAGACATTTTTGTATAATCTGATATACAACCTATCTATACGAAAGTTTACGTTCCCCCTTAATAGCTAGTAAAGGGAAGATGAATGGAAAATAAGAAAAAAGAGCTTTTGTCAACCACATATATTTAATTATTATGCCATTATTGTGTGCCATGACAATGAAATCTCCAATGTTTTCTCTCTTCACCAGAAAGATGCATCAGCGTTTGATTGCAGAATAAAGCTGCTGCAGTATTGTGAAAGACTGCTTCGTTACTCTGTGAGTTACAGGGTAGCTAGAATGCATCTATCAAATACTACCTCATATCATGAAATTTAAACTTATGCCATTTATTTATCTGTATTGTGGTATATGAGCAGAAGATGAGTAAGTGTTATTTGCTCTGCAAAACTCCATGGTGTGATATCCAAGGTAATAACTTGGACAGTCAGTGTTCTCTTGAGAGTTATTTCTGTGAACCAAAGTGCAGTTCATGTAAGGTAAATTGTTCCTCTTCACTTTGTGCTGAGTTAGAAAGTTGTTACTTTGGAAGACAGTGTCATAAAATTTAAATATTACTGGCTTCCTTGACATTGTGATTCATGAGGCAAATAATGGCACCATTAAAAGAGAGTGAAGTAGTTAGCCCATTCATATGCAGATTCTGGGATTAGGAACACTTAAAATACGACCATCAAACATTAATGAAAATAACTGACTGCCTGATGGATGGTGGGGGGCACCAGAGGTGGGACATATTGTTATCTTCTCTAATGGTATTACAGAAGTTGTCCAGAGGTTAACACATGAGGCAATGTGGTGCCTACTGTAGCAGTATTAGGCAAGCTGATGTGAAGCTTCTAAATTCTGAGTATATCATGAAAAATCACAGAGACCTATTCCACTGTTGCCTGCAGCAGTATGTGAAGCAGATATTTCATCAGGCTAAAACCTTTATACTGGGGTCACCATGTAAACAGTTAATGAAGCAGAAACACTCCGGGAATTCATTGACTGAGCACAGTTAGATGTGTTCTGTATAAAAGTTCAATTTCAAAGCAGTGAAATTACCTCACTGATGCTTTACAGAAACTGCGGACATTGTACTCCTCCAGTATTAAATGGGGTGTTCATGATTAATTTCTTATTTTCTAAGCCAATGTAACAGTTTGAGTATAACTTTTATTAAGCATTACAAAGTTAAAAGGGAAGAAAAAGCCTAGAGGTCATAAACGACTTCATACAATTTAGAGTGCAGTAAGGAGTTATTGCTTCACTAGTGCCTGTTAATGTATCTGCAATTTTCTATGGAGTTAACGTTTTTGTCACAGGAATTGCCTTATAACTGGTTTCCACCAAATACTATATCGCTGCGATACAACCTAACACAAAGATAGTTTGAGACGTAATTCATGAGCCTAGGAATGGATGTTGTATCTCTTTGTATTCTGCTAAGCCTGGAACAGCACTGAAGCTAGTACAGTATTTCACAAGCCATGGGAACAATGTACAGCACCTTAACAATGTCATGTCCTTAACACTTCTTTTAAGCATGTTAGTATTTCCTGGGAAGTCAAAGGCTAAGAAATCCTCTACCACATTTCCTTTTGTTCCTAAAAAAACCAACAAACCCCACAAAAACCTAGTAAATGGAGCACTGCTATGAACAGCTAAAGAGTGAAACTGTTAAAGCCTTTGTGGTACTGATTTGTATTATGTAAATCACCCTGTGAAGCCTCAGGTTGGCAATGAACTGCTTTCTTTCACCATCTTCTCTCCATTACAGAAATAGAAACACACATCCCACAAGAACAGCTCTTTGGGAATAAATGCCAGATGTGGAGATTTTAAGATGGGGAGGAACTATTATGACTTCTGCTTAACAAGCCATCAAATTTCTAGAAAATATCAAGCCCTTAACTTGGTTGTGCTAAAAACACACATTATGCATGTAATCTATCTTCCACTGTGGAACGTGTGAACTGTTTCCATGTCTTTATCACTTCTATTACTTTTCCTAGGAACATACCAAGGGATCAATCCTCACACTTCGGTTCATCTGCCACATTCCTCCTGGGGGCTTGAGTATTATGTGGCTATCCTCCTTCACTCGAGATTGTTTCTTGAATGTACATTATTGCAGCAACAGCTTCTTTGAGTTTCTTTCCATCTCCAACAGCAAAATCCTTGATGTGCTCTTTCAAGAGTAAATGATATTTGCTCGTATGTGGTGCATATATTTTATATCCAAAAAGTGAAAAAAAAAATTAAGATATTCTTTAGCTTTAGGGTCTACAAGGAGTGCCTTTGAAATCTGTGAGATGTGTTCTAACAGGTACTTTCCTGAACTCACAGAGACAATAGAGAAGACTGGCATATCTGTGACTTTGTAAAGACATCCATTAGGTGAAGTACTGCATAAGTCTTAGTGGGATGGAAACTTTAATGATACATGTGTACCTAACAATTTGTTTAAATGAATGCTGCTGCTCCAGTTTCACTTTATGAGAGTGCACTTCTCTACATAGTGAACAATAGCTATTGTGCCGTGATAGGTTTTTCAAGGTGGTAGTAGATTAAGTCAATAACCTTATAATGAAGGCTCTAAACCTTTAATAGGTAGCACTTCATACTAATTTAGAGAGTATAATTCATATATAAATGAATTGACACAGTACAAATTACATTATTTATTAAAGGCAACATGAACACAGATTATGGATCAATTTGTTGTGGAAATTAAAATAAAAACTAAAATGATTTTTACAATGACAGTGTAGTGTATATGTCTGTAATGATGTGTAGATAGATAGATAGATAGATAGATAGATAGATAGATAGATATACAAACTTGTACACACATGCCACATCCATATTGCTGAGATATAAGATCATCCAGTACATAAGTCTCTTATGAATGCTCAGAGCCAAGGGGTGGAAGATTCATTCAGGTCTAGTTAATCAGCACCTTGCTATCGAGCTAGAGCTATGAGAGAAGTCTGTCTCATCTGTTGGTTTTCAACAACAGGAAGGTTTTGATCCATCTGTCACACAAGTGCTCCCATTTCTATTTGGAGAAATATGCAATCTGTTCCATTAATAAAATGTCTCAAGTAGTTTCCTCCTTCCATACAGCTCTAAACCCACTTGACAGGTGGATATTTTGACCTGTACATGGTGCAAAGCATTGAGTCATTTTAGTAAGTGCATGTCTCTTCAAAGAAAAGAAAGATAGACACTAATTAAAACCTGGGTAAGTCATCTGGAAGACTGGTAGCACACTCTGGCATTTGTTAACACAATACAAAAGTCAGTAATTATAGTAGTATTGTTAGTGCCATTGAAGTTATAACAGCCTGTCAGAGGAGACATTATAAACCACTATATTCAGGTGTTCATAATGACAACCATAAAAATTAAAATAGAGCTGAAACTTGGCATGTAAGATCTTGGTTTGGAGCACTTTTTTCCTTTAACAAAATTGGGTAGGGGATTCTTGTGGCTGCACATATTTATATCTAAACTTGGTGTTTTAAATACCTTACTTTGAAATGACTTACAAAATACGTGGTTATTCTGCTCAGGAAATAAATACTTTGGAATTAAAATAGTGTCAGTTTAAATCCTGTCTCATCTGTTTATTGTAGTCCAAGACATATGCCTTCTGTTTTGGTCAGGTGCTTAAATATGTATTTATCTAAACATTTGAGGAATTTATAGAAGTAGTCAACTGGGAAAGGTACCAGTTTAGATATTTTTGTGCATCTGGTTATGAATTTCTCAGTTATCCACGTCTTTTTTCAAAACACCACTGATAAAACTGAGGAAGAAAATAATGCCTCATTTTCTTGGCTCCCTTTTGTTCTTTTACACTGTCAGCTACTTGGAGTAGAAGTTGTTCTTTGCCAGTGTTTATACAGTGCTTGTCCCAGTGGGATTTCAAGCCCCAGTCAGATAAAGCACAACAGGAATGAAAATACCATATAATGGAATGTTTGCAAATATTCCTTGTAGCTGTGGCTGCTTTTAGGGTTTTACAGGAAATCAATTACTCCTTTATTATCTGCTAAAATGGGCCAATTCAACAACATCTGGCAAAATTAAAGATCCCAGCCCTTAATTTCTCATGGCATGCTAGTTCATAGACTTAATGAAAGAAAACTGTTTACACGTTATACTTATACCTACATTAGAATGATTAGATCCCATAAATTATGCAGGACACCATTAATAAATTTCATTATGCATCAGATTACAATGTCCTCATTCCAGCAGCAGTCTCTGATTAATTACATAGCAATCACTGCAGAGCTGACATTTCTAGAGACGGGGGATTACCCTGAGTGCCCCTTGGTGCAAGCAGTCATTAATATGATGGCACAAGGATTTGGGATAACAAATCACTCCTGGCTAGAAAAGGCCTAAACTCATTAAAGATTAAACGTTGTATGGATTTAATCTTTTGTTTAAAAAAGTAAACACAGGGAGAATTTTCTTGATAATAGTACCTTGGGTTTTGTTTCATCCAAATAAATCTGCTTGTGGCAGCAATGCAAGAAAATAACAAAGCGACTTAATAAGATGCATCAGGTGAGTATAAAGCACTTGACTTCAGGACATTTTCTTCATTGATTGCTTTACTTCTCCCTCCCTTAATACAAATGGAGAGAAGAAAAACTCTTCATCACACATGACTCCAAAATCAAGAGTCAAGAAAGAGCCTGGGCCAGGCTAATTATGCCTGTGCTATCTCTGTTATCCATGTTCTACAAAGCATCCTGGATCCTAGCCTAAATAGCATCGACTGGCTTGCATCCATGTGATCCCTAGGCTATGGGATCTGAAGCATGCCACTCTGTTTCATGCCTGCATTTGCCAGCCACGGGAGCTAATTGGTTCATTTTAGATCAAGACCAGTCTGAACTAGCACATATGGATAATTTTCACACTAGAGCACTGATTTGAAACAGGAGTGTAGATGAAGTCCATGGTGTACATGTACCCACCATGTTTTCCTGATGTAAAATCTGTGGCAAGTTTCATTTGTTTAGGAGCACATTAGGGTGTTCAAATGTGTTTCTGCTTGGCTTTGTTGAATAATACTGTGAAAGTCAAAAGACTGCCTATTTTTTATGTTCATGGTAAAAGCAGAAAGTGAAAACAGGAAGTAAATAAATATGAGGTAGAGAAGAAATTTCCTCACAGATTTATCCTTCCAATGCTTAGGCTTCCAGCTGAATAACCTAAATGAGTACCTTACTCATTGGAAACTGCTTGCATGGGGAATGAAGAGTAAGAGATATCTCTATATGGCAGGTTAGATCTTTGGTGAGTTAAATCATACCCTGGGAATACTTATTTCCCCACATAACTGCATACTGCATAGCAGTGAGTTAAGTGGGATGACTTAAGTTAGTGACTGAACAAAGAAGACAGTTCATTTTATCTTCCTAGTGCAGTATCCAATTGCCTGAGCCACTCTTATTATGGTGTCAAGAAGTGTTAACCCTTTTTGCGTGAATGGACTCTTTATCTGCACTAGTCAACAGGTAGTATCAAGGGCCTTTCTATTCTGTCTCCTCTGTGGAGAAGAGGGACTTACTGATATCTGCTACCTTGTTTCAACAATTAGACCTCTTCCGTAAAGAAGAAGCTTATGTTTGTCTGTACATATATAGACTTAGATCAGTCTTATATTTTCTGGAACCCTGGTGTATGCTATTTGAAAGCACAGAGCCTGTATACAGCAAAGACAGGTAGTGATCCTGCAGTGGAAAAGAAAGTATTGATTTACTCTTGGTCCTGTGCTAAGTCTTACCATCTTCAGTGAGAGTCAGCTGAGATGACCTGAGTGTTCTCACCTAAATTCTTCAGGAAAGAAAAATGCTACATCAAACTTAAAGTAGACACTGAGGTTGAAATTGCCAGGGAAACAGACATATTTCAGGATTCTGAAACGCTGCCAGGACATTTAATCCATCACATTTATTTCTTGAAAGATTTTGCATAACCCTTTACTGGCCAGAAACTTCATGTATCTCCTGCAGATCACTACCTTTGCACGTTGTTCGGGGGAGTGAATTAATACAAAACCAAACAAAGCATATAAATATGTGAGAAGTACTTTATTCCTTGAGAGACCTTTTTTTTAATGTAACACAACCAACTGAACCGGGAAACATACCTTTAAATGTTAGCATCTGATACTTGCTAGAATGTCAGGTAATATGTCCTAAACACATGTTGGATGTGTGTTGGATTTTCATATTTGTTACCTGCGCTTTTTTAAAGAACTCTTCTTAAACCTTAGGATGTTCTTGATCTTGTTCCTAGTCTTGGTCTGACTTTTTTTTTTTTTTTTTTTATTCTTTATATATTCAGATTTGTGACCCTTACACATTTCCCAAATATTTTAAAGGCTCTGCTACATCATATTTGTGGTGGGACTGAATCAGGAAGAAAGGTTTCTAAACAAGCAGCTATTGAAATCCATGAAGCTCAATCTCAAAAAGAAAGGCTTAACTTTTAAAATGCTGGTGTGGACACAAAGATAATCTGAGTCAGGGTCTGGCGCATATTCCCCCAGGATGCCTGTGGCAAAGGGAGGATTTGGAGCCTGGCGTGATTCACACCAAGTGGACGCAGGAATCCAGGGTCTCCTTTGGTGTGCTAGAAGATTACCCTTTTCCTAAATATAGGTTCAAATAATACCTATTTCCAAATTATCTACTCTGTAAAACACAAATAATTGCCTGAAACTGCATTTATAAGCCCTTTCTGAGGTTACAGAGAAGTAGCCAGCAGCATGGACTTTCTTTCCTTTGCAATTTTAATAGAAAACAGAGTCAAACACAAACAAAGCAGACAACAAACAAACCTGACAAGCCTCAGGATAAAAACACCCTAGCCTACTAGTGATGCTTGTCAAGGATACCAGAGTTGTTGAAAAAAAAGGATCTGCTCTACGCAAAAACTCCTTGCCCGACATACCCTGCACCAGCTTGTGGCGGCATAATCTACCCTCCTGTCTTTGCTTTCATCTTCATGCTTTCCCTTTGTGTTGTACTTTATCACAGCTAAACATTTTTCTTCCCAATAAAAACCCAACAGTAACTCATATCTGTATTTTTCTTTTTCGTTTCCCCAGAGTCAGTACACTTTAAATCTTTGCTGCCATCCTGGTTTCATAAGAATGGCATGCCATTCCTGCTGTCACATTAAAACCCCAGGTTGTCTGTCAGATTTAATGTGGGATTTCCTGTGCCAGAACTCATCTAGGCAACCTACACCATTCGTTCCTTTGTAGCAGGGGATGAGTGAAGCTGCTGAGTGCCATTTCCCAGCACAGAGCAACATTGGGCCCCCAGCATGCTGGTGAGAAGTTCAAGCTCCCTGCTTCTACTTGTCCATAGCCATTTCATGTTAATGGCTCTGCTCTTCATGATAACCTGAGAGAAGCAAGCTTCCTTACATCCTGCTGAATACTGACATTTAGTGAAGGTAAAAAATTATCCTGTTATTTCTAACTGCTGATGCTGCCAGCCTTGTAGATTGTTACAGTACTTGTAGTTTAGTGGCAATTATGTTTCTGAGACAAATAGCCTTGCTATCTCTATTTCTGTATCCTCACACTGAAAGGGCTCTCAAAGCAAGCTCAATACCTGAATTTTCACATCTCCATTGAGCGGATGTAATTGCTGACTGCACTACATGCCTCTGTCTTGCTGTGTCTGTTAAGACTTCGGGTTTATTCCTTGAATAAGATTCCCCCTGCTGCCTTCACTTCTTACTCCAGCTCTCAAGCTTATATCAAACATCAATTCAGCCCCTTTTTTTAAATTCATTTTTGACAGTTCCTGCCTTCTGAGCATTTTTATTGTGTCTCCTATAAATTGGCCTCTCTACAAAATAATGAGCAAGACCATAGTCCTAGCAAAAAAGAATACAGTAGTGCCCCTACACTTACAGAAAGAGATATAAACTACTGAGGGAACACTTTGAACTCATTCATAAATTAGAATTTGCCCTTTGATAGTTAGATGTGGTTACTACAAAGAAAAGTTTCAAAAGCAAAATGTGGGCTGAGAACACAATAGCTTTTACGTTTTGGGATAAGAAAGTCCAAAGGAAGAACTAAATAGACCCAGTGGTGGCAGCATTTTCAGGTCTGCAGTTGCATCCTATGTCTATTCAAACAACACTGACAATGTTAAGCAGGTCACCTCATTAATCTGTGAGTGCCTATATACATATTTTTTCTCTATACAGGGAAACAAAAGTGTAAGGTTTGTTACAAACAAATGTTTCCCCTGGATGATGGTTCAAAAATCTGTTTTTAGACTACATCTTAACCTTTTACTTCTTCAAACATAAAAGAGGGATAAGAGCACTCCGCTGTCTCTCAGGGGTGTTGTGGAGATAAATACATTAAAGACCATGAGATGCTCACCTCCCAGAGAAGTATTTTAGGCAGCGCCAGCAGAGCTCAAAAATGTTTGCTTTCTTAAGCTCTGTGAAATTACTGGGCCGAATGTTTCCCGCTGTATGTTGCCTTAACATTTTCCCCTGCCCAAGTGAAACGGGAGTAAAACACTGTCTGTTAGATAGTGTAGTGTTTTACAGCGTCCCCCTGAGGACACTCTCAGTGTCCATGGCAGTGCATGATACGATAGTGCAGTAAAAGTGATGATAAAGAAAGCATACCCATGAGAAAAAGGCTTATCACTACTTACTTGGGCTCAGAGAAATCACTAACAGTTTGCTCCAGAGAAGCTATATAGGACTTAAAGACATTTGTGTGATGTAAGCTTGAAAGGATCAGAGATGACATCTTCATTGCTTCGATTTCCATTAGCTGCAGGTCGTTAAACAGGCATTTGCAGGCGTAATTCTGTATGCGTAAAAAACCTGAAATATTCATTACACACAAAAGGACTCAAAATACACTCCAATCATTTCTGGATATGATATTTTTAATGTATAAAGATACAGATGACCAGGTCTTTCTGTCACTCTCTTCTCTCATTTCGATACTGAAGTGCACTAGTACTTATAGCCAAGCCTATAAGTGTCATAGCTAAGTTCCTTTTTCTCTTTTATGATGTAAGAGACCTTCCTGAGGGTACCTGCAGCTCACGAACAGGAATCAGCATCCAGGCAATGGTAAGGTTTCAAGATCAATCTCCAAGCCGTCAAAAAATAACTCTTCATGAGTATACATGTAAACCTTTCTTGTACATTTACACTACAACTACAAGCTAAATACCCTTTACCACTTCTTTCCACATGACTCTTCCCTCAGTCAGTCCAGCTGTAAGCAAAGTAAAAATTTGCAATGTTTAAATATTCAGTATTAGTGCTACAATTTCCAGCCTGCATTATTAGGTCTAGGGAAAACGTGTACGGTGGTTAGGCACTGAGAAAAATCAAAAATTCAAAAAAATTCTTGCAAACAACATATTTATGATAATCAGTTTTCCTCCAGAGCAGCACACAGAAAAGGCAGAGCTGATGATGCCTGATTGCCTACTGAGAGCTGCAGACCTTGCACAACAAAGTTAGATCCAGTTTGCAGAGCTGTCAGTCAGGCAGCAGTAGCAGAAGTTTGTCATGTGGAAGGGAGTGGTATAAATAAAGAGCTTCTGGGTCTCTAATCTCAGGCAGAAATAAGCTCCTTTGGCCAATTTTTTAAATGAGCAGCTACAGTGAGCAAGTGAAACCGCTATTTAAGCAATTAGATAAAGTGCTGAGCATCCAAAAAGTCTTGAATACATACAAAGTGTCTTCAGTGAGAAATTCCTCTGTGTAGTGGCTACATAAATCAGAATTTTGTTTGGTGGATGGATGTTGGAATATGCTAAATATGTCTTCTCAATGGGAAAAGGACCTAAAAACTTTTGGGGTCTTTTTCCTGCTTTTATTTCTCCAGTGACAGCAAAATGAGTATATAGAAAATAAGATTCCTGTGGTCTTCTTTGGAGTGCTCTAGAGGACTGCAGAAAGTTGTCTTTCCAAGGACTTTCTTAGTGGAACTGGAACAATCCCCTAACATTTGTGAGGCACAGTTTCCCATCTGCAAACAGTTCCATCCATTCACTATGAACTTACCAAGGCTACAAGTTCCATACCTTCACTATGAACTTACTTAGAGGCTTCAGGCCTTCTGACACCTGAAACATAAGACAATAAAAACAATAGGGAACAGTTTGGTGGTGAGAAGAAGATGCTGATGCATTGCCCAAGAAATGCTACATAAAGGATGACCTTTGTATATGTGGTGTGACTTCAGATAGTAATAAGAAAACCTTTAGTACTCAGTGTGTTGTAACCTGTTAAAAGGCAGATTTGAAGCTCGGGAACTTGAGCAATATGTATTGTATTCATTTGGTGCATAGAATTCCATATACAAGACCAGTAATTTCAGATCTCCATCTAATAGACCTTCTGTGCTCAAAAATTTTGATCTTAAAAGCACTTCAGTTACAATGCGTAAGTTATTGTTTAGTAACAGAGGCAAAGAGAAAATAACATATTTTACAAGTCTTTATTCTTAAATGTTTTGGATAAAGGAATGTGGAAGAGGTCAAGCAATTACTTCGTATCCTCCTGGGAAAAGAAAGAAAACCCAGCAACTCACAGTAGCAGCCCACCTCCAGAACAAACCAAAGCATAACCTAAATGAAAATGGAAAAGACAAATGAACAGGGGGGGGAAAAATTAAAGAAAATCGCATTCCCAGAAGTATTACATTAAGAAAACATCAGGAAATAAAGGACATGCATTTCCATATTGCACAGTGCGTGGCTGTGGTTTTGCAGTGAGGCGCAAAGGACTTGGTGCCTGCACAAAAATGTAAGGACATCAAAGCGTATTTCAGCATCCAAATCAGAAGTGATCCCTCTCAGTGTCAGCTGGCATTTGGGTAAGCATCAGCAAGCCAAGAAGGGCAAAAAAAAAAAAAAAGGAGTAGTAATCGCAGGAAGAGTTTTCTATTTACTCCTAGAGGAATATAAGACATTACTGTAACTGTGGTACTGGCCAAGCAAAGGCATTTTTCTCCCATAGGAAATATTTCATGTTTCCTGTATATTCCTTTAATAACAGTATTGTCTTACATAACAGAAACACAAAAACTGCAATTAGAAATGGTGCCTTGGTTCAGTCGGAAATAAGGAAAATACCCCAAAGTTTACTCTGGTGAAATAACCAAGTGTGACAAAACCAAAGTGAAGGCATACACCACACCCTGGATAATGTCTAGTGGTGTTTCTATCTGCAGCCCATTCAGATTACAAGGAAGAGCTTATCAGAGAGCAGTTTCTTCAAATGCTTAAGATGAAACAGGGTATATTCATTTAGAGTTGATGAAAACAAAAAACGCCCAACAAAAAATCCTTTGGCAGGTTGCTATTACTGAAGGGCTCTGCCTTTAATTGGTATAAATAGTTAACCAGCACTGTGCACGGATGACTAAGCATTATTATAGAGATGTTTCCGATTGAGGTCGAGATTATACCCTTTTTAATACCAAATAAACCAGGCAGCTTGTAAGAGCAGGTTGCTTCTTACTGGAGTGGAAATGTTCACAAATCATATTCTGCTAACCAAGACCCTCAAGGCAATTTTTCAAGAACGGAAAAGGGTTTCCAGTGGAGGAAAGTAGAAGACTGCTCAGCCTGAGTTCTTAGGACTGGTTATCAGCAGAGCATATGAATATTTCTAAACTAAAATGGATGCCTAATCTGGATTTTTCCGGTAATCTGCAGGTAAACGCTGTGTGCTGTACAGTTCAAAAAGAAAAGTTTAAAAAAAGATCACAAGACAGACGCAAAATCTGCCTTGCATTATGTATAACTCATTCAGATGGGATTGTATGGTTCTTGTATGAAAGAAACCAGCCTGGTCAGGAGGATTTCCTGCAGTAGTTAGTATTAAAAATTTACTAGGTCTGATTTACAAAACACAGACAGAGCAGGGACCTCAAAACAAGCTCTGTGAATTTCTTCTGCAGCCTATAGTGTAAATGCACCAGTGTCTGCTTCCTTCTAATGTGTTGCTCAGTGATGCGTGTCCAGTACAAACTACTGCAGAAAAAAATTCTAGTGCTCTATAACATCTTGGAAAAACCCCAGTGTTTTGTTAATTTTTTTATCTCAGTGTACTGGTTTGTAATTTTTTGAGTCTTCTGAAAGGAGCAGGTGTGTGCACAAGAACATGCACATGCTGTCATGTATGATGGTTTCTTCATTTCCCAGGTGAAGAAAAGACATTGAATCAATGGTATTTAATAGGCCAAATTAACAGTTCCAAGGGCAGTTGCAAAAGCATATGATTCTACTTCAGTGAGTAAAACTTCTTTTTAAAAAGAAAACAAGATGTGACCACTCTCTGTGATATATATGACACTGAATTTCAACTTAATTTAAATGCATCTGCAGCTGTTGAAAATTGGTAAATGCTCCTCATGCAAGATGGAGTAAGACAATAAGATGGCTTCTGCACTGCACCCAACTTATCCCAGGCAGTGAGAGGCTTTTAGAAAGCTGGGTACTGCTCCTCAAGTCCCTGTGCCACTTTCATAGCGGTTTTGAGACGCCTAAGGTCTGCTCCAGATTTTGTTTTGTGGCTTCACTCTCTGTGTGAAGTTCATAGCATTGTCAGCCTCTCATGTTATGCACACATAGAGGCTGGAGAATGAATTCTCCTATAGTGGATTATCTGTTCCAGCTTTGACCAGGTTACAAGGAGGTGCCTTGTGTCTCTCTGTTGAAAGCTGAGGATATGCTTTTTTATGTGGATTTCCTTCTCTTTACTTGAGGAGCAAAATGTCCATGGTTCGTTCACTGACATTCTAAAATTACATATGCTAGCACTAATTCTCTCTGATCAGCACCTTTGCTCACACCCTTACTTCACTTAACTAGAGGATCAGGTATTTCCCAGCTTACTTGAGTTTCTGTGGTGCAGCTCATAACCACAATTTTTCACGCATTACATGGAAATTGATTTTTCACTGTTCTGCAGAATTACAAGTGATACACAGCTTTGTCATCTTTTTCTTTAAGGAGCTCTCCCTTGTAGCTTTGCTTCTTTTTCATTTACACGCTTTTCTTGGGCTATTTGTAATATTCATTCAGCACACCCTTTATAATCAAGAACTGTAAGTCATCTCCTCCACTTCTAATGTCTCTCTTGAGTCCACATTTTTCAATGATATTCTGAACCTTCCTTCTACCAATTTGCAAACAAAAAGGTAACATTGCCAATTTCTGTTTTCTCTAGACTGTACAAGGTAAGTCCCTACAATCCTTGTAAAAGTGCAACATCACAAGAATGTGGAAACTGAAAGGACCAAAAATGACCAATATGTTCTGTCCCCACCAATGGAGCACAGTCAAATGTACATCTCCAAAGAGCTTTTGCTTTGACTGTGCTTACGAACATCCAAAACTACATACAGAAGAATAACCTGTAGCCTGTTCCTATATATACTACACAAAACCATGAAATTTTTATTATTTATTCCCTGTTGCCCTTGCTCCCAATTGGATCATTTTAGCCTTCTCTAAATGGCTAAACTGCCACATTATGAAAAAGAATTGAAAAGAAATATCAACCTTCTCTTCTTCAACCTAAAAAAATATTTTCCTACCTTTCCCATATCAGTAATGTTTTCTAAGTTCACATAATTTTTACAGCTTCTCAAAATCAGCTTGAATTCTCATCGCATTTTAGAAAGTATTTGCTTTATGCTTTTCTGCAGAGTTTCTTGGTACCTCCTATATGACCATTCATAATAAAATTGAATACTCTCTTGGAAGAGACTTCAACTAGACCTCTGGATGCATGGTTTAATGGTGGGCTTCACAGTCCTGAGGTAACGGTTGGACTTGGTAGTCTTGAGGGTCATTTCCAAACTAGTTGATTCTATGCAATCTTCATGGCACTGCCCTACTGATAGAGGAACAGAAGAATATGACTTTTTAAGAACAGTTTTTTTACCTAAACTTTACTTGAAATGTTCTTATGTGCTTGTGAGAATGCCACAAAGGACTAAGTATAAAGACATATTAAAATCAGTCTGCCTCATTATGTACTATGAGGAGATTATAGGCTGAGAAAATTGGGCCTGTTCAGACTGGAGAAGAGAAGGCTCCGTGGAGACCTCAGAGCAGCCTTCCAGTATCTGAAGGGGGCCTTTAAGGATGCTGGGGAGGGACTCTTCATGAGGAACTGTAGTGAGAGGACAAGGGGTAATGGGTTCAAACTTAAACAGGGGAAGTTTAGATTGGATATAAGGAAGAAATTCTTTGCTGTAAGGGTGGTGAGGCACTGGAATGGGTTGCCCAGGGAAGTTGTGAATGCTCCATCGCTGGCAGTGTTCCAGGCTGGATTGGACATAGCCTTGGGTGGCATGGTTTAGTGGGAGGTGTCCCTGCCCCTGGCAGGGGTGTTGGAACTAGATAATGTTAAGGTCTTTTCCAACCCTAACTATTCTATGATTCTATGATTATTTGATGTTTTGCCAAATTTGCTGAAATTGTTGCCTTCTAACTTCACAGAAATGTAAGCATTAAAAAATATATTTTGAAAAAAAATTCTGCAATTTCTTTGGTAAATCAATGTTAATATTTTCCAAAACACCTCCCTTTTTTCCTTTCAAGGGTGGTCAGTATGTTTGACTTTCTTCAGCCACCCAGACCTCCCTGTTTTCTGTAAGTTATTACAAATTATTTTAGTGCAGAGATTGCTCTGTCTGGTCTCCTAAGTATTGTAAAAATTATGATAATATACCATTTGATGGCATTCAGTCTTGATCACCAAGCTGTCAAAAATCATTGACCGCTGAATCCTTTCATGAATGCTTGCTTTCCCTAGAAAATAGCCCTCCTCTCTGCCCTTCATCTTTTTTTTTTTCTAACAAATTCTCCTTCCTTTCGCTCACTCTCTCACACAGATGTCCTATGTCCTCCATGAAGCCTTACGCACTGAGTCCTCTCTGTACCAACTCATGAGGCTGTTGCTGCCCTTTAGGTTTCTCCCTGGGAGAAACATTTTTGGGATGGTTCGTATAAAAAACTGACCAACGAATATTCACTTAAGGAAAGTATGGGTAGAAATTATGCTTACCAGCATCAATAACAGCTTTTTATCATTTTACCTAATAACATGTGTTACAATTGCTGTGGATGTAAGATGTATCACACGACATTCAGAAGGAATTAATTTCCTGACAAAGGTGGATAAAGTTGCCCGTGCATCTTTAAAAGCAGCAATTTTTTTTTTTTTTTTTTTTTTTGCTTGTTTAAGAAGCCTGTAGTCCCTTGTCTTTCATGATGGATTTTTAGAATGAGATCATTAAGCAGTTAAATTGCCTTTCATCTCATGGTACAGTGTACAAGTTGCAGTTTGTTTACAGTATTTCTTATTGCACTTGAAATTTTATCCTCTGTTGACAAGACAACAAAATATTTCTATCTTTGCAGCTCAGCTTCCGTGTTTGGGAAAGAAAACCTGAATTTTCTGCTATTTCAGCACTTGCTACTAAATGATCCTAAGTGGCACGTGCCCAAAGGGTTTTCTGTACGGTGTATAACTAGCAATTGGCTTTTGAGCAAAATTTCCAGTCCCAGATTAGATATTTAGATTCCCCATCAGTATCTGAGCATTTCCTGCTGAAAACAAGATTCCCTTCCTCCTAGACATCGCACATATCAGATTTTTGCCAGGCCTCAATCTTTCCTGGGTTCTTTTTCACTTTCTTGCTGGTAAAGTCATCCAGTTTCAACCAACATCAGCTTGGTTTCACAAAAATGCAGACCCTCTGAACTGGCTGTTTGGAAGGCTCGGAAGTATTATGAGTCATATAAAGAGCAAGCAAAAATTCAAAATTTAATTATTGATAAGGTCTAATTTCATGAGAAAAATATGGCTAAAGTGTTATTGTGCTGTTTATCATATAATCATTGAATCACAGAATCATAGAATCGTTAAATCATAGAATCATAGAATGGTTCATGTTGGAAAGGACCTTGAGATCATCTAGTTCCAACCCCCTGCTATGGGCAGGGATGCCTTACACTAGAGCATGACATGCAAGTTTCTGTTCAACCTGGCCTTGAATACTGCCAAGGATTGAGCATTTACAACTTCTTCGGGCAACCTGTTCCAGCACCTAACCAGCCTCACAGTAAAGAACTAATTCCTGACATATAATTGAAACTTTCCCTGTTTAAGTTTGAGCTCATTACCCCCTGTCCTATCGCTACAGCCCTTGCTGAAGAGTTGGTCTCTGGCATTTTTGTAGGCCCCTTCAGATGCTGGAAGGCTGCTATGAGGTCTCCATGCAGCCTTTTCTTCTCCACACTGAATGGCCCCAACTTTCTCAACCTGTCTTCAAATGGGAGGTGCTCTAGTCCCCTGATCATCCTCATGGCCCTCCCCTGGACCTGCTCCTACTACTTCAGGCCTCTCTTATGTTGAGAACACCACAACTCAACACAGTACTCCAGGTGGGATCTCACAAGAACAGAATAAAGGGGCACGATCACCTCATTTAACTAACTGGTCACACTCCCTTAGTTTATATTGCCTCTTATTCTGCTTTGTCTAACCTCTGTTCGCTGTTGTCATGGGTTCAGCAGTAGCAGTCATTTTTCTCCTTCTTAGTAGCTGGTGCAGTGCTGTATTTTCGACTTTCCACCTGGGAACAGCGCTGATAACAACAATGTTTATAGTTACGGCATAGAATGTTTGGTTTGACCAAGTGCTTTCTGAGTCTTATGCTCTGCCAGGGAGGAGGGGAAGCCGGGAGGAAGCAGAGACAAGACACCTGACCCAAACTGACCAAAGAAGTATTCCATACCACAGCACATCATGCCCAGGATGGAAAAACTGGGGGCAGGAACCCAGAAGAGTTCAGTTCATGGCTCGGTTGTCGGGTGGTGAGCAGTTGTATCCTCTTCCCTTCTATTTCCCTTATCATTATTATTATTGTTGGTAGCAGTAGTGATTTGTGTTATGCCTTAGTTACTGGACTGCTCTTATCTCAACCTGTGGGAGTCACATTCTTTTGATTCTTCTCCCCGTCCCTGTCCCCCCCCCCCTCGGAGTGAGTGAGCAAACTATGTGATCTATGGCTTAAACCATGACATCTATCTATCTGAGGCTAAATGTCAAGATTTTTGGTCAACAGAACACCCTGCCTTGAATCTTAGAAAGTGAATTGTAGGATGGCTGTAAATAAAGGGATAATAAATGCATACAGACATTCATAAAGATGTAGGCCTAATAACACTCTAAGAAATAGTCTGCAAATGTTTGCCAGATGTAATCAATTGTTCATGATAATCCTCCTAGTTATTAAAAGAGATTTCATCAACTTATTTTTTTTTCTCCAGGGTAAATGAGCCATTTTAAAGGTAACTTGTTTTGTGGTTTAATGTTTTCTTCATTGATGTTACTTACAACCTGAAGCCATTATAATGAATCACACGCTCTCAGTCTTCAAACATACAGGATAAACTCATCCTGTGTGTACTAGAACTTGGTATATGTCAATCTCATCATAAGTTGCACAACTTGCAAAACAGATCCCTCAAAAACCACCCCAAGAGAAAAATGAAAAATAACACAAAAAAAACCCAAAAGCAAAGCAAAGCAAAATGAAAACAAATCCAGAAAAGACAAAAAAGAGAGTGATTGGTCTCCAGAAGTTGAATTCATAAGCTCAAAACCTAAAATGCTTTGTAGTGATATAATTGTTCTTTTATAGAGCTGGTTAATTTTATTGTGGAGAAAAAGCACAGGAATATTGTCTTACTTGGGAGGCAGCTGGGTTTCTCTGCATGTGTTGAGCAGCATGGCCAGCTAGGGCTTTTTCTGTGGAATTATAGGGGTGTTTTCTGAAATTATCTATTCGCTAAAGCACATCAATTTTTTTTTCTTTTTCCATGTAATAAAGCATTTTCAAAGATATTTTCTGCATGAAAGATCAAATTTGGATTTCCTGATCTTAATGATCTTGTGAAAATTGTCAGACAAAACAATAGCTGAATAGTTGTGTTAGAAACTTTGGGAAGATATATGAAGTTGTTCATATGGTTGACTTCAAGCATTTCAGGATTATAATATGTGTGACTGCTAAAATTCTGAGCATGCAAACTAGAAGCCTTAAAATAAGCCCAACAGGCCTCACCGCTCGCTCGCTCGCTCATTCACTCACTCACTCACTCACTCACTCACTCACTCACTCACTCACTCACTCACTCATTCAATCTCTCATTCTCATTCTTTCTCCTCTTTTAGTTCACTGGTTGGAAATCTAGACAGCTTCTGTGACTAACTGATAGCAGGCCATTTTTTAGTGAGAAACTTCATTTTTTAAATAGAAATCAAAGTGATTTTTCAGCATGTAGGCATCATAGAAACATGGTGGGCTGGCTCCAATGACTGGATTGTTAGAATGGAAATTTACAGGCTCTTTAGATAAGACAAACCCAGCACACGGGGAGGGGGAGTTCCTATTTATGTTAGGGATAGGTGGGAGAGTATGGAACTTTATCTCAGGACAGGTGATCAGTCAACAGCGAGTTTGTGGGTCAGGTTTAAAGGGATACAGGGGACAGGAGACAGGGTTAAAGTGATAGGAGACATTACTGTGGAGATCTGTTACAGACAGCCTGATCAAGAGGACTCTGTGGATGAAGCACTCTACAGACAGACAGAAACAGCCTCATGCTCTCAGGTCCTTGTCCTCATGGGGGGCTTCAACCACCCTGATATCTGTTGGAGGGATGGTGCGGCCTAGCACAAGAAATCTAGGAAGTTCCTTGATTGTGTGGAAGGCAACTTCCTTCTGCAAGTAATAGAGGAGCCAACAAGGAGAGGTGCCATGCTTGACTTTGTGCTCACCAACAGTGAAGGGCTGGTTGGAAATGTGATGCTCCAAGGCAGACAAACATGAGATGGTCAAGCTCTAGATCCTCAGGACAGTAAGAAGAGTGTGCAGCAAGCTCAGTGCCATGGACTTCAAGAGAGAAGACTTTGGCTCTTCAGAATCCAGCTTAGTAAAATTCCATGGGATATCGGGAGAACTGGCTACCCTGGATTTGGAGAAGGCTGAGTTTCTTAATGAATTCTTTGGCACAGTCTTCACTGGCAAATGCTCTGACCACACCACCCAAGTCTTGGAAGGCAGACACAGAGACTGTGAGAATGAGGACCCTAGGCCCACTGTAGGAGAGGACCTGGTTCGAGACCATCTTAGAGAACCTGAGCATACACAAGTCCATGGGACTTGATGAAATCCATGAGTGGGTTGTGAAGGAGCTGGCAAATGAAGTTGCTAAGCCACTGTCCATCACATTTGAAAAATCATGGCAGTCAGATGAAGTTCCCCATGACTGGAGAAAGGAAAATATAACCCCCATTTTCAATAACAGGAAAATGGATGACCCAGGGAACTACAGACCAGTCAGTCTCATCTCTGTGCCTGGCAAAATGTTGGAGCAGATTCTCCTAGAAAGCATGCTAAAGCACATGAGAAACAACAAGGTGCTTGGTGACAGCAGCATAACCTGATTAAGGGGAAATCCTGCCTAACCAATTTGATGGCCTTCTATGCTGGGGCTACAGAACTGATGGACAAGGGTAGAGCAGTTGATGTCATCTACCTGGAATTCTGTAAAGTGTTCGACACTGTCCCACATGACATCCTTGTCTCTGAATTAGAGAGACATCAATTTGATAGGTGGACCGCTTGTTGGATAAAGAACTGGCTAGATGGCCGCACACAAAGAGTTGTGCTCAATGGCTCAACGTCCAGCTGGAGACCAGTACCGAGTGGTGTCCCACAGGGATTGGTGTTGGGCCCAGTCTTATTCAGCATCTGTGTCGATGACATGAACAGTGGGATTGAGTGTGCTCTGAGCAAATTTGCTGATGACACCAAGATGTGAGGTTCGGTTGATATGCTGGAGAAAAGGAATGCAATCCAGAAAGACTTTGCGAAGATAGTGAGGTGGGCTGATGCCAGCTTTATGAAGCTTAACCATGCTGAGTGGAAGGTCCTGCACCTGGGTTGGTGCAATCCCATGCACAGCTACAGGTTGGGCAGAGAAGAGATTCAGAGTAGCCCAGTGCAGAAGGACTTGGGGGTGTTGGTTGATGAAAAAATGAACATGAGCCAGCCGTGTGTGCTTGCAGCCCAGAAAGCCAACCTCATCCTGGGCTGCATCAAAAGGAGTGCGACCAGCAGGTCGAAGGAGGTGACCCTGCCCCCTACTCTGCTCTTGTGAAATCTCACTTGGATTATTGTGCGCAGTTCTGGTGTCCTCAGCATAAAAAGGACATGGAACTGTTGGAACAAGTCCAGAGGAGAGCCACGAGGATGATCAGGGGAATTGAGCACCTCCCGTATGAAGATAAAATGTGAAAGTTGGAGCTTTTCAGTGTGGAGAAGAGAAGGCTGCATGGAGACCTCATAGCAGCCTTCCAGTATCTGAAGGGGGCCTTTAAGGATGCTGGGGAGAGACTCTTCACGAGGAACTGTAGTGATAAGACAAGGGGTAATGGGTTCAAACTTAAACAGGGGAAGTTTAGATTGGATATGAGGAAGAAATTTGTTGCTGTAAGGGTGGTGAGGCACTGGAATGGGTTGCCCAGGGAAGTTGTGAATGCTCCATCGCTGGTGGTGTTCAAGGCTGGATTGGACATAGCCTTGGGTGGCATGGTTTAGTGTGAGGTGTCCCTGCCCCTGGCAGGGGTGCTGGAACTAGATGATGTTAAGGTCCTTTCCAACCCTAACTATTCTATGATTCTGTGATTCTATGATATAGCCCTAGAGGGCAGGGGGGCCCAAGACTGTTGGTTGATATTCAAGGATTACCTGCTACAAGCTCAGGAATGTTGCATCCCCACAAGAAGGAAGTGCAATTGGAGGGCCAGGGGACCTCCTTGGATGGATAGAGAGCTGCTAAGGAAACTTTGAAGGAAAGAAGAGGCTTATAAAAGGTGGAAGCAAGGACAGGAGGCCTGGGAAGAATACAGAGATGTTGTCTGGGAAGCTAGGGGCCGGGTTAGGAAAACTAAGGCTCACTTAGAATTAAACTAGGCTAGGGATGTGAAACATAACAGGAAGGGAATCTATGGGTACATTGTAAATACATGACAGACTAAGGGCAATGTGGGACCTTTCCAGAAGATATCAGAACTGCCTACCCTGGATTTGGAGAAGGCTGAGGTCCTCAATACATCTTCGCCTCAGTCTTCACTGGCGAAAGCTCTGACCACAACACCCAAGTCTTGATAGACAGATGCAGGGACTCTGAGAATGAAAACCTTGGGGCCACTGTAGGGAAGGATCTGGTTGGAGAGCATCTTAAGAACTTGCAAGTACACAAGTCCTTGGTACCCGATGAAATCCATCCGTGGGTTGTGAAGGAGCTGGCAAATGAAGTTGCTAAGCTACTGTCCACCACATTTGAAAAATCATGGCTGTCCCGATGACTGGAAAAAGGAAAATATCACCCCCATTTTCAATAAGGGGAAAATGGATGACACAGGGAACTACAGACCAGTCATCACCTCTGTGCCTGGCAAAATCTTGGAGCAGATTCTCCTGGGAGGCATGCTAAGGCACATGAAACACAGCAAGGTGCTTGGTGGCAGCCAGCATGACTTCACTAAGGGGGAATCCTGCCTAACCAATTTGGTGGCCTTCTATGATGGAGCTACGGAACTGATGGACAGGGCCAGAGCAGTTGGCGTCATCTACCTGGAACTGTGTAAAGCGTTCAACACTGTCCCGCATGACATCCTTATCTCTATAGTGTTGAGATATCAATCTGATAGATGGACCACTTGGTGGATTAAGAGCTGGCTTGATGGCCGCACACAAAGAGTTGTGCTCAATGGCTCAATGTCCAGCTGGAGACCAGTACCGAGTGGTGTCCTTCAGGGATTGGTGTTGGGACCGGTCTTGTTCAACATCTGTGTCGATGACATGGACAGTGGGATTGAGTGCTCTCTCATCAAGTTGTCTGATGACACCAAGCTGTGTGGTTCAGTTGATGCGTTGGAGGGAAGAGATGCCATCCAGAGGGACCTTGACACGCTTGTGAGGTGGGCTGATGTCAACCTGACGAAGTTTAACCATGCCGAGTGCAAGGTCCTCCACCTGGGTCGGAGGAATCCCAGGCAGAGCTACAAAGTTGAGCAGACAAGAGATTCAGAGCAGTCCTGTGGAGAAGGACTTGGGAGTGCTGGCTGATGAGAAACTTAACATGAGCTGGCTTCAGTGTGCGCTCACAGCCCAGAAGACCAACTGCATCCCAGGCTGCATCAAAAGGAGCGTGACCAGCAGTTAGAAGGAGGTGATCCCACCCCTCTAATCTGCTCTGCTCTTGTGAGACCTCACTTGGAGTACTGTATGCAGTTCTGCTGTCCTCAACATCAAAAGGACATGGATCTGTTGTAAAAAGTCCAGAGGAGGGCCACGAAGATGATCAGGGGACTGGAGCACCTCCTGTATGAAAATAGGCTGAGAAAGTTGGGGCTGTTCAGCCTGGAGAAGAAAAGGCTTCATGGAGACCTCAGAGCAGCCTTCCAGTATCTGAAGGGGGCCTATAAGGAGAGGGACATTTCATTAGGGACTGTAGTGATAGGACAGGGGGTAATGGGTTCAAACTTAAACAGGGGAAGTTTAGACTGGATATAAGGAAGAAGTTCTTTACTGTAAGGGTGCTGAGGCCCTGGAATGGGTTGCCCAGGGAAGTTGTGAATGCTCCATTGCTGGCAGTGTTCAAGGCCAGGCTGGAGAGATCCTTGGGTGAGATGGTTTAGTGGGAGGTGTCCCTGTCCTTGACAGGTCTGTTGGAACTAGATGATCCTAAGGTCCTTTCCAACCCTAACTATTCTATGATTCTATGTTCATCAGAAATCACTCAGTTTCAGATGGAAAAAAAAAAAAAAAGTCACTGAATTACTGGATATCTATGGCTTATCTGTAACACAATTTCTAGATATATGTCTGGCTTGCATCAATGCAAGTATCTTCCTGCCTTTTCAGATTTTCAATTCAGGCAAAATTTAGCAACACTTTTTTATTTACATATTTACATGGTTTTTATGCTAGCTCACTCTTGATTTGTAATAGCAAAACATCTGTGGCCATTTGGCACTTTGTTCTACTGAGCTATACCATAGACTTTGAGTACTTTCCCTACTATCTGGGATGTCACCTCAACCTAGGCAGTAGAGACCACAATGATATGGATTTATTGGTTTATTTAATTAGTGAAAATAAAAGAGTGGCGTAGGCAAGCAAGAATGTTAATGCTAGACTGCTGCCACCCTAAGCAAGGAAAAAGATGTCATGATCTGAAAAACACTCATTGCAATAGTGTCCTTTGTTTTAGACAGTGGAGCTAGTTGGGTAATTTAATGAAACTCACCTCCTCAAACTCTGAAAGTGCAAACCAGGCATAACAATTATCATTTCCTTTGTAGAAAACTATGACTATGTGAGAGACATTTAAGTTTATTACAATTTTTATTAAGTTCATTTTTGCTCTTGTTGTTTAACGCCAATCATAATTATTTTTTAGTTAAAGGTTTTAATACATGAATGTTACTCCTGCTACTAACAACGTTACTATAACTGAAAGAACTCTGAACATCTGGAGTGAAACACTGTATCTTTTTCTACAAAATCTACACAAGCTTTTTATACCACTTTAAATAAAGGCAGGGTATCTTTCTTGCTTTGTACCGATCATGTAATGTATTTACTTTGGGATTATTAGGTGTAGGGTAGTGCCTGGTGCTGTCGGCACATTTAAACTTGTACTTACTGAAACACTGGTAAGCTTATGAAGGAAAGGCAAATATGAGAAGAAGCAGGCTCAATGGAACAGAAATACTGAAGTGCTCTGTCCAGTGCTCATTCTGTAAAAAAATAACATGAACTTTCATTCCTTTTGCCTGTTTTCATAGGTTATTCTCTAGCATGAAATGTTGTCATTTGGAGTAATAAATACTGCATCAAATTTGTCACCTTTAAAGATCAGTGAATGAAAATGAGATTCGTATTAATGTCAAGCTTTGAAAAGGTTATTTTTTTAACATTTGAATGTAAGACTGTCATGGCTTAAGCCCAGTCGACAAATCAGCCACGCAGTCATCAGCTCACTCCCCCCTCTTTCTCCCCCCCAATCCCGGAAGGATGGGGAGGAGAATTGAAAGAATGTAACTCCCATGGGTTGAGATAAGAACAGTTCAGTAACTAAGGTATAACACAAATCACTACTGCTACTGCCAAAAATAATAATGATAAGGGAAGTAGCAAGGGAAGAGAATACAACTGCTCACCACCTGCCGACTGATACCCAGCCTGACCAAGCAGTGATCTAACCCTTCTGGGTAACTGCCCCCAGTTTATACAGTGGGCATGACGTGCTGTGGTATGGAATACCTTTTTGGTTAGTTTGGGTCAGGTGTCCTGTCTCTGCTTCCTCCCAGCTTCCCCTCTGCCCTGGCAGAGCATGAGACTCAGGAAGTCCTTGGTCAGAGTAAACATTACTGAGCAGCAACTGAAAACATCAGTGTTATCAGTGCTGTTCCCAGGCCAAAAGTCAAAACCAGCTGCTAAGAAGGAGAAAAATGACTGCTACTGCTGAACCCAGGACAAAGACCTAATTTAACCTGCTTCAGTCTCTTCAAATTCTACAAATGGAAACTGAAATGTAGAAAGCATTCAGCTTGGTGTTCTTCTGTAATTTCCTTCAGTATAAGAGCAGAGCAGATGTTCACCAGGAAGAGATATACCCTGGGGATTTATTTCTGGCAGGCTAATTCACTCAAATTCCTTCTCCTGTAAGGACAAGTGGTTTAATGTTCTGTTCAGTTCAGTTCCAGAGGGGTAATGAGCAGTGAATGACTAAGATAGTGAATGACTAAGATAGTGAATGACTAATGGTAAAGATAGTGAATGACTAAGAATACCAAGTTCCTCCCCCTCTTTAAGGAAGACTTACTCCCTGGAGGCAGGTACAACTTACATGAAAGCACAAGGAAGATAGTTCAGAGACACAAAACACCTGTAAAACTGTTGAATTCAGCCCCTGGAGCACTTCTCCTGCAGAGGAGGGTCCTTGAGTAGCATCATGCACTCCCAGCACTTTCTGTGCCAGCTTTTCCCTGCCCTCCCATCCACAGCACACAACCTGGATGTGTTAAATCCTGGCATACCTGGACCACCAGGAAGGTTTTCAGCAGTAAATAATGAGCCACAATGTCTTGAAAAGTGCTATATCTTATTCCAGAGATACGATGGCTGCTGCATGTAGAAGGACATTCAGACAAGTTTCTGAACAGAGGAAGTTCTTGCTATCACTGGCTGAATTTTTCTTTTCTTTGTCATTTATTTTTCATCTGTATTTCTTCAGTGGCTTGTAAGCCAGTTCAGAAAGCCCATGGATAGTCTTATGTGGCTTCTGAAAATCAAGCAAAACCATATTTGCTGTCAGTTAAATAAAAATAAGCTTTTCATACACACACACCGCCCTTCCCTCCTTCCTCAACGCACATCACACTTCTTTCATTTTTCAAAAATTACAGTCATTAATGTAGTTCAGTCTCTGTTTTATAGAATCTGAAAACCTTATTTACTCAAAATGATAGGATTACATTGATTTCAGATAGCATGATACCCATCTTTGTTGTCTGCTTTCAAGCTATAGCTCTAAGGATAATTACTAAACTTGTGAGTTTCAGAAAAATAGCCTCATTTTTTTGCCCACTGTCTATGTTATTCTCCCAGACCCTAGTTCCTTTATCCCTTACTCTGTATTTTGAGCTTTTCTTATATATTTGTCTTTCTGTCAAGATCTGAGGGTTGTTTCTTAACTGACGTTTTAGCATAAAAGTCCCTTCAGTGTCTGAATTACTCTTATGCACTGACGCATGATTTAGAGAATCAAAGAGAAAGGCTTTTTGGCTTGAAGCATGAGAGCAAAAATTTACCAATTGCCATGCAGCTTCTGTTGATTTTTTTTGTTGTGCCCCTGGGTCTCAGTAGATACTTAGGAAGAATGGCATTTCCTGACTTTTTATTTTTTTAGAGCCTGTATTGACTTGGCAGCTCCTGACTTCTAGGCAACTTTGGTGGCATCTTTCCTGTCCCTTCAGCTTTTCAGAACATTTTCTGTGGTCTTGAAGAACTTTTTCCATAGCTGCTTTGAGATATTTGTCCTGAATTCTTTCCTCATTCACTCCTCTCCAACTTGTTCTTTCTTGCTTATGAATAGGCTCTTTTTATCTTGATCTTGGTCTTTACCTTATAAAAATCTTCCTCCATTCTCACTTGTAAGCAACACCATACTCTTCCCCACTCTTTCCTGCTTTAAGGAAAATACCGTAGTTTTTTGCCTACGTTTTGGTTCTTTTTTGATTTCCCCACACACACACACACAGTATTTGAGCCATTCATGAAGATGTTCATCATGTTGTACCTTAAGATACCAGGAGACAAAGATGAGGAGCCAATACAGCAGGACAGAGAACACACCTGACCTGAACCTGGGATACAGCAACAGAGTGTCCCCAAGATTTAAATCTGCAGCTATGTCAGGGAACACAGTAGAGGCACCCTAGGCCTAGGCTAAACTGATATAAAAAATTGAAATATACATGCAAGGAGAAATTAAAAAATTATAATCTATTTAATAGCAAAGAGTTAAGTAAAGGTGAAAATGAACAAAACGCACCCAAACCCCAACAATACTACAGTTTAGTTGAAGTTTGTATTTTGAAATTTACTACATTAAACATTTTTAGAGCATGGAATAATGTAAAACTTGTAAGTGGAAACTTCTTTAAGTCATTCAAAAGCTAGCTGTAAATCACATAAGTGCTAGAGTAATTGGGAATCGGCAGGAGGAGAAAGATAGCAATTATGCACTTATCTTTCACCAGGTCCTTGACTATAAAATAGGCATAATTTTGACCCAATCAGAACATAATTTTCTGTCTTTTGGAAAGTTCAAAGATTTTGGAAGCCACTGTTCAATGAAGGAACTGTGAGGACCAAAGGGATTCTTCATTACCAAAGTATCATGGAAGATTTGGGTCAGCCAAAGAATTAAACCCGCATGGAATAATACAATAAAATTGCTTCTGAATTATAAAGTCCATGAACCACTGCTGAGAGAAATATATTGGGCTTTGGCTTCAGTATTTCACTTGTGTGCCAGAGTATTCTGGTATTCAACCAAAGGTTGGAAGATTTCCATTTTCATGGGTTCATAAAGTTTCTTTTTTATTTTTTTGTTTTAATATTTCATATTTCCACAAAGCAGAATCTTGTTACAAAAAAAAAAAAAAAAAAAAAAAGAAAGCTAACCTTTCTAAATAGTTTTATTAACTTTACTGTCTTTAGCCATAGTAAACTCTTCTTTACCTTCACTATCCTGGAATTTTATTGTTGCTGTTGTTAATTTTTTCAGCTGGCAGCTTCTGGTTGCTATTATTTTGCAAGCTTTTCCTTCTCTTTTTTACTGTGGAGTTGTTGGAGGTATTGTGTCATTTGAATTGATAAGCCTGTTTTGCTTTTATCTTGAGGATGAACACCAGAAATCCTGCACTTATGGAATACATATATATGTGTATACAAACACAGACTCTGTCTCACATACATGTATCTGTGTATATTTATATAAATACATGTATTTACATACATGTTTCAATTAATGGCATTCAATCTGTTCCAGGGACAGATACGTACAAATGTTTCTTCTGCTGGCTTTCTTACCAATAAAACCATTGTAAATGTCCTAAAATTAAAGGACAAGCTTCAGGCAAAGAGATGAGTGTGCAGCAAAAACTGTTACTTACAAGACCGTACCTGCCAGAAGGCGAATACTCCCACGTTAATAGGCAGAACAGAGAAGACAATGTATTTCAGTTCTGAGCCCTTTTAACATGTCTATCTCCCTTACACACAATAAAGATTTTTGGATCAAGCTGACTGCTTTCTTTCTACCAGGGTAATCAAGCTCTACATCATTAACCTTTCTGTTTGCCTGGCAGATAATCTGGGAGAGTAGCAAGTGACTACTCCTCTGGGCTTTGGAGGCAAGCCAACACAATTACTCTCACCCTGTTCTTTGAGGTGGCAGCTGCAGTGAGATCAAGATGCAGAAAACAATCATGAAATCAAAGGGTTACAGACTTTGGAGCCAACTCCTCATTCATCTGCCGATCAGCAGAGCTCCTAACTTGGATGACAAAACCTCGCAGCTCACTGTCCATGCTGAATGGTTATGAGCCATCAGTCAAGCAAAGAATGCCCTCACCAAGGTCTAATGATAGCCTTGCTGTCCTTCCACCTGTCTTTATTTGATGGTGGTGCAAGTAATACTATAGTCGTATGAATATGTAACAGAGCCAAAAGTATGCTGTCTTGCAGATTCTGTCTTCCTAATATGTCTTGTTGGATAGTGTTATTGTATAAAGTCTACTGACTTTCTGCCAAATGCCAGTTTAGATTTCTGAAAAAGGTTTTGTGTTCATAAATTTACACACATGAAGAAAAAACACTTCCCCACTGAAATGCCTCCATTCCTAGACAGAGAATATGGCCGTTCTTTCGTGTGGGTGATGAACATAGTTAAGGAGGAGGTAGTTACCTGTGAGAGACAGGTAGTGAGAAGAAGTAACATTTAAATCCCTTGTCCTGGACCTGCAGTTTTGTAGGAGAAGAATAATTTCATTACTTGAAGGCTGTGATATATTCAAAGGAGTTGCTGAAGCATTTGGTAAGAGACGGAATAAATAAATGTATAAAGGGAAAGAAGAATACAGAAAGGTGAAGTAATTTATCCAAGTCATGCTAATCGAGTTGGGCAAAGAAAATATCCCAGACTCTTTGCATCCTCAGCCTGTATCCCAGTTGCTAAGCAACTGCTGTGAATATGAGGGTGCCCAAAGCACAGTGTATCAGATGCTGTAACACTGGCATTCTGACACCTTATGCTTTGATTCATGCTGTATCTGACGTCTAATAAAGAAAAGAAATGGACTTCCTTGTCTGGCTGAGACTTCAGCTGTTTTCTATTTAAGCTCTTAAATGAGACCCCCAAACTAAGAGGCCTGTAGTACTGTCAACTCCCTTATCAGCAGATACAAAAGTGCAACTCCAATAAGTGAGTTGTACAAACTGAGGTCTGAGTGACTGCATGGAGGTCTCTCTCCAACTTGTCTTAAAGAGAAAAGGATGGTGATCAGGGTTCTAGCTAAGAATCAGTATAATATTAGATCAGATGAATCTTGGATTTACTGTCTTAAAAACCTGCCAGAATACATCTTTCATCATAGTGAAAAGGGTAGATATATCTTAATATATCACTCAATATATTCACTGGCAAATGCTCTGAGCACACCACCCAAGTCTTGATAGACAGATGCAGGGACTCTGAGAATGAAAACCTTGGGGCCACTGTAGGAGAGAATCTGGTTCAAGATCATCTTGAGATCCTGAATATGCACAAGTCCATGGGACCTGATGAAATCCATCCATGGGTCCTGAAGGAGCTGGCAAATGAAGTTGCTAAGCCACTGTCCACCACATTTGAAAAATCATGGCAGCCAGATGAAGTTCCCAACAACTGGAAAAAGGGAAATATAACCCCCGTTTTCAAGAAGGGGAAAATGGATGACCCAGGGAGCTACACACCAGTCAGCCCCAACTCTGTGCCTGGCAAAATCATGGAGCAGATTCTCCTGGAAGGCATGTTAAGGCACATGAAAAACAAGGTGGTTGGTGACACTGATGGCTTCACTAAGGGGAAATCCTGCCTAACCAATTTGGTGACCTTCTATGATGGAGCTATGGAACTGATGGACAGCGGTACAGCAGTTGATGCCATCTCCCTGGGCCTGTGTAAAGCATTCAACACTGTCCTGTATGACATCATTTTCTCTAAGTTGGAGAGACATCAATTTGATAGGTGGACCACTTGGTGGATGGCTGCACGCAAAGAGTTGTGGACAATGGCTCAATGCCCAGCTGGAGACCAGTACCGAGTGGTGTCCTTCAGGGATTGGTGTTGGGACCAGTCTTGTTCAGCATCTTTGTCGGTGGCGTGGACAGTGGGATTGAGTGCTCTCTCATCAAGTTGTCTGATGACACCAAGCTGTGTGGTTCGGTTGATGCGTTGGAGGGAAGGGATGCCATCCAGAGGGACCTTGACACGCTTGTGAGGTGGGCTGATGCCAACCTGATGAAGTTTAACCATGACAAGTGTAAGGTCCTCCACCTGGGTCAGTCATATGCACAGCTACAGGTTGAGCAGAGAAGAGATTCAGAACAGCCATGCGGAGGACTTGGGAGTGCTAGTCGATGAGAAACTTAACATGAGCTGGCTTCAGTGTGCACTTGCAGCCCAGAAAGCCAACCGTATACCGGGCTGCATCAAAAGGAGAGTGACCAGCAGTTAGAAGAAGGTGATCCTGCCCCTTTAATCTGCTCTGCTCTTGTGAGACCTCATTTGGAGTATTGTATACAGTTCTGGTGTCCTCAACATCGAAAGGACATGGAACTGTTGGAACAAGTCCAGAGGAGGGCCACGAGGATGATCATGGGGCTGGAGCACCTCCTGTATGAAGACAGGCTGAGAAAGCTGGGGCTGTTCAGTGTGGAGAAGGCTGTATGGAGACCTCATGGCAGCCTTCCAGTATCTGAAGGAGGCCTATAAAGATGCTGGGGAGGGACTCTTCATTAGGGACTGTAGTGATAAGACAAGGGTAATGGGTTCAAACTTAAACAAAGGAAGTTTAGATTGGATATGAGGAAGAAATTCTTTACTGTAAGGGTGTTGAGGCACTGGAATGGGTTGCTGAGGGAAGTTGTGAATGCTCCATCGCTGGCAGTGTTCAAGGCCAGGCTGGAGAGATCCTTGGGTGAGATGATTTAGTGTGTGGTGTCCCTGTTCATGGCAGGGGGTTTGGAACTAGATGATCTTAAGGTTCTTTACAACTCTAACTATTCTATGCTTCTATGATTCTATAATATCTAGGAATAATAGCTAGAAAATTTCAATGGGTAGAAATGGATTCTTAGAATTGCCAAACTAATGTCTGGAATCCTCAGTGACAGTGTAATTGCATGATGCCTGCTATAACTGACTTCTGGATGATTTTCATTTGGCGATGTAGAAGCAACCGCCAACCTTCAAATATAGCTCATAGGCCTAAAATGAGAGCCCAGCCTATTCTGCAAGACATATAAGTCAGGAAGCTGATCTACAACAATGAATTCCACAGGGATTTGTGAGAAAGTTAAAGATCTGATCATGAAAAGTGCTGAAGGACAAAGGGCAAAGAGCAAAGTGGATCAAGCAGCCATGCTCCCGCTAATCATTCATCAAATGGCTTTTGCTTGCACTGTTTCCATGTGCTGCACTTCTGAATTAGAAATCAGAGCTTTCCATGGCACCATGCTTGCACAAAATGGAGGTGAGTTAGAGATGAAGGCTGGAAATCATGAAGGCAGAATATGCACTGAAAAACTAAAGCTGAGGAATAAGGAATTCCAATGAGAAGATCTGTCAAAGTCTGGATGAAATCTGGTCTTCATAAATCTAAACAACTCCATATTTTTTTTTCCGAGTTACCAATACTTATGGACACCTAAACTCAATAGGCATTTTCCTACTCAGCCTGAAAACACAATTCCATTTATACTTCTCTATACCCTGGCATGCAGGCCTCTCCTGGAGAAATAAATACTTGCCTCCCAGCAGTTCTCTGATGGTGGTGAGGGGTTTACCATTCATTTTGGACTTGATCTTAGACTGATGGTCTGTCTGAGGCTGAGTGAATTCTGAATGTTATTTCTTGCTCCAGGAGTTATGCATACGCTTACATATGTGCATAGACATTTACCATAGAGGTAGACCTATGTATATATATTAATGTTATTAAGTGAGAGTTGAAAAGAAAATACAAATATTGCGTTCATAGAGCTGAAGCTGGAATCCTGCTCTACCCTGTCCCAGATGAAAGCTCTAACTGTCAAGGTGCAGTTAGGCTTTTTTTTTTTTTTCTTTTCCCTCCGTGGGTCTCAATACTGCTCGGTATGTTACTAAGATTTACAGTGACAAAGGCTCAACGTGGTTGAGAGGGCTTGCCAATATCCTTGTGGTTAAAGAGATTTCTGAGGCAGTGCAGGTCCAGTAGAGTCCAAAATTTGCATTGCCTACTTCCTGGGATGATGATGTGAATGGTCTGGAGTTTTTGCATACTTATCATACAGGGAATATGGGCAATTAAGTTATGTGGACACACTGGATTATAGCCATCTAGTATCAGGTACCCAGAAGACCAAAGTGCATGTTGGCATTTTAGCCAAGTTATACCCCATTCAGTGACATAGAGCCCCTCTTTGTGTTTTGAAAAATGTCTTCTCTTTTTACCATGAGATTTTTTAATTACAAGATTAGCTACAGATAACTAAGTGTTGGAATAACTTATCTAGGGTCTCTATCTACTCTACTTGAGCCTCTAAGTAGAAACTCATTAGCTCATGAGGACGTTAATGGCTTGATGCAAGATTCTTCACCATTTGTCATGGAAAAAGTTCAGCAGACACTGGGAATAATTCCATTTACTTTTAATCTTCTTATATACTCGACCTTAATCATGAAAGAGCTAATTGTCAGCTTCAGTGAAGCTACACCACTTACATCAACTGAGAAATCTATCCATGTACTATATGTATCAGACAAAACAAAATAAAAAACATAAGGCTGAGGGTTAGAAAAATCTTGCAGAAAAATCGTGTAAAAAATCATTTTGTAGAACTAAATCAATAAATAAACAATTATAAATGAGTTTTATTATTACTGAACTTGTAAATAGTGTTAAAGTGGGTTTTTATTTTTTTGTTTAGATTTTTTTTTTAAAGCTTGTCTTCTTTGTTGTTTGCTGTTTTCTAGTGTCTGCTATTTCCATCATTATGCAGCAACAACATAACAATGTTGGCTGAAAGCCATCTTGAGAATAGACTGAGCCTTCAACGGATTTTTCATGCATGAATATTTTGAAGGGCGATTTAAATGATGTTTGTGTTTCTCACGGTGTGAAAAAACAACATTGCCAGGTTTCTTTGATCTACTGGAAACGGCCATAACACAGAAAGAGTTAAGTGAAACAAGGTAGCTTCTTTCTACTCAACTCTGTATCATTTTCTTCTATGATCACAAAGGAGGTTTTCATTCAGCTGGGGCAAAGTGCAGAGAGTTATTGATGGTTCAAGTATTTATTCTTTAAAATGGCAGTTCTGAAAACATATTTTTCTCACCACACAGAGTGGAAGAGCAGTGGAAAAGAGGAGATAATTGAAGAAGCTGGAAGTGAAATGACGTTCACAGCTGTCAGAAGCCATTTCCATTTTAATGACTGTAAAGATGAGTCTCGGCAGCCAGACAGCAAAGTTTTGGGTGACCATTTGCAGCGTCAGATATTGAAGTACTCTGAGTTGGTGTTCATGATTTGAAGGAACGAATATGTCTCTTTTGCTCCTTCTCTCAGACGGAATGACACTGTTCCAAGTTTTTGATGTTTCACAATTTTCCTACTGCTGCAACCTAAGGCTTCAATGAGGTGGAAGCTGCATCGTGTTTGACAGCCTACAAACACAAAAACATTCATCATACCTCCACTCTATAAACCTGCAAGTCTGAAAGATAAATATTGATGATTTGGTGAAGCAAGAAGTCCAAGAGTGCGGGGAGGACAAGTAATAACAGGCTGTGTCAGCATAGACAGCCTGGCTTTGTATGTAGTTTACAGGAATGTGCATGTTGACATGCTGGATCAGATCTTTAATCCATAGACTCATAGAATCATAGAATGGTACCATCCAGTCCAGCATGGCTCTGTAACTTGAAAGCACCATGTATTAAAGAATCTGGGACAGTAAACATAGAACATCCCACAGATCCTTATTATCCCTACTAATCAGTCATGCCTATGCCAAGAAACTCTGCAGCGCCTGTACTTCAGCATCAGAGTCTGAACCTCAGTTCATGACCCTGTTTACCGCTACATATATTTGTTTCCAGTTACGTGGCAGCCCAAACTGTTGATGGTCTGTAAGCAAATATCTGGTGTATAGATTCAGTAGTATTCTGTGTGCAGAACATGGAGACGGATGCTTAGCACGCACAACTCTCTATTATAGAAATCACATTACAGTGAAATAAACCCAACGTGAGCAGATATGTCCCCAGGGTCTTTTTCCTCTAAAGGTTGTGCAATTTGGGCACAGACCTAGGAGAGCTCTTCAAATGAAATTTCAAGAAATCTGGTTTTAAAGAAAGGGCTTTCAAATACTTCCAAACAAATATTTGTTTTTTTTTTCTAATTTGAACTTCAGCAGTTCACATTGTCTGTTTAAATGTTTATTTGTATTCTCCTTTAGTTTTCACTTCCAGCGTGTCAGAAGGTTCCATGGCTTAATCACTCATTGTAGAAAAAAAAGCACTGTTGCCTTTTATTTGTTTTGAACTTGCTACCCTCCTTAATTTTATTGCACATTCTCTTGTCCTGCCACAAGCTGAGGAGAAGGGAAGCACCTAATCTATCTTCTCCAAGTCATTTACTTTTATCCTTTCATTATGTCCTTTTGTCCCACTCCTTTCTAAGGTAACTCTTCCCAATCTTTTCAATCATTCTACATGACAGATTTTTTTTCCTTTTTTATTTTAAGGCAGATCAATCTCATTTGTCACAGGTGAGCCTTTTCTGACTTTGATAGAATTTTCTCTTGTTTTTTCTTATTTTGTATTTATGGTACTGTAGTAATACTTCACAAAATTTTCTAGATGAAATCACATTTTGATTTATAGATTGGCTGTGTAGTATTTACTGCACCATTCCTCATCTCAGTTCTTATGAACACTCACATCTTGTTTGAATTTTTTTCTTAATACTACAGCTGCATATGGTGTAGAAATCTGTCTTCATTGATACCCAGACCCCTTTCCTGGGTTGAGACAGTGAATGTAGACCCCTGTCAGATGTACCAGCAGTTTAATTAATTTTTTTCCCTTCAGAATGCCTTACTTTGCATTTATTGGCATTGAACTTCATTTGCCCTCACTTTAGTCCTCACATGGTTTAGCTAAGTCTCTTTGAAGTTCCTCATGGATCTCTCTGGTCCGTGCTAGCTAAATAACTGTGTCATCTGCAAGTTTTGCTAACCTCAATATTACCCTCTTTCAAGATCATTAATACAGATTTCAAACAGGAGATCTAATGCAGAACAATGAGGCGAGGCATCCCACTGTTCACCTTGTGCCGCTGACTATTTATTCCTACCCTTTGTTTCCCATCTTTCACCGATTTTCAGTCCATGTTTGATGTACTCCATGAGCCCATCAGATAAGTGAAACCATAAGTGTGGTTAAGTGTCAGCATGCTCAGTTTTTCTCACTAGTTTGAAAAAAATTTGTGTGGTAAATACAATGTGTTTCTATCCCTCTCTCCAAGAAATCACCTTTTACTTATTTATTTATTATTTTTAACGACTCTAGAAATCCTTTTTGGTAGGCCTAGATTATTGAAAAGTCTGAGAAAGAAACATGTTTAGAGTTATGTATGCAGTTCAGGATGTCAGAAATTTTCAGATTTCTACTTATGGAGGGAGTATGTTACTTTTTTCTTTGTGTAGTTTAGGATGAGTGGACTACATGCAAGACTTCATACCATTTCCCTTTGTAAGGATGTCACTACTATCTCTAGAAACAGCAGCACATGAGAAAATAGCCTATTTTTGCAAAAATGAATAAACTTTTTTTCAGCCCTTATTTTAGAGAAGTATATAAGAGAATTTTGCAGCATTCCAGACTGCTTTTGGCTAGGAAGGATGCCAAGGAAGGATCTGAGCAGCATCGCCTCTGCTGATGTTCAAGCTGATTTCAATTTTACTTTGGACTCTGAAGTCTGATGTTATGTGCCTGTTTAGCAGGAAGACCCTTTCTGAGCTTGTTCTTCATGCCTCTCAATACCTATTCGCTCTTCCATGTAAATTAACTGAATCAAGCTCAATAAAGGGTGAGGGTCCTGACTTTGGTGATGTAGAGTAGCTGGACTGTGGAACCTGGTGCAGATAATGGAGATAAGGCCTATGTCTTACCAATTTCAAGCCTCAAATTTCTTTCCTTTTGATCACCTCTGTGCTGCTTGCACTGTCTGAAAGCTCATTCCACAGCTAAATTGTGTAGATCAGGTTCATAAAAACAAACCTCTTACACTGTGGAAACTCCCCATAATGAGTATAATTTCTCCCTGCAGCCCCAAATGGTTTGCAATGTGAGCTTAAAAATGAATTGGTTCTGCAAATAATCTTTCCAGTTAAATAACACCAATCTGGTGGCCTTCTGTGATGGGGATATGGAACTGATGGACAGGGGTAGACCAGTTGATGTCATCTACCTGGACCTGTGCAAAGCTTTTGATGCTGTCTCACATGACATCCTTGTCTCTAAGTTGGAGAGACGTCAATTTGATAAGTGGACCACGCGGTGGATAAAGAACTGGCTGGATGGCCACACATAAAGAGTTGTGGTCAATGGCTCAATGTCCAGCTGGAGACCAGTAATGAGTGGTGTCCCTCAGGGATCGGTGTTGGGACTGGTATTGTTCAACATCTTTGTCAGTGACATGGAGAATGGGATTGAGTGCGCCCTCACCAAGTTTGCCGATGACACCAAGATATGTGGTTTGGTTGATACGCTGGAGGGAAGGAATGCCATCCAGAGGGACCTTGACATGCTTGGGAGGTGGGCTGATGCCAACCTGATGAAGTTTAACCATGCCAAGTGCAAGGTCCTGCACCTGGGTCAGAGCAATCCCAGGCATAGCTACAGGTTGGGCAGACAAGAGATTCAGAACAGCCATGCCAAGAAGGACTTGGGGGTTTTGGTTGATGGAAAAATGAACATGAGCTGGCTTCAATGTGCATTTGCAGCCCAGAAAGCCAGCGGTATCCTGGGCTGCATCAAAAGAAGCGTGACCAGCAGGTCAAGGGAGGTGATCCTGCCCCTCTACTCTGCTCTTGTGAGACCTCACATGGAGTATTGTGCGCAGTTCTGGTGTCCTCAACATCAAAAGGACATGGAACTGTTGGAACAAGTCCAAAGGAGGGCCATGAGGATGATCGGGGGACTGGAGCACCTCCTGTATGAAGATTAGCTGAGAAAGTTGGGGTTGTTCAGTGTGGAGAAGAGAAGGCTGCATGGAGACCTCATGGCAGCCTTGCAGTATCTGAAGGGGGCCTATAAGGATGCTGGAGAGGGACTCTTCATCAGGAACTGTAGTGAGAGAGCAAGGGGTAATGGTTTCAAACGAACAGGGGAATTTTAGATTGGATATGCGGAAGAAATTCTTTACTGTGAGGGTGGTGAGGCACTGGAATGGGTTGCTGAGGGAAGTTGTGAATGCTCCATCGCTGGCAGTGTTCAAGGCTGGGTTTGACATAGCCTTGGGTGGCATGGTTTAGTGTGAGGTGTCCCTGCCCCTGGCGGGGGTGTTGGAACTAGATGATCTTAAGGTCCTTTCCAATCCTAACTATTCTATGATTCTATAAGTTGCTATAATATCGAGAGAAAGTGATGTATGAGCATGGTGAAATCATATGTGTTTACTTCTTGGAAGGAACACTCATAGAATATGTTTAGTTATGTTCAAGCATCTTTGCTCAGGAGCCTTTGCAATGTGCTGAGAAAAAAGGGAGTTATTATCAGTCGAGCATCAGAGCTCTGGCACTGAGACTGATCCTACTTCTTCCTTTTATCTTGGACATCTTATTTTGCAGTAACATTTTATTTTCCACAAACATTAAGGAACTGAGTGAGTTCCTCAGATGTTCCTTGGGAATGTGGATTTGCATACGTTGATGCTTTGATTCCGTAATATTCATTAACACAGAGCTTAATTTTTAGGTTTGTAGTCACTGTGGTAACATCTGTAGAATGGGTTTAATATGTGGGAGGAGGAGTGGTAAGTTATTATTGCAATCTGTAGCAAATGTTGAGGAATATCCATGTCATTTCAGGTTTTGTCAATTTAACTGTGCCCGTAAACAGGAATGTACTTCCAATTGGGATGTTCAATCATAATACCTCTGTTTCTTCTTTATGAAAACAGGCAAGCTCAGGCAGAAGTATTTACATTTTAAAGATGGAATGATGGGAATTAACTGTGTTTTTATGACTAATCAAGTCTTAAATCTACCTTCCAGCATGTGGGGGATCTGAGTTCAGCTCACTCCTGTGCTTGAGGAGGTTCAAAAGTACAGTGCTTATCTCCTGGAGTAAAATATCAACAGCAGTGATTCAGAAAGTCTCATGTTCAAATACTCAATATGTCTGTGGTGTCGACACTTTGCTAAAAAGACAGAACTGATTTTAAATCCCTGCTTCAAAGTAGGCAGGATGAGCTTTCAGTAGCAGATCTCCTCACTCATCTGAGTGCACAGGCAGTTTTCTTGTCATTTGCAAAGAACAAGGAGCATCTCTGGCTCTTTCCTACTTAGGTTGACTTTAAGGTGTCCAGCTCAAGGAGAAGGTTAGATGTTTAGCTAACTATCTATAATTGGTTTAGTTTCTGATTTTTCCTCAGTATTTCCCACTAGAAAATTTCGAATGCTCCTATTTAAGCCTTGTGGCTTCCCTGAACTTAGTTTTAGTCATTTATGACTTATGCCTTCTATAAGGAACCTAAGCACTCCAACCCCAGTAAAGTATAAAGTTTACTCTAAAATTTGGGAAATGTGATTTGTCTTTGGAAACTTAGTACTGGGTTCCCAAATCACAACTTCAATCACAAACTAATATAATGACTTCTGAGACCCATTCTAGTTTTAGGAACATGTGCTTATCTCTTATCTTGGACATCATGAGAAATGAACAATATAGCTCCATTCAGTTTTGGTTGAGAGTGTACTTTGGAATCAAAACCCCTGACTGTCCCCAGTTACTGCATGTTGGTTTTCATCACAGAGGGGAACTTTCAGTTGCAGCAAAACGGAGAGATTCTCTTCAGGAGCACACTTGATGCTTTGCAGCACTTATTGGGTCATAATTCACAGGTCTAGACTAAGACTAATCTGAAAAAAAAGCCTTTAAAATCTAAAATGGTTCTCAACAGCAGCAATTTCACTCTGCAGATTTGTTCCTATTGCATCATACTCTTTCTGTGTATAGACATAATCTTGAAATAGAATAGGTACCTTAGTTTATGTGAAGTGTATTTCATCTTTGTCCTGATCTTGCTGAAGTATGGCAATTCATCTTTCAAGAAGTGGATGACCATGTCTTTCTCAGTGAAAACCTGATTGCACATCACTCGATTGTAAATGCAAAAAGTTGCTTGTGCAGCCTAGAATGCAAAAATCCATTTAGTCTTTTTACTGGGGGGAAAAAAAAGGAAAAAAAAGAAAAAAATTAAGTGCCAGAGGTAAAGCATTAACCAGGTAGCTAACCAATGCTAGTTTATTTTCTATGTGTTAAGAAGTCACTTACTAAAGAATGAATAGAATCAGTAAGATTTGCAAAATTGGAAGAATTCATACTAGGGAAGCTTCATAAATACTCTTTTTTCTTCAGATACTCTTTTCATCACAGACCTCTTTCCCAAGCCACAATTCCAAAATTAAGAAGCTTAATAAAACATACGTAGTCATTCTCTTTTCTTTTTCATGAGTGAAACAAACCTATGTGGAACTTTATTTTTTTTTTTTTCTTTTGGAGAGAGAGAAATTAGACTGAACTAATCAGCATGAATTTTATGGGGAGTGTTATGAGTCATCAGGAGGAAATTCTGCTTCATCTTGGTTTAAAAAGAAATAAAAAATGAGGATTTTTTAAATTATCAAAAGAAAAGGAAGATTAACTGTGCTCTGAATGCAAAAGCTTTCTGGGAGACCAAATAAGTCTTCTATAAACTGATTTGCCTTTCTGACTGCGATTTAGTAGAGTGACACCTAATTTGTTCTGAGAGTCATTGATGCCTCCAACACAATGGAGGATGACAGCTTGCATAACCTCTCTTTCAGCTTTCATCTCATTTATTCTGTTTGAAGTCGAGTTCCGACAAGAGAGAGGCACAGAATTAATATTACCTTAGATCAGCTCAGTCTCCAGAGGGAGCAGCAAAAGCTTTTCTGGAAACAATAAACCCTTTAAACATGACAGGAGGAATAGGACCTTAGGAGGTATCTGAAAGTATCCATTATTAAAGAAAGAAAATATATATATATCTATGTGGGTCACTTTCATTGTGGGGCTGTTTTTTTTTTTTTTTTGTTTCTCTTTAACAACGAAAGATGAACTACTGCCAGTTTTACACATGAGGTTTTGGATATTTTGTGGTTAACATCTATATTATACATACATATATACATATGTTTTCTTTTTTGTTATTGTAGCAGAATCCCTAGCCATGCATGGTATTTGTTTTGACTTTGAAATTCCATGCTTGTTTGATCTGGTTCCTTTCCAATTTAAGATAAAAAATCAGGAAGGGAAATTCCCATCACATCTGATAGTTTATAAGGTCAAATTTAATTATTGCAATTTGCATTTAAAATTAATGTAACACTTTAAAACTAAATCAGAGGAAGCCAAAGAGATAATTTGTGCAGACAGCTTTGTAGAAGGAACAAAAATAAAGAAGCACGATAATTTCTGTGTAGCTGTGTACACTTTAATCTGTGGTCTACAGAACATCAGCAAGGATAAATTGACACAGTTCCAATCAAACAGTAAAGCTACACTGAATTATGCCAGTTAGTTTCCAGACCCTTATCTGCATATATGTGTGTGTGTTTGTGTGTGATTGACAAATCAGACACTTGAGGGGAAAATACATATAGGAAGACAAGAAAAGTTGCTGTTTCTCTAAAATCTTCACATCAAACTACAACTAAAAAGAAAAAAAAACCCATTGGGGTTTTAACAACTAAGTGGACAGACTTAATAGAGAAGATATCCATTAATAAATAATCTATCCAATGGATAAACCTTGTAGCATTTTCTTTTTGTGAATTCTCAGTGGACTTTAGATTTCTATCAGCAGACGTCCAATTAACATGTGAATCGTGATTTCATCATATCATATCCTGTCATTCCACTAGGAATATTCTCCTGTCATTCTACTGTGAATAATTTCAGGAAAGTACAGATGACTTAATAATTTACAATTAAACAGTTCGTGTCATGCCAGAGCAAACCATGTGAAAAGAATCAGCGTATTTGCCACACAAATGCAAATACCTCTGAGAGAATTAAAGATGGAGCAAAAAAAAAAAAAAAGAAAGCAAGGGAGAACAAAAAGAAGAAAAGGCTATAATTTAACGATAGGACAGTAGAATGGTGGCATGTAGCAAGACTGTTGAAAAGGAGGCTGATTTTAACAGAAGTCAGAAAGGTAGCATATGAATGAGGATAAGATTGGAGAGAAGACAGCTCAAATATGGCTTTGTTGAGAAGGGTGATGTAAACCTTTCCCATTCTGCTGAATACAGGAGAACACTTAACAACCCCAAGGGACAAGCAATAGGCCTGAGATTACACTTGCCTTCTCACTGAACAATTTACTAAATGAATGTCACTTGTCTTCCTGCCACCCCCATCTCCCACATCTCCCCCCTCCATTCTTGAAATGCTTTTTTGAATAGGCTTTGATTTTCATCATTTTGTTAGAAGTTCAACATTATTTGTCAGCAGCTTTGAGCAGTTCTACATATGGCTTTGTGCTAATCTATTCACTTTGGCTGTGCCTTTTATCTTATTTGTGATGTGTGGCCAGCTCCACTGTATACTTCTCCAGCTAGAAGAGCAGAAAGGAAACATATTCTTGTGGTCTTAGATATGCTACCATTACTTCTTATTTCTGGCTGGATGCATCTTCCTTAACTTTAGACAGTTATAATACAGATATTTCCACTGGAGACAGTCATCACTGGCTTTCTTTATGACATATGAAAAAAAAATAGGTGTTTCAAAGCAGGACTATTCTGTCCTATTGTCTAATTCAAGATGAGGTAAATTTCATTTTAAAACTGTTTATTTCTGTCTGTAATCTTTTAAAAATAGGTATATTAACAACTCAGATGGAAACATATATAAATTGGATGTTCAAAATTAGGTATTATTTATGCTACACTTCAAGTTGGTCTATTTTGTTAATCCAGGTACTAGCATGGATGCTGAAAAGGATTTTTGAACACAGAAATGAATATATCTCTGCAGAGCAATGTAAACAGACAAAAGGTGACTTTCTAACTGAGATCTGAAATAAAATCCCTCACCTACTAGGCAAACATCCCTTGGGAAAACATTCTTCCAGGGTGAGTCATCTCGGAAAAGGTCAAAACTTAGAACACAAAGCCAGAGGAGGACAGATAGAAAAAATTAGTCATTCGACAGCATGTTACAGACAGGGTAAATTAATTTCTTCCATTGCATTAATTCACTAACGCATGATGAGGGCAAGACAAAAGGTGTCATGCATCTCTGCAACTATACTTTGAGCTTATTCTTTAAATAAGCATGGAGTGAAAAAGGAGAAATAATGAAGAGTCAATATAAAAACCGAGTTTCACTAAGACAAGCTTTATTTCATAGTATGTCTCTGGCTTGTAAGGAAACTTGAGCAATTTGGTGCATAAATTAGCAATTCATGTCAGGAGTAGAAGTCACATGAAAAAGTGATGCTTGGTTAGATACTTTCCTGAATTCAGGCTACGTTGGATAGTGGAAAGGTAAATTAACTCCCACAGGAGTTAACTTCCAGTTTACTCCATGTAATGCCTCAAAATAGACAAATAAGTTATTCAAGTAAAAGCATCTTTATATCAAAGATTATGCAGTAATTAATATATAACAATTAATTCTTGTGTTACTCTGAGACGAAATTGATAAAAGCTGTTTAATCTGTGGGTGGACTCACAGCCCAGAACAAAATATACAAAATAAATCCTCTGGCTTCCATGGTTGCATGTCGGTGTACATACAGTGAATCCAAGTTGTATTCTGTAGTCTTTCATCTAGCTTTCCTCCAGAGAATGAGATTGAAAAAGTAATGATAGAATCTGTCTTTCTAACAGTAACTCTGTGGTTATAGTAGCTCTACAGGACCGGGAAAGCTTGTTCAATTCCTCCCTGCAGGAATTTAGTCTCTTTTCTCTCCTTACATCTGAAGAATCTTGAAATATTTTTGTGCTAAATAACAAAGCTTCAACAGGGCTCCGGTAAAGAAAAGTATCCTATCTGCTATGTTACAAATGAGATTCAGGTAGAAGCATTCTCTGTTCTGCAATCATTTTAATTTTATAAGAAGGAATTAAAGATTAAATAATTGGTCCCAAGAAAAAAGAAAAAGAATAAAACTGAATGGGTGAATGTGTCCTAGGATGTCCAACTAGAAATAGACAGGCTCTAGTGCTTGCTTTTGATTCTTCGTCTCATCCAGTTAGTAAAAAGTTCAGGTTTATCTTAATTATAAGGGTCTCCCAGGAAGCTGAGATGACATTGAAATTGCAATAAGAAAAAGATGAAATTAAAATTGGGCCACCTATTTTTTAAGATTTGTTCTTATCACCAAACTAATACGAATGTCAAAAAATGATGTCTAATTCCTTTTTGGGGAAAAAAAAATGAAGTCATATATAAATACCTTCCAGAGAGATTTGGGACTATAATCAAGATGTGTTATGGTACATCCCAGAGACTGCACAAAGTGCCTAAGATTTAGAGAAGAATAAGATATGAAATGTATTTTCCTGTCTTTCATGCTTCTTTCAAAGTGGTTCTCCACAAAGCATGTTGGCTGCTTTTGGTATGATGCTGACCCAAACACAATATGCAGACACCCCAGGCGCATAACAAACAGTTTCAAGTTTTACTGCTGTTATAGGATCTACCTGTAAGATCTGCAGGTTTTCTTGTTGGATCTTGCCTTTGCAGTTAGGTACCCCTAATGCCAAAGCTTCTTCCCCATTCCTGTATATATGTTGTTTTTTTTTTTTACCAGAGAGAAGTGATACAGGCCGAGAATCTTAGATACAGAGATAGTAACTCAGTTGTCCAACATGACAAAGGGAGATAGAAACTTCTGCCTCAGCTTCAGCACCATTAGTGTCTATTCTATGATATGTATCTGTATCACTAAGCATTATTCTCAACATCTCTAGCTGGAATGTTAACTCATTACCACCACATGTTGCACACAGGCTGGTTAATTTTATTTCCTTCTCTTAGCAAAACCTTGGACATACTATTTGTCTTAGAAAATGTATGTAGTATTAATTATTAGTAGTATTTCATGTCACTGTTCATTTCCTCACTGTGGGGTGAAACACTTAAGTGCATGTAGCCACATTAATTTTCATTAATGATGCCAATTAGAAAGTGGTTATAAACTTTTAATAATACTGTAACTATATAAATCCTTATTGGGTTATTTTCATTAATTTTAACAGCCACAAAATCAGCTAAATAACCAACTTCTTCTGCTGTAAATTTGTCACTTCCATCACAAGTTCATTAAATAGCATTTAAGGTCTTTAGTAATTTTTTCCCAAACCATAGGATTAATGACAATCTCAGCTCCTCCCATTTGCATTAAACTGTATATGCCCTTCAGAAAATCCTGCCTCAAGCAGCCCACAGGTAGAAGGCATTCCAGCCTCTAAGGCTTTTTTCATTTAACCTCAGTTTAGCTAGCTGAATGTTAGGCATCCAACCATAGTTTTTCATCTAGATTCTCTTTATATCCATGCAGAAATGAGCAGCTATAACACGGGTTCTTTGTTAATACCTGTTTTGGAAGTAGGTGATCCATATTTGGGAAAACTGGAAATATTTGTAAAAGGGAAAGTAAATGAAAAGATTTGGTTTTGTTTTATTTTGGAAGGCAGGAAAAAGTGGGAGTGTTTTATCTGGTGAATCCCAAAAATACCCTTGGGTAGAACAGAATTTTTCAGCGACCTAAATTGTCGTGATTTTTTTCACCTTTTATATTTTCGTTTATATTTTTGCCTTATGATACAGAAAATCCCCCCCAGAAAAACAAACAAAAAAACCCCAAACATTTTGAAAAGTACCAAGACCTGTGGTACTGTGCATGGAATTATGCTGTGCTTTCACATGCTCTGGGTTTCCCTACCCAAACCGCAGCCGTCACTCTGCAAAGGTGCAGGTCTTGAGTGACTTCTGGGCTGCATCTTTCAGGCCCATGTAGATGTGTCAGATACTCTGAAGTGGGTAAACGGATTTAGATATATCTGTGTTCAGGTATCCAAATTGTTGTAATGAAATGAATATTTCAACTCTCAATTAAACAACATACTGTGGAATTCTTTGAGAATTCTATTTTTGACTCAGACTTCTGTTTCCAGCTGATCCAAATATGCCTTTTAAGGAGGGGTTGGTGGGGAGTTTAACTCCAAGTTTTCCTTTACCTCTCATTCTGAGAACATGTGGAATGATTCATTTCAGGTGTGTCTGTCTAAAAAGTATGCTCCAAAAGTAGATGCCAGTGTAGGCAGAGAACTTATGAGGCTAATGGCACACAGGAGGACAGATTAGAAAATTGCTACAGTCTCTTTAAAGCTGAACATGCATTAACCACTATAAATTAAACAATGTTTTTTTTTGTGAAAACAAAACCCGCAACAATTATTCATCAGCTAAAATCCCAGAGGAATCAGAGAACTTATAGAAATGAAGGAAAACATTCTTCTGTATAAACTATGTGAGACCAAAAATAGTGTTCAACAAATGCAGAAGATAGCTCTGCTTTATCTAACAAGCACTGAGGCAGTAGACAAGTAAGCACAGATATTCCTGTCAAAATAAGTGTGGAGAGACTTCTGGAAACATGCATTACATGATGGATGTTCCCTGAAGCTCCTAACACAGCGTTGCCATATCCATACTAATATGTTACAGACTTATCCTTTCACCACAGGGAGAGCACAAAGACATGCTACCATTATTTTTAACCTTGACAACATTTTGTCCATTGGCTAGGTTTCTTCTTTTCTACTCCCACTATCCCATACAATCCCCACATGCAGGCTGTGCATCTTACTGCCTTCAACTGAGAAAACAAATAATCAAAATTATTCAACTATTGCTCTCTTTTCCATTAATTCAGCCAATCCGTTTAACACGCGTAATATGCGTTCACCCTATGGCATTGTAACATCCTTGTTTGTTAATGGAACAGATATCAGCTTCCAAACGCCCCTGGCTCAGCAAAGAGAAATGGAGATATCACAATTAGTATGAATCACAACATCCAGCACTGTTCTTTGTGCCTTGTTTTAACCCAATAGTAATTTTAATAATAAGATTAAGTCTGCCTCAAGCAATTTGAGAGATCGCTGTGTTAGTGCCAATTGAGTTGATGTATCCACTCAGATGAATGAAAAACCATGCACTAGTATCCCTTTATGCCCCTAAAGCAGGGAAGCTTCATTAGCAAAGGTTTCCATCAGATAGAAGCGCTCACTGGTGTGGTCACAGTGTGTCTAACTCCAAAGGCTGCTCTGCCCACACTGCTGAGTTACTGTTCCATTGGGTTCGATTAGAAGTTGTATGTTTTTGATTATATCTGTGATTAGAATCGTGGAATGGCTTAGGTTGGAAAGGACCTCAAAGCTCATCTAGTTCCAATCCCTTGCCAAGGGCAGGGACATCTTCCACTAGAGCAGGTTGCTCCAAGCCCCTGGGTCCAACCTGGCCTTGAACACTGCCAGGGAAGGGGCAACCACAGCTTCTCTGGGCACCCTGTGCCAGCGCCTCACCACTTTCACAGGAAAGAACTTCTACCTAAAAGCTCATCTCAATCTCCCCTCTGGTAGTTTAAATCCATTCCCCCAGTCCTGTCCTTATAAATTCTTGTCAAAAGCCACTCTCCATGTTTCTTGCAAATCAACTTTTGGTATTTGAAGGCTTCTAATTAATAAATTAATTAATTAATTAGTTAGTTATTCTTCTGAACACATCCTGCAGTAACAAACATTTTAAGCGAGGTACTGGATAGGGAGCGTGGCCCGTGGAATGAGAGCAAGAGAGAGAAAGCAATTTCCAGAGGCTGATTCCGATCTTGGATGGAGCGTATTATCCTGGCCGTGTTGAAGTGACCTCTCTCATCGTGCCCGCAAAGGAAACCTGTGATGAACAGGAACATAAATTGAGGGTCTAAATTGAGGTAAATGAGTCCAAGCAATAATTATTGAAAGAGCTGCTGGCTCTCAGACTCCTGCTGGTTTCTTTATGTGACCAGGATGTTTATTTGTATTTGCTTGTGGGTTGTGTGTCTTTAATTCAAGTTTAGTAGTTTCATATTAATGAAAGAACATGCAAGATACCTTTTTGTGCGCCCTCACGTTCTGTAAGGGGGCACTGACTGTTTGTTTACCTCATTAGTAAGCTATATACATATTTTTTAAGCACCATCAATTACAAATAGCAAATGACTAGCACATAATTGTGCGTATTTTCAGATCAAAACAGAAGCACATGTGCTAGTACCTGTAAGATTTGATTGAACAAAGTCACATAGAAGAGCATTATGAAATTGAGACAGAGATGTCAAAGCATTTCCAACGGCAACGACCACCACCCCACTCATATCAACAGGGGGGAAATGGAAGCATAAACCAAATTGCATCCAAATGATTGCAGTTGAAGCACATGTGTTATGGGGAAGGTTTGAAGTTAGCACATGTGCTGATATAGCAATATGATGATGAAGGGAAAAAAATTCCAGCATTCAGTGTCTTTGCAGCACAGATGGCCTGGTTTGCTTTTCTGGCCTAGTTGTTCATTAAAATGAATCAGATGAATCTGGCTATCCCGAATTGTTAGTATATGTCTCTGCCTTATTATTCTGTGCTTTGCAACAATGATGATACTGCGCTGCTCACTGGCCAAATAATGCTTTGATATGGATTGCATGATACACTGGTGGTGGGCTGTCAATGTCTAAACAACATTCAGCAGTGAAATCTAGGAGAGGGTACAAAGCATCAATTGGATCACATATGTGCCCTACATGTTTTACAAAAGCACTTAGTAGGTACTACCCAGATTCAAAGCAATTATGTGTGATTAATTCAGAATCACAAACAACACCCAATTTTGGGCACTTCTTTGCCTTTCCCATTTTGAAAGTACTGAGTGATAAACACTAGAAGAAACATTTTTTTTATGTGCTTTTTTTTTTTTCATTTCGCAAAGGGTCTGTATGATGCAAAAAACACAAGAGCTTTCACTTTTTTTTTTTTTTTTTGTTATCATTTTTCTTTTCCTTCCAGAGAATGAAAGCAGTTTTGAAGAGTGTGGTGATATATGGTCCTACTAGACAGCCATAAAGTGTAAATTTCCAACATGAGATGCCTGTGGGAAGGGTAGATTTTCCTTCCCTTCAGCCTAACAAGTCCTACTGGCATTAGTGAAGGAGGCATGTCTACAACACCCCTCACTGAATAATTTACATCTGCACAGACAGAAAGTCAGAAGGCAAAGCTGGAGACACATCAGAGAGCTGGCTTCAAATCAAGTTAAAAGTTTGCCTGTGTTTGTGGGTGGTTCATTATTATAAAAGGAAAGCAACGCAAAGTGAAATTAAAGCTATCCTTTCAGCTTTGAGGGCTTCAGGATCGAGGGATGGTGTGGGGTTTACTGGGAATGGTGGGAAACTAAAATGTACGAGACATGACTGATAAAGAGAAGTTCAAGAAAGTAAATTAATTATTAAGGATGAATGAACACTAAAGGATACCATGAAATGAAAAGCAAAGTTAGAGTTTTGGAACTTCTTTCACAAATACATTTTTCTGTTGGTCAATATAGAGCAAGAAAATATAGGAAGGTAGCTGGAAATAATAGAGATTTGAGAATCAAGTATAATTTTGTGTTAATGGTTGTGATTTAGACCAGCAATTGGAACCAAGCTTTCAAAGGAATTTAGACGCCAAGAGATAGACATAAACAGTGAGAGGCATCTTACCAGATTAGGTTCCCCAAGGCATACAAGAAAACACAGATTCACATATGGTACCTAAACTACCCTAGGTGAAATAGCTAAGGTGCAGAAGGGGTATTACACTGCCAGTACAGCTAATTCTTCCTGAGCTTAAGATACTCTTTCACTGAGTCACTAGCATCAGCATTCTGACCAAGCCTTAACTAATTTCTTATGGGTAACTCAAAAGTTAATATGAAGCACTCTAGATATCAGTTTAAGGTTGGTAGGTGCATAAGGTCCAGATCTCCACAATGTGGCAAATTCTAAGGGGTTGGACCCCCACTAGTTTTCTGAATAAACACCAACTTCGTTCCTGGCTAAGGGGTGAGTGACCTTGGACCTGGAGTTTCTCAAAAGACTTAGGAATTCACCCTTTGCAAAATTGTTTCCTTACAGTTTAAACAAGTGAAAAGAACTCATGACAATGCCTATGCAAGCTGAGGGGAAACGAAACTTCTGACCACTGTAGATCAAGTGGGTATTCACATGACAGTTTCAACTAGACCTAGTTCCTGGGCTGAGCCGTTTTTATCCAGAGAAGACTCAATATGCCAGAGGGCATATTCATTGACCAAATCTTTGATGTCTGTCCTTAAGCAAGATGAGTCATTCTCTAGAGCTATTTTTTTTCCACTGATTGTAGAAGAAATTTTGGGTAACTAACTTGATTTCGAACACCAAACCTCCAAACACCTTTGTTAGAAAATGAGGTTCCAGGCTTGAGAATCTTTTTGCTGCCAAACTGCTGCGTCAAGGTAGAGTTTAGCTATATTTGTAGGTCTTACATTTTGTACTGTTGTCCCTTGCTCAGATCTGTTTTTTTCTTGGCTGCTACTGTTTACCCTGGGCTAACTGAAAATTTGTCTCGTAAATAATGAGTCTCTTCCAACTGAGTTTCTGCTGTGTTGGCTGGTTCAGATTTGAACTGGCCCACACAGTCCCAGAGCAAGTTGTCTGCTTTGCATCCCCACTCCAGTAGTGGCACTATAATGTTGGTGGTAGAAACAGATCTGTGACAATGATGTACGTTTCCTCTGAGGTTTTATTTCCACTACTCTGTCCCCATTACTCACCTTGCTCTAGCAAAGCTGTGTAAAAGTTTCCATGGCCTTTAATTTCGCCATAAAGAAGGGTGAGCTCTATAACTTCTGTTCTTTTTCTACCCTGAGAAGGAAGAAAAAGTGCCATAATGAGAAACAGAAGAAGTGACCACTGTGTTGCAATGCTGACACATCCCACATAGCTCCTCTCCTATGTAAAGCAAAGAGTCATCTGTTCCCCAGCTAAGTAAGCCACAGGGAAATGCATGGTTGTTTTTTTTTTTTTTTTTTTTAATACATATTCTTTTTTTCTAAGTTACCAAGCTTGGTGATAGTTTAGTTGGAAAATTCACCATCTGAACAGATGGAGGTAAAGTCTTTCGCTGAAAATATATGCGTATTGCTTTAACTGATGTGTAAGATGTTTTTCTGCTAGGTAGGAACCTGCTGAATATGTAAAAATATCATTGTTCTGCCATTATTACTACACCATTATGAAATTACAGAGTGATTTTGAATAAAAGAAAATAAACTTCACAAAAGTGTTGGGTGTATGCTTGGCAAATTGTCTGTTCTTAAATCAGCTGCTTTCAATAGGAAGTGGGCTGCCCCTCCTTGGTGCACTCTTCTTTGGTTCTGAGCCAGGAACTGAGGAAAAAAAAAAAAAAAAAAAGAAAGAGGTTTTCAATAGATTCAGGAAAATGGGGAGGGGGAATTAAAGTTAAAAACCGTGAAAATATTGTTTCCTTATTACTCCCCATTTTACTGCTTATTTTTGATGTCACTGTCACATAAGCTCATTTGTCTTCTAGGAGGAAAAAGAAAAAAAATCAGTGAAAAGGAATCTGTGTGTACTCTGAGTATAATTTGTGTTATTTTAAAAAGCTTAGCACAAAACAGTCATGCAAGATAATCTATTCTTCTTGAAATCTTGGCCTTGTGTTAAATTCCTAGGAAACAATTTAATAGCCAGAGATAAATCTAAGCAAGAGCCCAAGAAGGAGGGCAATCCTTCCTGATGCTTTTATGTCTTTTTGCTCCTTGACATCCTGCTATGATACCTCTCCATAATTCTAACCTCAAATATTAACACCTCTTCCTGAGAATTAAAATTTTTGTCAACCAAGTGCAGGAATTTGGAAGAGTCTGCAGATACACGCTTCTTACTTGAGTTTAGGAATCTTCAGTGTAAATAGCTACACTTCATCCAATCACTCTAGATTCCTGCTAAAATTTATGGAGAAAAATAGCTATTTGTAGGAGTAATCTGTCTCAATCTATTTAGTTGTCGGGATGAGGGGTCTGGCTGAATAGACGGTAGCTTTGCAGAAAAATAGCTGTAAATTCTGATGGACAAAAGGTTGGACAGGGATCACCAGTGTGCCTGTGCAGTCAAGGTAGCAAGCTGTACCTTGGGCTGTGTAAGCAGGAGAGGAAAGTTTGGGAGATGCAGGGAGAAGGTGGGAAATTTGGTTTATTTAACTTTAAAACAAGGCTGTCCCAGGCACAGCTACAGGTTATGCAGAGAAGAGATTTAGAGCAGTCCTGCAGAGAAGGACTTGGTGGTGTTCGTCAATGAGAAAATGAACATGAACTGGCAGTGTGTGCTTGCAGCCGAGGAAGCCAACTGTATCCTGGGCTGCATCAAAAGGAGAGTGACCAGCAGGTCAAAGGAGGTGATCCTGCCCCTCTCCTCTGCTCTTGTGAGACCTCACTTGGTGTATTGTGTGCAGTTCTGGTTTTCTCAACAGAAAAAGGACATAGAACTGTTGGAACAAGTCCAGAGGAGGGCCACGAGGACGATCAGGGTACTGGAGCACCTCCCATATGAAGATAGGCTGAAAAAGCTTGGGCTGTTCATCCTGGAGAAGAGAAGGCTGCATGGAGACTTCATAGCAGCCTTCCAGTATCTGAAGGGGGCCTATAGGGATGCTGGGGAGAGACTCTTCATTAGTGACTGTAGTGACAGTACAAGGGATAATGGGTTCAAACTTGGACAGGGGAAGTTTAGATTGGATATAAGGAAGTTCTTTGCTGTGAGGGTGTTGAGGCACTGGAATGGGTTGCCCAGGGAAGTTGTGAGTGCTCCATTGCTGGCGGTGTTCAAGGCCAGGTTGGACAGAGCCTTGGGTGGCATGGTGTAGTGGGAGGTGTCCCTGCACATAGCAGGAGGGTTGGAACTGGATGATCTTAAGGTCCTTTCCAGCCCTAACTATTCTATGATTCTATGATTCTATGTTTAATCTCGCTATTTTCTGCACCTGCTTGATGGAAGAGTGTAGGAAAGTTGGAGGCACACTTCTTGAATGTGTGCCAGAGTAGGACTGAGAGTAATAGATACAGGTTGGATGTTGTAAAATTTGGTTATATATTTGGTAAATATTTGGACAATTATAAGGCTGGTCAAGCACCTTTATAGGTTGTCCAGAGTGCTTGTGTAATCTCCTTTGCTGGAGATCTTCAAAGCTGAACTGGGCAATGCATTCAGCAACCTTGTTTAGTTGGGTAGCTTGGGAAATGGTTTGTGGTAGAGACTTCCAGAAGACCCTTACAACATGTCTGAATCCATGATTTGTGCCCTAAAAGAATTTGCAACTACACAGAAAGCCAAAAGGCCACAAAGATAATTACTTACTTTTGTATAAAACTTTCCAGATTCTAGTTTTTTAATATTGGCGTTTGGAACCTCCTTCATTGATGTGTCTTTCAAAGACAAAATTATTTATATTTTTATCTCTACATTTATTGGTATGTTTTTTAAACATTTGTTACTGTACATACAAGTTAATAATATCACCTGTTACTGAAGTATCATAGCAAGACTACAAACAGAGGTATTCTATTATGGTTGAGACATAGTCATTTTTATTTAGCCAAGAAAGAAACAAAAGACTCAGAGCTAAAAATAATGATAGTCTGATATGGCCTCAAACCCCAAGAAAAAGCACACATCTTTGTGTTGAAACAGTTTAGCTTCTCATTCTCCCAGTGATGGAGAGACAAAGCTATAACTGAGAAGGAAATTTTGATTTTACTTATTGTTTCCTTTTTCTTTCTGAGTTTTTCTTATTGATAGAATCATACAGTCATGGAACTGTTTGGCTTGGAAGGGACCTTAAAGGTCATTTAGCTCCAAACACACCCCTCCACCCCACCATGGGCAGGGACACCTTCCGCTAGACCAGTTTGCTTCAAGCCCCATTCAACCTGGCTTTTAGCACTGTCAGGGATGTGGCAGCCACAGCTTCTCTGGGCACCCTGTACCAGAGCCTCACCACCCTCACTTCTTCCGAATATCTAAACTAAATCTACTTCTTTCAGTTATTAAAGTGAAGGAAATTAAACCACGTGGGTTTTGGGGGGGAAAGTTCTAATTCAGGAGAGTATTTGTGAAATGGTTTTACAGTCAATATAGTGACAATACTAAACTGAAAACATCTGCAGTGAAAATCCTGTCAGCTGTTAGGAATAAATTGTCAGGGCTTGACATGACTTGCAATACCACAGGAATTGTTGTGCTGCTTTAACATTGTTCCTACTATGTCCCAAAATCTCGTTACTCTCAGTGTCTCAGTGAAGGGTGATAATAGTGGTCAATTGGATAATAGTGGTCAGCTGGAAAGTGGACAATGGGTTTCACATATGGAATCACTGAGATATAAGGGAATCTTCAGCCTGAAAAGTGACAGCGGAGGGGAACTATTACAGAGGTCTATAAGCTGTGAGTGGCACAGAGAAGGTGAGTAGGGAAAGACTTCTGTGATGTCTTCTAATACAAGAATTAAGGGTATCATATGAGACTGTCAGAGAGCACATTTTGAAGAAACAAAAAGTATTTCATCATTGGACAATATGCAGTTAAGATGCCACAGAATGCTGTTGGTGCTACAAGTTGATGTCTTCTCGAGGGGAGACTGGGCCCCTCAAAGTACTGGAAAAAAAATATGGCTATTAAATACAAATATCTAGCTCAAGAATTCCAGGCAATGAAGGTTCTGAGCTTCTTATTGAGTTTGAAGTATTGAAGAAAGTTTCAGTAAAGGCTTGCCTAGTCTTACAGCCCTTTCCTTGGTTTCTGTTTTACGGTAATTGTTAGCAACAATGGCCAGGTGGACTACAATGACTTATTGATATGACTAGCAAGAGGTGCTTCAAAGAAAATAAAATAAGCTTCTGGAAGGCCATTATGTGTCTCAGAGACAAATTGTGCTGATGTGGAACAGATATTTGCCTTCATACTCTAATGATTTGGTGCATTCTCAAAACACAGCTTCAGTTTTTGAAAAGTGACAATTTCAGTTATTTCAAAATTAGATGGCAGTGAGAAATATTTACTTGAAAAGTTATAACAATATGTTCTCTTTCATTTTCTGATTGCCATGGCTTCTTTCCATACAATAAAACTATTTTAGTGAACAGTTGCATTGGGAAATTAGCACTAATAGCAGAATATATTTACAGATCAGTGTGTACTCAATTATTAAAATAAATGGTAAAAAAAGACTTTATTCTATTGGTCATGGAAACAAATTTAATACTATATCAGCATCCTGCTGGTATTCAAAAAATTGGATGAAACAAAAAACATCCCTAAAATTAAACTTGCAAATCCATATTTACAAGCGTGTGTATACCCTAGAATTTTTCATCACTGCAGAAGTTCCCTACAGAGTTGAGAATAGCATTCTGGAAACTGATATAGTACAGATTTGAGTGGGCTTCTTCTTTCTTAAGCAGGCCATACCATTTCCACAGTGAGTCTAGTGGATGGCTCTTCCACAACAGGTGCCCTGAAGCATTCACTTGTTTTTAAAACAGCTAGATAATTTTTTAAGGAGCAGTATTTTAAGGAAAACTCATCAACACTTGAATTCCAGTTGTGCCATTTTCTTCTCAATGTCTTCTAATTATTATTACTTATTTACTTATTTATTAATTTTTAAGGTCAGTTTCAGATTTTATGGCATTTCATATAAAATCCTAAAAAAAAAAAAAAAAAAAAAAAAAAAAAAAGTCTGTTTTTTCTATTTTCCCCTGGATGTTTCTGTTACTAATGGCTGGATGTGAAACATTTCTTTTTTTGAGGATTTAGCTTATAAAAGGAAAATCTATATGCCTGCATTAGTCACCTTAGTTCCCTCTGCTGTCAGTTTAGGAGCAGACAGGCTAGAGAGCGGCTCACTTCAGCCTCTCTGGACACTGAAAATGATCAAATTAACCATACTTTTCAAATGCCCATTAACTCCCCATTAACTCTATTGGACATCAGAAGTCACTGTAGCATACCAAAATGGTGTTTGTTCAATCCTTTTTCACCCTGTTCAGAATGAAACACTTCCACTTTGAAAATATAATATCTAATTTTTTCTCTGTATTTTTTTATGTGGCATTCTGACTGGAAGAATGAGCATAAAAAAATCCAAATTGCATTCAAATTATGCTTTAGTATTTTACCCCATTTCAACAGTGCAATAGCATGCTTTTCACACATATAAGTAATTCAGAATTCAAAAAATCATAGAAGAAGGCAGTTGAAGCACAGAAGCTCTCTTAGAGCAGGTACAAGTTAGAAGTAATATAAATAAGGTCTCCAATTCTTTTGTTCATCTGAAAAGCAGCTCCTTTGCCAGAAAATATTCTTTAACACCTACCATCTGTCGGTTTTAATTTTTATAGATTTTGAATGAAAATCACACTGGCTATAAAGGATTGATGCTTGAATTCAGCAATACATAAGAAAGCAGACTTCAAACTGGTTCTCTAAAAAATTACTTTTTTCGTTTTTTTTAATCACTGGATGCAAATATTTTAATGGACTTATTAAAACAAAGTCAAGCTCTTCTAAGTAACGTTTTCATGAGTACGAGGTGTTGAGTTCATGAATGTAATTTTTGCTTTAGCCAGAGCAGTAAATGACCTTCACTTCTGAAAGTCAAGCTCTGAAGTCTGGATTTAATTTAGCCTTTGCAAAATATGTAGATGAATTGTTTTGGCATTTCATAAGCATTAAAACAAACAAACAAACAGATGTTGCTTTAAATGAAAAATAAATAAAACATAGACACTAAAGGAAACATTTCAAAGGGAATCTCAATTATATTTTTGAACTTTAAACTGAGTCTCTAAAAAGTGACATTTTTATTTTTTTTAGTCACTGGATGCAAATATTTTAATGGACTTATTAAGACAAAGTCAAACACTTCTAAGTAACATTTTCATGAGTAAGAGGTGTTGAGTTCATGAATGTGATTTTTACTTTAGCCAGAGCAGTAAATGACCTGCCCTTCTGAAAGTCAAGCTCTGAAGTCTGGATTTAATTTAGCCTTTGCAAAATAAATAGATTATTTTTTTTAGCATTTCATGAGCATTAAAACAAGCAAACAAACAGATGTTGTTTTGAATGAAAAATAAATTAAATATAGACTCCAAAGGAAGCACTTCACTGGGAATCACAACTTCTTTTTTTTTCCCCTGTTGAAAACTCAAAAAAAGTTGTTTACTTTCAAATGGGAGTAAAGTGGCAAAAAATTCCCCAAAAATTGAAGAAACAAGCCCAAACCGGCATTTCCACACAGCAATTAACAATACTTAAAAAGAGGAAATAAAGCTGCATGATACCAATTCCATTTCTTTCAACACTCTTACTCATCTGCTGGCCACACAGGACTCCACATTAGCTGTAAACCCATAACAAACACGGCACAAGCCAGAAGCATGACATAACATCCTCAAATGCTTGTTAAAACTGGGCAAGAGGGAGCTCCAGGCTTGCTTTCTGCTTTGGATTTTGCCATTCAAAAATCAGTATGCTAAGCAAGCAATTTGTTTCTTTGTGTTCCATTGATAAAATATATTTTTGTTTGCAGGGCAGGTGTAATTTCTAGGTCTAATTAATGATTGTAGAAGATATTTTGAACACATTTTCTTTTAAATGTTTCAGTATGACTTCCTAGTATTACTGCCATTCATTACATAGCCCTTTAATAGGTGCTTTTTGTTTTACCTGTTTCGCACATCCTGTTCTTAATGAAGCCTGTTTTTCAACATCCTATTTACTTTCACCCCACGAGAGCAGATCTGATCTTTTAAAATTTCTTTTTAATAATACAAGTTAATTCAATGAGTTATTCTAGACATAGGAAGAGTTTTCAAGATCCTGATTCAGGCGTTTTTTGAAACAACATTATCAAAATCCTTAACCTGAGAGTTAGGGTGTTCCTGAGATGGATATCTCACCTAAAATTCTTATAATTTTTCAACTATTTTCTGTTTATTCCTTTCCTTGACAATCACAGTCTTAGTATTTGTGTGTTTTTCATTCAGGTACAGATTTTTAATTCACACCCTGAGTTAAGAATGAACAATTACCTCTATTCCATAACTGAATAAAATATGGTGGATCAAATGACTTGCAGGTAGTGACATAGGTCACATTCAAAAAAGACACAAAAAGTCAAAGCTATTGTTATCCATCATAACTCATCCTGCCTAGCAGCCAGCCAAATAAAAATGAAAATTTTCATGAGTAGCTCTTTAGAATTATTGGGTTTTTTTTTTTATATCTAATACCCCAAAACACTTTCAATATCAAGGTCTAAATAATGTTCCTGCACCAAGATGCTGGCTGAATGCCTTGCACTGATATAGCTTAGTCAGAGCCACAATCCCAGGTGGAGACAGGGAGCTATGTTCTGTGGAAAATGCATATTTCAGCACTTACCCAGAACTATTTGTATCAATGAAATGTGGCATGTGTTCGCCAGGGATGTCTCACAGCTAACTGTGGTTACAGTAGTACATATTATCTCAGTCCAGGTTATATGTGCAACTTTAGAGAAATCATCCTTATCTTTTGGGGAAGTTTTCAAGGTCATTAGTGGGCTATTTATGTGTGTTCCCATGTATCACAGTAGAATTTGCAAACAGTTGATACATTTTGAGACATTCCTTCTAGTTACAAATCTAACTTCCTTGGACACATATGGATATTTGTACAGAAGCATTAGACACATGAAAGAGTGTTTTCCCAGGCTGAAATTCCACCTACCTAATTTGAGCTACTTGAAAATCAAGTATTTTATCTAAATTAACTCCTAAGGCTCCTTCTTTAGTCCCTTCTTGAGAGCAATTTAGGCCATGTGAAGATCTGTCTGAGGTACGCAGGAGGAACTAACCAGTCAAGGTCTTCTCCTCAGTGAGAAAGTGTACCCCGCAAACTTCAGAATGCATAAACCTAAAAGAAGGTTTCCGCTTGCAGCACTCCAAGGGCTCTCTCTGAAAATTTGTTCCTAAAAGTCACCTTGGAACTTGCAATCAACCTGCTTGGTAAAAATTACTCTTTCTTACAAATTCAGAATTTTTAACAGAACCCACTATGAGGTTTTTTACCATTAGGAAGTAGCATTCACAGGAAGGCACATAGATAACATTTTCATAAAGTGTAAAGACTGAGTCAAGAATTCTGACCAAAATTAATTCCAAGGCTATAAAGTAGCAAAACAGTTTAGGCAAATCTGCTTAAACATTTGCATTTTGCCAAAAGAGGGATTTAAGAGGATATAATTTCAGGCTCAACTTCTCTGTACCAAGGTAAATATAGATTGGAAAAAGGCTTTGCAGGAAAGAGAAGAAGGGAGCTTATTTGTTTGCTTTTTTGGTTTTTAAGACATTTTTTTTATAACTGAAATCTCTTTGATCACTTTGCATACTCCAGAGGTCCTCTTCAAATATTTAGTCCTAAAAGTTTACTCAGAAGTTGCAATCAATTTGCAGGGTGGATAGCACACAAAAATAACTTTTTTCTAATACATGCAGTCTTTTAAATAACATCCTCTATGAGGCACTAAAGCTTTAATATCAACAATATCCCTGAAATGAGCGGAGTGAAAAAACAAAATATGAAGTGCAGAAACTGCTATCAATTCCATTCACAGTGGCAGAATGACTCTAATAGCAGAGACGTTTATGAGTCATAAATTACCATTTATAAATGCAGTGTTTAGCATTCATTTCAATGGACAACATATGGTAGAAACATTTCTGAATAGCTTGAACTGATAAATAGGCCAGTGAAGTGGCTCAATTTGTTAAAATACTAGCACATTATCTACTGCATGTGGTGGTGACATGTTTGCATCCCTAACACTGCCTGTCTGCTTGGGCCTTATGGAAATAGACACTTGCTTTGAATTTATGAACTAGTACAGTCAGTGTATTTTTCATAACGATTTATGAGGAATCACCATTTGCAGACTGGGTGATCCATCTATGGCTGTATTAACCTCAGTCCTACCATGCTGTATAGCATGGACACATGCCCCACTTTTTAGTCCCTGGTACTCTATCTTGAGAGTCTGACTGATTTCTTAGGGATGTTTGAATTTAATTTTTTATCTTTTTAAAGACATTATATAATGATTTGAGCCTGATCGTTGTTACAGTGAAACTGATTGACAAAAACAATTAAACTGAAGGCTTAAATGGGTTTGCCTCTGGTCTTGTCAAAACTGTGCTGTTGTATGCACAACATTTACAGCTGTTCCTTCCTTCAGCTTATGTAATGACAGAATTAATTTTCAGTTTAAAATAAAAATCAAATAATAAACATTTTCTTCAGGTCTGAAGAAAATAGAAATACATTAGTGACTGCATATTATAGTAGTACAGACTTTGACTAACCTTTATGGAAACTTTGGATTGGTTTGTTTCTACTTTAACTGTATCTAATAAACTTTATTTTGTCCTGTCAATGATTTTTGAAAAGAGCCTTGACACTTTTATAAAGCCAAGGCACCCCCTCAGGCCTTCAAAATACAGTGCAGATTGGTATGTGCAGAGGCGTTAGAACAGCTGAACAAAAATTAACTTGGAAACTCAACATAATAGTTTTTGGGTTTGGTTTTTTTTTTTTTTTTTTTTTTTTGGTTGGTTGGTTTTATTTTTTTATTTCCTTTTTTCATTTGTTTGTTTTTCTTTTTATCTTTCTTTTTGTCTGCTTTTTTCTTATCTCTCTTTTTATTTTTACCTTTTTTTCTTTTTTTTTTTTTTTCTTTTTTCACCGCAATTTACAATCACTATAACTGGATGGCTAGTTATTTTAAAGGAATAGGATAATCGTTAAAGACATGCAGTTTATGAAATCAGAAACACAGAATAACAGGTTTTTGCATCCTGATAACATTACAAAGAACTCCTTTACTGTGTTGTATGCGTGGTTTAAATAAAGATGCCTGAGTCTGCTTTGAAAACAGACTATGACATAGAACTGATGGGTGGGATTCCTGCCATCCAGCAGAAAGATCTAGAGTGGAAACTTCTGTCTTCAGGCTTGGTAGGGAAAGGTTCATCTTATTCTGAAGTAGGTTTATAAATCAGGTCTGGTGCATTTCTCTTTATCAGCTATAAAAAGAGTCTAAACTTTAGGTCAGGCACCAGCAATGCACTTATTTATCTTTAATAAAATTTTTATGCTTATAGGTGTTCTGTTTTGGATAAAGCATGAATTAACAACAATGACAAATGCAACAATAATAATAGGAATTATGATGATGATGGTGATAATGATGATAATGATAAAAAGAAAGATGCAGTGATACCTAAAAATCACAGGCAGACTGGATGCCATTATATTATAGTTCACAGGAACTTTAGGGGCTAATATGTAACACCCACCAACACCCCCACCCCCCCAACCCGCTAAAATGTGAGTTTATCCTTCATATTCAAGGATCAGAATAGAAGTGGAGTACATGTTTGAAATCACTTGGCAAAACTTCTGGTTCCATTTAGATTTTTAATGGTGAAACTCTTGGTATCTAATCTCAAGATGAGTCAATCAAAAGACACCCGCTTATTTTTGCAAAGCATCCTTCAAGAAAAGCTGCTCTGATAAAGCTGACTTTTCTCCAGGAGGAGCTGAAAGGCTAGGGTTTTTTGAATATTTACATCTTCAAAATGTAGAAATATGTAAGGATTGGATGGCTATTGATTTTGAAGCTGTAAACATTTGAGGAGCAATGCTGTGCAATGGCTTAAAGAAATAGCTTAGATAGCTTTTCAATCTCAACTGTTAGAATAAAATGAGCAGAATTCAACCATTCACAGCCTAATTGTTAAAAAAACAATGAAGATATGTATTTTGCACTGCAACTGTCTGCAGACTGCTCTTTGTGTTTTCTCTTACCTTTAAAATAGTTTGTATAGAAATACCAGTCTTTCATGAGTGGTAGAAACATGTGAATAAGCCAATATTTGAGGAAGAAAATTTCCTAGTGAGTCTGTGTCTGGATGTGTTAAATTTCAAACATGATTTGAAAATCACCAATATATGCCAAAGTGCTCCAAAGGAAATACTGTACTTAAATACAAGCTTCTCAGTGAGCCAGATACACTCAGTGGCTTGATTTCCATAGAATATGACCACATCTACATTCAAACAAATCCTCTAAGATCTCCTTGTCAGAAACTAAAAAAATCAGATACTGAACTACTGATCTAAAGTCTGACAAAATGAAGGGTTTGGAAGTGTACTTTTTATTTAAACAATCTCTATGTCCCTTCACATTATAATTATATTTTTCATTTATGGTTGCCAAACAGTCAAAGCAGTATTGTCTCTGCTGGACACATCTACTTCCAGGTGGTATGTAGCTGAGCTCAACCTAAATGTCTGACGAGTAAAAGGCTGTGGAAATGAGACTTTTCTCTCTTATACTTCATAGATTGCCCTACAGAGTGCTTTCACATTGGCTTAACATTTTTACCACTATGCAGCTCATTAGTTCTTGCTACTTCTTAACTGAACAGCTGGGTAAAACATGTTTAATTTATGATCAGCTTAGAACTGAAATGTATTCTCCATAAAACTTTAAAAAGGAAAAAAATACCATAAAAAAAATTCCCCTACAGCATAACCGTTACTAACAAATAATGATCTTGTTTATCATTCCTATTCTATGTCTGACACTTCAGGCATTTCAGAGCCCTTTTCAAACTATTATCTACTGCCCTTGAAACCCTTCTTGTTGTTATCCTCTCTTTTGTATCAGTAATAGGTTTTAAGACTCATAGTAATGAATGCAAATATAGTACTGTTTTAGGGCAATAAAATTGTTCTTTAGCAGTTAACTACGTTATTTGCAACAGTGAAAAGCATTTTAAATTGGCAGTTGGAGAAATCTAGGACATTGGAGAAGACAGACAATATAAGACTGAAGCAGTTTACTGGCTGTTACCTAATAGAAAAGTTAGTTCATTAACGCTCAAGTCAGTTGTTGATCACTAAGGGCTGCAATGTGAAGTTTGACTCCTAATGTCTTGTTTGCAGATAGAATCTCTGTCTAGTTTTATCCACTAGTTTTAAAGAAACATAAAATGTTGTGAGGTTTTTTTCTCGTTTTTTAATTTTATTTTTTTTTTTTTTTAGTGGCACTGAGATTGTTATTTTCAGGACATTCAGGAACTGTTTTTTTCTGTTTCCCAGGAATCACTACCTGCAGTAACATCTCAGCCACAGTTCTAGGAAGCTTTTGAGAATATGCTTATTTCTAAGCAAACATATAGGTAAGCTTGATAAACCCAAAGGAACTACCCATCCACGTCCTTAGAGACAAGTATTCTATCCATTAGGATAATTGTGTTAGAGTCATAAAGCTGGACTTGATCTTGCTGAATGCTGGGGAATTGATGGGTAACCAGTGCAAAGATATTCAAATCTACACTGCTTAATGGAGCACAGCACTCTCCCAGCTGGCATTATCCTGAACTGGTGTGCCCATGAAAAAGAAGAAAAAAAATCAAGCTTCACGATGCAGGAGCTCTATTTCAGGGCTGGAAGCAACATCATGGCATTAGAATGCTGCAATGCCCACGCTAATAAGCCCTGCTTACAAGCAGGCTCAATTGGCAGTGATTCAAATTTCTCTGTGCTGTGCTTCATTGCACTGTGCAGATCTATAGTCCTAGACCCTCAAAAGGACTAAACTCTGTGGGAATCAGAAACCTATCCTAAATGTGTTTAAGCTCCTTCCTGGAAATCAGGGATAATAAGTAGCATTGTCAACTTCATGATGACAAGAATAAATACATTAAAACTTGAGAGCTACTAAGTTACTATCACACTGAGGGTTATTTAGTTCTGCTTCTGTGATGGATGGATGAAGTTAAGCATGTGTTTTAGTTCTTTCCTCGACCATAGTCAGTGTGATTGGAAACTCTCCTCATAACTGATCTGTCAGTGGACGATAAGTTTCCTGGATTGCAACGTTCATAATTTTGTTCATGGGAAGATGCATATGAAGCAGCTTTTGCTTCATTTCCTTTTGAAGACTGCATTGATGGATGTTTTAATTCAAAAGCTACTTTGTTCTTGAGGAAGAACGCCATATTCAGACACTAAATCCTGTCATTTATACATGTTTAATATCTCTAAAATATGTCTTTGTTTTTCCCTCTACCTCGATTGCTAGAAATAAAACCAGCTTAGTCATTGTTTCTATTGATTACTATCTTGCCTTCCTTGCTGGTCTTTCAGTTCTTCCCTTCATTCTACAAAAGCAAGCATTCATCTCACCCTGTGCTCAGACTTAACTCTGTGTAACAGAATATCTATTCTGTGTATACTTTCATTTGAAATGTTGCTTTGAGTAAAAAATGTGTTTTTCATTCCGACAGACCTTTCTACAGAAATAAAATATTTTATTTAGATTTTAGTATGATTGAAAACACAATTTGCTTTCTGTTTTGCTCAAAAAATTAAGAAATAAGCAGGGGGGGAAGAGAGAAAATTTATCTTGGCTGACGAACATTCTCTAAAAATATTTAGAAGCTAAATACCTCAGAAATTGAAGCTTTGTAACTTTGGGCTTTGCAACAACAAATTCATACCAAAATGTCAGCAAAGCCAAAAAATTATTCGTGTCATTTTTTGGAATATTTTTTGAGACATATATGGTACAATTAGCAATAAATATATTTCAGGAAAGAGTACATGGTGGAGATTTTGGTTCTATCACTTGTTTAAAATTCAGTGTTTAATCTTGGGCAAGTTTATTTGTTTGAGCAGTAACACTGTTGGAAAGTATGGAGGAAAATAGCCTTCACAGTGTGATTGTTAAGAATTGGGAATTACTGTTGATGAAGATAGGGGCATGTATTTCATATGAACTATGTTGTTTTCACATGTTTTGTAATATTTGGGTTTCTTTTCTTGTAAATTTTATCTGTAGATTTTGGAATTCCCTCCAAAGCTCGATTGAGATGTGCCAGCAGCTTGAGCTCACAGACCAGAAAGCCAACCATATCCTGGGCTGCATTAAAAGCAGCGTGACCAGCAGGTCAAAGGAGGTGATCCTGCCCCTCTCATCTGCTCTTGTGAGATCTCACTTGGAGTACTGAGTACAGTTCTGGTGTTCTCAACATAAAAAGGACATGGAACTGTTGGAACAAGTCCAAAGGATGGCCACGAGGATGATCAGGGGACCTCCCGTACGAAGACAAGCTGAAAAAGTTGGGGCTGTTCAGCATGGAGAAGAGAAGGCTGCGTGGAGACCTCATAGCAGACTTACAGTGTCTGAAGGAGGCCTGTAGGGATGCTGCAGAGAGACCCTTCATTAGTGACTGTAGTGATAGCACAAGGGGCAACAGGTTAAAAGTTAAACAGGGTAAGTTTAGATTGGATATAAGGAAGAAGTTCTTTACTGTAAGGGTGGTGAGGCATTGGAATAGGTTGCCCAGGGAAGTTGTGAATGCTCCATTGCTGGCAGTGTTCAAGGCCAGGTTGGACAGAGCCTTGGGTGACATGATTTAGTGTGAGGTGTCCCTGCCCCTGGCAGGGGTGTTGGAACTGTATGATCTTCAGGTCCCTTCCAACCCTAACTATTCTATGATTCCATGATTCTATCATGGCAGAGAAAATTCTAGGAATCAGATTAAGTACTATTTTGCAAATCTAGTCCATCTAGGAGATCTGCAGACTCTAAGAAGAGACCAGATATGACTGTTGTTCAGTCATGATGCAATGTCAGTAATTTTATTCCAGATCGAAATTTTTTTGGGTTCCATTTAGAGAGGAATGTGCTGTTTGTGCATGAATTATCCATGGCATTTCTTCATGTGTAGTAAGGTGGTCATAAAAATGGACCATTCAGCCTGTTTAGACAGGTGCTTCAAGTAATAGGGTCTGGCATAATATAGACAACAGAGAAAATGTGTATGAAAAACATTCATGCTTCCAGACTTAAGCTGGTTGCCACAAACCCAGTTCCATCAGCTCTCTACAGATTCAAGAAGCAAATGTGACTAGCACAGGCATTTTGCTGTGGAAATGCATAGAGCATCACGGTTGCTTTATAATCATAAAAAGAAGACATCCACAAGAAGCTCTACATGGAGCCGTCTCATGCACAGCAAGGTCAATATTACATTTGAGCACAAAGAACATGCTAAACCTAACTTACTTTGCCTTGCTCCTGTACCAAACTCCCCATAACTCCTTAATTAAAGAGAAACATCCAGAGATACTCCAGCTTGTGTCCTCTATGCTAATTAACCTGGCCTCTCAGCACCATGAGAAGGTGGCTATCTAGTCTCAAAAAAGCTTTGGAAGCAATATGCTTTCATGTAGTGCTGTGCCAGAGCCAAAGCTGTGCTGGACCCAGCTGGCTGTCATCGTTTCTGTCAGACTTGAACTAGCTCTGAGTGTGGGATTCATCTCACTTAACGTTAAGTGTCTGTGCTACAGACATCTATGTCTCGATTAGTCACCCTTGTCTCCCTTTACAGTCAATGGAAAGAAACAGGCATGATTCACCTCATCCTAAAACAGACCTCAAATGTGGATGAATCATACCTCTACAGTGTCTGTTTTGCACAGGCAGTAAGAGGAAATGATGGAAACACAGGGCTGGTGTCAGGAAAAAAATTAGAACTTGAATGTCATTAAGGCAGGGGAGTTGGAACTAGATGATCTTAAGATTCTTTCCAACCCAAATCATTTTATGATTCTGTAAGTTACTAGTACCTTATGGAAAGGGCTCCTGTGGGACATAAGGGTAAGCAAAGATAAAAAAAAACCCCAGACTACTTATTTATGGTCACATGGCTACTGATCTGGAAACCCAGGAGCAAGAATATTAACTCTCAGTTGGGGATAAAGATGGACTCATTGTTCTTGGTTTCAACATTAATGATAAACTCCACTGTGTTTCATCAATGAACTCTACACATTTATCTCCTTCCAAGGTAGAAGACTGAGTGTGTCACATCTCTCTAGTATCACAAAACTAGCTGAGTTGAATGAGGTACAGAGAACTTTGTAGGCTTTAGTGATCAACCTTAGCCACATATCTTGTTCATTTTTTTCTTTTTTTTCTGGTGGTCTGTCAAAACAGTGAAGCCTTGGTGGTAGCAGTGTCCCATGGCTCCTATCACCTAAGCAAGTTACTTCATCTCTCCATTCAGTGATTTTATAGCCTCAAGAAGTGAAATTAAAATTATCATTTCTTATTTTGCACTGCAATTTTCCCATTAAAACAAGTTTTTGAAGAAAAGGGTGTTATATAATACTATACTGCAGCTGCACTTTCTTCCCAAATAGGGACAAAGTGCAGCTTTGTCCCATTCAAATGAGGAAACTTACGCAATTAAGTTTGGATACTCACAAACTTCAAGTTTTTTCCAAAGTGTTTCCTTCTGAATTATGTAGTGTCCACAAGAAACCTGGGGATCCTGTGGTTTAAAATAATGAAAATCAATGTGTAATGAAAAAGCATCTAAATGAAGCATACTTCTAAAGCCTGAAACATGAGCAGTTCGTCAGGGATACACAATGTGGTGCCCTCATTTTCTCAAGCTGGAGCTCTTTAAAGCTTGTATCCCCTGCCTTTGCTGTTGACACTCAAACTGACTTTTTGCATTTCATAATGGTAGTTCCTGTCTTTCCTTCTGCTTTATCTGCTAAACCCACTGCTGGGGCTTTCTTAAATGCACAAGAGTCAGGGATAAAGCTGACTTAAAAGGCATCAGTCATTTTGCTAAAGTACACCCCAGTATCAGCAAAGCAGGACAGGAAATTATTGGAATTGGACTGCTGTCATCAATTGCTTTCTCATCAGACATCTATTTTTCAATTTCCTGACAAGCCCCAGGTTTTCTTAGCTTTCAGCCATCAAAATAGCAATAATAATAATAACAATAATAACAACAACAACATCAATTAAATAGCCCACTCAGAAAAACAAGGCCACCTCACAGCACTTCAGACTGGAAAGTACCATATTATCGTCAGTGAAGGCTATCATGTAACCTACAGAAATGCCCCCAAACCATCGTTCTCAAGCTACAGCACTGCCAGGGGCTCTTGTCTGTTGTCCAGTGTCCTTATTTCTTCATGATTGGTATGATTTATCTCAGGAATTGCTCTCTAAATTCACTCCTGTCTATTGAAGAAAGAATCAGCACCGAACAAGAACTCATTTGAAATGTGAGTGATGTGGGAGGAAAGGCTGCCCTCTCACTCCCCAAACACAAGTGTTAATGGAGCAGATTTCTACTTTGCAGCTTACGGCAAATTTTATTGCTCTAAAGCAACACCCATTGGTATTCCAGGCCCTGCCTCTGCACATCTACCAGTCTGCCCCACAACATGAGTTCTTCAGGCATGAAACATCCCCCCTTGTGTAAACAGAAAACATCTAGCCTGCATGGTTCTATAACAAAAATAAGTAGATAGATTTGGGAGCAGAAACCTCACATATTCTATTTTTGCAAATTAACTGGTCCAAATTGTCCTGTTAACACCACCATCTTGTATCTGAATAATCCCATTGACCTCAGCTGAGTGTAAGAGGAGAATTCAGCCTTAGCACATATTCCCTATGGCTGTAACACAGCAAATAATTATTGCTGTTTGTTATTTCTATCACAGCAGAACCTACAGGATCAAATAAGGATCAGGATCCCAGCTGTTCTAGGTGCTATGCAAACATATAAGTAGTCATGGTGCCTGCACTGAAGAGCTTACAGCCATGTCTCTTAGGGGAACATTTCTTCTTCTAATAGACTTTCATATTAAAAACTGGGAATTACTTACTTCAACCTAATTTTTTCCACTGCTTAGTTTCTTCTATTTCTTCTGCCTAGCCCCCCTAGAACATCCTCAATAATTTTCTTTCCTTTAGAGTATCAACAGATTTTCACACTGTGCAAGCAATTATTATTCACCCTCTTGCTTCTTGATTGTCTCTTCCGATACTTCTCTCCCTATCACTTCCTGCTTTTCAATCGGTTTTGTTGAAAAGAGCCACTTCTCTTCACTCTTTTTATTGTTAACAACATTGTCAGATCATTATCATTCAAATAACCTCTCTGGGCCGTGATATCATGTTTCCTTGCAGGACCTCCCAAAAACACATTCACACTCTTTGCTGCTTCCTTTGCCTGTCTTTTACTACCAGAGAAATGGCTAATTGTCACCCCACAGGTTTCCTTCACTATTATTACAACCTAAATATCACATCTTCCATTTACTGAATGCCCGTTTCAGATTACCTCTTTGCATACCTCTCTCCAGAGGCATTAGATGAGGGCTTTTTTCCACTGTTCCAGGCTAAATCTATTTTCACCATTTCCTGCTCATATTTCTAAAGTTTCCAGGTCCTTTTGAATATCTGCTCCATCTCTGCTGTAATTCTGCAGTGCTCTGCTCAATGGCTGGCACTGGCCACCAATCCGCTGGTTTACAGACAATTCTGCTATAGCAGCACCCAGTCGTAGGGGGAATTTTTAGAAATGGAATGCTAAGGTTATTTCTTATAAGTCACATACAGTGCTGAAATAGCAGTCACACTAGCCCAGGAATAAGTTAACAGTCTGTTAAACTAAAGTTGTCCATAAGAATTTATTAAAGAAATAATATTCTTCAAATGCAACTGCTTCCTGGTCTCATGCTTTGTCAGTCTGGAGCAGGGTAGAATAGGAATAGTGAGTTTTTTCCCTTCTTTCTATACATTTTTAAAAGGTTGAAAATTCATCAGATAATTTTTACCTAGTAGGTCATTAATCATGTGTTATTGGACATCTCCTGACCAACTGACTTTTCAAGAAGAAAACATGAACCAGCATACCTGGAGGCAAGTGGTTAGAAATCAGAAAGGAAATCTCTAGAACTACCTTCAGACAAATTAAAGTGTTTTCTAAAAAACTAAAAGTTTTCTAGGAAAACTAAAATGTTTTCTTACCTGTTCACATCTAGCACAGTCTCTCCACAATAGTCCTTTTCAAAACATTAGATAATGTTCAGTGCATTTTACATACATTTTTGAAAACAAGTCATGACTGGATTGGGCATCAGAAACCCTCTTTAGACAAGAAAACTATACCAGCTTTCAGAGATAATAATGGCTTGACTTGCCTCCCCTATTTGTTCTTTTAAGAAAAGAGTAGGTGACACTATTACATCAGATGGTACCTGAATTTAAGACAAGGAAATGTCACAGTAATGGTGTTAGCAAGTGGAAAGCATTGTAACTTACCATCATTAATATTGGCTCTTTTAATACCAAAATTCATTTGCTAATTGGGCTGCTGTTGTATTTTAGCTCTTTCTGATGAACCATCAAAGACACTGTGAATGAATGACTTCAGGAAATATAATCTTCTTTTGTCTCAGACTTTTGATAAAGTTGCTCCAGTATAAGAGATCCTCATTCTGTAATTTAAACTTGTTATCTAAGCAGACTGCCTTCATATATGTAGGCTTTAACAGCAGTAATTTTAAAATTTGTCAGATGAGATTAACACCTTCCCTTATGTGGTAAATCAAATTACATCCTACCTCCTGCAGTGTAAGAGGATGAACATGGATTGTGGCTCGGCTGATGTGTGGTAGTAGTTAAGATACGGTTACTTAACCATGAACCTCATCTTTTAGAGTTTCTTGGCTTCTGGAACACCTGGGGCAAATAACAGAGAAAGCCAGATAACTGCTAATAAGCAGGCAAATTTATTACAGTGATTGGAATTGGCAAGGGATTGCACTAAGTTGTTTTCTCCTACTCTGTAACACCATGAAAGTAATGACTGAAAGTAAGTCTCACCTTGTTGGTCTTCAAACATTTGGATGGTTACCTAAGTCTGCTATGTTCTCCTTACTGTCACTGAGGGCAATTGTGTGTGTTGTCACGTAGTTGTGCTATTTTAAAAAATGAAATGGATTTGAAGTAATTGCTTAGTGGGTGGACTTCATTTTTATTTTAAGATAGTAGAATTAAACAAGTTTATACTTTTGAAAGAGCTGGTCAGCATTGTGTAGCTGCCCTAGTCTTTGGGCAAAATAATATAACTTCTTTACTCTGGGATAGATTAATCAGTTCTGTAAGTCATAAAGGTAGCTTGTAATGATAAAAAAAAATCACATTATGAATAGTGCTTAGTAACAGGAGGTCTTTCGTTATCTCCAGACTCTTAAGACACCAATGCATTATTACTCTGGAAGCAGTTTTGAACATATCACTTCAAGAAAGGTCTGGGTATAGTGAATTCGGAAAAGATAAATAAGAAGGAAGGTCAGAAAAGGTCTAACAAAATGACATAAGCAAAAGGATTGAATGAATTCAGGTTGTTTAGTCTACAGAAGATAGCCTAGGGGTGCTGCTGATAGTAGTCTACACATTTGTAGCAGATTGCTGCTGAGGAAATGGAACAATCTGTTCTCGAAGTTCCTGGCAGATAATTTCAGCAAGAAGAAGTTAAAATAAGAGTTAACGAAACTTGCATCAGTAAAGATAACAAAGCAGTGGAAGACACTGTCTTAGAAATTTTGGAGTTTCCCACACACTCATCAAGAATGGGTTACTCAGTCCCCAGGACTGATATATGATCATTCTTACTTTGGTGAGAATGTAAAGGAACACACAAATAATGGTCAAATAATGGTAAGTACTTTAATGCATAAATAATCTCAAGATCTCATCAAAATCAAGATCATTCACACCTCAATGCATTATATATTGTGAATAAAACTTCAAAATCTGTTCCGAAGTCAACTGAACCTGTATCTAACTCTGTGTATCCTTCCCTAATTGCAAATATCATTATATTAATTGCTTGTTCATTTAAATCCAGTCACATTAGACCTGACCACCTTTTGCCTCAAGATTTCCATAGAAATTTTTTAACCTTCTTTTCTGGTCTTGCTTATCATTTGATTTAGCAAGTTTTATTTATTTTTGCATAAAAGCAAATGAAAAAAATTGTTGCAAATATAGTCTTCTCCTCACCCTGGCTCAATGCTATCACACTCCCATCAGCCTGGCTTTTTGAAGATAAAGTCTGAAAGGCAGAAACAATGTACTGTTAGCCAAGGAGCTGACAGAGAGCAATTGAACCAACAGATCCCTTGATAATTTGTTTTGGGTTCAAGGTCTATCAGATGTTTTCCAGTCAAAGAAGATTCTGAGTCCCTATGTGAAGCTGATTAAATTGCTCAGTATTCTTATCTTCCTTCTGCCTCTGTTTTAAACAGCATGTTTATGGCTACTGCAATGGCACTTTCTGCATCAAAACTCACGGGAAGAATGTCCTTCATCATAATGCCCCAGACTCATTTGTTCTGTGAACAAACCACGGTGGTTTAGAAACCACCATGGGAACCACAGGGAAGATGCTACAAACACAATAATGTATTATCTGGAGAAGCTTTTTAAAGATAGCGAAGGAGTCAGATGTCACTGGGAGATGATTCTTGTTTCTATGGTGAGGGTGAGCAAAAGGAAATAATCCATGAAAAACACCCAGGTACACTCTTTCCCTTTCATTATTTTATGCATCAGCTATATCAAGAAGGGATTCAATTGTTTAAACCTGAAGAGTTTCAAAAATGGCTTGCAGCTGAAAAATGACATTATAATCTGCCTGCGCTGCTAAATCTTGTATTGTTTGCGTAATATCTATTTTGCCACCTCCACATCAACACTCACAGAGAGTGATAGTTGCCTGCAGAGGGTGTGGAGGCAGTTCATTGTTACCTATTGTCTTGCCAGCCCAGGTAGATCAGACTTGAAGTAGACTGTAAGAGGAAACAGCATCTTACTTTTCACTGACTTTCTATATTTGACCTCTTCTCTGCTCCTCTTGATTTTCTCATAATTTATATCTCATTAATGGACACAGTCAGTGAAAGAATGTAGCACAAGATGCAGTTCTGCTTTGCATCTTAACATCTATCTTCTTGGTATAAAGTGTAGGTTTTGAAGCAATGATGATTTTCTCTTATTTCTGCTAGGCTTTGCAACATCTCTGTCACATTCCAGTGATGAAAATTCAGAATAATACTTATTTACAATAACATCCAAACTTCAGCCCGAGAAACAATTCTTCATGGACAGTTTTATAGACAAAATCTTTTCAGGGGAATGAACAGCATTATATGAGGCAAAGTTTTATAGTCAGAAATTACTTTTTCTGGGACAGATCTTCAGCTCAAGTCACCAACACTCTATTGATTAAACAAGCTGAGCATCTGGTCTGTAAAAAATAGTGTTGCTGGAGTTTGATAACTGCTGCATTAAAATACTTTTCCTCTTAATTCTATGTAGTTACTCTGTGATTTGAACGTCACGCTTTTTTTTTTTTTTTTTTAATTTTCATCAGTAACATAGATTATCCTTGCCCTTGAATCATATCCCAGATCATATTCTGTAAGCCCAAAACTCTTGCTTAGTTTGCACCATATAATGAAGGGTAAACTATTCAAATTACCAAGCACACAATTTTTGATGATGCCAGAGCTAGTAAAAGTCCCAGTGCTGACTGTCACTCATGAGTGCTGGTGTGGCAGACATGAAAAGAGGATAATTCTTAGTTTTCACCCAAGACAAATAGGGTATTTCTGTATATACCTTGAAAAAGCCCCACTAATCAATGGATACTATTAAACTTAGTCACTTAAAAATGCACATATGCAAAATCACCCTAGCTTGGAAGCCGTATATGCCAGACAATCATGTCCACTTGCCTTCTTTCACTATTTTTTTCAGAGTACGTGTCATTACTTCCATTGTTTATAAAATTAATTACTTCTCAGCTGAAATGAACTATTGTAATATGTCCAGCTCTCTCAATTTTTTAGGTAATTCCAGTTAGATCAGAATTTTAAAAACTGTGAATTTACCAGACCACCTGTGTGGGCTTACGACATAATATGCAATACAGTTCAATGTTTTGATCTTTACGTCTGGGATGTTCCATGGTCTGACCCATGTTATTTAAGACCTGTTGTGGTCAGTACTTCACAACCTCTACCTTTGGGTACTATTTTACATAATGACCTCAGAAAAGCAGTATCCACCTCATTCCTTCTTACTCCAAATGCAAGGAATGCTTCTTGGATCTTAGGTTTCTCTGTTCTTAAATGCTACAAGGAAATGGGTATATTTTTATAAAACAAATTAAAAAAAAAAGAAAGTTTTTGACATGGTGTGAAAAGAACTCAGATTAATAAGTATTTTTCTGACTCAGGCACTACATGATAATCAGAATAGGATAAGATAAGACAGGGTAGGACAGAACAGAAATCAGGTGCACAAGAAGTTTGTTGGCTTCCCAGCAGCGCAACTATTTCCATCTCACATCCATTAATCCTTCATGAGCCTCAAAAAATTGAGTTTATTAAACCAGAGTGTAGTCAAACCACCCATGGATTTTCAGCATGTTTGTGATTCAGTTCAGCCTTTTCACACGTTATAAAAAACTTAAATACCTTGCCATGTGTGTGTAGAAAATCTGTAAAGAAATAGAATTTATCACTTCCTGGAAAACACAGAATTAATTTCACACAAATCAAAAGTTAGTGTTTCATTCTGCTCAGGATTGTAGAAATTATGGACTTTTATAATTTAGAAAACATTTAAAATAAGTTTTTGATTGCTTGCAAAGAATGGGGTGAAATTTGTCATTGTTTCAAGACTAAATGCTCATTTAAACTATAATTCCCGTTGGATTTGCACTTGGTTATTAATACAATCCGTATCAATGTTAGGACACTGCAGGAGTTAGCTTTTCTTGACTTATTTATGTACTCTAAATATAGCAGTCATGCATCAAATTACAAGTGCATTCATAAATAATTTATGGAGGATGCATAATGGATTCTTACATGTCTTAATAAATGACTAATCAATCGTTATAGAATCCACAGGTCAGAGGTTACTTCTAAATATGGCAAAAAAGCCACATGAATAATAAGCTGTCCAGAAACCGTCATCCTGGAAGTTGCTTGTAACTATATAGATAACCATTTATACCTACAATATGCATATAACTAGACTTGATGAATAATACAATCAGAAACAAAATGTAATCCAGAGACATTTATTTTGCATGCTTCTGCAAACATTTCATCCTGTTTTTCAAGAGGTTCTAAAGCTGGCAAAAACAATGCAAGCTTGAAAATTGTCAGTGAACGCAGGGATATAGTTCTCCTCAAACACGTATTAGTATTTTGCAACTGGTTTATGGAAGTCACTGATAATTTAAAAATCTTTTATAAGTAGTTTCTTAGAATGTGATTACTGTGAGAAGTGATACAGATTTTTTTTTTTTGCACTGTTTTGCTACTCAGATTTGCTTCAAAGCTCCTTTACGTTTGTAAATATAGAAGCCTTATTTCCTCATCAGCAATTTCTTATACTCTATGATACTTATTCTATCACACATAACTGGTTGATGCACAGACCTACTGCTATTGGAAAGACTGCAAAGAATCAAGAACTTCCAATAGTGTCATAAGATTGCAGTCTGACTCCAGACTTGGGCCTCTAATTCATTGAGTATCTAAGGAGTATCTTGCATGACCATGCTGTAGAACTATGCAATCTTCAGTGTATTCCTGCCCAGTGAGGAAAGGACCAGTATTACACTCTCTGGTGACCTTCAAAGCCTCGTCCCTGAATTGTAGGTCATATACATTGCATAGCATTGATTAACTGCTTTGAAGGTCTCAACTCAATAATGAAAAGACAGATTAAAGCAGCAACCTATATGCTTTTTAAGAAGAGGGAAATTTTAAGATTATGATTGGTTGATCATTTTCCTTCCTAAAAGAGTAAAGCATTTATAAGAATAAATTACTTCCATCCTGTTTTTTAATAAGATGACAGAATTGATTAATTGTCCGGCTTCTTTTTTCACTTTTTTCCCTTCAAAATCTGAGCTGTTTCTGAGAGTCTTTAAAAGCAGAAAATTCTTGAAGACTGTTTCAGCACACTAAATAATCCAAAGGAAAAACCTGAAAGACTACTGAATGTGTCAGCTAAACAGTTTAAGCTCTCCAGCTTCAGTCTCTATAGGCAGCAATTACATTTCGAAAGAAAATGTTTTACAATTGTAATTACACATAATAGGAAGAATGCATTTTTTCTCTTTATCCTACTCCCATGGTGAGTCAATTTAATTTTTAAATACAAGAGACATAATTGATTTTAGCCCTAGATTAGTACTGAAAATGATCTATATGTGCTTTCACTAATGGAACAAGAGAATTGGCATTCCTCGGGGACCTTAACCCAATCCCATTCATGGCAACAATTATTAGACCCTGACAGGTTACCTGCTAGGAAGAGGGGGGCATGGAATACCCTGCTGATTAACAATCTAGTGAAATAATTAATGTTATGCTCTTCTTATTTAATTATGTATTATCCACAACTATATTATTATTAGAGACCGCAAAGAGAAGTGGCTGTGTGGAGTTTTGACTTCATCTGTGCTGCTTGGAATCCTTTTGTAAAAGGTTTATGGGAGCCTCTTGCTTTGACTAGTTTTTGAACATATTTTAAACACATTGAGAGCTTTCACAATTTCAGTAGAGCCTGATTCAACACTCTCAGAAATAGAAAATTTTACACTTATTTTAGTGGGATTATATAAAGCTTCAATGTATAAGACTGTTTTTCAATATCGAGACTAGGTGTTTCCTTGATATATGAGAATAATGGATGAACAATCGGCAACAATGTGGATTTCTAAATTGTTCGGTTTCTTGGTTTCTAAACTGTTTTTTTTCTTGTGTGTCAAGATAGCTTATATCAATCAAAACATGTCCTTTTACAGGCTGTTATAAGAAACAAGAATAGGGAAAGGATTTTACACTTCAAGTGTATTTATTTTTTTCCAGCTGCAATAACCCCAGTCATTTTAGATGTCAAACAGCTTATTTTAAATAAAATGAAAGTGAAGTGAGTGGGAAAATATTTGTGACATCTGGGAAATGCCAGTTCCTGTGGTTCACTGACCAGCCAGATTATTTATGGGTAATTTGACCCACCTTTAATTTCAAGTGACATACACACACAGGCATATAGAGTAAACTACCTTGTTTTAATAATAAAAATATGCTTAGCTTTGCTGAATATTTGTCTGTCTGCCGGAAAATAAGATCTCCCAAGTATCACCTGTGTTGCAGCTCTGTTAGTTTCTAGTTGGACGATTTCTGGGTTTCGAGATTTATTTGATATCCTTCGCCACTTTTGCACTAAGATTTAGATATGCCAGGACTCGTGAGAAGAAACAGCCCAGAGCTGCAAGCATTTAGAGCTCAGAGTCAGACTTGTTGCTAGTAGGGCTTGCTATTTGTAGTGACATGAAATTGTGTTGTAGATTTCCAAGCCTTTCCACCATCCAGAAAATGAGACAGGAAGAGAAACCTAAAAAAGGTGCACTGCAGCCTTCCCAGCTAAGCTGTGGCTCAGGATGTTCCTGTCACTCTTGTTTGTTGTCCTTCATGCTGCGCATTTTTGTGTAGACAAATTCATGTAGAATCCTGCTGACCTCAGGCTCAACACAGCATTAGCACTTTGTTCAGCATGAAACTTGTAGACTACATCCTAACTGCTTTCCCTGTGCAAATCTCTACCCTGTTTATACTTCATCTGTTGTTACTGCTTGATTTTTTAATGGTGAATATTGGTGTTTTTATAGGCATTTCCGGAACAATGAATGTAATGGTGCAAATCTTTATTCCTTCAGAGTGATGAGACCTGTTATTTGGGAAAGAGCATGATGTTGACTACAGAACTCAAGAGTGCACAATCTGACATAAGCCTGACACATGAGAACCAATGATGATTGACTTAGAATTGGTCTAGATAACCATTAAAGCTCCCTTACAACTCCAACCATTCTATGATTTCGTTATTTTATAAAGCTGTGAGTACCATCCTTCAAATGCATTCTGCATTGTCAGTGAGAACATACATAGAAAGAAAGTGAGATACGTTGGTGAAGAGGTAAATAAAACTGGTTTGCATCAAAGATAGCACCTGAGAACCCGTTTGGTATGTCCTTAAGTAAACACTCCATAAGCACAGGAGGTTGTATTGCAAGCCTCTCTTGAGGTATCTGGTGGTTAAAAAAGCTATACATGGCACTATCATTCAGCACTATTGCATATGCCTGCTATGACTTTACAATTGTAACTTTTGTGCTGTGCCTCATAAAGATCACTGTCATGGGTTCAGCAGTAACAGCCATTTTTCTCCTTCTTGGTAGCTGGTGCAGTGCTGTGTTTTTGACTTTCGGCCTGGAACAGCGCTGATAACACCAGTGTTTTCAGTTACTGCTTGGTAATATTTTGTTTTGACTGAGGGCTTTCTGAGCCTCATGCTCTGCCAGGGAGGAGGGGAAGCCAGGAGGAAGCAGACACAGGACACCTGACCCAAACTGACCAAAGAGGTATTCTATATCACAGCATGTCATGCCCACTATGTAAAACAGAGAGCAGAGACCCGAAAGGGTGGGGGTACACTGCGTGGTGTTGGGTGGTGAGCGATTGTATTCTTTTCCCTTGTATTTCTCTTGTCATTATTATTATTAGTGGTGGTAGCAGTAGTGATTTGTGTTACACTTTATTTACTAAACTGTTCTTATCTCAACCTGTGGGAGTTGCATTCTTTCTATTCTCCTTCCCATCCCTCTGGGAGCAGGGAGAAGAAAGAGGGGGGAGTGAGTGAGAGAGAAAACTGCATGGCTGAGAGGCTTAAACCACGGCAACCACTCTCCATCTTAAAGTTAGTTAAACCAACATGAAAAATACACTTCAGTCTGATCTGGATTATGAACGACACTGTTTTTAGACAAAAAAGAGCCAAAGCACTGTTCTGACATGTGAGCAGCAGAGATTTGGGAATAAAAACACCAACACACACTTATTCCCAAGGTAATGATCTGAGATAGATTCCATGAACTGCCCACTTTTGTGTCTGTTTAGCTGTCCTCATCACTTCAAGTGCACTGCAGGACCAGTGCAACTTCATCGATTTAGACTGGACTAGATCATTCCTGACCTCCTTACGGCACAGGAGGAACGAAAAGCAAAAATGTCTTCTCTGGAAGAGCCGTATCAGTATAGATAGTGGACTGTAGATGTTTAGTATCACTGTGTAAGACTACACAATATTGGCAAATGATAGCAGTCTTACATCTGCCCAGTATTTTGAAGGCTGTTGAGGAATAGCCACTGCTGACCTATGATAGTCAAACTTTGTCCTCCCAACATGTATTCTAATTGGAGGCAAGCAGCTCCACAGCATACATAGCAGCCAACATGTTCAACTCGGCAGGAGCCTATAAACACAGCAATTATTAATTGATAGTACTGTGTCAGCTATTAGTAAAACTCAGCATCAGCCATATGTAGCTTTGTCATGAGAAACAGAAAGAGGTATGTGCAATGGGCATTTCCTAGATTGAGCTATAGCATAAGAGAAGAGGTAGGACATGAAATTAACTAAGAGAGAAATTTCCAAAAATCCAAATATTACCTAAAGAAATGTAGAGATTTTAAGCCAGTGTTTATTTTGGGAAATGAAGTGAGAGGTTGGATATTTGGTCTTGTTTCTCTTTTTTTCCTCTTACACAGTTTCCATCTCTTCATTACATAAACAGGGAGGAAGTGTTCTTCTATGTGATCATTTTGCTGACTCCTATTGGTTACTCCAAACAGTCACGCATTGAGTGTGTCTCTCCTGCCATTCACTTGTTCGTGAAGTTGGTGACTTCAGCTGGGATAGGTACAAGTGCAATGTTCTACTTTACAAAGCAGTACATATTGTGGCATCCTTATTGTTGCCATGGGGCATAGAATACTTCACTTCTTAGCTGGATTTACAGACTCAGAGTAAATTTTAATTCTACAGAAAATTAAATGGCTCCTACACTGGTGCTGTTTACTGTATTCCCATGTGTACATTTGACACGTATCCTTCTGCCTGGACATCCAAATAAATGCAAGCTTCTTGTAGCATGTTATGGCAGACCAGCAGAGTGCAGCAACCATTTAAGGAGAAGCATTTGCATGTTAATCCTTCTACCCCTTGCTTGGACAAAGATGAGGCCCCTGGAGGCAGATTTCAAGCTAGCATGCACGCATATCCCGGTTACCAGGACAAGAAATTCCTCAGTGTAACACTTCCAAAATACTGCAATAGCAAAGAAATGCAGACCTCTTTTCTCGTAATTGTGTGTTAAGGAGTCTTAAACAGAAAATATGTGATGATTATGCAGAATTTGAGAACACAGACAATGACTGCACATTTTTATATATCAGTAACAATTAAAAGGTCTAAGTATCTTACTGTGTAGCATTTTTCATCCATTTTTTTATAATGACAATGATGAAGGTAATGATAACTTCAGTACAGTTTGAATATGTAGAGACTCCTACAATATCAGGGAGGCTCTGCTGCTGGGTTATGGCTGTTGCATTCCAAGTGAATTGGACAAACCAAGGTAGAAGAAGCATGCTGAAAGCATAAGGATACTATGCCATTGATTCCAGACAATGCATGGTAAACAGCATGGATAAAGTACCTTCAAATTTAGTAGGCTACTAACTCCTTTTTCTGTGACTGAAAACAACTCTGTCATTAATCTGTGTAAGCTGAGAAAGGCTATATGAAGACTGATACTATGCCCTTACAAGACAACTGTTCTAGCTTTTAAGAAATCATTTTTTATAGTTTTTAGGGTGAAGCACAATATTCAGCTAAGTCAAGGTGTCTGGTTTGGTGAATCCAGGTGAATGCATACAGCATGATTTGCTGGAATGATAGCATGTATTGTGAGAAAAATGGGATTTTCTCTGCCCAGTTCCACAGGCTTACCTAGAACAATCCTCCAAACTGGAGAGGACTTACAGTACTGTAGGCAGGCTGTAAAATTAAAGCACCATATTCCTCCATTTTTTTTTAGCGATTGAGTTTGATGCAAGTTTAACAATCAGAAGGAATATAAATGGGCTTTTCAGCATAATATGACAAAGCTGAAGCCATTTAGCAAGTCCCAGTGCATCTTACATATCAGTTTCTGTGGAACTCTAGATAAAAAGTTGGAGAATATTTAAAGCCTCCAGTTCTTAAAATGCAGCCTCTGAAATAAATGAAAGTAAAATAACTGCTTGGTATAAAAAAAACTTAGTAGACATCAAAGTACCCCAAATTTATCTTCTCAAATGTAGGCACATATTCTTGACAATGTTAATGGGTAGAGAAAGAAGCTCTCAGATCATAAAGCAACAGGTGTGAGAAAGAGTTCAAGTCTCTAGATTCTTTATGCACTCCTTTTCATTGAACTAGATTGCTTCAGTTTACCTAGTGTGTATCAGTTTATCAGCTAAACTTGTAGCTGAATTTGGTCAGAACCCTTCTGGAGATGCTCATGTTCCAAATTCAAGTATTTGGACTGGTGCTTATTCTTGTCCTACCTATCTAACAACAGCCTGGCAGTTTTAATTCCTGCTTCTACCCTACTTGATCTTAACTCCACTGGAAAATTTCATAGAAGCCATTTCACATTGCATCTTCTAGAAATGAGGTTCTTTTTCAGTGATACCCAGAAAGAAACAGTATCCTGGGCTGCATCAAAAGCAGCGTGACCAGCAGATCAAAGGAGGTGATCCTGCCCCTACTCTGTTCTTGTGAGACCTCACTTGGACCATTGTGCGCAGTTCTGGTGTCCTCAACATCAAAAGGACATGGAACTGTTGGAACAAGTCCAGAGGAGGGCCACGAGGATGATCAGGGGACTGGAGCACCTCCTGTATGAAGACATGCTGGGAAAGCTGGGGCTGTTCAGTGTGGAGAAGGCTGTATGGAGACCTCATGGCAGCCTTGCAGTATCTGAAGGGGGCCTATAAAGATGCTGGGGAGGAACTCTTCATTAGGGACTGTAGTGATAAGACAAGGGTAATGGGTTCAAACTTAAAGGAAGTTTAGATTGGATATGAGGAAGAAATTCTTTACTGTAAGGGTGTTGAGGCACTGGAATGGGTTGCTGAGGGAAGTTGTGAATGCTCCATCGCTGGTGGTGTTCAAGGCCAGGTTAGATAGAGCTTTGGGTGAGATGGTTTAGTGTGAGGTGTCCCTGCCCATGGCAGGGGGGTTAGAACTTGATGATCTTAAGGTCGTTTCCAACCCTAACTATTCTATGTTTCTATGATTCTATGTGCACAGCTGGGTACAGATAATAGGTGAATGCTGGACTGATCATAAGGTCGTGACTTCAGAAGCAGATGCACTACCAGGAACAACCGAAGGAGGTCCTCTCCCTTTTTTTCCTGTCCTATAGGTTTGCCTGCCACATTATCAGATCTAGTATAGCATTTCTGAGTGAATCCTGGAGGGGTTTATTGCCACCTTCAGGCCAAAAATCTCAAAATTGGTCCTCTATCACAGTCGGAAACCGCGTGAAAGAGTTTGATTCAGAGCAATAACGGTACTTATTCATTTAGAACACAAAAGCGTTTATCTAAGATTCAGTAAAGTCATACTGAATTGTGACTCATCAAGTGACTTTCAATAATTCTCAGCCTGGTACTATTGGAAATATTTTGTGATTGCATCACCTAACCTAGTGATTATCTGTTGCGTTTGTTTCTAAGTAGTACTGCATTCTGTTTGTCCATTGATGATTTTTAATTATAATCAGAACTCTGTCACAAGCTTTGATCAATAAAGTGCCAGGAAACCTCAGAGGCTGAAAGAGGGAGAAATAATCATTAGATGTTATTAAAGTGATGGCCAATAGAAGCACATTTCTTTGCAAAATAGCCAATGTTTCAAGTGCTTATTGATCTGCTATGATAACAATTATGCTGCACTCAGGAAAGCTGGGAAGGAGGAGAATGAAGGAGTAAAGTCAAGAAAAAAAAAAGAAAAATAGCAGATCTGCAGCTGCTCTTCATGTCTTGGAAAGCTCACTTAGATGATAATGTGTTCTACTGAATCTTTAGAAAGAAACCGTACTTTCTGAATGTGTTTTCTTTAATAATTCATGTTAAATATTTTATTTTAATACTGCCATTGCGTTCCATGGGCTTAGGGAATATAATGCTAGTCATACCATGACATTCCAATTCCATGCAATGTGGTAAGTCTTCAGACAGCTTTGCTATGAAAAAAACACCCCGCACGCATGATTTATAATAATTTTATAAAATGAAGTAATTACATTATCAGATATCCCTGATGTGTTTGAGCAATAAGGCACCTTCATAATAACATATGACATCTTATAATTACAGCAAGGCAAATGCACTCCTGGGGAAAGAAGGAGGCCAAAATACATGTCTTGACTATACAATGTCCCCAAGGATGTTATTATCAGGATATAAAAAAAATACAATGGAAAGAAGAAGGAGGACGAAAAAGCTGACACTGAATAATGTTGAGCTGTGTTATAATGTAATTCAAGATTTATAAGAAAGGGCAAAGTGTGATTTCATGCTAGGATATGATGTGACAGTTCGAATATCTAAACAGCAACTTTGAATGAGCAAAGCTAATAATAGAAGTTAACCCATCTCCTCAAAATCTCCTCAGCCAATTGAAGTAATTTTGTAAAAAATCAGACTGGTCTGAGAAATGTATTGAAACTGCAACATGCTTTTATTGCTCATGAACTGTTGCAGAATATATTTCTAGGTGATTTAACACATTCATCGTTCTTACTTCAAGGTTTCTCCCTCCTTCCTAATGTCCTTACAGGCCTGTTAATGGAATCCTGAGCATCTGATAAACCTGCTACAGTTTCTCTTGTTTTATTTTTTTTTTTTTTTTTTTTTTTTCTCTCAGAAAACAATGGACGAAACCCACCTTTTCTATCATTAGCATCAAGCATGTTATTTGTCTCTGATTTATTTCTTGTGCAAACTCTTTCCAAAGAGATCTCTGGCATCTGTTATACTCAGAGGTCCCTCCAATTATCCTCCATTCTCCATGTTGAAAAGCTGAAGAAGGTCCACTGGGGAGTTAGCACGATGATCAGAGTCTTAGGTTACTTAGCCTACAACAAGCTTAGTGGCTGGGTTTGCTTATTCTGGGGAAGAGGAGGTTGAAAGGGGATCCAGCAGCAGCCCATTCAATGTGAGTTACAAAGATGATGTTGCTATACTCTTTCCAGAGGCAACAAATGGTTAAGTTAGCCACAGGCTGTGGTGTAGGAAGGTAGAGCAGCACTTGAACAGGCTGTGCAGACCAATTTAAATTCCCCAAGGATTCACTTTTTTGTCCTTTTCCTCTACCATCCCACATGCTTCTGGTTGAAGACAAAAAGCACAGGACATAGAAATCAATTTTGTGCCATTTCACACCCGAAATACACTGTGTTTTCTCTCAGCTAGAAAGGTTTATGTGTCTTATGTTTCTGTTTCCATTTTACAATTGAACTGAAGTGCTTAATTAGAGGAAATCATGCCTCAGCAGGAAGCCAAAAGTGGGTAATAGGCTGGAGGGGGAAGGGAGAATCCATAGTGTTACCAAGCAGTGTGTGTTGTTCAAACATCACCCAGATAAACAGCAAATCAGAGAGGCTTGTCTGCTGCTGTGCACCAGGCAGAGCAGGCCATTAACTTGCTCAAAATGACAAATAGGGATAGATGGATTTCAGTTTCAGTTTTCATTCACAAGGTGCATTTCACAGCTGTCTCAAGAGTTTCACAAAGCTTTGTTTCCCATCAGAACTTCTCTGACAGCTACTACTAAAGCTATTTGCACTTCAGGAACTTTAACATGGAAGCTGTTTAGCCAAGTTTCTGCACAGCATCAGAGCTACATGACCAGTTATGGGTGTCCCATCAAACTCTCAGGGATTTGTGTCAAAACAAATGAAATCTGTGTTTGTGTGTTAAAATAGGAATTGCATAGTTTGTATTCATCCAGTTCTCTTTACTTCTAGATCTTTCTTTCATTTTTTATTTCTGTCTTCTATTTTCTTTTTCTTCTTTTTCATGCCTCCTCTTTACTCCCTCAGTTCTTCCAATTTCTTCCTTTTTTAATTTGTCCCTTTTGTTAGAAAGTATCCCTGTACTTTATCCTAAGCAAGTGCCTTCCCCAAACAAAATTATTTCTAGAAATGCCAGCAAAATCCACTAATGCCTGCTGAGTGCTAAGCACCGTGAAAGGCATAGACCGATTACCTTCTGCTCTGATTTTAATTAGTGTGTCCAACTAGTAGTATGATTCAACTTATTGTTTAAAGTACATAGGCATTAACATATAGATGACTAAATGTGACCTAAGTGTACAAGTTCCTGTTGCTAACATAAGCACTGTGTTCTTTGAGATGCCGTAAGGCATCCTGCACAACCACAGGTGTCTTGTAGATCCTGTGTAATGTCTGCCATGAATAACTTGAATGCTCAACATGTTTTGAATAAAAGTTGGTGCTATATACAGGACAGAATCAAGCCCCCAAATATTCCATGGAAACTAGAGATCAAGCTGACCTAAAGAAGACATCTGCACTTAGTCAGCAACGACACTAGGCTTCATTGCCTGCACTGACTACAGTTACAGTGACTACAGTAAGAAGTGCCAGAAACATGTTTGTAAAAACCTATATTCACTATCCTAAACTTTGGTATCCCAGTTTGTAAGTTGAATGTCTTGTGTAGGTCCCACAGAGAAAGACAAATAGAATCATAAAATAGAATAATAGAATAGTTAGGGTTGGAAAGGACCTTAAGATCATCAAGTTCTAACCCCCCTGCCATGGGCAGGGACACCTCACACTAAACCATCTCACCCAAAGCTCTGTCTAACCTGGCCTTGAACACCACCAGCGATGGAGCATTCACAACTTCCCTCAGCAACCCATTCCAGTGCCTCAACACCCTTACAGTAAAGAATTTCTTCCTCATATCCAATCTAAACTTCCTTTGTTTAAGTTTGAACCCATTACCCTTGTCTTATCACTACAGTCCCTAATGAAGAGTCCCTCCCCAGCATCTTTATAGGCCCCCTTCAGATACTGCAAGGCTGCCATGAGGTCTCCATACAGCCTTCTCCACGCTGAACAGCCCCAGCTTTCTCAGCCTGTCTTCATACCAGAGGCGCTCCAGCCCCATGATCATCCTCATGGCCCTCCTCTGGACTTGTTCCAACAGTTTCATGTCCTTTCTGTGTTGAGGACACCAGGACTGTACACGATACTCCAAGTGAGGTCTCACAAGAACAGAGTAGGGGCAGGATCACCTCCTTTGACCGGCTGGTCACGCTGCTTTTGATGCAGCCTAGGTTACCGTTTCTTTCTGGGCTGTGAGCAACACCCCCAAGTCCTTCTGCGCAGGGCTGCTCTGAATCTCTTCTCTGCCCAACCTGTAGCTTTGCCTGGGATTTCTCCGACCCAGGTGTAGGACCTTGTACTTCGCATGATTAAACTTCATTAGGTTGGCATCAGCCTACCTCACATACGAAGTAAATTAATTTAATTCTCTTACCTTCAACTAATTTTTCTAACAAACTGGCAGATATACACAAACAGTGGGGATTTGCACTTGTGTGAATAGGAACACCAGATTCATTTGACACCACTAATGCTTGCAGGCATGTATTAAGTATTTGTGACTATTTATCTATCAGTCATTTTACAAAATTTGATGCTCTTCTGCTTTTTCAGCTTTCCTGAAAGGTACTGGTCTTCCACATGCACCTACATACTTGGTCTTAATAAGAACTAGAGCCTGAAGATAAAACATTTATGTTTTCTTCAGCATTTTTTGGGTTTTTTTATCTTTCATGTTCTTGAAAAAAGTGGATACCAGTGCCAGTTTAGTAGAAATTCTTTTGCATTTTCTTTCAGCTTCCTGCAAATTACTTACTGCAAGAACACACATCCATGGAAAATAAAATTAAAACATTGATGTGAATATGTCTATTAAAGAGGTTATGTGAAGAAGCATTTAGTTCCCTCAACTGACAGAGCTTGAGGGAGATGGAAATAGCACAGAGAAAATCTGTAAGGATGCTCATAACACTTAAAATGCCTCATAGTTAAGATAAAAAGTGTTCTCACAATGTACTCTTAAAGAAAACAGATGCTGGATTCAATATTTAGTCAAGGATTTATTTATCAAGTCAAAGCCAACATCTTAAAGGGTAGAATGTTCTCATAAAACTCTAATAAAAGCCTCAACCATGATACAAAATGCATTTTTTTTTTTTTTTTATCTTACTACATCTTGTCTGGAGATTTTTTATCCACATGCCATCCACATAACTATTCCAAAAGAAGCCTGAAGTTTATTGCTCTACATAATTTTTTTTTCTGCTAAAATTTATTCTTACTATTATATGAAAATAGTGTTACACAAAACATCTAAAGAAATCCCCTTTAAGAATGTTATGTTACTAATAAGCATTACATAAAATTAATGTCAATTAGATTCTATTAAACTTAATAGGTTTTGAGTTATTGAGTTTAATTCAATTTCAATAAATTTCAATTAAGCTCAATTTGTTTCAATTTTTTATTAATTCCAGTCAATATCAATTATCTTCAATTAATTTCATCTACTTGTGCTACATTTACAGGTAATTCTTCATTACTTTCAAATAGTTTCTATTAATTTCAAGTGGTTTTTCATGACTGTTAACTGATTTCAGAAAGAATGAATGTCCTTCTTTGATGTGGATCTGTATTATTACTACTTGCCCTTGTGCCATAAATGCCTAAGTCATGGCCAAATGCTCATATGATGCTTATTGGCATAGTCCCAACAGTGCCAGTGTAACACTGCTGAACAAGAAAATGTGATGCTTCCTGAGAACTGAAGAATTCCTGAGAACGAAAGCCAGTACAGACTTCACCTCAAAGTATCATGAAGTCAGGATTTTATCCTAATCTTTACAAACTAGTTAGCCTGCCTTTTATTTAAAGAATTAATGCTCTCATTTCCTAATAATATTGCAAAACAGAAACATACAAATTCACTTTGATCCTTCACTGACCAGGAGACTAACTTGTACTAGTACAGGACATAGTTTAAGCTTGTGATGACTGTGATTAAAACTTTCAGTTTTCTAAGTGCGTAGTTACTTTGGGTAAAAAAAAAATTATTAGGAGGGAAAAAGATCATATTGGAATAACATATATTTATATTTATAAACAAGATTTATGTTGGACTTTATATAGATATATTGATGTATTGTACTGTCAAAGTAGCAATCATCTTCAAGCAAGCTCTGCAAAGTGAGCCTTGCAACAAACCTAATCTTGCAGCCAGTATCACGCACCACAGGCTTTTAATTTGTGGCCTTAAAAATAAAGTTAAATATTCTTTTTAATATTTCTCCCAAGACATGATTAGTGAAAGACATCAGCAGGCTTTATACCCTAGAAATAAAATCTCTACAGTATTTAAAAGTGAGAGACCATTGTAACATAATTTAGCATCTGAAATACATATCTGTAGCTTAGCTAAGTTTGAGTCTTTTCTATCCATAAGATAGCCTATCCATAAGATTTTCTATCTCTGTTGTGATGTAAAGCCAGACAGCAAAATCTGGCGAAGAGTCAAGGCTGGTTGGAGCCATTGGAGGTTTCACATTTTACTTCACTGGGAGACTTTTGGGGAAAGTTCTGAAGCACAAGCATTCCAGTGTTTTAGTGGTCAATTTTCTGTGTTTATTTTAGCCGAGTAAGATACTTCCAGGAAGCAGGAACTCCAAAGGTCTCTGAGCACAAAGTGGCTGATCATATGGACACACTAAGTAACACTTCTGCAGGGAGGGTTGCCTATTTATTCTCACCAGAAACATAAGCCAAACACTAACATCTGGAGCTAGGGAATGATTTCTCTATGCAGCCATACAATTACACAGTTTATTGTCACTGACATCAGTTCTCACTTCCTCCACAATCACCATCAGTTAAAGATTTCTGGGTTTGGTGAACCACACCAAAACAGTTCAACCTGAAGTTTCTTCATCTAGTAGTGCAAGCTGCAAGAGATGCACTAACAGAACTCTCTTTTCAGCTCCTGAAAATTAGAATTATAAAAGCACCTTTCTGGACTATTATATTCAACAAAGATAATAACAGTTTTTGTTTATGGAGATCAATGCACAGAATAAGTTACCCTATTTAGACCAACTGAGGTAGATCTGGCTCAGTGCTTCTTTTCTGAAAACTCTTCCTTTGAACAGTCCAATTACATGATTATTTCAGAATGTGCACATCCAAGTAAGGATTAGACTGAAAAATAATTGCAGGCAGGTACTGGAAATTTGCCTTTCTTTCCAGATAAAGTTATGACATTGGACCTCTACTGAGAAATGGAAGAATGATTTTGGAATCATGGGCAAAAATTCTGCTTTTGAGAACATTTCTGCCAGAAACAAATAAAACAAACCAAACATGTTTAGAAGGATATTCATTAAAAATTAAAATGAAAGGAGGAAAGAAAGCGTGTTATCCACTGCTGTATTAGCTGACACTCAGGAAGCTGGTGGGTTTTATTGAATATACACTGGTTTGGAAAAATGTATATTCATTTGCACTATAAAAGCCAATATACAAATGAACTTTGGGTTTAAAATCCCATATGTTGGCTGCTGTACTAATATTGTTTCAAGCAAATTATGTCTTGGCTTTACTAAATGCACATATCTATTTCAGTTAGACTGTTCTAATTTGGCAGCAGATACTGTATTATTTATTTCTGTGGCAAAAATCAGGTTATATAAAATTAATAGTTGAACTTCGTCATATGGACTGATTTAAAATGCGTTGGTCAGAATGGAACAGTAGAAGAGAGAAAGAAAGAGACCTGGGTTTGATTACATTTATGTCTGTTCCAGTATGAGCACAGCCCAGTGATGAACAAGTGCTGGCTGCAGCTAATCCACATTAATCCCAAAAAAAGTAAGTGCTGGCATATTTTTTCTCATGAAGGTTTTAATTCACAACATACTGGTTTGTGTAGATACCAGTTTAAGTTTAATTTTGTTTAAAATGTCCAAAAATATTTATGGATTTTTGATATCGTTGTTTTGCTTTATTGTTAAGTATGCAAGTTACAGGAAAAATTCTGGATGACCTAGTACTGCTGCCCCAGTCCATACAAAATGTTCATGTGTAATCTTGCCCATGTACACCATTTAGAAATCTTTTACAGTGCTATAACCAGCTCTGCCTAGGAATGAAGTTCTTTCTCTACAGATATCCCATCCTGTCCTCACCACCACGGCGGAAAATTTGCCAGCCAAGTCAGGATTCTGGCTTGTTTGGAAGACAGACAGGAATGTCTATGGAAATTAGTTGTATCATTGATAATTGTTTGCCTTTTTTTATGGCAAGTCATGGATGGCAATCAGTCATTGCGCAGCTGTGTGGTGCCTGGGACTTTTTGCAAGTCTTTGGAGTGGCACTGTAGCTGGTAGTGATTGCTATCAGCAATTGTGCTGCAAAGCCTGAGGCTAAACATCTGTTCTTCCAGGGACCTGATATATACACTTACATTGTCTGCATCTCTGCATGGTGTAAGTGAGCTGAGATTCTGCTGTTACCTTAGATGGTAGAAGACCATAACTTGGCCATGCCTCATGCCTTCTCATAACTACTGTTTGCCTCTTTCTTTCCAGACAACATCTGGGCACACCTGCACTTGGGCTCTACTTTCAGTGCCATCCTGTTCAACTTTCAGCCTGTGAGGACTCTCAGATATCGTGAACAAGATTGCCAGAAACACATGAGCTAGTGTCGTGCTTTAAGCCCAGAAGTAATTCAGAACCATGCAGCTGCTCTCTCACTCCACTCCTTCTTCCTCCCCCCTCTCTGGGAGAGATGGGAAGGAAAATCAAAAGAATGTAATTCCCACGGGTTGAGATAAGAGCAGTCCAGTAACTAAGGTATAACACAAACCACTACTGCTACCACCAATAATAATAATGATAAGGGAAATAACAAGGGAAGAGAATCCAACTGTTCATCACCAGCTGGCTGATACCCAGCCCAACCCAAGCAGCAATTTCAGCCTTCCACTTAACTCCCCCCAGTTTCTATATTGGGCATGACGTGCTGTGGTATGGAATACCCCTTTGGCTAGTTTGGGTCAGGTGTCCTGTCTCTTCTTCCTCCTGACTCCCCCTCCTCCCTGGAAGAGCATGAGACTGAGAAAGTCCTTGATGGGAGTAAAGATTACTTAGCAACAACTAGTAACATCTGTGTTATCAGTGTTGTTCCCAGACTAAAGTTGAAAACACAGCACTGCACCAGCTACTAAGACTCAGAAAAATGACTGCTACTGATGAACCCAAGGCAACTGGTTTTCCCTCTGGATAGCTTTAATCAAATGCTAGTATATATTTACTATATTTCCCAAATATTCTTCAGTAACTGTTTAGTTTCTCAGCTTCACAGTTAAATAAAGACAATTTGTTCTGGCCAAGGCTGAGAAAAAATGGAGGCAATGCTTCCTTTCCAGTGGTATTCCCATTCCACTGAAGATTACTGCTATTATCCACATGTCTAAAAAGATGGTGTTTCATCATACTCCCTGTGTACACTGTGGGCCTACGAAATGACCTACATGTTTCAGGCTTAACCAGGGTATTATTGCATTTAGTCTTCTGAACTCTGGCTGCACCTTCAAAGAGTGATACATCTGCTTACTGACCTCCACACCTTCTGGCTTTGGTGACTAAATCAAACTGTAGATAGGCAAGCTACTGCCAAGCTTAAAAACAAAAACTGAAAATAAAACACACCCTCCAGCTGGTGGAAAGCACAACAGGCCATCTGCTGAACAAGTAACTGCTGAAAGTAACCCTGCCTTTGCCGACAGTTGAGCTGACGTTAATGACTTCTTACATAAAATCAAGAATTTACTCCATAGTTTCCAAGATTCCTAGTTTGATTTATCCACCTTATCACAGAGATCACACAGGGCAGCTCCACTCCTTATGAACAACTGCTAGAAGGAAACTTGTGAAAGCAGGAGGCAGAATTTTCTTGGCTACTGGTCCACATTGTGATAGTTGCTTCTGGAACACATCAGCAATGTAAACCTCAGCACTTTCAGAACAAAATGTAAAACATTCTTCCATTGACCTCTCTTTCCCACAATAACACCACATAAAATAACAGAGAAAGGAAAAGAAGTACAGAGAGCTTTATGAGTGCACTTTAATAAATCAATAGGGGTTTTGATACCACAGTGGTAGCTGCTGTATAAATACCCAGACAGGAAGATCCTGTCCTGGAAAATTAGAATAGGCAATTCCTGAACCTGCTATTGTCCAGTTTCACTTGATGTAGGAGAAAATCAGTGTTATTTTTTCCCCATTGTCAGAAGAAGTCCTGATGTCTAGGTCTAAACTGTTTTAAATAAATGTATCTGTGTCACTGCTGCTATCTTGATCTATACCACCTGAGATGTTGCCTGTGTGATCCAACCAAGAGAAGAACCACAAGTTGTTTGTATTTCTGATTATAAACAGATACAGAAAGAGCACAGTAAAGTTGAAACAATCTTTCATGTCTGCATATAAGTAAAGAAAACATAGGAAAATAGGCAAATGGTGTGAAAGATAGCCAAGAATTATTTCTGAGTTCCATAGAAACATTCAGAGTTGTTTTACAGAGCTGATGAGTTCTCCTCTTTTACTGGGTTTTTTTTTTTTTTTTTTGGTCGTTGTTTTGATGTTTTGTTTGTTTTGGTTTTTTTGTTTGTTTGTTTGGTTTTGGTTTTTTTTTTAACATGTTACACGGACATTCTTTATTATCCTTTTCTGGGAGCATACTGCATATGTAGCTAAATTAACTGGTTATGGGCTAAGACCTAAGGACTGGTTATCACATAAGATCTACAAAACCCATCTCAGACAGAGTACAGCAAAACCACTGCATTCCTAATGCATGTTATTACTGTACGATGTCCTCTTCCAACTTTGTGAAGGTGAGGTGAAATGAATGACATCTGCATATGCAAACTCAGAAAAACAGCCTTTCCTTCTAAAAAGGGGTCAAGATTAAGATGGGTAGAGGGGATTCCAGGAAGTCAATGTGGTAAAGAAGACCACTGAAGTAAGGGAAAACAGAATGTGAAACATGGAACATAGAATGGTGTGGGGAAGATAAGGTTGCAAACAGGCAAGACAAAGTGGTATGGGAATGACGGAAGCCAGTTACAGCATGGTGGAGCAAGGAAAAGGATTCTTACAAGAAAGTGGGTGATAATGTCAGGAAGGCAGTAGGAGAATCACACTAGAAAATAGAAGACCAGTAGTAGTTGCCAGGAAAGGAAACTGTGAAGAATTGAATATAATTGAAAGTAGAAATAAAGCTGCAATGAATGAAAGGGGGAGAGAAATTAAAATTATACAGGTCTCAGGCAATGGATTAGACAAAGTCCATCTTTTCAGGCTGAAAGATGAAAGGACAGAAAAATCTAGTCTGGGGCTTAACTGTCACTGTCATGGCTAATGAATTATTAACAAGTAAATTAAGAAATGGAGTAAGTCCTTTCTCTGTTTTAGCCAGCTCCCACTTCTGACAGTCACCAGTGAAATTTAAGGGTGTTTTTAAAATTCCTTTTCCTTCCGTTATGCAATGGCACACTGTAGTTTGATAGTTTTCTTAAATTTGCTTGAACTTCTCCCACCACAATCTTCCACTTAATGAAGGACTTGTGGTAAAGCTGTGCTGATGATATACCCACAGCAGTTGCTCCAGTCTTTCCAGGGGCCAGCCCAGGCTTAAAGATCATAATTGCTGCTATGAATTTATTTGAAGCCAGTGGCCTAAAGGCAAGCTTAGTGATGTCAAGAAGTGGGTGTTACCCACAGATTACAATGAAATTTGTTTTCTTGCTCAGAGCAGTTCCCATCCAGATTATTCTGGAACAAGGAAGGGACACTCAAGTAGGAGCCCACTTTCAAAACTTTTGCCATAAGTTCATCTAAAACTGCCTAAATTCAACAAACGAGTGCATTGCATATCTTTATCACATTTTGAAATACAACTGTTCACAGCATTATTCTGATCTCAGTTATGGGCAGCACATAACCCTCTGTCTTTTGGGTGATGCTTCTACATCATTTTCCAGTCACTGGAGACAATGACAATCCCTTTCCTCATGCCTCTAAGAAAGAAGTAGATGGCATCTTCCAGGCTTTCAGGAGGTAAGAGATGAGCATACAATCATTTTGTTCTTCCACATATCTACTTCATTATGGACAGACAAAGTCTCAGTCACATGACATAAGACTGAGAAATTCTGTCCCATCCCCTGTATCTTCAGCCACAATTTTGTTATTGATCCTGCAGAAGATAAGGAAACAGATTATATTTTGTATTTTTTTTAAATAGAGAAAAAAATAAAGGGGAAAAAACCCCACAGACTCCCCTGCTCTTTTTAGAAGTTTTCCAGAAGAGAACTTTTTATCTAAATACCAAGGATGTCCAACTGAAATAAGCATCTTCTGTCTACATTTCATTTTGCTCATTTTAATTAAAACCACATTTCAATTGGTGTTTTCAACAAACATTTGCTGATTATTTTTGGCTTATCTGTAGGGCTGCATAACCCTGCTGCCATAAGCCTGGTACATACATTATGTGTGCTTGGCAAATGTTTTTCATTGAAAAAAATGCACAGAAGATATCATTCAACTGGTCCTTGAGGTAATTCAGGCAGAAAAAAAGAGAAATCTGCAGAGTCTACTACACAAAGGCAACCAGAATAGACCACAAAGAAAAAAAAAGATGCACAGCCAGATTTAGGAAAGATGTTAAACATGAGGAGCTTCTGATGGATGCATAAATATGACATAATTAACTCAGAATAAGATCAGCACTTATGGATCAGCAAACACCAAAGAGAAGAATCAGAGGGTCTGCTGCTGCTCGGTTTAGCCTGCTGGGATCTGATGCAGCTTGTGAATGCTATGTGTTTTCTTCAAAAGGGGAGAATGCAGCCTTGAAGCAGTCACTATCTGATTATGCTGACCTGAAACAAAGCATTGCTGTTGTCAGCTCCAACTGTTTTGTATTTTGCTTTTCTCCTTGCCAGCTTTGAGAGCAGCTGTTTGCTCTCTTCTCTGGTGTAAATCAGGAGTAGCTTCAGTCAACATAGTATCATTTCTCTGTCCATTGTGTGGCGAAGATCTAATGCATTCTTCCTCCTGGGAGTGTAAAATGCAGCCAAGAGTATATGTTGGCCTTGTTTTCCTTGCTTTTATACCAGCTTGTGACTGTTAACAGAAGAATTATACTTTCTATGAGTAGCAACTCCCATCTAGATGAAAATAAGGAAGAATCAGCCCTGTATGGTGCATCTTTTGTGTAAGCACTCTAATGTGAAAGTAATTGAGAAATAGAGAGGACAGATATGGATTTAGGGATTCAGGACCTAGGAATACATTTCTTGGGTATCAATGAGACTGCTGATATTGATTGCAGCTATGGTGGCTAGCTTACTCCAGGATTGAGGAGGAGACTGTTCTGCTGAAAGCCAAGCAGAGCTGACCATGTCCTGAGGCCCTCTTTCAAATGGGCATAATAGGCGAAATCTCATAGCTGACTCAAATGCACACATTCTGCAGGCCTGGTAAAACTCTCTCAGACAACTGACACTAGTCTGCAGCTCTAGTATGAAATTAACACCATATTAAACACCTCTGCATACTGACGTAATGCATAAAAATGTGTCTTCTGGCTTGGAAGACTTGAAAAATCTGAAGCTTGAAATTTGTCCTTTCTGAACTGATTTCACATTAGGGTATTCAGAACCAGCCTGATCTTTATCAGTTTCTCAAGCACTTCTTGAGAATTTTTCAGGGGCAACCAATTTCTGTCCAGCTTCAATACTCGTTTACAGCTAGGTGAGGGAGGTCATCTATCTCATCCCCTATGCATTAGCTAGTATACACATACATATATAATTAATGGTAAGGATATAAGATGAAAAGACAAGTATCGACCAACTCAGCTAACCTCTTTGTCATCCCTCCTATGTCAGGGTGACAGAAGACCTACTGTGCACCAGCAGACCTAGCAGTGGGTGGTGCAAGCTGTCTCCTGCTCTGTCACACATATTCTGCTCTTCTGTCTCTTTGCTGACCCTTTCTCAGCGGATGAGGCCCTGCTGTTTCCATCACCTCCATCGATGTTGGGTTGGCAGCTTGCTGTGCAGAGCAGACAGGAGAGGGCAGCGCTGCTCAAGGCATGGGCACATTATATTATTGTGGGCAGCTTGGGCAGAATGGGCAGAATGGGCAGCAGGCGCTGATGGAGAGAGACCTCAGCTCTCCCTGTAGTGGGGACACTTGCTGCTCTCTCCAGGCAGGCTCATGAGGTGAAGACGCACATTGCGCCAAGTTGCAGCACAATAATTTCTTGGCACATCAAAGAGCTGCTCTTGCAAGGAATCCATTGTCATGGTCTGACATGGTACAGAAAAGATCTCATTTTAGGGATGGCAGAGATAAGAAACCAGTAGTGGGAGCACATCACTTATTTTTGCAGTGGGGGGAAGCTAGCAGATGGTTTCTTCGTGAGCCGCACACTGATCCCACTATTCTTCACGGTATCCATATGTAATCTGAAAAGGGAACAACATTCACAGGTGTTAAAAATTATTCAGTATAGTCAAATCTAATACTGGCTGCGAAGAGTCATAGGATTATCTTGCACCACTGTCTGACTGGGTAATAGAATGGTTGAGAAAATTTAATTTCTACTAATGAAGAGTAGTGCACATGTGGAAAAATTACACTAGCTGCACATAGTGATGGCTTCAAATAATCTTTGTATAACTGTACTTCATTCATGCATTCTGAATAGCATGCTCAATTCTGATCACACTGTCTTGGAAAGGATATAGTAGAACTGGAAGATACAGAGAGAAAGTGGCAAAGATAAAGACATGAAACACCCTCTAGAAAATTAAAAGAAACAGTTATAGTGGATATAATAGAGATCTATGGAATCAGGAATGGTGTGAAGAAAGTGAGGAGGGCAAATAATTCAACTTTTCATGGTACAGTATCTGCAAAAGACCCAAGGAAATGATCAGAGAGGAAATGTAAAAGTTGGGGAGTTCTATTGTTTGCTCTGGTTGGTTGGTTTTGGTTTGTATTTGTTTGGTTTTTTTTTTTTTTCTATGCTGCACTTTGAGCTATGAAGCTCTGCCGCAGAATTTTCCAGCAGTCATGAACTGTACATGAGTTCAAAGAGTAGATTAGACATCCATGGAAGTCTGCACATCAAGCAGCTATTAAACACAGCAGCCCATATGCGGTTGCCAGCCCAGCATCCTCATAATGTTTACTGCTGGAAAGTGGAAAGTTGTCCCAGGAAAACACAACGCCCTTTTCTCACACTCCTAGGCTGTTATTAGGCTCTTCTGGGCATCTGCTGTAGCTACTATTGGAAAGAATGTCCTGATAAATGTTTGTCCTGATCTATATCTTACATCTCTGTGTTAGGGGGACAAAAAAAAATCTGACTAAACTAGTATATTAATTTAGCTTGGATCCTGCTGTTTTGCTTCCCACAGAAATCATCTGGTCCCACAAAATCCTATGACCAATTGTAACTATAATTTGCATAAATGATCTGACTAATTTGCATACAGTTGCTTCCTTCCCTCAGGGACTGACAATCTGTTCCCACTGCAGTAAGTCTGGGATTGGCTTAACACCTCTCTCTCTGAATTATGTAATTTCATTTATCTTCTAAATGATTTATTTCTTACATTATATCATACGTCTTTTAAGGCTGAGCTGAGTCCCCACTTTACCAGAGCTCCACCTTTCCTGATGTCTCTTCACTCTTTCTAAGAAAATTCACAATTCTTGTTCTATAGATATTTAAATAGTCCTTACAAGGTGTAGTAACATCAGAAGAAAAGATTAAGAACTCTTTATTCTTCTGATATAAATCAAAGCTTGCTTTAACTCAAAACTGAAAAATACTTTCAAAAAGAAGTGAAGATGTTGGGTATAAGGCAAATATTCTCTTGTTTAATCTACCCTTCATTTTTAGAATTGCTTCAAAATTACTCAAATGAAACTTTTAGGAAAATGAACATGGCAGGCATATTAGGTCATTTAAGCCACTTCTCTCCTTAAAAACTAAACTTCCCAATTCAAGTGGAAAATATATGCAAACCAGATCTAGCCCCTATTTCAGTTTTTATTCAACTGCCAGTAAAACAAAACAAAGAATTTTTTCTTGGGGCATTACCAAGATTATTGTAAACAAACAGACCATTATTGGTCTATTCTTTAGGGTCCATAGATGGCTGAGGAGGATCAGAGCACAGATTTGTCTTCTTTACATCAAGATATGGCTAGTCTTTCCTCTGTGACTACTGTCTTTTACTCAGCATGATTTTAGACCTCTAATACCAAGATTACAGAAGCTGTCCCAAATAATCTAATAAAATCCTATAATAGGTTGAATTTCAGACTGAAAACTCTAAGATTAGAGCTACCTGAGTTTTCTTGCTGCACAGCATTATCAAGAAGCATTTACCAGGAACATGGATGCAAACACTCAGCTGAAGATTAAAAGCTCCTGTCATAGAAGACTGCTCTGGATCATTGCAGCTATTTTCTGGTCATCAAATGCTAAGATAGAGGAGATAAACTCATTTACAGGGGTGGGTACAATTAAAGGGCATTTCAACAATAGAAATAGAACTTTTCTGGCTTCTTTCCTGATGAGAGGAGATTATGTAGCTCATGTGACTTCCATACATTGTAAATATTTGTCTGAGGGATATTTTGTGAAGCTGCAATTGAGGGATGGACTTTTATTAAATTACTGTTTGTGTGTTCCCATTCATTCCCTCCCAGTAACATCAGATTTGGGACTGTTGGACTGATTTTTTATTGTTTCAGAGCACATGCAACTGCCTTCAGTAGGACTTCCCCCTATGAATAAGAATATTGTGGAGTATATGCCCCAAATCCCTCTTCTGCAGGTATTCAAGCGCCAGTACAGAGATGTGTGCTGGCGTAATCCATGTGAAAGAACAGAGTGAGGCTGGATCCACTTCACAGGCAGCATGAGTGAGGCATGAAGTCACTGGTCACACAAGCTTATGAAAATGTATGGGGCAAATACGATTCAGTTAATAGCTAGCTGTATATTTTAACCACCAGGCAACCCCTCTCTCCCATTAGAAGGTACAGTCATCACCTCTGCAGAGCTAGAGTATCACTAAAAAGAGACCAGCTGAGCTTCCCTTCTGTTTCCTTGAGATGTGTGATGCTGTGAAAATACTACAGGCAGTGTGAGCTGGTGCATGAACAGAGCTAACAGTGCCATGAATTAAAACGTGGCATTCATTTTAGCTCATGTGCTACAAGCCATTGCATAAAGAAGAAACCCATAAGGATAAATGGACTCCCTTTGTGGAATTTTCTGTGGCAGGGGGACAGAATATTAAAACGCAGTAGCACTTTGTGATAGCATGGTCAAAATGGGACAATGATTGGTCAAGTGCAGTACTAGCCACATGAACCATAGTCTCTTTTTCAGGTCATCTCCAATCTGTGCTGCGTATCTTCCATAGGGTGTTTTTAGTTCATGATAATCACACTCTCTGCAGTTCCTTTACTGCTGTTATAAAATGCTTTTATGTTGGGTAGATGTGTTATTTATTATGTGCTAGGAGGAAATGAAGTTGGTAGTTCTGAATGTTGAACAGCAGTTGGAGCTGAGCTGCACAGTTCCAGGTCCCAAGAACTCTGTCTCCTGTTTCACAATAATAATAGTGATTTATCTCCTGTGCTATTAAGCGGTTTGAATGACTCCATGCAGATCTTGGGGCCAGCATTTTATTTGTGTCATGTAAGTTGAAGCAATAGTAACAAGGGTTGACTTTCTTCCTTCCTTCCTTCCCTCCTTCCTTCCTTCCTTCCTTTTTCTTTCTTCCTTCCTTTTTCTTTTTCTCTTTCTTTCTTTCTTTCTTTCTTTCTTTCTTTCTTTCTTTCTTTCTTTCTTTCTCTTTCTTTCTTTCTCTTTCTTTCTTTCTTTCTTTCTGTCTTTCTTTTTCCTCCCCTCCCCTCCCCTCCCCTCCCCTCCCCTCCCCTCCCCTCCTCTCCCCTCCTCTCCCCTCCCCTCACATTTGAGCATCAATCAACCCCATGTACATTGGGTGGGTTTCAGCTCATCCTAACTTCAGAAGCAGGATTCCACTGAGGTCTAAAGAAACCTGTATCTGTGCACATAAGTAAGCTCCTGTTTCAGTAAGAACAGGTATGAGGTTTCATTTGGTTGCCTAGACTCCACAAAAAGGATCTCATGGTGATGTCTGGAGATGTGAGTGAGACAGTTTCCCGTTTTGTAAAGATTGTTTTCTCCATAGTTGAGGAACACAGATTACTTCATTCTTTCAATGTATATGCCGCCAACCGTGCAATGAAATTCCTTAAATTATGACAAAATTGCTCATTTCCTGAAATGAACACAACAAACTAACAGACACAGTAATTTTTAGTAGATCTGGATTCAATTCAATTTTCCAGATGTTTGCTTGTAATCAGCTTAGGAACTCAAATCTCAGAACGGTGCTATTCACACAACAGCTGTTGCAAATTTTTCTTTTGAATCATACCAATCTAGGAATGGATTTGTTTACAGGCAGCCTCAGTGTTACATGAGCAACTGAATGATTGCATTAGAAAAAAAAATCAAAAATGTTCTGACCATTTACATTTTACTTTTATCATATTATAGCTCCATTTTTAAGGAATTTTTCTCATGAATTAGTAAATTTAGGTTTTTTACCAGTCAATGAATTTTGCCATTGAATTTCATTTTAAAAACTTTTTTTTTCAGTCAGCTTCCTAGTAGGAGTGTATTAGAAAGAAACATAAGAGTAGTCATTGAAGCTGTATTTGGAGTCCATTTTCGTAAGTAGTTGCTTAAGCTATCCTGCTTCAAAGAATATAATTAAGAGGCTCACTCAGCCCAGCAAAGACTAGCACAACCTTTTGTCTGACCCTGTATATTTCTGACCCTTAAATTATCCCTATATACAGAACTCTGTATCCTTTATCTGACTTAAGAAAAAAACAAACAAAAAAAAAAAACCAAAAAAAAACCAAACCAACAAATAATCCAACTCTTCTCTTGATAATTATTCCAGTGGTTGCATATTTTAACTGGGTCCAACCTCCTATTTGACTTCTGGTATGTTGTAAATATGTTTGATTTCTTATGCCTGGTTTTGTTTGACTGAAGTGGCCATTTAACCTTTCCTCACTCATCCGCTTCGTGTAGCTGGAGAACAATGCAATTTATGGCTGTTTTGTTTTATCCACATAATTTCTGTCTAACACTTGCTGCCTAAAAGTGTTTCATCTGAACTCGATCTATAGTTAATGGAGAGAAAGGTAAGATGATTTCTTTTCAGATTTAAACATATTCTTTGATTCCTTTCTATTCACCTGCATCTGTATCCTGGGTATAGGAGTCTAAAAGCTCAGCTTCAACTGTCTTCAGACAACTACATCTGGATCAGGTTAATTCCCACTTGGGTTTGTATGACTCAGACTTGCATTTTCTAGCACTTCAATTCCTGCTGCAGCCAGAAATGACCCCCTTCGGGTTTCCAAATCTATGCTGTCATGTATGAGCAGATATAAACACCTGAAAATAGTACACAAAAAAACTACTACTGAATAAATATCATGCATGAAAATACAGAGATGATTGTATTTGAGGGATTGTCTTGTTTTGTACCAACCTCTGATTTACTGTCATCTCACTATTAAGGACTTACAACTAAAAGCCTAGTTAAACGTTTAGCTAAATGATCATAAGGCTTTTTGTAAGGCAGAAGAGTGTTAAGGTTTTGGACATGCAAGGAGAATACCACATGGTCCCTGTAAATGGTATAATACAAACAATTAACCATGCAAATGCACTATGATGTTAGATATGCAATCTTTGTATGAAGTAAAGAAAAAGTTTTAGTGTCAAGTGTTCTTATGATAGATTAATGAAGTTAGGTGCATTTTCCAAGCTGCCTGCAAAGTTGGTGCTTGACAACATTTTGTGTCTGGTGATATTCTAATGCAAGTGTCATACTAATTGATAGACAAAAGTAAATTAAGTAGAATGTGAAGTGCAGAATCAGGGGAGTTATTGGAAAGGGCTGTATATAAGGTGAAAAGATAAAGCTCTCTGAGCTATAAAGTATCTTTAATATATCTAAGTCAAAGGTATATGGAATATGATAGTGAATTATTCAGATTTGTTAAAATTCTTACTATTTACACTATTAAAACTGTGTGAAATATAATAACAAAGAAGGTTTAATTTGTATTGTGTGGGTTTTGCTGTGTCAGTGCTGAGTATTTCCTCTAGTATTTTTCTAAATTTTTGTGTGACTGGCTGGAAAGTTGAATCTCATTAAGAGCAAGCATTTAATTGACTCATCCCAGCTACTTAAACAAAACCACTCTTTTCTCGCATTTCAAAGCAGTGTTTTTCTAATACGTTCAAACATAATAGTGGCTTTTCCTAAAGGTTAGTAGGGCTTTGGTGTTTTTTTCTAAGACGTTTTTCCTGTTTGAGATATTGTGTTATTGAATGTCTTACTTGTTAACCACTTCCTTCTGCTTCCTTCTGCTAGACTTTTCTAGATCCTTTGTTTCTTCTGTCCTTCAGACCTACAGTTCATTTAGACAGCACTTATTTGTTCTGTCATATCAGACCACATAAATTTGATAAAGGACAAAGGCTTCCTGCTTTTTGAATGGGTGCTCCTGAATAATCTTCACACGCAGGATTATACATACATTCAAGCTTCTACATACATGTGTGTTTCACAGAGAAAACTACAGAAAAATCTGCAGCTGATAATAACATTACTCCCATGTCTTCAGAATAGGACTGAGACTAGAGAGGAAATACACTACAATTAAATAGATCTGATTAATTTTCACATGGAGAAGTTTTCACCATTGAGGGTTTTGGTTACTATTGTTATGGCTTTCATTTTTAACACATGGAAGTATATAGAAATAAATGGAGCCTTCCTTAAAAAACACTGAGCTAGTTAAATGAGACTAACTTGATGAATGTTATCATGGGCACCATGGTTGCTGGGTACTGAAGTTCTATCTTCCTTTAATAAATTGATGAGATAAAGTGATGTTAAGCAGAATATGATGCATTCACATTCAGTTCAGCAGGCAGTAACTGGAGCAATCAAAACTCATTCAACAGATAAAGAAAACTGGTGTGTGTAATACACATGTTGAACTCACATCATACTCCCTCCATTCAATAAAAGTTGCCTGGAGACATCATCAGTGAAGTACCTTAGTGTCAATCAGATGTGACATAGCTGACACACATAACCATTTGTGGTAACTGGCAAAGACTCATTACAGCTGCCAGGATGTGCCTATGCCTCACAAGAAGAGATATTTCTGCCTTCTGCTTTTTTAACTCCTTTCCCATTTTTTCTGCTTCTCTAATTCTCTTCCTATATTTCTATCATCAGATCTCTTCATTTTTTCTCGTGCTCAAAATCAATTATTTTCCATTTCCCCCCATATATTCTGCCTAACATCTTTCCTAAAGTATGTCCCCACATTTTTTCTTTCCTTGCATTCTGACCCTGAAGCTGCTTTTCCCACTCCACATCCTGAACTTGTTCACAGCCCCACCCCCTGACTTCTTATATTTGCTTTTGTTCTGTAGAATGACCATTACAGTATAAACAAACAGTATTATTTTTACAACAGAAATGTTGCTTAGATAGTGAATATAGCTAAGTACAGCAAACTGTGGTTACAGTCAGTATCTTCCCTTCCCCTGATTAAATGTTGGAAATGAATGGAGCCAAATGAACCCTTTTTGTCTAAATAAAACCGTGTGAAAAGCACTAATTTATTGAGCATCAGAGTGCTTTGTTTGTAAGATTAAGGGGTTGACAGACTTTTGCTGTATCCCGCATACTGTTTCTGCCAACTGTGCAAACTCCTGGTTGAAAGCTACAAAACCTGGAATCCTGTTTTCTGATATTCTCTGCTCTCTGACAGGTCTGCTGAAGGATGACATACCCCAGAACCCAATTTTTTCAAGATGGGATGAACCTGTGGCAATGCAATCTGAGCCTGAAGGGTTTTAATCCTGTTTCTAATTATGAAGTCAAGTCATCAAATAGATAAACTGGCTGAGGTCTCAAATCCTGGAGAATCCCCATCAAGACCCTTCAACACCTAAAATTTAGTTTGGGTCATTGTCAAAATCCAAATAGGCAAAACTTGCCTCGAAGTAGAAATCTTGCCACCTCTGGTGTACTCTCATTTAAGACAGCTTGTATTATATGCACAAAATTGTTATTTTGTCCATATGGTTGATGTGTGCAGTTACCATCTACAACAACTAAGTGGTTAGTGAGTGTAATTTCAGGGCTGAATTAAAAAGTCTGTGACATGAATGAGAAACATATTCTGACAGGAGTCAGCAGTTTTGTCTTTTTTTCTTTTTTTTTTAGATCAAATTAATGCCCTGTTTTTTCACTGAAAAAAAGCTGACAAAATATTTCAGGATTCCACAGTGCACAAGTTCATTTGATAATCACAGGGTAAAGGGTATTTAATGAGCAGCTAACCTAATGTTATAGACTCCCTCTCTTTCTTGAATAAATATTAAATAATTCAATGTCTCAGTTTCCCCTTGTGAAATAGAGATAGTAACCCTTCCTTTACTAAGATATGGAGAATTGGAGTTAGAAAATACATATTATTCTTAAAACACTAAAGAGGTTTAAGGAAATATTTTGGGTAAGCTAAAATGCTGTCCCCAGCTATGAAGTCTAGTGCTTCATCCTTAAGTGGTATTGTTCCAGTGGAAGACTATTCCTTTGCACAAAATGACCACCAGAAATACCTTAGACAATTGATGATTCTCAAATCTAGTGGTGAAAAAATAGAAATAAATCATAATGTCATTCCAGAAAAATCTACTGTTTTTCTATTGGAGTGGCTTTCATGAGAAATCAGAGCAAAGGGAGACATGTGTAATATATTTCTCAGTATTAATAACTGCTTCTTCTGCTTGCACATAACAAAAGAGATTTAAATCACTGTGGTAATCCCCTTCTTTGAAATGAACATCTTATATAAATCTTTGGACATAATTGTAGCAATTATTGTAAAAATCTAGAATATAAAACTGCTATTAGAATTATTATTAAAAATTATAATATGAATCCTTATTGAAACCATCATATTAAAGTTTCCAGTTGTTTATTTCTTTTTACAGGATCTCCTTATTTTACATCTAGAATAGTATCTCCCTAAATAAAATTGCACCATGCAAAGTGCCATTATGATTTCCTACATTCATTTCCAGAGGGGCTCCTGCTAGTCCATAGCTATAACTATGATGAAAAGGGCCGGTGGACAGCCTGCTGCAATAATGCCATCTCCTCATCTATCAACCCAGTAGATGATATGAGTAGCATCTCCTTTAGAATAGAAACTCAGAGATGTAATAATAAATGAGATCTGGCATGCTGAGTGCTTACATGAAACCACTGCTATAAAGGATGCCAAATTGTTACTGCTGTACAAAATCTATGGAATTGTAGTCAGCAGGCCTGAGGAAAAAAGTCATTAAGGGTTAACTGATTATTTCATTGATGGTCTCTGTTTTTGGAGTAATATATGACATTATAGTGTATGTTTCAGAATTTCCTGCTAGTTTCATGCTGTGATTTCATAATGCAAAATCTTTAGCAGCCAAATCAGGGACAGAATCAACCTTGTCCTTTCTACATTGCTTTTTCCTCCCTTGATACCAGCCAACTGTTGACAGTACAGTTGTGTGTGAGATGGATCAGGAAACTCAGCTTTCTCCCTGTTGATCTGAAGGCATATGTCTTCCTATTGTGTCAGAGTTGTTTGTAGTACTGGGGTTTTTAATCCAGACCAGTTTCTTCCTGCAGTGTGGGTGTAAGAACAAGCAGTCAAAGGTGGAAAGGAGCAGCTGTAACTTCTTAGTCTAATATTTCCTGAGGACATCCCAGATCAAAACCTTATAGAATGTAGAATTTGGTCTGTTCTTAATCAACCTAAGATCAAACTAATTCTCAGTAGGCTCATGCCACTCTTCAGTGACTTTGGAAGAGACAAAGGACAAATAAGATCTTAATTTACCAATGGCTTTTGGGACTTTAATGAGGTGAGATGAGATGAATCTGGCCCTTAGTTGCTGATGTTAGAGATACCAAAGCTTACCAGCTACCCAGGTTCTAGAAACAGGATCACAAAGGCTGGACAGAGCTAGCTAATCAGCAGTATAACAAAAATAACAACATTCACACATTGGAAGGTTATAGCCTCTTCAGCTGACTATATTGTTTTTATAGAGAAGACAGTTGAATACTTATTAGCTAACTTAAAATTAGTAACTTCTTGTAAGTATGAGCTCAGGTCTTTGACCAACTGTGGTATATTCATTTTTGCAGATGTGTCTTACATTGTTGCAGATGTGTCTTACATTTTTGTCCCAGTGCTCCTGTAAACTTAGATCTGTTTCAATTATCTAAACAAAGCAAGTGAAAGAGGTTTCAAAATTATACCTAAGAGTGCTAAGATCTGTGAAAAAAATTACTCTTACATATTAACTGCATTGTTGACTTTCATGTATTCTAAAGTATTGCTTACCTTTCAAGCACATGAAATAATACGAGAAGTAAGTTAGATGATGATCCAAGATTCAGTCCTATCCCAGCATTTAACTTAAATATGTCTGAAGACACCATAATTTCCTGAATGGACTGATCCAGCCCCCTGTTGCAGCAGGACCTACTGTATATGCCCCACAGAAATGACCATCATTGTTGAAGGCTGTAACAATTTGTGTTAGCATGGCACCTACTATTTGTATCCTCAGAGATACAAATTCAACCTGCAGTGTTTTGTCTGTAAAGTGGTTTCTGGACCAATAGCTCATTCACTGACGCACATTGGCTTTTATAAGTAGCATTTCAGTTCCAGCTTCACAGTCTAATGTTAGATAAGAATATTTAAAATGGCTAGGAAAAGCTTTTGTTCATAGTCTGAGGTTGGGTTTTGAAGTCTTTACAAACTCTCTCTCCGGGGAGGCTGTGTGGAGAGCACTGTCCTTTCAGCGCACCCTTGAATGCACTTTGAACAAGCACCTGCTTTTACTGTAAGCATGTTATTAATGGTCTCTTTTCAAAAGCAGAGATAGTACCATGGAAAATGTTCTATTGATTTTTTCCCTTTCCCTGTCCCTGTTTCAATCACACTCATTTGAATGGCTTTCATTTTCAGCAACAACAAGAGGTTCTTCGAAGAAACGTGGTGTCTAGGTGCAACCTTAAATAAAATCACTGCTCAATTTAAGTTCTGGAAAATACTATTGATACTTTAATAGAAGATTGGAGAACCAATTGCTAGTTCAATAGTAGCTACAAGGAGTTTATACATAGGAATCCTGCGCAAGGATCATTTTATTTCTCTTGCTGTACATTTTAACAGAAAACAGCAGTTTAACTCTTGACTCACATATTACATGTCAAGGATCTCAGGAACATGGAAATATTTCATCGTAATTCTCTAAGGTGGAAATGGACACTGAGGTACACGTGCATAGAGTGCAGAATATAGAACTGCAAATAGTATTCAACTATTTCAATGTAATAATATTCATGCAGAAGAATCTGCAAGTCATGGATTGTGCATATCTGGAAATACTATCTCTCTTCTGACTTTGGTTACCATTGCTATCATAGAACCATAGAATAGTTAGGGTTGGAAAGGACCTTAAGATCATCTAGTTCCAATCCCCCCTGCCATGGGCAGGGACACCTCCCACTAAACCATGCCAACCAAGGCTATGTCCAATCCAGGCTTACTTCTTGACTTGGAGTCAAACATTTGTTTTCTAAGCATTTTTGCTTGCGACCAAAAAAGAAGTCATGGCCACTGGTTTGGAAGCCTCTAAACTGAGGATCTAAATGACACAAACGCCACACTGAATTTAGTGCTTGATCAACATGTAGTAAGAGCTTAGTAATGTCAGCCATGAGTGAGTCTCACAGTGACTGATAGATATTTCATAAGAAGGAGCTCCAGGAACCACAGGATCGTGTGAGAGATTCTGCAGAAAGGAAAGGAGCACAGACATGCATAGAAAGGCAAGATAAGGCAAGGTGGGTTTGCATTTGTGGAAAGGAACGTGAGAATATATAATGAATGCACTTGCTTTTTCTTTTTATATATATGTATTTTAAAATAACTTCTGACTTCTAAGGATTCATCATCTTTTAGTGCTGTTAACTAAAAAATTTTGCTCCTAATAAGTGGTATAATTTTTCAGACTGTGAATAGAGAAAATGACTTTAATACATACTAGAAGCTGTGATATGAGCCAGAAGTACAACTTTAACTAATTGAGACAGAAGCACAATTTTATTATCCATAAAATTTACCCTATATTGCTTATATATACTCATTTGACAAATTCTTTGGTTCTCTAACACCAAACAGTTATGATGCACTGAACACTGAAAATTTAAGTTCTTAGTTGGAAGCCAGGACATAAATTGAAGTAAGGGTAATTATGCTGGCTTGACTTTCCAAATTGTTTTCAACCAAGAATATTGATTTTTCCTTTAATTTTTAGGAAAAGCATCAACTAACTGAAAAAACAACAAAAAAAAAATCCTCCATGAAGTGCACTCTTTGTGTTTTCAACCCTTTGCCTATAAAGGCATATATTTGTCTGATGGCTGCTTGCCACCTTTAACTGGCTATGGTTACCAGTGTCAGCTTCGACCAGAGAGCAGTTACATTTTTATTTCAACACTATGTCCTACATTAAAGTTGGCAATAAGAGAAAGAACTGTATAGGATACAACTCCCACAGGGACTCCTCCTTCACACGTTGGCATTTTTTACACGTTAACAATGCTCAAGTGAATGTTTCTTATTAAAAAATAATCAACACCCCCTTCCCAAGCCCCAGAAAGACAAAGACGAAGGGAAAAGATGGGAGAAAAGGGGATGGAAAGCAAATAAAACAAGCTCATGCCTCTTCTGGTCACAGTAGGTGATTCTGATGTTCTTCATGGCTTTAAATTAAAGATCAGTTTATGAGAAATTGATTTTGATGCAATATGTAAAACAAATATATGTGAGTAAGGAAGCCTGATGCAGGTATGAACATTTAGTTCCTTAGCAACACTCACTGCTTACAGCCCCTTTCCTTTGTCTTGAGTATGCTTTTACTAACCTGATCATACCCCAGATTTGTTCCCTTACTTCGCTCATGATCACATGGATGTTTATAACCATAGCTGTACACTGCCTCCCTTCTCAGTACTTGCTTGGCATGGTGAAGCTCTAATACTGATGACCAAGAGATAAGCTTCAAGTAAAAATGCTTCTTTTCCCCTTTTTCTAACCTAGTTTCCAATTTTACAATCCAAAATCTTATTCTGCACTCTACCACAACAGGTTCAGTTTCCCCTGCGCCTTAAATCATGCTCAGTTGTTTCAAGAACATATGGTAGGAGCTGTCCTGTGTCTCCTCAGAAAGCAGTGAATTAATGCGCAGTGCAGAGCAGTCAGTGCTGAACCTCTGCTATTCAAAACATATTTCAAAACTCTCAAATTAGGTTGGCAAGTCACAGCTGCAAGGATCAACTTGAGAACTGGTGGCAACAAGTGCCAAATCTGCAGGGAGCTGCTGCCTTCAGCAGATGAGTACAATTCTCGGTAGAAGTCAAGACTATTTAGATATGTTAGGGTAACTTATACCATGCTCCTAACCAGAACTTCTTTTCTTGCCTTTCATTGGCAAATTACTTTTGGCCTGTCAGACAGGCTTATTTACTTCACATAACTCCGCAATGTCTTACATGTCATACAGTTCAACAGTTTATCTTTGCTAAAAAGCATGTCCAGGTCTTCAGAAAACCTGTCTTTTTTTTGGATTTTTTTTTTTTTTTCATTTTCTAAAAGAAATCGTTGATCTCTTTGGTTCTGCTTTGATTTTGTTCACCTACACTTTAAGGGACATATACTCAGCTGTAAATTGCTCAGTGTAACTGTAGTCCATGGGCAGACTAATCTAAATTATACTGGCTGTATTGACTACAGTGCAATCGTGTTTCCTTACTTCTCCTGAATATCTGCCTGAATATTTCAAGCCAACAGTGTTAAACTGATTCATGTTAGCTGAGGCATTTATCACCTGGAAAATGCATTCTATAGCTGCCCCAGATTTATGGCTTTCACCTTCCTTAATGGAAATTCCCAGTGTGCTCCATGTTCCTTACATTGCTCTTATCTGTTCTCTTAATACAAGAGACTAAAACATGACTTCTTATTCAAGCTGTCAAATATTCTAGTAGAATCCCTTTGTTGAATTCTATCAAATAACATGGCACTTTGGACCTGTGGAAGAGTTTTTCTTTTCCCTTCATATTCTTCTCCAGGTCCCTTCGTGTGTTTGAAAAATACATTAATGAGATACAGTTTTTCTAACAATAGGCCCCATTAGTGTGTGCTGCTGAACTCCTTTTGAGTGCAACAACCTAGGAATTGTGGGTCTCTGAAAAATATATGATTCTTGGTTGGGCTTCCACAAAATCAGCAGTGGATCTATGTTCCATGTAAACACCAGAAAAAACAGTTCTGTTGTTTTATGACCACTTTTTGCTACAACTTGTCAGAAACCTGAGGATACTAATAGACCTCAATTGTCCTGACCAGGCTCACAGAGGACCCCCACTTATCCCAGCCTCCAACCCTTCTTCCTTTAGTAAACTCAGACCTGCACTGTAGTTAGCTCATCTCCTCCATGGGTGCTTTGTACATACACCATGGCTTGCCTCCAGCCTGAGGCCAACACTTTCTCCTTTATTCCTGGTGAACCCTGGCTGAACCCTTAACATAGTTCATCTCCTCTCCATGTCCATGGTTGCTGACAGACCCTATCACTGGTCCCCAGTTCTGCTTGCTATGAGGGAGCCCATGAGACTCCCTTATCTTCCAGTAGATGGGATTGCTCAAAGCCTCATTCAGCCTGGCCTTGAATACTGTCAGAGGTGGAAATTAAGTTAGCAATTTAAACAAATTGTTCTGCTATGAGAAAACTGGATGTTTTAACTTTATATCAGTTGTTTCTTCAAGGCACTAAATCTCCTTGAAAGTTCTTCATGTCAACCAGAATTTCTGAATCTTGTAGTTGCCACTGACAAAAAGAGATTCTTTTACAGCTTTGAACAAAACAACCACCATCCAGTTAAGGATGTCTTTCAGTCCTCAAATGTAGAATCTACTGCCTTGCTTGAAATGCAAGCATTTCATTCAACTTTTTACTCCAGGCACTGAAAAAGTAGCTGAACCCGGCTACAATACAACAACTACTAATATGGAGGGGGAGGCACCTCACTGCCAGAATGAGGGAAGGACAGGAAGAAATACAGAAGCAAGACTGGCCTTGCTTTATTCACTAAGAAAGGAGTTGGAGTAAAGTACACAGAAGCCCTTGGGAAAGGTGAGGCAACTTGGGAGCTCTTAGAAATATCTAATACTGGACTCACTGGCTTGTGTTGTGTCACAGGGGTGAAGTGAGAGGTCACAGGAGCTGCTGAGGGCTTGTCAGTGCCTGGATAGTGAAGAAAGAGGATTTTTTCAGCGGTAAGCGTTAAAAAGCAAATGTAAGATTTGTTTTGCTGGCTTTGGCATTCCCTAGTGAGAGATCTTTCATAACAAAAGTAAACAGTGTCAGTCACCACTGAAAGGGATCTGTGCCTTTTCATGTGTTTCACACTTAATTGCTGATAAAGGAGTCAGACTCTTGGCCATTGGGCTGGGCCAGAACTTGCTTTCATTTACATCAGTTGAAAACTGGAGAAAGTCCACCAGAGTCAATATGAATTCCTCCAACTTTGCAAGAAATGTCTGCAAGGTGCATTTAGCTTACAAACACAGTAAGAGAAAGACCAGAATTGTGTTTTCACATGTGTTTTCAGCCTGAATCAAAATATTAAATATTTCACTGGATGAAAGCTTCTTAGAAATTATATGGACGTGAAAATGTTAATTCCTGGTAGTTTTGATGTTAGCTTTTATCTGTCCAAGCAGTGCTGCTCTTCATGGGAGCTCTATACCAACAGTGGAACATCTCAAATACCATGAAGTCTGGGGTCCTCCCCTGCATCATATCTGTCTGTAAGTAGGCACCCATTTGTACTGCCTAGTTAGAGCTGAAAAAGTGGAAGTCTGGGGATAAAAAACATTAGGAACTGAAATTATCCACCTTTACTGGAGTTATAGGCTGGTAACTTTTTATGTTGAATTGCATTCAGGCTGGAGGAGTTTGTCAAACGCAATTTTTTCTCTGGACCAACCCTATTTGAAGGGGCAATCCCAGTGGCTCAAAAGCGCTCTATTCCTTTTCTCCTTCCAATCCATGCTCTGCTAACTTTTGTGAAGGTGACGTGAGTCACTCTGTAGTTAGATATGGGAGCTGCTAACAGGGATGGCCATTAGGATGACACTGAAGAGCTACAATATGGACAGATAACACTTCAGGACTGCAATCACATCTGAGCTCATCAGCTCATTTCTGAAACAATTTCACTTTAATTAGGTGTGTGAGAAGAGTCTCAAAGCCTTTACATGTAATACTGGATAAAGTAAAAGCCTTTAACAATGGAAATTGCAACACTTAGCTAAGCATGTTACATGAAGAATGGAGTAATAACTGTTACTCACCATCTTACACTATTTAATCCTCACCTGTGTAACTTGGCAATGCTGAGCTGAGATCAGGCTGATTTACAGGATGTTTGATACTTTACAAGTCATCTTTGGAAGCATGTTTTGGGCCCATCAAGAAAAAATACTGGTCAGCTATATGAAGGGCGGGAAAAATTCTGCCCCTCTAGTCAGTAACAAAACACACTGTAATTTCAGCTGAGCCAGGATTTTTTCTGTTAGCTTTTAAATCTCTAGACGTTAAGTTTGTTTCTTTTCCTACAAGCCCTATCAACACCAATAGTGAGCCTATGTTTTTGCAGTCAGAGGAGATGCTAATTTTCTTCAGTCACTCTTATCTACTGCCAATATTTCCCAGAATAACAAAGAGCTCAGGACAACTTGTATTTCACTTCTTTCCAGTTTCACTGGGAAAAATTGGTCTTATAAATTTTTTATATGCATGTGCAGCAATATCGAGTTTGATTGGGTTTGTTCACTGCTGCACCTTATAGCCTTGGAAGTAACTCCTCTCTGATTTTGCATGTGCTGCATATCGTACCATGTCTGAGCTTTTCTGCATTTACCCCGCATCACAACCCCTTCACTTACACCTCTCACAAGGTTTTTGGAGAATACGTTTGTGCAAGAAAAATGCACAGACCAATACTCCTCTGATCCGAAGTCCACAGAAATGAGTCTTCTAATTGTGTTAAAGTAAATCAATATAAATTTAACATCTAAACATCTGGAGATATCAGTAGTGTGCAGTAACATAGGAAACAAGGTGTCTTAGTGATCAGGATTTGAAGTGTGAGTATGCTCTCTGACAGATTGAATAAAGATTTGGTGTTTAAAAGCCGTTTTGCAAGGATGCTAAAAGACATGTGTAACCCTGTGGGTGAAAATGAGTACTGTCTTCTTGATCCAGATTCTGGGATGGGTTCACAGACTGTAGGTAAGTTTGGTTCCCTGAACAAAAAATAATAAATGCTGAATTGCGGTACGTAGCCTTCTGATTTCAGTGGCAGTGGTGATTTATTAATTTCTTCATCTGAAATTCTTCAGTGAAAGTGGTAAGTGATAACGAAAAAAAAATGGAGCAGCAGAAGATGTGATACAAGTTTTCAAGAACTATTCTTCAGCAAAGACAAGTTGTTTGTCCTTGTGCTCTCCTTCAGCAAATGCTCTGAACCAAGCTACTACATTGAATTTTATCCAGCAAAGTCAAACACAGAATTCTTAAAATAAAGGAAACAAGACTGAAACTGTGCCAGGGCCTGATTTTCTGTCTGAACACCAGAGAATTCTGCCTCATGACCTTTGTTAGAGTAGGAAATAGAAAAGTTCAACAACCTATGATGTTCTGGCAGATTTGACCAGAGAAGCTGTGGCTGCTTCATCCCTGGTAATGTTCAAAGATAGGTTGGATGAGGCTTGGAGTAATCTGGTGTAGTGGAAGGTGCCCCTGACCATGGCAGGAGGTTGGAACTGGATGAGTTCTAAGGTCCCTTCTAACTCAAACCAGTCTGTGATTCCATGAAATGTTGCTCACATTTTTTCTTCTACATTCCTGAAAATTTTCCCTTGAGTCACTGTAACTCTGGGGGATGGTATATCGTGTATTTGAATGCAATCGCTGTCCATTTTAACAAAGGTATCCAAGACTAACTGCTGAGCAAAAGCAGCAAATGGAAAGTGGGTATCTGGAAGACACGCTTTTTCCCATAAATGTCATTGTGATTGTGGTACAGTCAAAACTCATTCCTTACCAAAAAGAATAACTGAAGTGAAAGTCACTTGGTCCAGCCAGATTTTAGAAAGCCACTTGATGATGCAATGTGTAAATTCAAGCCATCCTGGAAACTCACATGGGAAAACATGATTTTCTTTTTCCCCCGAAGGACCTAAACTCTAGATGACCAAGAATCTATGTGGCAAGTTTTGTGGGTTTTTTTGGTTTTTTTTTTATGCAGGAAGGCTGAACTCAAGGTGCATGAAAAAAACCCAGTTCTTCACGTATGACAGCTGTCCAGCCTTAGGGGTACAGTGAATTACGTACTTATAGAAAAGCCCTGCAGCGTCTCTCTGTAGAGCTCATATTATTGGAGCAACATCAAAGAGCATGAAATATAGCACAGATAGAACTATTTTTGTTCGATTGACTCTGCCCTGCAACTGTATTACTTGGGTGCAAAAGTGTTGTTTTACCATCACAGAAACTTGCTCTGGATCAAAATCAAAACTAGTCTTTCACCACTGGGAAACTCCAAATAAAAAATAAAAAGAAGTGGGATTTACATTTAATCACTGTGCTGTTCCTTCGTGTCTCTTGCTGTCAGGCCCAAGTATCTGTAGTGTTAACTGGGGAACCGCCTGCATACCTGTAATGTTTTTGATGCACTTTGCCTTAACGTTTTCTAAGTTATGTGCTTGCAGAAGAACTAAGCAGCTAGTCTGGCCTCAGTTCAATAGGGCCATATGTACATATACTTTCCTTGTATCTTTTGCTTTCACAGCTTGTCTACATGGAGAAGTTAGATTAGCATATGAATTTACAACACACTAGCTACTATGTATGGTTAAAGCAAAGGCTTCACTGAACCTCAAGAGATACAACTTTATGTTCACTTTCCTGGCTACCATGAGAAGCTAAAATAAGGGATAACTACAGGAAAACTGCTCCATTTAACATTTGGTATTGCTCAATCCTGGTTTATTAAGATTGTATGGAAGATGGCTTTGGCTCCTGTTGAGATGTTCCCCTTTCTTGAGAAAACTCAAGCTACACCTGTAAATGTCTGCCAAGGCTTAAAGAGGGTTTTCAAATGATGTTGAGGATAGTGGTGGAAATACGCAGAAGTGCTGTTCTCACTTGATATGCATAGAAAATATCACAGATACATTACTCTGAGGCCTGTGTTGACTGTGAAAACTACAGGAGAAGTACTACAAAGACTCAGGAGAGGCACTTTAAGAAAGGAATGATGTACTGAGACATTTTCCATTCAAAACAAATGGGAGTATCTTGGAGCCACATCTGAGTTTAATGATGTTAGCATCATCAAAAGGTCCACTTGGGCAGTGTTAAAAAACTAGCCTGGAATAAAATATTTTTCAGTTTCTAGCCATTCTACATTTTACAAGGAAATTACTATCTTCCCCACTCCATTATGAAAAAAAAATCAGATCTCCATTTGAGGGACTTAAATAACGAAAATGTCAGGTTTTATTATTTTCTTTTAGTTCATTTCTATTGTTCCAGATGACAATTCAAAAGCCCTGTTGAGTCCTATTTATGTTACAGCCTACCTAGAAAGATCTATGTGAGCATGGCTGCTTACAGCCTACCTAGAAAGATCTATGTGAGCATGGCTGCAGAATCAGTACAGTGTAACACTTCATTCTGGTCCATTTTCTGTAAAACCATGAAAGTGAGGAAGAGATGTAAGTCTCTATTTGTACGTTGTACAATGTTTTAGCTTAATTTCTTGAAGTGTTGATTCGGTAAAGCTCCAGGCTGGATGCATATAAGCAGCATAAATTCTTGTGTTTGTCATCACAGACTGCCTTCCTGTTGAACTAGTGGTATGATTCCAAACAGCCATGGTTTTTCACGGCAGGATTGAGGACAAACTCATTCTGATATTCTAGATTTTTACCTTTTTCATTATAACTTCCTGAAGTTTTCAGAAGCTTATGGCTTTGTCTCCAGGTCTTTCCCCTCTTCAGTTTTTGATTCTGTCATGGGGGAGGTGGGGGTGGGGGTGGGGGGTGTGGAATGACAATATTCCTTAGAACAGCTTAGATTCCATATACTCAAGAATTGGTACTAGATGATCTTAAGGTCCTTTCCAACCCTAACTATTCTATGATTCTATGAATTGGCAAAATTCATCATACTTTGGCGATGAAGAAAGGGACAGCTGGAAGGAACTAGATGGTTTCTGACAAAGAAAAAAAGGGCACTTCTGTACCAAACACTACTTATTGAAAAAAAACCCCACCCCAAAACATCCAAGGTAGGTTCTGTAAAACACATGATACTGTGTTTAGATGGCTTCAGGCCAGACAAAGTGAATAGATGAGAGATGGGTTAGCTCTGCTGCTGCAGATGGGATGCGTGTTAGCTACCCCAGTAGTGCAGTGAAATGTCCCAGACACACAAATTCTGGAGAGCTACTAGTGATAGCCAGTGAAAAGTTGGCTGTATCAAATCTGTCCATACTCGAGCACATTTACAAGCAGTTGAAGGGCATTACAGTCAATTGATTTGTATAGCGTAGACAACGCCTGAAAATAGCCCTGGCTGTCTGGAGTGAGTCATTCTGTGTTTGTTAGTTTTGTCTTTAGTTACTGCCTCTTTTATATGCCTTTTGTGTATTGTCCATCTGGAAGTTGAGTACTTTCTTGCTTACTCAGTCAGCTTTCTTTTTACCCCATTACAGGGTCGCTGAAGAAAAGCTTTGAGGGTTTGACTCACAGGCATGGAACAAAATTTGTTTCAGGTGATAATGTTTCCCAGTAGGAAAGTGTTTGGTTTGTTGGAAAAGTAGTTTGTTATGAGACTATAAAACCACTTTCCAGGATGAACAAGGGAGTTTTTTGTTCCTTTCAGTGCAGAGTTAGTGAGCAATAGCAGGAGGGCATCAACTCTTAAATCAGGTTGGATATTTCCTTACTTTCATTTCAATATCATCTTTCCTCCATCCAGCATACCTCCACAAAATTATTTTCCTTATTATATATCTAGCTGGGATCTGGAAAACTAAGATCAATATTGCAAGTGTGTATCCTGGAGATTTAAAATTGGGTAACCATGTTACATAAGCATCTCTTGAAACTGTAAGGATGGATCATACAGAAAGAGTACCTTCTCACTGAGCACAGCATAATCAGGACCAAGTGGTAAGGGTGTGACAAACCTCCAAATGAGGGACAGTGAGTAGGGACTTCCCATACTTCCTACAGCTGGATGTGATAAGTCTTGTCTCTAGGATGGTTCCTTTAACTAGGCACCATGACTCCCCTACCTATATGGGGCTTATGTGAAACATATGCCTGCCGATGCAAAAGGCCACTGTTATTAGACTTATGCTAATGTTCTTTTTTAAAAACAGCATATTGAAGTTGGGTTTATCCTCAGCTAACTGAAGCTTACCATTTTCCACTTTGGGCATTAGAAATTTCACCTGCTTTTTTTCTTATTGACTTGCCTGAAAGACTTATTTGGTACACTTACTCACCTTTCAAACTTGCCAATATCTACTTCTGCTTACCAGGGGAGATAGATTGATTTTTCCCAACATGCACAGCTCAGATCAAAAGCATACTGCAATAACAGCTGCTACTAGACAACGAACTGGGGCCCCTGTGCAGAATCACTCATACCCCACTCACCTTCGAAGGTCAGAAATTATCTCCTCCAGCCCTTGAGATTAAAAGCAGAGTCTGAATTTACAATTAGCCTAAACTTTATTTAAATCAACAGAATTTATTTGGGACCAATACATGCAGTGAACTAGCTATCGTCTCTGGCATAGGTGCCTGAAATTGAGTAATATTTTAACAGGTGTAGTAGTAACTTGCCTGTGTCCCAGCTGCCTCGCTATAATCACCTGGCAGCTCCTTCAGGCAGAGCACTTGTGAAGAAAATATCTGAGATATTGAATCCATTTTACATATTTTTCCAGAACAGAATTTCCCCCCTAGGTATTGCTCAAAGGCAAATAACCTCTTGTTAAGGAGGGAAATAGGAAAGAAGGTCACAAATATTGGCATTGCTGATACAGCGAGTGACATTACCTATTAACCAATAGGAGAAATATTCACCTACCTTTAGAATTGTATGGTACAGCTGTTTATACCTGAGCTAATTACCTCTTGTCAAAGCAGAAATAAATATACTTATGGTACAATTTATCTCAGTGACCACCAAAAAGCCTAAGTCAAGATAATTAGACCCAAAAACTTTCCTTTGATGACATGTCAAACACAAAACATACTGAATCTGAAAAGCTCATTCAACTCTCAGTCTACCCTGCACACCTTTTCTATACAACCTTTTATATTCTTCCAGCAGCGGTTCACTAAACAACTTCTCCCCCTCCATTTGAGTTTTCAATGTATGACTAATTAATAACTACAAACACTGTTATCAACTTTATAAATCACATAGCAACCATGTGCAAGACTGATTGTTAGACTTTGAGCAGATTGTTAGACTTTCAGGCAATATTGCAAAAAAAAGGTGTCTTATCAGGGCCCTGTAATGAACTTACTTATAAAATATAAGGGATGAGCTGAGGTGCCGATTAATAGAACGGTTTGGGTTGGAAGGGACCCCTCAGATCGTCTAGTTCCAACCTCCCCACCATGAGCAGGGACAACTTCCACTAGACCAGGTTGCTCAAAGATGTAGCTGTCTTTCTCCACTTCTTCACAATTTCTGAGTCTGGATTCTTTGAGCCTTCTTGGTTACTTAAAAAATATGAGTCTTATGTGTCTTGCCTGAGACAGACTTGATGTTTGACCCTTCAGCAGATGGAAGGGAAAGGTCAAAAGGTTAAATGATATTGTTAACCATGCAGTGATTTTCTTTTTCAGAATCTACAGAGCTTTTTTTAAAGAGGACTGCTTAAACTGCAGTCCAAATCATTATACATTTTTGCAGCAAGATATGGCATATAACCCAGAAAAAACTTTTGCAATGGGTCTGTGTGGCAAGGTTTTGGCAACAGGAGCCTACAGGGGTGGCTACTGTGAGAAGTTGCCAGGAGATTCCCATGTGTTCTTTGGAGCCAGTGTCAGCCATCCCCAAGAATGACCTGCTGCTAGCCAAGGCCAAGCCGATCAGTAACTGTGGTAGTGCCTCTGGGACAGCATAGTTAAGAAGGGGAAAAAAAAACCCAACTGTGCAACACCAGTGACAACCAGAAGAGAGGACTGAGAATATGTTAGAAATCAATTGTGCAGACACAAAGTTGCTCCAGGTGCTGGAGAAGAGATTCCCATGCAGTCCATGGTGCAGTCCATGGTGCAGCCCATGGTGAGGAAGGCTGTCCTTCCGACACACATGGAGGTCCACGGTGGAGGAGATACCCATCTGCAGCCCATAGAGTCTGTATTGCCTGTAATGGTAACTGGTGAGTGACCTCTTCCTGAACTTATCTTGACCTATAAGCCTTTTGTTATATCATCAGATCATCTAAGGAACCTGAATGTGTGCAAGTCCATGGGACCTGAAGGTCCTGGGAGAGCTGGCAGATGAAGCTGTTAAGCCACTGTCCATCATAATTGCAAAATCATGGCGGTCAGGTGAAATTCCCAGCAACTGGAAAAGGGAAATATAACCCACATTTTTAAAAAAGGAAAAGTGGTGACAGACACTGCAAGGCACAGGCACAGGCTGCCTACAGAAGTTGTGGATGCTCCATCTCTGGAAGTGTTCAAGGCCAGGGTGGATGGGGCTTGCAGTAACCAGGTCTAGTGCAAGGTGCCCCTGCCGGTGGCAGGGGGGATGGAACTGGTTGATTTGATGGATGCACCACTCAGTGGATGAGGAATTAGCTGCGTGAACGAACACGCAGACAGTTGTGGTCAATGGCTCAATATCTACGTGGAAATCAGTGTGAAGCAGTGTCCCCCAGTGGTCAGTGTCGAGACCGATTCTGTTCAACATCTTTGTCAACGATATGGACAATGGGACTGAGTGCACCCTCACTTGCGTGATTTTTTTCTAGTACCCTATAGGAATAAATTTGACCTTGTTTCTGTTTAGATCCATCAGATATAGCAACAGAGTGCTTGAAAAGGACATTTTATAGCAAATACTTTGGGCCTCCCACATGTAACTGGTAATGAAAACGGAAATTATGGTGAAGGATGGAAAATCCAGGCAGAAGTTTACTAGTACATAGCTTAAAGTGTGTGTCTATGGGCATATGCATATATACAAACTGTAAACAAACCAATATATACACATAAAGTATATTAACATTTATTCTGCTCCTGAACCATCCTATTGAGGATGCTTGGTACATTTATGGTTTTTTACTGAATAAACTCATATATCAGTGTAGATCTGTACAATATATAGACTGCCCATTCAGGTGGATGTTAATTGGATGCTAAGATTTCAGTAATTTCCACTGTGTCATTTAGATGTGACCTTTTTAACCGCGTTCACCAATAAATACATTACAGTCCAAGCCCATAATTGCTAGTCTTCTGGGGAGATGCAACTATAATATTTTTTGTGGAAAGGCATTGGATTTCCAATGTAATATCTGCAGAACTTAGAATCATAGAATCATAGAAGAGTTAGGGTTGGAAAGGACCTTAAGATCATACAGTTCCAACACCGCCACCATGGTCAGGGACACCTCACACTAAACCATGCCACCCAAGGCTCTGTCCAACCCAGCCTTGAACACCGCCAGCGATGGAGCATTCACAACTTCCCTGGGCAACCCATTCCAGCACCTCACCACCCTAACAGCAAAGAATTTCTTCCTTGTATTTAGTCTAAACTTCCCCTGGTTAAGTTTGAATCTTGCCCTCTCACTACAGTCCTAATGAAGTCCCTCCTCAGCATCCCTATAGGCCCCCTTCAGATACTGCAAGGCTGCTATGAGGTCTAAACATCCATACTTGATGCATGTAAAACTTCTTGAGCTTTGTTCAGCATTTCAAGGGGGAAAAATACTAATCAAAACTCACAGCATTTGCATATATAATCCAGTAATTAGATGAAAGATTTCTCTTTGTCATTCTAGAGGGTAATAAGACAAATTATTAACGAAATTTGAGAGCTATCTGAAGTAAACCGTCGACAAGATAAACAGCAACCCTACTATTCAGAGATTCAATTTACATACATAAATGGCTATGAAAAACTCAAAAAATTCAAGATGGAAATTAAGCAACCTTTTATTCTGGGCTTGATCCAGAGCTTACAGGAGTCAGTGGATTTTTTATATTGGCTATAATGGTCTTTGAATCAGGTTATAATAAAAATTTTCTGCAAAAGAGAATGAAATGACTGCAAATTGAAAAAGCTCCTCATAATTTCTCTAGAAAGGCCTCCAATATTTACACATTTCAACATCTTCATTCACAGAGAATCTCTCATTACTGCTTTTCTTCTAGACATTTTTTCGTTAAGGTGATTAATGTATGGCCAACATCCAATTTCTGAGAAAAGCAAGTCACGCTTTCATTTTGGCTTGGGACCCTACCCCTTACAACAATCTTCCTGAAGGCAAACCAGAAGACGCATGAATAGATCCTCAATTAATGTATCTCTACTGTGGGAGAAGAGCAATGCTGTAACAAAGAGATTACACATAGGTACCATTATTTGTTTTGAAATCCTGTAAGCCTTAAAGTTTCTTCCAATAAATTATTCTTTCATCAAGGTAATTATTCACCAAGTTTGTGTTGCATCATAGGGCCTAAATAAAATACATCACTATCACAAATTTTTCAAAGCACAAAAATACATCAGTGCATAGCAGTGATTAAAGATGATTTTTAACTTATTACAAATTAATGCTGCTTTTCTTATGAATCATATAATCATAGATTAGTTAGGGTTGGAAAGGACCTTAAGATCATCTAGTTACAACCCCCCTGCCATGGGCAGGGACACCTCACACTAAACCATGTCACCCAAGGCTCTGTCCCACCTGACCTTGAACACCGTCAGCAATGGAGCGTTCACAACTTCCCTGGGCAACCCATTCCAGTGCCTCACTACCCTTACAGTAAAGAATTTCTTCTTCATATCCAATCAAAAATTCCCCTGATTAAGTTTGAAACCATTACCCCTTGACCTATCACTACAGTCCCTAATGAAGAGTCCCTCCTCAGCACCCTTATAGGCCCCCTGCAGATACTGGAAGGCTGCTATGAGGTCTCCATGCAGCCTTCTCTTCTCCAGGCTGAACAGCCCCAAACTTTCTCAGCCTGTCTTCATACGGGAGGTGCTCTATCCCCCTGATCATCCTCGTGGCCCTCCTCTGGACTTGTTCCAACAGTCCCGTGTCCTTTTTATGTTGAGGACACCAGAACTGCACACAATACTCCAAGTGAGATCTCACGAGAGCAGAGCAGAGTAGAGGGGCAGGATCACCTCCCTCAACCTGCTGGTCACGCTCCTTTTGATTCAGCCCAGGATATGGTTGGCTTTCTTGGCTTCAAGCACACACTGCTGGCTGATGTTAAGTTTCTCATCGACCAACACCCCCAAGTCCTTCCCTACAGGGCTGCTCTGCATCCCTCCTCTGCCCAGCCTGTAGCTGTGCCTGGGATTGCTCTGACCCAGGTGTAGGACCTTGTATTTGGCATGGTTAAGCTTCATAAGGTTGGCATCAGCCCACCTTACAAGCATGTCAAGGTCCCTCTGGATGGCATCCCTTTCCTCCAGCGTATCAACCGAACCACACAGTTTGGTGTCATCGGCAAACTTGCTGAGAGTGCACTCAATCCCACTGTCCATGTTACTGACAAAGATGTTGAACAAGACCTCTCCCAACACTGATCCCTGAAGGACACCACTCGTTCCTGGTGTCCAGCTGGACATTGAGCCATTGAGCACAACACTTTGCGTGCAGCCATCCAACAAGTGGTCCACCTATCCAATTGATGTCTCTCCAACTTAGAGACAAGGACGTTATGTGGGACAGTGTCAAACGCTTTGCACAAGTCCAGGTAGATGACATCAGCTGGTCTACCTCTGTCCATCAGTTCCATAGCTCCATCATAGAAGGCCACCAAATCTGTCAGGCAGGATTTCCCCTTAGTGAAGCCATGCTGGCTGTCACCAACCACCTCCTTGTTTTTCATGTGCCTTAGCATGCCTTCCAGGAGAATCTGCTCCAAGATTTTGCTAGGCACAGAGGTGAAACTGACTGGTCTGTTGATCCCCAGGTCATCCATATTCATCTTGAAAACGGGGGTTATATTACCCTTTTTTCCAGTCATTGGGAACTTCACCTGATTGCCATGATTTTTCAAATATGATGTACAGTGGCTTAGTAACTTAATTTGCCAGCTCCTTCAGGCCTGGTAGATGGATTTCATCAGGTCCCATGCACTTTGGAAGGCAAACGCTGGTACTGTAAGAATGAAGACCCTAGGTCCACTGTAGGAGAGGATCTGGTTCTAGAGCATCTTAGGAACCTGAACGCACACAAGGACTTGGTGGTGTTGGTCGATGAAAAAATGAACATGAGCTGGCAGTTTGTGCTCGTTGCCCAGAAAGCCAACAATATCCTGGGCTGCATCAAAAGGAGAGTGACCAGCAGGTCAAAGAAGGTGATCCTGCCTCTCTACTGTGCTCTGCTCTTGTGAGACCTCACTTGGAGTATTGTATGCAGTTTTGGTGTCCTCAACATAATAGGGACATGAAACTGTTGGAACAAGTGCAGAGGAGGGCCACGAGGATGATCGGGGGGATGGAGCACCTCCCATATGAAGGTAGGCTGAGAAAGTTGGGGCTGTTTGAAGAGAAGGCTGCATGGAGACCTCATAGCAGCCTTCCCGGTATCTGAAGGGAGACTATAGGATTGCTGGGGATGGACTTTTTGTTAGGGACTGTAGGGATAGGACAAGGGATAATGTGTTAAAACTGAAACAGGGAAGTTTAGATTGGATATGAGGAAGAAATTTGTTACTGTGAGGGTGTTAAGGCACTGGGAGGGGTTGCCCAGGGAAGTTGTGAATGCTCCATAGCTGGCTGTTACATGTTAAGTGTTTAAAGATAGTGAGCAGATCCCTCAGGTCCATTTGCATTCTGTGGAGGAAAATAAGCATCTTCAGAAAGCAATTCATTGCCATCTTAGAAGATGAAGGATGAATCACCCACTGGCTATGCCAATTTTTCTCTATTCAGTTCAAACACAGCCTGGACTGACTAGCTGAGGCTTGCATTTCTAATACTCATACAACTAAATTTAGGTAAAGTGTTCTCTATCAAGGTAGACTACAACACCAACAGTGTCCAAGAACCATCAGGAGCCAGCTTGAACTTACCCCATAATCACTAAAAATATTGCTCTCATCTGAGAATCTTCTTTTGTGCAACTACAACGTCTGAAGTTATTAACAGCCAGAGGTTTTAAAAAATCACAGGGTTTTAAACTCAGATTTTTACTTCAGTGCTGGTTGGGTTTAGGGCTGCTGCAGATCCTAGGGTTTTTTTAATACAGCCCAAATCCTGAATCTTTATTTTTTTCATAGAATCATGGAATGGTTTGGATTTGAAAGAACTTTAAGATCATCCAGTTCCAAACCCCTACCACAGTCAGGGACACCTTCCACTAGACCAGGTTACTCCGAGCCCTGTCCAACATGGTCTTGAACACTGACAGGGATGGGGCAACCACAGCTTCTCTGGGCAACCTGTTTCAGGGACTCACCACCCTCACAGGGATGAATTTCTTCCTTATATCCAACAAAAGTTTCTTTTCAAAATTACCGTCTTGGAGATGAGATTTCAAAAAAAAAAAGCTACACACAAAAATATCTAACAAAACCTCAAGCCAACCCCACTTGTATTTTATAAAACACTCAGTGAAATGGCACAAATTAGCAATAGGAAAAATATCCACCTCCAATATGCGTGAAGATTTCTATTTCCCCACCAGTTGAACCTGGTTTATGTGTGAACATCACCATGCAAATCAATTAAGAATCTAGAATTTTACATCCAAAAGCACATTTTTCAGGAAAAAGATGAGTTTAACAAAAACAAACAAACAAACAAAAAAAAAAAAAAAAAAAAAAAAAAAAAACAAAAAAAAAAACAGTGGAGGTTTGCCAAAAGGAGGATTATTCCCGTTTTCTGAAGATATTAGTAATTAATCAAATTATTGAAAATGTTTACTTAGATACTCTGGTTACTATAATGCATCTAGCATCTGCAAATTTTCCTTTAAGAATATGATTACTGTTTTAGTGTAATTATGAGTGCCTTGGAAACACAGCATTTTCAGTACCTCTTCATCTCTCTGATCACATACATGCATTTTGGGATGCCTGTTAAGAAAATCTGAGCAATACCTTTCAAAAGCAATAACCTTTTGAACAAAAGTGCTCATGAAAAGGCACTTAAAAAGCCAACTTTCTAAGTACTCAAGTCAAAGACAGTTTAAAAATTATGCTGAAGGACCCTGGCAGGGTTCGAATAAAGCATCTTATTTGGGGGAACTATTTATTCCTCTGTACTTTTTCTACAAGAGTAAAATCTTGGATTAAAATTTTACTTAATGAGAGAACAATTATAATTATTCTTCAGATTAGTTCAAGCAAGCTTCAGCTTCTTTCAATTTTAGGAGTTTTCCTTCTGCAAGTTGTCAAGCTGCTGTAAGAATCGAGTATTATTTTGAGGCAGTCACCTGTGATACCTATGTTGGTATTGTGGTCTTGATCTGAAGAATCAAGATGGCTGATAGGGCTTAAACACTTAACAGAAGACTGAAACAGAAATGGGATTCAGGTACAGAATCAGAAAACTAAATTTTGATGTCTATTTGTAAAGATAGCTATGTCTAAGTTCTATGTCATATCTGTAAGTGGCAAGCAATTTAAATATAGGTTTAAAGATCTATTTGAGATGTGTTACTGTATGTTAGATGTCTGAAAGTTATTGCTGGATGTTTCAAATGACATTCATACATCCATTAACTCTTAGAATGTCATTTGGAGGTCATGCAAAATGTCCTGGAACTTCTGAAACAGTACAAGATGCCTGTCTGTATGAGCAACTGAGATGGTGCCCTGAGATCTGTGCATCCCACTAGACTATTGACCAGCCACTACGGACAAGAGTAGTGCTCAAACATTATTGTCCAGTGTCATCTGATTCTTTCTCTAAGCTCCATTGGCTTTATTGACTAGCTTTCCATCAACTCTAGGCATCTAAATAGATGGCACACAAATTTCAATCATCTAAATTTTGTTTCCTAAATCTGCTTTTGAATTCTGCCCCATGAGTCTCTCTTCAATAATAATCCAGAAGGAACACCTAGTGCAAACACTAACAAACTCATATTCCCATGATTTAGTACCTCACCCCTGTGAAAGCAGCTAATTATCTCCTGTATCTGGGCAAGCTTGGAAAACAAGGCAGTTTCATTTACACTGCATTGCATTTAGCAAAAATTTGCAGTCTGACCCCATCTTCACAGAGCTATCCCAGTCTCTGCTACTGTGGTCTGATGAGTGTGACCAAACCAACCAGGGATTTCTTTCAAGGTTAATATGAGGTGAGGATAGGGTTGTCAGATGTAATGGCCTTTCATATTTGCATTTCTGTACCTACAGTTCTCTCTCACCCATATTCTGAATCTGAATTGTTGCTTCTTACCTGTTTGTATGATCCTGGAGGGATGACTCAAGATCCAGTAGCAGGGTCATATTATTAATGAGAAAAAAGAAAACAAAGGACAGGACTGACAAAAGTAGACAGATTGAGACTCAAGAAACAGCCTATTGAAACTTTGTTGGTTTTTTTTTTTTTCTTTTCTAGAACTCTAGGCCCAGGTTCTAACATCAATTTTCTTTTATATTGCATTTGTTATCTTTCTGGAAGTACCTGAAAATAAAATCCTATATATATGTAGTCCCTAAAATAGGGTTAGAGTTGTTTTTGAAGAATGTTTTATACCTTCCAACACTAGTCAAGTAAGAGCCATGCTTCCCCCCATGATTCACGGTTAATAGCATACTTGCTTCAGACAGCTTTATTTATCCTACAATAACATGAAAAATATGCCCCAACTGGCTTTTTTTTAGCCAGTTTTATGCTGACATTTCTTTAACAGCACATAGAAGGAGGGGTACAGGGGAAGTCAATAAATAAGAATGTGAAAATGTGTCCCTCTATAAAAACCAAGCCTGAAGTAGCAGTTGGACTTTGGCATATGTGTGGCCTATTATTGCCTTCTATCGTAATCAGCCTTCTGGCAGAGCAATAACATCAAGGTGTTGTTTATACACTATAAAATTCTAAAACGGCATTGTAAAGATTAGCTGGAAGGTGAGGATTGTTTTGAGGGCTTTCTTCTTTTCCTTTTCTTTTCTATTCTTGCAACAAAGAAATACGGCACATGAAAATTGTTTTCCTCAGTACTTTCAATTGCTCTTTAATGGAAAAACTATTACCTGCAGAGAGGCAGTATGGCCCACGGCCTAAAGGGACTAAAAAGAAAAAGACTTTGGTTGAATCCTTAGTTCTGCCACAAATACGTTTTGTGACCCAGGTTCACATCACCTCTGTGTGCTTCTTACCTCAGGTAGCGTTTGATGCAAGTAAGAATTCAAGCACTGAGAATCCCAACAGCATTCTTAAGACCCTATACTACAAGCAGTTAAAGGTAAGGGAAGTATCTACATCATGTGGCTTCTATTTTGACCTGGTTTTACCTAAGAGACAGCAACATAAGGACATTGAGTAGTGTTACCAAAGACACCAATGTAAACTTTCTGAGTGGGAAATAAGTTCAGTGTCTCTGAGTAAGTTCAGTCCCTTGTGTATACAAGGTATGTAGGTGTCCTTTACAACAAATTAAAGTGGCAGTGTTCAGTACCTCCTTCAATTAATAGACATCACCATGATCACAGGGACAGGAAGATCATTACACATGAGCATGGAAGAGATATGTACTCTGTGCTTAACTCAGTTGCCACAGATTAATTCTATGATGCCACTTTAGATAACTTATGGAGGTTAGGACTTTGCAGAGCTCACAAGTACAATGCAGAAATTATGGGAATTCTTCACCCTCTTGTTGTGACAGCTGGAGGACAACCGTGATGCAGACATAAAATGACATGAAATTAAATATCTATGAGTCAGGTCCCTCACTTCTTCTCCAGCATTTAAACATAGTGCCTGCTGCCTCTGTCATTAAGAACACTTCTTAAGGTGAAGACATGAAGCTCACTTCAAATCCGGCATTAGAGTTTTTAAATTGATAGGTTGAAGGGGCTGAGTTATGTCTTCCAGATCGCTTCACCAAAATCTAGAACTGGGCAGAAGAAACAGAGTTGGAAAGTCACAATTTTAATTTTCTTAACACTGAGTACCATTTTCCCAGACTTCCTCAATATTTTCATTCATACCTAAAATACTTCCTGGGTCCCAGATGGCTTCTGAAGAGTATCAGAGAATGGGAATGTATTAAAAACCTTAGTTGCTTTGTCGGAGAAGAAATTAGGGATACCTTTAAATAATCTTATGGGAAAAGATGGTTTATTAATTCTGTTATATTAATTATCATTATTACACTTTCTTGTGTTAAACATATAAAATGATTTATAGCACATGGTGCTAAGACACTGGTTTTAAATTCTGGGCGCTTCCCCTGCCTCTAAAAATCCCTCAGCTGCAGACAGCTGAGTGCTGGGAAGATGTACCAGTCAAGCAACCACTCAGCATTGTTCTGTTTATTGTATTAACTCCCAGAACAATTGTTATTGATCAATGTCAAACGCAAGATACTGGTTAAAATGAATTTTGGTTTGGCCTAATGATTTTATTCTTGTGTAATAAATGAATATTTCCTTGACACGAAGTACATTCACATGAGCAGGCTTTATCCTTACCACCTTCTTCTGACCCGGTTAGCAACTAAGCACCTTGCAGCTTCTTGCTTACTCCCCCCATCCTGGTAGGATTGGGAGGAGAATCACAAGAAAAAAAAAGGGAAAATCCTTGAATTGAGACAAGAACAGTTTAATAATTGAAATACATAGCAACAACAATATAAATAACAACAATAGCAATATTTTTTATTTTAATTAAAAGGGAGACAAAGGAAAGAGATAGAGAAATAAAACCAAAGAAGCACAAGTCAGGCACAATATACTGGGCATGATGTCCTGTGGTATGGAATACCCCTTTGGTTAGTTCAGGTCAGGTGTCCTGCCTCTGCTCTCTCCCTGCTTCTTGTGGCCTTCCTCACTGGCAGAGCATGAGGAGACTGAAAAGCCCTCGATCAGGGTAAGTGCTATTGAGCAACAGCTACAACATTGGTGCGTTATCGGCATTGGTCTCAGACTAAAACAAAACACAGCATTGCACCAGCTACTAGGAAGAAAACTAACTCTATTCCAGACAAACCCAAGACATGGAGAAAGGCATGGGGTAGAAGTCTCAAGAGGTTATTTAGTGAGGTTCTATTTCTAAACCATTCATGGTATCTGTTTATCTAACCAGTTTGTAACAATCTTCAGCAACGGATGCTTACAGTCATCCTGGAGTTCGTTGCCCTAACAGCTGGAAACATTTTCCTCACCACCGAGCTATATCTTCTTTCCTACAATTTAAGGCCAGACTACTCTCCTATCCTCAATAGGTATGGAAAATGGCTTATTCCTGACTTCTTTCCAGCTGCTTTTTTTCATATTTTAAAGTTCTTACAATTCTTTTTTTGTAATTCCCTCTATTATCCAACACTCTCATGTGCATCCATGTTTTCTGATAGGTCATGGTTTCTACCTCAGACCATACCTATAGCTCTCTTCTTGGTTTTCTATGAGGAGCTGCTTCACTCTATACTTGATATCTGAAGCCCCAAAATGGTGACAGTACCATGGCTAAAGATTTATGCCATTTGAAGGTTGTAGGGGAAGATGCCACTGTTTGTATATTTGAGAATTGGGGTTGCTTTTTTTTTTTTTTTTTTTTGAGTAGATCTGATTGAGCCATTAATTTCTGCCGGACTCTTTCCTTCAGCAAAATCAAAACGTACTAAAATTTTTAGATGAGAAAATCCAAGTAAACAATAGCCAGATCAAAGAAATGCACTGAAACATTAAAGAATTTAACAGACATATTTTTTTATCTCCATCATCACAGTGCATTAGATTTCAGCTCACACATCCATGTTGCAATGGGTGAGTTATGTTTTGCAGCTTACATGTAGTCCAAGCAGCAAACACCAAGAGAGATGGCAGCATTTTAATTAAAATTGATAAAGCCTCTCTGAAAATTAGTCTGGGGAAAACATAGCTTGTAGAATATAGAGCTGCCAAGTTTTTGCTGGAGGCTGAGGCAGGGTTTGCAGGGACTGGAAAGAGCCTGTACAGGGCCAGTGGGAGACTGGAAGCAGAATCACACTAGTACAATCAGTTCTGCTTTATGAAAAAGCACTCAAGGAGAGAAAATATCTTTAATTACCAAACTGCCATCATGTGCAAACAAAAAGGAATTGAAGAGCTGGCCTCCCATGTCATATCTACAAGGTACAAAATTCCTTAGCTCATTTTGCATGATGATAAAAGGTAGCTTGGCTTCCTGTCCCTTCAGTCTTATGAATACTGGCCAGTGTGTTTCCTAGAGCAGGAATAATCCCCCGTATAATATTAATGTGGCCTAAACTGTAACTTGTGTCTACCTACTCTATGTCCTAAGAATAGCTGATGAGGTTTGAACCTAGTGGGGAAGAATGAGATGTCATGGGATAGGACTGTAATGCAAAGGAGTTATAGAATCACAGAATCATGGAATGCTTTGGGTTGGAAGGGACCTTAAAGCTCACTGAGTTCCAATCCTCTGCCATGGGCAGGGACACCTTCCACTAGACCAGGTTGCTCCAAGTCCCATCCAACTTGACCTTGAACACTGCCAGGGATGGGGCAGCCACATCTTCTCTGGGCACTTTGTGCCAGCACCTCAGCACCCTCACAGGGAAGAACTTCTGCCCAAGATCTCATCTCAATCTCCCCTTTGGCAGGTTAAAACCATTCCCCCTTGTCTTGTCACTACCAGCCCTTGTAGTGACAGCTTTCTTGCAGGCTCCCTTTAGGCACTAGGAGTTGCTCTAAGATCTTCCTGGAGCTTTCTCTTATCCAGGCTGAGCAAGTTATGTGGGAAGGTCTCATGGCTATGGATTAATTGACTCAGCCCTGGACATAGCATCATGGTCTGGAGATTTTCCCAGCAGTGTGACTGTCTTGTCTTTTCTCACCCTCAGTGTTAGCTGCTCTGAAGATATTTCCCTGTTGTAAACATCCTCTAAACTTACTTCAACTCTCATTTGTTGGAAAGGACTCTTTTGTTATCTTCTGCAAATGGAAAGCTTAAGGACAGGAAGAAATTTACAGCTCTATGTGAAATGCCACCTCCTGAGGCTTGTCTAAGCTGGTCACATCCGGAGATGTACACATCCAGAGACATGTAGGGACTGTGGTAGGAAGCAAGGAGAGAGGTGTTTTGCCATCCCTACTGCCTCCCCATTTCCACTCATGTAAAACATCTCTTTGGCAGAAGCTCACAGTTGCTGTGCAGGAGCTTAAGGCAGGAGATGTGTGCAGGAGGCAAGAAGATTGGCAGTCCAGAAGCATCAGCTGTGCTATAAAAATTATGTTAATGTGCTAAGATGGTGTTTATTTGGAAATAACTTTGTCAAGTAATGGAGGACTGGATTTCTTGAACTCTTTAGGTTTTTTTGGTGTGTGGGTGTCCTTCACTCACCCAGCTCCATCTTGACCTAGTTCTCAGCCTTCACCTACAAACATCCAGAGCCAAGGCAGAAGATGGACATTGTTTTAACAGCAGCCACCAGTTGGCAGGAATAAACTACCTACTCCATTAAAAGTCTGTCACCTCTGCCGTCAGCTTTACTGAAACTATAAATCCCAGTAAAATGAAACACTAACAGCTGCCTGTTATTGCATATTGTGTCCTGTATTAATCCATCTCTGCTGTGGTGAAGTTTACTGGGGAAAAAAATTATCACACTCCCTTGCCAGAAGCAACATGTGCATCTGGAGAAGTTTTCCCAGTGAGCAAAAACTGGATATAAAGCCATATTATGAGGAAATTGCATTTTATCTCATGTTTCCCATTCTGGATGAGCAATTATTCATGTGTATGTATGGGTTCTTTAGACTGCATGTGCCTGTGTGCTTGACTGCTTAGGACTTCAGACCAGCGCTGGTTTTGCGCAGAAACTGATTGTAGAAAAAACACTAACAAATAAATAAATGAAAACACATTCACACAGAAAAACTACACCATCACCAGAAGAAAAACCCTTTTTGTCATTACATACACAGTAGCTCTGCAGAGAATAGCCCGTTCTTTGTTGCTATCCAAAGAGACTTTATTTTATTCGACACCCATGGAGCTGCACAAATGAGAGTCAGCAGGCATCAAGCCGTCCTTCTGGAAAAAGCGTTGGCATCTCCCTCCCTGGCACATCTGGTGCGTTTGAACGGCATTCATTGGCATGGCTTTGCAAAATTAATTACATTGCAAAGTCTTGTCACAAACAATAAACCCTTGTGCCAAACGCTGATCTTTTGCTTTCTGCCAGATGTAATGCATCTGCTTCTCTTTATCAGGTTTAATCCTATTTGGCATCAGCAATGCAGTAAACAGTGCTGTGGAAGTTGGAAATTAAAAGTGGAAGAATGCAGGAAGGCACTGAGAAATAGAGGCAGAAGTGCTATGTGGTTACGACACTTGGCCTGGAGCATCTGGAAACATGGCTGCATGAGAGCCGTTCCTCCTTAACTGTCTTTCATCATGCAGCAATATGGGACAGACCTACAGCAAACTGTTACAAATCCTACTGAATGGACTTGGTGTTGAGTGTCCTCGTTTCTATATCTATTTCTGTCATTGATTTTACTGCAGTATCTGGCATAGAAAGATACCTCTCAATGCCGTCCCACAAACCCAAGGGGGGCTCAGACCTGAAGCAGAAACAAGGTGCAGGTAAACTCCTGTTCCATTTTCTTATTCTATGCTTGTGGCTAACAGACACTAAAAAATCCCTCAGTGAAGCCAGCAGTGGCTCAGGCTGTGCTCAGGCATTTGTCTCAGAGCACTACCACTACTACTGCTGCTGCTTAATGACCAGCCAGGATCAGGGTCTCACCTCCAACACAAACCTGAGGTGCCTCATCTTGTCCTCATCCAGTAAGATGCCCAAGTGGGACCCTAAGATGACAAAAAAAAAAAAAAACACACACACACACACAAAAAGAAGAAACCAAAAGCAAATGTGAGAGCCAATTCAAACCCTTATTTTTTGGCAAATCAGAACTCTATTGGAGCAATTACTTAAATTATTTGTTAAACCTAAGCCAGAGCTGGATGGGCTTAAAATCAAATTGGATCTTCCTGCCACTACCACAGACAGTGGTCTTGAAAAGAGCTGTGATTCTGCCATGCTGGAAGACTCAGCGTTGTTATTGCTGTTACTCCACTGCAGCTCACCAGGGCTCTTATTATATAGAAATGTACCTTCCTATAGAAATGACCACGTTCTTCTGCTTCTATGTTAAGCATATTTTCAGTGGTGCACATGCTGAAAGCCTGTGACCCCCCTTAGTCATTAAACTTCACCTGCGACCCCCCTTAGTCATTAAACTTCATCTCTCACTGTCTTTGCTTTTGCTCAAGTGCAACTGGGATTTGAGATCAACATCTCAGTTTCTCTTAAATTCGTTAAATTAAACAAGCAGTGGTATGGTTGGCGCTATTTAGAACACAGAAACATTGGTTGAATTGTGACAGCAGACCAGGAAGAGTAGTCTAAAGTCCCTTCCTGGTGGGCTTTGTGGTTTCTAGGGATGTCTTTGTCATATGGACTTTTCACTTTCAAATATATTTTTCAAGAAGAATAATTTGTAACCAGTTCAAGGTTAGCAGTTTGTGACTGGTGTGAATTGGAGCTAAACAAAAATAGTTTCAGTCACAGATGAACTGGAACTGAAGTAAAATTTACTGGCTCAATGATCTTCCCTCCAGGTGTATTGAAATCAAACCTGTATGACTGACTGAGAAAGCAGAAAGAAGAAGGAATGAGGAAGCAGGAGACTGGATTTTAATTTGCTGCCTAGTCTGAAATGCTTCCTCTATCTCAGTTCAAGGACATTAATAGCAGCAACTGCATGATGCATTTAGACCTCTCTCCCTCCCACTTGAGCCAAAACCATCTGTGGAAATTCAGTGTATGGATAGCAGTTTGGACTCATAACAGCCATGTAACATCACAATCTTACCTTTATTTAAATTTTAACAATGACAGGACATTTAGGAAGTTGATGATTGTTTGAGATCTCCTTCTTCTCTTTCCATGTTTGAGTTTCAGGGATCAGTCACACCTTGGGGATATTTACAACAGTTGTTTCTGGTAAACCAATCCAGAGTGCACCTTGGGAACAACCCAGGCTGAACTCTGTGCCCTGGAGGACAAATAGGGCTGAATAAAATACCTCAAAGGGCCTCCATCTTTGTTGTCAAAAGGAAAGTGACAAGTTAAGGGATAGCAGAAATTGGAAATAAGAAGTTTCCAGAAGCTGCAAGAAACAGCTTACGTTATTATAAGCATCTTAAAAAGGATATAAGGCTGTCTTTACCTTTGAAAAGTTTAGTTTTGGAAGTTAGCCAGAAGTTTGCAGGTGATTATTGCACAACTTCTTTGCTCACTGTATACAATTCACTACCATCTGAATCCTCTATTCCCTTGACAATTTATGCTTGATTTGGAGTAAAAGAGTTGGTAATCTTCAAGGCACAGTATAAGCCTCCAAAGATCTAAACTCTACTGTCACCTGTGTGACAAAGTCAGCAAGGAGAAGTCACCTGTAACAGTCATGGTCATGACCTATGAGGGTTACCCAACACATAGGTGTGTAAAGATATTGACTGTAGGGTTTTGAAATTCTGCAATAAATGCACAAGACACTGAAATTTCTGTGAATTTATTTATTACAAATTACCACAAAACTACCATTAGTAAAACCATATATATATAAAATATATGTGTGTGTCTGTATTGTAAGCAACTACAAAATTGTTACTAGGAAAGCAAGTATATATATTACAATCATAAAGCAAAGCATTTGACACTGTCCCACACAACATAGAATCATAGAATCATAGAGTAGTTAGGGTTGAAAAGGACCATAATATCATCTAGTTCCAACCCCCCTGCCAGGGGCAGGGACACCTCCCACTAAACCATGCCACCCAAGGCTCTGTCCAATCCAGCCTTGAACACCGCCAGCGATGGAGCATTCACATCCTTGTCCCTAAGTTAGAGAGACATTAATTTGATAGGTGGACCACTTGCTGGGTAAAGAACTGGCTGGATGGCTGCACGCAAACAGTTGTGCTCAGTGGCTTAATGTCCAGCTGGACACCAGGAAAGAGTGGCGCCCCTCAGAGATCAGTGTTGGGAGAGGTCATGTTCAACATCTTTGTCAGTGACATGGACAGTGGGATTGAGTGCACTCTCAGCAAGTTTGCCGATGACACCAAACTGTGCGGTTTGATTGATACATTGGAGGGAAGGGATGCCATCCAGAGGAACCTTGACATGCCTGTAAGGTGGGCTGATGCCAACCTGATGAAGTTTAACCATGACAAACGCAAGGTCCTGCACCTGGGTCGGAGCAATCCCAGGCACACATACAGGTTGGTCAGAGAAGAGATTCAGAGCAGCCCTGTAGGGAAGGACTTGGGGGTGTTGGTCAATATAAAAATGGACATGAGCTGGCAGTGTGTGCATGAAGCCCAGAAAGCCAACCATATCCTGGGCTGCATCAAACGGAGTGTGACCAGCAGGTCGAGGGAGGTGATCCTGCAACTCTACTCTGCTCTGCTCTTGTGACCTCACCTGGAGTATTGTGTACAGTTCTGGTGTCCTCAACATCAAAAGGACATGGAACTGTTGGAACTAGTCCAGAGGAGGGCCACCAGGATGATCAGGAGACTGGAGCACCTCCCGTATAAAGATAGGCTGAGAAAGTTGGAGCTGTTCAGCCTGGAGAAGAGAAGGCTGCATGGAGACCTCATGGCAGCCTTCCAGGATCTGAAGGGGGCCTATAGGGATGCTGAAGAGTGAATCTTCATGAGGAACTGTAGTGAGAGGACAAGGGGTAACAGTTTCAAACTTAACCAGGGAAAGTTTAGATTGGATTTGGGGAAGAAATTCTTTACTGTGAGGGTGGTGAGGTGCTGTAATGGGTTGCTGAGGGAAGTTGTGAATGCTCCATCCATGGCGGTGTTCAAGGCAGGGTTGGACAGAGGGTGACATGGTTTAGTGTGAGGTGTCCCTGCTCATGGCAGGGGGTTTGTAACTAGATGATCTTAAGGTCCTTTCCAGCCCTAACTAATCTATGATTCTATGATTCTGTATTGCGAGTTATTACAGAACTCCACTAGTGAAGCAACTATATACTTATGAACCTTTGCCTGTGTGCATGTCTATAAATATATGATGTGTAGTGTTACTGGTACAACACCCACCGGACAACTCCCAGAACTTGGTCTAATCAACAACAGAAATGTCTCACTTCAAAGATGACCTGCATTATGGAGCCTGGAGTCTGCCAGGTATACCCATCAGGGGTCAGGTCTGACTTGAGATCTCATGCAGGGAAGCTCTTGCAGAGAAGCTGATTATAGGTAGGTAGGAAGAGGATTTTTATAACTCTTGCTGCAGATACACATGCTGGTGTAGGACATTAGCTGCTAGAAGAGCTGTTGCTGAATCTTGTTTTCCTGGAAGATCAGTTTGTTGTTAGTTTCTTTGTCCTGTACCTATCAAGACTTCTTTGTCCTGCCAACAATTCCTACATCAAGGAGGTTTCTGCTGAGCTTAGCAGGCAGGGGGCCTGGCAAAGGGTATATCTTTCTTTGTCAGTATGTCTACCTGCTGGTCATGGTAGTGGCTCCATCAGCACTCTTCTGAGCCTGTGGCACACAGTAAAAACCACTTTGATCTCTTTTCTGTTAAGGAAGCATTTTCTGGGCCTACCCTTCTTTCAGCTGACTTCCATGAGTTTTGGATATGACCTTGCGCAGCTTCCTAAAGTCTTTTTGAAAGCCCAGCTTCTTGCTTCAGAACTCTGTGGTAACTGTGTTCAGGGATGTCCTGGGTTCAGCAGTAGCAGTCATTTTTCTTCCTCTTAGTAGCTGGTGTAGTGCTGTGTTTTGACTTTCAGCCTGGGAACAGCACTGATAACACTGATGTTTTCAGTTACTGCTTAGTAAAGTTTTGGTCTGACCAAGGACTTTCTGAGCCTCATGCTCTGCCAGGGAGGAGGGGAAGCTGGGAGGAAGCAGAGACAGGACACTTGACCAAAACTGACCAAACAGGTATTCCATACCGCAGCATGCCATGCCCAGTATATAAACTGGGGGCAGTCATCCGGAAGAGCAGTCCTTGGTCAGGCTGGGTATCGGTCGGCAGGTGGTGAGCAGTTGTGTTCTCTTCCCTTGTTATTTCCCTTATCATTATTATTTTTGGTGATAGCAGTAGTGGTTTGTGTTGTACCTAAGTTACTGGACTACTCTTATCTCAACCCGTGGGAGTTACATTCTTTCAATTCGCCTTCCAATCCCTCTGGGAGCGGGTGGAGGAAACGGGGGGGGGGTGAGTTAATGACATTGTGGCAGATTTATGGCTGGGCTTGAACCACAACAAGGGATTATATGCAGAAATAGAATTTTGGGATAGTTCATGTTTTCTCTCTCACTGGCCTTCCATAAGAAATGAGCAGTCATGAGTCTCTGGAGGGAAGGTTAGATTTTTCAGTCTAAACTCATATTGTATCTACAACTGTGAGTTCATGGACTATCACCGGAACTGATAAAAGTTAGTACAACTTCAAAGGCAAATCCTTCGTACTTCTACTGATTTTATTCAACAGACAGATGAGGAAGCTACAGCCCACTTTGTTACTTTTTTATTTGATTTGTGTTAATGTGCTTGCAAATTGATTATGGCAATTGTACAAAAATATGAACAAATCCTAAAACAACAGGGTTGTTAAAAACAACAGACACCCGCACATGAGATCTGCTTCCAAGGAGAGAAAATGAAGCATCTTCTGCATAATCTGACGAGTCATAGTCCTAGTTCTTCACACTTCCATTTTTTATAATACAGTATGTTCTTATTATACATTTTTAAATGATTGCATCTGTACCCAACTGAACTGTGGCTTTTTCCTCTTCATTAAGTTTTTTCTGACATTAGCCAGGGCAAGACAATGAAGACAACACAAAATAATTGCAAATAACTAATATATTCTGTCAGTGGCTTTCTTCTGTCTGCCATTCCCTTCATAGTCTCTGTTTATTCTTTGATTGTCATTATTTTTCCGGCTGCATTTCTAGGTTTTGTCCAGGGTAGCCTGTTGCACTTGTCAATTTTACAAGTTAATGAAGAACATAATAAATAGTTTTTCTCTTCCTTTTTTCCTATTTTATGTATTTCACCTTTACCAAATATATCCTACCTTTGTACTAGAAGGAAAGAATTCTGAAACATTCTTGATTTCATCCAATTTTTCCCTTTGCCTTCATTTCAATTTTGATTTTAAGTCCATTGAAGTTCATGAAGATGCAACTAAATCTCACTGAAGTCAGTAGACATTCATACTCAGTAAATTGCAGGTTGCAGTAAGCTGCATAACTCAAGGTATCAATACTTGATTTCCCTGTTGTCACTTTCAGACCTCTATATTTCACTCAGCATTATTTGCTATACAATTTTGTTGCAATAACCAAATACCTTTAGGGGCTACATGACACAGCACTTACGAGGTTTAAAGATTTCTTCTTCCATTGCAGAAAAGTTAATTGCACTGGGGCTCTGCTTTGCCAGCACCAATTAACACAGAAGCTTAAAATACAACTTAACATTCTGGTCCATGTAGTCGGATTTGATGACACCTCTTCAAGTACCTGTTCTCCCTCATCCATTGTTCCTTCCTGAAGAGCTGCAGAGGTTGTTACAACAGTTTGCAAACACCAGGGTTTTATTTTATTGCTATGAACTAAAAGCGTTGCAAGTAGAAGGCGAATTTAGAGCTATAGAAACATGTTTATAAGTGGGTAAACTCCACCTAGTTCAGTTATACTGAGCAGCATTAAAACCCAAGCCAAATGCCTCAGCTTGCATAAACCTGCAGATGGGTATCAATTACACTGCCATGCAGAAAAAAAATCAGCCTTTGACATTTGCATGTGTATAATTAAAATATGACTTTGAGAAAATAATTTCTTGTTATTGTCATATCCAAACATCAGTTTCTAAACAAGAGATTAAAAGAAGTGGCAGGAAGAAGAAAGGAAGAGTGTTGGGATTTCTTATTCTTAATGGTAAAAAAAGAACAGATTTTTTTTTTTTTCAGCTGTAAAACAAAGAAATCTTTGATACAAATGGCATGGCAAAACCCAACAGCATTACATCTGTCTTGGGCAAACATTGGAATCCACATCATACTGCTGTGATTAAATTCAGAGGACAAATGAGCAATACAATAAGGTATCTTTGATTGTTTTTTTACTTGCTTACCAGAAAATATATTTTACTTTCCTGAATAGAGGTGATATCATCTTGCACTTCTATACTCACAGAACAGCCTCTTTCAGGCAGTATATGTATCTTTGCCTTCAAAACCTCCTGGAGAAAACTTAGAATCCTAGAATCATAGAATACTTAAGGCTGGAAAGGACCTTAAGTTCATCTAGTTCCAACACCCCTGCCATGGGCAGGGACACCTCACACTAAACCATGTCCCCCAAGGCTCTGTCCAACCTGGCCTTGAACACCACCAGCGATGGAGCATTTCCAAATCCCTGGGCAACCCATGCCAGTGCCTCATCACCCTTACAGTAAAGAATTTCTTCCTCATATCCAATCTAAACTTTCCCTGTTTAAGTTTGAAACCATTATCCCTTGTCCTATCACTACAGTTCCTCATGAAGAGTCCCTCCCCAGCATCCCTATAGGCCCCCTTCAGATACTGGAAGGCTGCTCTGAGGTCTCCATGCAGCCTTCTCTTCTCCACACTGAACAGCCCTAACTTTCTCAGCCTACTTTCATACGGGAGGTGCTCCAGTCCCCTGATCATCCTCATGGCCCTCCTCTGGACTTGTTCCAACAGTTCCATGTCCTTTTGATGTTGAGGAAACCAGAACTGTACACAATACTCCAGGTGAGGTCTCACGAGAGCGGAGCAGAGTAGAGTTGCAGGATCACCTCCCTTGACCTGCTGGTCACACTCCGTTTGGTGCAGCCCAGGATATGGTTGGCTTTCTGGGCCGTGAGCGCACACTGCTGGCTCATGTTAAATTTCTCATCGACCAACACCCCCAAGTCCTTCCCTACAGGGCTGCTCTGCATCTCTTCTCTGCCCAGCCTGTAGCTGTGCCTGGGATTGCATCGACCCAGGTGTAAGACCTTGCACTTGGCATGCTGAAACTTCATAAGGTTGGCATCAGCCCACCTTACAAGCATGTCAGAGTTCCTCTGGATGGCATTCCTTCCCTCCAGCGTATCAACCGAACCACACAGTTTGGTGTCATCGGCAAACTTGCTGAGAGCGCACTCAATCCCACTGCTCATGTCACTGACAAAGATGTTGAAGAAGACTGGTCCCAACACTGATCCCTGAAGGACACCACTCGTTCCTGGTGTCCAGCTGGACATTGAGCCATTGAGCACAACTGTTTGCGTGCAGCCATCCAGCCAGTTCTTTATCCAGCAAGTGGTCCACCTACCACATTGATGTCTCTCCAACTTAGAGACAAGGACGTCGTGTGGGACAGTGTTGAAAGCTTTGCACAAGTCCAGGTAGATGACATCAACTGCTGTACCCCTGTCCATCAGTTTCTCAGCCCCAGCATAGAAGGTGACCAAATTGCTCAGGCAGGATTTCCCCTTAGTGAAGCCATACTGGCTGTCACCAACCACCTTGTTGTTTTTCATGTGCCTTAGCATGCCTTTCAGGAGAATCTGCTCCAACATTTTGCCAGGCACAGAGGTGAGGCTGACTGGTCTGTAGTTTCCCGGCTCATCCATTTTCCCCTTCTTGAAAATGGGAGTTATATTTCCCTTTTTCCAGTCATTGGGAACTTCACCTGATTGCCATGATTTTTCAAATACGATGTACAGTGGCTTAGTAACTTCATTTGCCAGCTCCTTCAGGCCTGGTAGATGGATTTCATCAGGTCCCATGGACTTGTGCATGTTCAAGTTCTTAAGATGGTCTCGAACCAGATCCTCTCCTACAGTGGGCCTAAGGTCTTCATTCTCGCAGTCCCTGAGTCTGCCTTCCAAGACTTGGGTGGTGTGGTCAGAGCATTTGCCAATGAAGACTGAGCCAAAGAAGTCATTAGGAACCTCAGCCTTCTCCAAATCCAGGGTAGCCAATTCTCCCAATAGCTTCTGGAGAGGACCGACGTTGTTCTTAGTCTGTCTTTTATTCGCTATGTACCTATTGAATCTCTTCCTATTATCTTTAACATCCCTAACTAAGTTTAATTCTAAGTGGGCCTTAGCCTTCATAGCTGCTCCCTAGCTTCCCAGACAGCATCCCTGTATTCTTCCCAGGCCACCTGTCCTTGCTTCACCTTTTATAAGCCTCTTTTTTCCTTTGAATTTTCCTCAGCAGCTCCTTATCTATCCAAGGAGGTCTCCTGGCCCTCCTGCAGCACTTCCTTCTTGTTGGGAAGCAACACTCCTGAACTTGCAGCAGGTGATCCTTGAATATCAACCAAGTCTTGTGCCTCCCTGCCCTCTAGGGCTATATTCCATGGAATCTTACTAAGCAGGTTCCTCAAGAGGCCAAAGTGCTCTCTTGAAGTCCAGGGCACTGAGCTTGCTGCACTCTCTTCTCACTGTCCTTAGGATCTTGAATTTGACCATCTCATGATAGCTGCAACCAAGGCTGCCCTGGGGTGTCACCTTTCCAACTAGCCCTTCCCTGTTGGTGAGCACAAGGTCAAGCATGGCACCTCTCCTTGTTGGCTTCTCTATTACTTTCAGAAGGAAGTTGTTTTCCACACAGTCGAGGAACTTCCTGGATTGATTGTGCCGGGCCATACCATCCCTCCAACAGATATCAGGGTGGTTGATCCCTTATGAGAACATGGGCCTGCGAGTGTGAGGTTATTTCTATACGTCTATTTGCTCCATACTAAAGACAAGGAACTCTTACGTAAAGAAAACTAGGGACAGATTTTCAAGGAAGACTTAGGTTTCACCACTGTAATAATTAATTTTAGGCCATCCTTAACCTTCTATGTCCATTTGCAAAAGCAGAAGTTCACCAAATTTATCTAGCTTACCATGTTATCAGAGTAGGATGCTAGGCAGGTGTATAATGAGAACTGTACTCTCCTACAATCCATACTCATATGTTGGGCTTTATGCCTTGATCTTTCTTTTCACTTTTCTGGAAAAAAAAAAAAAAAAAGGAAAAGTGGAACATAGCTTCTGTGTTTTAAAAAAACCTGTATTAGCTCTCAAAAATAAATGCATATATGTATATATTCTTATTACTCTTGCTACTTGTGCAATAACTGCTACCTAGCTATCACAATAGCTATAGTCCTAACCCCAAGAAAAAACATGAGCATTATCACAACACTTGCCCTTGTGGAAGTTTCACAGATTTTAACCTGTTCAATCGTTTCATGTTGTTTCACTTACAGTTTTCTAAGTCCAATATTTATGAAATACATGCCGTAGATTCAGTTATACTTTTTCAACTCCATAAGTTTTTGGCTCTTTAACTCCTGTAACTCCTTACATTCCTAATGTTATGTGTCTGATTTCCTTTGTATTCAGCATCCAAAATCACTACCAGCTAAACCTCAACTCAACAGTAAACTAAGAAAGTATTACTTCTTTCTGAGAAATAGGTTAGTGACATACGCTATTTCACAGAGCAAATTAAATGGCAGGAATAATTGGGAATTTTGACTACAAAGTCTTTGGTTAACCTATGGGAACATTCTTTAGGTAAAGGTGAGTAAAGTGAATTAGCTCCATAAAAATAAGAGCACAGCCTCTGATGGCTGGAGTGAATAAGAAATCAGGAAAATGCGGGACATTGAAATGACAAGTCAGCATTCAAATGTTGGTAAAATTCAATGGAATCAAGCTGCTCTCACTTAAGCTCTTGTAAATATTCCCTGAAACTGCTCTGTAAGCAGCAACTTGTCAGATAGCTTTTACACCACACAGAGGTAAATTCAGGACAATGCCAACTGGGCAATTGCAGGGTTTCAGTGCCATAAAACTGGGGTAAAATATAGTACCTCATGTTCTGAGCTTAAGACAGGATATAATATCAATATTTCCACTGAACAAGTCATAGTTTCTCCATTTGCACCTAAAAAAGTGAATGAAAAAATAAGACTGCTGAAATAAAGGGATTCTGTGGGCAGAGGAGTCATATGGGCTGTTGAGGACTCCTTGATGATTAACAATTGCTGGACAGACACAAAGCCTGAAATGACCAGACAGACCAGTGTCCAGTAGGTGACAGACCATATAATTACCAAATTACAAAGCATAAAAATCACTGACTGCTTCCAATTAGAATGTGAAAGGGCAACTTCACAGTTGTGCCACTTAGTAGCACTGGGAGAGGCAAAGGAAAATGTGTTAAAGGCCTAATGAGGTGTGTGGGTGGAAGTTACTGCCATAGTTTATGGCTGTTCAGGTTGTTAGTTCCTACAGTGTGTCACTATTCAAGAGAAAGAGGGAAAGGGAGGGAGGCATAGATGGGAGGATTTGTGTGGGAAGGCATTTTCTCACTGGTCTAACTGCAAGTAAAGATTTGTTTTCCCTTACTTCTTCCTGAGCAGATCTGACAATATATTTTAAAACAGTCATTTAAGTTACCCAGACAGTTTCAGTAATTGATTCAGCTTTTTTACAATCCAGAAGAAATACTTGTTTATTTTAGCAGGCTGGGGAATTGTTCCCTCAAAGCTCTTAAAAAACATAACAGGGAAAAAAGAGATAGAGATCTCAGTATACCATCAGGAACAGACATCACAGGAGGACTACTATATAAAATGATAGATGAAACTCCAACCCCAATGACAAAATGTCTTCCTAGAATGGTCAAATTTTATCCATTCAGTAGTGGGCTTGCACACCTGTCCATTTGCAAGCTTCCGCCTTCAGAGGGTATCTCATGCAATGGGGTGCTTTAGGACCACTCACTTGTAAAGCTGGGGGGGACAATACCAACTGAATTCCTGAGTTTGAAGGAGCCACGTTGCTTGTAAGCTTCCAGGACACACTTAAACCATATAAACTCTCTTCTTGCATGGCTCACTGCATCCTCCACTTTATTGCAGACCACAGCACCTTGTCACGCATAATTTACATCTGAAATGGTAGGGAATTAACCATAGCATCCATCTTATTTGACAGTCCTTAATTTGGAAGACAAATCACCTCCTGAGCAGATTCATTGGGCTTTCCAAGAGATATTTGCAGTTGATTCTGTCGGCGACGGGACTCTCAGCTTTGCTTTTGCATCTACCCTCTAGAGGTGCAGAGGTCATCAGCCTTACTTTGTGCAGAGTCTGCGCACTTCGTAGAGAAACAGTAATAAACAGCTATTTGGTAGTTCATGAGGACACCATGGTATCAGCTGCTTGAGACACCTTTCAGACTATTCAGCCCCACGTGGGCTTCCAGGTCTAATGTACTGGGGAGCCTCTAAACCCTGAGTTAGTAAGAAGCATCTGGCATTAAAGACAATAGTAGCTGTAAAAAGGCACATAGTTATTGTTGCTATTTTCTTACTTTTCAAAAAAGCTAAGACCCTGCAAACCCATAGCTGTACATTGGACGGGGGGAAGTGTCTTGTTTTTACTGATGAGCGGTATTAGAGATTTTCTACTTTTGTAGAAAAAGAAAGAATGTGGCTTGTTTCTGGTTTGGACTCAAAATACTCAAGTTTCTGCAAGATGAACCAAGAAGAGAAATTAGTACCCTGCAAAGAATTTTGGTGAGATTTTAATACAATACCCATTCAAAATCCCTTCCACAGCTGGCTTACAAGTTCTACAGCCAACCATCTCCTTGCGCTTTAGATCCTTACAGCCCATGTTGACCCCAAGGGAATTAACTCATCAGGTTTTAAAAGGGAAATCCATGCATTAGACCTTCCCTTCCCCTACAACACCGAAGTGCCAGGATCCAGCAGCATTCTCAGATCAGTGCTAACTGACAGGATCAGAGCTCCGAACACTACAATTATAGTCACTTTTCTTTGAGGGAGAGGTGGGAGAGCTCTTTGTGTGCATTGTGGACGAGGATTACAGCATTCAAATCCAAGGTACCCTACTAATTCAGGCATGTTTTTACCACTTTACACCAAAATTTCTTAAATACGTGGTTATAGTGGGCAAACTCTTGCTTCCCTGCTTTCTGCTGCATGGACAAAAGCACAAAAATCACTGGGTCCCAAACACCTTGGAGGAGTCTCACAGAAGGATGATCTAGGGACAAGTGCCTGCTTCAAGAATACTTATTTTATCATGTGAGTATTACATGTACAATGCATTAAAAGTTCCAAAATAAGAAAACCTGATTTCCTCCACCTGCAGTGAGTATGTAAATCACTGTGCTGGAGAACTGTACTCTTATTTATTTTCTGAACAGTGGAACAGCTCCAAATCCTTCCGTTGAGCTGTAAGAGGAATCATCGTACAAAGCACAGTTCAGGAGTCCGCCAAAGATGCTTAAACTGGATGTGCCAATGCATCTTCTGTGTCTCTCCACCGATCAAGTATATTTTATCTTCCTTGAATATAAATAGTAGATGTTTCCCTAATTAATATACAAACTGCATATTCTTTTCCTTGTTCAAAGTGTCGCAACTTAATTCCTACACAAACAAGAGATTTCTCGATCTAGAAAAAAGAGATTTTTCAGTTAACAACAGCTATGTTAGTGCAAGCCTTTCCTGCTTATGTTATTTCACAGTATGCTGTGGCATACCATTTTGTACACTATGGCTGTCAATAGGGCATGTTGTGACACCATGAACAACGCTGGAATTAGTGTTTTCCTAGCAAGAAATCATGTCAAAAGAAAAAAAAAATCATGTGAAAAAGTAAATTAAAGTGAATTTTTGAAGTTCTGTTCTAATATCTTTCTCTGGGTTGTTGTCCTCTTGGAAAACTCCATGGAGACAGTGTGGAATTATTTTTATTCTTAAGTTGATAAAATAATTATGTCTAACAAAAAATTATCAGAAAATAGATTAACTGAGCTGCTCGCAGCATAAAATGTCCATCTCAGGAGAAAGGGGAGACTGGTAATAGGCAAGGAAGAGGAACCATGCACTAGAGTCAGATAGAGCACACTGGTATCTCTGGAAGTGACCCTGATGGTATCTAGAGAAGAGGAGGAATAAGTATGTACAGGACAGTTGTTAATTCAGAGAAGCAAATGAGCTTAGGGAAATATTTTGCCTATGGAGTATTTCTTCAGATATAGTTGAATGTGGCTTGCTTTTAGACAATAATGAAAAGTAGTCAGGTTTTTGTTTATCTTGGCTTTGGTAGCAGAGGTTAGGTAGACACTTCTATGTGTAGTGACATACAGCGGTCTAAGAAATGTTTGTCTTGAAGAGAGGGTGCCTTGGAAACAGGTTTGTGCTTAAGTCCTAGTTTCAGTTATAGCAGCTATACATGATACCTTCTTCTTGTTTGACTGACCTTATTGTACATAACATTGTGACTCTTCACTCTGCAGCTGGGGAAATGGTACATAACACACACTTGGAGAAAAGGTGTTTAAATTGCCTTCATGTACTTTCTGAGCAGCGAGGGGGGATTTTCTGCTGTCTGAAATCCCTGAAGAAGCATACGATTTGTTCTGCAAAGATTTTGACATGGATCAAAATTCTGAGGTAAAGCACTGAAAAAGCAAAACCCATTGCAGCTCTGAAGGAATGATTTTGTCATGAGATTTGAATTACACAGGGATGCAGTATAAGTCATTCTTTCCCTAGTCTTTTTTCCTTTTAAATGCTATAATCCCAGAGGAGCAGTGGTGCAGGGAATGGAGGTAGCCTTGCAGTCATAAAAACTGTTTTATTGGATAAGGGAAGAAGCTTTTCATAAAGGAGTGTCTTCAAGAGAAATTCTTCAGACCATTTGAACTACATCAAGCCACTGTATTTTATTTTCCACAGGGAAAGAATGCAGCTGCATGTACTAGTTAATCTGGAGTGACTTTTGCTTCTATAGGAAACTATCCTGTTGGAGGTTTGAAAGGGCTTGCTTATGGCGATATTTCACACTAGTGTTTCATGAAGGAATACAAGTATTTCTTTCAAACCAAAAATCCAGCAGAAAAATGACCAGTTATTTCTTTTCTTTCTCTCTTACCCAAACTTCAGAAATCTCACTTTGACAACACAGAACTATATCACGATTTACACCTTCTAATATCTATTGTTCTTCAGTACACTAGTCTTTAAAATTTCCACACTACTGAAACACATACCACAGCTCACATGGCCTAATAAAACGGCATCACACTGAAGTGGAAATCATACCACAGTTATGTGTATGGAGGACAGGCTGCTCCTAGACCAAGAGCCAGAAGAAGAATTGGGGCTTGTAATTTACTATGAGTCCTGGATGTCAAAGATGAAGAAATCTTGATCTCTTTAAAATTAGAAAAAATGTTGCTGATTGAAGTTTGTTTATCTTCCTCTTGTAGATTAAAATTGTTTGTGTGCCTTTGAGACAGGCTATTATCTTATCTACTTTAAGCCACAGATAATAAGATTGTCTATAAAGTACATGTACAAACTCTCCTCTAGTACTTATTCTTCTTAATTCAGAGATATGTTACATTCTTTCCAAAATAAATGTCGTGAGGTATCCTCACATCTCTTGCCTTCAACATATACCTGTATCACAGTAATAGTCAGATATTTTGGCTCCAGTGTGCCACACATGCTTTAGCACTCTTGCCAGAATAGATAAAATTAGCTTTTCCACTTTTTCAATAGTCATATAGTTATGATCAAGCAAAAGATGCTCAACACTTTTTTTTTTTTGAGACATATTTTTCTACCTTAGACAAAAGTATGATAAAATTTTTTATCTATCTTGTCTTTGGCAGAGTATTGAACACTTCTTTCTTAATCTGTACACAACACTGGGCAACATCAACCACAGATCATAGACTCTTCAACTTATTCCTCTTTAACAAATCTGAACACTGGCAGATCACCAGTCCTGTGTGCACAAGGGAAATTATAGACTCTGCTCATAATGCATATTTAGACATGAGGGATTGTAATGTCACTTTTTCCTCTCATATGCAGCTTCTCCTAATGGCTTTCAGGAAGGCATCATCTAAAATACAGGTATATCTAGGTTTATTACTACATAGAGCAGAAGCAGCGACAAGTTAATGCTTAATTATTTTGGTGGAATGCAATTTTAATTTCATATGTGACATAAAAATTAGACCTGGAAAAGTCTTACTGAGCTATTCAGGCACCCGTTTATTACAAGCAAGAGAAAGGAAAAGAAAGGAACCAAAACAAGCTACACGAAGTTTCCACGGGAAGCAAAGAACAATCCAAAAGGCAGCAAGCCTGCCAGAAGAGACTTTTGAAACAAAAAAAAAAGATGAAACAAAAAAAAAAAGATAAAACAAAAGGTGAAAATTCATTTAAAGACAAGTGCACTGATTAATTTCCAAGAACTCTAGAATTCTCCTGAGGCATACCAACAACTCAATTAAAAGGAGTGGCAAACACAAAACACTGCACTATAGGTGGGCTTAGACAAAATGTGTTAGACTGCTGCTTATGTCAAAAAATACATAAAACCAAATAAGCCCCAAGCATTTATTTTTAATAACATGCTTAGAAATTAAGGTATAGGAAAAACAGAGAGAGAGAATCTTCAAATGGCATTAGGCTTAGACAAGTGAAAGCTATCTTGTTTCCATCTCTGACAAGCAGCCTTTGAGCTTGCGGGTGAAGAATTAACCCTAACTGTGCCTCAGTTTCCCATATTACAAGCAGATAAAATCGGGTTTAACACCTGGCTTTTAAAGGTATGTCTCTGACTCATTTGGAGTGATACATGTTGTCCATGCTGCAATTGTACAGTGCCAGGGACATTGAGGAATTTGATCATCATTATTGCATCTATGCAGCACCAGAAGAAAAGCAAATGTATGTTCAAATTTCCTATGTCCAAATCTCTACTATCAACATAGACCATTCTTTTCGTTAAGGTAATGCATTACTTTTACAGTCATTAAGATACTGAAGAAAGAGAGGGGATTGAGTGAGAGAGCGACTGCGTGATTTACGGCTTAAACCACGACAGAGCTAAAACACCCCAGAGAAAATAGTGCCTCCGTGGCACTTGCTAGCATTGTTTTTCAGATTTCAAATAAAATTATCAGGAGTACTATCAGCAATTCTAAAAAAGCTTCAGCATCTGGAAAAGAATGGTTAGAAAAAAATATTAAAACTTCATAACCTGCTGAATTTGAAAGAGTGTCATCACCTGCTACAAATATACACTTGCTCTAAATAGACTGGATTTGTTTCCTACAGCTCTTCAACTCATTAGCATTTCTAATGGTGTATGCATATCTGCATAGATAATACTCCCCTCCCTTCTCTAAGAGAAAGATCCCAATTTCACATCCTGGTCTGCTGGCAAAATGCATTCTCTAAGAGATACACCTGCCCAGCTTTCATGACCAGGCAGAAATCCATCCCATCCTAAACACGGGGCTCCACTGGGGGATGCAATTCTTCTAACTTTCTACACTTTTTTTCCCACATCTCACTTCGAAGAACACATTAGAACATAAGGTGGATGGGCAAGATGATAAATAAAGCCAACTTGTCTCAACACACTTATTCATGCTTGAGCTCCTCATCTCTCTCTATCTTGATGGTTCCTACAGTCCTTCTTTGCTGTGCAGTTTCAGAAAACGGTAGGTGATTGCCTCGTCTTTAGTCAGCACCACAGCATCTTAGCTGTTGCCTAGGTAAAGGAGCTGACAGTCTGGCTATCCTCAGCTTACAGATGCAAAACTGGACTTGTGCAAAGTGTTCTACACTCTCCCGCACAATATTCTTGTCTCTAAACTGGAGGGACATAAATTTGATGGATGTACAGCTCTGTGGTTGAAGAATTGGCTGGATGGCCACACACAGGGAGTTGAGATCAATGCTCAATGTCTAGCTGGAGGCCAGTAACAAGTGCTCTCCCTCAGGGGTCAGTGTTGGGACCAATCCTACTCAACATTGTTGGAGACATGGACTGTCGGATTGATGCGCCCTCAGCAAGTTTGCCGATGACACCAAGCTGTGTGGTTCTGTTGATACGCTGGAGGGAAGAAATGCCATCCAGAGGTATCTTGACATGCTTGAGAGGTGGCCAATATCTACCTCATGAAGTTCAACAAAGTGAACTGCAAGGTCCTTCACCTGGGGAGGAGTAATCCCAGGAACAGCTGCAGGTTGGGCAGAGAAGAGATTTGGAGCAGCCCTGTGGAGAAGGATTTGGGGGTGTTGGTTGAAGAGAAACTGAACATAAGCAGGCTTCACAGCCCAGAAAGCCAACCGTATCCTGGGCTGCATCAAAAGGAGCGTGACCAGCAGGTTGAAGGAGGTGATCCTGCCCCTCCACTCTGCTCTCATGAGACCCCACTTGGTATACTATGTGCAGTTGTAGTGTCCTCAACATAAGAAGGACATGGAGCTGTTGAAGCAAGCCCAGAGGAGGCCATGAGGATGATCAGGGGCTGGAGCACCTCCTGTATGAGGACAGGCTGAGAAAGTTGGGGCTTTTCAGCCTGGAGAAGAGAAGCTGTGTGGAGACTTCATAGCAGCCTTCCAGTATTGGAGGAGGGCTACAAGGATACTGGAGAGGGACTTTTCATCAGGAACTATAGAGATTGGACAAGGTGTAATGGGTTTAAACTTAAACCAGTGAAGTTTGGGTTAGATTTAAGGAAAAAGTTCTTAAAAAGTTCTTTACTGTGAGATTGGTGAAGCTCTGGAATGGGTTGCCTAGGTCTAATGTGAGGCGTCCCTGTCCATAGCAACAGGGTTGGAACTAGATGATCTTAAGTTCCTTTCCAACTGTCGTGGTTTAAGACTAACTCATGCAGACTCTCTCTCTCACTCACTTCCCCCTCTTTCTTCCCCCCGCTCCTGGAGAGGTGGGAAGGAGAATCGAAAAAAATGCAACTCCCACAGGTTGAGATAAGAGCAGTTTAGTAACTAAAGTATAACACAAATCACTACTGCTACCAACAATAATAATAATGAAAAGAGAAATACAAAGAAAGAATACAATTCTCGCCACCTAAAACCAAGCCCGACCACGCAGTGCACCCCCAAACCCTTCCGGGTCTCTACTCTCTGCTTTCCATCCGGGGCATGACGTGCTGTGGTATGGAATAACCTCTTTGGTCACTTTGGGTCAGGTGTCCTGTCTCTGCTTCCTCCCGGCTTCCCCTCCTCCCTGGCACAGCATGAGACTCAGAAAGCCCTTGGCCAGACCAAAACATCACTAAGCAGTAACTGAAACACTGGTGTTATCAGCGCTGTTCCCAGGCCCAAAATCAAAAACACAGTGCTGCACCAGCTACCAAGAAGGACAAAAATGACTGCTGCTGCTGAACCCATGACACCAACCCAAACCATTTTATGATTCTATGATTCTATTCCTCTCCTAGGGATCTTTGATGCCAATATACAGGAGAGCTGTACGCAGCACCTTCCCTAGAACTCCTATTTTAAAAGAAACCTGTATCTTTATTCAGGTCTTTGGAAAAGATATCACCCCCATCACTGAAGAATGGATCTAAGCTTTGAATCAGGAGCAGAGGGAGATAGATGTCTGAAGGCCTGAGCAAGGCATCTGCAACTTGATCCTGGCATCATGATGTTCCTGGCTTCACAGCACTGGCACCAAGTGGCGGCTGCTCCTCATTCTCTGGACAAAGTCAGTGTCTCAAAGGACCTGCATCTGCCAGGCACTATATAAGCAATTCATGATGTAAATTGTCTATGTGGTTAGGAGCAGGTTGCATGATGCTGATCATGCTAATTTATGGTCTGGGTATTGCATCTGTCCTCCCCGTAGATCTATGTTACCTATGCACAGGTCTAATGCCAGGGTTTGAACTTTTCTCCAGGTGACCAGGGGCTGAAATATGAGCCTTGCACAGCATCAAGTGTCTAATTCCACAAAATGGGAATTTTTCTCCTAAACTACTGAAAAGTAGCTGGCTTTGGTTTTGGTTTATACACAAGATCCATTTGCAAATGCTGGAAAGGTACTTACACTTGAATTACATTCTGCTTCACGAATTGTGCTGTTTGAGTTGCCTAGGTGTGCTGTTTTTTTTAAAGATAATTCTCTTTTACTGAAATTAAGATAACAGACAAGATCATGAAATAAGAAAGGAACCTCTAAAGATACTTAGAAGTGATATATTGCTAATGGTATGAGGCACGTAAACTTTTACAGAAGTATTTTCATTCGGACATGAATTATTGATATTCTGTGTGCAAAGTGAAAAAAAACCAGATGTGATAAACAGTGAAACAACTGTGACAAAGAAGAGTTTTATTGTTTGTTATTTTATTGTTTATTATTTCCCCATTTTAAAGATGATGGAAACAGAGCTGCACCTATCTCTCAACTTCAGTAGAAATCAGGCTGAAAAATAATTAGAATAATTTAATCCTTGTAATGTTTACTGAAGCTATCTGTAGAAAACTGAGCTGAAACTAGGTCTCTGCAACTTACGTATATCTCCAAACTTTTCTAAATTGAAAAAATATTGGGTCATGAACCAGGAATATGAGCTGACAATTAAAATGCAGAAACCTCAACTAGAGAAAAGGCTGCATTCCTGACCATTCTGAAAATATGTAAATAGAGACAATTCAGGTATTTGTCTGCATATCCTCTCGTTTCCTCTTTAACACAAGATTAAGGGGATACCCACTAAAGGTGGACTTAGAATCAAAAACGTGTTAAAGAAAGTGTATTTCTATACAGTACTCTGAAACCAGTGGCAATAAGTCCCCAGTCTATTATTAAAGTCAAGAATTACAGAGGTTTGCAAAAGGTCTGTCATGTATTTATATAAAATATTCAGAGTTCTGAAGGGGTCACAGCTCTTGTGCTCCTTGGTGTGCACCAACTTTTAAGCACTGAGAATCAAGAAAAAACTTTCCCTGCCCTCTGAGCGGATTTTGCCTTAATTGCAAGGTCTCTGGCCTTTCAGAGCAGGTGGCCCTGGCCCCTACTGGATGATCATACAGCTGCTGCTTCTTCTGCTTTTCAGTTTTATCATCCTTAGTGAATAAATTGTTTGCTTGATGAGCTTCAGGCTTTTAGAGCTGCATGTATAAAAATGCTTGGGTATAATATGTTCTTCTTTACTGCAAGAATTACACAGGCAAATAATCAGCTGGAGCACTGACAAGGTATTTGCATGCATAATTAGATCACTTGTATGCACAGTTTTATATGCAGCTTGAACCTGAGCCTGGCAACTATGAAACTCCAGGTAACACCATTTTGGTTGAGTTCCTTAGGACTGGTATCAGCCTTTCTCTGTTTAAGATTACTATCTCCACATCAATCTTTTTAGAAAAGATCAATAATGACACAAAGACATATTCAAGAGACATGCCTGTATCTGGTGCTCCCAGAATGATGGGGTCTGGGAGACTCTTAAATCAGGGATATGAATTAAACCTGTGAATTCTCAGATACGCCTGTATTCTCCTCTGCCAAAGCCTAAGGGTTAAAGTGGACATTAAACTGTCTGACTAAGACCCTTTGAAGTATAACCTTTAGTGTACTGCCCTAACACAGACTGAACATATGCTCTGGACAGTCACACTCCACAGAAAAGATTTGGTCTTTGTAAGAAAGCTTGCACTTTACTGCAGTGTTAGGTTTTCCAGTGTACCTTACAGGGAACTGGCCCTTTACATATAGAAACAGCCTTTTAACAGCTGCTTTGCAAAGAGCTACAGTGCCTGGTTGGTTTATTTATTGTAGTAATTCTTTATACTTGCTTACCATCACTTTTTCCTTTGATTTCTTTAAGAAATGGCACACATTGGCTTGGGGAAGCAATGTAGCCTACAGGGCTGAACACTAACTGAATGAAACTGAAATCTTGATTTTCTTCCAAGGCTTCTGTGTGCTGTGAGTCATTTCACTTCTCCATGCCTCTATTTCTAGCAGTGGAACAGATGATGTTATATCATTTTTAAAGCACTTTTGAGATATCTTGATGAAAAGTGCTGTGCAAGAATTAGGTAATATTTCAGTTCGCATCTGCAAACACTTAATGGTGTAAGATGCGAGTTAACTGTGACTGTGTTTGGCAAAATCCATTCTTAGCAGTTGTTTCTCCTCCTCAGTCAGGAAAACAATTAAAGAAAATGATTAACCTTCCTTATGCCATTGATTTTATAATGTGTTCTAATGTTCTCCTTTCTTATTGAGCTGAATTATTCTAATAATGTTTAATTTCTTTTTATATGTGAACTGTACTTATGGGTCTAATCATTTGTATTGAACCTTTAGAGGTCTGATACAAAACATGCTTAGATTAGTAACAAGATTCCAAAGATTTCAGTGGGGTTTTTTGCTATCTTTTTTTTTTTTTTTTTTTTTTTTTTTTTTGTGGTAGGGGAGGGATGTGGTGTGAATTGGTTAAATTATCTAAATGGAGATATATTCATACTGGAAATTCTAACATTATTTTGGAGATTTTTGTGAATAACATCTGGGCAGAGCAACATCCTGCTTCTTCACTTTCTATCCATTGTTTGAAAACTTTTCAAGAAGATTAAGAATTTCCTACTGTAGATTAACAAGCACTTCAATGTGGGAAAGCGGGAAAGTCTGTTTTTGTATAAAGTATGAGATGTCTATTAATAAAATTACATAAATAGCAGGCAATACTTCCTTTCCTTAGCAAAAGTGCTCAACCAAATTTCAAATTATTTTCTTCTCAACTGTTTTCTTAATTCTGATATTTTTTCCTTAAAAGGTAATTAATTCTGTCCATCTCACTCCAAAATCCCTTCAAGTAATCCCTACACCTATGATTTACTTGGAGCTCAGTTAGAAGTGTAACTTGACTTTGTTGAATTCAACATTAACTTTCTATTTTAAGTGAAATATGTATTTATTTTTGTTATGGTTATTTGTTAATATTTTGGGGGGTTGATCAACTTCATTCTATTTCCTAACATCCCAAAGCCACAGTGGTTGAAATAGATATAATCTTGTCGTGGTTTAAGCCCAGCTAGTAACTCAGAACCACGCAGCCGCTCACTCACTCTCCTTTCTTCTTCCCTCCCCGGTTCCCAGAGGGATGGGGAGGAGAATTAAAAGAATGCAACTCCCATGGGTTGGGATAAGAACAGTGCAGTAGCTAAGGTATAACACAAATCACTACTGCTACCACCAACAATAATAATAATAAAGGAAATAACAAGGGCAGAGAATACAATGGCTCACCACCTGCTGACTAATACCCAGCCTGACCTGAGCAACGATATAGCCCTTCCAGGTACCTCTCCTCAGTTTCTATACTGGACATGATGTGCTGTGGTATGAAATACCCCTTTGGCTAGTTTGGATCAGGTGTCTTGTTTCTGTTTCCTCCTGGCTTCCTATGTCCCTCCTCACTACCTTTACCTGTGTGGGAATAAAATTTGTGAATGTAAATAGAGAAATACACAAGCACTCCCTGTAACTTTACGTATAAAATCAACAGTCCAGCAGAACTAATTATTTTTTTAAAGTATATAGAGATTTTCCATAGGAATTATATTAAAGGTGTATGCACTCTTTATACTGGAAAGCGAAAGCAAAAAGCCTGTGAAAGATGAAAGTGTCCTTATGTCTATGTTTCTTTCATATGGATATGTTTTTAGGTTCCTAATAACAGCTCATTTTAACAGTTAACATGGATGTAGACCCATGTATTCCACAGGCTGGTGTGGAGATTAAGGCACGGACCCCATTTCTGGTTAGGAAACAACATTGTTTATTTCCTGAAGGTCCAGGGTTGATACAGGCTATATGAAGTACCCATGTGTATGAAAGGCTAACACAATTGGTTAGCTATCAGCGTCCATGTGGGTATTTTCGTTTCTTCATTGGTTGATATCTTGCTCACTGGTTGCCTTGATTGGATGCCTGCTTCTCACTGTTGTCCCCTCATTGGATACTGGTTCCTCACTTCTTTCTTCCTTCTTATCTTGCCTAACTTTCCCTGCAATACTCCCCTATGGTCTCAAAACTTTCCCAGCAACATTCCTCTGCTATCTCAAAGCTCTCCCAGCAGCTAGTTTAGCTCAGAAATCCTTCACATCAAGGTCCTTTACACCCACAGGTTGGTACGATGTAAAATAATCTTCTTCGAGGTCCCCTTTCATCTTTTATTGCCTCTATCCAATGAAGAAATAGATATTAGTAACAGAAGCATGCATCAGTCCTTCTGTCATTCTCAGTAGGCTTCCTCTCCTGCAGAAATGTCTCATGAATTTAACTGCTGTAGTGCTACTGCATCATCTTTTCCCTTGACACTGTTTGATCCCCTGACTTCTTCAACGTCTCTTCTGTGTCATGTTTTGGAAATTCCTTTGCTTCCCTTATCTTAGAAATTGGTGAAGGTGTGCTCTGTTTCTTTGGAACGCTTTTTATTACCTACTCCTTTCATCAAAGCAAATCTGTACTTAAGTGGTTGAACGGTTTTCATTCATGTGATCCTCTGTTGGTTTGATTTTTACAGGAATGTTCAGATTCCCTGTTTTTAGCATAAATCTCATGATGGGGAAGCCCAAGTCCAAATTTTCTCTCAATATTTTAGCTCACAGATGTTTCCAGGATGCTGCATTGTAATTTAAAGGTGGTAAATATGGATCAGAACTTGACTCTTAAGCTTGTTAAAGCATCTTTTTAACATCGTTTAAAATAATTTTTTCATCATACTTTTAGGCTGTGGTTAAGGCTCCAAGTAAGGTTTAATATCACACCATCTTGCAAAACAGCAAAACTTGCAGCAATCAGATTGTGATCTGTTATCTATCATTGCTATGATTGGTAGCGAATACAGATTTTATATCTGAGATTACATGTTCACCTGTACTCCCTAACATGGTAGATCCAATTTTACACATACATTTCATCTTCAAAGTAAGAAACCTTTTTTTGTTTTTTTATTTCTCAGCTATTTTCATAATATTATTCTCCTTAGGGGAATTCGGCTTACTGACTTGTTTGATTTGTACTTCCTTTAGCTTTGCTTCTAGCTTACATTTCTCTCTCTTCATATGTATTTGATTATATTTTTGTTCTACCTGAAAAGTCATCACATCATATGCTCACATATTAATTATGTTTTGTGTATGCAGCCTGTTGCATGTCTGTTCAATATAAGTTTTTAATCTGTGAGTAAACCCTACAAAATCAAATGAACTTTAGGTCGGAGCAATCCCAGGAACAGCTACAGGTTGGGCAGAGATTCAGAGCAGCCCTGCGCAGAAGGACTTACGGGTGTTGGCAAATATAAAAATTAACATGAGCTGGCAGTGTGAGCTTGCAGTCCAGAAAGCCAATCATATCCTGGGCTGCATCAAAAGGAGAGTGACCAGCAGGTCAAGGGGTGTGACCCTGCCCCCTACTCTGCTCTTGCGAGATCTCACTTGGAGTATTGTGTGCAGTTCTGGTGTCCTCAGCATAAAAAGGACATGTAACTGTTGGAACAAGTCCAGAGGAGGGCCACGAGGATGATCAGGGGACTGGAGCACCTGCCTTATGAAGATAGAATGAGAAAGTTGGGGCTGTTCAGTGTGGAGAAGAGAAGGCTGCATGGAGACCTCAGAGCAGCCTTCCAGTATCTGAAGGGGGCTTATAGGGGCGCTAGGGAGGGACTCTTCATTAGGGACTGTAGTGATAGGACAAGGAGTAACGGTTTCAAACTTAACCAGGGAAAGTTTAGATTGGATATGAGGAAGAAGTTCTTTTCTGTAAGGGTAGTGAGGCACTGGACTGGGTTGCCCAGGGAAGCAGTGAATGCTCCATCGCTGGCGGTGTTGATGGCCAGGTTGGACGGACCCTTGGGTGGCATGGTTTAGTGTGAGGTGTCCCTGCCCCTGGCAGGGGTGTTGGAACTAGATGATCTTAAGGTCCTTTCCAACCCTAACTATTCTATGATTCTATGATTATTTAAAGGCCAGGTTGAACAGAACCTTGGGCAACATGGTCTAGTGTGTGGCATCCCTGCCCATGGTAGGAGGATTGAAACTAGGTGATCATAAGGTCCTTTCCAACCCTAAACATTCTATAATTCTATAATTATAATTTATGTGCAAATGCTCAACATAAAAATTGTAAGATATTCACTAGTGGTTAAGGGAATGCTTCGGTAACCGGATGTAGCTTTCTTGAAAAACAGATACGGTGTAACATCTTGTGGGAGTTCTACTGATCATTTCAAATGCTTCATGTGCATTGCTTCTGAAATCTTAAATTTTCAATAAGCATATGTGTGTCTCTGTGTGTGTGAACACTCTAGTTTTTTGTTACTTTTCTGCAATGCATTTACTTTACAAATAAATTAAACTGTCTAAAAAACAAAGCGCTGCTTTGATATATTTGCTTCGTCACTAGATTTGATAGTTCACATTACTTGAATTTTATTTGCAGTTTTGAAGATTTATCTTTGAATATTTTGCATTTATTTTGTCTCCATGTATATCTTTTACTCCATGTTTCCATCTAAATATTTGTATTTGTTCTGGCCATACTGTGTATCTATGACATAGATTTTTAAAAATTTACATTAGAAGCAAAAGTCGAATGTTTTCTTTCTTTTGGGGATCTGATCTGATCAGGAATTTCACAAACCCTGAAGAGTTGCATAGTTTACTTAGCGGTTGGGAATATATTACAAATCTCTAAAGTTTCTTCATTATGTACATTTTCAGGCAAAACTGTCACTTTTCTGACTTTTTTGACTACTGCAGTACTCTTTAAATGTATTTAACACACTTAGGTAACTTTTTGGTCTTCAACAACTAGGTACGGGCTACTGAATGCATCCAGTGCTCTAACTGACTGACAGCAGAATAAGTATCTGGAATTTTATGTCAGACTTTACAGTGATCGATATTTATAACCAAACTGATTAACTGGGTTAATCAGTTCCGGATGAAAGTAGGCTTATGATAAGAAGAGGAAAATTCTTTTGAAAGGTCAGGTTTCTCTGAACACTATTGCTTTACATGGACTTGAATATTTTACTCTTGATGCAGTCTTTCTTTAGAAACTTAAGGTTTTTGTCAAATGTTCAGACCATTTGCATGTTTCATTTGTGGAGTAAAAGGTCTACCTCTTGAACCACTGCTTTGAAATCCTGCAAATATTTCAGACTACTGTTTTAAGAGACTTTGTCTCTTATGAAAAAAACTTCTAAGTAACTGAAAGTGCCTACATAATGCAGAGGCTGTCCTCACTTTAGGAAACAAACATGCCCTTTCCACAACTGTTACAAAATGTACAGAGAGGCTGCAAATAGATCTACAAATGGATCTGGAGATAAAACAACTCGTTTCCATTAGTACTAAAGGATTGTTTGGAACTTCTTTCATTTATTAATAAACCCACCATCTCACAAAGCAGAGCTTTGATCACTTGCTTTTCTGACAGACTGTAGATTTCATTCATTTAGACTTCATTCATTCTTGTGAATTTTGCAAACTAAAAATTGCAGTTTTATACAAAAATATGTCATTGCCTTTGTCGTGGTTTAAGCCTAACTCACGCAGACTCTCTCTCACTCACTTCCCCCTATTTCTTCCCCCCGCTCCTGGAGGGATGGGAAGGAGAATCGAAAAGAATGCAACTCCCACAGGTTGAGATAAGAACAGTTTAGTAACTAAAGTATAACACAAATCACTACTGCTACCAACAATAATAATAATGACAAGGCAAATACAAGGAAAGAATACAATTTCTCACCACCTAAAACCAAGCCCGGCCAAGCAGTGCACCCCCACCCTTCCGGGTCTCTACTCTCTGCTCTCCATCCTGGGCATGACGTGCTGTGGTATGGAATAACTTCTTTGGTCAGTTTGGGTCAGGTGTCCTGTCTCTGCTTCCTCCCGGCTTCCCCTCCTCCCTGGCACAGCATGAGACTCAGAAAGTCCTTGGTCAGACCAAAACATCACTAAGCAGTAACTGAAACACTGGTGTTATCAGCGCTGTTCCCAGGCCAAAAGTCAAAAATGCAGCACTGCACCAGCTACCAAGAAGGACAAAAATGACTGCTGCTGCTGAACCCATTACAGCCTTGATATTCATAAATGAGCTGATATTCAGGTAGAAACAATATACTTCTTGTCTTTGTTTTGGTTTCATAGATAAAACCCTAGGAATTAAATTGTGTAATTGTTCCTTCTTTTGCTGATAACCCTACAAGGAGAATCCACTTCTCGGTATGATCACTGGATACGTATGCCATTCCAGGTTCTGGTACAACATCTCCCATTAACTTTGGATAATCCTAAATCTGTAACATTTTTTCTTCTGATAAGTCTTTTACAAAGCTAAAATCATTAGCGCTTGTTCTGCGCCTAGGTAATGCATGAATTAGTGAAACATAATACTAATAGAGTTATCAGCCTTCTTACAAACTTTCAAAGCCTTCTGGAAAATGTATTTTTACATTGGATTAGAAGCAGCTCAATCTCCCTCTCTACTGTTTGGGGAGGAAAATGTTTCAGATAAATGAATTAATACTTGTTGGTTTAACTGTTTCTGCAGTAGGGAAGACATTCCCTGGAAAGAGGGAAGGCAGGAACTTTGGTTTCCTGCACCAGGACAAGTTTCAGAACAATTTGTTATTTTGCAGGGATCTTACCTGTACTTTACTCAACTTTGTTATCAGGGTAATTAGGACAGATAGACTTTCAGCTGAGATAATTCTGTAGAGCTCCACTGAGTACTGAAATCTGGTCCTATGCCAGCTTACATCAACTTGAAGATAGGGCCTTCTGGTGGTAAGTTGTTAGTAGCAACTTATTCCCAAGGTACAAGGAGTTCTGACCATTGGAAGGATCTTTACTGCTATTGACTGGTGTTATATTTCCAAAGTTTTATTCCTGTTACAACATTAGTTACTGTAAATAATTTGAAACAGCAATATAAATACATCTGGAGTGGTATGCTCTGGAAACCTAAACAATACGGTGTCACATTAAACAGTGACAAACAGAGAAGTAAGAGAAAAGATATATAATTCTGTGCAAACAAGAGTGGTGGATGTCACATAAATAACCTAATCATAGATATAAAATGGTACTACCTTTTCTTCCCTGTTGTCAAGAAGCTGTGCGGTCCATGGATCTCGCCTAATTTTCACTCTCAACTTGTTAGACCTCGTAGCTAACGCTGTTCCTTTTCTACAAGCAAACAAACTGCCTTGTATTTATCAGACGCCATTTATGAGGCCACTACCTACTTTAGTTGTCTTTCAGCAGGCATCTTACTTTAAGCTGTTTGTCTTGTATCATCTGCAGATGAGATAGCAAGTCCTCTGAAGGTAAATTTGTGTTGCGTCACCATCAACTATAGAAAGCATCAGATGCATGCTTATGGTTAGCAAAATCTAGCTGGGAGATGCATCAGCTGTACTCAGACTGTCTTCAACTGCTGTGTAAATTTAGGACTCGAATAGACATGGTGAGTGTGGAGGAGAGCTGACCAGACACACTGCCTCTCTTCTGCCCCTTCACCAGATAATTAAAACTCCATGTAATGGAAGTATGGTAAAAAGGGAGCCCTGAAATCCCCTTTAGTCATAGAATCATAGAATCATTTAGATAGAAAAAGACCTTTAAGATCATTGAGTCAAACCTTTAACCTGGCAATGCCCAGTCCACCACTAAACCATGTCCTTAAGCACCACATTTACACATTTTATACACATCTCTGTGACTCCAGCTCTTCCCTGGGCAGCCTGTTCCAGTGCTTGAGAACCCTTTTGGGGAAGAAATTTTCCTGATATCCAATTTAAATCTCTCCTGGTGCAATTTGAGGTCGTTTCCTCTCTTTTTATCACTTCTTAAGTGGGAGAAGAAACTGAAACCCACCTCAATACAACTTCCTTGTAGAGAGCAATAAGGTCCCCCTAGAGCCTTCTTTTCTCCAAACAACCCTAGTTCCCTTAGCTGCTCCCCATAAGACTTATTCTCTACACTTTTAACTAGGTCATCCATGTTACACATGCCCCAGCCTCCACGACTACTAATTTAACGGATCACGTTTCTCCTCTTATACAATCTTTTCATTGTTCCCACCACCTCATTATTTCCCCAGCTGTGTCATTTTCATGAAACCCACAGTTGTTAAGCACTGCTTTGATAGAACTTGTTTTCGTGTGACACCAAGGAATCACATCTGGGATCAGTCTCCCTCTGGCCATGGGTGAGATCGAGTAAGCAACAGCATGTAAGAGATAGAGTTTATGTAAGGACCAATGAGATGTCAGTTTGATCTGAAAGGATCATCTCATGCTCACGTGCTCACCCCTCTGACAGTGTTGAGATCACCGGCTCTCAACTATCCTTCCCCACAGGGAGGTGGCTGCTGGCTCAACAAGATCAGGCAGAAAGCCATGCTGATCCATGCTGTTCCTCCAGTTACATTTCAGATGTCCCTGACCAGATCCCTGGACATCACTCTACATATATCCCCACACATCTCCCTAATCTCTAGGATCTTCCCCCACTTTGTGGATCTTTCCTCCCACCAGGATCTTCACTTCATCTTTCTGAGTCTGCATTTTCCTTTAAGGAGCACTTACTTTTTCATCACTTTTTTTTTTTCTTTTGGCACCACCTCTTCTTTCCCGGCACCCGTCTTTTCCACTCTAAGCTGTGCGCAGAAATACATCCCATATATAACCTCTAAACTGGTGGATCTGTCTCATGTCTCCTTTATACACTGGAGGACTCCAGAAACACAACTTCTGTTTAGTCTAGCCTGTACCAGATGTGGTTAGCAAATACTAGTCTTCTGCCTGTGAGTTCAAAAGCTAACTTTGGACATTACCAGCACATCCATGATATGTGTATAGACATATATATAAACCCAGTTATTTATCATCTGTATTCACACTGGGAGCTTATTCCTTGTAGAAAGACTGAATGGATATAGATAAATATGAAGTAAAGTAAAATGAATAGGTATTTGACTTCACGAAAGTTCAATTTTCTACCCTAGACCAAGTAGTAAAGACACTACAGACAACAAATGGAACAGTTTAAATCTCTTACAGAAAAACATCAACAATAAAACCCATAGAAACAAACAAAAGAAAGAGGCATGTTTAATTAGCTCATCTAGATGCCTCTGGCCTGAGCCATATCATAACATTACAAACTGGACCCAGATCTGCAAAGATGCTGTGTACCAGCAGCATCCTTGGGTGCTAATAAGACAATTTGCTAGTGCAGAGGATAGAAATATGTGCATATTCACAGATTTGGAGCCATATGCTCCAGTTCTTTTTGTTTTGCTTTGTTTTCTCCCGAAAACTACAATTTTTCCCTCTCTTCTACTCAGCCATTTTTACTGACATAAGTGGCTTATTCTCTGCTCTGATCTCTCCTTCCAGTTTCAGAGCCTTTCTTCTCGAGGTGTCACAGCAATGCAAAGGTTAAGTCCCCTCCCTAGGCAGAGAGGCACTAGAGATGCTTGAAAGCTGTCAACAATTTCACTAGGAATCTTCTTTTCACAGTGAAGGACCCTGCATGTCAAAGCAAGCTGTTCAGCAGCTTGGATTCATCCTACTTGATCCAGTCTGTTTACCTCTTAGGATCGCTTGCAGGGTGGGTGTTTGCTCTGCACTTAATGCTGGCCTCCACTTAAAATGTTGCCAGTCTGGTAGAGCAGGTGTGTAATTCATTTGATTGTTGCACTAAAGATAACACCAAAAGGCTCAATGTAAGTGTGATTTTGTCAGCTGAAGATGCCTTGCTTTTCTATATGGCTTATTTTGATTTCCACAGTAGCCCTGTGCAAGCAATTACCACTATTACACCAAGTAGGAGCCCAATTATGGAAACCACTGCATTCCCTAGCATCAGGATGACTCTTTCTCATTTTATTCTCACATTTGATCCAAAGGGTTTTAGAACCTGATCCAGCACAAGAATATTCTTCAAGTTAAGTATGTGAATATTTTGTTCTATTTTGGGAACTCAGAGCGTAAGTATTTTCTTGGATAATAATCCCCAAGATATACCCAATGGTGCTATTTTTCCATTATATAACACTGTTGTGTGATCAGGTATTATTTCTTCAACAATAAGCAACCACTTATGCAAGCAGCCTAATAAAATAAATTAATTAGGTCATTTAAATTTTGCATGTTGAATCGCTATGAAAAATTCTCCTTGAATTTTTATGATATGATCCACAATGCTTTATTGTTGCAATACTAACATCTTAACTACCTTCTTTATTACAATCTTAACATAGAATCACAGAATCATAGATTGATAGAATTATAGAATCATAGAAGAGTTTGGGTTGGAGGGGACCTTTTAAGGTCATCTAGTTTACCCCCCTGCAAGGAACAGGAACATCTTCAACTAGATCAGATTGCTCAGAACCCTGCTCAGCCTGACCTTGAATATTTCCAGGGATGGGGCATCTACCACCTCTCTGGACAGCCTGGACAACCTGTGACAATGTTTCACTGGCATTCACCCTCATTCTAAAGAATTTCTTCCTTATATCTAGTCTGATAACATCAGCTAATACAACCGTACAAGTCATTAATTATAGAATTATAGAATCATAGAACAGTTAGGGTTGGAAAGGACCTTAAGATCATCTAGTTCCAACCCACCTGCCAGGGGCAGGGACACCTCACACTAAACCATGCCATCCAAGGCTCTGTCCAACCTGGCCTTGAACACTGCCAGTGATGGAGCATTCACAACTTCCCTGGGCAACCCAGTCCAGTGCCTCACCACCCTAATTCAAGCACGATTCATTTTCGCTAGAGGTAAGTGGTTGTGGCAAGATGAGAATCTTCTTTTCTAATACTCTGTATCACTGGTGAATTAGCAGAGCTTAGGTCCTATTTTGGCATATACCTTGTGTCTTGTCTTAGGTTGATTTTATATTCATGTCCATATTAAGCCTCAAATTTGAGTATCTATTCTGTCACATGTGAGCTAGGAGATAGTTGCCATTATCCTCAGTGGAGACCTGAAGCCCAATTCTTTTGCTTCAAATTTCCAGAACCATTTTAGATGTCTTAAAATATCCCTGAGAGGTTTTCATGGTTTTAGTGGATATTAGCACAGATTCCAGGGGACAAAGCTTTTGTGAGTCTTTCCTTAGCAGTAACACAAAAGATGAGATCCTCCCTCCATCTCCTCAAACAGCTTATTTTAATCTGTGCTTTTCAGGTAAAACGTTATTAACTGTGGGTACTTAATATGGTTGCTGTTAGAGTAGTATGGTGCATGCTTCCCTGAGTGTCTCCATCACAACCCTAGGAGATAAGAGAGTAAAATATTAGATGAGAAAGATGAAAGTCACATTTTCCTACCATTGCCTCTTGTCCTCCTCCTCCCCAGAATATTACAGTGTCGGATTTAATTTTCTGCAGAGTGGGATTTCGATTGTAAAGTAAGGTCCCAGTGCTCAATGTATGGGGGAAAGGGAGAGTTGAGACACTTTAAAAGGAGATTTAAATCAGCCAGCAAGCTGAGCAAGGAGTAGCAAGAGCTTCCCAATGGTTCTTCTACATATTGAGCAGGGTTCTTCTACGTATTGAGCAGGTAACAAATCTCAAATTCTCCTTCTCAGAAGCTTTTCTTTATATTTCAAGAAGACACTTCTGCACACAGGAAAGCTGCAGTTCAGAGCGTTCTTCTGCAGGTAGATGCCTCTCATCTTTCCCTCAAACTAGTGAACCAGATACCTGTCTCCTCTTTCTAAGCATGTAAGGGAGAAAGGAACAGAACAGCTTGTGAGTTAGAGACTCTCAGAGTGAGAATGGGGTGTCTCAGGCTTTGATTCTGCCCATGTCTAGCTTGCTCTTGGGGATAGACGTCCCTGGCAGCTGCTAACTGTTGTGAGAAGAGACAGTTTCCACCCATCAGAAAATAGAATTTTGTCCCAGAAAGAGCTTAAGGGTTAACAGTATTCTCCTTTGAGGGAAAAAGAGAAATTTATGGCTTATGTTCCAAGAAACAGGATTTTACATGCAAGAGTCATGTCATGAAGAAACACATTTGAGATACTAGTGTTACAAGAAGAATTTCAGACTGTTTTATTATATAAAGCACTTTGAGAGGAGAGAATACATTTGCTAGGAAAAAAGGTTGTCTTAGATAGAAGTGCTCTAGATTATTAATTGAGACACTTGGGTCTGTCCCTAACTCAGAAGCCTTGGTAAAGGGGTAGTCCATTAGTGATAGTGATATCCCTGCTTCAATTCTCATTTGATGAGAAACACAAAAATAAATCCAAGCCACACTGAATAATAAATCATAAATCATAAATTCACAGAATCAGTTGAGTGCTCTGATAGAAAAATTGCTAGAATCAATCCGCTGTGCAGCAGTCTCAATAGCTTTTCAGACTGTTCTACTCCTTACCTATGTGTTTTCTGAACAGGAACAAGAGATGACTGAAGGCACATCTCTTGCTTCATACCAGAGTTACTTAAAACAGAATATTTAGAATATTTAGAATATTCATTCCCAGTGAGTATAGTGATTTTATTATTGAAGTACACGGTATCCATCCTTGTGCCTAGGAACAGAATTCCTTGTTTGTGTTACATGCTCCACACTGATAACAGATGGTGGTAATTTTTTCTGTAGCCTCAGTTGAATAGTTTCATATTTTGGAGAGGGAGTTCTGTAGTGTTATTTCTGCAAACCACAAAGTCGTGAAGTTGGTTTTTTTTTTTTTTTCCCAAACTGAATGGAAGATACACTTTTTTTTCTGCCTCGTAAATTCTACATTATTCAAATGTAGAACTCAATAAACCTTTTTTGACAGCTATTATGGTTATTTTTTAACTTAAGCAATCATTTATTAACTGAATGTATCTGGCCAGCTTAAATGACATTCTTTTGTCATCGTTTACATGTGTTCTAGTCTCTTTTTTAATATGTATCCTAGGAGATAATGGTGGTCTATAAGATTTTCAAAAGTCAGGTCATGTTATATATATCACATGGGAAACATTTATGGTAGATGGCATGATAGAAAATGAACCTTGTTAGAGCATCATGTTAGGTAATTACAGTTTGAAATGCATACAGTATTATCCCCCATAGATGATTAACCCACTTTTAAGGGGTGAAAGGTGTTACTAATTGACCCCTTCACTGAACTCTAGAAGGTGTTTGGGAACGTGCATATACCAAAAATTATGATTCTACATCATTAATCATCCAAGTCTCCTTCATGACTCAGTAGAAGTGGAAATCAAAAGGCAAAAGGCTAACAGATGACCCATTCTTTTACAGGCCCACAGACATATTATAATAAGTAAATTGTTTAAGGCACAGTTCAAAAAGAAGTGACAGAGAAAGTGTTTCCTGTCAGATTTAACCATTTCTCCCTTCCCGCTGCTGTTTTCTTCACTACAGCTGCATTTTTTTGCGTTGCTCAGGTTCCTCATCAACATCCTATTTCTCCATTTGAGGTCTTCCCTTCCTTTAACCTTCTTCATCCTTCTCTGTATTGTGTTTTAATTTCATTCTACCTATAGTATATGCCACATAAAGCTGACTGGGGTGGCTATACCTGTGGCACTGGGATTTTCAACCAGTTTCATTTGAGAGTTCTCAATATGCAAAGCAATGTAGGTAAAGGGCTGAAAAGCAAATAGTGTGCATACACATACAAGTGGATAGAGGTCTTCAGCTCAGAAAGCTTGGTATAGGGTGCCCATATGCTCCCCTGTGTACTGTTACCTTGTTAATGCATATCTTTCCTTGTGCACTTTCAGAAACAAAGTGTAAGCACTCAAATGTATAATAGATAAGGTAAAGACAGCAGACTGAAACTAATTGAGCTATCCCTCCCACAGAAATGCGAGAGAAGGGATTATTAATATTCTTCCTAGAGGCTTTGGATGTGTGCCAATATGTTATGAGAGATCTGCACCTGTACCCTTTGTGAATATTTAAGTATATTTTATTATGGTGTCAGAACACAGACTTCTGTTCTGTTTGCTCTGCTAACAGGATTTAGCTTCATTGAGTAATGTTCAGCGTGAGTTCTTCTAAAAGATGCCTGTATGGTTAAACTATGTTAACTCGAATGATGAGTTAAAGACTTGACTGAGCACTGAGTGTTTCTTATGAAATAATCATGACTTTGAGACGACAGATAGACTTGATTTCCTGAATTTCCAGCTGAGATTTTCAGCAGGAGCTTCATTAGACAGATATGGGTTGAGCCTGTTGTAATCCAGACACAAATGAATTTGAAAAACTGTTCTAACTTAAAACTTTCAGATCTGAATAATTTAGATTGCCTGATTGCTCCCCAAACTAACGTCTTCGTTCCTGTTTTGATGGCAGAAAAGAGTTGAAGTGTCATATTGTTGTACTGAGTTTAAATAATTTCAAGAAACTTTCCCATCTAATCAGAGAAAATCAAATTCATATGTTTTGAAGATGAACAAAACAGTACACTTGTGCCAGGCAAAAAACTGTTTGTCTGAAGACTGATTCTTTCCTCCAAACATAGCACAGGAGATAGGTTTGCGTAAACAGGATGTAAGAGAGGACTGGTGACTGAACCCTCTGAATTTTTATAGTATACTGAAGACATGAAGAAGAGTCTAAAGTCATTAGCCTGACTTTAGCCAATATTCTGGAGATGGGGAAATCCAAATTCATGGGCCTCTGAAGGATCTGAACCTTAAATGTTGCTTAGAAAATTGATAGTACTTGCGGTAGTTTTCTGCAGATCTTGAGTCAACCCATTAACCTTGGTTCCAAACAGCTTAGAATTTAGGAGGCAAATTAGGGTATACAGTTCTGGTAGGTCATCTCCCCTCAACACCCCACTGAGTATTGCCCACTGCAAGGTTTATCTTGACTCACAAGATATATTAGGTTGTGCAGGTATGGCTTTTACCACACCATCCTCAACAACATCTTCACATCTTGTTATAAATTCTATAAACTATCATAGGTAATTTAAATGTATATTAAAAAAAACAATTTAAAGCACAGTGTAATTTAACTACGTCTGTTTGTATATACGTATGCATATTTGACAGGACAAGAGGTAGTGAGTTAAACTTAGGAAAGGGAAGTTCATGTTAGATATAAGGAAGAAGTGTCCGGGAAGCTAGGGATCAGGTTAGGAAAGCTAAGGCCCACTTAGAATTAAACTTAGCTGGGGATTTCAAGGAAAACAGGAAGGCATTCTATAGGTACATTGCAAATAAAAGGAAGACTACAGACAACGCGGGCCCTCTCCAGAAGGTATCGGGAGACTTGGCTACCCTGGATTTGGAGAAGGCTGAGGTTCTTAACGACTTCTTTGGCTCAGTCTTCACTGGAAAATGCTCTGACCATACCACCAAAGTCTTCGAAGGCAGACGCAGGGGCAGTGAGAATGAAGACCCTGGGCCCACTGCAGGAGAGGATCTTGTTCGAGACCATCTTAAGAACCTGAAAGTATACAAGTCCATGGGACCTGATGAAATCCATGTGCAGGTCCTGAAGGAGCTGGCAAATGAAGTTGCTAAGCCACTGTATATCATATTTGAAAAATCATGACAGTCAGGTGAAGTTCCTGATAACTTGAAAAAAGGGAAATATAACTCCCATTTTCCAGAAGGGGAAAATGGATGACACAGGGAACTACAGACCAGTCAGCCTCACCTCTGTGCCTGGCAAAATCTTGGAGCAGATTTTCCTGGAAGACGTGCTGAGGCACATGAAAAACAAGGAGGTGCTTGGTGACAGCCAGCATGGCTTCACTAAGGGGAAATCCTGACAGACCAACCTGGTGACCTTCTGTGATGGGGCTATGGAACTGATGGATGAGTAGAGCAGTTAATGTCATCGACCTAGACCTGTGCAAAGAGTTTGACACTGTCTCACATGACATCCTTGTCTCTAAGTTGGAGAGACATCAATGTGATAGGTGGACCACTGGGTGGATAAAGAACTTGCTGGATGGCTGCACTCGAAGAGTTGTGTTCAATGGCTCAATGCCCAGCTGGGCACCAGGAACGAGTGGTGTCCCTCAGGGATTGGTGTTGGGACCGGTCTTGTTCAACATCTTTGTCAGTGACATGGACAGTGGGATTGAGTGCGCCCTCAGCAAATTTGCCGATGACACCAAGCTGTGTGGTTCAATTGATGCATTGGAAGAGAGGAATGCCATCCAGAGGAACCTTGAGATGCTTGTGAGGTGGGCTGATGCCAACCTGATGAAGTTTAAGCATGCCAAGTGCAAGATCCTCTACCTGGGTCAGAGCAATCCCAGGCACACATACAGGTTGGGCAGAGAAGAGGTTCAGAGCAGTCCTGCAGAGGAGGTCTTGGGGGTTTTGGTTGATAAAAAATGAACATGAGCCGGCAGTGTGTGCTTGAAGCCCAGAAAACCAATCATATCCTGGGTTGCATCAAAAGGAGTGTGACCAGCAGGTCGAGGGAGGTGATCCTGCTCCTCTGCTCTCGTGAGACCTCACTTGGAGTACTGTGTACAGTTCTGATGTCCTCAGCATAAAAACGACATGTAACTGTTGAAACAAGTCCAAAGGAGGGCCATGAGGATGATCAAGGGACTGGAGCACCTCCCATAGGAAGATAGGATGAGAAAGTTAGGCTGTTCAGCGTGGAGAAGAGAAGGCTGTGTGGAGACTTCATAGCAGCCTTCCAGTATCTGAAGGGGGCCTACAGGGACGCTGGGGAGGGACTCTTCATGAGGAACTGTAGTGAGAGCACGAGGGGTAACGGTTTCAAACTTAACCAGGGGAAGTTTAGGTTGGATATGAGGAAGAAATTCTTTCCTGTAAGGGTAGTGAGGCACTGGAATGAGTTGCTCAGGGAGGTTGTGAATGCTCCATTGCTGGCGGTGTTCAAGGCTGGATTGGATTGGGTAGCATGGTTTAGTGTGTGGTGTCCCTGCCCCTGGCAGGGGTGTTGGAGCTAGATGATCTTAAGGTCCTTTCCAACCCTAACTCTTCTATGATCTTATGATTCTATAAAAACAGTAAGGTGCTGTCACAGGTTAGTCAAAGATACGGTAAATGCTCCATACCCTGGCAATGTTCAAGGCCAGGCTGGACAAAGCCTTGGGTGGTGTAGTCTAGTGTGATGCATACCTGCCTATAGCAGGGTTTTGTGTTTTAAGCCTCTCTAACTCACGCAGTCTCTCTCTCACTCACTTCCCCCTATTTCTTCCCCCCACTCCTGGAGGGATGGGAAGGAGAATCAAAAAGAATGCAACTCCCACAGGTTGAGATAAGAACAGTTTAGTAACTAAAGTATAACACAAGACCACCACTGCTACCACCAATGATAATAATGACAAGGCAAACACAAGGAAAGAACAGAATTGCTCACCCAGCCCGACCATGCAGTGCACCCCCACCCTTCCAGGTCTCTGCTCTCTGCTTTTACATCCTGGGCATGATGTGCTGTGGCATGGAATACCTCTTTGGTCAGTCTGGGTCAGGTGTCCTGTCTCTGCTTCCTCCCGGCTTCCCCTCCTCCCTGGCACAGCATGAGACTCAGAAAGTCCTTGGTCAGACCAAAACATCACTAAGCAGTAACTGAAACACTGGTGTTATCAGCGCTGTTCCCAGGCCAAAAGTCAAAAACACAGTGTTGCACCAGCTACCAAGAAGGAGAAAAATGACTGCTGCTGCTGAACCCATGACACAGGGGGTTGGAACTAGATGATTGTATGTACAAGAAAGAACACAGTATTTTATGCATCAGTTTAGAAGTTCATGGCAGAAATCCTATGAGATGGTTGTATAGAAACATTTTACTTAGTATGATAGCCAAACAAGGTAAAATGGAAATCTTATCAGGTTGTCCAAATGTTTGATGTAGCACAACTATACATGGAGCTAAAAGAGGCCAAGATCCTTCCTACAAACACTTGCCCTTCTCTATCAGATGAGCAGCAGTTAGTGACAGTCCTGATAGATCCTTGTTTAGTTGCTCTTCAAGACAAGCAATGATGAAGACTTACAGATCTCCTAACTCATGCAGGCCAGCATTTCACCATCTAGAGCTACAAGCTTCTTTCTTTTGTCTCCTTTGTGTCTCTTTCTTGTTTAAATATATTTGAAATTTGTTGTTCTTTGACTTACTCATAACATCCCAGAAAATCTCATTAAAAAACCCAGACAGAGCTGTTCCACTCTAATTTTCTTATTTCACTTTCTTTATCTAATGATCCCTTAGTACAATACCAACAGATTGCCTACACAATCTAGAGCTTCTCTGGAAACATTCACTTCACTGGTGGGCTGCAGTCAGCCTCCACATAACTTATTTTCTTCCTGTCTCTTTCACAAAAAAAGAAGAGGGAAATGTCATCTTGTTTCACTTTTTTACTACTGATGCCATTCTGAGGACAGCTATGGTGATATTTCATAGTCTTCTGCTGTCCCAGTCTGGATATTTAACTAGTGCAGAATTGACCTGCTTTTAAGTTTGCAAGACTACAGCAATTCTAAACATCTGTCCCATAATGGGCAAAAGTATTTCAATCTTAAGAGAGAAGCTGACCATCAAATCACCTCATCAGTCATACATAATACATGCCATAGAATTACATACGCCTTCATACATTGAAGAACCCAATTAATTGTATATGGTTAAGGCATCTCCCACATTTGAAGCCATTCAAATGTGCAAATACCTCTTTTTCAGCTAGCAGCTTGTTGAACACAAACTGTGGGATATATGTAAGTGTGTTTCTTGTATCTAATTTCAAATCTATTGTATTTTAACTTCATCTTTATTTCTGTTCACACAAGCCAGTTTCTTGAAAGACACAAGGCAATGTAATTTAAACTTTGCAAAGGTTCAGACAAAGCTTTTCTAACAAACTATAAATCATCACATAGCTCTGACATTTCTACAGGAGATATCTTCCTGATGGGAAGCAAAAACACAAGAAAAAGAAACCTAAAACCAAAGACATTCTTAGACACTTACAAAATATTGCTGTGATTTTCTACCTGGTCTCTTCCTTTCATTGCATGTAGTTGTATAATCCAACTTTAGCCACAGATCTCTGAAGCACTCCACAGCGAATGAGGTCCATGATTATGCTTATTTTTGTACAGAGACACTTAGGGAAATGGAAGTGAAATGACAATCATGACGTTTGGTATTTGATAGTTAGATTTTTCTAGAAGAAAATATTCATAAATTCATAGCATATCCAGTCTGCATTTTAGCTGGATGCCTCTTATCCCTTGCCCTCCTGATCTGCACCACCAAGAAGAGCCCTAATCTTTGAATTTTTGGTAGTTATATTTTTTTAAATCTCATTTTATAAAAATTTCCATATAATGGATCTAAAAGCACACTGCATGTGCAATCTTAATGTGAGATCTACCAAATACACAGAAAATGAAACTAGGTCTATCTAAGACTCCTATGAAGTGCCTGAAGAGTGTTTTCATAGAGAATGTAGATGATGACAGGATTTGAGCTAGACCTAGACTCATATCACAGTGAAGATAATGGATAAGATGGGTTTGTATCCTCACTCCCTGAAATTGAGTGATCTTTGCATTCCACTTTTGAGATATATAGAGGAAGAATGTGTAAGAGAGTTCCTACTATTGCCCAGCATATCTGATGCCTATGAATAAGGGTATTCTGACATGGCAGATTCTGTGATAGCTTCTGTTTCATGAGACTGGGGGAGACCTACGGATAGAACAAAAGGCAGATAAGGTCTTTGCATGGAAAAAGAGAAGGAAACATAGCTTGGAGGTAGTTTTAATAGGGTTGTTCTCTATCAGGCTTGAGAAAGTGTGAAAAGCTAATAAAAAGCCAAGAGGAAAGAGCAAATTAAAGAAAATTACAGAAGAAAGAGGAACAAATGGAAAAATCTGGGGGAGAACAGCAACAGAAAAAGCTTCCAGCTGCGTCAACCATTGCTTGTTTTGCATCTCACCTGAACACATTGCCATAGACCCTAAGTACCTTTCCCAGAAGAAAAGCCTTTCTGATGCTACCTAACTAGAAACCACTTCTTTTTTCTTCTCTGTTCCTTGTCTTTCTCTGGTGTCTTCACCTCACTATCCATCACCTTCTTCCACAGCTGACAGACTCTATAAATTCTACTACAATGATATTTGGCATCAAGCTCGAGTGAATAAGGAGAATGCATGAGGTTATTCAGGCAGGATATCAAACAACTATGAATGTCATATCACACAAGAAATTGGTTTTCATATTGAAAACTTAGACTTTGTCTACCCCTCTAACATGTTTATTATATTATCCTCTTCAGATAAGGAATTTTTGTTTTATCTTTGCAATAAATTCCTGCACCCTGAGTGGTTAGATTTCCCTAAGTGAAGTTATGCCATTTAAGGTATTGAAATCTGTAGGTTGAATCCAAGAGAAAAAAGAAAGCCAAACAAAAAAGTTTTTGTTTTCTTTGGTTTTGATTTTTTTTTTGTTTAATCTGCCTTGGTTATAATTGTGTAATTTAATTTTTCTAGTACCTGTTCAGCTAAAATGTTATAATCAAAACAGTTATAATCAAAACCTAAACTGTTTTGGAAATATAAAGTGTGAATGTAAAAAATCCTGTACACACTGATGTAATAATTTCAAGGGAGATAAAAGCACTTTTTAATTTCAGTCTATTCACCCTTTCAGTAGAAACTTCAGTGTATACAATAAGAGAAACAAAATAAGCAGGAAGAAAATGTATTTTAGTTGGAGTAATTAAAAAAGTCCAAGAAAAGTGAGTCAATCTGTAGGCACACAAGCCTTCTTTCAGAGCTAAAATAGAAGCAAAGTACTTCAGTGTTTACAACCTTATTATTTTCTAGGTTACCTGACTATTTGTTCATTCCTAAATTCCAAAATTCTGTGCTGAAAGATTTCTCAGAGAGTATGGTTTCATTTTAATTATGTTGTCACCACCGACTGTATATCAAAGTCTTGCTTGTTTTAATGGTAATAATGATGTCCATCTTGCAATTTGTCTGGTTAGCTTGAATCTAAATTAACTCTTAACAAAATTAAAAAAAATAAACCAACAGGAAAACTTTGAGACCTATTCTAAAAAACATCAGCATATATTCCGTATTTTTTATGCTGAAAGCATTTTCTGGATAAAAAGGGAACTATTTTGCAAACTGTGATTTCAATAAAATTCTTAGTGAGCTGAAGAATTGGAAGATCAAATTTTTTTTATTGTGTTTTGGCTTGACTTTGGTGTCAGAATTTAAACTAAATATTTTCATCTGACAGGAAGAAGCACAGCTGGAATTGATACGATATGAACAAAGTGTTTCTCTTCCGTAACCTCAATTTTTATTTTCCTCAGAATTTTCAGGGCTTCCGATTAAATAATATTTTGTTTTATTTGTTGAGATCCTGCAGTGGGAAGAAAATATAAGAATTTAAGAATCAGTTATCTCAATTCAAAATACAGTACAGCTAAGTTGATCGCTATAACAGAATGTCTTCTGGAGTGATGCCTGAGGAGAAAAGGAGGAAAAATGAATAAAGCAAGACTTTCTGTGCTGTGACAGCTAACTATGGTTTTCATAGAATCATAGAACAGTTAGGGTTGGAAGGGATAGTAAGATCATCTAGTCCCAACCCACCTGCCATGGCCAGGGACACCTCCCACTAAACCATGCCACCCAAGGCTCTGTCCAACCTGGACATGAACATGACAAGTGATGGAGCATTCACAGCTTCCCTGGGCAACCCATTCCAGCTGTCATCACAGTAAAGAACTTCCTCACAGTAAAGATCTTCCTTATATCCAATCTAAACTTCCCCTGGTGAAGTTTTGACCTGTTACCCCTCATCCTATCACTACAGCCCCTAAAGAAGGATCCCTCCCCAGCATCCCTGTAGGCCACCTGCAGATACTGGAAGGATGCTATGAGGTCTACACGCAGCCTTCTCTTCTCCAAGCTGAACAGCCCCAACTTCCTCAGCCTATCTTCATACGGGAGGTGCTCCAATCCTCTGATCAGTCTCGTGGCCCTCCTTTGGACTTGTTCCAACAGTTCCATGTCCTGTTTATGTTGAGGACACCAGAACTGTACACAATACTCTAAGTGAGGTCTCACCAGAGAATGGTAAAGGGGCAGGATCACTTCCTTCAACCTGCTGGTCACTCTCCTTTTGATGCAGCCCAGGATACGGTTGGCTCTCTGGGCTATGAGAGCACACTGCCAGCTCATGTTCATTTTCTCATCAACCAACACCCCCAAGTCCTTCTGCTCTGCAGGACTGCTCTGAATCTTTTCTCTGCCCAACCTGTATGTGTGCCTGGGATTGCTCCGACCCAGGTGGAGGAACTTGCACTTGGCATGCTTAAACTTCATGAGCCCACCTCACAAGCATCTCAAGGTTCCTCTGGATGGCATTCCTTCCCTCCAGCGTTTCAACCTAACCACACAGCTTGGTGTCATCAGCAAATTTGCTGAAGGCACACTCAATCCCACTGTCCATGTCACTGACAAAGATGTTGAACAAGACCGGTCCCAACACCAATCCCTGAGGGACACCACTCGTTCCTGGTGTCCAGCTGGACATTGAGCCATTGAACACAACTCTTTGAGTGCAGCCATCCAGCCAGTTCTTTATCCACCCAGTGGTCCACCTATCACATTGATGTCTCTCCAACTTAGAGACAAGGATGTCATGTGAGACAGTGTCAAACTCTTTGCACAGGTCTAGGTCGATGACATTAACTGCTCTACTGCATCCGTCAGTTCCATAGCCCCATCACAGAAGGTCACCAGGTTGGTCTGTCAGGATTTCCCCTTAGTGAAGCCATGCTGGCTGTCACCAACCACCTTGTTGTTTTTCATGTGCCTTAACATGCCTTCCAGGAGAATCTGCTCCAAGATTTTGCCAGGCACAGAGGTGAGGCTGACTGGTCTGTAGTTCCCTGTGTCATCTATTTTCCCCTTCTGGAAAATGGGAGTTATATTTCCCTTTTTCCAGTCATTGGGAACTTCACCTGACTGTCATGATTTTTCAAATGTGCTGGACAGTGGCTTAGTAACTTCATTTGCCAGCTCCTTTCACAACCTGTGGATAGATTTCATAAGGTCCCTGCAGAGAAGGACTTGGGGGTTTCGACTGATGAAAAAATGAAGATGAGCCGGCAGTGTGTGCTTGCAGTCCAGAAAGCCAACCGTATCCTGGGCTGCATCAAAAGGAGAGTGACCAGCAGGTCAAGGGGTGTGACCCTGCCCCCTACTCTGCTCTTGTGAGATCTCACTTGGAGTATTGTGTGCAGTTCTGGTGTCCTCAGCATAAAAAGGACATGTAACTGTTGGAACAAGTCCAGAGGAGGGCCACAAGGATGATCAGGGGACTGGAGCACCTCCCATAGGAAGATAGGATGAGAAAGTTGGGGCTGTTCAACGTGGAGAAGAGAAGGCTGCGTGGAGACCTCATAGCATCCTTCCAATATCTAAAGGGGGCCTATAAGGATGCTGGGGAGGGACTCTTCATGAGGAACTGTAGTGAGAGCACAAGGAGTTATGGTTTCAAACCTAACCAGGGGAAGTTTAGATTGGATATGAGGAAGAAATTCTTTCCTGTAAGGGTGGTGAGGCACTGGAATGGGTTGGCCAGGGAAGTTGTGAATGCACCATTGCTGGCGGTGTTCAAGGCTGGATTGGACATAGCCTTGGGTGGCATGGTTTAGTGTGTGGTGTCCCTGCCCCTGGCAGGGGTGTTGGAGCTAGATGATCTTAAGGTCCTTTCCAACCCTAACTATTCTATGATTTTATGATTCTATGATTCTATGACCTGTGCACGTTCAGGTTCTCAAGATGGTCTCGATCCGGATCTTCTCCTACAGTAGGCCTAAGGTCTTCATTCTTACATATTTTCTTTTTCTTGGGGATTTTGTGTATTCAGTTAAAGCCAGCCGTCGCCTGGCTTACATGCCAGACACGTTTGTTGGGGACCTTATCAGTCTGTCTGAAAATTTGTTAATTTATTACATGTCTGTGCATATTTGGGTCTTGGGATATTTTGTACTGGAGATAGTTCCCTGTCCAGGAATTCTGCTGCAGTGTGTTTTGCGATGCACAGATGCACAGCTCTGGCCCCAGAACTAAGGTGCCTTCAACTTCCCTGCTGTTGGGGACCCTTAGCTCTTGAGGGACCCAATGTTTGAAGGCTATATTGAAGTAAGGGTAGTTTCTGTTGCCTAGACCTGCTTCTGCAGACCTGGCGCCACCAAACTCATTGCATGCCAGATCTTTCAATATGCATGTTGTTAAAAATTATCTTTGTGTGCAACACAAAGTCTATTCATATAGCTAATCATCCCAAGAATATAAGGGACTTTGTAGAATCATGGAATAGTTTGGGTTGGAAGTTACCTTACAGATCATCTCATGCTGAGATAAGCCTGATTTAATGTATTTATTTTTTGGATGTGTTCATGAAACATTTGCTTGATCAATGACCTGCAGTCCAAATCTTCTAAGTGGCACCAGAGAGAACAGAGAAGGGACGGCTGTTAAGGCTGGTCTCTTGGCTGCACAGCTGGTTTCTGCCATAGCCTGGGAGAAGAGCAAAAGCTCTGGGTTTCTCCTTGGGAACCAAGTGGCCAAGGATGCATCAGCGAGCCCAGCAGCTGTGCCCAAGGCATGACCAGCAAGGGCAGGGACAGGCCCTGGGCCTCCTGGGCACAGGCACTGCCGTGGGGACATATCCTGGGTTCAGCAGTAACAGTCATTTTTCTCCTTCTTAGTAGCTGGTGCAGTGCTGTGTTTTTGGCTTTCAGCCTGGGAACAATGCTGATAACACCAATGTTTTTAGTTGTTGCTAAGTAATGGTTATTACTTATTGTTATTTCCCTTGTCACGATTATTACTGGTGATAGCAGTAGTGGGTTTGTGCTATACCTTGGTTACTGGACTGTTCTTACCTCAACCCGTGGCAGTTACATTTTTTCGATTTTCCTTCCCATCCCTCTGGGAGCACGGGGGGGGGGGGGGCGGGGAGTGGGGTGAAAGAGTGGGGGGGGTGAGACAGCGGTTAAGTGGTTCTGAGTTACCAGCTGGGCTTAAATCACGACAGGTCAGCACACCAAAGGCTTCCTCTGAAGGATGCCGGGCACAGGGGCAGTGGGTGGGGCTGGCCATGGGAGGCTCTGTCACCCACATGTCACTCTGAAACCACAAGGCTATGCTGCAGACACTGTTGTTGCTGTTGCTGTGTGCAACAGCAGCCCCGGGCAGGAATGAGAGGACTCTGTATGCATCCCTGGCCAGGAAGAACAGCTCTGAGCAAGTGCTTGAAGTCAATAGTGGGCTTGTCATTGCAGGAAAATAATGATCTCACTGTTACTCAGCTCGGGGAGCAATGCATGCAATGCAGTGCAATGGAACAGATCAAGAAGCATGGCATGCAATTGAATGGAATGGAAGGGAATACAAAACAATGGAATGGAACAGCGCAGAATGGAATCGAGATGCATGGCATGCAATGGAATGGAATGCAATGTAATGCAATGGAAAGGAATGGAATAGAATCAGCAGCTGCTACTTTTCAGCTCTCCCTGCATGCAAAACCAGCACCGAGCAGTAATGAGAGCACTTTGCATGCACCCTTGGGCAGGAAGTACCTCCCCTGAGCAAGTGTTGGAGGTCAAAATTGTGCTTCTCATTGCACGGAAATAATAGTCTCATTATCATTCATCTCAGAGTAAGCATGGGAAATTGAGTGGAGTTGAATGGAACAAATGGAATGGAATCAAGATGCTTGGCTTCCAATGGAATGGAATTGAATGGAATCAGCAGCTGCCTCTTTGCAGCTCTCTCTTCATGCAACACCAGCACCAGGAAGGCACGCGAGCACTTTGTGTGCATACCTGGGCAGGAAGCACAGCCCCTGAACAAGTGCTGGAAGTTAAAATTGTGCTTGTTATTGCAAGGAAATAATAGTTTCGTTGTTATTCAGCTCAGGTTGAACATGAGGAATCGGATGGACTGGAATGGAATAAATAGAATGGTATCGAGAATTATGGCATGCAGCGGATTTGAATGGAATGGAATAGAACAGAGAAGCATGGAATAGAATATGAAGAGGAATGGAATTGAATAGAAGGAAAGAGAAATAGAACGGAGAAGCATGGCATGCAATGGAATGGAATGCATGCAATGGAAGCTACGGACATGGAATGGAATAGAATGGAATATAATGCAATGCAATGGAATGAATCAAGAAGCATGGCATGCAATTGAATGGAATGGAAGGGGATGCAAAGCAATGTAATGCAATGGAATGGAGCAGAATGGAATGGAATGGAATCAAGAAGCATGGCATGCAATGGAATGGAATGCAATGCAATGCAATGCAATTTAATGGCATGGAAAAGAAGGGAATGGAATCAGCAGCTGCCACTTTGCAGCTCTCCCTGCATGCACCACCAGCACTGAGCAGGAACAAGAACACTTTGCATGCATCCCTGGCCAGGAAGCTCAGCTGCTGAGCAAGTGTTGGAGGTCAGAATTGTGCTTCTCATTGCAGAGAGATAACAGTCCCATTGTCATTCAGCTGAGGGTGGGCATGGGGAATTTAGTTGAATGAATGGAATGAAATTGAGAAGCATGGCTTCCAATGGAATGGAATCAGCAGCTGCCACTTTGCAGCTCTCCCTGTGTGTAACAGCAGCCCCTGGAAGGAACAAGAGTACTTTGCATGTATCCCTGGCCAGGAAGCACAGCCCTGAGCAAGTGCTGGAAGTCAAAATTGTGCTTGTCATTGAAGGGAAATAATGGTCTCACTGCTACTCATCTCAGGGTGAGCATGGGAAATTGAAGGGAGTGTAGTGGAATTAATATAATACTATTGAGAATCATGGCATGGAATGGAATGGAATGGAATGGAATACAAAGCAATGTAATGCAATGGAACAGAACAGAATTAAATGGAATGGAATTGAGAAGCATGGTATGCAATGCAATGGAACGCAATGCATGTAATGCAGTGGAAGGGAGTGGAATGGAATCAGCAGCTGATACTTTGCAGCTCTCCTTGCATGCAACACCAGTACCGAGAAGGAATAAGAGCACTTTGCACGCATCCATGGCCATGAAGTGCAGTCCCTGAGCAAGTGTTGGAAGTCAAAAGCATGCTTTTTATTACAGGGAAATAGTAGTCCCATTGTCATTCAGTTCAGGCTGAGCATGGGGAATTGAATGGAGTGGAGTGGAGTGAATGGAATGAAATGGAATAGAATCGAGAAGAGTGGCATGTAATGGAATGGAGAGCAAGAGAATGCAATGCAATGCAATCTAAGGTCATGGAATGGAATGAGCTGGAACAGCATGGAATGGAACAAAATTGAATAAAATTGAGAAGCATGGAATAGAATGGAATGTAAACATAATGGGATTGAATGAAGTGGAAAGGAGCGGAATAGAAATTGAATGGAGAAGCTTGACATGCAATGGAATGGAATTGAATACAATGGAATGGAATGCGATGCAATTCAATGAATCTAGAGGAGAGGAATGAAATATAAGGGTGTGGAATGGAATGCAATACAATGGAATTGATCAAGAAGCATGGCATGCAACTTCATGGAATGGCATATAATGCAAAGCAATGCAATGCAGTAGAATGGAATAGAACAGAATGGAATAGAGAAGCATGTCATGGAATGGAATAGAATGGAATGGAATGGAATGGAATCAAGCAGGATGGCATGCAATGGAATGGAGTGGAATTTAATGGAGTGGAATGCAACGCAAGACAATGCAATGAAATGGAATAGATCAGAATGGAATAGAGAAGCATGCAATGGAATGGAATGAAATTTAATTGAATGCAATGCAGTGGAATGGAATGCAATACAATGGAATGGAATCAGCAGCTGCCACCTTGCATCTCTCTCTGTGTGCAACACCAGCACCAGGCAGGCATAAGAGTACTTTTCATGTATGGCCAGGAAGCGCAACCCCTAAGCACGTGTTGGAAGTTGAAAGTGTGCTTGTCATTGCAGAGAAAAAGTCTCAGTGTTATACAGCTCAGGGTGAGCATAGAGAATGGGATGGAATGGAACGGGATGGAATGGAAGCATGGCATGCAATGAAATTGAAAGAAATAGAATGCAATGCAATGTGTTGCAGTCTAGAGGCATGGAGTGGAATGGATTGGTATGGAAAGGAATGGAATAGAATGGAATAGAATTGAGAGATATGGAATAGAATTGAATGTAAACAAAACAGATTTCAATGCAATTTAATGAAACTCAATGCAATGCAATGGAAGCTCCAGACATGGAATGGAAGGCAATAGAATGGAATAGAATGCAATGCAATGCAATGCAATGGGGTAGAATCTAGAGGTGTAGAATGGATGGAGTGGAGTGGAGTGGACTGGACTGGACTCGAATGGAATGGAGAGGAATATAATTGAATATAAATGAAAAAGAACGGAATAGAAATGGAATGGAAAGGAATGCAATGCGATGCAATTCAATGGAATGAAATTGAGAAGCATGGCATGCAATGGAATGTGATGGAATTTAATTTAATGCAATAGAATGCAATGCAACGCAATACAATGGAATCTAGAGTCATGGAAAAGAGCGGAATGGGATGGAATGGCATGGAATCAGCAGATGCCACTTTGTGGCTCTCTCTACATGCAACACCAGTGCCAGGCAGGCATGAGAGCGCTTTGCATGCATCCCTGGGCAGATAGTGCAGCAAGTGTCGGAAGTCAAAAGTGTGCTTGTCATTAGTAGGTGTCATGCACTGGGAAATAGCCCACAGTACCACACATCTCCTTCTTCTTGCACATCTGTGAGTGGTCCGTCCCAGTGCTCGCTCTTCAGGAGGCAGAGGCTGCTTGGCATGTCTTCCTGCTGCTGCTTTCCGTGGCTGTGTGGCTTTGCTTTCCCAGACTGTAAGGGATGTTTTTTTAAGCTAACCTGAAGAATGTATCAGCCTTCTCGTGGCTGAACATGTGCATTATCTCGATGTTTGTGAGCATCAGTTTTGAAAAAGAGTAAAAAATCCAGCCATCCCCAAACAAATAACGCCTGTAACATAAATTAACATAAAGTGACAGAAATTAATATAAACTGACATAAAACAACGTAAAGGTAACCAAACCAAAATCAAATGGAATTGTAAGAAAAAATCTTGTTTCCTTGTAAGGTTTCTGATTTGTGTTTTTGAAAGAGTTTTTGAAGCTGAATACCCTTGGCATTCCAGGGAAATAAGAGTCTGAACTGACATTCAGATGAGGGTGAGCATAGGGAAAGGAATGGAGTGAAATGAAATGGAATGGAGAGGCATAGAATAGAATGGAATTGAATAATCCAGAACCAGCTTGGCCTCTTTGACATTCTGCCTGAAACATAGAATCATAAAATCATAGAATAGTTTGGGTTGGAAGCGACCTTAAAGCTCATCCAGTTCCAACCCCCTGCCACGGGCAGAAACACAGAATCACAGGAGTAACCAGGTTGAAAAAGACCTTTAAGATCAAGTCCAACCATTACCCCACGACTGCCAAGACCACCACTAAACCATTAATTTCCTAGAATTACACTTTCTTATTTTTTATTTTTGAATATGAATCTGAGTGAAGGCATGTCCTTCCACTAGAGCAGGTTGCTCAAGGTGCTGTCCTGGTCTTGAACACTGCCAAGGATGGGGCAGCCACAGCTGCCTTCAACAACCCGTTCAAGCACCTCACCACCCTCACAAGAAAGAACTTCTGCCTAAAATCTAATCTGAACTTCACCTGTTTGCGCTTAAACCCATAGCTTCTTGTCCTATCACTACAGCCTTTGATGAAGAAGAGTCCTTCTCTGGCATCCTTGTAGGACCCCTTCAGCTATTGGAAAGCTGCTCTGAGGTGTCCATGAAGCCTTCTCCAAGCTAAGCAGCTCCAGTTTTCTTAGCTTGTCTTCATATGGGAGGAGCTCAATGATGTTCATAATTTCCCTCATAAGCAGACCTGTGCAGACGTGCACAGAACTGAAAGTTTCTGAGCAGAAAGTTCACTGAGAATTAAACTGGTAAGTTAGGGAGACATGCTCTAAGAAATCATGGAATCATAGAATCGTAAAATGGTTTGGGTTGGAAAGGACCTCAAGATCATGCAGGTCCAACCCCCCAGCAGTGGGCAGCAACGCCTCACACTAGACCATGTCACCCAAGGCTCTGCCCAGCCTAGACTTGAACGCTGCCAAGAACGGGGCATTTACCATTACTTCGGGAAACCTGTGCCAGTCGCTCACCACCGTTACAGTAAAGAACTTTTTCCCTATATCTAACCTGAACTTTCCCTGTTTAAGTTTAAACCCATTACACCTTTTCATAATGCTATAATCTTTGATGAAGAGTCCCTCTTCAACATCATTGTAGGCCCCCTTCGAATACTGGAAGGCTGCTATGAGATCTCCATGCAGCCTTCTCCAAGCTGAACAGCCTCAACTTTCTCAGCCTATCTTCATAAGGGAGGTGCTCCAGCCCCCTAATCATCCTCATGACCCTCCTCTGAACTTGCTCAAACAGTTCTATGCTCTTTTTATGTTGAGGACACCAGAACTGTACACAATACTCCAAGTGAGATCTCACAAGAGCAGAGTAGAGGGGCAGGATCGCCTCCTTTGATCTGCTGGTCACTCTCCTTTTGATGCAGCCCAGGATACGGTTGGCTCTCTGGGCTGTGAGAGCACACTGCCAGCTCATGTTCATTTTCTCATCAACCAACACCCCCAAGTCCTTCTGCTCAGGGCTGCTCTGAATCTTTTCTCTGCCCAACCTGTAGCTGTTCCTGGGATTGTTCCGGCCCAGGTGTAGGACCTTGTACTTGTCATGGTTAAACTTCATCAGGTTGGCATCAGCCCACTTCTCAAGTCAGTCAAGGTTCCTCTGGATGGCATTCCTTCCCTCCAGCGTTTCAACCGAACAACACAGCTTGGTGTCATTGGCAAGCTTGCTGAGGTTGCATCAATCCCACTGTCCATGACACCAACAAAGATGTTGAACAAGACCGGTCCTAACACCGATCCCTGAGGGACACCACTTCTTAATGGTCTCTGCCTAGACATTGAGCCATTGAGGAAGACTCTTTGCGTGTGGCCATCCAGCCAGTTCTTTATCCACCGAGTGGTCCACCTATCACATTGATGTCTCTCCACTTTAAAGACAAGGATGTAATGCAGGACAGTGTTGAACGCTTTGTGCATGTCCAGGCAGATTATGTCAACTGCTCTACCCCATCCATCATTTCTGTAGCTCCATCATAGAAGGCCACCAGATTGGTCTGTCAGGATTTCCCCTTAGTGAAGCCATGCTGTCTGTCACCAACCACCTTGTTGTTTTTCATGTGCCTTAACATGTCTTCCAGGAGAATCTGCTCCAAGATTTTGCCAGGCACAGAGGTGAGGCTGACTAGTCTGTGGTTTCCTGTGTCATCCATTTTCCCCTTCTTGAAAATCGGAGGCATATATCCCTTTTTCCAGTCATTGGAAACTTCACCTAACTGCCATGATTTTTCAAATATGATGGACAGTGGCTTAGCAACTTCATTTGCCAGCTCCTTCACAACCTGCGGATGGATTTCATCAGGCCCCATGGACTTGTGCACATTCAGGTTCTGAAGATGATGTTGAACCAGATCCTCTCCTACAGGGGGCCTGCAGTCTTCATTCTCACAGTCCCTGCCTCTGCCCTTCAGGATCTGGGTGGTGTGATCAAAGTGCTTGCCAGTGAAGACTGAGGCAAAGAATTCGTTGAGAACCTCAGCAGTTTTCAAATCCAGGGTAGCCAGCTCTCCCATTACCCAACTTCAGTTCAAGCCATAAAATGAACCTATAAGAGCCTCTTGATTGAGACATTATCATTCCCTAATTTTGATGTTTTTGCCCCTTCCTCCACATTCCCACGAATCAATCATTAAAATGGTGGTGTGTGGAGGGCACAGTAACCATTTAGCCTGTTCTTATCAACTGTTCCCCCTCATGAAACTGCTCACTTCCATGTGATTTGTGTGTATCAACACAGCAGAAATGTCACAAAAACACTAAAGAGAGACACCAATCAGAGAGATGTGAAAAGAGAAAGAAAGTTTGACAACATCAGGATCAATCAGGGGCTGTTGAGGAGAGCTTGTCAGCTGCGATTAATGGCACATTTTGTGTTGCTGCCATCTGAAAAATGTTTTAAAACTTTCTAGATCACTGTGTGGTGAAATTTTGTTTAGACTTTTTTGTTGTCTTGAAATTTAGTAGTTACAGGGCCTAAAGTGATACTGGCAAATTTATTTTTTTTTTTTCATAGCAAACAAAAACCTAGTGGTGTCATGGCTAAGTGAAACTCTTACATGTCAGTGTAAACAATGGGATGCACTTCAAAAAGCTCTAGGTATCTCTGTTCCCCACCTCCCTCATGCAATGATTAAGCTGGGCCACTGAAAAAGTGGTATACATGAAGGAACATTCTGAAATATGGGTACATTGCTATGAAATGAAGAGGTGGCACTTAACAAGTTCCCTATCTGGGGCTTCCCAAAGCACAGAACCCTCTTCAGTGGAGGAGACTTCAGTGCTCTGATAGTGACCTTTGCAGCTTCAAACATCCTCAGAGGAACTCCTCAAGTATCAGAGAATCATAGAATAGTTTGGGTTTAAAGGAACCTTGAACACTGCCAGGAATGGGGCAACTACAGCTTCTCTGGGTAACCTGTGCCAGGGCCTCACCACCCTCACAGGGAAGAACTTCTGCCTAATATGTAATCTAAATATACCTTGTCGCTACTTATCCTTGTCCAAAGCCCCTCTCCAGGTTTCTTGTAGCCCCTTTAGGCACTGGGATCTGCTCTAAATTCTCCCTGAAGCCTTCTCTTCTCCAGCTGAATAAGCCCAGCTGTCTCAGCCTGTCTCCAGAGTAGAGCTGCTTCAGCCCTCGCAGCATCTCCATGGCCTCTTCTGGGCTTGTGTCAGCAGTTCCACATTCCTCTTATGCTGGGAGCCCCAGAGCTAAATGCAGGACTGCAGGGTGGATTCAGTTGGCTCCTCATCCATGCCCAGACGAAGTTCCATGTAAGTTGGACTGTCCATAAACCATGCAAAGGATTATGTTATTGAGAATGGTAGTTTTACACTGGGTGTAGTAACATATCAAACTGGAAGGAAGCTCCTTCAGAAAAGTCAAAGAGGGATATGTTACCAAGATCCCTTTGGGAACAGACGGAGAAACAGAGTGAGAGGATATGTGCCACTTCTTCAAAACCTTTTCAGCACTTCTTTATTCTCCTAATGTTCATTTTTTTCTAGGGAGGAGAGTACCCAAATTTTGTGCATGGAGAGTCTGTGGCACGGTTGTCAACAGAGACAGGCTGAAAGCATCAACTGGCAGGATCCCAGTGAACATGTCTTCCCACTGCTTATTCAGCAGTTCTGAAGTGAGTCCTTTTGCTACTGGAGGAAAAATGCCTGGAAAACTCTGATGTCCTTTTCAGTTAGGCTATGATAAATTACAGTTTTTAATTGAAAGTATTAATATCTGAATTATCTATATCAATCTGGACAAAGGTTTTACCTCTGCCATGCTATTTAACCTATGCAAGAAGGTAAAACAATGTTACGTAGACAGTGCTGGTAAACAGACATTTGTACTTTTAGACCCACTAGTCATTGTCCTGATACTAACACACAAAGAGATTGTGAGGTAGGGACATTTCTGAGCAGAGATACCTTCTTTCCCAACTGACCTACAAAAAGACTGTCACTTTCTTTTGCTTCTCTGGGCAGTCACTAAAGTGATCTTTCCTAAATCTCCTTAACTTATATCCAAAGTATGTGAAAGGCTTTGTCTGCTGTCTGCAAGATATATACATTAACGTAAGATCAGCTCATAAAGGTAACCCAGGCAAACTTGCTGTAAGCATTGTACCTTACCTTCTTTGCCCCAATAAAAGCAGCTCCTTGTTGTCATTGGTGTCCTTGGCTTTCTCATGAGTCTGGAAAAGTATTTCTAAAAATTATATCTCATTTAAAGTACTGTCTTGCTCATATGTGGTAGGAAGCCATTCCCTTTGTTAGTGTGGTGAGATTGAATTTCTCCCTGACCAGATGACTCAGAGTGGATAGAGATATCCTGAAGAGATGCTGTCCTTAAGTCTATAGAGATGGGACATCCACAGCTTCCCTGGACAATCGGCCTCATCATTCCCATGCTAAAGAGCTTCTTCCTTATATCTAACCTATACCTACTCTTATTTAGTTTAAAGACATTATCCCTTGTCTTATCACTACCTGCCCTTGTAAGAAAGACTTACAACAAATGATAACATAATGGTCTTCAAGAAAGAGTGGGAAACTTGGCCAAATATGTATGCATGGCCCAAATATGCGTGCCCAAGGTAACCCCTGGATGATGGCAACATCACAGTTTATCTGTTCTTGGCCCCAAGCCTCAGCAGCTAAAAGTCTGTGCCAATCTGCAGCACAATGTCTCATGGACTGCCTGCCTAAAGCTTCCATAGGGATTTGTCAAGCTAAGTTTTGACATAGTTTAAATCAAAATAATCCAGTCACAGAAATCAGTGATTTGGTCATTGATTATAACTTTAGTTTGGTGCTACTTTGAACAACTCCCTGGTATTCAAAGTGATGGTTGTATTCAAATTTCTATTAATTAAATCATACAATTTTGTAAGCATAGCTGCATACAATGACATATCCTTGTTGCATTGGACAGAGACTCTGTGGGCTACCTGCTGTTGTTACATCTCCAGAAGTGGAGTTTTGTATAGCTATGTGCTTTTCACTGGAGAAATCTGTGCTCTGAGATTGGAGCGTGCAGTCTTAGACACAGAGAAAGGGCAGACAGTGTTAATCTGCATCAAATTCCCAGCTAATCTTAGTTGATCATACTGAATATAATCTCTGCATCTGTGGTATATTCAACTCCAGCTATATGTATGTAGTTGTCGATTTTTTTAATGCATTACATAAGGTACATTTATTCTGCATACTAAAATTGTAACACAGCTGGGCTTCTGCTTGAGGTGTGGGTGGCAGTATATCAGGTATGTGAGACAAATGTCAGACTAGCTGACAGTTATATGCGGCTTAACACATTAAATACACTAATTTATTTTTAATGTGCATATCAGAGGACTCTATAATTTCGGCACAGGAAATTGTTTGTCAAAAGAAGATATTCATATGCACAGTACTGTTCTAGCTAGCCACTGATCAAAGAATAACAAGGATTTTTTAAAAAGGCAAGGATTACAGAGGTTTTGATATACTGTCTGTGTCAGAAATTAATCTTACAAATTCTTGCTAATTTTTTGTTCTTCCCAGCAGTGCTGTAGAGTTGTAAAGCAAAGCAATGTTGCAAGAACAAAAGTGCTCCACAGGTCTGCACAACACATCCCTGCTGGCAGGTTTTTCCAAGCTGGTGTGCCGCACCACTGGTGTGCCACTCTGTTCAAAAAGGCTGTGATTGGTACCTATGGCTTATCCCCCTATCAGCATTTACAGCAAATCAAGTCAGGCTGGTAGTTTCAGTAGTTGCAGTAGAATGGATGTGGGAGAAACAGTGTGCTGGTTTAAACTTTAGATACAGCACCCTTATTTGCTCAGTTTCTTTGCCATTTTAGTACATTCTTCTAATTACCTTCTCATTAAGCTCTCCTAGATATTGCACAGAAGCTGTTCTCTCTTTGACCATGCTCTGGTCAACATGATTTATGGTGTCCACCTTTACACTGTCTCACGATTCTCACTGCTGGACCTGAGTTATTACCCTCTGCTGTGAGCCACATATGTCTAAAACCCAGGGCTGCAGGCAGTTGCCCTGGTAGGCTGCCATCATATTTTTGGATGTGTTATTAAACTTCTACGCTTTATTGTGCCCAAAACAGAAAGATGAACCTTGGGTTTGTTATAACTTTTCACACTTCGGATGTTTTTCTGGGTTTAGATATCCTTTGCTTACAGATAACCCAAATCTCTCCTACGAGAACTTGTTTTTTTAAAAAGTACTGTTCTTTGAACAGAACTCCTTATGCAAAGTATCATTAGATAAGTAATTTGAAGTGTTGACGTAAAGCCTCAGGGTAGCTCAGCTACCCTAAGATTAGGTTTTAGGCTATAAATTTCATTTTAAACTACTGGGTTTTTTTGTCTAAAATCTCAAAGTCCTTGAGCAGGAAGAGGCAGGGCTGTCTTGTTTTTTGCTTTTCATTAGACTTTTAATTACATTGGGAAGGAGGACAATTATAGAAGGTGTTTATTAAAAATGGAAACACAGAAGTAGGGCATGGAAAGGTGAGGGGCTATCCCAAGATCATGGAGCAGAGCAGTACCACGGCTTGCAGCCAGCTGGTTGTCTCAGATGTGCTCTTCTTTATGATGCTGTTGTGACTCAAAACCTTTCCTCTCATCAAGCTCCATAATTGTCACTTCTAACCTAAGGGTTTATTTAAAATCAGCTTCCACAATCATTTTGATTTAATGAAGTGAAGAGCTGACAGGAACTTCATCAACCCTCCACTTGAATGAAACCTCTCCATTAAATAACAGAGGATTTATGCTGAGTTCTGCAACTCACAGGGCAACACAGAAAATCTGAAATTTTCCCTTTCCAATGGATCTGTTTCTAAATAACCAGCATCAGTATATTGACAACTATTTCAGATTTCCTTCCCAGCTTTGGCAGCTTCTTGGCTCTCTTCATCCGAGTTGCTTGGTGAAAACTGCTTCTCCTTTCTCTGAAGGAAATTTATGTTACTTACAGTTATACGAGCACATGTGCACTGCTAGGAGAGGGACTTGACAATAACACCACACTGCTTTGCCCACTTTCCTAGTTAGTGTAAAGTTTCATAGGTTTCTGTTCGTTGAGCTAGATCCACAGCAGGTGTAAACTCCATTCATGTCAGTGAATCTCTGATGGTTTGTGCCAACTGGAGATAGGGTTTCACTGAACTTGGTGCGCTGATTTTTCCAAATAGGAAAGAAAATGTTCAAAGCAAAATGAGCAAAACATTGCTTTCCCTTTTTTTTGCATTGCCTGTGCTTAGTTTTGTTTCATTTCAAAAAGCCTTTCAGAACTAAATATCATTAGCCACAGCAAAAACATCCTCCAAAAACTAAGGTGACAAATTGCTGAAACAGAGGTAAGGGTGTCCCTATAATTGCTGTTGTTCTTGGGTTTAACTCAATTTTATCCTGACTGATTGACACATAAATTAAATAACAAATATCCAGGAAGGAAAATGTGAAAATAGATAAGGTTTTCCACTTTTCTTGGTAATGTCTATCTCTGGAAAGCTAGAGCGCTTGTACGTGAAGACTGGACTGGTCAATACAGCTATCTACGATATAACTAGGGAATCGTATTCTCAAACATATATTGCCATTCCCTGTAGGGTCTCAGGCATTCCTGAAGTCTCAGGTCCCTGAACACTGATGAGCCATAAATGTTTTTTCTATTTCACTTCTTCCTTTTGTTCTGCTCTGTCTGCTTAGACTGGAAGGTGGAGGATTTTCTCTTGCAAGATGTGTAATATCACATCAGGGTCTGAGACACAGGACAGAATAAGGGATCCTAAATAAATTTAGGTAAGTCCATTGTAACCCTTCTAATCTGTTTTCCCTCCACCATCTGCCCCCATGTTGTTATAGTTATTTCTTTTGCTGCTTACTGTTGCCTCTGCCTACAGATCTTAGAGAAGCTCCTCTGATTCCTTTCTTGAATCACTAATCATAGAATCACAGAATGGTTTGGGTTGGAAAGTACCATAAGATTATCCAGTTCCAACACCCTGCCATGGGCAGGGACACCTCACATTAGACCATGTTGCCCAAGACTCTGTCCAGCCTGGCCTCGAACACTGCCAGGGATGGAGCATTCACCACTTCTTTAGGCAATCCATTCCAGTGCCTCACCATCCTCACAGTAAAGAACTTCTTCCTTTTTTCTAACCTGAACTTCCCCTGTTTAAGTTTAAACCTATTGCTCATTACTAATCCCTCGTCTCATTATTCTCTGCAGTTTTCTTCTCTCTATTTTAAGTCAGGGAATGGAGGCAAAGTGGGTGAGGGACAGGAAAGTCATACAGTCCAACTTCTATAATTTCATATTTTTACTGCTTGGAATGTATGATTCATGCTCTTCCACATTTTGTCCTCTTTTTTTTTTTTTTTTTTTTCCTAGATAGACTAGCTTAAATGATTATGAACCACTGCAGCTAGGAAGGGAACAGAGCCTTGCCAGCTCTCAGCAGTCCCAGCCAAATCTCCCCTCGATTGTTTAGATTTCTTTTCAACTGTATAAAGTTCCTAGGTAGGGTGGAGGGAGGAAAAAAGAGGCCCTGGAGTCCAGGTTTCTACAGCAGTCTGGAGGAAGTTTTTTAGGTGAAATTGCTATTCCTAAAAGTTTGCCCTGCCCCCATACATCATTTAGACTAGTTGTATAGCACAAGAGAGTAAAACAGTTTTCTTCCAAACTTCTAAGACAATTACTGTCTGGACTAATTAAGCTTTGCTCCCAGTGAAGTAAATTTGGTAACTGCTGTTTTTGGGTGGTCTCCAACTTCTTGGCTATTCCCCAAAACAGCCTGAGCTGACCTGGTATGTGAATGCAAACACTTAGAGGTGCCACCTTTCAGAATGGATACTTGTAGTCACCACCCTCTGCTTGTTCTTTATTCGGTACTGCCCTTATGCCTGGAGCAAAAAGTCAGTATGAAGCCACTGTATTCAGTAAGGACAGAATGTCATCTATTTCTCCCTGAGTCTGCAGAGAAAAAGTCCTTTCCTTCTTAACATGCCTTAGAAATCCCCATGAACACTCCACATCACCTGCAATCCTGTTTTGTGTCTTTCTTCAGAAGGCCAGAAGTCTTGCAAGGATTCTAGCATGCAAAAGGAATAAAAAACCCCCCAAACAGACCAAGTGCCCTCTCTCTCAGGACTGCTTTTATACTGCTGCATGCACATTCCAAAGGGGCATATGTTTTTACTTTTCTCAGGAAATGTAGGCTATCTTCACTTTCTAAGTTTTGCTCTTACTGCTTTCCTGAAGATGTATTTTATATTAATATCATTAGAATCTTATCCTGTGGACATCTTGTTTAATACTTCATATGAACAGTTAGTTACAAAAAAAGTCACCTGGATTCAGATTTCTCCCTCCCCTCACAGAAAATCGTGCCCATGAAACCTCTTTTTCTTTCTTCTGCTGTTCTGTGGGCTCCCAGTGTGTATGGGGCTGGATCTGCTGTGTATCTGGGTATATACTGTATGAGGCTTTGACCTAATTCCTCTTGGGTCTTGCCATGCCCATTCCCCTACATACCACTCTAGCCAATCCTTTTAATTCCTCTGGTGTACCAGATGTTCCCTGCATTGTGTTCTCCCTGTGTGGATTTTAAGGCAGAGCTCTCCTTCCTCCCAGGCTCAGATGCAGCTGTGAGCTGATAGAGCTGCCTCTCCCCACTGCTGTGAGCTTTAATCGGGTTCTAAAGTTTCATTATCAGAGTGATCCATTCTGGAAGATATTTCACGCTCCCCAAGCCCCAAGCAAGTCCTAGCAACCATTTTTAATATTCTTTTCTTTTTTCTTTCCTCCCTTTCCTCTTTTTATTTTTACCTTTCCCTTTGATGATGTTCTGCAGGTGCTTGAGCAAATACAAGGCTCCAAGGTCTGCATCTCCTAGGATTGCTGCAGTTTTTAGCTCTCAGCCACCATTCCAGGATCCATTCTCCTTTTCATGGCCGACAGCTGGTCTTTCTCAGGAATTGCTGGCTCATAGTCAGGGAACTCTGATCATATGCCTTGTAAGATTCTTAGTGACTGACATCATTTGCCAAACGCCAGCTTTCATTGACAGCTCTTTCTGGTCTTTCCAGCTCCACAAATACTTGGCTGCCAGGTATAACTCCCCATCATTAAAATATAAATTTGGGCTCCATCATCACAAAAGTGGGTGCCTGAGGATGTAGCTGGAGAGCAAAAAGGAAAATTATTTGAAATTTTCCCCACAATTTATGTGCAGATCATCTCCCTGAGATCTCCAATAGCTTGTATATGCTATGCTAATGCCAGGCATCATTAATGAATGCATGCTAGCTAATGAAAATGTAGTGATACAACTGTAGCTAACCCTATCACTGCAATTATTGTCTATAATAATTAGTTTACAGTTACAGGAATATATTAGGAAGTGTGACTGCTACTCCATTTTTCTCAGAAGACGGAAGAAAACTGTAACTCTTCTTTATATGGCATGGATTATAAGAATTTGTTGCCAAAGGACACTTGTGGATGTTTATTGTCCCCTGAATGTCATGATTTCAACATGATGACCATGTATTAGGTCAAAGTTAAATCTCTATCCTTTCACAGAATCTCAGCAGCCTCTTAGTTAAAAAACAGAGGCCATTTAGCATAAGCAGTGAAAGGTCATTATTTCAAAGAGGTCCTAAATTTAGTCCTTGCTGCTGTGATGACTCATCCAGTCATATTGCACTGCAGGAAGTAATGAAAAAGCATCAGAATAATGCGAAGTAATTCCCTGCTCCTGTAACGTCTCTCTGGCTGCATGTTTTCCTCAGCTTCTTGGCCTATAGACTCCAGCCTTTACTTCCTTCTGTTCTTATCGTTTATTTGCACCAAAGTATTCACAGATGACCACTCCAGTGTGAATAGATAGGTAACAACCAGATGGCCTTAGTCCCTATCCAGAGAACCATCATAGTCTGAGCACACAATGCTAGACAACAGCTCAGTATATAAAACATAAGTGGGATGAACAAGAGGTAGCAAAATGGTTCATGCTCACTCTTGTAGGGCTTAGATTTTAACAAGAGAAAACCAGCTTGTTATGGCGGAGCATTTTTCCCAAATCAACACTGACCAGGGCCAAGGCATCCATCTATCCCATGAAGCAGAAGTGCTGCATGGGCTCTGAAACCTCTCCAGCTATGTTTATGCACCGTTGATCACACTCTCAGTTAATATGTAAAGCAGCATGGCATAAGCATAGCCAAACTTGCCGGTTTGATTCACACTGTCTTGATATCTCTGAAAAAAGATTTATCCTGTGAAAAGACAGAGTCAAATTGTAACACCTAGCTTGCAGCAGCTGGTCTATTTCTTCCGTATTTTGCTAGTAGACTAATTACTGTTGCTCAAAAGCATGGCATTAATTCAACAATTTTTTTTTCCTTATTGGAATCAAAATCTAAAAATTAATAATTTTCCAGATAATTGCATTGGAATTGACAAGGAGAAGGAAGCCATTAAGACATAGTTTGCCACATCCTGTAATAAGATCATCCAGAACCTGCGGGTACCTCTCAAGAGTCAGCTGAGTAAGAAGTTGAGGTCCCCACTCTTACGTGCTTTAGCTGGGTAACACACTTCATTAAATATTAGTTGCCTAACTTCATTTTCTGACTTTGCAACCAGAGCTGCCTATGCAGACAGAAGCCATTCCAAAAGATCATCATGTAGATCCACTTCTGTGCAATAAAACATAACAATATTCACCAACATTTTTAGTAACATTCTGTGAAGGAAGAACAATGGTTCAGAAAATATTCTGCAGAACAATTACAGCTGTAATTGCAACAATCATTCTTGAGAACAAAAAAAATTGGTACAATTTTCTTATTTGAATTACACTTAGATTTTTTTTTTCTTTAGCCAAGTTAAACCACATCCAAGAAAAGGCTATTCACTGTTAAAGTTGTAGTATATTACACTGCAACTACCTAGAAATAGCATCTTTTTCCTGGAAAGGGAACCTGAGCTCTGAGCATCTGTGACCAGTTCTTACCTAAATATGGCTGAAGACTCCTTAAGATGTTACTTCTGGAATAAAAGGGAAATTAGAATAGCAAATTTAGCCCTAAAAACTCTGGCATGCTGTTTCTGCTGTGCTGTCACCAACCAGAAAATTCATTACAATGTTCTTTTTTATACTTCAGGTTAAAGTCATGTGTGCATGTCTGACCAGCTTTAACAGAGATGTCCTTGGTTGTCCATTATCCGAAGGGGGCCTATAGGGATGCTGGGGAGGGACTCTTCATGAGGAACTGTAGTGAGAGGACAAGGGGTAATGCATTCAAACTTAAACAGGGGAAGTTTAGATTGGATATGAGGAAGAAATTCTTCACTGTAAGGGTGGTGAGGCACTGGAATGGCTTGCCCAGGGAAATTGTGAATGCTCCATCGCTGGTGGTGTTCAAGGCCAGGTTGGACAGAGCCTTGGGGGACATGGTTTAGTGTGAGGTGTCCCTGCCCATGGGAGGGGTGTTGGAACTAGATGATCTTAAGGTCCTTTCCAAACCTAACTATTCTATGATTCTATGAATAGGTTTGTTTTCTGAGCAAGACAGATTTGTGTTAGTCTAAACTTATTTGTTTCTGCCAGATTCATAAAACCGTAGGATATTTTTGGTTGGAAAGAACATCAGGAGACCCCTAGTCCAAGCTGCCCAAGGCAGGGTCACCATTTAATTCAGTCCATTTCCTCAGGTCTTTCTTCCATTTGGTCTTCAAAACCTCCAGAGACAAAGATTACACAAACTCTTTGGGGAACTTTTTCCAATATTTCACTGTCCTTCTGTTGGGAAATAATTTATTTGCATCAAGTCAGAACCTTCCTTGTTCAGCTGTCATTCGCTGATACCCATGCACCATGCATCTTCATGAAGACTCTGGCTCCATCTTGATAAATTCTACAGTTTTTGAATGAGTAGTTCAGTGCAGAAAGTGGTAAACTTCTGCATAAGCATTTAGTAGTTACAAAACAAAATGTTTTGATACTTCTTTTTCAAAATAGCATATGATCACTAAACATATGAAAAAGAAAAGAAAATTGTACAGTTTGGGTCATGTTAAACATTTAATTTAGCCCAAAAGGGAGTGTTTTGTTTGTCTCTTTTTCTATTGAACACTGAAATGGAAAAGTATATATCCACAAAACTCTAGGTAAGATCTATGTTTCTGGTGATTTAGGAACTGCTGGTAGAAAATTGGTGGAAGTTATTTGCTGTTAATTAAATAGAATAATCATAGAATCATAGAAACATAGAATAGTTAGGGTTGGAAAGGACCTTAAGATGCAACCTTCAATCTGCAACTATGAAGAGCTGTAATTTGGAAAGCACAACATGGGATAGAAATGGATTATGATGCTATTCCATTCAGATGTATGACTTCACTGTTTCTGTAAGCCTTGTCCTTTTAATGTGGATTTAATCATGTTGAGTACCAAAAAGAACTAGTTTCTTTTCAAATTGAAGGGTGCACATTGTTTCCACAACTGATTCTCTTAATTGCTGAAGGAGGGGTAAAATCCTTTCCTGCTTTGGATTGGCAAGTGCTTTCATTTTATGTGTGCAGTGACAGAATGCATAGACTTCATGTCTGGATATAGGGATATAAAGTAAATTCTAACATACTTTGAAGTTTATAATAGTGTCACTGCAGAGGTTCCTCTTTCGGTAGCACCGCAAAACTGCGCTTCAATTTTTTTACACTCCTTCCTTTATCCTGGAATTAAAGCATTTTTGCTACAAGTATCTGGTAGAAAATTAATTTTTATTTATCTTTATTACATATTACAAGGTAGGTAATAATTTATTTTTTGGAGCTGGAATTCTCCACCTCAGAAAATCTGATAGAAATTACTCTCCTGGACATTTTCTCAGTACAGTAACGGCACAGGGAATATAGTGGACATTGACTGTGGAAAATAGTGAAACAAATGACATTGTCTGGATTTTCAAGAAGTTCCCAGAAAGAGGACAAATGTTTGGCCCACTTTTCATGCTCCGCTGAGGGTTAATACTGAAAGAATCTCCAGTCAACGAAGAAAATAAGTGAAATGCCTAAACTGATCGAACTCAGAAACTGATGTGAAGAGGAGATAAGCAGGGGAAGGTCGAGGAAGGATGTGTGAGTGTCAGAAGCACTGCTGGAGTAACTTGGCAGACATAGCCTCAGTTCCTGGATTTTTCCTGAGACTTCTTTTCCCTCTATGGCTACCTCATGAAGTTACTACCCTCATTGACTTCAGCTGTGTGCAATGTGGAGACAAGACGACTTAGCAGATAATCTATGCTATCCAAAAGCAAATATGGTAGATCAGATCACAGAGATCTCTTCAATCCTTTGATTAGGGAGGAAACTTCAGTGATGGCTCAGACAGGTCAATTCACTTTTAGGTGGATGAAATTGAGACTGACAGCTATAGCTATCTTCTCTCTTTTGTTTACTCAATTACTCAGAAGGTGAGAATAGCACAGAGGAGATATGACAAAATAAACATGAAAAATGAAGATAGGTATGTCAATAAGGTCTTACTGGTGTGGAAAAGACATACTGTCCCTCTCCAATGCCAGTCTGTGTTGCTGGGTACAAGAGAAGCACTGTTTTTCACACTTGCTCTTTAGGCTAAGGGTACTACTTGCTCTTCCTTGCTTAAATGTTACAGCCACAAAACGAGCTAATAAATTTCTGGCTGACAAGTCTGACAGTGCAATAAGTAAAAACAGGAAAGCATCTATTACATATTACCCTGAATTTATCAGCACTCCTTCAAAAGGGGAAATAACACAAGGCAAATTGTGGGAAGATTTTTTTATCTGCTAGAAAAATATGCCCTGTGTCCCAGTCAGAAAACAAGCTATTGTGAAGTAACCACATTATTTAAAGATATAAGTCAAACAGGAAGAGGAAAACCAAACAAGCATGGTTTGAAAATTTCCCACTAGTGTGTTCTGACAAAGTGGAGTGATGGACTTGCTGACCGAGCTTGGCTATGAGGGAAACCATAGGCTTTTCCAGGCCAGAAGGCTGGTAAGAGAAATGAAAGGGTCTCTCTTCTCTTTCGAATACTTGTCTCTGGCCATATATTTCTTGTGTTTGCTTTATTACTGTTTTTCAAGCCAAAGCAATATGTCAGCAACTGAGATTTCATCTCGGACTCCAGTGTGAGGTCACTTCCAAACATGGAAGTGTGCTTGCGATACCACTAGTTACCAGTGCAAGAAACCACAGGCAGGATTTCTCGGTGTGGGCATGCACATTTAAGCCACACTCCTTTGAAGTACTTCAGTCCATGCATAACTTTAAGCAGGTGGAAATTTAAAACTGAATACCGTGTAGGATTAATGTTTTGATCGCTGTGGGCCTGGCAGCTGGTGAAACGGGTGATGTGGAAAAGCTGTTGGCTGAGGCCACTGACCCACATAAGCCACATAACATGAACCTTGTCCTCTCAGAGCTTTAATGATGGAAAAGGCGCCTGGGTTGCTAATATGCTATAGGGACGGCACCACCTTTCACTCCACAGTCTATTTTCAGGGTGACTACTGAGCTCATATTTGAAATCACACTCCTTATTGCAATGATGAGGGTTATTTTTTATCTTTTCAAAATCCAGCCCTCAGAATAGAAACATTTATAAGCATCAAGCTGAGAAGCACTAGCACTTGTTTGCTTTCTCTTACACAAAGACATCACTTTGCAAATCCCAAAGATTTGCAAACGATTCTTGATGAATCATCCTTCTCCAAAAGAATGAGATATTAAAAAGTGTTTTCTGCAGCAGCATAGTTGCCACTTGCTATACATTTTCCTGCAAGCACAAGGCTGTTCAAAGGACATATTCTAGCATATCTTTTTTTAAAGTTAATTAAAATAATATCTTATGAAATTTATAGGCTTTCAGGTCAGAAAAGGCTATTAGAATAATCACTTATCTAACTACATAACATTACCCAGAGAATCCTGGATTAGATGAGAAAAATTATTCCCAAATGTGAAAGAAATAAAAAAATCAAATCAGCAATTTGTCACTGTGGCATACTTTATGTAAAAAAAAAACAGTCTTGATTTTAGAGTAAAATGATAGGGCATGAACTAGTTCTTGGCAAAATTACACTGTTTCAATAATTTAGACTAAACTCAGTTCCAAACTGAATGTCAGATTTCAGTCCAAATTCCATGTTGTATTCCCATTTCACTTCCATTTTTATAATGTTGTAATTTTGGTATACAGTTTACTATGCTTTTCTGTGTCTGACAGACTATCATAACATTCATGCATTAATACAAAAACCCTTTTCAAATTATTGCAAGGATTATTGTCCCTCACAGTACAAATCCCAGCACTGTAATGCAACGAATCTAAACTAAAGATGCAAACAGGTATTTGGCCCAGGAATTGAGGAGATAATCAAAGTCTTCATATCACAGTATGTAATATGAATGCTAGATTATATTTTCAAAAGGCATTGGAAATCTCGGTTTATTTTAGAACTGATTTTGCCAACAAATTATTTTATAAACCTATTTGTTTCTACGGCGTCTTTCTGTGCTTTGCTTCTAAACAGAGGTAAAGACATGCAACACAGAACAAAAGATCATCAACCTCCTGACATAATTACTTTACTGAGAATTCTCTTAATGTATGTTTTCCCATGTGTTAGACTGCTCTGACAAGATGTATTGTCATGTATGACCAAATTAATACACAGGGAGGCTTTGTCATTGAAGAAATGCAAGCTGATTTATTATGACCAGCAAGAGCTGCATTTGCAGTACAAACAGCTACAGTGTTCTCTGAGCTAGTATTCCTGTGGCACATGGTTAACTCGTAGTAACCTGGATCCTGAAACTGGGGCAATGCATTTATTTAAATCTTCAGGGAAGAAACTGCTTCAAATCCAGGTGTTTAATGGTAGAACCATGTGTAAACTGAAACACACAATATATATTCATTCTGCTATTAAAGCAGCACTTTAAAAGGAAAAGAATGAAGAAAGAAGGTTGTAAAAAACCTCAAGAATTTTCATCTTACTAGCTATTCAAGTATTGCGGATGATGTTACTTATGACCAGAATTTTGCCCTTGAATCCAAGCTGACACTAAAACACTTCTTAAAGGAGAAGCTAAACTCAGATACCAATGTTAAGAAGCCAGAATAAAAGAAACAATCTAGTCCAGTACCTCCGCTCTGACCCTGCCTCAGGAAGAGGTGTAAACACATGCTTCACCATCCCTGGGTGCACTAAGTGACCTTGCTGCATGTTTTCCTGTCAGCTGCTGCAAAGCAGCACATGGGCAGAAAGTCAGAAGCCACAGAATAACATACTCAGAGCAAGGCTACCTTCCCTGCAATCAGGTGGGAAGAAAATAAGAGAATTAATTGTTAAATGTTGTAAGATAACATAAGGTTATCTTGATATTATTGATATAATTGGTAAGGTGCATCAATTATACCTAAATGGAAAAGCACTGGAATTCTGATTAATCCCAGGCTTGTGATACTTGCCAAATTTTTCAGCAGCAGTGGAAAAACACATAAGCATTTGTACAGTTGTTAATGCTGTTTGAATCCCAGCCTCAGTGATTCATCCGAGATGAGCTACTTTATGTAGTGTGTATCTCAGATTCAGAAACTTTGGAGAAAAACTGCTGAGACAGATCTGATAACAAGAGACTATCTTAAATAATGCCTCTGCAGACTCTGATTAGAGGTGAAGCTGTGTCCAGACCAAGCAAATCTCTGGTTTCTTTTTCACTCTTTTCATTGCTTCCTTCTCCTTCCGATGAAGGAAAAACAAGACAAAAATATTTTTTCATGGTATTTTGGCACTTCTGTTTCCTGTTGTGGCCAGAACCTAGAAGTTAAGAAATTTGTGACTAAAACAATTGAAGTAGTACTGGAAATTTTAAACAGGAAGCAAGATACAATTTTTTAAACAGTGAGGGCAATTAATCATTGCAGCAGCTTTGCCAGTGGATGTGGTGGATTTACCACCATGTAAATCTTTGACTCTAGTCTGTCTTTTTTTCTTAGTCTGATTGCTCTAATTTAAGGTATTGATTTTAACACAAGAAACACTGGGTAAAATACTCTGGTTTAACATGATTGTTAAAATGATCTTCCCTGGTTTTAATGTAATGAAAATCTTTAAAAGATGTATTTTAGGACACGCACTTTTGCAGACAGAGGTGAATGTATGGGATATGAAGAAGAAAGGTGGATACGCTTTCAGTATCTTCATGGGTAGAGCACTCCACTGAGATAATGACTGACAGGATTCAAGTCTTGGCTTCAGGTCTGGTGTGGGTAAGGACTGAAAAGAGCTCACTTGCTAAACAAGCTTTCTCATCCCTGTGCAATTTACTATATTCACCTTTGTCCAGGTTCCCAGTTCACTGACTTCGGAACAGTCACAGAATCACAGAGCTGCAGAATGATTGAGGCTGGGAGGGACCATTGGAAGTCATTTAGTCCAACCTCACTGCTCAAGCAGGGTCGCCTGGAGCACATTGCTTAGGATTGTGTCCAGAGAGCTCCTGGATATCTGTGGGAAAGAGACTCTACAACCTCTCTTGGCAGCCTATTCCAGTGCTCAGTGATCCTCACAGTAAAGAAGTTCTTCCTCATGTGCCCGTGGAATTTCCTGTTTTAGTCTATATCTGTTTCCAATTGTCTTATTGTCTGACACCACCAAGAAGAGTCTGACCTCATCTTCTTAACACACTCCCTTCAGATACTCGTACACATCGATCAGTTCCCCCCTGAGCCTTCTTTTCACTCCCCGGCAATGTTCATGACCAGGTTGGACAGGGCTTTGAGCAGCTGGTGACCGTGGCAGGAGGTTGGAATTGGATAAACTTTAAGGTCCCCTTCAACCCAACCCATTCTATGATCTCTTACCTTGAACAGGCGCAGCTCCCTCAGTCTTTACTCATAATAACAGATGCTTTACACACTTAATCATTCTAGTAGTCTTCATTGGACTTGCTCCAGAAGCTCAATGCCTCTCTTCAAATCATGCTAAGAAATGCTGAATAAAAATACACTTTGCTTTCAGATCCGTAACTAGGTGCCTCTCTGATTCCTCTCTTGGGCATTCACCATGGCTAGTTTAGGCAGTTCCTTGCTGGTGGCTACAGCAGATTTCATAGGCATCTCTTTCTTCAGTACCTGATAGCAGGATCCTGAGCTTCTAAGTCATGGTTGGATATCCAACAGGATACAGGGCCTTGGATAACTGTTGCAGTTTTTAACTTTTAGGTCAATAATCATTAGAATTATACTTTTGGAGGTATTTAAAAGTCAGTTACTTCAATAGCAGTTAAGTGTCTTAGACAGCTTTGACACCCTGTGTCTTAAAAGCCATAAAAAATGCACTTTCTGGCCCATAGAATACTGGCTTTTTATCTTGTTATAATCTGATCTCTTTGGGTGGGAAGATACCTGCAAATACACATGGGGCTTGCATGAATTGTAAATCTATAGCTGGTTCATTGTGAATGCAATTTTCACAATGAATTGCCCCTCTACTCTGCTCTTGTGAGACCTCACTTGGAGTATTTTGTGCAGTTCTGGTGTCCTCAACATCAAAAGGACATGGAACTGTTGGAACAAGTCCAAAGGAGGGCCATGGGTATGATCAGGGGGCTGGAGCACCTCCCACATGAAGATAGGATGAGAAAGTTGGGGCTGTTCAGTGTGGAGAAGAGAAGGCTGTGTGGAGACCTCATAGCATCCTTCCAGTACCTGAAGGGGGCCTATAGAGATGCTGGGGAGGGACTCTTCATTAGGGACTGTAGTGATAGGACAAGCGGTAACAGATTAAAACTTAACCAGGGGAAGTTTAGATTGGATATGAGGAAGAAATTCTTTACTGTGGTGAGGCACTGTAATGGGATGCCCAGGGAAGCTGTGAATGCTCCATCTCTGGTAGTGTTCAAGGCCAGGTTGGACAGAGCCTTGGGTGACCTCGTTTAGTGTGAGGTGTCCCTGCCCATGGCAGGGGTGTTGGAACTGTATGATCTTAACGTCCTTTCCAACCCTACCTAATCTATGATTCTATGATTCTGTGAAAGATGTGTTTGGATAAAAAGGCTCCCCAGGTCTTGAAGACAGTTCCAGTAAAGAAATGCACGCCTGCATAAAAACACTCACACACATGCGATTTAATAGAGAAAGGAAAGACTTTCGTTTTCACTAGAAAAAGAAATGCCTGTGTCTACTCTCAGGGAAAAATAAGAAAAAAGAAAAAGTTTTGTGTTACTCCATGGAAACATCTGGGTAAAAGAGACCAGGAGGTGTCAACAGAAGTCATAATTACAACTTGTATCACATGGTTTCGATATGAATGTTTTTTGACACATTCATCATACTTGCCATTCTGGAGGAGCAGGGTTAGTTGCATGCCAGGTAAAAAAAGAAGCAGTTAGAAACCTTTCTTTTTAGAAAGAGGCAGCCTCCCTTAAGGAATCTAAATTGCATTTTTGAGCATAGCAAATTAACTGTAAATGAAATTTTATGGTTGTTCTAAGGAGAAAATGTGGGTGGACCAGGCTGTAAGAAGAGAAAAAATATGAAAATTGAGAAATAAAGACACAGACTAGTTTTAGCAGGAGCTGAAGAGCTCTAAAGTAGAAGTTTCCTCTCATCTTTCTAATATTGCATGAAAGGCACAACATTTATTTTCCACCAAGACTTTCTTTGTGGCTGAACGTTTCTTTTTACCAGCTTTGGAGCTCAACATTTTTGTGAAAACTCAGACAAATATATGAGCCAAAAGCTTTTAAAAGTGCAAATGTTTCTAAAATTATTTGCATACAAATCTACATAGTACCTATCCTGTTGGTGTCTAAACAACAGTCTAAATGCAGAAATAACAGTATATTAGTGACACATAGGGAAAGAAGTGTTTTCAGACTTATGGTCATGAGTGAAGAGTATTGTAGCCAAATGTTGTGCATCTGCCTATAATCTAGGTTCAAAAATCCATGGCATTCTTCATAGCTTTACAGCTGGTTTGAGTAAGAAACACAAGGTACATCATTACCATGAAATAAATAAAAATGAAAGTGGAAGAACTAAAGCCACCTAAGCGATAGTTCTCCTTCGGCTCAGCTTTGGACCCAGGCAATGAACTCTCTCCATGACAATTCTGCAAAACAGAGCTCTCTAAGCAGCAATGTGGATGTGAGCCAGTCACTATTATATAGCTCCTGGGCCAGAAATCAGTTTTTGACTTCTTTTGTTCAGCAGTATAGACTTATCAATGACTCACTCCGGTATGAATAGCTTTCAGCATCATTATTAACTATGCTTTCTTGCATGCTTTCTGTTTAGAACTGCCTTTTCATTACTGAGAAGAAAAATTAGTTCCTATGAGAGATCTCCAAGCAGGCTGAAGGTTAGCATGATAAAAAGGCTTAGTAAAAGCAGTCCCTGAGAAGAGACACTGTAGAAGGGGCAGAAAACTGAATGGAGGGATATAATGGCTAGTGTCAGAGATGGAATGGAGGAGAGAGGATAAAAGGAGAAAGCATTAAAATTCAAACCTCTGACTCCGGAAACTATATAGCAATGAGTTTTTCTTGGGAATGTAACAAGTCCAGCATTTCATGTGGCATGTTTCTATATTTTCCATCTGGCTACTATTCTACTTCATTAAACTTCATTTACCTCATTGCTACAGTATCCATTGAGGAACTATTCCTTTCTCATGATCAAAGAAGGAACTATACCTTTCTCATGATCAAAGAAGGAGCTTAACTCTTGTTTCTTTCACGCTCTTCTGTGAAAAATACTTCCTTTTCACTCTGCACTCCCCCATTTTTGTTTCTTCTATTAAAACTGGCAAAAAGGATGCATTTGAAAACTGAATGGGTTTGTTTAACTTTTTTTATTTTACTTTTGATTTCATTTAAAGAAATGGAGTTTAAACAAAATTTGTGACAGTGAGTTATACTTTGTAAAATATTACATTTGGCACCTGGGAGATTTTTTTGTCAAATTCCTCTCTCTTCACTCAGATGTCTACAGTGTTGGTGTTCACATTCAAGTCAGTTTCTCTAGAAATGTAGTCCATGTAGTCAGTGGAGGTTGCAGTGTCTTTCACATGACCTGAGTTTCGTATGTATTTCATGAGAAGAATAATGACTTTGTTGACTATGCTGACAAACCTTCTTCCAAATATCAGTGCAGTCTGAGGGAGATGTAAACACCTACAGGTGACTTAGGTACCTGAAACTAAACCAGATGAGTCCAACTCCTCCTTCTCTTAAGTTTCCCTCAGGAATCATGGAGAAGTTTGAAAGATATTTGGAGTCCTATAGTTTGATTCGTACTCTAGAGATGCTTATCTCTTTTTATTACATGTATGGAGGTCCTGCAGTGGTTATTCTCCTGCCATTAGAGCTATTCTTTAATGAGGTCAACGGTACTGTGTCTTCCAGAATGTATTTCTCAGAGGAAATCTGCAGTAGTTTTGTCCAGAGAGGAGTTAAGATCATATTTGTTTCTCTGACAACTGCAGAGCAAGGGCCTTCATTCAGTTCATTTAAATGCATGGGAGATACTCATTTTAGTTGTCAGCAGAGAGGAACATGTATTTCTGAGGTAGTTCAGGTCACAGGTGGGTTTGTGCGTGGTAGAAGTATATGGGGAGCTAAGGAAAGATGTGCACCAGCAAAAGGAGTTTCCAGTAGTGTCTGAAATGCTCCCCTGGAGCCCAAGTTCAGGTATGCATAGAGCAGAATGGGGCTATGTAGTGTGTCACTGAAGCAAAACACCCTGTCCAATAACTGTTTTTAGCAGCAGCCAGCAGAGAAAACTAAACTCTCAGACAACTCTGTGTTGCTTCACAACAGATAACAAAACAGCAAGGGGCATGTTTCCAGTCTCTGACTTACAGTATGATGGTGCCTCTCTGTAGCTGGGATGTAATCCAGAGAAAATAGAAGGAAAAAATTACTCTATTACACTTAAAAAGGTGTCTTAGAAATATAAGTCATTAAACAAATAGCAGTGAGCATTGGATTTTACTAGAGAAAGGAAACCAGTCCCACTTGCAGCTGTTAAGGTCTCAATCCCAGTATTCATTCTGTGGAAAAAGTATATCTATGCATGTGATCCTATGTATGTATATGTGTATAAATTACATATTTTTAGAATTAATAAAATAATATATAAATGTATGCTGCACACATATAGTTACTATCTGATAATATTAATACAATATTAATATATCTCGTCATATATTAAAAATGTTTTAGCAACAGCTGCCTATTTTAAAATGAAAAATTAATTGCCAAAGGAAATAACCCGTAATGTCAAACACAATTCAAAATACTGTAAAATAGAAGATTCATTCTCATGATACTTGGATCCTTATGAACTTGGTTATGGTCAAGCAAGCAAAAAAGACAATGAGTCTCTTGACGCTATCTTGCAATAAAGTCAAAGTTGTGTTTTCCAGTGATAAAAAATATAGAATAAATAATAAATTATATTTATACATTATCAAGAGGTGACAGAACTGGATAGACATCTATTACACCTCACAGCGTGGTGTGGATCTATTTTCTATGCCACTTCATGTCTGAGCTGCTTTTTTGTATTGCTATGGCTACCCTGCATGAGTTTAGGATGGTACCTGTGTTCTGTCTCACCAAATTCCTTAGCTCTCAGCAGATCAGAGCAGACAACAAGCATCAGGTAGACATAAATGTTATACTTATAGGGTGTTACCCTATTAATGCAGCTAATTACTAGAGGGAAAGATATTCCCAATCTGGAATTTTCGCTGTGAGATCAACACTTCTGCATTTGAACATCCACTACTTTTGTTCCCCAAACATCTTAAGCATCAGATAACGTGAGTGACCAGCTATACAAAGCCTCTTGTTTCCTTTCTCTTCCTATAGGAAGAAAACCTCCTAAGAAATAATATTTTGAATTGTTGCAAAAAGGTTTTGTTTACTGCTGATCTACTGTAAGACAGGTAAATTGAAGTTTTGAGGCTCCTTGACTGGTAGAGAGCTTGGAAAGGTTGTGGTAACTTTTGAGGATAAGCTCTGTAGCTCAGAGCCAGCTGACCGTGGTAAGGCTTCTGTTTCCAAAATGTTCATGCCTTTTGAAGGGACCTGTTTTCAGACGTATCTCTAATACCTGTGATCTTTCGAGATGGTAGCTAGAAATGTACAACCTCTGGCCATGAAATATGCCGACCTGGAGCAAACTTTTAGCCTTTCAAAAATGGAATTAGGCATGTGCCAGCTACTGTAGTCTTTAGCTTTCCAAAGTTCCATACAGACCTACCATTATTCAAGGCAAAGATATCCTCATGTCATTTCTGTGAATAGTTCCCACAGAACATCTTTTCGCCTTTGTCAATCAACATTTGCATTAGTTCACTGAACTCTTTTTCAGGCATTCCCAGATAAGATACTTGCTGCAAAATCATAGAATCATAGAATAGTTAGGGTTAGAAAGGGCCTCAAGTCCTCGACAGGGCTTACTCAGGAGCCGGCAGCTCAGCGGACGCGAAGAGTTGATTTAGAGGGGGTGGCGCCAGGAGGAGCAGCACCAGCCCTGACTGGGTAAAAAGCTGCCCCAGGGAGCACAAGCAACCAGGAGCGCAGCGAACAGGGGCGGTTCGAGGCAGCTTGCACGGCAGTTCACATGGGCAGGCGAGTGGGATGGTGAGCGGAATGGTGAGCCCTCGCCGTATGAGCAGGGCCCAGTCTGGGAGCTGATGAGAGGGGAGGCTGCAGGGCTGAGCTCGGAGTGTAGGGAGCACCTGCACTGCTCTCCTGAGAGGAGGGTGCGCAATGGGCAGGGCTGCACTCTGTGCTCCCTGGTGGAGGTCCTCCTGCAGCAGGGACTGAGCTACAGGATGCAGTCAATAGGCTGAAAGGTGTCAGGGAAGATGAGGGGAAGCAGTACGGATTGCTCCAGGACCAGACTGTGCAGGGGCCTCAAGAGTCCACAGTCGCTCATGCAGGAAAGGAGGCCACTGACCCAGGAAGTTGGGAAACAGTAACAGAAAAAAACAACAAAAAAAGGAGGAAGAGGAAAATTAAAAGCAAGGGGCTTCCTCCTAAATGTGTTGTTCCCATCCAGAATCACTTTGCTGTCCTGCAGGGGACTGATGAGGAAACACACTCTCACCAGGAGCACCGTCTGATGCACTGGTAAAGAAGATCAATACTGGTGCTGCCAGGAAAAGGCGGCAGGCTGTAGTACTAGGGGACTCTATTCTGAAAGGAGCAGAGGCACCCATTTGTCAGCCTGACCCAGTCTCAAGGGAGGTGTGTTACCTACCAGGGGCTCGGATCAGGGATGTTGCAGAGGAGCTGCCTGCTCTAGTCAGTCCCACTGACTATTACCCACTTCTAGTGATCCATGTGGGTGCTACTGATATAGATAGCAGTAGCCCAGAGAACATAAAGAAGAACTCTTGTGAGACCTCACTTGGAGTATTGTGTGCAGTTCTGGTGTCCTCAACATCAAAAGGACATGGAACTGTTGGAAAAAGTCCAAAGGAGGGCCACAAGGATGATCAGGGGACTGGAGCACCTCCCATAGGAAGATAGGCTGGGAAAGTTGGGGCTGTTCAGCCTGGAGAAGAGAAGGCTGTGTGGAGACTTCATAGCAACCTTCCAATATCTCAAGGGGGCCCAGAGAGATGCTGGGGAGGTAAGTTTCATGAGGGACTGTAATGAGAGGACAAGGAGTAATGCGTTCAAACTTAACCAGGGGAAGTTTAGATTGGATATGAGGAAGAAATCCTTTACTGTAAGGGTGGTGAGGCACTGGAATGGGTTGCCCAGGGAAAGTGTGAATGCTCCATCGCTGGTGGTGTTCAAGGCTGGATTGGACATAGCCTTGGGTGACATAGTTTAGTGTGTGGTGTCCCTGCCCATGGCAGGGGTGTTGGAACTAGATGATCTTAAGGTCCTTTCCAACCCTAACTATTCTATGATTCTATGATTCTATGACTACAGAGCTCTGGGAGAGGTGGTTAGGGGCTCTGGAGCACAGATTGTCTTTTCATCAATTCTCCAGAATACAAGGCAGGACCTTAAAGAGGCTAGGAGGATTGGACAGGTTAATAAATGGTTAGAAGGGTGGTGCTATAGTCAGGGGTTGGGGTACCTTGAACATGGGACTCAATTTGGTAAGCCAGGTGTCATGGGTTCAACAGCAGCAGTCATTTTTCTCCTTCTTGATAGCTGGTGCAGTGCTGTATTTTTGACTTTTGGACTGGGAACAGTGCTGATAACACCAGTGTTTCAGTTACTGCTTGGTAATGTTTTGGTCTGACCAAGGACTTCCTGAGTCTCATGTTATGCCAGGGAGGAGGGGAAGCCGGGAGGAAGCAGAGACAGGACACCTGACCCAAACTGACCAAAGAGGTATTCCATGCCATAGCATGTCATGCCCAGGATGTAAAATAAAGGGCAGAGACCCAGAAGGGTGGGGGTGCACTGCGTGGTTGGGCTTAGTATTAGGTGGTGAGCGATTGTATTCTTTCCTTGTGTTTGCCTTGTCATTATTATTATTGGTGGTGGCAGTGGTGGTCTTGTGTTATACTTTATTTACTAAACTGTTCTTATGTCAACCTGTGGGAGTTGCATTCTTTTCAATTCTCCTCCTCATCCACCCGGGAGCTGGGGGAAGAAAGAGGGGGGAGTGAGTGAGAGAGAGACTGCGTGAGTTAGAGAGGCTTAAACCACAACAGTTCTTTTTGGCGCCCAACGTGGGGCACGAAGGGTTGAGATAACGACAGGATTAATAGCCACTCACCACAATGCTGATTTATTGGCTCTCAGAGTTGTTGCTTTTGATTCTCTTGAGTTCATGGTTTCAGCCTGTTGTACCTTACTTACAGCCGGTATTTGTTATCTTAGCATTTTTTGGATATGGGTTTTGGGTTAAGTTTCTTGTTTCATTGTTCTTTATTGGAATGGCTTGTAATATGGGTGGGATCCAGAAGCGGGGCGGGGAGTGGATGTGTACCTAGCAGTTCGGCTGCTCTTCACCATCCTGGCCGTTGTCCTCGCCTCCGTCTTTGTGAGGCTGTGGGGAGCCGAGGGTGGGCTGCCCTGGGAGCTGCTGGCAGCCGAAACGGCCTGGGGGAGCGGCCCCGGGGACCAGGAGCTGAGCTCCATGTCTTCCGAGCAGCGGAAGGGGGCGGCAGAGGAGCTGAGCCTCCCCGCTAAGCCCAGCCCGACGGCTGCAAAGCACCAGGAGGAGACGACGGTTGAGAAACCAAGCCCCGTGGCCGAGCCCAGCCCCGCGGCGGCCGAGGGCATTCCCCGGCAGCCACCCGCAATGCCCCGCGAGTCCGAGCCCCAGGAGGATGCAGGAGACCGCACAGCACTTCCCAGCAAGGCAGAGGAGAAAGATCGGGACTCAGACAAAGAGCAGCTGGTGGTGCGAGAGCTGGCAAGCACAGCAGCTACACCAGCCCCAGTGACAAGTACAGCAGCCTCATTTGAGAGTTCTGAAGGTTTTGAATGGCCTTTGGGTACCCTTGAGACCTGCCTGCTGATTGTGATGGGGATCAGCATGTTGGCATGCATACAGAGTGTGTTTTACCCACGCCCATTTTGTTTGGTCCGGAGAGTTAAGCAGAGTGGAGTGTGGGCCTTGTCTGGGGTTAAACTATGATCTAGGATAACCAAGAGATTTTCCCCGAGGCTGGACAGTCATGAGTGGCAGGGTGTGTGGGACAGGATGTGGAAGTATCTGGTCCACTGGGCCCCTCCAGTGCTTTGGAAGCATCGCAGATGGAAGGCAGCTGTATGGAGTCCCCACCGACAAGCTGCAGAAACTGCTGGAGGGAAGGGTAAATTATTTTAAGCCTGGTGTGCCCATGATAGTTCAGATCATCAGGGCAGAGATGCAGCATACAGAAGGACTCATGATCAAGGGGTGGACTTAGCAATGGACATTACTGCCCAGGTTATTCACGAGTGTTAACACTGTACACAGCTTCTCCTGCTCTGAAAAACTGTGACAAGAGATGGAGCCCGACATCATGGACTGGATGAACTCAGCAGCTTTATAGAGATTGGTCCATGCACTAAGGGATGATCTCTCTCCCTCTGTGCGTGTGTGTGGGTGTATATATATATATATACATGTGATAGTATATTGAAAATGTGGGATCTGAGCATGACATGAATGGTATTGAATAAGGGGTGGATACTGCCGTGGGTCCAGCAGCAGCAGTCATTTTCTCCTTCTTGGTAGCTGGTGACTGTACAAAACCACAGTGCTGCACCAGCTACCAAGAAGGGGAAAAATGACTGCTGCTGCTGGACCCATGACACCAGGTTTACTGGGGGCTGGTGGAGCTGGTCTGACAAAGAAAAGGAAGAGTGGATTTGGGAGGAGGTTTGCCAACTGGTCAAGGATGCTTTAAACTAGATGGGTTGGGGGAGGGGGGCATCATTCCATCCCAACACACCCAGTCACTTACCAGCACCTGTAGTAAACATTCAGGGCAATGTAGAGATATTCCAGGTGCTCCAGCCAATGAGCCAACTTCAGTTGGAGCTCAGCTCAGATGCCTCTATACAAATGCCCATAGCATGGGGAACAAACAAGAGGAATTAGAGATGTGTGCACTTCTACAGGGGTATGATATCATAGGCATCACAGAAAAATGGTGGGATGGATCCTATGACTGGTGTGTTGGAATGGAAGGTTACAGACTCTTTAGGAAGGACCGGCCCGATAGGCAGGGAGGGGGAGGTATTATTTATGTTAGGGATAGGCTGGAGAGTATGGAGCTCTGTCTGGAGACAGGTGAGCAGTCAACAGAGAGTTTGTGAGTGAGGGTTAAAGGGAGAACAGCGATGGGAGACATTATTGTGGGGATCTGTTACAGAATGCCTGACCAAGAAGACTTGGTGGATGAAGCGCTCCATAGACAGACAGAAACAGCCTCCTGCTTGCAGGCCTTTATTCTCATGGGGGACTTCAACCACCCTGATATCTGTTGGAGGGATGGTGTGGCCAGGCACAAGCAATCCAGGAAGTTCCTCGATTGTGTGGAAGACAGCTTTCTTCTTCAAGTAATAGAGGAGCCGACAAGAAAAGGTGCCATGCTTGTCCTTGTGCTCACCAACAGGGAAGGGCTGGTTGGAAATGTGATGCTCCAAGGCAGCCTTGATTGCAGCGATCATGAGATGGTCGAATTCGTGATTCTCAGGACAGAGAGAAGAGAGTGCAGCAAGCTCAGTGCCCTGGACTTCAAGAGAGCAGACTTTGGCTTCTTCAGGATCCTGCTCAGTAAGATTCCATGGGATATAGCCCTAGAGGGCAGGGGGACCCAAGACTCTTGGTTGATATTCAAGGATCACCTGCTGCAAGCTCAGGAGCGATACATCCCAACTAGAAGGAAGTGCTGCAGGAGCACCAGGAGACCTCCTTGGATGGATAAGGAGCTGCTGAGGAAAATTCAAAGGAAAAAAGAGGCTTATAAAAGGTGGAAACAAGGACAGGCAGCCTGGGAAGAACACAGGGATGTTATCCGGGAAGCTAGAGAGCAGCTTAGGAAAGCTAAGACCCAGTTAGAATTAAACTTGGCTAGGGATGTTAAGGATAACAGGAAGGCATTCTATAGGCACACTGCAAATAAAAGACAGGCTAGGGACAACGTGGGCCCTCTCCAGAAGCTATCAGGAGAACTGGCTACCCTGGATTTAGAGAAGACTGAGATTCTAAACGATGCCTTTGCCTCAGTCTTCACTGGCAAATGGTCTGACCGTACCACCCAAGTCTTGGAAGGCAGATGTAGGGGCAGTGAGAATGATGACCCTAGGCCCACTGTAGGAGAGGATCTGTTTCAGGACCATCTTCAGAACCTGAACATGCACAGGTCCATGCGACCTGATGAAATCCATGAGTGGGTCCTGAAGGAGCTGGCAAATGAAGTTGCTAGGACACTGTCCATCACTTTTGAAAAATCATGACAGTAGGGTGAAGTTCCCGATGACTGGAAAAAGTGAAATATAACCCCCATTTTCAAGGGGAAAATGGATGACTCAGGTAACCGCAGACCAGTCAGCCTCACCTCTGTGCCTGGCAAAATCTTGGAGAGGATTCTGCTGAAAGGCATGCTAATGCACATGAAAAACAAGGAGGTGCTTGGTGACAGCCAGCATGGCTTCACTAAGGGGAAATCCTGCCTAGCCAATCTGATCTTAAGGTTCTTTCCACCCCTAACAATTCTATGATTCTATGGTTCTATGATTAAGATCATCTAGTTCCATCCCTCCTGCCATGGGCAGGGACCACTCACAATAAACCATGCCACCCAAGGGTCTGTCCAACCTGGCCATCAACACCGCCAGCGATGGAGCATTCGCAACTTCTCTGTGCAACCCATTCCAGTGCCTCAGCACTTTACAGCAAAGAATTTCTTCCTCATATCCAGTCTAAACTTCCCCTGGTTAAGTTTTGACCCGTCACCCGTTGTCCTCTCGCTACAGTCCCTAATGAAGAGTTCCTCCCCAGCATCCCTATAGGCCCCCTTCAGATATTGGAAGGCTGCTATGAGGTCTCCACACAGCCTTCTCTTCTCCAGGCTGAAAAGCCCCAACTTTCTCAGCCTATCTTCATACAGGAGGTGCTCTAGTCCCCTGATCATCCTTGCTGACCTCCTCTGGATTTGTTCCAACAGTTCCATGCCCTTTTTATGCTGAGGACACCAGAACTGCACACAATACTCCAAGTGAGGTCTCACGAGAGCAGATCAGAGTAGAGGGGCAGGATCACCTCCTTCAACCTGCTGGTCACGCTCCTTTTGATGCAGCCCAGGATACGGTTGGCCTTCTGGGCTGCGAGCGCACACTGCTGGCTCATGTTAAGTTCCCCATTGACCAACACCCCCAAGTCCTTCTCTGCAGGGCTGCTCTGAATCTCTTCTCTGCCCAACCTGTAGCTGTGCCTGGGATTGTTCCCACACAGGTGGAGGACCTTGCACTTGTAATGGTTAAACTTCATCAGGTTGTCATCAGCCCACCTCACAAGTGTGTCAAGGTTCCTCTGGATGGCATTCCTTACCTCCAGCAAACTACACAGCTTGGTGTCATCAGCAAACTTGCTGAGGGCACACTCAATCCCACTGTCCATGTCATCAACAAAGATGCTGAACAAGACCGATCCCAACACCGATCCCTGAGGGACACCACTTGTTACTGGTCTTCAGCTGGACATTGAGCCATTGACCACAACTCTTTGCGTGCAGCCATCCAGCCAGTTCTTTACCCACTGAGTGGTCCACCTATCAAATTGATGTCTCTCCAACTTAGAGACAAGGATGTTATACGAGACAAAATTCTGCCTTATCCACAGGCACAAACGTTTGTTACTATTCTTTAACAAGGAAATGGCTCTTATTTTTCAGCCCTAAAAAGGAATATATGTTTACCTTTAGTCTCCATTTAACTTGGCTTTAGCCAAGAGTGAGCTTTCCATTTCAACTTAACCAAGTCTTCCTGTTAGCTTCCTGAGACATTCAAAAATTCTGAGTAAGAATACACACTGTTGTGCACATGAACTTTCTGGTTCTATGTTAATAAAGAAAAATATTTAATGCTGGAGACTAAAGGTAAACATAAATTCCTTTTTAGGGCTGAAAAATAAGAGCCATTTCCTTGTTAAAGGATAGTAACAAACTTTTGTGCCAGTGGATGAGGCAAAATTTTGTCTAGAAGAAAAACAACTTACCTATGCAGCTAGAGAGCAAAACCTTTTTTTTTTTTTTCATAATTACTTGATACTTGAGTAAAATAGCTTGCTTCTAAGGAGATGCTCAGCCATGCAGGGGTTAATGTTTTTTCTCACCACCTTTCTTTACAGCTTAAAACTTAGGAACATGTGCACACTTATGCATGCAACAAACAAAGCCACTGCCTGCATTATAATCTCCTCAGGGACAGCCAAGCGAGAAAGACAAATTTAGCAGTGTACTTTTGGCTTTTTTACATAGTGTAATGCCATTAAACTCGACATCATGTAGACAATGAACATTACAACAAAATAGCGGTGCTCTTTATTAGCTGCCTGACTTTTTTTGAGAGGAAGCACATGTCACATTTGTTTCAGACAGCCGCATTGGGGTCCCACAGCTCTGATTAAATATGTATCCTTTGTTCAGCTGCATCGGAGTCAGTTTTGGCCTACATACACATTTCGTTAATATTTTAAATAGGAAAAACAGCAAAGAGAGCAGAAATTAACAGTTGCTGAACTTCTCCAATTACTGCTAATCACATTTACACCCTGGGGTTTGCAGAATTAGAAATCAATTGGTGGTTTCCCCTTTCTGCAGCAGGCAGTAAATGTGGCAATTTAGAAAAAAGGACTAGAAGACATCTCAATTCAGCCTGGATACCCTTGTAAATATCCCCCAGTGGATATATTGCTCTGGTGTTTAATGTGACAAAGATTATACAGCATCATTTACTAAAATGACAAAGCATTATGTGTGATTGATACTGAAAAATGTTGTGTCATTCCTTTTTATGTATAAATATATATTTATTTCCATTGAAACTGAGACATTCGGAAATTACGTCCTAAACAAAACTTCAGAGAAGTCTCCCTGAAACATTTGATGGAAAAACACTTTTTCCTTTCAAGGTTATCAAAAATGAGTTCTGAGAAAGAATGCTCCAAAGAAGATGCTCTCTGATTTGTTTAGTGAAGGCAAGAGAACTTTTCACAGCATTTGATGATGATTTAGCAGCACCATATTGGTAAGAGAGTTACTGTCAGTGTCACTTAGTATGATCTTTAATTGAAGAGTTTCTTCTTAAATGTTAAGATGATAAACTCAAATTGGCCATGTACATGTTTTGAACATCATAAATGATGAACCAGCAGGGTCAAGCAGTCCAAAGCTGCTTACAATTCCTTAATCTGGAAAAAGCCTTAGCAGGAGGCTGTCAAAGCACATTTTGCAACGAGTGTATCTAAATGCACATGCATTCATAGACATATGGCTGCAGAGTTAAGCTCATATCCAGTGTTTCTAATTGAAGGTGGAAAGAAAGGAGATAATCTGAGCAAAAATCAGTATTTCGAGACAGAAAATAACCCTGTAGATATGAGGGTTATTGAACACAGAAGCAGGAGGCATGAGAATAAATTATTGTGCCTGGCAGAAGGCTGATACGGAGAAAAATCCTCATCTAGCTGAGCTTTCTGAATTTTCAAAACAGGGCTGAAAGTCTTACGTATTTTGAGAGAATATACAGTCTGAAAGGTTTTTACAGAGCTTATATGTGCATGTGTTTTCACTCTTTACTGAAACCACAAAGCAGAGCAAAGTGAAAAATAATGGTGAGATGAGGAGGAAGAATGAGTCAACCAAACCATTCTAAACTTGAAATTTAGTTTGTGTTTACACTGACTTTAAGCATAAAACCACAGAAAACTTCTTTATTTGAGCCATTTAAATATTGCTCAGAAATAAAGCTTCATCATAGAGCTTCTCTTACACTATACCGTTAATATATTCATTGACAAAATTCAAGGGATTTGATCTACACACGATGCCATAAAGTATTAAGCAAGTTACACACTTCTAGTACTTTTTATCAAAGCAGTTGCTCAATGAGCAATAGTGACATATCCAATAAAATAACATACATTACAGGTATTAATCTGCATTCAAGGAAATATTTAACAAGAATATTCTTATTTTGAAGGCTGAGATCTTATGTGATATCTGGAAAAAAAATACAACTGACTTTTTGTGAACTCATAGAATTTGAGGGTCAGTTTCAGAAAAGCAAGAATTTCATCAGCAGACTTACTGACTTTTTCCCTCTACGTTATGCAAAAATAGTGCTTTTTTTCCCCCTTAAGACCAAAATGAGATGCTTTAAAATGTTCTATTTTAATTTTTAATAGTAATTGAATAAACTGCCACTGATTGTACTGAAGGATTCTCATATTTAAGACTAGACATTGGATCCATGATAACAGTTTAATAACATGCATGGTTACCTGGATTTTTCTTAATCACGTGCAAAGTATAAATTAATCTCAGAGAAAGCATTAAGCAGTTTAAAGTTAATGATGTGATTGAAAGTTCAGAAGTTTACTCAGTCTAATATGTAAGACAGTTTGTGTTTTTATCCTTATAATATCATCTCCATATGTCTCTTTTTGTATTTTTTTTAAGTAAGTCTCTTTAATGCTGTCTGTGAGTCAGGAATGTGATCTAAAATTCAGGTGTGAACCATTTTGATGATACTAAAATTGAAACAACTAAAGGAACAGTTTAGAGTTTATTATATAAAAAAATGATGAGGAAATATGGATGTTTTGAAAAGTATATGTTAGTCCACATTAGCTATACCCACGGTCTTTACTCTCAAAAGAGGTGTCACACCTCTTAAAATTTAGGCCAAGCTCTGTTAGTACATTGCCTGTATTTGAGGAAGAGTTCGTGAGCCTTTTTGAATCTCTCTGTAAAACTAACCTCTGCAAGACATTCCTTAACACGATTTTAGTTTTCTAAGAAACATCTTCTGCTGTTAACTGAATTTTCACATCTGATACTGACTAAGATGAGGATAATTTTTCTTTCTTTCTTTTAAATTCAAGGCCAGGTTGGACAGAGCTTTGGATGACATGGTTTAGTGGGAGGTGTCACTGCCCATGTCAGAGGGGTTTGAACTAGATGATCTTAAGGTCCTTTCCAAACCTAATGATTCTATGGTTTTATGATTCTAAATTATCATTTGAAATCCATCTTGTATCTGTATTTATTTCATCAGCCCAGATGAAACTGAGGTAGTTGCTCTTTAGTAGTTCAGCAGCTGCTGTTAGTAGTTCATTACCTTAATCTTCAGATGAGAAAATGCCTCCACTAGCCAGCTGGTTTACGTAACACTGTCATTTTTCTAAATCTAGAGAGAGTTCTGGATGTATGATATGATATGATACACATATCATTTATGCTGGTCATCTAGAACCTTTGTCTGGTTGTTTTGCATAGCAGCTGAAGAGTGCTTTGCAAAACAAATAAATAACATGAGGTCATGTGTGGGACAAACTTCTCCTTCCACCCCAGTATTTATATGAAGTATTGCTTATAGGCTGGGATTCATCTCACTTTGGTTTCACTATCTAGTTGTCTAATCCAGAGTCTGACATCTAGGCTACCTCTGTCATCATGGAGGTAAAAACATCTGAAGTCTCACAGGCATCTTGCTGAAGTGGAATTAACTGCTCCATAAATGTGTCCTTTCTAGACATCAATAAATTGGATGAAATGAATTAATGCACATATGTACATTATGGTACATATGCGTAGGAGTTTTTTAGTTGCATTTCTGTCTCTTACAAAAAATTATTAATATTGACTCTGGAAACATGTCATGCACCATGTCTGAGAGCACTGAGACGCTTGGCCATTCTCAACTAGGAACAGGAGCACTGAAATAAGCTGCCAGTTATCAACAAAAATCCTTTGAACTCATGGGTTTGATCCTGGAAACTGGCAGAAGTCTGAATGAGCTCACAACTCCTGTGGGAAGAACACTTTTTTACAAACCTTGGGCTGATGCCATTGAGGACTATAGACATGATGACTGTGTTTTATTAATAACCCTAATATTCTCTTAGGAGCAATATTAGTGAGTATTAATCATAGATTCATAGAATAGTTAGGGTTGGAAAGGACTTTAAGATCATCTAGTTCCAGCTCGCCTGCCATGTGCAGGGACATCTCTCACTAAACCATGTCACGCAAGGCTCTGTCCAATCCAGCCTTGAACACCACCAGCGATGGAGCATTCACAGTTTCCTTGGGCAACCCATTCCAGTGCTTTACCATCCTTACAATAAAGAACTTCTTCCTTATATCCAGTCTAAACTTCACCTGGTTAAGTTTGGGCCCATTACCCCTTGTCCAGTCACTACAGTCCCTAATGAAGAGTCCCTCCCCAGCATCACTATAAGCCCCCCTTCAGATACTGGAAGATGCTATGAGGTCTTCACGCAGCCTTCTCTTCTCCAGGCTGAACAGCCCCAACTTTCTCATCCTATCTTCCTATGGGAGGTGCTCCATCCCCCTGATCATCCTGGTGGCCCTCCTCTGGACTTGTTCCAACAGTTCCATGCACTTTTTATGCTGAGGACACCAGATCTGTACGCAATACTCCAAGTGAGGTCTCACAAGAGCAGAGTAGAGGAGCAGGATCACCTCCCTCGACCTGCTGGTCACTCTGCTTTTGATGCAGCCCAGGATATGGTTGGCTTTCTGGACTGCAAGTGCACACTGCCAGCTCATGTTCATTTTCTCATCAACCAACACCCCCAAGTCCTTCTGCGCAGGGCTGCTCTGAATCTCTTCTCTGCCCAACCTGTTGCTGTGTTATAAGTCATTAAGCTTTCTAGTAGTAACCTAATTACTTATATTTGGAATTACAGAAATAAAATGGTCAAAACTTTAAACTTCAGTTAAGAAAACCTTGGGGAAAAAGTTTTAATCAAAAATAAACTTTTCTTTTTCATCAATACAAGGTGGTGTGCTCTTCACAGTAAGTGTGTCTCTAAAGCAGCATTTTCATTTTATGATACTATCCCTCTGACCGGGGCTGGCACTTTCGCAGGACTTCTCTGTTCTTGTTGAAGGAGGTTCCAGAATGGTCAATAAATAAAGCTAACTATTCTCCAGAGATATTAAACTGGCAGATTTTACAAACAGTAACTTCACACATGATCAGAGCTAGGTCACTGCATGGAGTACTAGCAATCCTTCTTTTATTTTCAAATCTTTTGAGCCAAGTTTCCATTATTGTGACACACATCCCTCTCCTCCCTTTTGCAGCTTTTTCTTCTACTCTGTACCTTGAGAAAGTGCCTGAAGGCACAGAAGGTGTATGCACACAAAGTGATGGAGTGAAATACAGATACATTCACACCAGTGCCAATCTTAGCAAACACATCCTTGCTGGTAAAGGAACTCTATGAGCATGTCCCAGAACAGTGTAATTGAGTGACTGTGGATATATTTTAGCATTTCCAATTTTAATGAGGCCAGCTTCCATGTTTGTGCTGCTGTGCATGAGCTAGATGGCATATTAAAAGGTACAATCTGTATCCTACTCATCTCATAGCCCAAACAGATAGGTCATTTGCAGGATAAATCAGTAACTTGCCCTCTTCTTTATGTAGTCAACCTCTTTTCCTCTAGTAAACTGGGAACAGATTTCTTGCTTGGCTAATTAGCTTTAGACTGCCTGCTACCATCACATCTTCAAGCATGACCCTTCCATGTTAGTTAGATAATGAGTACAGACTTCAGATTTTCTGCGTTTTCCAGGTAAAAGAGCTGAGATAGAGAAATATTTAGGTTAGAGTTTGCCATACCTAGCTTTAAAAGTCTCACTGTTGGGTCTCTGAGATAGTAATATCAGGCTACCTTTATATTCATAAAGCAACTGCAAAAGGCAATTATTTGACCTACATTATGGTGGGATAAATTTTCTTCCCTCATTTTCATTAATTATACAAATTTATTATTGACAGAGTGTAAATATATAACTATACCATGTGTATATAAAAATGTCATCAAAACAAGTGTGCTAGTGAAATGGTAGTTTATATTCCTAGATACTATTTCAAAGTAGGCATTTCCTGTTCTAAGTATTTCTGTTAAATTTTACCTGTCATTGTTCTTTGAGTGGAAAAGCATGTTTCTGAAATACATCTTAAAGTGGGGGTAACTTAATCTACTAGGATTAAGACAAGCCAAATTGTAAGGTAGTTGGGATATTTTTAGATGTTGCTATTATGATTAGCCATTACAAAGGAACAGAAATGCTGACAGGTGCCTTGGAGAAGACTTAGAGAAATCTAAGTGCATGCATGAAGGCGCCTGCACTATAAATGACAACACAATAAGTACTGTGGGATTCACCTGCACTAGGAAATGAAGTTCAGTCAGGACCACACGGCCAAGAAGGGAGGATGTCATGAAGACCCTACATACTAATTGTTACAGCCTTTGACCCCCCAAACTAGGAAGACCACTAGCTCTCTTAAGAATTGTCCCATAATATTTAAATTCCCAAATTCTTCACAAGAAGTGCTTGAGACAGCTTTTTGCCAATGGTCAATATCACATCAAGGAAAACTTTAGTGTGCCAGTACAAATTTCACTTGACTGACCCTGAATTAGCATAAACACACTAATGAGAAAGAAAAATTAAAATGCAAGCATGTTTCAGAAAGATTTGCCTTATCTACACAAATTACTCTTGTACTTTTCACTATCAATTTAAAATCTTATATTACATCTCCAACATAGTCTTACTGTTAGCAATATACTTCTTGGAGATAAGGAAATGATGACAAAGCTACGATGCAACCTGAAAATGAAGTTTGGAATTGAAATAATTTCTCTTTCAAAGCAAAACATATTTTAAATCAAATTCCTTCCCTTTATCCACAGTCTTTCTTTAAATTCATTATCAGAAATTAGTCATTCTTGAGGCACAGCATACATGGTATTATGTTGACTACTTCCCTAATAAAGCATGAAACAGACGTAAATAATGAAACTGAAAAGTGGGAAAAAGCTGGTAAATAAGGGAAAAATATGAGAACTGGTTAGTAGAAAGTGAGTGTGATAGACCCAAAGATTAAAAAAAAAAAAAAAAAAAAAGTAAATCATAAAACTGAGAAAATAACTAATTCAATGAGAAAGAGAAGCTAAGGAAGTTTGAGCAAAGGAGCAAGTGATTGAATACTACTAGAAGTAGCTACAAGCATCCCAAGGATTAGTCTCGCTGTTGGAAGAAGAGACTAGAATACAGGAAAACAAATAACATTACAGAGGGAACAAAGTTAAAAAAGAGCAAAAAGAGAAGGACAGAGAAAAAACTCATATGGGAAAGCCACTGCCTGTAATCCTTGCTGAGGAGCAATACATCCCAACTAGAATGAAGTGCTGCAGGAGGGCCAGGAGACCTCCTTGGATGGATAAGGAGCTGCTGAATAAAATTTGAAGGAAAAAAGAGGCTTATAAAAGGTGGAAACAAGGACAAGCAGCCTGGGAAGAATACAGGGATGTTGCTCGGGAAGCTAGAGAGCAGCTTAGGAAAGCTAAGGCCCAGTTAGAATTAAACTTGGCTAGCGATGTTAAGGATAACAGGAAGGCATTCTATAGGCACACTGCAAATAAAAGACAGACTAGGGAGAAAGTAGGCTCCCTCCAGAAGCTCTCAGGAGAACTGGCTACCCTGGATTTGTAGAAGGCTGAGGTTCTTAATGACTTCTTTGCCTCAATCTTCACTGGCAAATGGTCTGACCACACCACCGAAGTCTTGGAAGGCAGACGCAGGGACTGTGAGAATGAAGATCCTAGGCCCACTGTAGGAGAGGAGTTGGTTCAAGACCATCTTAAGAACCTGAACATGCACAAGTCCATGCGACCTGATGAAATCCATGAGTGGGTCCTGAAGGAGCTGGCAAATGAAGTTGCTAAAACACCGTCCATCATATTTGAAAAATCATGGCAGTCAGGTGAAGTTCCCGATGTCTGGAAAAAGGGAAATATAACCCCATTTTCAAGAAAGGGAAAATGGATGAGACAGGGAACCACAGACCAGTCAGCCTCACCTCTGTGCCTGGCAAAATCTTGGAGAGGATTCTGCTGAAAGGCATGCTAAGGCACATGAAAAACAAGGAGGTGCTTGGTGACAGCCAGCATGGCTTCACTAAGGGGAAAACCTGCCAGACCAATCAGCTGGCCTTCTATGATGGAGCTACGGAACTGATGGACAGGGGTAGAGCAGTTGATGTTATCTACCTGGAATTGTGCAAAACGTTTGACACTGTCCCACATGACATCCTTGTTTCTAAGTTGGAGAGACATCAATTTGATGGCCACATGCAAAGAGTTGTGCTCAATGGCTCAATATCCAGCTGGAGACCAGTAATGACTGGTGTCCCTCAGGGACTGGGGCTGGCACCGGTCTTGTCCAACATCTTTGCCAATGACATGGACAGTGGGATTGAGTGTGCCCTCAGCAAGTTTGCCGATGACACCAAGCTGTGTGGTTTGCTGGAGGGAAGGGATGCCATCCAAACGAACCTTGACACACTTGTGAGGTGGGCTGATGACAACCTGATGAAGTTTAACCATTACAAGTGCAAGATCCTCCACCTGTGTGGGAACAATCCCAGGCACACATACAGGTTGGGCAGAGAAGAGATTCAGAGCAGCCCTGCGCAGAAGGACTTGGGGGTGTTGGTTGATGAGAAAATGAACTTGAGCTGGCAGTGTGCACTTCCAGCCCAGAAAGCCAGCCATATCCTGGGCTGCATCAAAAGGAGAGTGACCAGCAGGTTGAAGGAGGTGATCCTGCCCCTCTACTCTGATCTGCTCTCGTGAGACCTCACTTGGAGTATTGTGTACAGTTCTGGTGTCCTCAACATCAAAAGGACATGGAACTGTTGGAACAAGTCCAGAGAAGGGCCACCAGGATGATCAGGGGGATGGAGCACCTCCCATAGGAAGATAGGATGAGAAAGTTAGGCTGTTCAGCCTGGAGAAGAGAAGACTGTGTGGAGACCTCATAGCAGCCTTCCAGTATCTGAAGGGGGGCTATAGGGGTGCTAGGGAGAGACTCATCGTTAGGGACTGTAGTGACAGGACAAGGGATAAAGGTTTCAAACTTAAACAGGAGAAGTTTAGATTGGATATGAGGAAGAAATTCTTTACTGTAAGGATGGTGAGGCACTGGAATGGGTTGCACAGAGAAGTTGTGAATGCTCCATCACTGGCGGTGTTGATGGCCAGGTTGGACAGACCCTTGGGTGGCATGGTTTAGTGTGAAGTGTCCTTGCCCATTGCTGGGGGTTTGGAACTGGATGATGTTAAAGTCCTTTCCAATCCTAACTATTCTATGATTCTATGATAATATTAACTGAAAATGAGAGGTCATTATTCATTTGGAGGTTAAAATAGCTAACTTAGATGCTGCTGTCTTTGTTAAAGTAAATGTAGACAAAAAAGTGACATCATTATGTATGTGAAGACAGAACTATGTTATGCTACTGTATTAGAGATACATAGTAAAGCTCAACTTCTTTGAAACCTGATGATTATAGGTATGGTCTCTTGTGAATAAATTACAGGACCAACATTATCCAATGTCATGGGTTCAGCAGCAGCAGACATTTTCCTCCTTCGTAGTAGCTGGTGCAGTGCTGTTTTTTCAACTTTTGGCCTGGGAACAGCACTGATAACACCAGTCTTTTCAGCTACTGCTTGGTAATGTTTTGGTCTGGCCAAGGACTTTCTGAGTCTCATGCTGTGCCAGGGAGGAGTGGAAGCCGGCAGGAAGCAGAGACAGGACGCCTGACCCAAATTGACCAAAGAGGTATTCCATACCACAGCACATCATGCTCAGGATGTGAAAATGGAAAGCAGAGACCTGGAAGGGTGGGGGTTCGCTGTATGGTCAGGCATGGTATCGGGTGGTGAGCAGTTGTATTCTCTTTCTTTGTATTTCTCTTGTCATTATTATTATTGGTAGTAGCAGTAGTGATTTGTGTTATACCTTAGTTACTAAACCATCCTTATCTCAGCCTGTGGGAGTTGCACTCTTTTGATTCTCCTTCCCATCCCTCCGGGAGCGGGGGAAAGAAAGAGGGGGAAGCGAGTGAGTGAGAGAGAAAACTTCATGGCTGAGATTCTCAAACCACGACATCCACTAAAATATATTTTGCGTCGTACTCCATAATGCATTGATTTTCTTCCATTGACTACAGAGACCTTTGAATTAGCTCCTGGATGGAATTATTTAACTCCTTTTGCATGTAACTCCTGAAGAAAGAAAGAAGATACAATTAATGAGATCACTTGCTACAAATTATTCATTCAAATCTCCTTAAAATCTAATAAGAAGGTCTTAAATCGACCTGAGTTATGTTTAGGTTGAGACCTAAAATTATTTGGCTTCCAAGTTTCTCTAATATTAAGCTTCATTAGAAATCAGGGGTGAAAATTAAAATTAACTGGTGATAGAAACTCTTTTTTTGTCCCCCCTTCAGCTCAGTTGTTTGTTGGATAATACGTACTCTGCTTTGAATAAATATAAACAGGGAGCTGTGAAATGGTTTGCCGCATGTGAAACACAAAGGCCAGCCTTGTGCTAGATCTGCAGAGGTTGAAATGACCAAAAATGCCACTCATCTGGAACCTTTATCAAAATCTTGTAATGCTTACAAATGTAGATAAAGGAGCTTTGTAGCAGGCTACAGAGGAAAAACCAGGAGCCTGTCTAACATGCAGGAGACAGGGAAATAAGGGACCAAATGGATTGCTAAATGTTACCGTGAAAAAAAATCCAGAAATAAGACAGCAATAAAAACTGCAATTTTAAAAATTATAATAATAAAAAAGCAAATTTCTTTCAAGTTAATGCATAGAATCATAGAATCATAGAATAGTTATGGTTGGAAAGGACCATAAGATCATCTAGTTCCAACACCACTGCCTTGGGCAAGGACAACTCACACAAACCTAAAAACTAAACTAATTCAAACAAAATCTAACCTAAATATGTATTAGAGAGTAGAGACTTCTAAGTTAGGTCCTTGGTGTCTTCACTCATTCCAGCAGTGTATTTTCTATGCCCAAGCATTTTGTAAAGGGACAGAAGTGGCACTAACTGGCTGGTGGCCTGCTTGAAATGGCTTTGAGGCAATTGTAAGTTTCCTTAAAAATTAATATTGGAGCTTCTAGCTCACATAGCTTCCTTCTGCTTCCTTGTTAAAGAATTGTGCCAAAAACCAACTGCACCATTCCCTTCAGAAGCAGGTGCAACAGCCCTACAATAATCCAATAAAAATCCTATTAGCTGTGTCTCCATGACACTCCTGGTATCCATGGGACCCACAGTATCTTTAATGCAGACAATAAATCCAGACCACTTCCTTCTTCAATTGCTCCCAATATGGCTCCATTCCTAGCACTGTTCAGCTAACTTTTTGTTGCCACATTTTCTCATGAATTCTGAATCTCTCTCTAATCTTTACAACAAAACAAGTGGGGTCCCCACTAAGTGAAACACATCAGTCAGATTTAGTTATCCAAGTGCAATCTCATCCAGGTGCATTGCAGTGGATTACAACCAGCAGAGACTCGGCACGGACTGTAAAAATATCAGTTCCATGCCTTCTAAGGCTGGGGAAAGCTTTGTGGCAATTACTGTCTGACCAAAACATCCCAGATTAACCCTGAAGTGGCCAGAGAAGAGAGTACATCACCAGATTAAAAGGATGTCTATATGTGGATAGAAGGTATATAGGGAGTTAAATCAAAGTGGTGTGAAACTGATGCCAGGAGAACAGCTTAACCAAAAATCTAACTGAAAGCAAAGTAAGGACAAACACACAAAAGAGGTGAACTGGCAATGCCTTGCTTTCCTGGACCCCTTAGGAGCTATGGATGCTCATGGACGTTCAGTGATTTATTGCTTTGTTAATCACAGTAGCTGAATACAACCCATGAGTTTACTTGTGAGGGTATGGGACAGTGTGGCATTGTTAACTGAGAAAGAAATTTATTGTTTGAATCTACCTCTGCTGGTGGTCCAGCTATTACAGGAGTGGGGGGAAGAAAGAGTGGGGAGTGAGTGAGAAAACTGCATGAGTTACTGCTTAAACCATGACAATGTGACAGGATTTCCAGGCACACACACAGTTACTGTGTGAAGTTCTTTGAGAAATTTGAGGGTGAAAAGTACTGATTTGTTGGAAAATATTATTACTTACCTAGCATGTGGAATGTGCACGTGTGCATAATTTAACTGCTTTCATGTCTTCCCATCATGCAAAAAGATCAGTGATACTTTAATGCTGACATCTTTACTACAGCTTTTACGTACGTACACATTAAAAAATAAAAAAAAGTTCAATTATAGAGCTTTGTAAAAGTTGTAAGAAAATAACAAAAAGTCTGTTTCTGAAATTTTACATTCACAGTATCATCCATCCTGATGATTTTTCAAGTTCATAGTTCTTTTCTTTTCATAGCTGGCTTCTCCCAGTCCCATATTTTCACTCCCAGTCGCACAAAAAATTAATATCACCACAAGATATTTCTTGAAACATTCTGCCAAATGTTCTTCAATACTATTCTTATATTATGCATTCTTTTAAGCTTAATATAATCTTAGAATTCACCATTTCCTGAGCCAAAGGTGCATTTTGTCACTAAACCCATCTCTCTGACACAGTTCACATCTAGCCAACTCTTTCTGGCATTCCAACAACAAAATTTTTGTGCTATTCTGCTCTGCTTATGGTGGAAAGTTGTTTCCTATGACTGTTCTTGTCTGTACTTGAACTACAGGAAGATGAAAAGCAACTAAACTAGTAAACACAATCAAAAAATTCAGGGGGATCAAATATTTTTATCTGCTTCACAAAAAGAGTATGACATACCCTACTGAAAGTAGGCCAGAAGATGAATTGTTCAACTTAACATCTCATTAACTCTTGACTTGTCAGGTAACATCAGGCTCTCTAAAATCCCTAGTTAGCAAATTTGGGGACTCAACAAAATTACCAGCAATAGTCTTTGGAATTGAGCTCCACTGAAAGAAGGTAGACACATTTATTCAAAACTTCTCCAGGGAACTGATGCACCTTCCAAATCATATTAAATATATAAGGGCTCAATTTAGGTTGGAAAAAAAAAAAAAATTGGTGGTTGTTTTACTCTGACTGAAGACATTAAAACACATAGAAGTAATGAAAATAACTTCTGAGAGAAATATTATTTTCCTTTTACTTTACTCAGGATGTTCCTACTAAACATCTTCCTCAGTCAAATACATTTTGGTCACTTTTACCACTGTATTACACTCAGTTCTTTGCAGCCATCTAACAACTAAATCCTCCCACATCCACCCTACTATGTCCTTATGTCCTGATACATACACGGTTAGCTCTGGGATATCCACACTCTTTCCTCTTCCCATTTGGGTGGACGTCTAGATCTGGTAGCAGGGCATAAGAATATAATCTGAAATGTAAGATTATGAGGTCACTCCAAAGGCTTATATAGACCATTATCTAATCTGCTTAGGAAAACAGTTTATATCTGAAATATGAGGTAGTAGAATAGTACCTTACTTTTGGTATAACCCCCATTTTGCACCATCTTATGAACTTTCCAAACGGCTGCTTGTTTCTCAATGACTATTTTCCCCCATTTCATGAACTCTTTCCTTCAGAGGGTGAATTTAGGGTAAGTCAAGAGAGTCATCATCATCAGATTGGGATATTCCCATGTATTCAAAATGAACCCACATTTACATTGCAAAATAACTGATCACTCTACATACCACAGGAAAAACCTGGCAAACAAAAACCATGGCAAGATTCCTCCCTCCTGACTGAAAATATCTGTGGCATCAATATCTATCTGTACAAGTTTTCTCAGTTCCCCTTACAGGTGAATAAAATCTAACACTATTGTCAGCAGTGCTCAGGGGCAAATTCCTCTGACCACATTTAGGCATAGTTTCTGATGAGATGAATTACACCCTCAATTTCGTATTGCACTCAGATAGTGGCTAGATAATGGGAACCTAGACAGACACATATGCACCATAGACACCTCCAGGCAGTAGAGAGAAACTGCAACCTGGTCTCCAAACACAGTCTCAGCTCTTCGATAAACATGAGATATTTGAAGACCAACCCTTGGTGGAAGAATGGAAGGTTGAAGCCTTCACTCACTGAAGTTGTTACACAGGAAGTGGTGAACAGAGAGGATACTGAGGTTCATCTCATGTCACCATGACACACAGCATTTAATCAGCCAAGTAACAAGCAAATTATCTGCAATCTCCACTATTAAAAATAAGCTAAAGTGAAATGACCATTCACATAGTGGTTTTAACGTGTGGCTAAATAGACAGACATACACTGAGGAGCCAAGAATTCTCTTCGATGAAGCCCTGATTTCCTGAAGTTGGCTATGGGAAAGTTTATTTTAACCACCAGCCAACAGTACTAGTAGTTTAAAACACTTGGTTTAAAATATATAACATTCCAGCAACAAGTATAGACTATCGAATGATTTATACAACAAATGGAAGCAGCCAGATGTATATTTCCTCTGTTTACTCAATTTACTTACTTTTCCCTGAAATTTGTTAATAATAAAGCCCGATTCCTTTCCCTCTTCCCATATGCCCCATTACTAACAAATAATGAGACTTTAATACTTTAATTAATAACTTCTGGTAAGTCATTTATCATAACATTAAGTAGCATAAAGACCTAGTTAAGCTGCTTAAGGAAATTCCACCATAACAGACACCCACCTGTTCATACCAAAGGCACCCAGGTCTTTAAGGTACAGCTAAACATCTTAAACATCTTCCCTTAAACAGCGGCCTTCTTCTGGCGTAGATTTTGTACTTTTTTGTTTGTTTGTTTTCTTTGGCAATGCTGCAGTCATAAATAAAGCTGAATGAGCTCAGAAGAAAGCAACTGCTGGGCAAATTAGCTTTTATGGAATAAAAATACAGTCCAAATTTCTACTTTAGAATGGTGTCTCAGCTTCAGTTTTCTTTGACCAGGAAGTGAAATTTGGCAGCATCCTATGATGTCCTATTTAAAATCAATTCAATTTGTGGGAGGTTTGAAGGGCAAACTCATAGCTTCAGCTTTAATAAGGTGGTTCTTTATCTCCTTTTGGTTTAACCTGAAATTCTTCTTTTTCCAGTTCTTGAGTCAAACTACAAAGTAAATCTTTTCTGGACCTCAGCAAGTTTCCAGTTGTACAACTTTGAATATGTCTGATCAAATTCAGGTACTGAAAACTTAATTAACCATTTAATTTCATGTATCTGCATTTACCATTTACTTCCTCATTGGTAGAGGTCTAACAAGTATAAGTTTAGGAAGTTCATCTTCCTGTGCAGATATCTTCTATAAGATGAGTTGAATCATGCCCTTTATTCTGCTGACTACAAAGTGAGCTAAGGGTGGTTGGCTTTGTGGATGCCCTTATGTAATCAGCTGGATGTCACTGCTGCATTACATGTTTCACCCCAGTATTACCCCTCCAGCCAGTGGAGAGGAAGAGGAGCTTTAAAATGTAGTTCATCAAATCTTAAAGATGACATTTAAAGTAGATCAGATGGATCAGGTTTTAGAATGACCTGTGTCTCTTCATTGACTGAAAGGGAGCTTGAAGAAAATAGTTCAATTACAACTTAATTGTCTAAAGCTGACTTTTCTGAGGGAGCAGTGCTAGGGTAGCCCAGCAGTTTCTTATGCTGAAGGCAAAATGTAGCTGACTGTCAGAGCCAGTGCTGGTCTCCTGCTCCTTGCTAAAGCAATCTCAGTGTTGGCACCAAACAGACCTCCATGATACCAAGTGGCACTGGATTCTGGTTCAGAGATGAGGTACAAATTAAAGTATTTTGAGAGGGAAAGGCCAACAGATTTTTTGGTTACCTGAGTAGAGCTTTGGACAATCTGGTCTGATTAGATCTTCCTCCGAGCTGAAGATCTGAATTCCAGAGATTCCTCTTAAATTGTTTTACTTTATAACTGTAGATTCCAGTTTACTGTTGATTGTGTGCACTTGAAAATTTTGTTCCTTCTAGAACATATTATAGTTGATTACATATATCCTTTTCATTGGCTTTATTAATTATGTTAAGAAGCTCAAAAATACTCCTGTTTTTCTCGCTTGGAGCATGAAAGACAGCTTGCTAAAACAAACACAGTTTATTACTTTTTAAGTTAAAATTTATGTTTGTTTTCTTTTCTTTTGCATCTCTGTGAATAAATACATGCCCATACATCTGAATTGTTTATTCAGCAATTTACAGGGCGTTAATACTTTGTGATTATTCATTTTAAGTTCAAGATAATTTTACCCATACTCATGATTGCGAAAAATATGCAGCAGTAAGTTACTTAGACCAGTTGAACAGCCTATTTAAACGTTAAAAATACCCACTGCTTTTGCAATAATTCCTTCAATATGCAGAGAACTTCTTGTTTTGTTTAGACCATCCCTTAAGATTTCAGTGATAAAAACTAGACCAGTGACACAGTCAGTACAGTAACACATATCATTCTTCCTCTCATACAATTGTTTCAGTATTATAGTGAAAGGAAAAAGCAATCTGCACATATAGAAATCTCAGTTACACACACAGTATGGAGACTTACAGCTGTTACCAGCTACACATCATTTCACTTGCTCTTTACACAAGTAGGTTTGGGGTCATACATCCAGAGTATTTGAAATATGTATCCACAACTTTTCTGCTCTACAAGACTGAGGAATATATTCAAACAAAAGGTAGGACTTGTTTTTTTTCTTTGATGTCATGGACAAGAGTGCTTGAATAGCTTTAGGCTGAAAGAGGGGAGATTTAGAGTAGGCATTAGGAAGCAATTCTTCCTTGTGAAGGTGGTGAGGCACTGGCACAGGTTGCCTGGAGAAGCTGTGGCTGCCCCATCCTTGGCAGTGTTCAAGGCCAAGTTGAATGCTGTTTGGAGCAGCCTATCTAGTGGTAGGTGCTTCTGCCCATGGCAAGGGGTTGAAACTGGATGAGCATTAAGGTCCCTTCATCCCCAAACCATTCTGTGATTATATGATTCTATGAAGAGCAAATGAGAGTCCCTTCACAAGCTCTCAGCTTCCTTGTTTTAGAAAAAAGTCTGGGGATGACCTCCTGCTAAGTACATGCAATAGATCTTTTCAGCTACAACGTTTTGTGGCTGCATAATAAGGAGCAGGTTGTTGCCCTGGTTCTGGTGGTTGGATATATGTTAGCGTGATCCAAAGAATCCAATATTTGCACCTCTAAAACCAGCACTGCAGAAAATTTGCATCAACTTTTCTTTCCTCACCCTTTCTTTAAAACATAAGGAGAAAGGGGAAATTCAATTACTATTTCTCAACCTTTGAAAAAGTTGGATGATATTTTCAAGTTTTGTTACACAAGAGGTTGAAAAAGCAGATATTTTAAGGTCTGTTTCTGGTCTTAAAATCTGGTATTTTCTGGTTCTGTCAGAACTGTAAATGAAAACTTGGATTCATTCTCACATTTTCTTGACTATTCAATTAATGTAGAATCTACTTTTTTTTCTACACCTCATATTAAGTCTCTTACATTTGGTTATTATTCTTTGTTACCACTACAATATTTAATAATAATAATAATAGTGTTATAGCTGTTGGAATTACTATCCAATCAAGAGATGTTACAAAAGCAACCAAGCCTGAGACCTTATTTCTTATATACCTAGTTACATTTTATGACATCAAAAATTTGAAGTCCGCAAAGTCTCTTGTTACAACCCTTAAAAAAATAACTTGCTGCTGAGCTCAGAAAAGATGGAGAGGAAGGAGGACCAGGGGAGCAGGAGGGTACCAGGACAGTCTTCCTTCCGCCTTCTTTTTTCTCCTTGACGTGTGTGATTATCTATATTGAGTACAAAAGAGAAAAGTAAAAAAGAAGCCCTTTTCCCTTCCTATGGGGTGAGTTCCTGACTTTGTTGCACACTTGACAGCCAGTCACTTATGCTCAATAGGGCTTGTCATCATTGAACCTCTGAATTAGTTTAGACCATATCTCTCCCTTTTGACTGGAGCCAGATTGATTTTTCTACACTTCAAAAGGCTATGTTTCACTTTCTGGCATCACTGGCCAGGTTGCAAATCATAAGCACAGTAACTAAAGAATAAGTTTCTGGATATTAAGCATGCTGGGGGAGAAGAGTCAGATGTGGTAAGAGAGCATGAAGGGCAAGGAGAACAAGGCAGAGACCGAAAGGGCTTTGAGAAGAGTGTGACCATGGGACTGGTACCTGCTGTTGAATAAATGCTAATAATGTCACTGTATTATTACAGCATGTCTGCTGCACTACTGTGGAGCATGTATTTGTTTTATACCTTTTGGGATTAAGTAAATGCAACAGCTTTTGGAGGGAGTGACCCACATCTACATCAGCAGGGTTATTTACAGCAGTAGAGTCTATACAGATTCTGCCCATTACCTAAATGCACAGAGGAAAAGCCTCCTTTGTGTGTTCTGGTCTTTGCAGCAAGAGGCAAGCAAACCTCCATGATCTCAGTGTGTCTGGCAGTAGGAAATCATGCTCCATCTCGCGGTGTTGTTTTATTTCGATTATGATTGTTATGGGTTCAGAACACACCAGCAGCAGCTGGCCTTTCTCCTCTAATTACCATGCATGCATGCTGCTTCCTGTGCTTGCAGAATAAAGAACACTTTGTTTGAGAGCTTCTCCAGCCTTCCCCCACTGCTTGCTGCAAGCCCAGGGAAGTGTCTCTATGTCTTACTCGCATTTACCTTGATGCTCTACATCCTAGATTTGTCCGGGCTCCAGAAAGACTGAAAGCACTCCCCAGCAATGCAGCTCTCTGTGGAGGCCAGTGGTGGTTAGTTAACCCATTTGTGTCCCACTTTCCCTTTTTCTCATTTAAAGAAAAATATTACAGACCAGTCTGAAAGCCAAAAGTCCAGCAGGAAGGGGAAAAAAAAAAAAAAAAAAGCTTATCTCAGGAGAAGATAACTGATAATTGCAAAAAGGTTTTAACTCATTGGAGAGACTCATTTTATTTTTTTCCCTCCCATGAATAAAGAACTCTATTTTGAGAAGGAGTGCTGAAAGGTTACTGAATGACTCCAAGAGTAATCAGTATATGCTTACACTATTGACTTGCATCAAGCTTACACAGCTCGTAAGCTCAACTGCAGACCAGAGATAGCTATGTAAACTCCTTTCCCAGGTATTCCTCAATGCTATCAAAGGCCAAAATCCAGCCACTGCCCCCCCACCATGTCAAACACAGAAGCTCGTTTCGGGAGGACTTTTAACCTCTTCTTTCAAGGTAGCATCACATCTGCAGTGGAAGACAAAAAACAGTGACACAAACCCAGTTGTACATTGCAGAACAGCCTCAGAGGTTCCTGAAAGATTGTTATTACCCATATTTCACAGCACTTTGTACCACTGTGACTTAGAAGCTCAGATATTCACCTTTGACCCAAGCATGATAAGAAGCATAGATGGCATTCCTCTGATTGTTAAGGTGGAAGAGTTACGATGGTGCACTGAGAGCAAAAGAAAGGGTGACCCCACCATGATTTAGGATTTGTAAGCTCCTTATGATGAGAAGAATTTACAATGAAAGATGTTTTATCATTGGGAGCTAAATCTTACTGACAACGCCGGCTTTGTGCAGCAGTGGAATGGGCTTCCTCAAGAATAAACCTAACAGGATGTGTCCCCTTGGGATCCTAGTACTGAGGAGGAAAATCAATGGTTATCACAAGAGCTCTTAATTTACACTCCAAGCAAGGGGCAGCAGCTGAAAGAAGATGATCTAAAGGCTGAGTTGTCTTTGTTTAACTAAAAAATATGATGTTCCCCTGATTTAGTTGTGTTAGAATAATAGTTTTGGTAGGGATTCTTGACCTGTGCCAGTGAGGTAGGCTGATTTACTGAAGCCTGATTTGAAGGAATGGAAGGGATGCCCATAAAAATAGTAAACACAGGGTAATGAAAATAGTGCATTGCACAGACAAATCAGTGTTGTGTTGCTGAGATCCAGCACTTTTGTACAAGTAGATGTCTTGCACTTGTTGTTACTAACATGCAGAAAACAGTCCTTAACCGTGCAAAAGGCACAAACCCTTCAAAGTCCTTGAGGAATCTATGTCTACCTTCTTAGTATCCTCCATTGTGACCCTAGAAATGAGGAGGTAATTCAATTATCTGTTCCTTAACTCCCCACTCTACTATTAATAACAATTAATCACAAATTAATGTGATATTTTGTGTTTGAGATTTGAATTGTGGCTCTGGGGGCCAAGGGAGAGCAGCGGGTGTTATAAAGCTTGACTTAAGCAAGATCATGGCACTGTCTCCCAGAATATACTTACAGCCAAATTTCTAAGATATAAACTGAATAAACAGTCTATGACGGTTGTGGAAAATTAAGTGGATTGCCAGGCTGACAGTATAGTGGTCAGTGGTACAAAGTCCAACACTGGCCAACTGCCAGCGATATGTTTCAGGGATTGCTACTGAGGACAATACTGTTCAAGCTCTTTATTAACAGCCTAGGCAAGCAGATAGACAAGCTTGATGATAACAAGTTAGATTCTGATATGCTGGAAGGCAAAGCTTTTATTCAGAGGCACTTTAACAGCTTGCAGAACTGGGCTTGCAGAAACTTCCCAAAGCTGAGCTTATCTGGGATAAGCTAACCCCATGCAACAGGACAGTCTGGGAAGACGACTCTCAGCAGTCTCTTCCAACCTGAATTATACTGTGACCTAAGTCACAGGTAGTCTTTTAACCAGTAAGAAGCACCTGGCCAGGACTGGACAACCTCTTCTCCCATCCAGATAGCTAGTTCTAATTTTCTAATTTTCTAATTTTCAGCTGCCTAAATCCTTTTGCCCTTTCAGAACATGCAATGTAAGAATAATTACACCCCAGGTACCACATAGCTACAAGTAATAACAATTAATGCGGATAAAGGGCACTGAGTTTCGGGCAGGGTTTAATCTGCGAGTGCGATGTATAGTGTATTATAATCTCTGTATTTTATCAGGAAACAGATTGTATCTGTATGGTAGTTATTGTAACTGAAAGGTGGTAATACATATTGTGCTGGAATTTAACCATACCGTAAGTATAATTACATCTGTGACAGTTTCCTGTCATGAGCATAAGCTTTATTGTCTTCAAAACACGGCCTCCAACACTGGGTGACAGGAACAGTTACAGTTGGTAGGTTGACACCTGAGTTTTCCGTGGTTTATGCAGCAAGCCTGTCATGAGAAAATACATATTAAATGTTTCCAAGTTCAGTGTCTTCCCCAGTTCAGTACCTGAAGCCTCATTCCCGAACCTCAAAGTCAAGGTTGCTTGCTCAGAACCACCATAAGTCACACATCTTCAGCTACATTCTCTCATCTTATCTGTAACTGTCTTGCACATAGTATCATATCACAGAATCATGGAATGGTTTGGGTTGGAAGGAACACAAAAGATCATTTAGTTCCAACCTTCCTCCCATGGGCTGGGACACCTTCCACTAGAGCTGGTTGCTCCAAGACCCGTCCAACCTGGCCTTGAACACTGCCAGGATGAGGCAGCCACAGCTTCTCTGGGCAACCTGTGTCAGTGCCTCAGCACCCTCACAGGGAAGAACTTCTTAATATCTTCATATCTAATCTAAATCTCCCCTCTTTCAGTTTAAAGCCATTCCCCCTTTTTCTATCAATACATGTCCTGTTAAAAACCCCTCTCCAGATTTTTGTAGGCCCTTTTAGGTACTGGAACCTTCACTAAGGTCTGCCCTTATCATCACCCTAATCGGGTGAGTCTGATTCACCCAACTGTACTGCATCCCAGCTAACCAGATGGATGGTTTCACCCAATTTACTGTAAGCTGGACTGTAACACAAAACAGATAAATAGTACACTTCATATAGCTTGAAAAAAATCCCCAACCCAACAGTTCCTGTCTCATTTGCAGTCCCTGAAGGCATGGTGTGTGGTATCACTATGCTCTGGAGACAGATGATGTTCACTAATGACAGGCAGTTTTCCATATGGCTTGGGCTCCACTTTTGTCTTTTCAGCTGCCAGAGGCCACAGCCTGGTTTAAACCTATATATGACCTAGCTATATGACCTAGCACTCCAGCTAGGTCATATACGGGATAATAAACGAGGTCTTGCAAAGAGCTGGGTCTCATGGTGCCACATCAGGCTGCAGTAGAACCAGGAGCACAAGAGCTTTCTGTCCTCTGTCCTGGTCACTTCTCCAAAGCCAGGATCCAGCAGAGCTGTCATGAGCAGAAGCAGCACAATTAAAGAAAGAGCATTTAGAGATACAAATAATCTGCATGTAGCAATAATGCCATAAAAATATTTTTCTTTTCTCTCCCCTGAATCATAGTATAATTTTAAAAATTGAAATGAACAAGACTTCAATAATATTTTAGTTGGAACCGCAAAATAATTCATTTTTGATGATGTAAGAGACAGTATTTGGCTTTTACATAGAGAAGGTAAGAATGCAAGAACACAACATATGCATGTACAGGATATAAGATACTATATTGGCATTACAAAAAAAAATTGTATTTTGTTTTCAGTAGTCAAAAATCTATTTAAGAAAAAAAATCAGTGGAAAATATTTTTATATTCTTGAAATGAAAAATATTACCTGACAACTGGATATTCCAACCCCTGGAATATTTATTCACTATTTGTGAGACTGTATTTTCCAGGAGACACTATTTGGCTAACAAATTGTCTGAGAGCAGAAAAAAGCAGGTGGCAGGAAAATGGTTGTGAAATGGGTGAAATCATGAAAGATGAACATCTGTATTTTTGTTGGAACTGAGGCCTTTTCTACCCAGCTTAGTCCCGTTCACTTAGGTACACTCCTATAGGAATACAGGGGTTTCTTTTTTAATGTTGGGTTTTTTTAGCAGTCTCGAGTTTCAAATGCACAGTCCTTCCCTGGACCTGACTCAAAAGATCAGGTTCAATTCTTGTACATGTGCAAACCTGGCTGTGTGTTTGTGCAGCTGGGGATCGCTCACCTCCCAGGCTGTGTACCACAATCCCCTCCTCACTGATGTCGACAGCTCCCTCCACTGCCTTCACCAGGAGGTAAAGGTATCCCTTGGTTCATTCAAAGGCAGAGCTGCTTATGCTCAGACATGCAGATAAACATCTTACAGGCTTCTAAAAATGTGTATGCATCTATTCAAGGCAGACCAGCCATTTCTCAGTATGAATTCACAATTTGACTTATTGGTTATTTAATTACCAGAAAATTGTGGTTTCTTTATTGAAACATTAACTTTCACAAGGATGTCATTATATAAATAATCATGTAATTAAAGTGTTTGCATTGTTTAAACCCACTGAAAAAAAAGACTGAGCTAGCAACTGATAAGTATTTGCTATAATTTGCCTATTAGGTTATTGGGAAATCTTCTTTAAAGTTAACATAATGTCATCATAAAGATGGGTCTGAGCCATAAACCTTAGCTATCAGAGCAGATCTGAATCCCATCATCTGTAAAGTCTGATGGTTTTCAGATTCTGCTTTTATAATTCAAGTCACAATAGATCCAAGTCCAGCATTGTATATCCATCTGAACTTCTTCTGAGGTCACAACAGAGGGGAGAATTTGCATTCTAATAAACAACTTTAATACCTAGCAGAGCCTAAATAATGTTTTTAGGTATGAAATAGTCCTTGAGTGACAGTATAGATTAAAAATGCCAGTAAATTTAGGAGATTACTTGATAAAGAGTCCTAAACATAAAATGTCTATTAAGCCAAAGAATTACTGCAAGGCCATAAGTTAAGGTCCTCCCCCTAAGCCTGTTCATATATCCCAGTTTTGAGGCTTATTCTAACCTCCACGGAAAAGAGTGATAATTTTTTAAGGTTCAGTTCGCAGTACCAGGTTCACCACTGCAAAGCAGAAAGGCTTTACAGAAAGAATAGAAATGAAAGAGAGAAAAAAAGAAAAAAAAAATTCCCACTGATTTCCTCCCCAGATTGCCAGGAGGAGAAATAACCTCATCCGCTGCAGACACTCATCAGAAATATTTGACCCTTCTGCAGATATTGAACAGCCATCTGGTATCAATGGCATTAGTGCATCACTGGTTTGGAATAAAGTACATATCTGTACCAGTTCAGAAGTCATGTTTACCCTTTCAACCTGACAATATTTTATACACAAAATGCTCATATGGAAAAGCCAGCTTTAAGCTCCCCTCAAAACATTGCTTTAACCACACTTTACCTCAGTACCTATCTTTAGGACTCCAATAAGAAAATAGGTAGTTTAATATAGGAGCTGGCAAACAAAGCTGCTAAGCCACTGTCGGTCACATTTGAAAAATCATGGCAGTCAGGTGAAGTTCCCAATGACTGGAAAAGGGAAATATAACCCCCATTTTCAAGAAGGGGGAAAATGGATGACACAGGGAACCGTAGACCAGTCAGCCTCACCTGTGTGTCTGGCAAATTCTCCTGGAAGGCATGCTAAGGCACATGAAAAACAAGGAGGTGCTTGGTGACAGCCAGCATGGCTTCACTAAGGGGAAATCCTGCCAGACCAATTTGATGGCCTTCTATGATGGGGCTACAGAACTGATGGACAGGGGTAGAGCAGCTGATGTCATCTACCTGGACTTGTGCAAAGCGTTTGACACTGTCCCACACGATGTCCTTGTCGCTAAGTTGGAAAGACATCAATTTGATAGGTGAACCACTGGGTGGATAAAGAACTGGCTGGATGGCTGCACGCAAAGAGGTGTGCTCAATGGCTCAATGTCCAGCTGGAGACCAGTAATGAGTGGTGTCCCTCAGGGATCGGTGTTTGGACCGGACTTGTTCAATATCTTTGTCAGTGACATGGACAGTGGGATTGAGTGTGCCCTCAGTAAGTTTGCTGATGACACCAAGCTGTGTTGTTCGGTTGATACGCTGGAGGGAAGGAATGCCATCCAGAGGGATGTTGACATGCTTGTGAGGTGGGCTGATGTCAACCTGATGAAGTTTAAGCATGCCAAGTGCAAGATCCTCCACCTGGGTTGGAGCAATCCCAGGCACACATACAGGTTGGGCAGAGAAGAGATTCAGAGAAGCCCTGCGCAGAAGGACTTGGGGGTGTTGGTTGTTGAGAAAATGAACATGATCTGGCAGTGTGCACTTCCAGCCCAGAAAGCCAACCGTATCCTGGGCTGCATCAAAAGGAGAGTGACCAGCAGGTCGAGGGAGGTGATCCTGCCCCTCTACTCTTATCTGCTCTCGTGAGACCTCACTTGGAGTATTGTGTACAGTTCTGGTGTCCTCAACATCAAAAGGACATGGAACTGTTGGAACAAGTCCAAAGGAGGGCCACCAGGATGATCAGGGGGATGGAGCACCTCCCGTATGAAGATAGGCTGAGAAAGTTGGGGCTTTTCAGCCTGGAGAAGAGAAGGCTGTGTAGAGACTTCATAGCAGCCTTCCAGTATCTGAAGGGGGCTTATAGGGATGCTGGGGAGGGACTCTTGATTAGGGACTGAAGTGACAGGACAAGGGGTAATGGGTTCAAACTTAAACAGGAGAAGTTTAGATTGGATATGAGGAAGAAATTCTTTACTCTAAGGGTGGTGAGGCACTGGAATGGGTTGCCCAGGGAAGTTGTGAATGCTCCATTGCTGGCAGTGTTCAAGGATGGATTGGACAGAGCCTTGGGTGGCATGGTTTATTGTGAGTGATCCCTGCCTATGGAAGGGGGGTTGGAACTGGATGATCTTAAAGTCCTTTCCAACCCTAACTATTCTATGATTCTATATGTTTATGTGTGTATGTATATTTATTTATGTATGTATATTTATATGAGTGTGTAAGTATAGCTGATAAAATTTCAAATAAGTAAAAGTCTGAAAAACATGGTGAAACCACTAATCTTTGTCAAAAGTAGTAGAAGGAGGTTTTGCTCATATTAGGATTTGCGGGGGTTCTTTTCATCACTATTTTTATTTTTCTTTAAAAACAGTATAACCGTCAAACAAAACCACAGTTAATCAGCTTTCAGCATGATACATCATGAACTTAAAAATTCAGTTAAGCTAAAATAACCCAAAATGACCTATGATGGTTCACTGCTCACCTGCATTAAATTACTTATACACACAAGAGCCTGCAAGATCACAGCATTATAGCAAATAAAGTTGGCTGGAGCCTGAAGAAATTGTCCTGTGTTTCTCAGCCTGTGGTATATGGAGTGCTGAGCATCTGGAAGGTGTCAGGATAGGGTCTGTGAAATGACTGCTAAAATTCTTGTAAGATCACACAGTCCTATGAAAATAAGAAAAAAGAAAAAGAGCATGAGAAAAAAAGGAAAAATAAATGAGCACTCAGTGTCAAACTCTCTTCCTGAAATTTTTGTGTCATAAATAGAGCCTGGTGGAGCAATAATGCTGCACAAGATGTTCTTTAGATATGTTATTTATTTATTTATTTATTTATTTATTTCAGGTTTTTTTTGTTCAGACAGATTATTTGACATGGATTGTTAAAGTTTGGAAAACACTGATCTATCCAGTCCTCAAACCAGCTTCCCTAATTATGTGACTCAGAACCACTTTTTCTCTCTGCCAACCATGACCACTGAATGTTTCTGGACTTTCCTTCTGTTAGTACTTATAAGGAGATCCTCAGGGAAAAGGTTTCATCTTTCTTTTATGATCCTTACTCAAGAATTATACCACCCTGAGAGAAGAGCTACCAACTGGGTTTTTTTTTCCTGTCAATCTTCATGTTTTTACTCTTTAGGAAATAGAGCAAGCATGAAAATTATTATCTTTCACAAGGAAGCTTCAGAATATCTGTAACAACATCATTATTATCATGTATGAAATGGAAGCTATCAAATACAGCAACTGACTTGTGTTACAGAGTAAGTGCTTCCTGCTCTTTCCCAGATTTAGTACCAATGTGGAAGGGAGAGAATGTAGATGCAAGCAACAAACCTAGACAAAATAAGGTTTGTGATTGCTATTCTGGCTTAGTCTGTGATGGGAAACATGCTCTCTCTGCATTTTTTGCTATCTTCCAAAATGCCTTTGGAAGCAGAGATGTGAATGTGAAATAATGAGAGGTTTTCTTGGCAAAATCATGTTTTAAATAAATTATTAGATGCCAGTGAGGAAACATCACTTCACAGCTAGTAAATCAATGGCCTTTTGATTCAGGCTTAATTGAAAAAGGTCATGTTATGTTAAGGAATAGTAACTATGAGTATCTAATAAAGGCCACTGGTGTCTCGTTGGTTGACTTGGCAGCTGTGGAAACACAGTGACCTTGCAGCAGAAGGTGAGAGCATGAGGCTGCATCCCCACAAAGACTTAGCCAAAGGTGAGAGCATGAGGCTGCATCCCCGCAAAGACTTAGCCAAAGGTAGGTTTTTTCACATGAATGTTTCATTGTTGACTTAGCAGCATTACTCACAGAAGCAACATTATTCATGTGCTTAATGGCTGAAAAAAATCACATTTTCTTAGCCTAGCTCACACCTTTAACCAACAGCTTACTCCTTAGCATCCAATACTTCCAGCCTTTCTTTTGTTTGATTTTCCAAAATGTAGAGACATTCCAGTATTAATTGGAAAAATTCCAGGTATGAGAGCCAAATTTAAATGGACATATCATTACCAACCAGCAGGACTGCAAGTGTGTTAGTATGCTGTCGTGGTTTAAGCCTCTCAGCCATGAAGTTTTGCTTACTCACTCCCCCCTCTTTCTTCCCCCAGCTCCCAGGAGGATGGGAAGGAGAATCAAAAGAATGCAACTTCCACAGGTTGACATAAGAACAGTTTAGTAACTAAAGTATAACACAAGACCACCACTGCTACCACCAATGATAATAATGACAAAGCAAACACAAGGAAAGAATACAATCGCTCACCACCTATACCCAGCTTGATCAAGCAGTGCACCCCCACCCTTCTGGGTCTCTACTCTCTGTTTTACATCCTGGGCATGACGTGCTGTGGCACAGAATACCTCTTTGGTCAGTTTGGGTCAGGTGTCCTGCCTCTGCTTCCTCCTGGCTTCCCCCCCTCCCTGGCATAGCATGAGACTCAGAAAGTCCTTGGTCAGACCAAAACATTACCAAGCAGTAACTGAGAACACTGGTGTTATCAGCGCTGTTCCTAGGCCGAAAGTCAAAAACACAGCACTGCACCAGCTACCAAGAAGGAGAAAAATGACTGCTACTGCTGAACCCATGACACATGTAAATACCTAACTAACCTTAACATGAAGTCTGAAATTGTCCCCAAATGAAGTCAACCAGCACCCTGAGCATCTGCCAGGCTGGAAGCCGTGACTAGACGGACTACATTTATGGATGTGGCTGTACTTCCTGTGCACCAGAAGTGTTCAGGAATTTGTTACATTTAATGGCTTCCTCTTTGATGGCGTCTGTCTGTTTCCAAGGAGAGAAGCGCTTGGAAAGCCAACATAATGTGGTAGCCAGCGCTTCCTACCACCCCCATTGCAAGAAAAGTTCACTGTGGTGGTATCTGCCTCAATTACACTAAAAGAAGCTCAATCAAAAAAGGTGGTGAAATTATTGGGAAAATTCATGTTGATTTTCCTTGACTTTGGAGCAGGCTGTTAAAATGCCTTAGGGCTCACAACAAGACTGTCAAATAATATACTTCCAGAGGGTGCCATAAAAGCAGAGCAAATACTGCTTGTTACCAAGAGCTGACACAAATCTTCCCATTGAATTTAATGGGCTTCAGATCAAAACCTTTCTGCAGTGTTTTCCATTTCAGCTACAGCAAGATACTACAAGTACAGTCTTATCTTGAGAGTACCTATTTCTTTCCACCAATACAGGCAAGTCAGTGAAAAGTTGTTCACTTCTTTCTTTTCAACAGGAAAAGTACGTGGAACTTTGCTTTATCCCAGGATAAAGCAATGTAATTCTCTTGGCTTCTATAAACAGAAGTTTACATTAGATAAGCTTTACTATTTAATCTACCTAACTGGAACAGCTCCTGCACCCAAAAAACCCAAACAAAAAAAAAAAAACAACAAAAATCCCAACACCTTATGAAGAATACATTAAAAAAATTCCCTGTGCTGATGGGTATATTTCTATGAGCATTCCTCCATTTTCCATACAGATATGCACATTGTGTAAGTTATTTTTTTCCCCATGATGTCTTGTGTGTAGAAAATGCAAAGCTCGGGTATTAATAATAATCATAAAAACATCAAACCCTACAATAACAATAATTATGGAACCAATCTGACATGATGGCAGCAATAATTGCTGTTGATACCCGGTGAGTGTAAAAGTCTTGTTTGTTTTAGAGCCTGCAACAATGTTAGTCTTAAAAATAAGAAATGTTCTTTAGAGCTCAGATTTCATAAAGAAAAAAATTACATATTTAATTAAGATTTATGGCATTCAATAGGACTCAGCAAGGATAGAAAAACTGCTTCAGAGTGTAAAAAAATAACAGTTAAAAATGGGGAAATATGATTAAGTGTCTTTAATTCCTACTGCCTCCTTTACGGGGTTTCCGATGGCCTTAGGCAGAAATAGGCATTTATTGTCTTTAAAACGGCATTATTCTTGGCATAAAATGTTTATGGATCAAGATGAAACTCGTTTTGAGAAATAATAACACTGGCATGAGTTGAAAGGACCTTGCCTTTGGATGAGAAAAAAATTAGACATATATTTAGTTTAATGGAAAAATGTACTTAAAGGGAAACACTTCAGAAAAAAGAGAGTTTCATGATGAAAAATATGAGTTAGACATATAATACTTATAAGACCATGATGATTTGCATCTCAATAATGTGAAGATGAATTTAAATCTCAGTTCAGCCTTAAAATTGAGATAATGATGACCCTTAAAAGGGGAATGAGACTTTGCAAGGAGGTCCATTAACTATTTCTAGGCAATTATGTTGCCTTGGGTGGTGAAAAGCTAGGAAAAGTAAAATCCTTTTAGAGCTCAGACACCTAAACACCTATTTCTGCAGTTTCAACTGCAAGAAGCAGTGGGTTCTCATGATTACTGATACTCAAATCCTGGGCTGATTCTTTGCAACCACAGTCTTGATAGCACTGCAAGCCAAGCCTGTGCTGAAAACTATAGGATTAAATACAAGACTCCTTCATTAAACCTTTCCCATAGCCCAGGTCCATGAGCCAATTTGAGGCAGAGATTTGTGTGGTCTCACATGGTTCTGTTGCCCCAAGGGAAAAATTACATGAATCCACGTCCCGTCGCCTTTGTCAAAGTTTGGCAGTGGTCAGGGATTTTATGAGTTGGGCTTACAGCCCAGCTCTGTCTCCTGTGAGGGAAAGAGTGACAAGAACTAGTATTTTTGCTGGGCCCTTGATCCTGCAGATTTAATATCACAAGGAACAGCGTTCCCTTGAATACTATTGCTCACACAGCTGCATGCTGAGAGATGTAAACCTGGATTAAAATACAATGAACCTCAGCCAGGAAACATGTTTCAACATCATTGAACTAGGAGGACTGATGAAGCGCTAACCAATTCCTTTTGATCTTGCTAAAGCTTTAAAATGCAAGTGGTATTAAGGTACCCTCTAATGTTCTATGTTGTTTCAGAAACATTTGTTAGACCCCTTCAGCTCAAGAACTGTTAGCCATTCTGCAGCAGTGTAAGATGGCAACCTTGACTAAGTTTAGGGATAGGGTTATGGCGGCAATATAGATGGAGCCTAAGGGAAATTCAGAAAAACAAAATAGCAGCAAGAGGCATATTATAGTGTGTTGCACTAAAAAGTGTTTCATGCAAGTAGTTAACATCTAACTTCATTCAAAGGACACCATAAGATCCTAAGGAACTACATTCTTTTAGCACCTCTTCCTAACTGACATCTTCCTAACATCTTTAGATGAAATACACTGGATGCTCAATTACTTGCCCCAGGAAAGAGAGGCAGCCTGAGCACTATTTTATAGCCTAAAAATGAGACCCAAAATAAGAAAGTCCAATTCACTGTGTAGATATCATCCCACAGCCTTCAAAGCATCAACTGAGACCTCAGGAAGGTTTCCACAACTCAAACCTTAAACCAGCAAGATCCCAACACCCCACATTTGAAACTAACATGGCAGGGTTTTCTAAGAACATCTTCTCAAATGTATTTCATCAAGTGGACAGTCTGTGCTGAACCTCAAACAAAAGTTCAGGGGTGAGCAGGCTCTGAAAATTCAGGCCTCCTTTTATATGAAGCACAGCTCATCTGAAGGATGAGGCATTAAAGGGCCATTCCAAACTCCCTAGCCACATCCTAGAGCACGACTACTAATTTGGTTGTTGTCTTTTACTAATAAACAAGTCAACATTTTACTTGACTTTCAGCTTCTTTAAAGAGTCGTCCAAACACTGACCTTACTCTGGGCTGCAAATGTACTGAAACTAATTTGCATTTAGCTCCTGAAAGTCTCTGTGGGACCATGCTGCTCAGTATCTACTGCTTACTAAGGTGACAATTAGATATTTATCATTTATTACCAAGAGACACAAATTTCTAGGAGAGGAAGGTCTGGAGAAAAAGTAAATGGAGAGGAAGGTCTGGAGAAAAAGTAAATGGGTGGGCATGTTTTCTTTTGATTGGTAACATCAACTCCATCACCAAACTAAACTTTCCATACCAAGAGCAGACATGACTGTTGCACAATGAACTCTAGAATCTCAGAAACAGATTTGGAAACTCCAGAACTTCAGCTTTTTCCTCTCAATAACACAACACGGCAGACAGCTTCAGACGCCTATCTGAGTACTCAGTGGGAAAACGCACTGCAAGCAGAAGATTAAATAAAAATCATGTTTTCTCTCTCTGCCTCTGCAATATATCCCATCCTGTTTTTCCCACAATGTTTTATTCCTGCTTTTCCCACTATTTATGCCTTAGAAATGATTAGAGGTGAGTTGTTCCCCCCTCCCATTTTTTTTTTGTCTTTTCTCCCAGTTGATCTACTGACCATACAGGAGACTTAAAAAAAAAAAAAAAAAAAAAAAAAGATAAAACCCCCAAAACTCCCAAAACACAGAAGTACGCAGCACAAGATCATTGCTACAAGCTAAAAATACAAGGAGACTACAAAACAGCCCAGCTCATGGGCTCCTGTGATCACACATCTGAGGCAGATCATTAGCATTTTAAGGAGTGGGTGATGCTTGCAGCCTCTCAGTTAAGCATTGTAACATTAGCTGACAGCTTGTGGGAATCAAGGCATTTTCCTTACATATGTAAAAATAAAAGTCATGTAATAGTTACAAGTTCTGCACTCCAGGGGAAGTGGGCGACATTAGCACAGGATAATCATATGGCTGAGATTAGGAGTCTTATCTTCTTTAGGGCTGGCTTTTCTGGAAGCAGCACTAGAGGCAAAAGCATTGTTATAAACCTCCTAGTAGCCTCCTTCATGATGAAAGGAGCAGAGCCTGAAACCAATGTAGGCACTAATTTGATAACTACAACAAATAATAGAAGGAGATAGAAAAGATTCTGCTTCAGTCTGCCAGCATCATGGTCACTTTGAAGTATTTGCTGTGCCACCCTCCCCTGCTTGTGATGGGAAAGGAGGTTCAAAGAATAAAGTGTTTTAAGCAAGGTGTTAGTGATGGGCATTGGAAATGAAACTGTTAAGTCACTATGGAGAGAAAGTCACACTGAAAAGGCTGGTCCAAATTCCTGCAAGTGCATGTATTTTTTACAAGTTCATGTAAGTATGGGATTTGAAACTTACAGTTTAGTGCATTTTTGAAGCACAACACCTTGCTGCACATATATTGTATTAGGGTTTATTGGTGAATTCCTTTCACTTAAAGCTGACATTTGGCTTCATCCTTCTAATATGAATAATACAAATTTACACCACTTCGTTGTGACATGAGATCAAACTGATGTGGGTGGGATATTCAGCTAAATCCATGGTTAATTTATGAGTTCATGTTTGTGTGAAAAGGGAACTTTTAAGACATTTCCAAAGTCTGGCTTTATTTTGGACTCTTTTTGCTAACATATGGCCGCATCCAAACTTTGAAAATACTTCAGAAATTATGACCAATTTCCTTTAAATGTACACTTTAAGCAATATGCATTGTATTCAGCAAAAGATACTAATTTTTTTTAAATTTTACCTTTTACTATATTCACATATACTTTCTCAAAGTGGTCATCATCCTTAACATCTTCTAGAGGGACTTAAGCTTGCTGATAACGGAAAAACTGTTTAGCCTTAGTGTTAAGGTCTCAGCAGAGATTGTGACTAGGAGGTCCCCCAAGATAAGCTAGTGCCTTTTCCCCCACTCTGTGCAAGGAGATGAAGCCACAACTAGATTTTATAATATGACTATCCTTTCATGAAGGTCTCTGTTGCAATGTTCACTCTCTAAAGTTGCCAGTATACAACAAATATTCGAATCGAAGATGCTTAGAGAGATGTCACATATCTTTCCCTGATTTTTAAGTGATTGTTTATGTCCAGAATATATTTTTAAAGAATATGATTTTATTAAGCTACTTAAATTTTCTAATTATTTTTAGAAATTTGTTTCACTTAAAAAAACCCCAAAACTTCTCAGCCCTGTACAGGTTGAAAAGTTGATTCCTGATTCTCAGAGTGTTGGGGAAGAAAAATAAGGAAAAAAGAAAAAAAAAACAGTTACTTGTGCCAAAGAATACAATCTAGTTTTCAGCCCTCAAGTGGGAAAATAACTTTCTAAAAACTATGATACATGAAAAACTGAAGAAGCATCTTTCTTAATAATAACTTTTTTGTATTGCAACATTATTAGTATTCCAACAGCAGAAAGGTCTTATACAAGATTTATATTTATTTCTCTTGCTTTTCTTCCTATTTAATAGATCAAATCACAACAACTCTGCTCCAACAAGACCACTCCAGAAATAGCCTGTGTTTCCTGTATCCCCTTTTTTCTAGCTTGTTAGCATTGTCTCTTTTTTTCTTTGCTTATAAAAGACTACCATGCTCCAACAGACTTAAGAACACAGAAAATAAATGTACAAAATTTTCAGTGATACTTATAGGTTGGTCCCTTCCCATGTGATCTTGCTGAGAATTGTACTTCTGTGATTCTTAGGTTCTGGATGCTGTTTACATGTGGAAATGATATAGAGGAGAGGAAAGACCTTAACTTCAGATACAGTGATCTAAGTACATGTTATTAGGAAATTATGATACTAAGTACATGTTATTAAATGATACTAAGTACATGTTATTAGGAAAACTTGGGTTTGTACATCACAGGTGAAAGGATTTTGCATGTTCCGCTTTTGAAACTGAAGTGAAAATCACAAACAGCTCCTAACTTTGATTTTTCTGTGATAAAGTACAAATTAAAAAGGAAAAGAGGAAAATGGAAGTCAAGAGCTGAACAGACCACAGGAGGAGCAGTGAGAGGTGAGAAAGCCTGCACAGAGGCTCTCTTGAACCTGTTTTTCCCAGACAGAGTGAATAGAGCTCTGAACTGGCCTCTGAATGCAACTGTGTTGAGCACAGCGTACAGAGAGAGCCTGGGAGAGCAACTGCACCTCATCTGTATTCACATTTCCTGTGGTCTCCCCACATCATGTGACTTGAAGTTGAAAAGCTCCTTCTCATCCCTCCCAAACCTTGCTACCCTCTTTCTGCACAGCCACCCACCATATGCATCTTCTACCTCCCATTCTTTCCCCAGAGAAGGAAAGGAAAATCACTGCATTGCTGCCATACAGAATGGAAAATATTCTGCAATAATTCATACAAATGAATTTGTACTCAGTTTTTCCCCTGGAAAGCTGCTTTGTGTCACTGAGGACCCTAACAGGATAGTCCCTTCTTTGGTTTTGCACTCACTTTTTGGAAGCTTTAGCCTGTTGAAAAGCAAATCTGCAACAAAAAGTCACAGACACTCACTGAAGGAAAAATCACATCCTTATAGGAGGCTGGTTATGAGTCATGCCCTCTTCTTGAATTGACTTGTTTATCTGGGCCTGGGTTCAAGTGTTCTGAAGCACTGAATATCCCCAAGAGCAACCATCAAGCTACATACATGGGCGCAGTACTCAAAATTCACACTGTTGGCGAATTAATGAAGTAATGCAATCACAAAGCAGTTGACTAGTGTGCGTAATAGATGCAGTGTGTGATTTGAAGTCTTAGTAATGAATGTCCCCCACAGCCACTGTATGAGCTGTTCATTACTTCACAGGTTGTTTTCAATAATGAATGCATGTGAGAATATTGTGACTGGCCCATTAACATTTCACAAAACAAAAAGAGCATCATACAACTAAATAAACTATCCAGCTTAAATGAATCATTCTGATCAGTTATTTTCTACAGAAGACTTTAGGCAGCTGAGATCACACCTCTTTTGTATAAATAAATACCTCAGTACCTGGCTGTTTGGTTTGATTTATTCGAGTAAGAAAGAAAACTTTGGAGAAAATGAGGTAAAAGAGGGAGGTAAAGGAAAAGCATTTCAGGTGATGCATAGTAACTGAGCAGAATTACGTGGTTCTGCTCAACAAACATCCATACATCTACTGCAATATGTTTCACAAGAAGATCACGCCTAACACCCTGTTGAAGTGTCTCTGGCAGGCTATGCTTCTCAGCCTGGATGCAGTGCTCCAGCAAATGATGACTGACATCTACATAGCACCTTTCACCTCCAGATCCCAAAGCACCTGACAGATTGCTTAAACTGGCTACAGGCTCTGGGCCAGGTTCTGCTTTCTGATGCATCAAGGTGAAAGGACGGACCCTGCCTTTGTAGCTTGGCTGTAACCTCAATTACATTGGTGAAACTCCACTGACTCTGATATTCTTTATTCAAGGGTCATTTTACCAGTCCATGAAACTCCAACAATTTTACTACTCTTTGCTTCTGCACTGCAAGCATGCAGACTTCGAACAGCCCAGCCTCATTTGTGGATGACTTGTGGCAAAGAAGTAACAATGATTGTACTTTTGGAAGGATTTTGAGTTAATAATATTGATCTACTAATCAATTAATCCATCTTAAAGGCTATAAAAATCACTGAGAACATCAACACATTATAACTGGACCCTTAAAATACATAGGTCCAGTCTAATCCCAAAGGTAAGGGCCCGCAATCCTGAAAACTGACAAATGACACAACTCCCATCAACATCAGTTGACATGAAGATCTTGAGAATCTTGTTCAACCCTGCTTTTTTTGTGGAGAGTTGTATTGCAAAACGAGAAGAAGATCTATTGGCATCTCTGAACTCTGAGATTTATGCTGTGCAATCTTGCACATGGCATGATTTAGTCTCTCTTTCTACGGAAGTACAGAGCATGTTGTTATAATGTAACAGATTGCCCAAAAGTTGACCTTATATATTAACTAGAAACCTGAGGAGTAAGCCTTGGGCCAGGCCACCTGACAGAAACAAGCATCTGTCCAGGCACAGAAAGATCTCATAATATGGAGTAAGATGCAACCAGATGTGTGAACAAGGGTACAAGCATTTTGTGCAAGAATTTGTGAGTATAAGTGCCTAGATTCCCAAATCACTTGCAGGAACAATTCACTCACATCCCGGAGATGGATCAATGAAATCTATCTCTTGTCGTTTTCTTTCATTTAAATGACATCTAGGTGGGAAATATATCTGATTGCTTACAGACAAAATGCATGCCATTTACAAGGGTATGTAGTGATAGAACAAGAGGAATGGCTTTAAACTGAAAGAGGGGAGGTTTAGATTAGATATTAAGAGGAAGTTCTTCCCTGTGAGGGTGGTGAGGCACTGGCACGGGAGCCCAGAGAAGCTGCGGCTGCCACATCCCTGGCAGGGTTCAAGGCTAGGTTAGATGGGGCTTGGAGCAACTTGTTCTAGTGAAACAAGTCCCTGCCCATGCCAGGGGGTTGGAACTGGATGAGCTTTAAGATCCCTTCTAACCCAAACTATCTTATGACTCTATGATAAGAAGAGGATGATTTCAGAGCCTTTAATATGACTTAAAGCCATGCTTCTAACTGGTCCAACAGCAAGAGCAGTATCAGTATTTTTCCGGGCTTGTTCTTGTCAGGAGTATTTGTCACAGATTGTGAGTCCTCATCAGGGCTGTATAAGTAAAAACTTCCCTGCTAATATTCAATATATACATTAATTATTGCTAATCATCATTGCTCTGCATATGACAGCTATTGATGTCTTCATTACTCTGATCACTGAGAGATAACACATCTGTAACAACACTTGCTTGGAATCGGTGAGTAGCTTCAAACAGCCATGGAACTATGGCTGAGTTGGCCAGCTGTGTGTTTAATCATATTGTATTAAAATTTCTTCCTAAGATTCAAAAAATAGTTCAAGGGATCAACTCCAAAGGGTAAAAGAACCTTAGCAGGTAAGGACAGATGGCACTTAAGCCTCTTTACACAGTTGCCTATTTACTTTCGGATGCTGCGACTTAATAACATTGATGGAGAAATAGTTAACAGAGGCAAGTGATTAAATAGTGGGTCAAAGGCCATTTCCACTTTGTTCCTTTTATTTACCTGAGACAAGTTCTAATCAAATTGGAGCTCCTAGAAGAAGACTTCTAAGGGAAGCTGCTAATCACAATTCATGTACTTGGTATTCAGAGAGTGTTCTCAAAATCTGTAAAAAAAAAAGTTTGACAGAATGGACTGCAACAAGCCAAGCAATCTATTGTAAAAACAGGGGCTTGTGGCTAGTTTTTCTGGGAGCTTTTATTCCTTCACTTGGAAAACCTTATGCCGAGGTTTAAGCCCAGATGATAACTCAGAATCACACAACATTCACTCACTCCACTCTTTGGCTGACACCCAGCCTGACTCAAGCAGTAACCTGACTTCCCAGGTAACTCCCCCAGTTTATATACTGGGTACAATGTGCTGTGGTATGGAATACCCCTTTGGCTAGTTTAGGTCAGGTGTCCTTTCTCTGCTTCCTCCCAGCTTCTTGTGCCCCTCCTCACTGGCAAAGCATGAGAGACTGAAAAGTCCTTGATCAAGGTAAGTGCTACCAAGAAAAAAACTAAAACATCGGTGTGTTACCAGCTCTGTTCTTAGACAAAAGCCAAAATGCAGAAGTGCATCAGCTACCAAAAGGGAGAAAAAATAACTGCTACAGCTGAAATAAGGACACCTTATTAAGTCTAGAGTTCCAGAACTCAAGCAAGTGAAACAAAGCAAAACATTTGTTGCCAGAACTGTATGTGTTATATTTGACAAAGAGGAAAGGTTACCCCCTTTCACGTAAACATGTACGGAGGAAAAAGATCAATTGATCCATAGAATTTGCCAAAAGGCAATATCCTCTATTCCATTAACATGTTCCACCCTCTTAATGAAACACTGGATTTACAGGTCCTGCTCTCAGTTTTCTAACATATTGTCTTATAACCTTGAAAATGTTAGTAAACCTGCTGTAATATCAGACCTTTCTTTTTTCCTTTTTGGGTTGAACACCATGCCTTAACTCAGAGTAAAAAGGGGCCTCATTCCTATTAGTACTCTAGTAAGACTTTAGAAACCCCATTATATTTATACGCATTAGTGAAATATTGGAATAGTAGTGTTTGTGCTGGATGCAGAAACGGATATTCCCATGAATCCAAAACCTCTCTTGAATGATTGGGAATTGTCTGTTTTCCAGATGCACATTTCTAAGGTGACTTCATGTCTACAGCAGGCCAAATAATAGAAATCCTGGACTCAGCCACGCTTGGAAATTCAAATCTTGATCCAAAACCAAGTGATGTGGTTTGAGACCACCTTTAGGTTTTACAGGATTTGGGCACTGCAGGTACCTGCTGCCAGAGTAAACATGGGAGGCGTGGGAAGCAGTTGAGAATGAGAGCAGAAGCCAGGCTCCTTTGGGCTGGGCTGCAAAAACAGCTCAGGACCAGGTTTACTGGGTAGCACATCAGGGTCTCCCACTGGGCTGGTGTGCACTGATGCAGCTGTGCAAGCAGCCAAGCCAAGTTGTGAAACCTATTCAGTATTGAAACTCCACCCCAAAAGAGTAGGCATTGAAAAACTACCTCAATGAACCGCAGAGATTTAGCCATGCTCTGGAAGAGTTTGGAGAATGGTGTTTAACTCACTGGAAAGAGAGGCAGTTCTCTGCATGCATTGCTTTGACTTTTAAAATTCTGGACTGAGATCAGAAAGATGAATTACAGATGAGGAGAAGGCCTCTGTGGGCCTGCTAGGCTTCAGGTTTATTTGCTGTCTCTGTAGCAGATTTGCGATAGGATATGGGTAAATCCAATAGAGATTACCTAGTTCCCTATGCTTTCATGTTTCATCTGTAAATAAGGCAGTTATCTGTATCTATTTAAATATAAAAGTTATTGACTTCATAGAGCCCAAATAAGTCCCTCAGACTTCAAGATCTGGGTGCAAGTCTGACCGTGTGCCTTTCCAGACTTCAAGAAACTTATGTCCCATCACAGCTATGTGGAGAAAACCACTCAGATTAACCCACAGTGAGAGGTCTCACATACCTTTGGTTCACAAAAGCATGCTTTAATAGCTCGGAATTTCCTTTCAATTTGATAATTTTTTTCCTCCTTCCCTTGTTTTTCTCTCTCCTAACTCAGTAAATTAAGTCTTAAATGCTTCTGGATGTAATGGTTTTAGAGATTAGCAATACAGTGACTAAATCGAGTTCAGGAAGCTAGCTATACTGAGACAGATCCTTACCCTAATCAAGCTGTCCTGAGGATAAGGTTTGACTCTGATGTGCCATGATAAATGTGGCTTGAAACATAACTTGGACCACCAACCAGGAACAACGACACTGGAGAATAGTCCATGAGTCTTTTGCTTATTTGGCCTTCTTGTCCCCTATGCCTTAGTCATACACCTGTTTGGTTCCAGACATATCCAGATTTCCAGCCCAAAGAATCACAAAATGGTTTAGGTTGGAATAGACATTAAAGCTCTTCCAGTCCTAACCCCCTGCCATAGGCAGGGACACCTTCCACTAGAACAGGTTGCCCCAAGCCACATCCAACTTGGCCTTGAGCACTGCCAGGGATGGGGCAGAAACAGCTTCTCTGGCACCCTGTGCCAGCACCTCACCAACCTCACGGGGAAGAATTTCTGCCTAAGAGCTCATCTCAGTCTCACTGCTGGCAGGTTAAAACCATTCTCCCTTGTTCTGTCCCTACAGGCCCTTGTCCAAAGCCCCTCTCCATGTTTCCTGTAGCCCCTTTAGGCACTGGAGCTGCTCTAAGGTCTCCCCTTAAGTAGCCTTCTCTTCTCCAGGCTGAACCAGCCCAGCTCTCTCAACCTGGATCCAGAGCAGAGCTGCTTCAGTCCTTGTAGTATCTCTGTGTCCTTCTCTGGACTCGCTTTAACAGCTCTATATCCTTCTTAGAAGACTTGAACCATGCGACACCTAGTTTCTTGGCAATGACAGCACCAAGGAAGCTCTTAGCATCTCTGCTATTGTTTCATAGCCTCATGCTTTTTTTGTGCCTGAAGAGGACTAGAAGTTATTTTCATAGAAAAAGTTTAATCAGAAAACTGATAATGTTATCAGCCTCTAATTGGTTGCATAGAAGAAAATGTTATTACCCCACTCATCCCCAAGAATCCACTAGCTATTGTTAGACTGAGGTTTCCAAGAAAATCAAATGTTTGAGACTACCTTGTCACAGGGGTGTTTGTGTTTTACACCCAGAGATATCAGTCATTAGATGATGCATCATGAAATGGAGAGTGGGGACAAATGTCTGAATGAAGCACAACAGCAGAACTTTCAGCCCACAGAACCATTCTGACTGCCCAACTCCTTAGCAGGAGAGCTGGTCTCCTATTAGGTTCAGCAAATGAGTTTTGCTTGGCAGAAAAAGAGGTGCAAGACCGGTGTCAGCTCTAGAAAATTCACCAGAGTTGCACCAAATTACAGACCAACTTACAGTTGCACTAAACTGGTCCACATTAGCACTCAGAGATTAGAAGATAAGAAAAGAGAAAAAAATAGAAAGAAAAAAAAAAAAAAGAGAAATCTCAAGTGTAGGAGACAGAAGTATAGTCACCTGAGAACATGTGTATCATGACATTCGTATCATCATACAACGTCATTCTAAGGTAGAGAAACACGGCCATGTGAAGAACAGACTATGTTTCAATCTCGTTTTTCTACCTTGAAAGGTCATGTTAGACTGACAATGGCATTTTCTATCCTTCCAAAGCACAGGTAGGCTGAAAATGGCATCATCTTGCCTGAGGGATTTTTATAACACCTCACTGGTTTTGTGGCACTCAGCAGTACGTACTAGGAAAATTGAATCAGATGAAGACTTACCCATCACCAACAAAACATCAGGTCTTCCAGACCCAACAGGAGGTACAACATGTGGTGTTTTCCACAGCCTTTTTCTCACCCTGTTTCCACACCAGAGGCCGGCAGAAACCATGAAAAGAGAAGACAAGACATCATTTAGACAAGGGACACTTTCCTATATAGTGCCCTTTTTTGTCCCATGCAAAACTCAGCACATGCATTTGAGACAGGGTGATACTTCTGCTGCGATGGTAGAGAGAAGTTATGGATGGCACAGCTCTGTTTTCTCCATCACTTTTGGGTTCAGCAGATCTCCGAATTGTACCTTCTCCCTGCAGCTGTAGCAATGATTTGCAACACAGAAGCTCTGACTCCAAATGATCACAGCTGGTGCAACCCTTTTAGCTGAATTGGTGAAAGACAGAGTAAATGACAGGTTATTTCAATGCAGTTTTTAGGAAGAACTTATGGAGATTATTATGAAGGAGCTGGAAAGACATCACTGGAATCTGCTTGTGGAGCTGACAACTGAGCGATAGCTTTCTTTGATAACTTTTAATCACTGTGTTTTCTACTTATGCAAATTGCAATAATACCCTTGATGCTCTGGATTTCTTTAGCATTCAGGCTTGTGGCAGTGACATGAAGATTCAGAGCTGGATGCTCATCCACCACTAACTTATTCCTGCATCGAAGATATATTACATTTGGTAGTGACATACATTGATTCATGTAGTACGTGTGTCATCAGAACATGCATTCAGGAAGAAACATGTCAAAAATGCCACTCTGGGAGGCTTCATCTTAGTTTCATCATGGTTTAGGATTTGCTTGCACTGCAAGTTGCAGGTTAAGTCCCTACACTGTGTCTTTCCCTTCTCTCTTGACTGAAAAAAAGAAAGCATAGCAGCCTAATTTATCTTGTTCCAAGCTTTCTGTTTGTCCTCAGTTGTAGAGAACAGGCAGAACAAGCCTGTGTCTGCCTGCAGTATTCCACATAAATATGCATCTATGTGCCTAGGTGGGCATTTCAAACCCAAGCACTTTTGAGAGAGGGAGTTTTTTAAATCTCATGCTCACTAGGTGATACAATAGGGTTTAGATGTCTAAATTACCGTGCTGGTTTCCAAAAGAGGATTAGGACTCCTAAGTCACTTAGGCAGTTTTGAAAATGCCATGAAAGATCTTTGCACAGACACAGGTGGATACCATTACATGGTAAAATATCTTCTCATGAGTGACATGGAAAGTACCTATTTATTCCACTCTGGCTCCATCATGGGATTAGTCCTTATATTACAGTTACTGGTGGTTTATCCAGTTCAGCCTTCCATTGGTTTTCTTTGAAAGATGATTTAATAGGCCGAGGGACCATAATGCTGTCAGTAACTGTGGTGCTGTTAGATCATACTGCCACTAATTGAGACTTAATACATCCCCTTGCCTAAAAGAATGTATTGTGGGTAATTTTATCTTGATATTCAATCTGAACTTCCCATCTCATTACTCCCAGCCTTACCTACTTCAGCCACCCTAAACGATTACTCTGCCTGTTTTCACCTATGATAAAGATGTGGATGGTTATCATATTCCACCCTCTGCTCCTCCAGCTGTAATTAGTCCAAGGTGTAAAATGAGCTGGATTAGCTCAGATCACAGGCTTGGCCTAAAAGAGAAGGTCAAAATGGGATAGGAGAACGCTACTAATGCAAGGCTGGACTCTGAATAAAAGTCAGTCCAGCACCAGTCCTGCCCAGAGCAGGGGGTTGGAACTAAGTGATCTCTAAGGTTCCTTCCAACCCAAACCATTCTGTGATTTTATGATCCTATATCATATATTCTGTAACCCTGATTATTTTAATCTGCTGTGTTTTTTTCTATTTATGTGTCTCTTTCATTCCCAGTTAGTTGATCTGTTAGTAGGGCATATATATTCAGCAATGAGGATGTTTGTCTGGCCCAGGCTATGCAAGGTTTTGGGAAACACAGTATAAACTGAATTTTTATGGTGTGACACAACAGCTGTCAGTGCTAGCAGTGTTACAGGAATAAACGTCAAATTTAAGTCAAGGTCCATACTCAAGCATACACCCTGAGATTTGCACTAAGCATTCAGGCAAGCTTCACAGGTCTACACCCTGGTTTGGAAACACCGGCATGCAGGGGATTTAGTGTATCATCTCTCAGACATGGGCAAACGTGCTGAAATCAGCAAGTGCTGATACTGAGTATAATTAATTAGATCAAACTTCAGCAAAGAGGCTGAGCTCCTAGACTATGTCCCCCAGAACAAGGTGTGCACAATTTCAGAGCTCAGTTTTCTTACCCATACACAGATGTCTGTTGGCATCTGAGATGTCCTGGACTATACTACCAGGTTTTTATGATTTGTTCCAGAAAAGCAGAAGTCCTGTGCCATATCCTTCAGGTTCCTGGAGATAGCCCAGACACTCTTTAGCATCTCAAAGAGCATTAGAAATCCGTATGTGGATAAGTGTATTGGGATCACTGTCGTGCTACTGCTACAATAATAAATGCACAGCTTGAATTCAAATCCTGGATGCAAATCCTTTCTTGTCTGGAGCTTTTTAATGTGTTGTGGGTGGAGTTTTTTAACCAGAGTTTTCATTCCATGGGAAATTCTGAAAAGACATTTTTCTATAAGCTCAATTTCGAATAAGAACAAATTTGAAAAAAAACCAACATTTTTTCCTGTACAGGAAATGTGCTTTCTGACACTTCTATTAAGTATAAAGCTACTGTTGGGTGTAGGAAACAAGGTAATGCACTCAAGAAAAACAACCAAAGTTCCACAGTGAAATGTCAGACTAGATTAAATGCTTTTATTCTCTTTTTACATACCACAGGTGCTCCTGTGAAAGAAAAAGAGCAAATTCAAAAGAAGTGGAAAAGCAAACAAGGGAATGCTAGATGTTGGATCAAAGGCAACTGGAGAAAAGATGAGTCAGAAAGAGTATTCAGAATTCAAACCAAAGGATACAAAGGTCATAGAGAGCCAGTCCTCAGGGTGATGTAAAGACCAAACTTCATAAATCTTTGCAGCTTGCACTGTTCATTTCTGTTTCTCATGAAGCTACATCCCTACCTAAGCATGAGATAAATACTACTGTGACCAGCAGCAGTGTTCCTCCTGACAGATGATAAGCTGATGGTGCAGCATAGTGGGTTGGTGATAGTCTGGGTGAAACAGTTTTGTTTTATGCAGTAGACACTTTCCATCCCCATCAACAGAATTTTTGCATTGTCTATATGTAGAAAGATGATACCCAAAGCACACCAACCAAAACTAAGTAGGAGGAGATACAAGGTTAGATCATCATAGATTGCACAGACATAATGTGACAGGCAACCAAGGACATCTTAAACCTCACAAGAAACACAGAGGAGAAAAAAACAATTTCAGCAGGATTTTCCCCAGATGTGAATTTAGAGACAGTTGTCCTGGGTTCATCCTACAGGCCACCCTACGGTTTTACCAGAGGGATCACCAAGGAGACATGAAGAAGTGGGATGGAAAACTTACCTCAGCCTGACGGGGAGAAAATGTCAAAAGCAGCCCATTGTGACTGGTCCAGAGGCTCCATACACCCTTGGCACAGATTACCTCAGGAGAGAGTACTTCAAAGGCCCAAAAAAGTACTGACGTCCTTCTGATATTGCTGCTTTGGAGACAGAGGAAATTGAGCAGCTGTCCACCTTGCCTGGTCTCTCAGAGGATCCTTCTGTTGTGGGGCTGCTGAAGGTCAAAGAACAACAAGTGCCAATCACGACCACAGCAGTGCACCGGCGGCAATATTGCACCACCGAGACTCCCTGATTCCCATCCATAAGCTGATCCGCAGACTGGAGTACCAAGGAGTGATCAGTGGGACCCACTCACCCTTTAATAGCCCCATATGGCCAGTGCAAAAGTCTAACAGAGAGTGGAGACTAACGGTAGACTATTGTGGCCTGAATGAAGTCACACCACCATTGAGTACTGACGTACCAGACATGCTAGAACTTCAGTATGAACTGGAGTCAAAGGCAGCCAAGTGGTACGCCACAACTGATATTGCCAATGCATTTTTCTCAATTCCTTTGGCAGCAGAGTGCAGGCCACAGTTCGCTTTTACTTGGAAGGGTGTCCAGTACACTTGGAACTGACTGCCCCAGGGGTGGAAACACAGTCCTACCATCTGCCATGGACAGATCCAGACTGCACTGGAACAGGGGCAAGCTCCAGAACACCTGCAATACATTGATGACATTATTGTGTGGGGCGATACAGCGGAAGAAGTCTTTGAGAAATGGAGGAAAATAATCCAAATCCTGCCGAAAGCCGGTTTTGCCATAAAACAGAGTAAGGTCAAGGCACCTGCACAGGAGATTCAATTTTTCAGAATAAAATGGCAAGATGGACGTCGCCAGATCCCCACAGATGTGATCAACAAGATAACAGCAATGTCTCCACCAACTAATAAGAAAGAAACACAAGCTTTTTTGGGTGTTGCGGGGTTCTGGAGAATGCACATCCTGAATTACAGTTTGATTGTAAGCCCTCTCTATCATGTGACCCGGAAGAAGAATGATTTTAAATGGGGCCCTGAGCAACCACAAGCCTTTGAGCAAATTAAACAAGAGACAGTTCATGCAGTAGCCCTTGGACTAGTCTGTACCGGACCAGATGTTAAAAATGTACTGTACACCGCAGCCGGGGAGAATGGTCCTACCTGGAGCCTCTGGCAGAAAGCTCCAGGGGAGACTCGAGGTTGATCCCTGTCATGGGTCCAGCAGCAGCAGTCATTTTTGTCCTTCTTGGTAGCTGGTGCAGTGCTGTGTTTTTGATTTTGGGCCTGGTAACAGCGCTGATAACACCAGTGTTTTCAGTTACTGCTTGGTAATGTTTTGGTCTGACCAAGGACTTTCTGAGTCTCATGTTATGCCAGGGAGGAGGGGAAGCCGGGAGGAAGCAGAGACAGGACACCTGACCCAAACTGACCAAAGAGGTATTCCGTGCCATAGCATGTCATGCCCAGGATGTAAAACGAAGGGCAGAGACCCAGAAGGGTGGGGGTGCACTGTGTGATCGGGCTTGGTATTAGGTGGTGAGCGATTGTATTCTTTCCTTGTGTTTGCCTTGTCATTATTATTATTGGTAGTAGCAGTGGTGGTCTTGTGTTATACTTTAGTTACTAAACTGTTCTTATGTCAACCTGTGGGAGTTGCATTCTTTTGATTCTCCTTCCCATCCTCCTGGGAGCTGAGGGAAGAAAGACAGGGGAGGGAGTGAGAGAGAGACTGCGTGAGTTAGAGAGGCTTAAACCACGACAATCCCTCAGCTTTTGGAGTCAGGGATACAGAGGATCTGAGGCCAGCCATACCCCAACTGAAAAAAAGATACTGGCAGCCTATGAAGGGGTTTGAGCTGCTTCGGAAGTGATTGGCACTGAAGCACAGCTCCTCCTAACACCCCGGTTGCCTGTGCGGGGCTGGATGTTCAAAGGCAGGGTCTCCTCTACACATCAAGCAACCGATGCTACATGGAGCAAGTGGGCTGTACTAATAACACATAGAGCTTGAACCCCAGTCAACCAGGAATTCTAGAAGTCATCATGGACTGCCCAGAGGGCAAAGATTATGGAATGTCACCAGAGGAGGAGGTGATGCATGCTGAAGAGGCCCCACCATATAATGAAATGTCAGAAAGTGAAAAGCAGTATGCCTTGTTTACTGATATGTCCTGCCATATTGTGGGAAAGCATCGTAGATGGAAGGCAGCCATATGGAGTCCTCAACAACAAGTTGCAGAAACTGCTGAAGGAGAGGTTGAATTGAGTCAGTTTGCAGAGGTGATAGCCATCCAGGTGGCCTTGGACACTGCGGAACGAGAAAAGTGGCCAGTACTTTATCTCTATACTGACTCATGGATGGTGGCAAATGCCCTGTGGGGGTGGTTGCAGGAATGGAAGCAGAGCGACTGGCAATGCAGAGGTAAGCTCATCTGGGCTGCTGCACTGTGGAAAGATATCGCTGCCCGGGTGCAGAACGTGGTGGGGAAGGTATGCCACGTAAATGCTTATGTACTCAAGAGTTGGGCCTCGGAGGAACACCAGAACAACCAACAAGTGGATAAAGTTCCTAAGATTGAAGTGGCTCAGATGGACTTAGATTGTCAACATAAGGGTGAATAATTTTTGGCCTGGTGAGCCCATGACACTTCAAGCCATCAGGGCAGAGATGCAACATACAGATGGGCTTGTGATCGAGGGGCGGACTTAACAATGGACACTATCGCCCAGGTTATTCACGACTGTGAAACGTGCTGCAATTAAGCAAGCTAAACAGTTAAAGCCTCTTTGGCATGGAGGACGATGGCTGAAGTAAAAATATGGGGAGGCCTGGCAGATTGATTGTATCACACTCCCACCAACCCGCCAAGACAAGCGCCATGTGCTTTACCATGGTGGAAGCAACCACTGGATGGCTGGAAACATATGCTGTGCCACACGCCACTGCCAGGAACACTATCCTGGGCCTTGAAAAACAGATTTGGTGGTGCCACGGCACCCCAGAGAAAATTGAGTCAGGCAATGGGGCTCATTTCCAGAACAGCCTTATAGACATTTGGGCCAAAGAGCATGGCATTGAGTGGGTATACCACACCCGCTACCATGCACCAGCCTCTGGAAAATCAAACGCTACAATGGGTTGTTAAAAACTACACTGAGAGCAATGGATGGTGGGAATTTCAAACATTGGGATACACATTTACCAAAAGCCACCTGGTTGGTCAACACCAGAGGATCTGCCAACAGGGCTGACCCAGCCCAGTCAGAACTTCTACATATTGTAGAAGGGGACAAAGTTCCTGTGGTGCACAAAAAGAATTTGCTGGGGAAGACTGGTTTATTCCTGCTTCAGGTAAAGACAAACCCACGCACGGGGTTGCTCTTGCTCAGGAACCCGGATATGCTTGGTGGGTAATGGGGGAAGATGGGGAAGTCCGATGTGTATCTCAAGGGGATTTGATTTCAGGGGAAAACAGCCAATGAACTCAATTGTATCCTGTTGCCTGCTATGTAGCACTTTTTATAGCCCACCAACTAGATGTCTTCAGGTCACCAGTGACTGGCCCTGACTTCCCTCCGACCATCACCCCAACAAAGTATGAACTTTGATGAAACCAGATGAGTTCTGCAGTAAAGGAATGATCAGCACCAGCAGGCAACGATCCCACACTGAACACAGCCTCTCCTGCTCTGAAAGACTGTTACAAGAGATGGAGCCCGACATCATGGACCAGATAGACTCAGCAGCTTTATAGGGATTGGTCCACACACTAAGGAATGATCTGTGTGTGTTTGTGCGTGTGTATGTATATATATGAGATAGGGGTGATGGTATATTGAAAATGTGGGATCTGAGCATGACATGAAAGGTAGGGAATAAGGGGTGGATACTGTCCTGGGTTCAACAGTAGCAGTCATTTTTCTCCTTCTTAGTAGCTGGTGCAGTGCTGTTTTTGACTTTTGGCCTGGGAACAATGCTGATGACACCGATGTTTTCAGTTGCTGCTCAGTAATGTTTAGTCTAACAAGGACTTTCTGAGTCTCATGTTCTGCCAGGGAGGAGGGGAAGCTGGGAGGAAGAAGAGACAGGACACCCGACGCTAACTAGCCAAAGATGTATTCCATACCACAGCACGTCATGACCAGGATGTAAAAACTAGGGTCAGTTACCTGGAAGGGTTAGATCACTGCTCGGGTTGGGCTGGGTATCGATGGGCAGGTGGTGAGCAGTTCTCTTCCCTTGTTATTTCCTTTATCATATTATTGATGGTAGCAGTAGTGATTTGTGTTATACCATAGTTACTGGACTGTTCTTATCTCAACCCATGGGAGTTACATTCTGTCAATTCTCCTCCCCCTCCCTCCGGGAGCCAGGGGAGAAGGAGGAGGGAGTGAGGGAACGGCTGCATGTTTCTGAGTTATCTGCTGGGCTTAAACCATGACAGCAGTATATCATTAAACATCCATGGACTAGTGTCATCGCATGTGACTACCTATGAAGGCACATCAATGAATCTGCGGCAACCTCAGTTTTCACAACCATGCTGTTTCATAGCAGGATCTCAGAGGTCATGGTTATTGCTCTGCTTCTGCTCCAAATGTCTCGGCCTTGGATTCTGAAAAGGGGTGTGAGGAAAGAGAAGAGATATTGGCACATGACATGGAAATCACCCAACTTCTCTGAGCTATGAACATCTGTTGAAGAATTCCAGCAATTAAGGTTTTACATTTGATTCATGGTTATGGATAAATAGTGTAGGAGGTGAGATAACCTTGAGGTTGAACTCTCCAACACTCACCGGATCTGGAAATAATAATGGTTATTCTACTTCTGTAACCTTAATCCTGCCGTTAAGAGGATGGCTGCCATTCCAACGCCTTTCAGCAAAAAAGTACACATTTTCATTGTAAATCCTGTTATAAGATTATCTTTTTCTGTGGCTAAAGGTCAGAGTGTATTCTGGCAGATACAGGATTGTGAGAAACATGGGTACAAGCAACAGATGCAGTGAATACCCAATCAGTAAATTAAGGATAAAAAAATCATAGTCTTCCTTTTATGGGAATGATTCCTAGCACAGTCCAAATCCACAGTGGTCCCTTTGGAATCCCAAGAGAAATGCTCACAAGAAAAACAATAGAAATTATTAAAGAAGACTAATTAAATGGTACAAATTGTGGTCCATTTGTCACTAACCTGGGAGAGCCAGGAAGAGACACCAGGTTTAAAAAAAGGTCTTTTTTTTTTTTTTTTGAGGCATCTGCACCCATAGTAAATTCCACCCTTCCTCCCACAGGATCAGGCTGCATGGTATCGCATGTTTGTCACTTCCAGAATGGATTACTGCAGCTCCTGGCATTCAGTGACAAATGATAAAACAATGTACAGGGTGCATCTGATACACACCACTTCTTCCCACTTCCTGAGAGGTGAAGAATCCCTGAACACATGAAGCCCATGTACCAGACCTTCCACTCAAGTTTTCAATGACACTTTGCAAACTAATATGTACTTTCCTGCAAAAAAACCCAAACACCTGAACCCAAACAAAAACATACAAAGAGAAAAAACCCAACAGATTTATATCTATTGAAACTATGTATGAATTCATATTTCACTCATTTAATTGATTTGATTGTTTTGGTCAGAAAAGATTTATCTCTTAAAAAAACCTCTCATTTTCATTTTCTCTAATTTCCAATTTGTCAAAAATTAAGAAGTAAAATCAAAAAGAAATACACACACTGAATTGGAGTTAATTCTCCCCTCCCAGTTTACCATTTTGGTAGGAAAAGTGCAAGAAAAAAATTAATAGCTGAATAACCTCAAAGAAAAACATTCATATTATTTTGAGAGGTTTGTCTAGCAGATCAAGTTGATTGCTCACTAAGCTGTAAGCCAAATGTAAAACACAAATAGTTCATCAAAACCAGATACCTCAAAGACAAACTCCCAAATTTTTAACTTTTGAAAGTGCATATTCCTATAAAGGTCTAAGGCAGGAAAAGAAATCAAGTCCAACTTTTCTTCTTGTTCTGTCCAAGGTGTAAAATGCCTCTTTTTAAGTGTAAGGGGAAGACTTACTATGAAACAAGGGATCTGCTTCCCCACAGCAGATCAGAGTAAAGAACCACAGGTTTGGGCTCTGCTGTTGGATTAAATTCAGTTAGGCTGGATTTCCACTATGAATCAGGTCAAGGGAAGGAGACAACTGGAATTCAGGTTGTTGCAAACCTATATTTCATGTAAGAAAAGCACATTTGTACACTTACGACTAGTCCATGTCTCCTCATACCTGATCTGTATTTGGATCTGGATCTTGTGTATGAGGTACTGAAGATTGCTGAGCTCCTGGCTGAGGCATATCTTCTCCCTTCTCTAGGAAGATTCCATGTTCTTGTGAAGAATGTTGCCCAAGGTGAAAGCCACATGGGGTGGCTGACCACGCTGACAAAGAACCCGACAGCAGATTCTGCTAAAGAGACTTCAGGAAAATGAACCCCTAGAAAAAAATGATTGAGGACCTCTGAAGCAATGCCAGCAAATTCAGCTTTGAGTGGGGAAAAAAGCCGAGCAGCAAGGAAGATTGAAATAAACCACTGAGATGCCTGGAGGCCACTGCTGCTAAATCACCACTTGCTCTTAGCTGGGCATATTTGAGCAGGAAAGGAGTTTTTTGTCTAGTTTTTTTTATTTTGCTCCTGCCTTTGTCTGCCCAATGGGTTTCAAAACTGTCCTCTCAGATCTGGCACTTGCTGTATATGATGTGCCAATGAGTGGTGGAGGTGGTGACAGTGACCTCTCATGGTCCCTCTGAGCCCTGTTTTTTTGAACGAGCTCCACACAGGGCTCAACAGAAACTGCTCTGGAGACAAAATGATGCTGGAAGCAGCTTCTGGCTTATTAAGCGGTTTGTCGCACCGAGAGCTTGACACTGCAATGCTGGAATCAGCCTCAGCTGCTGGCAGCCTTTGTGGAGGTGTCGCTTCAGACACCCCCAGCTCTGAGGGCTGAAACCAACCTTTTTCTTCCCCTCTGGCCATGGCTTTCTCCTGATGATCCTGCCTGTAAGTATTCCTGTGATCCCTTTGCTCCAAGGGCAAGCCTGTTGCCACCAAGCTAGAAGCTCTTGGCACTGATTATAACAGGTCATGCTCTTCACTCTGGAGTTCACTGGTGCAACTGCTTGTGTTTTAGCCAGGATGGTGCCTAACACATGAATGCTCCAGCTCTGCACAGCCAAAGCACAAAAAAACAAATCAAGGGAGACTGCTGAAGGGTCCCTATCCCTTGAGATTCTTGTCCATGAGTTTGCTGTCCACCCAAAAGGTGGATTTTTCTGAAATCTTGCAAAAATCTCAGCACCACCAGCAGCTTCTGAGCTTTCTGAGAATCATGAGCTTATTTGTTGCTGGAATGTGCCTTTGAGAAGGATTTCTACTCCTGGTTACTGAGTTTGTTAGGAGCTTTTTGTTGGTTTGGGTTTTTTTCCATGGGAAAGGTTGCCAGTATTGCTGGAGAGGTTGTTTCTTGAAAGGCTTGTTGTGGCAAGAAATGGCTGCAGCTGGAATTAGAGCACCTAAAAATAACGATAGAAATAAACAAATACTATCACTCCAGCCACATGACAAAGTAAGCTTAAAATAGAAGATCCGGGGATTTGACCTTAGACTTCTCTCTTCAGCTGAGTCTAAACACTGACCAGTCATCGCCATAGACTTTATGTGGGACACTGCATTGTTTTGTGGGATCCTCTCCCCACTAAAATTCCTAAGAACTGAGTGCTGTCTCAGCCAGCCAGACGTGCCTGTGTTTGAGAGACTCTCCATCAAGGACTGTTGTTTGCATATGCTCTGATGAATAAGAGCTTTCCTGTTCGGTCTCAGTGGGAACTGCGTTAAAACCTTTTCTGTGACATTCTCCCTGGCCTCAGGCACATACCTGATTAGACAAGCAAGAGAGTAAATGAACTAGCCTAAAAGCATTTTGGAGGCCATATGGGCCTTAATATTAAGTTTCACAGGCCAAGTCCTCATCTTTTTGACATATCTGGCCCTTCTCCTAATATCCTTTGCCAAAAATCATTATTCATCTAAAATAGCTTCATCTCCACAAGGCTGTATAATCAATATTGCCAGGTTCTACAGGGGCTAAGAGTGCATAATAACTTCTGGGAGTGTGCTAAAGTCCATCAGGTCACTAGTGAAATAAGATCTGATTTGGTATTAACAAGGACTCTGCCCTGGATTTGCTGTATTTGTGGAGATGAAACATGTGATGTCCATGTACAGCTGTTTAAAGTAATCTCTACGTAGTATCGATCATGGGTCATTTGTCATGTGGACTTGCTGAAGGTACAAGACACCTCCCAGAGACCAAAGAGGCAATGCCACACACATAACCACACAATAAAGCCCATGTGACAACCTCCCACTAAATTAACTACTCCTATTCTTCTTCTTCATGGCAATGATGACAAAAGATGCACATCTCCAGGGACTGAATTCTCCACCTTGCCTGACCCATCTGACAATGATAGGACTCAGAAAGTGTCTTCTCAATAAGGTCTTCTCAAATAAAAGCCAACTTGTGAATGAAAGGTTGAGAGAAATCAGGCATGACAGACACAAGTGAAAGATTTCATCTAGCAGAGTTAAAATGAAACACATTGTGTCAGGCACGTTGGAACAGGCATATTATGCACTCAGGAGCACACATAGGTATTTCTCTGTTGCACACCTAAGACATGAATAGCTGTCGCATAAAATGCTGTATTTTTGTCAGCCATCCCCATACCTTGCAGGAATTTCTGCAGGAAATCAACTTTACACTGCACGAAGCTCCACCCATCCAGATGATGTTGTCATTTCCATGGTAACTAAAGTACCTCAAAGGCAAAAGAACAGATGGTGACTGGAGAAAAAAATAATCCAAGGACCAAAAGTGAGCATATGCAGTGCAAGAAAAGATATTAAGCTGTGGGCAGCTATTAGGTTTATTATCCCTTGCAAAGGGAGGCCTCGATAAACTCAGTCACAGCTCTGTGGTGAGGAGTTGTATAATCAAATTAGCTGTGTGACAATACCAGTCTTACAGCAGCCCATACTCCCTCTCCCTTTCCCTTACACAAATTTTTAGGAAATAATTGTCCTTGATCCCTTAATGGCTTATTTTGCTTTAAGGACAACAGCAGTCAAAAGAGGCAGAAAGGTCTTGCTCAACTGCCCAATGCATTGAGATCAGAGCTTCCAGAAGGGAGCAAGGAGTATGTTGTCCTTTCCTGACACAGGCTGCAGTAGCCAAGGGACCAAAACTGCACATATACAACCTGTAGCCCACTATATCCAGCTCACGCGTACTCTGTCTGGCTCCCATGCTTTGGACTTACGTATGCCATTATATGAAGGATGTGCTGGCAACTGCAGCAATTTGGAACATCTTTAAAATTAGGTTAATAGCTATGACACAGTCTTTGCTTGAATTCTTCTGGAATTAGTCCATCTTTGTGGATTGCTGTCAATCAGAAGGGAAACTTGCAATTTACATAGGACAATTTGTTCTGTGTCAGCTTTCTAAGACTCTGAGCAAGGCAAGTGTAATTTGGGAACAGGAGCTGTGATGGAGAAAAAAAATTTGTATATTTTTAGCCTGCTCTCACTAGAAGTTTTCTGCTCTATATTATATAATTTATTTGAGATGCAAAGTTTTGTCAAAGTGAAGAAAGTTAAAAAAGCATTCATTACCTAAACTCCTCACAGCTTAAGGTGCACAGAGCTGGAGTAAACTTCCAAGTGACAAAAATTCATCTGTAAATCTTGTCTGTAAAATAGGAGCTCCTCAAGTCCTGAAGATTGTGTGCAAACATTTTCCTGTGAGACTATGAGCTGCTCAGACCCTTCTGTAATCAAGGGCCAAGGTAGCACCCAAGGTAGCTGTGTGCTCTTCTCAAAAAATTTCTTACTGTCGGTGGCTTTTTACCACCCATGCTGTTAGTCTGCATTTCACTCCTAATGAACAATGAGACTGCACAAGCCTCTCTCAATCACACATGCTGCTGCGTGAGTATAATATTGTGCAGCTGGAGCAAGAAACGCTTCGTCAGTTAGTATTTTAAAGCATAAACAAAGAAATAAAGGGAAAAAAAATATCCACCAAGACACTGTGTTAGTGTATTAAATTATATGGACACAAGTAAAGCTTTTGGTGCTGCTGATTTCTTTCTGAATTTCCTCTCCTTTTTTTTTTTTTTTTTCCCAAATTCTAAATATGGAGCTGCAAATCTCCATGCTGTCAATCCTTTCCGCAGCCTAAGGAGCCCTTGCAGACAGATGCACGGGCATCACGGCGCTTGCAGCCGGCGTGCGACCCGCCGGCAGAGGGCAATGCTTCATGGCTATTCAACCAAAATCACTGGAAAACCTTCAGAAATTACAAGGGGCTCGCGGGGCAAAAGGATAAGAAAAAGATGCTGCTGTGCAAGAGAGAAGGGAGCACTATAACCGTGCGGCAAAACCCATTTGCGTCAGTCCCACACAGCCAGGGAGTTCTTCCCAAATTTAACTGGCTGATAAAGAAATTCTGAGATAAGAAAACATTGACAAATGGCCAAGGTGTGAATTAAAAAGTTGCACTGAACATTCCCTGGAGCACAGGGAATCAATCAGCCATCAGTTCTGCAGACCCAGCACTTCTTACCTGGTTTTCCCGTGGGATGGGGAGTGAGAGTCGCTGGGGCTGATGCCTGACACTGCTCCTTGTGACTCAGGGGATCTCTGCATCACCTGATGCCCAAGCTGGTTATCACCAAGGGGGTAGCAGGGAATAATAATGAACAGGAAAAAAGGGAGAAAAGGCAGAATAAGGTATCCTGAGGCTCTGCTGAGCATAATAAATATAATCTACTTTCTACTGTGTGTGCTACTGCTTACTGTGTAGAGGCTCAAGCGTCCCATAAACACATTGACCATACTGATGCATCAGTCACTTGTCTGGGAAAGGTGCTATCCCTTTGAAGAGACAAAATGCAGGTGATAGGGGCTTAATACCAGCAGTGATTCTTGCCTAATACTGCACCCTAGCCTTGTGGGTTCACATTCTCACTGTGCATGGGCTGGCAGAGGTTCGTTCACACACATGATTCCAAACACTCTGAAGTATATTTGCAAACTCTTATTCAGATAGCGCTTCACACTGAAAAGCGATACACCTTGTTCCTCATGTTTCCATCTTCAAAAGTTTCAGGTGTCCCACAGCAATGATAAATAATTTAAGGATATAAAGCCTCCATGTGTGGAGTTTTGCAAAGCCCCAGGAGGAAAGGAGCAGCCAAGATGATTTATGTTTAGATAAAGAAAGGGCATAGATACTGAGAACTGGATATTCTCCATATGGATACTCTCCATGGATGGATATCCATATGGATATTATCCATTGCCATCTGAAGAATTTTACACATTACTAATAGCATGTGAGCATGCTCATTTTTTTTCCTCAAAATGATTTCTGAGGCCAGCCTTAGCTCACCTGTGAAATGCTCCCTCTGACTGCTGATAGTACCTCATGTTCTTTGTTTCCTAGCGTGTGACTTGCCCAATTAAATCATACAGGGCAAAGGAGGAAGACATTTTCATATTCTCTGAAGGTTTTTAGTATGGGGTTTCTTTGAAGAGGGGAAGTATACTTCATATTTTAATAAAGCCAAGGTCATTCTGGGGTTTTTCTTTGTTTTTTTATGAAAAATAAAAATTTTTACCCTTTCCATGCGACTAAGAACATACTTGGACAAGATAAATAAAACATTTCTGATCCAATTAATGTTATCCAAGCCTAACAAAGCAATCTAATAAAATGCAATGGCAAACCCATCCAAGAACAGCCAAATCTGTCACACTTGGAGTACTGACCTGGAAAATGTGGTTCAGGTATCTGCTGTGATTTGAACGGGTTGGAAATGGTAGTGATGATATTTCCCAGCACCAGTGGGATCTTACCATGAAGGTGAGGCTCTGTCCCTTCTTATGTCAAGAAGTCCATTGGGGTTAGAGAAACTTTCTGAGCTAAATCCAGTCAGAGCAAAAAACCTCAAATTTCAGTGATTCAACAATTTCTCAGGAATCTGACATGGACAGTGGGATTGAGTGAGCCCTCAGCAAGTCTGATGATGACATCAAGCTGTGTGGTTCGGTTGATATGCTGGAGGGAAGGAATGCCATCCAGAGGGAACCTTGACACACTTGTGAGGTGGGCTGATGACAACCTTATGAAGTTTAACCATGACAAATGCAAGGTCCTGCACCTGGGTCGGAGCAATCCAAGGCACACATACAGGTTGGGCAGAGAAGAGATTCAGAGCAGCCCTACGCAGAAGGACTTGGAGGTGTTGGTTGATGAGAAAATGAACATGAGCCGGCAGTGTGCACTTGCAGCCCAGAAAGCCAACCGTATCCTGGGCTGCATCAAAAGGAGTGTGACCAGCAGGTCGAGGGAGGTGATCCTGCTTCTCTACTCTGATCTCGTGAGACCTCACTTGGACTATTGTGTACAGTTCTGGTGTCCTCAACACCAAAAGGACATGGAACTGTTGGAACAAGTCCAGAGGACGGCCACCAGGATGATCAGGGGACTGGAGCACCTCCCGTATGAAGACAGGATGAGAAAGTTAGGCTGTTTAGCCTGAAGAAGAGAAGGCTGCATGGAGACCTCGTAGCAGCCATCGAGTATCTGAAGGGGGACTAGAGGGATGCTGGGGAGGGACTCTTCATTAGGGACTGTAGTGATAGGACAAGGGGTAACAGGTTCAAACTTAAACAGGGGAAGTTTAGAGTGGATATGAGGAAGAAATTCTTTACTCTAAGGGTGGTGAGGCACTGGAATGGGTTGCCCAGGGAAGTTGTGAATGCTCCATCCCTTGCAGTCTTCAAGGCCAGGTTGGAGAGATCCTTGGGTGGCATGGTTTAGTGTGATGTGTCCCTGCCCATGGCAGGGGGCTGGAACTAGGTGATCTTAAGGTCCTTTCCAACCCTAACTATTCTAAGATTGTATGATTCTATGAAAATTCATTATTTGTCCTCACCTTATGGCAGTGTTTTTTCAGCCACTGTATGGCTACTTTCAAGAAGGAGTAGTAAGATTTTGCTTGGTACTCCAAGGCACCTTTAGTGAGAACTGTACTGTGTACATGTTGTTCTCAGTCAAAGTTCATGAGACATATGGCTCTTCTGCAAACTAATCTCAAAGCTATCCAAGCCAGGAAGGACAGTCTAGGCTGTCTGGTCTGTCTCCAGCCTGTCAAGGTTATCAGTGTTTCAGCTCAGCTTACATTAAAAAATACTTTAATTCAGTTGAACTTTGTCGCCAGAAAGGAACAAGCCGAATGCAGAATTGCACCAGAGCAACACCTTTCCCCAAGTTGGACCCCAAAGCTTTAAACGAGGTCTTTCAATTGCAATATGTGGACAGAGTTAGAAATTAGTTGGATTTACAGTGGGTGGGGGTCACTTAAACTGTTATGTAAGCAATGCTGAAGGGAGAAATGTCCTCTGCCCTGCTCCCTTGAGAAATTAGTTGCCTAACTCTGGTCCTTTGAGTCCACGTAATTTCCTCACCTACACAGCATTTTTTCTCTTGAAGCAAATCTATTTCTGATAGCTAGGAGTAATTCTCCAACACTTTTCCTGCAAAAAATTTTCTCCAGCCCTCAATCATTTTTTGTAGCTCTTATCTGTACCCTCTCCAATTTTGTCACCATATGTTTTAAACTGTGGCTGTCATACCCATAAACAGCCTCTCACGTTCAACCTCACTAGTGCCATACGCTACAAGTCACCTGGCTGCAGACCCAAGGTTCACATCAGCACTTTCAGATGTGAGGGTCCAACTCAAAGCTGGCACTGCAGTGCTGGTCCAGGTTTTTGTCTGTGTTTGCAAGAAGCATCTGATCACTACTAGCATCTTAGTGAATTAAAATCCATTTTGTTTGGCCAAGCCGGGCAGTGCAGTTTGCTAAATCAGGACTCTTTTAATTTGCTACTCCACCAACCATAATGTCATCTACAAATGTCATGAGGAGTAGGTTCGTATTTACCTTCAGATCACTGATGAATAGCAAAAAGGAAAACTCTAGTAACACTCCTCTTCAACAATTACTTTCAGAGGTCTGTCAGTTAGGCAATTCTTAACTCATTTCATGTCTGCTCTTGTCTTGAACCCAATTACTTTTGCTTGGCTAAAACATATCTTCTAGGAAGTCACCCAGACTCCAACCTGAAAATGTCATGAGATGGTGATTTTTACCAATTCTCCTATTAAGTTTCTGGAATGATTAATCACGATGAAGCACGTAAATCTTCATTGCAATGTGTTTTTTTCCTCTGAATTTGACTTCTAGTTATCAATTCCTTTTATGACTTTCCTAGCTAGATTAAACAATTTTTTATACTTGGAATTCCCAGGCAGATAGAGTATTTCCATTCACTCCTTATCCTAAATTATGTAGCTTTAAATTACTTCCTGCTGGTCCTGGGCTTCATTGACTGATGTTATATTTCTGCTAATGTGTTGTGCTTCTTATTCATGTTACTGCTTCTGTGTTATTTTATATGGCCTTAGATACATATAGGTACGTATATCCAAGGCTATATATAAATATATACGCAAAATTGAAATCAGTATGAAAACTGTGATTGAAATTCAGACCATAGTGTATCAGCAATGCACACTGGATGAGAATCCAGGACAGGTTTTAATGCTTATTATTAATTAATTTCTTTGAAGTTATTTATGAGGGAAAGGATTTTGTGTGCTTATGAGATCAGAGTTACTTGTTTGCTCTGGAAAGACTGTGAAATACAACCACAACTGTAAGAGCAGTAACAAACTGGTGGATGTTGAAAGAGCTACAGGAGGCAAACATTCAAAGGTTTTCAAAAGGACTCGCACGTCTGAGCACACTGAGCAAAGGGCAGGTCCTGGTCTTCTGCTGGTGTGTCAGCAAGCACTGCATCACTGAGCCTTACAACTTTTGTTTGCTGCCTGATTGCAGAGAAATGTTTAGTCACTGGCTCCATAGGGGCAAGAAGGCTGCAGAAAGATTTGGTATATAAAAAAATCTGGACTTGAACCTGATGCTCCCATGAGGTCATTTCCCACGCTGTAATACAACATTGCTAAGACACCAAGGTTTTCTTCTAATTGTCCTAGCTGAAAAATTGGAGATAAAATCTTTTTCTTTTGTTCTTGGGTAATGACGAGCATGGCACAGTCTTTGTCAATATCAAGAAGAAGCTGAGATATGGATAACAGTAGTCTGCTAGCAAAATAATATACAAGAAAAATTGTTTGGGGATTCTGGCGAAATAAATAACCACGTGGACAATCAACCAAAAGAGGAGGTTTATGTCTTCTAAAATTGATTTTGCACTTGGTTTCCAATCCCTTGGCCCTGAATTTTGATTCTTGCCTGCCATTGTTCACACAACAATGTTGAAACTCGATACTACATGTCTGAGGCATTTACAAAATAAAAGGGCAACTCTAAAAATCACTGTTATTTCTATTTTGGGGGCAATAGCTAAGCAGTTTAACTTCCAATTCTTGAGCAAAAAATGGGAGGCTTGAAATACATTCACATTTCGCCCTGTTTTCAGCTGTCTTGAGATATATAATTGCTCATCTCTTATGGTGTGGTAGGAGACAATGAATTGCTAACAACTGCATGTCTGAGTTTACATGTGTGTAAATAGATAAAAACGTAGTTGATTCATAAACAGAGAGATGGATAGATAGGCAATCTTCTATGTAAAGCTCAGAAGTGTGCTTGACAGCTGACATGCTAAAACACATAAGAAAATTGATCTGATTTATGCAATCAAAACAATTGTAAATGGTTGGTTTTAATGATTTGTTTGTATTTTTGAATCATATTAAGTGCTACCAGTGTTTTACTGGGGGCTTTTCAATATACACTTTTTTTCACATTAACTTACAAATCATCCAATAATTCTGCCTAATATTAATTCATACCTTGAACCTAGAAAGAAATACTTAATATGCATTTAACTCAATATGCTATTTATATAAAAAAAAAAACAGTTTCATGGCCTTCATTAAAAAACATCTGCCTGTCTCATGCAGTCAAGGTTATGTACAGCTTTTTACACACAAACAGAAAACTCATATCAGGTCTGCTCCAGGAATCAAACCAACTTTATGAATACCAACGTATTTTTAAATGAAAAGAATAAAGAGAAGGAAATTTTGGTTTTCAGATTATCCACTTACATTGTAAGAACCCCCTGACACACAGAGACTCTAATGGAAGAGATTTTTTTCTTGCAAAAATAAAACTTTCTAGATCTAGAAGATAAAACCATGCCTAAGAAAACCTTTGATGTAAACCCTGATCCACAATGCCTTACGCACACACAAGGTGACCATACAACTAAATGGGTCTTTTTCTGCTTATGATGAAGTTTATCCTGATAGGTCTTTTATCCTGATAGGTCTTTTCAGAGTTTGAGGTGTACAGGCAACCAGGTGTGAATTTTTTGCCTAGTTATACATATTTTAGGCAATATACATAGCCTAAAAATAATTTGGGGCCAATCAAAACTTCCTTTAGTAGGTTTGAGGCTTTCTATGATAATTTTTTTAGACTCCCCCATGCTTTCAAAATAACTGAGCATTAAATAGGTCATTATTTTGATTGCTTCCCAAATTGAACTTCTCAGTTTGAAATTATTTAAGTGGGGCTGCTTAAATACATTTGTATATATATATGTATACTTTCCAGAAGAAAATAAATAAAATGAGCAAAAGCTTACAAAATACTTTTATCCCAAGCTCATTAAATTTAAACAAAGCACTATTTTCTAAAAAAGAAAAAAAAAAAAGTGAGTTTTTTCTTTTTTTTTCTTTTTATATTTTCACCCATAATTTGTTTTTCTGTGTAAATGCAATCAAACTAACTATTTCATAACCATGTGTTGGCTCATTCCAAAGAGGAAGATGATGGCAAATGGAGCTCTTCAATGCACAGAGTTTACCTGCTGAGAGTTTTTGAAACCAAAAGCCAGAAAAATGTTACTGGCGGCTCTGCCAAGAAACCTTGAAACTATTTCTTTTTGGTTTCATTCAGATAGGAAATGACATAATATAGCTCCAGTTGGGTGATTTAATTTAAACAAACAAGCCTCCCTCCCATGCCAAATCACTGATTTAAAATGACAATTCTTGTTTGGTTTTGATCAGAAACGTTAACATTTTCAGTGTGACATTTCTAATTCAGAAGTTTTTGAGTTGTGTGTTTGGGATGGAGGTGGGGGGTGATCTGTTGGTCATTTGAGCTTTTTGGTGCATTTTACTGATTTGTTTGTGGAGGGAAGTGGGAGGAAAGGACCATGAGAGAAGGACGGGCAGAGCTGTTGCCTCTACCCATGAGTTTGGGATTTGTACGCATCATGGCAGACATATGCAGAGATCCAAAGGGAATTAAATGGTTTGGTGTGTTCTTTATCTGGGAGCTTTACCCAGAAAGGATGAGGAAGCATGGTGGGGTTAAGGGGACAGTCTCACCCATGTAGTTGAGTCTGCTGAGGGTTGGTGAGGGCTACGCTGGCATCTTGTAGGCTGCACAAGGCTCTCCTACCCAGTTAGCCTGAAACTGGGATCTGTGTCATAGATCTGTTGCCACACTTTTGAGGGACAGTGGCACCATGGCGGGTAGGGTTCAACCTAGGTAGTCCTTGCATCAGGTCAACCCTGAATTCAGGTCACTCGGATGATGGCCTTCATTTACCAATTGTTCAGTGCAAAGGGGAGAAACTTGGTGTACTTTGAGCCTCCTGCAACACCCTGGGACAGGGATTCCTGTGGCACTGCGGGATATACTCACCATATACCAAAGGGGTACTTTCTGCTTCCCCCTCAACACTACATTCACTTGTAAGTACACTTCCTCAGCTTCACCCCACAAACCCTCCCTTTCATGGGGGTTTGTCCTCATCCCCTGTGTGATTTAGTCTCTCCAGAGTCTTAATCAGGTCCAGAAAAGGGCAAAAAAGCTGGTGAAAGGCCCTGAGCACAAGTCTGATTAGGAATGGCTGAGGGAACTGGAGATGTTTATCTGGAGAAGGGAAGGCTTGGGGAGGACCTTATCGCTCTGAAAGGAGAATGGAGCCAGGAGGTGTCTGGTTTCTTCTCCCAAGTCAAAAACAATAGGATGGGAGGTCATGGCTTCAAGCTGTGCCAAGGAAGGTTTAGATGGAAGTTAGGAAAAAATTGTTCACTGAAAGAGTGGTCAGGCATTGGAACAGGCTGCCCATGTCAGTGGTGGTGTCACCGTCCCTGGAGGTGTTCAAAAACTGTGTAGATCAGGCCCTCAGTGACATGGTTTAGTGGGGTCTTGGCAATGCCTGAGTAACGGCTGGACTCGATCTTAAAGGTCTTTTCCAACACAGTTGACTGTGTGACTCTATAATTACTCAGGCAAAACAACAATATACTCCTGTGAATAAAGGTCTGCCAAATCAGTAACTCGAGTGGCAGCATCATCTAGATCACTGGCAGAGCAAGGGTGGGAGAGGAAAACCCCAAGGTCTTGTATTTTGTGCAGCTCCACCGGCCAGGAGCTGAATTTGTGCTGTATTTTGGGTACTGTTACTGCTTCATACTGAAAGGCTGGGTATAAGGGGTGTCTTTAATCCTTAAAATAGGTGTTAGGAGTCTTTGCTTGTGTTCCTTAGCCCCAGAGAAGGATTTCTCACCTCAGCTCTGAACAGCACATGCTGAACCCCAGAAGTCTCCCACACAGGTCATGAGCCTGAAGGGGCTGTGCTGTGAAAAGGTTAATTTCTTTTTTTTTGAGGGTGGGAGAGGGGAGGAAAACTGAGATTGGAGTGGGATAAATTCCACTAACCTGAATTTCACCTTCTTTGCCTTTTCTCCCCTGCCCCCATCACTGCTGCTGTTGCGTCAGGTAGTGGCACTGTTGAGTACGTTAACCCAGGGCTGAGCACTGTAGCAGCACGGAATATGCGGCTGTGCGGCTGTGTGTGTGTGTGTGTGTGTGTGTGCGCGCCTGATCATTACCATTTATTCTCCCCCTGTTTCCCTCTTTACCTCCCTCCCCAGTGCTGCAGGACTCCATGAGAGAAGCAGAGGAAAGAGAGAGACGGACCCATCAGCCCCCAGATCTGCTTAAACAAATCGCCGCCCCTTGCAAGGGAGGGCGAAGGAGAGAGAGGGCAAAACCAGACCCAAAGACAAAATAAAAGGCAGAGAAAGGAAAATCCAGCGGAGAGCAAAAAGCAGCCCCCGGACGCACCCTTTCGAGGCTGTACTCTCAGCGAGGAGGGAAGGGGGGGTGTTGTGTGTGTGTGTGTGTGTGTGTGTGCAAGCGCCGATCCCGGCCCGTTAGGAAGAGGGGGTGTTTCCCCCGCCTCCCCTTGCCCTCCTCCCCTCCTTCCCTCCCTTTTTCCCTCCCTCTCTCGCTCTGCGCGGCCCGGCGGGGGGAGCGGGCGGCCGCAGCCCCGCATCCCGCCGGAGCTCCGGCACCAGCTCGGGCCCGCTCCGGAGAGGAGAGAGCAGCCGGAATAAAGGGAACAGCTTCCTCGCCTCCAAACCAGCGCTGTTCTTGTCGTGGGGTTTTGCTCTTTCTTTCTTTTCTTGCTATTTTTTTTTAATCCCCCGTTATTATTTTTTTTTTTTAAACTCCTCGCCGGGAAAAGCAAAACCGAAAACGCTTCTCCCCCCTTCTTCTTCGCCCCGCTTCAAAAGGCACCCAAACAACCAACAGCAATAAACAGCAAAAAGCCCCACTACAAGAAAAAAAAAAAAAAAAAAAAAAAAGGAAAAAGGAAAAGAAAAAGCGAGAGAGCCAGAGACGAGCTCCATCGATTTCAAATCCAGGATTTTATCCAGTGCATTGATTTTTTTTTCTCCTTTTTTTTTCTTTTTTCCTTTTTTTTTTCTTTCCCCTCGTCCTCCTTTCTTTCACCCCCACTCTCTCCTCCTCCTTCCCACCTTCCCCCCTTTTCCTTTTTAATTTTATTTTGGATCCTGCTAAAATTAGCCGGGACTGCTCTGGGTGTTGCGTGTTAATTTGATTTACTCCGGGATTCCGGCTTCCAAGACGCCATTTTCCCCCCTTCTCGCTCTATCTCGCTCTATTTATCTGTATCTATCTATCTATCATCTATCTGCCGAGCTATCTATCCGTCTGTCTGTCAGTCCACCTCCCTCTCCCCGGGTGCCTTCCCTCCTCCCCCTCCGCCCTCCTCCCTCTCCGCTCTGCGTGTGCTGCGCGGCCGTGCGCTCCCCTAATCTGACAGATGAACACCGCCATGGGTTTGCCGCAACACAAGCAAAAGCACCTTTGGGGGCTGTGGCGAGGGATTGAAACCGGGATCTAAAGAGAAGACACAAGAAAAGGGGGAATCCGAGGGAAAAGGAAGAAAGAAGAAGAAGAGGAAGCTGCTAGGAAGACCCCCGCTGCCTTTTTGGGGATATGGGTTAGTAAAGAGGGGTGGGGAGGGGAGGGGGATTAACAAAAAACCTGAGCCATCGAGGAAAGGTCTGTCTGATGATCCGGCTTGCGGGAGGCTCTCACCCCTCTCTCTCTCTCTTTCCCCCCTCCTTTTTCTCCTCTGCGTGTAAAAGTTGATGTCTTCTCGTTTTTATCGTGTTGTGACTTTGCAATGGCGCGGAAGGGGCTTTATTTATTGGAAGAGGGGAAATATTTCTGCGCTGTGCAGTGCATGCGAGTTCTTCTCTCCCTCTCCGACCCCTTCTCTCCCCATGCTTTGTGGCTGGTGGTGGTGGGGGAAGTGTATTCGTGTGGTTGGGAGGGTAGAGGAGTACAAAACCGTGCTGCTGGGAAGGGATTGCAGTATTTTGTAGGAGTTTTCACAAGGTATTTACCCCCTACCCCTATGTCAAGCCTGCTTTGGTAGCCGGTATGTTTCCCCGACGGTGCCCGGGGGTAGGTGGCAATGATGTGTGCATGTGGAAAAGCGGGGGGGGGGGGGAGAAGAGTGTCGTTCTCCCCCCCCTCCCCCCCCCAGCTTCTTAAATTGCAGGTTAAGTGGAGCTAGAGAGCAACATTGAAACCTTATGGGGATTTGTGTGCGTGTGCCCGAGTGAGCGTGAGTGTGAGTGTGAGGGGTCTGCGCCAGGGGAAGTGGGGGTGCCCCGGGGCGGCCCCGCGCTTGTTTTGACATTGAAAAGGACACACAGCTCCGAAGAGCGGCAATTTGCAGGAGCAAAGAAGTGTGTGTGGGTGAAGGGTGGAAAAAAAAGGGGGGGGGGGAGAGTTAGTAACACAGGATTCCCCCTCTCCCCCTTGCTCGGTAAGGCGCGTTAATAATGATTATTAATAAGCCAGTGATTGCTGCCCCCAGGACCCCGGTGTCCTCTATATACCCCTACCCGCCCACCCCCCCCAGCGGATGGAAGTGGAGTTCAGCTTTGGGAGGTTTGAAGATATGATATTATTGGGGGGTGGTGGTGGTGTACTGTTGGATATTATTAGGGTTGGGGGGGACGCAGCCTGCAGCTGCGGGTGGCTATTGTCACCTCCAGCCCCGGTACAAGGCTCGCTGCCCACCTTCGTGCTCACATTCACGCCCGTCCCTCGCCGGTTTCCCCCAGCGGGCACTGGGAGATCAGGTCCGTCCGTCGAGTCAGGAGCCCCCTCCCGCCCTTGTTTCCCTTGTGTGTGAGTGTGAATGAGCGTGCATCGCATCGGTCACTGTGTGTCCTCTGCGCTGCCTTGCGTCCGCCTGTGTGTATTTATGTGTCTAAAAAGGCAGTTGAGAGAAGGATTTCCGATTCGTTTCCGCTTCAAATAAACGGCGCTGATAATCTCGGGCCTGACGCCTGGTGCTAAAAGGGCAGTTCGCCGCCTGGAGACGGCCCCTGCGGGGGGAGCTGTGCACTGGGGACCCCCCACAACCCGTACCCCCTTCCCCAGAGGACAGGTTCTCCATCCCCGGGAGGGTTTGAGATCCGTTGGGGTCCCCATTGGTGTGAAATGAATGTGTACTGGGGGTGCATGGGAGGGGATGGAAGGGTTCAGGCTGGTGCTGAGGGATGCCTAAAAGGGCCGGGGGTGCTGCGAGCGCGGCGAGCAGAACCGGGCACTGGGAGGAGTCCGCCGCAAGCAAATGCTGCCGGCGGGGAGGGAAGGAGGGAAAAAGAGAAGTAGGAAGGGAAAAGGAGGGGTGGGATCCGGGGGGAGCCGTGCAGGGCTTCTCCCCCCGCCCGCAGAGGTGTTTCATTAGCCGCGTTGCCGCCTTGTGCCCCCATCTGTCAACCGGCAAAGGGAGAGCTGGGCGCTGAGCCCGCTAGTTCTGGGGGAGTCACCCGGACCTTACCCATCAGCAGGAGCATGCCAGGGGCAAGAGGCTGCTGGCAAATCCAGCCCGGCGATGGGGATTATGGATCCAAATGGGAACAATTGTTGATCCGGCTGCCCCTGCAGCCAGGACTAACTTAGTGCAGGCTAGAGTAATGATATAATCAGCTGTCTAATGCTGGGCAGTGGTAGCACGGAGGTGAGGAAACAAGTGTCTAGCATTTTTTATCGCGGGCGGGAGAGGAAAAATGCCTATCAGGGAAAGTGTGCTAGCGGCCGCCTCATGCGCACACTTCTCTGACCTTCGCTGAGATGACTCCCCTAGGTCAGAAGCTCCTTCCACTCAAGGGTGAAACTTTTCTTTCTTCTCCATTTGTTTTTTTTTTTTTTTTTGTTTTTTTTTTTTTTTTTAAACCTAAACAATGAAGTTGCATTTTAATCTCTGCTCTGAAGGGTTATGTAAAACCAGGGTAAAAAAAAAAAAAAAAAAAGCAGGAACACTCAGTGAATGAAGGCTTCTCTTCAATCTCTTATTGGCTTTTTTTTTTTTTAACTTCTCAAACTTTTAATTGAAACCAGAAATCTATTGAGAAGTAACTGAGCCAAGAAAACCTCTGTTTTCTCTGCAGTGATGGATGGGGAATAAATAATTTTTTGCTGATGTTATTTCAAGTTGTTTGAGCTCTTTGGTTCCTGACAAAAAGCCCAGCATAGATTATTAACACATTATCATTTTAGGAGGATGCACTCTCTGAAATATAATAAAGTGGTGTGTTAGGTTTGTGCAGAGCCATAAACTACGCTAGTTGTTGGCAAACAAAAGAAACAGTGGCCGTGATTTATTATTAATAATAATCTAACTGAGCAATTTAGCTTCACTTGATGTTTACTGTGCTTCTCTACTGAGGTTGCTTAGTATAATTTCCAATAATGTACTGTGATTAAGTTGGGAACTGTTCTTTTTTAATGGCTGCTTTTGCCACGTGCTTAATTAACTCAAGGACTTAAATGCTTGAGAAGGTCCAACCATCATCTCTTGGCTTTAGAGGCTGCTTAATCACCTCTTCTGGTCTGTTTTGACCCAGCCTTTGAGCTCTTTTTACCCAGCACTCACATCTCTTAGGTGTAAGTGCCAGTTTACCAACAGGACTCTTGTTTTCCATTACAAGATTTGGCTAATCCCAGTTTCAGTGACTTTTTTTTTTTCCCCTCTCAGTAGGACTCAATTGCGCTCACATAATCTTTCCCTTCTGTTTTCTCTCCCCTTTGGACAACACCCTCCAGGACTGGAAAAGTCTTGCCTTGTGCTCCAAGACTTGCAATTACACAGTCATTTTGACTCTTGACCCAACTAGTAGCAAGAGAGGCTATTGTCTAATGAACCACGTAAAAACAGTTCTGAGATCCAACAGATTACTGTGATGGAAATGAAAGCTGTCCCACTGAACTGATGACTGATTTGTTTAACCATATGCCCAAGCAGTTCTTGCTCCCTGTTAACTACTCGTCTTTGGAGTATCTGTAATCTGTGGGTCTGTGATGGCACTGAAAGGCAGCTTTAATAACTGCCAAAGTGTGCTCCATGGAGCATGGTCCACAATAAGGCAGCTGAATAGGATTTCAGAAAATTCAGCGTGCGATTTTGGCCTACTATAACATGTAGGTACACAAGGTTTCAAGAGTGTGAGTGCCACAATTAAGCATGCATTTAATTGAGTGACAATGGTAGCAAACCTGTGCACAAAAGAAAAATAGGTGGTCAGATGAAATCCATGGCAAAATCTAACCTTATTGTTGGGAATTCCAGGCACTCTTAGGGCAGCAGCAATCCAAGGTTTATAGTCCAAAGCCAGAAAGATGAGTGTCTATGGTAAAACTTTAGCAGAGAAGATTCCCAGTGATTTGCTGTGGGGCTTGTGGTTTTTACTGGGACTGGTTTTGCTGCTGTTTATAGGTTCTTTATTTTCTCTCTTTCCAGCTTGTTAAAAAAAAAAAAAAAAGAGTTTTCTTTCCCGTTATCATTGTGGGGAAACAAAATGAGTTGTCCTTTTAGGAAATTGTCATCTTGATTAAAGATGGGTTTTAAAACCCCTCAACTGCAGTTTTTAGCCTGGAGGGACTGTCAGATCTGAGAATGATTTCCAAACTGCTTTGCCTCCTGATAGAGGGAAGAAACCAGGTTGCAAGCATGCATCATTAGCACAGTGCTTCTGAGGTGTACTCAAGCCCTTAGAGACAATTCCATTTTCCTTCTCCAAATGTGAAGTCTTTACTTGGCTTTTAAAGTCCGTGGAGTCTTTGGACCTGCTTAGGGATCTGCTGGATGCTGGAAACAAGGGCAGCCCCCCCAACATGCACCTGCGTTCTGCATTCACATTTAGTGTGTCACAGAGAGAGCAAAGAGAGGAGAAACGCAAAATCATTTCTTAAATTGAGTAAAAGCAGCCAAAGAATAATGCAACTTGTCTTCCAATGTGTGAAGGAAGTAGGGGATCGTAATTTCTGTTTATCGTCTCTTGAGAGGGAGCAGAGTTAGAGAGTATTTTGCCCTTTTTGAGTTGAATTTGCTTCGCAGCAGATTGTCCAAACACAATGATGAGCTCTTACTGTAAGCTGTGGAGCAGCTGGAGATAAAAAGCAGTCTTCTGACATAATTTCATTTAGGCTTTTGTTGTCTTCTATGAAACTGAAAATTTTGATGAGTTCCTGGGTTACTTATCCCTTTCTGCAAAACATCAAATCAAAGCTCTGGACCTCAAACACTCTGAGGGTTATAAGGATTTGATCCAGGCTTGATTATGATCTTCACAGTTCTAGTTTGCTTCTAAGTCTAGCAGAGATCTTTGTAAGGTTCCAGGCCTCTGTATCTCAATGATATTTGCCTGTCCACCCAACCTATGTGTCATTGCCAGTGTGTGACAATGGCCCTGTTGACTTTGAATATGAGGGAGAAAGTGATGGGGCTGAAGCACAAGTAACAAAACAGGAAGGTAGTCAAAGAAGTACTCTGGGAATACAGTCACTAGTATTGTTCACAGATCCCAGGGTTGGGGTTTACCTTGCTTATGACTGGTGACAGTGGTGGGGCTTGTGTACCTGTCCATCGAGCACAGGGGCCTTGCAGGGAAAAAAGGAGCTGTACAGATGGTAAGGATCGGCCTGAGTTGTCTTTCCTACGTAGCGCTGATGAGCCTAATGATGTTTTTTGAAAGCAATCTCAATTTGTGGAAAAGCGGTGCAGGAGGAGACCAGTTTCCATGCAAACATGAGGTCAGAAGGTGGTGGAAAGTCTCTGACCTGCCTTGATCAACACCACGGCACAGCTTGGCTCAAGGCTTGACTCTGCAGGCACATTATATATCGGAATAAAAGTGCTGGCAGAGTTGGGTGCTGGGGTTGTGGCTAAATGCTGCTATGGCATGATTTATGAAGGTTCTTGCTACCTCTGTGGAGTGAATTCCTGTTTCTGCAATGGTTGATGTACAGTCTTGGGCAGTTAAGGGCTCTGTGATTGTGGCAGCAATGAGAGGAGAGTTCCTTCTACTGTAGCACTGTGTCTCCTGTAATAATGCTTGGGAAAGCTGTTCAAAAGAATGTGTGGTAGGCAAGCGTGGGGTAACCCAGGACTCACTTAAATACCTCAAAATTAGAGATAGGTTAAAGATCGGAAGCCTGAGGTTTTATGTTACTTTGAAATTTTTGTAAGCAGTAACCTTAAAAACAGATATATACATATGTATACAATGAATCATTCTGGTTCTGTCCTGGTATTTCAGCAGATGGAGAAGTTGGTTTTAAGATGGGAGGGAGAAAATTATGATACTCAAACTAGAGGTCAAGCTGCAAGGCGTTACAGGCATGTCTCTCCTCCGTATGATTCCACCTATCATGAATAACCTAATGATGTGATTTCTAAGACTTGGACAATGGCCTAACTTCCCTGTGTGTTTCCAGATAGTGTATTATGGAGTGATACTGTGAACCATGCCTACCTCTCCTTGAGTCTTGCTGAATTTTTGGCTTTGAAGAATGCAGTGGGGTTTCCACCACAGCTCCTCTGAAATCATATTAGTTTGCTAGACAAGAAAATACTTCCTATAGTTTTTAATTTTTTCCCCTGTTTTCAATTCTTTTTTTTTTTTTCTTAATTCTTTTTCTCTCTAAAGCTGTCCTATGGAGCTGTATAGTGGGGATTCAATAGAATTGTGCACAGGGGAATAATTCTCTGCTGAATTCTTCAGTTCTTTTTCAGAAGGGATCTGACTCATGAAGCTTAACTGGAGGAGTTTAGTAAGTGTTTGGACGGGATTGTGTACATGCAAAGTATTACAGCAGGCATCGGAGCAAAATATTATTATGCATGCCCATTGTTTTAAGGTTGCAAAACAGTTTGAAATATTAACCTATATATTCACATCCTTGTAACTTCCATAAACCTTCTCATAATAGGCTGAAAAATGTCATGGTTTCTCTTTGCTTGATGACAATTTCAGTAAATTCTCTCCAGCTGTCAGCTGTGTCTTTCCCCTCCCCTAATATATTCAGAAAAAGTGAAAATAGGGCAAGAAGGGGAAACACTTTTCTCTTTTAAATTATTGTAACGACACGCTCTTAAACAGTGCAGTAGTGTAACCTGTTGGACTTTGAACTGATAAATGCATATAAACTTAGGGCTTGTTGAAGATCTCTGTCTTCTATGGTGCTTTGAGCAACCTGGTCTAGTGGAAGGTGTCCCTGCCTGTGGCAGGGAGTTGGAACTTGATGATCTTTAAGGTCCCTTCCAACCCAAACTATTCTGTGATTCTATGACTCTATGATTCTTCTGGTAAGTGAGTGGGACAAAATAATGGAGTTCATGGTTTCTGATGCCTTGACAAATTAAAAGTGTCAGTTGAGATCTTTTCATCTGTTGGCCTAAAGAGAGAGGCACTGTCACTACGAATCCTGATGGATAAGTGCCATAAAAGTCATTTGCTGTAGGTGTTGTTACATTAGATCGCAGTTCTGTGTCACAGGAGGTAGTTTCAGAAACATGAGTCCTGCTCCTCCATTCTTTTATCAGAGTTAAAGACACATCTACTCTTAAACCATGATGTCTTTTAAGTGTGGCTTTCAGGACAGAACAGTTACCTTAGGCTAAGCTCAGTAAACAGACCTCCCAGGGCCCTTAAGGAAAAGATTGTGTGAGCAACAACTGAAATAACAAGAAGCTGCTGCATGGCCCTAGGTAGGAGCTGGGACCCTGTTCACACCTGCATCCATCTCCATCTGGGGAGCAGTGGTATGGATGCCTCAGGGGTCTCTTGACCCACTGGAGCCCAGAGACCAAATGTTGATTGGCCAGGACCTAAGTGAAGGGTGCAGATTAGGAAACAGAGACCTGTATGTCATCAATGGAGAGAGAGTACATCCATGGAGAGAGGGTACACCCATGACTGATTTGACCTTGGATTCCCCAAATTCTGACCCCATCCGAACCTTTAACAACCTCCTGAAATCAGTGGTGTTATAAGACAGTAACAACTGAAAGTCCTGGGCCTGCTTGAAAAGAGATTTCTGTCTTGAATCTGCTGCTCCCTATCCTACTTGCTGCCTTGGAGTCTGATGTGTACAGAGAGCACAATGAAGTGGTTCAGCTGGTCAGGCCTTTAGGACGTACGGGTACTCAGCAGGCTCTTACCTCCTGTGTGACTCGACTTTTCCCAGCAATTCTGCAACCGCTTACTCTTCAGCCTCGTTAGAGGCAAAGCTATTCCTTTCCTTTGCCCACAGCAGCTGTCGGTTATCTCACCTTTAGTCCTGGCCTCAGGTCTTCCCACGGGCATGCTCTTAACGTTTACTCCTCTTGAAGTTGCTGTCCCAGCACTGTGGGCTGCTCTTTGCTCTGTATGCATCCAGCCACATCCACCTGTGTCCTGGGCTTCTTTTGCCTCCTGCTTTTTCTTTTGCAATCCAGAAAGCTTTAAGGGCATTTCTTGTTTTGCTGACCCAGACTCTTTTCTTCCCTCAAAGCCAAAAGATTGATACATACTGCAAGGCAAGGTGGTCTCAGTGCATTCCTCTAAATAGCCCAAATAATTGCTCTTCTTCTTGCATGCCCTTTATATGCCCTATTTTCCTGCAGTTCCCCATGATGCAAGGAATGCTTGGTACGTAATACAGCACCAGAAAAGACACTACAGCTTACTCAGCATGGAAACACACAATGCAAGCCTGCATGGACAAAATCCAACCTTTCTTATTCCTGGCCTTATTTGAAGCATGCAGAATTGAGTAACATGGGATATGTTGTTCGTACAGCCTCTAGAATGGGCACAGGATAGACCCTGGACTGAAGCCTTTTTGGGTCTCCTTTTGCTATCACTTACAGCTCTGAGGAATGGACGCTGAGCCAAGACTTGGTGCATTCCCTATTAGATGTGTTGTTTTATTTTATATATTTATTTGTTTTTCCCAAAGGGAGGGAAAGCTGGTGTATTTGGCACACGTGCAACTGAAAATGAAATAATGGAGGAGCGTAAAAGAAAAAGGAGGAAGGAGTCCCATGGCAGTAGCAGTAAATAAAACCAAACCTCTCATTAATGATTTATATAGATGTCGTGGTTTAAGCCCAGTTGGCAAATCAGCCACGCAGTCCTTAGCTCACTTCCCCCACTTCCTCCCCCCACCTCCTGGGGGGATGTGGAGGAGAATCGAAAGAATGTAACTCCCATGGGTTGAGATAAGAACAGTCCAGTAACTGAGGTATAACACAAACCACTACTGCTGCCACCAATAATAGTAATGCTAAGGGAAATAACAAGGGAAGAGAATACAACTGCTCACCACCTGGCCGTCGATACCCAGCCCAACCTGAGCAGTGATCTAACCCTTCCAGGTAACTGCTCCCAATTTATATACTGGGCATGACGTGCTGTGGTATGGAATACCTCTTTGGCTAGTTTGGGTCAGGTGTCCTGTCTCTTCTTCCTCCCAGCTTCCCCTCCTCCCTGGCAGAACATGAGACTCAGAAAGTCCTTGTTAGACTAAACATTACTGAGCAGCAACTGAAAACATCGGTGTCATCAGCATTGTTCCCAGGCTTAAAGTCAAAAACATAGCACTGCACCAGCTACTAAGAAGGAGAAAAATGACTGCTACTGTTGAACCCAGGACAGTATCCACCCCTTATTCCCTACCATTCATGTCATGCTCAGATCCCACATTTTCAATATACCATCACCTCTATCTCATATATATACATACACACGCACAAACACACACAGATCATTCCTTAGTGCGTGGACCAATCCCTATAAAGCTGCTGAGTCTATCTGGTCCATGATGTCGGGCTCCATCTCTTGTAACAGTCTTTCAGAGCAGGAGAGGCTGTGTTCAGTGTGGGATCATTGCCTGCTGGTGCTGATCATTCCTTCACTGCAGAACTCATCTGGTTTCATCAAAGTTCATACTTTGTTGGGGTGATGGTCGGAGGGAAGTCAGGGCCAGTCGCTGGTGACCTGAAGACATCTAGTTGGTGGGCTATAAAAAGTGCTACATAGCAGGCAACAGCATACAATTGAGTTCATTGGCTGTTTTCCCCTGAAATCAAATCCCCTTGAGATAGACATTGGACTTCCCCATCTTCCCCCATTACCCACCAAGTATATCCGGGTCCCTGAGCAAGAGCAACCTCGTGGGTGGGTTCGTCTTTACCTGAAGCAAGAATAAGCCAGACAGTCTTCCCCAGCAAATTCTTTTTGTGCACCACAGGAACTTTGTCCCCTTCTGCAATATGTAGAAGTTCTGACTGGGCTGGGTCAGCCCTGTTGACAGATCCTCTGGTGTTGACCAACCAGGTGGCTTTTGGTAAATGTGTATCCCAATGTTTGAAATTCCCACCATCCATTGCTCTCAGTGTAGTTTTTAACAACCCATTGTAGCGTTTGATTTTCCAGAGGCTGGTGCATGGTAGCGGATATGATATACCCACTCAGTGCCATGCTCTTTGGCCCAAATGTCTATAAGGCTGTTCTGGAAATGAGTCCCATTGCCTGACTCAATTTTCTCTGGGGTGCCGTGGCACCACCAAATCTGTTTTTCAAGGCCCAGGATAGTGTTCCTGGCAGTGGCGTGTGGCACAGCATATGTTTCCAGCCATCCAGTGGTTGCTTCCACCATGGTAAAGCACATGGCGCTTGTCTTGGCGGGTTGGTGGGAGTGTGATACAATCAATCTGCCAGGCCTCCCCATATTTTTACTTCAGCCATCGTCCTCCATGCCAAAGAGGCTTTAACTGTTTAGCTTGCTGAATTGCAGCACGTTCCACAGTCGTGAATAACCTGGGCAATAGTGTCCATTGTTAAGTCCACCCCTTGATCACAAGCCCATCTGTATGTTGCATCTCTGCCCTGATGGCTTGAAGTGTCATGGGCCTGCTGGGCCAAAAATTATTTACCCTCCTCTTCAGCAGTTTCTGCAACTTGTTGTTGGGGATTCCATGCTGCTGCCTTCCATCTCCGATGCTCCCAAAGCACTGGAGGATCCAGTGGACTAGATACTTGCCCAAACTGTCCCACACACCTGGCCACTCATGACTTCCAGCCTTGGGGATAATATCTTGATGCTCCTGTATCGTCATCTGCCCCAAACATGACTCTTCTTAACTCTAGAGATCAGACAAAATGGTCATGGGTAAAACACTCTCTGTATGCGTGCCAGCATGGTGATCCCCATCACAATCCGCAGGCAGGTCTCAAGGGTACCCAAAGGCCATTCAAAACCTTCAGAACTCTCAAATGACACTGCTGTACTTGTCACTGGGTCTGGTGTAGCTGCTGTGCTTGAAGCTGGAGTACCTGCGCTGTCTGCTGCAGTCAGAGTTTGAGTAGCTGCTGTACTTGTCACTAGAGTGTGTGGGAATGTTTCCCTCATAGGCTGATCACCCGAGGAGGGTAAAAAGATGTGTAATTGCTGTACACTTCTATTATATACCTCCCAAAGTATAGAGGTGGTGACCACACTGGGAGCTCAAACCAGATCAGTTTCATGATCAATGCTTCTATTGTATTACAAGTCATTACCATAAAGTACAATGAAAGAAGAACCTTAGCCCAAAGCCCCCAGCCGATGAGCACTAACACAGCAAATACCGGCTGTACGTAAGGTACAACATGCTGAAACTGTGAGATCAAGAGCAACAACTTTGAGAGCCAATAAATCAGCATTGTGATGAGTGACTGTTAATCCGAAACAATGAATGTTTATCACAAATACGATTAGACACACCCTGGTCAGATCTGTCATTATCTCAACCCTTTGTGCCCCATGTTGGGAGCCAAAAAGAACTGTCATGGTTTAAGACCAGTCAGCAAATCAGCCACACAGTCCTTAGCTCACTCCCCCCACTTCCTCTCCCGTGCTCCCAGGGGGATGAAAAGGAGAATTGAAAGAATGTAACTCCCATGGGTTGAGATAAGAACAGTCCAGTAACTAAGGTATAACACAAAACCACTACTGCTACCACCAGTAATAATAATGCTAAGGGAAATAACAAGGGAAGAGAATACAACTGCTCACCACCTGGCCGTCGATACCCAGCCCAACCTGAGCAGTGATCTAACCCTTCCAGGTAACTGCGCCCAGTTTATATACTGGGCATGATGTGCTGTGGTATGGAATACCTCTTTGGCTAGTTAGCGTCAGGTGTCCTGTCTCTTCTTCCTCCCAGCTTCCCCTCCTCCCTGGCAGAACATGAGACTCAGAAAGTCCTTGGTCAGACTAAACATTACTGAGCAGCAACTGAAAACATCGGTGTTATCAGTGCTGCTCCCAGGCTTAAAGTCAAAAACATAGCACTGCACCAACTACTAAGAAGAAGAAACATGACTGCTGCTCCTGAACCCAGGACAATAGATAAACCATTTTCCATATGTTTCAGGGTGCAGAGGGAGATGTTTGATTATAGGGCGAAGGAGATATTACTGCCCTACCATTATGGTGTTAGAAGGAGGCTACTGTGCCTGATGACAGCTCTCCAAAAGCGGAGTCGATATAGGAAAGTTTAGTAACACAGATAATGGAATTATGCAGGGTTTTACTTTCTGTGGATGATCTCTGTGCCAATAACCCTTCCGTAAATACCCATAAAACTTTCCATTTGTGGCCAGGAGTGGCTGCCACTACCTCCAGGATGGTGCACTTGGCAAGAGCTGGCTAGAATGAAGCAGCATTTCAAGTCTTTTCTGGACACTTTTCCACTAAGAGTTTTATGGCTTTTGTTAATGGAATCAGTTTTATCCGTGTAGTGGCACACACTGCTGTACCATCAGAGTGTTTGGGATCTTGGATTGTCTCTGAAGCCACCTTTGATTATACATCACGCTGATTGTGGTGATGCTTAATCTGAGAGCTCAACAACCTGCTGTTGACCTGATACAGGCAAATATCCTGGCTTGGCTTTCTGTGTCGTAATGAGATGGAGCAAAACTGGCATCTCATTCTGTTTTCTAGTGTCCTGGAGACCTAATCTTCACAAGGGTGATGGGCAAAAATCACATGTCAGCACTTGATGTCATTAGGATTAAAGTCTATTCCTTGATTCAGAGATGTAAATCCAGTGAACAGAGCCCAGCTTTAGAGCAGTCTTACAGTGTTTGTCTTGGAGAATCCAAGTCAGGGGACATTGGTCCTTTAGGGATCTGAAATCAACATGAGGGGCTGTTTATAGGTCTGATGACCATGCTCCCTTCCGTGGCACCCAAATACAGCTTTGGGTTGTGAGTGGGTAGATTTATAAAACCTTAGCACAGTTGTCAGCCAGGAACTTATGAAAGTCCTTGAGCAACATGATGGCAGTCTCTCCTCCTACTGCAGATGGGTGCTTTGCTACACTGGCTGTCGGCACAGCTGTACCTTGGGCAGTATTGCTTTTATGGGCCTTGTGATTTATGGCCGTGTCAGTTGTTCAATCATTCAGTTGGCCCTCCCTTCAGCAATGTGAGATAGATAGTTACTTACATAGAAAGGTGACTATCTGATCTAATTATGGAGTCTCAAACCTAATTATGGAGCCAAATATGATTCCATAATCTACTCTTAATGTCTGTACGTTAAGAAGACAGATACACACATGTATAATATCCACATTTACATGCCTCTGTAATTATGGATATACAAGGGCTCTCATTTGTTTCTGCCACTTTATCTTAGGGGGGATGCTTGCAGCCTCATCTGGCTGTGAGAGATCTTTGGTTTTGGCAGTGTTCAAGGCCAGGTTGGACAGAGCCTTAGGCGACATGATCTAGTGTGAGGTGTCCCTGCCTATGGTAGGGGGTTGGAACTAAATGATCTTAAGGTCTTTTCCAACCCTAATTCTATGATTCTATGATTCAGCTTATCTCATCTTTTCCCCTACAGTTGGCTTTTCTTGGCTCCCTTTGCAGGTATTGGGCATGCTGAGGCAGAGACATCGGTCATTCATGCTGGTGGAGGTGCAGAGGGCTGGTAGCACTTGAACTCAGTTCAATCTGATGAAAACAAGGGAAGATTACATTTCTGTTGTTATTCTGTTAATGGCCATTAATTCTTGCTCCTGGTTTTCATGTGGATAGACCGCACCCGGCAGAGCTTTCCTTTCTGAGAAAGTCCTCATATAACCCATGCAAAATGAGAGGCAGAGGTGGAAGGACTAGAACAAAAGCAGTGTTGGGGACAGGAGAACCATGTGGAGAAGAAACACCTTTCTTCTTCTAATTCACCCAATTAATGAATTACGTGCCTTAGTTAATACTTTAATAGATAATCTGTGGAGTACAGGCATTCACATATGGTCATTCCATTCACAATTATCCTTATCAGTTAAGGATCTCATGCTGTATCTGTGGTATACCCACGCCTTTTTTATACGTGTCTATATCCAGGTATATATTACAGATGGGAATTTTAGCAGTGTGTTTAAAATTGTTTTGCATTACAGAGACCGATTTGCCTGGTGCTGGAGATAGAGGCAATATAATATATCCCAGAAATACAGTATGCGTATGGCTGGAAGGGCCTCTGAAGGTTGTCAGTCCACCACACTGCTCACCTAAAGCAGAGTGCTCAGGTTTGTGCCTGGTTGGGATCTGAGCATCTTCAGGCTCTCTCTGATTCTTTGTTAAGAGACAATGTTCATTTGTTTTGCTTGAAGGGGAAGCCCTTCTGCCTTATTTCCGTTCTGATTCACACAAGTTTGGTGAAAGGGAGAGGGTGTTTCCTATGGGATCGGTAGTGTGGATGGAAAATAGCTGTCACAGCCATTCTTTTCAGCTCCTTGCCAAAGGCAGGTTGTTCTTTCAGAGTACCATCGCCACAGGAAGCAACTAAGGCCGTCGTCCAGAGATGTGATAAATCTAGCTAGAGGGCTTTGAGCAGCAGGTTAAATACACTACTGGTGCATGATACTGTTCCAGTATAAACTCATTCTCCTGGTTCAAATTTGTTCAAAGACAATTTGCAGTGACTTAATTTTATCCCAGCAGACTTTGTATTGCATCATTCTATGTCACTTGCCTGCACCATGTTGGCTGTATGTAGCCCACAAGTTTCTTACCCATCCTGCCTTTAAGCTCGCATGAAGAAAAGGCTTAACTCTCATCTTGTGTGAGCTGGTCCATCTGATAGAAGTGTGATCAGATGCCTGTTCCTGATCTGCACCAAAATTGTGCTGCAGGTGATCTGGCAGTGCACCGACCATGGCCACAAACACACTTGAAATTTTTTTTTTTTCTTGCAAAGCAATAATGAAGAAAAAATTTGGGGCTTCTTTTTTCCTAATTCCTAATGTGGGTTAATTGAGTTCAGTGCAGCTTGCTGTGTGCCAAGCTGCTGGGTTTTTATGTCCCATGATGGATTCTGAAGTTTCACTGACACTTCTCATAAAAGCAGGTTTCTGACCAAAACTTTCCCTCGGGTGTGATGTGGGTTGTCCATTGGCATCTGCCCCAGAGGCAGCTGCATTTCAGTGGTGGCATATATAATCAAGGAAACAACCCGGGAGTCTTTGGAGTGAAAGGTGATATCTCATCAAGTATTGCTGTAGAGTCTCCAGTGCTTTGTGGTGAATGGTTTTAAAAAGATGGAGTGTAAAGAGGCTTCCAGGATCTCTGATATCTTGCAGAGATAAAGATTTAACAATATGTCACATGAGGCAATGTGAGATCCAAAGACAGATATGGGGTTTGAGAAGATGTGAGCTCCGCTTCACATTTACTATGACAGTCTCAGACTCATGCCTCAGTTTACGCTTACTTGAACCTCTTCAATAACATTGTTTTTTCTTTTTACATCTTAAGGCATTTTGGACTCCATGGATAAAATAAAAAGAGTCTCAGTAGTGAAACTTACGGCTGGGATAGTGTTCTATGGGGTTTGCGTAGCATTTCTTAATATTGCTCAAAGCTCCCTGCTCGTGCTTGTTGTGCTTGAGCAAATTAGGGGAGCAGCACAAATGCTGGACAACTAACCCAGCTTGCTTTCATTTGTCTAATCAGCATTTGCTTGTTACTAATATGGTTGCTCCAGCCCTTAGGGCAAGCGCCATGCCAAGTATTATGCCCACTTAATTTCATGGAAAATCTCAAATAGGTGGATTTCTCTCCTGTACTGTGGGTTCTCACATCTGTTTGTCCTCAGCAAATTCTCAGTTTAATCACTTTATAGCCCTGGCATCTGAATATTTGTAAGCATGAGTAGTTGTCTGAGGCAGAAGAAAGGAAGTTATTCAAAACCCTTAATGGTAGGCATCTAGTATGACCCCGAGGAAGGTCTTGTACTTCAGGCCTTTGCTTCTAGAAGTGTGTTTGAGGTGCCCAGAGGAGCTGATAAGGAACAGCAGCAGCAAGGCTGAGCATACAGGCATTTGATTATTTCTCGGTACTTATCAGAGGAAGCAGGAATCTGTCCCTAATTAAGAGCTAATGCCAACTTGTGTGAAATCTGTTGTCATTCACCTGTGAATTATCCTCCCCAAATTTAACTTGACTGCGGGAAGCCTGCGGGTGGTAACACTTTCTCCAGAAGCTTAATTCAGATGGTAAAACACCTCTGTAGCTGTTTATTGAACAGAGCTCAATGCTGGTGAGGCCTCGAAGGGCACTTTAGGCAAGTACAGTCTAGACAGCCCCCATCTCTTCACCACTTACAAAGAAATAGAGTTCTCCTTGAAAATCCACTTCCTCCCTATGTTTCCAGATCTGCATATTGCCAGCTAAGGCAGAAGAGCTGATGGAGGAAAAGTGTTCATCACTGTCCCTCCAGCATTTCTGCAGGCAGTCTACAGAGGGGAGAAGGGGAGGTTTCCAAAAGAGGTTACACATTCAGAAGCCTGAAGTGAGGTTTCCTAATTAGTCAAAGCACAGGTAGCCTGCCCAAACAAGAAAGACAAGTATGATATCCCTGCACCCAAGTCATTTAACTATTAACCCTGGAGGAAAGTAAGGAGATACCTAAAACAATGACCCAGTTAATTCATCATGGTGTTGAGCGCAGGGTTGTTTGTTGCTACCTGTGGGTCTGGTGACATCATCATCTGCAGGATCTCAGCAGAACGGGAGGCCAGTATTTTTAAGTGGGATTTTAAGGTAGATTTGGCATGAACTCACATGACACTAGTGTAAAGCAATGACTTTATTCATCTGTTGCTTGTTTTCACTGACCTGGAGGCACGCTGCCAAGCAGGGATGAGTGTTTGGGTATCATGACCCTGAGTCTGGGTCCAAGACCCACAGCCAGACTTTGGAGCAGAAACCTGGCTTTTTATCCACCCTCCATAAAACATTACCCCGTAACTCAGAGCCTGAAAGACCCTTGCCAGTTCAGAGCAGGGAGTTTCATTTCAGGTCCCATTCAACACAGGGTCCCAGGTGGGTTGGTTCATTATATTGGTAGCTGTGGTCCCTCCTCTGAACCGTTGGTGGCTGTGGACTCATCCTGCTGCCCTGTGTGCTGAGCTAGATGCTGTCTGCTAGAAGCCTTCTTTTTCTTGCCAGCAGCGAGAGAGGTTAAAAGCCTGTGGGTGGAGGCCAGCACAGAGTGCCCATTGTACATGCGTGCATACCAGAGCAGTAACTCCCTGGAATGCTGCACTGCCGAGCTTTTACCACCTTGTGTTTGTGTTGCAGCCCAGGAGTGTGTGTACATTGCGTTCCTCTCCTAGGAGATTAACAGTGATGTGAAATGGCAGCTAAATAGCACAGCCTTTCTATTTTTTTTTTTATTGGACCAGTTGGAAAAGGAAGGTAACCCTGATTCCCATCGCCTCCATAGGTGCAAAGCAGAGGCCAAGTGTGAGGTTGGTCAATTAGGTGGAGCAGCTCTTTGCAACTGGGTGACTTTAATGTACTAATTGCGTTAGCAATTAGCAACTACCGCACGGTAAACACTTGGATTCTAAGCTATGTCAAGGCATTAACCACCCACCCTACAGTAGGTTGGAATGAGGTAAGCCTCATCTTTGTTTCACAGGTGGTGAAATGCAGACTTGCTGAGTCGAGGCAGGTGTGCAGGAGACATTGGGTCTATTAATTCTTCAAGATCACCTTAAATGAGACCAGTGGCAGCAGCTCTGGGAAATGAGTCTCCTCCCTATTGCCAGAAGATGTGTAACTTAAGCATAAGTGTTTTTATGATGTACTTCTATTCTCTAAGAGCTACAGAAGCCACATCTAAGGCCAGATGGCGGTTCAAGATCCATGATAGTTCTTTCCCTTTTTTCTTTTATGGTTGGGTTGTCAGCTTGTGCTGTTTATGGGAACTTTATTTGAATTTGCGTCTGATGCGACCTGGTGGAGGTCATCCAATGATTTCATGGAGTGAATGCTTAGGACTTTCCATTAGTAGCCATATGTGCCAGGGTCAGACAAATGACCTATGGCCACACTCCAGCAGACATGTGGATGGATAACTAATAAAAGGCGCTTGTTATTCCTTCTTTTTGAATTTTAAGGTCATGCAAGGTATTTTTAAAAAGCAAAAAGAAGCCAGTGGTACAAGGACATGTGATTTTTCTTGGGGAGCTGTGCTTTAGTCTACACTGCTGGTGGTGTTCAAGGCTGGGTTGGACAGAGCCTTGGATGGCATGGTTTAGTGGGAGGTGTCCCTGCCTGTGGCGGGGGGGTTGGAACTATATGATCTTGAGGTCCTTTCCAACCCTAACTATTCTATGATTCTATGATTTGGTGATAGGTAGCAAGACCACTTTTGTTTCTTCTTTATGGTTTATTGCTACTAAAAATAACCTGGGATATCCCTGCCTGTGCTCAGATCTTGCTTGCATTTGCTTGAGTAGTGGGGTTTGGCAGTTTAGCAGATCCAATCTCCCAAACAGGGAGCTACTGTCGAAAGAGTAGGTCTGCACCCCCAGCACCTTCTCCTGGCAGTGCTCTCGTTTCCTTCTCTGTATGCCAGAAGTGATACTCCTCTAACCCACTAAGGAGCTGTTTCTGCTAAAGTAGCATTAAATATCTTTTTTTTTGGTCTGAGATACTCTTCTGCTAATCTTGTAGACTAAACTGTCTTGCCATGATGGGATGTGGCTATATAGGAGATTTTAGGGAGGGTGTAGGAAAGCATCTCAACACCTTTAAAACAGCAACTTTCCTATGTGTATGGTTTTTTTTTCAACCAAATGTGTGGTATTTGACTTTTTATGCCATTGGGTGATATATATTTTCCCTCAGTTCAACATTCAACTTTGGCCAAGGCTTTGTGAGGTCCTGAATACAAATACTTCCATCTCAGTGGGCTCAATCTGTTGTGTTTTAAAGTTGACTGTTGAAAGGATGAGAGCACAGTCTTAGCTTCATTCAGCCGTCACCACAGACCAGAGGTACCCAGGGGCATGAGGAACTCTGGAAAACACTGGGTTTAGCTTTCCTCCATCGCCCTCTATGCTCTGGTTCCTGATAGCCCCACAAGAGACCCAACTGCATCCTCCTGCACTTTCAGAATCCCAGGTTGTGTCTCGGCCTGCAATTAGTGTGTGCCTGGCCCAGCGTGTAACAAATAATTCACCCAAAGCAGGGTCCCCCCAGGATACTGGCAGCCAAGGGCATCTCTCTCTCACCTAGGAAGTAGGGAAACAGGAAGTTTGAAACTCTGCATCCTGATTCATAAGACAACACCATGTTTTTAAGTGATCTGATCATTGGGTTATTGTTTAACCTGAGATGAACATCTGCCTCTATTTTTTCTCCCTCCGAAACCCCTCTGACAGCAAGCACTTTGAAGTAATATGGAGGTCCATGTGTGTGGAGAGCTGGCTAACTCCCCATTTGTTTCCAAGTCCAGAGTGGAAGGCTTTTGCATTTACGCACCATTACTATTATTTTTATATACATATGTATCTCCATTTTCATCTATTTACTATTCCTTGCTTTGCAATACCAGATCCAGTCCTCTGAAATGCCAGCCAGCCTTCATTCCCTTTTGCTTCAAGGCAGGTCCTTGAGATGCTGCAGGGGAAGCCGAAGCATGCCCGGTTTCAGTCATCTCCACACTCACATTTGATACGTGCACACATGCTAACTTCCTTTTTTCTTCTCCTTTCTTTTGGCAGTGGCAGATCTGGTCTCTTCTGAACAACTCGCAGTCTCTGGGCAATTCGGACGTTGAATTCGGTCAGACAGATACCATTTGCTCGCTTGGATTGTACCTGCCCTTGCTCTCCTCATCCCCTCCCGCACTCCCCTTCCCTCTGATAAAACTCCAGGGCATTGCTGTATTGCTATGGAGCCCAGGGAGACTTTGGGCAGCTCCCGGCAAAAGGGAGGTGAGGCAGACTTTCTGCCAGCCACTGTCACCTCTGTGAAGCCTCCTCCTGCCTCCAGTTGCACAGGGGATACGATGCTGCCCATAGTGGGCTCAGGGAAGGGGATCGCGGTGAGCAGTGAGAGGCTGGAGCCTGAGGAAGAGGATGAGCTGGGTTCTGGAAGAGACGTGGATTCCACTTCTAATGCGGACAGTGAGAAATGGGTGGCGGGAGACGGCCTGGAGGAGCAGGAGTTTTCCATCAAGGAGGCTAACTTCACAGAGGGGAGTTTAAAGCTAAAGATCCAAACCACCAAGAGAGCTAAGAAGCCCCCAAAGAACTTGGAGAACTATATTTGCCCTCCTGAGATCAAAATCACCATCAAGCAGTCTGGGGAGCAGAAGGTTTCCAGAGCTGGGAAAAATAGCAAAACAGCTAAAGAAGAGGACAGATCACACTCCAAAAAGAAAGTAAGTCCTATTCTTTCCTATTATATCCCTTTCTCCTGAACACAGAGGGAGAGGATAGGATTAAATCTGCTCAATTTGTGTCCAAGACATAACCTTTGCAAGGCTTATAAATGGCTGAAGAGGAGGTAATAGAGAGTGGGTATCATCCTGTACTCTGGGGATGATTTTGAGCTATCCTTCAGATGAATCAATTCATAAGGGATCAAAAGTTCAGCTGGGCCTGTTCTGTTTTCATGTGTAATTGAGATTTAAGATTAATCATTACCTGAGTGATAAATGAAGGAGCACACTTCTGAACTGGTTTGTGTCTAAGCACTAATGCTCAAGCCTTTTGTGGTTAAAGCTTTCAACTACATTTTAAAAATACAGGTATTTGCACAGTGAACAATTGAATCCATTCCTGTATACTGGGCAAAGGGCTCCATTATTCTTGATTACAGCATTGTGCTAGCAACGCTACAGTTATGCTTCAGAAAATACTTCCATTGCAAATCTCATTTTCTCCTGGATGCATATCATTTTCTTGAAATATTCTTCTGGAGAGAAATTCTTGGTTCTTTCAATTCAAGTAAAAATTGATGTTCTTAATTTTTTTTCACTTAGTCAAGGAGAGGAAGAGGGAGTGAAATAATATTTTTTCTTTTTATGAGCTCTTTTCAGGAGCACTTTTTGTTTTGCTGTTGATTTTTCAGCAATGACGTTCCCTATACTCAAAACAAACTTAGTTTGAGTGTTTTAAGCAGCACTGGTATGGGTTGGGATACCTGGTGACTACTCATGTTATTTTGGGTGTAGTGGTGTTTTCTGTCCTAGGCGTTACAAAGGAGCTTTGGTTGGGTTTAGGCTTTATCACAGTACACATACTTCACCTCTGTCTCCTTAGTAGCACGTGGGCATCATGATGAGTTCAGACAGGAACACAGATCTGATGAAAGACTCATGAGTATCTCCCAAACCTGGACAAATCCATCACATTTAAGTAGGCGTCCACTGGTTACAATTCAGGGCATGACTTGGCTTTCTTACTCACACAGCTTGAATCCCTCTCTGTGCAGAAGGTCCCCACTTCTCCCATACCTTATACACTTAATGGATGGTCGAAGGGCTACTTGAAGCCTTGAGAAGGCCAGCTGCCAATGGCTCTCCTTGGAGACATTGTCCTTGGCAGACTGACTTAGATCAGAATTCCACTAACTCTTAATCACTTTTTGAAATATCATCATTTTCCACTGACTCAAGGGAAAGCACAGGGAGGTTAACGCTGCTCACTCTGAAAGTACTTCTCTTAGAAGCCTAATATGAAAAAAACCGATCCCCACCCCAAGCCAACTAGATTTTTTTCTTAGAATCCAGCTAAATGGCATACTGTATGTCCATGAAAAAAATAGCTTTTTAGAGCAGCAAAGTTTTGAGCCTATAAAAACTGAGAAGAGATTTTCCCAGCTACTGAGGAGGATGGACTGTTGTCTTAGCACTGAGAGATGTCTTATTTCCACTTCTCTTTCTTCCCTGAATACTTGCAGAGGTCTCAGGAGAACTAGTGGTTGTGTGAGACTATGCTCATTGACAGCAAAACTGTCACAAGCAATTTCTCAATGGCCATACAGGGAGAAAAAGACTTGCAAACCGCTGGCTACCATGCATGGACCATGGAGAATATAAATCAGAGCTTTCATTTGTGTTTATGACTTAGTCTATGGAAGGTACATTCATTCCTTCATGTGGACATCCAAAAAGGTTAAATGAATGGAGAGAGACTTTTTACAAGGGCAGGTAGTTACATGCGAAAGGGGAATGGCTTTAAGCTGAAAAAGTGTAGATTTAGATTAGACATTAGGAAGAATGCCTAATCTAAATCTACAGGTTGCCCAGAGAAGCTGTGGTTGCCCCATCCCTGGCCATGTTCAAGGTCAGGTCGGTCAGGGCTTGGTGCAACCTGCTCTAGTGGAAGGTGTCCCTGCCCATGGCTGGCGGTTGGAACTGGATGAGCTTTAAGGTCCCTTCCAACCCAAACTAGTCTGTGATTATATGAATAAAGTTATATATAAGAAATCTATGTGCAAAAAACCCCAACCCCAACAATAACAAAAAAGCACTTTGTAGTGTGGTTACAGTCAGGGTGAGGCTTTAATTACAGAAAGATAAGGTTCTTGAATGAAGTGGATCATGGCCCAGATGTGCCTGCATCCAGTTTGCACTTGTGCTGTGAGGTCCTGGCTGGCTGGTGCTGTGTTCACACCCTGTGCACAGGCTGGAATTGTTCTGGGACAGCACTGGCCTAATCTGGCCATTCGAACAAAACAAAACAAACCCCAACCCAGCAGGTGGAGGCTCTGAGCAGATGGGGAGAGGGCTGCTGCACTGGCACATCCATTAGCATAACACCCAACGGCTGCTGTGCGGCAGCTGCTGGGCCAGGGCTGGGGCAGAGAAGTCCCCATCAGCGATCTGGAAGACCCCAGTGCTGTAATCTCAACAGATTTGGTGCCTGGAGACCTGCAGCCTGTATGGTAAATAACCAGGATGGTAAATAACCTGCATCTCTGCAGCTGAAGGGATTTGGTACACTGCTGCCTCTTAGCTTGTGGGTTGCAGCTTCAGGTTTTGGCTGTGAACATCTTATATCAAGGGGTGATGGAAGGCATCACAGAAGAAAGAGGCTGGAAATTAGTGTGAGAAGGGTTCCAGTGCTGGCAGTGAGATTGCTTTCATGGCAGTTACAGCAATTTTGGGGGGAAAACAGTTGGGAGGAAACAACAAGTTGAAACTCAAATGGAGCGGAAGAAGGTCCACCTGTGGGTTTCCCTGGGAGAGAGGAGCATACAACTACCTACTGCCTGTACTTGATTCTAGTGGTTTTGGTATTTCAGAGTTAGGCTGTTTGATTGCCTGATGCTTTAATCAGCACAAACTCCAGAAATGCAGCTACTGGCAGCGGTAACAGGGAGCAAAGAACTAAAACTGTGGGGCAGATCTTCAGATGGCATCATGCCATTGTTCCTTGCGGATTTTTGTCAGAATAGTTTGACTCAATGGGCACGTTTCCCTTGTGCATGGGAGCAGCATTATTAATTGAATTTACCACCTTGGTTATGGAAGCAGGGCATATATACAGGCCCCACAGACCCATGTATAAGGATGGAGAGCTGAGCATAAACTGAGCATAACCTGATCTGCAGCTGCCATGCTTCTGTCTCCGGTGGGTGGGAGCCATTGTCACTCATGGAGCCTCATGGAGCAGCACCTGAATTTATCTTTCCCCTTGAGGAGGAGCAAACTCTTATCGGGACTTGAAAAATCACTTAAGTTTGTTGCATAATAATTTCAGCCACATCTTTAGTAGTCCCCAATGCTTTGAAATACCACTTCAGCATTCTTGCAGGAGTTTCAATACACAGAGCACAGAGGGCAAGTAATAAAAACATGGAATCAATTTAAGTAACAGCATGTGGGTACACAAAGAGCTGGAATGCCAGCAGTGTAAAAGAAGGCTGTGAGCTGAGGATACAGCATTTATTCATTGGCCACTTAGGGAGAAAGAAGATATGCCTGTTCCTAAGCTTTCCAATGCTCTGCTAATTAGGCAATAGGGGCTAGTGCCTGATTTCTAAAGCCGTGGTCCAGGGAGTGGTGGTGATTAGAAGGGGTCTCTGTGGAGAGCCACGGTGCTCATGTGCCGAAGCCTGGGATTTTTTGCTTTTGATTCCAGCTGTTACACTGTATTAAAAGACATAAACATACATTAAATGCTTTCCTCATGTTGCTTTTCTGTGTGAGCAGTCGCCCGGGGATGTTATGTGATCATGAATGGGAGGGGAGGGAATCCAGGAGAGGATCTTGCTGGGTGTGGTTGCTGATGCCCTGGAGCGAGCGGGGAGGAAGGCAGCGGATGAGAGTGCATCAGTGTTGGGAATCTGCTCTGTCAGCTTGAATGCTTGGCTACAGCGCAGTAACTCTTGGGGTTTCTTTTAAGTTCTGACCATGACAAGTTTCACATCAGCTTCCCCTTCTAAGAGTGAAGGTAGTTTCCTAACCCCTTTGCAGTGGCTGCTTGGAAGATGAATTGTAAGCTTGGGCTGTGTCTGTGGTCACTCATGCAGCAATTGGAAAGTGCACAAGTGTTCTGTAAGCATTTGCTCTTATTTCAACCCTTTGGTGCCTGGGGTTGGAGTGGGCTGAACCCTCACCACTTCTAAACTCTCAAATGGCTCTACTCCTTTTAGTCTGGTTGGACAGGAAGGGAAGAAAAAAGCCAGACCAAAGGGTGTCCTTCTGGCGCGTTGGCAAGCCTTGATGCCACTGCTCTCCCACCTGCAGCAGGGTTCCTCGAGTCCGGTGTCCTCAGCATCACCAAAGGTGCCTATTCCTTTGGTTAGAGAAGTAAGCTGTCAGTTTGGAGGGGCACTGAAATCATGGCACCACAGGCAATGAAGCAATCCATCAGCATTCCCTGCCTGCCATGTAGCATTTAACAAGCCCCAGATGAGTAGTATGTCCCTCATTTTTTTTCTTTTTTGTTGTTTTTACTTTATTTTTTCCCCTCCCTGCATTTGCTGCTTTATTTTCTTGTGTCTGCAAACACTTCATTTTGTCACCCCTTTGTTTCTTTCCAAGCATACCCTGACAGCGTTTCTTTGGAGCTTCCATCATATGCATAATGTCCTACTTTGGAGGATACAAACTCCTTTTATTTTTTTAATTATTATTACAGTGGGTTTTTTTGAGAGCTTGGGGGTGAGTGAATAAACTTTATTGCTGAGATATAAGCAGCAACAAGTCAATTGGAAATAAAGCTTCCTAGTGTGTAGTCAGAGGAAACTCTATCCTTGGATTTTCTTGCAATATATCTTTTTTTTTTTTTTACCCTTGAGTTCCTGTAGGTATTTGCTGTTTCTCTGCAGGAAGCGACTTTAGCGCTTTCCCCTTGAAATTCAATTCATAGTCTTCCTTTCCTTTGCCCCACACACTCAGCTTTCTCCTGTGGTTCGCCTTTCTTTGAGGACTTTCCACTTCATGTGTTTTCCTCTTTGCACCCCTCCTTCTTCCAGAAGATCATAAGGACTTCCCTCCTCTGCTTCCCCATCGTTTGCATCGCTGACTGCACATTATACTTCCCCTCCAGGTTCTCATGTGCATCTGCAGCTCTTGTTGGATTACCCCTGTGCTGGACTCCTCTCCCTGGTGATCTGTGTGCATGATCATTGCTCATAGTGCATGCTTATTCCTCTTTGCTAAGGGCATCCCCATGTGAGATGTCCTCTGAGTCAGCGCTTCCTGCTGTGATCCCCAGAGTGGCTCTGGAGTTGACGTAAGTGCTTGCTCCCTGTACTGCCTGTGGCTTGGCAAGGGCGGGGGAAGGCTCTTGCGCATTTCTGGTGGTACCTGCTTGAATTAGCAGGCTTTGATTTACACCTCATTTTTCTTTTTTTATTTCCTTTTCCCAAAGGATGGAGCCTCCATAACCCCTTCAGCCTGAGCCCATTTCTGTTCTTGCTTGGTTCCAGTTCTTGCTTAGCAGAACCCTGAGACTGCTCTAATGATGCTGCTAACTGAAGCTCATGCCAGCAATATAGACCTCAGCCTCTACCCAGGTTATGAAATAAGCCTCAGAAGTTCCAGTACAGTGTGAAAGTCTTCTAGATGCATTTAAGGTTAAACTGGCTTTTAAGCAATTGAGAGACCAATTCAGAGTTGCTTTAACAGGCATGAGGCTCCTGGTGTTTTTACAGTCTTTCTACACAAACATATGGGTGCAAAGCTATACAAACTCAGCTCTTTGATATTCAACCCAGGTTTCTTCTTGGCCAGCTTTTCTTTCTACCCCATTGTTAACAGCATAAATGAAACAGCTGCAGTTTAGTGCCCTCCCACCACAACTACCTCAGGCTCCCCCAAAAAAACAGAGCAGGAATGAATTTCTTTATAAGAAACTCAGATCTTAAGAAACAGTTTTGCTATGAACTGAGAACCATTCAGGCCCAGGTTCATCATGGTCCTTGAAGGCACTTGAGGTGCCCAGACTGTGAACACCCACACAGTCAACTGGAGGGGAATGGTTGCTCCTGAAGGTAGTTCAGTCCTCCCTGCGAAGAGCAGAGAGGGCTGGATCCCAGCTCTTACCCTTCCTTCTCCAGAGCCCGCTGGAGCAATATCCACCCTGCATCATGTCGTGGATATTCTGTGACAGGAATAAATCTCTTTTCCCGTTCAGTGCTCTGCCTGAGCCAGCTGATGCCCATCTCTCGCTGTCTGCTACCAAGGAATTGTGACTTTTTTTCTTTTTTGTATGTCGTCAAGTATTTCTTAAAGAAGCAAAGGTCTGGCAGTGAAGAGATGGGCTGGGGAAATCTAAGCAGGCTTCTACTGCTTGATGCGGAGTGCCAAATGATGAAGACGCGCTGTATTTGATTAGCTGCCATATGACTAGGCCTTGTGGAGGCCGTCCGTGTCAAGGACAGGTTTTGTTTTACAGCAGTCACTCCCACAGCTGAGTTTCGATGTCTCTCTATGGCATTTCCTTGTTTGCTTGTGCTGTGCTTCTCTTTTCAAACCCTGAAAAAATGTCCCAGGGGCTGGCTTTGGAGTTGAGGAGATGATTCAGTGAAGCAACTGGGATCAGTGCAGGGAAGCTGGGGTCCAGCTGGGTGTCCCACAGTCCCATCACAAAACCACAGGAGGGGATGGGTGCTGCTCCCAGCAGTCTCATAAAGACTTGGCCAAGTCAGTGCACGCTGGTTGTGTTTCGAAAGCACTGTGGCCTCCAGGCTAACAGAGATGTACTGGAGACACAGCGCACTGGCATGTGCACCCAGAGCTGCAAACGTCTTCACTGGTTGTGTCTTCATTCGTGGAGGTTTTGGGGTGCACAGGGCTGTCAGTTCTTCGTGCACATGCTCACATTCCTCCAGCATAAACTTTTGCATGCAGTGCTCCCTCTCCTCTCCTTCCAGGCATGCTTGACCACAGATAGCTTCTGATTTACCTCCAGCTTTTTCATCTTCAATCCCTTTTCCACACACACACACACGCACGCACGCACACAACTAGCTCCCTCAGGTCAGGTTTAATTCTTCACATGCTTCATTCCCAGATGGGATTCTCTCTTCCCACATTTCCCATCGTAGGCAGTGAGGCGGCATGATGGACTCATCTTGAGCTCATTCGCGTGGAAAGAGGGGTTTCACCTGATGCCCTTATCTTGTCTTTTTTCTTTTTCTAAGAGGACTGAAACCTGTGAAAGTTGATTTCTGACCACTTTCCTCTTATGTGGCTTTTCTGGCACCTAATGATGAGTGAATTTGCTGGCCAAGCCCTCTTTGAGAGCCCCTCAAGAGTCCCTTTCTTTTGGCCAGCAAATGATTTGAATAAAACTTTTTTGAACATCGTATCTCAAAGATTTCTGTTCTTAAAGCAAATTGGATCAAGATTGGTTAAAATGTTCCAAAAACATTGAGAAGGGGATCAGGCAGGCAGGAAAGGATTTTCTTGTGCATTTACATGCACACAAACACAGTATGATCATGTTAGGCTTGTTTCCTTAGGAAAGCAGTCTAAAAATATCTAGAGTAAACATGCTTTGTTTTGGTTTGAAACACGGAGACTTTTCCAGTTCTTGAACCTTAAAGTTATTACATTTGATATATGACTCCCAAGGATAAATCCAGTTAACTATGTTTTCATGAAAGTGTTATTTTGCATTTCTTGCTCTAATATGAATTAGACCAATTGAGGTTGGCTCTTTCATTTGAGAACAAGAAGCGCTATTTCTACATTGTTGATTGTATTTGGGCTCCAAACTGTAGGCAGTTGCTATCAGGAAGGGAATACTCAAGTCATGGTGCATGCACCATGAAAGCAGGATTCTGCTTCCAAGTAGGTTGGTCAGCCTCAAAAAAACTCTGCTTCTCCAGGGGGGTATAAACAGAACACCTTGTTATTGTCTGTGGGCTAGAAATGAAAGGGATAGCAGAAGGGATGAGATGTCTTACTACAGAAGCAGGAGTTGTGGCTTGGCTGTGGCCACTGTGGAAGACAGCATTGCTGAAGATGAACACATGGTCATTCAAGTTGGACAGTCCACTGCAGGTGTGTTTGCAGAACTGTGTCTCTTTCACTCTTGTTTTAAGTTGGTGTCTCATGTTCCTATTGTGCATCAATGCCTACTGTTGGCAGGTCCTGTATGAAGGAATCAAGGGAGCCTGCAAGAAGTTCACAGGCTCTTTAGAAACAAATAGGAGAAAAAATAAAACCATCTTGTCTATTGGTACACTATGTGAAATAGAGTGATGAGATTAAGTGACTCACTCAAGGAACCTCTTGCAGGCCAGGGTAGCACTCAGGCCTCTTTTACTGAGCTGAGGTTGCTTAACCATGACACAAATTAGTCTCCAGGTGGTAGCTTGATCTTCAATCGCTGGGTGAACAGCCATTCTGGAAGCCAGTCTTCTACTTGTCATTAAAATTGGTGAATTTATGTCAGAATTGTTTACTCTCTGCATCTTCACTGATAGCTTAAAAATAAAATTTATCTCAAACAAGAGTTAGACCTTGATGATGAAATGAGGGGGTGTAGTTTTGGGGTCTGCATGTAATCAGTCAATCCAGGTGTCCTTAATAGTCCCTTCTGGTCTGTAAACCCGAAAATATAGTAAGAGTCAAATAAGGAATATTTACTGGAGGACTCATTATCTTCTCATCAGTTTCTCATGGCTCTCTGTCTCACCTGGGTGGCAAAGTTTGTAGAGAGAGATGGTATCTTTTATTGACACTGGTGTTACAACAACCCTACCACTATAAACCTGGGTGGTTCATTGAAGAATTAAAGCACTTAGCAGCATCCTAGCTTCATGTGAGCCGCTCTCCATCCTCACAGCTGAAAGATGAGAATCAGCCCTCAGGGGATCTGCAGGTAATTTTGCCTTGCCCAATGCGCTTAAGAGGAATGTGGTGGCACAATCAAATGAGCCAGAGGCCACAGCAGTGCTCTTCTTGCTGATGGCTCTTTCTAAAGAGGAGAGGACTTAGTAGTGGACAGGGAGAGGGCTGAGCAGTGGTTGCTCAGATGTGCCACCACCTGTCACGCCCTTGCTTCACCGCAGGACAATCTCTCTGTTTCCCCACCTGGTGCTTCTGTGAAGAGGCACTTCTGTAATGCGCTTGGCAATTCCTTCCCAGGAGGTTATGTAGGAAGTAGTTTCCTCATACCTTCGAGGTAGAGCCTACCCTGTAATTTCTAAATGGATTCATTTTTTCAGTAGTCTCCACTGCGCCCAAGTATATGCTAAAATATTGTGCTGGCAAGGGCAGCTTTTATCTGCTTTACTCCCAGGTGGATAATTTGATGAAAGATCACTCTTAAGACTAAACAAAATAGACCTAAGGCAGATATTTTTCCACTGGGGTGCAGCAGCACTAACTGGGATTTTCTCAGCCCTCATTTCTGCCTCCCGCCAGTCTTCTCAGCTGCAGGGACAGTCTCTACATCAGTACCTTTCCTAATCTATATTACTGGGGACCTTGAAGGCACTTGTTTTGTTGCATCTTCTGCTGGGAACTGACAGTACTGGGTTGAAAATCTGTTTTACTTCTTATACTCTATGTATGTGCAAGATAGATGGGGATAATCAATTTGTCTTGCCTGTTTTCTGGCACTGCATGTACCACCGCTCAGCTGAGTACTCTTCCCAAAGACAGCCTCTCACTTTCCACGGGATACTTTTCTTCCATAATTTCTGTAATCATTAGGACGAATTGCCTCCAGCCTTTTCTCTCTCTTGTCTTAATTCCATTGCATTACTTGTAATTATACTCCTGATTTGCAGGAGTAGTTGGGGGGAAGCCTGTTTCCTTCAGGGACTACAGCACAGAGGTCACAAAAGGAGCTGGGAAGAGTGTGATAAGGAGGGATTGATCAGTCCTTAGGTCACTGACTCTGGGTGTGGGCAGGAGATGCTATTAGTCACTCAGGGACAGTGACTACTGACATGCTTCATAGGAATTGTGAAGCACAGGGCAGTTCTGTGGGAGGGCAGCATGTCCTTTGCTGCTCCCAGTGCTTTGGTTTTCAGATGTGGTGTGTATCTAAGTCATGTTTCATCTTTGGAGGCAACTTTGGTGCTTGGCATGTGGAGCCGTTGGGTCTGCTTGGGGCACCCTTGAAAAGAGTGGGAATTTGGCTGATGGTGTCATCTGGAGGGAAGAGGATGTTTTAAAGAAAAGAGAGGGCAGATTGTAATAGACAACCAGATCCTTAGCCTGATAGAAGGACTGACAGTGACTTACTCTTGGTTTTCTGCATCTGCAGGAGTTCAGATTAATGATGTGTACATAAAACTTTGGTAAAGTTGCTAATTACTGTCTAAATAAGCCTTTTCTTATTATGCTGTGAATTTGGCTGCTGAACTCCAATTTCACCTGCTAAGATGTTGGCATGGGGGAGTGTTGTAAGATGTTGAAAAGGTGGGATGGAAATGTAGAGAAGCCCTATCTTTTTTCAGTCTATACGGTCTGGCTTAAGCTAATAAAACTTAGCACAAGCCTGTGGGATTACAGCATCTGAGTGCTGGACCTGTTGGTCGATTCAGTCTATCTTGGACACATGGCTTAATAGGCCTGTGTGAAATCCCTGGGTCAGAGGCCAGCCACCATGCCCATCTTTGTCGCATCTCGGTGATGTGTATCCTGGCAGATTCTGCTTTTTGTTCCCTTGCCGGCATGGAAAGAACCATCTGCCGGGTTGTCTTTCAGAAGAATTTTGAAAAATACCAATTTCCCTTTGTTGAGAGAAGGGGGGGGGGGGGGGGGGAGCAGGCACATGGGACAGAAGGGGGAAGGATAGCCTGACCTAAAACCAAGCCAGTATTTGCAGGGGTTTTAGAATAGCTCGTATTGTGTTTCCTACTCCCCAAGGAAGGGTTGTCCTCTTTCTTCTTTTCTCTTTGATTCGATTCCCTGCCACTCTGTGAGCAAGTCAGAAGCTGCAGCTGCTGCTGTCAGCTGGGAAGAGAGTCCACTTGTTTAAAACCTATGTATTAATCCCTGGTTAGAAAAGGTCAAAATGTTTTATGCTCTCCTTATATTCCCCTTTGCTTGCCTGTGTCTTTGCTGCCTTCCTACCATCTTGCCGCTTGTGTGGAAACACAGGTAAAGGTTGACCCCAAACAGACTTGACAAAGAGCACAGGCAGGATGATGGTCTGTAAATAAATAAATCCAAAGACCGGACAAAGAGATCAAATCTAGTTTTTGAGAGTTGGGAAGGAGTCAGAAAGGACATCAAGTGTTTTGTGAAGTCTGGGGGAAAATTATGGGGAACACTGGGAGTCAGGGAAGCTGTTTTTATTGTGGCTTCTGGACACAGATGGGTAGAAATGTTTGCTTACTGGGGCTGTGCTTTGTTCCCAAGGAAAAGCTGGCAGCCCAGTGGGAGAGGAATTTAAACAGTGAGGTATGGAGAAAGGAAGATTTGGACTCTGCCAGATGGAGTTGGCCACTCAGGAAACACTGAAGAAGGTCTGATGGGTAAAGCAGAATCATGAGGGAATCAGGAGGTTTCCATCAGGTGTGATGCCACAGCACTGAAGGGTAAATCCAAAGGGTGTCCTGAGGTTGAAAGGGGAGAGAAGGAAAGAGTTCAGATTTTGACCATGGCTTTTCCCTAAAAATACCCTTCTATCTTCCTAGTGGAACAGGAGAATGAATCACCACAGAGATCAGCAGAAAGGAGTTAGATGATGGATGGTGCTTACAGAAACTTGAAGGCAATACCCTGTAACTATCATGTCTGAACACTACTGAAGAGCACATTTCAGCACTTCTCTGAGATCTTTCCCAGTTTGCCAGCAGAAATTCAAGACTGACAGAGATGTCTCACCTAGAGTCACTGAGAAGGCATCCTACCTTCTGCTGCTCCAACTGCAGCAAGGATCTCTGTACCCACCACCATGACTTGGTACATCCATCAGGGTCTCACCAACGTCCAGCTCTCCCCATCCACAGGCTGTATGGAACAACTGGGAGCACTGTGGATCTGCCTTGCCACTCTTTCTCAGATGTGGTGACAGGGGCAGACCGGCACTCACCATGGTATCCTGTGGCATGGGATGGGCTGGCAGTGGCCTTAAGCTTTCATGTGGGCTCCTTCATGGCAAATTACCCTTGATCTCTGCTCCCCATTTTGGATTGTGGGAAGGAGCTGGCAGCAGCTGTCTCTCACCCACCCTGCCTCAGTCCCTTCCCCTCTAAGGCCCCTTGTTAATAAAGAGGCGTAATTGGGAGCCCTCCTTCCATCCCTTCTGGTGTGAGGCCATTTGTGTACAGGAGGAGGAGGGGCAGATCCAGCACTGGAGGGGATGGCAGCAGGGGAGAGAGGGAGGGAAAACTCTTTTGTTTGTTCAAGTAATTTAGGCCTCAGATGTTAAATAAAAAAAAAAAATAGGCTTGATCAATGACAGTAAAGGTGCACTCCTGGCACATAAAAATATCTCAATAGCACTGGTAAAAGAGTACAACAAAGATCATTTTTCTTTTGTTTCTTAGGTTTGTAAGGAGAGAGGAGAATCATTAAAAAAACAAAACAAAACCAAACTTGCAACAAAACCCAAAAGTAAGATCAGTTTCTGCCCTTCACCAAGAACTCTGCATCCTGGCACTGTATTTAGTTGTGAAGGACTAAAAGCAGAGTGCAGGCTAAAGGCTGTGTCAGTTCCTGGGTGTTGTTGCCGGGTGTTTGCTTTGTGTTTGCTCCACTTAGCCAGGCTGAAGTGAAGCGTAGGAGAGTTGCTGTTTTTTGCAGCTAATGAGTTTCTCTTCTGCTTTATAAGTGCTAGCACATTGCCTTTGGAGTCAAGACTTTCTACTTTATGTGCACTAACACATTGCCTTTGGTGTAGAGATTGCAGCTCTCCTATGCTTCCCATTCCTTCTAGACACCTCTTTTTTTTTTTCTTTTTTAATGAGAATGGAAAATCAAAAGAAAAAAGCATCATTCTTCTGTTCCTTTAGGTTCAGTAAAACTCACCTCTAAACCAAGTTGAGGGGCTTAAACTAACTTGAAAGTGTCTGCTCTGTGGGCTTTACTGTTGAAACTCTTGTCTTTCAACTGTGTGAAAGTCGTGGAATAATGCACGTGGGATAGGCAGAATTTATTTATTAGCTTTTTTTTTAAGGTAGAGAATAGGGTAATGGTGTGAAAGAATGAATTAGTTATGGCAAATCTTATTAGTGTCCATTGTAGGCAGAGAAGCAGAGACATATGGGAGCACTTGCAAAATTATTCCTTGTTTATTCAGCTTTGTAACCGAAGCAAATTTTTTGCATAGTGTCATTTATTTGGCAACTGGAGGGGTGTGGAAGGTGTGTGTATATGTAGCAAAAGGGGGAAAGGGGGAATGCAGCATTGGTATTCCATTAAAACTGATGCTCGATGCTTTGTTTGTCAGGTTTTGGCAAGGCTTTTTGCTTTGAAAGCCATTCAGAGAGGACTGGAGCAGATGGCAGGGAGATCCTGTTTGTGTTATTTTTGGACATTCCCATTGAAAGTCTCAGATTGTTGTCCTTTTTCCTCCCTTCTCTCACTCGTGTATGTTTTTCTTCCTTCCTTCCTTTACCCTCTCCTTCTTGAGAACATGTTGGTTTTTTTTAAAGCATATATTATTAATAACGCAACATCACCTAAAAGCAGCTTGTGTTTCTGTTGAACTAAGCTGTGGATATTTTATTTCTGTCTGCCTAGATTTGGAAAAAGTTTTTTCCTGAAGCAGTATGAGCAGTGTCAGGAGGGCAAGTTGGGTAGGGGATGGGAAGACAGGCTACCATTTCGGTGGGTTCAGCTCAATAGCAGCACATTTCCTGGTAGATCAGCAGCTGTATTAAGCCCAGGCAGCAAGTTTAGATTGAGGGTCTCTGATAAAACAACTTTAGTGACTTGCACGACATGTGCTTGTGACCTCCGTCCTTTCTTAAGGCACTGTGGTGGAAAGGGCCAGGTGTAGATAGACTGGAAACCTGAACTATGCCCTGGCTTTCCTGGTGGTCTTCCCATGTCACTGGTGGGATTCATTGGTCTTAGGCAGCCTGGAAGGCTTTAGTTCTGCCATCGTCTGCACCCAGATTGTGTTGGGAAGAGAAAACTTCATTGCCTCTCATTCCTGGTATAAGCAGTTTTCCCAAGCAGTAATTTAGTTTCATATAATGTTGCTGGAAATGTCTGCAGTGCTTTTCATGTGGAAGTCTTCACCGAAGCCCTTCAGGACCTTTGTGCAGGCATTCCAGCAAAGCTGAGCCTGGTCCAACCAATTAAAGCACTTGGCTAGCCCAAGTCTATCAGCAAGGATGTGCACGCACAAAAAAGACAGGAGGTTTTGGCTGAAGTAGGTATCCAAAAGTTCAGGTGATTCACCTGAAGCTCATCCAGATGATTAAATCTATTAAGCTAAGCTGAAGGATCTCGAGGAAACAAGCTTTCTCATGCTCATTTTGTCAGTAGTTATTCCTATTTAGAAGCAGATATTTAAATCCTCAAATCTTTACATAATCTGATAGTGAAGGTGCTTTTGCACAGGAAAGTGGTCTACAAGGGCACGAAGCTTAGTCCCAGATAAGTGAGAAAATGAACTTTTCAGGCTTTAGTTTAGATACTCTAACCCTTTAGGACAGTTGGGTGCAGGTTTTAGCTGAGTTCGAGGTGATGATTCATGTTGGTTATAAGATTGCTTGAACCTGTGTACCCACATCCTCAATTATTTATTTTTTTTTAACTGGTGCACTGAGGCAACCTACTTCAGAAACTCCTGTTTCTTTCTTAATTGAATGAAAGCTCAGAAGTCTTTCACTTGCATTGCACCTGAGTTTCAGTACTATAGCTGCAAGAGATGTCTGTCTGTTCAGATGATAGTGAGTGACCTGGGATGTGTGCTAAAACTTGGAGTGCATTTCACTGGCTAGAATAGGCTGCTGAGAAGTAAAAAATCTCTGTCAAACCAAACCTCACCTTCCTTTTGTTTTTACCTCTTGCTGGACAGTTAACATCCTCTTGGCAGGATTTTTGCTCTTCAGTGCTTTTATGCCTGCCTTATTAAAGTTTGGCAGCTCATTACTGTTACCTACTGGAAAGGCCTTCTGCTCAGAGAACCTTCTCTTGCCTTGCCCAGTGAGGGTGTCCCTTCGAGAGCTTGCAGCGATAAGTGCTTTCCTGGTCTGGCATGTTGAGAAAGGAGCCAAGCAACAGTCTCAGCCTAGACAAAAGGCAAACTCGACCTACTGTTTATGTAGTTACTTAAACATGATTTAACCTAAATAATGCACTCTGTGACTTGGCCAGGGGAGATGGGGAAAGGGAGGAAGAGCGGCTTGTTTCTAATGAGCCAGGAGACAGCACAATTAATTACATATGAAGGACAGATAACAGGCAGTGAACTGTCTACAGTGGAGAGAAACAAAATACCAATGTGAACAATTAAAGCATCCATGTGACAGAAGGGTCAGCGATTTCTCATACAGCGGGTGGCTGGGCACGGCCCCTGGAGAGCCGCAGTGGATGCTTGGCTGAGCGGATGGACAGGGGGGAGGACATCTGGGGATGGGTTTTTGTGGTCTTCTACCATCAGAGTTGAGCAGGCATTTGTGAGGCTGACAGGCTGTGCTCTGGGCATTATTTTTGTCACGTGCACTTTTGACAGCAGAACTGCTAGGTACTTATCTCAGTGACATGCAGGACAGGGAGAAGAGGTCAAGGCAGGAGAAGAAGAGCAAAGGCTCCATGGGCAATTAGGTGCCTGCCTCAGGATGCCACCATCTGTGTGGAGGAGAGACAAGATGACAGAGGCCTTCCTTCCTTTATTTTTATTTAATATGTGTTTATTCTCATTGTCGTCTTCCAGATGTAGAAGCACAGATCCCAGCTGCTGGTAATCAAATACTTTAAGGAGCATGGTCAGAGATTTGCATCCTCTCTGCTCCCTCCCTCCTCCCCCAAATTGCAATGGAGTCTGGCATAAGTTATCCCCCCAAACACCCTATTCATCCTCCCCTCCCTGTCAGCCTGTCCCACAGTCAGCCCTTGGTTGTAAAGACTTAAAGGTAAAGGCCTATGGATTAGCCTAGGGAAGGGCCAAAGGTTAAATGAGTGGGGCCAGCAGCGTGCAAAGGTCTATGATTGAAATATTTGCTGAATGCTGACAGGCAGCAGAATAGAAGCAGACAAGTGGTAAATTCCTGTTTTCTCGCGTAATTAAGAAAATATTTTGAGTGATATTCAGGCAGGCTGCAAATTGAGACTCTGGGAAAGTCAACCAGTTGGGCAGGGGAAGGACGGGAGGGCTTCAGTGGAAACATCATTCCTGTTAAATGTGTTTCCACAGACTTTGCACTTACACTCATGGAAATCCCTGGAATCTGATGCTTACATTTTGCTCATCATTTTCCCCACACAACTGCTGCATCAAAATAGTCCCCCTCTGAACTCAAAATGTCTTCCAAGCAGAATTTGACCCATTTCTGATGTTTTTGAAGCCACAGTCCTGCTCTGTAAGTCTAGCTTTTTGCATGGAGGTACTATCATGAAAGATCTGGGTGTTGTGAGGATCTAGCTGTCATCTGATGGTCAGGAGGGAAATGAGCTGTTTCAGTGCAAAATGCAGATGAGATTTGATGGTGTGTCAGTAAACATGATAATTGTTCAACCCTCAGGTATGTCCACTTGTAGTGTGGATAATACTCATAAAGATTTCTTTCAAGCCCAGCTGATGTGTGATGCCCATGTGCCTGGGCAGAGCTGTTACAGTTATAGTGAAAGCAGAGGGAGAAAAATTATGTTTGTCTGGTGCATCACAGGTTGGCTGCACTGAGTCCTGCCTTGGCCAAGCCCTTCAGCATCACTTGCTTACTCTTGGATGTGGGTTGGAAGCTCCGCTGCACTTAGGAGAAGGAAATTCCAGCCTGATGTGACCAGAAGCAGTTATCTGGCCTTTCACACCCTGCATCTTCCTCCAAATGGTGATTTAAGCCTGCATATCCCCTCTGCCGTAAGCCTTCTGCCTCCCCCTCCCCCAGATACTCCCTCTAAAGCTGATAATGTACTGAGAAGTTTTCAATTAGCATAATTTCCTTTTTACTTAGAGAGCTCTGGTTAGTTAAGGAGTGGGGGAGAAGGGGAAGAAAGATATAAAGAGAAGCAATACCTTGAACCAAGAAGCAGCATGAGGGTCATTGAGATTTTTTTTTGCTTCTCCATGCTCATGTCATAAAACTCAGAGACTGGCTTATAAACTGTTTCCTAGAGAATACCGTAGCTGCAGCAGGGGAAGATTTTGGCAGGAGTATATCCTATTCATGGCCAGCAAGTTCTGTTGCATTCAGGTCCTCCAAGTCTTATGTGCTCTTCAAGAGGCAGTTGGGAGCTTGTTTGTAGTCAGTATGGGCTTGGTTAAAGCTTCAGCATTAATCAGCAGGTCCAGCGCTTTGTTGCTAAGCAAAGGGAAAGAGAGCTTGCTTTGCTCTTTGGATCATCTTCAAGTGAGGCGTGCTAAGTTTGCCAGGGTTCCCTTCCACTCACCTTGTTCTAGAATTGGACCTGGAAAGTGAGTGAAAGCCCTGCAATGGGAGTAGGCAGCACAGGCACTCTGTAACAGCAGGGAAGCTGAGGCACTGACATGCCTCCCTCTGCATAATGCTCTGTGTCAGCCTGAGCTGAAAATGAAGCCTCCGTCTCATTCAGCACTCGAACCATCCTCCTGCCTTTAAATCATGGGTCTCTCTTGACCTTCCTGTACTCCCCTCAGTCTCTGCCTGCGTTGCACGAGTGAGAACAAAGTGATACTTGTTTGCCTCATCCAAAAAGCTCACTCAAGCAGGTGATTGTCTTGCCTCCTCTTTCAGGCCCAAAACAAAGTGTTGAAAGTGTTGTCCTCTGGGATGTAAAACATCCTGTATATTCCCCCATGGGACTGGATTTTTGCTTTCTGGGTGCAAGTGGCACTGAAAGGAAAAGAGGTCAAAACAGCAGGATAAGGGAAATAATTCCCAGGTGCTGAAATTAGGAGAAAGATGCAAGCACTCGTTCTCTGCACTCCTCACTACGCAGGGAGAGAGGGAACTTTAATGGCTCTAGCTGCAATTGCTAAAGAGTTAATCCTTCTTTCGAACCCTGCCAGAAAAAACTGAGCAAGAGAAGTCAATCAAAATCAGTTAAAAAAATCCTCACTGTTTGTCTTGAGGATGTCAAGAGGCCATGGTTCTTAGCTGTGAACCTCTGTTCACCTCCAAAAGGGAAGTTTCTCCATCCTGTGTTCAGTATTAAAGGTTTGGTTTTATTTAATCGTGAATATTTTCAGCACATGTGCTGTATCATGTTTACATGAAAGTTTGGGGCTTAAACTCCAAAGGGGTTTGAACCTCAGAACCCGGGGGCATACAGTATGCATGCCAAGGAATTGGAAACATCGATTTTGTGCTTAAAATGAAAACATGAAGCCATTAAACTTTCTCTGTTTTAGAATCATAGAATCATGGAATAGTTAGGGTTGGAAAGGACCTTAAGATCATCCAGTTCCAACCCCCCTGCCAAGGGCAGGGACACCTCCCACTAAATCATGCCACCCAAGGCTCTGTCCAGCCTGGTCTTGAGCACTGCCAAGGATGGAACATTCACAGCTTCCTTGAGCAACCCATTCCAGTGCCTCACCTCCCTAACAGTGAAGAATTTCTTCCTTATATCCAATCCAAACTTCCCCTGTTTAAGTTTGAACGCATTACTCCTTGTCCTATCACTACAGTCCCTAATGAAGAATCTCTCTCCAGCATCCCTATAGCCCCCCTTCAGATACTGGAAGGCTGCTATGAAGTCTCCACGCAGCCTTCTCTTCTCCAGGCTGAACAGCTCCAACCTTCTCAGCCTAACTTCCTATGGGAGGTACTCCATCCCCTGATCATCCTTGTGGCCCTCCTGTGGACTGATTCCAACAGTTCCATGTCCTTTTGATGTTGAGGACACCACAACTGCACACAATAGTCCAAGTGAGGTCTCACGAGAGCAGAGTAGAAGGGCAGGATCACCTCCCTCGACCTGCTGGTCACTCTCTTTTTGATGCAGCCCAGGATACGGTTGGCTTTCTGGGCTGCGAGCACACACTGCCGGCTCATGTTCATTTTCTTATCAACCACACCTCCAAGTCCTTCTGCGTAGGGCTGCTCTGAATCTCTTCTCTGCCCAACCTATAGCTGTGCCTGGGTTTGCTCCAACCCAGGTGTAGGATCTTGCACTTGGCATGGTTAAACTTCATCAAGTTGACATCAGCCCACCCTACGAGCCTGTCAAGGTCCCTCTGGATGGCATCCCTTCCCTCCAGAGCATCAACCGAACCACACAGCTTGGTGTCCTCAGCAAACTTGGTGAGGGCTCACTCAATCCTGCTGTCCATGTCACTGACCAAGATGTTGAACAAGACCAGTCTCAACAGCGGCCCCTGAGGGACACCACTCGTTACTGGTCTCCAGCTGGACATTGAGCCATTGAGCACAACTCTTTGCATGTGGCCATCCAGCCAGTTCTTTTTTCACCGAGTGGTCCACCTATCAAATTGATGTCTCTCCAACTCAGAGACAAGGATGTCATGTGAGGCAGTGTCAAACGCTTTGCACGAGTCCAGGTAGATGACATCAGCTGCTCTACCCCTGTCCATCAGTTCCGTAGCCCCATCATAGAAGGCCACCAAATTGGCCAGGCAGGATTTCCCCTTAGTGAAGCCATGCTGGCTGTCACCAAGCACCTCCTTGTTTTTCATGTGCCTTAGCATGCCTTCCAGGAGAATCTGCTCCAAGATTTTGCCAGGCACAGGGGTGAGACTGACTCGTCTGTGGTTCCCTGTCTCATCCATTTTCCCCTTCTTGAAAATGGGGTTATATTTCCCTTTTTCCGGACATCGGGAACTTCACCTGACTGCCATGATTTTTCAAATGTGGTGGACAGCGGCTTAGTAACTTCATTCCCCAGCTCCTTCAGGACCCACGGTTGGATTTCATCAGGTCCCATAGACTTGTGTACGTTCAGGTTCTTATGACGGTCTCGAACCAGATCCTCTTCTACAGTGGACCTAGGGTCTTTATTCTCACAGTCCCTGCGTCTGCCTTCCAAGACTTGGGTGGTGTGGTCAGACCACTTGCCAGTGAAGACTGAGCAAAGAAATCATTAAGAACCTCAGCCTTCTCCAAATCCAGGGTAGCCAGCATTCCTGATAGCTTCTGGAGGGGGCTTACATTGTCCCTAGTCTGTCTTTTATTCTCTACGTACCTATAGAATCCCTTCCTGTTATCTTGAACATCCCTAGCCAAATTTAATTCTAAGTGGGCCTTAGGTTTCCTAAGCTGCTCCCTAGCTTCCCGAGCAGCATCCCTGTATTCCCAGGCTGCCTGTCCTTGCTTCCACCTTTTATAAGCCTCTTTCTTCTTTTGAAGTTTCCTCAGCAGGTTCTTATCCATCCAAGGAGGTCTCCTGGCCCTCCTGCCGCACTTCCTTCTAGTTGGGATGCAACACTCCTGAGCTTGTAGTCGGTGATCCTTGAATATCAACCAACAGTCTTTGTCCCCCCTGCTGCCCTCTAGGGCTACATCCCATGGAACTTTAGTCAGCAGGTTCCTGAAGAGGCCAAAGTCTGTTCTCTTTTTTTTAAGGAGTTTTGATCTCCTCTGCAAATAAGAGATATGACAGCACCCACCATCCTCTGTGATAAAGGAGGTAGTTTGTAAGGTCTACAAAGCTCTTTGAATCCCAAAGTGATAGCTAAGTGTCGTTTCATTTTATTTGGCCTCTTCTGTTTCCTATCAAAACAAAAGAAACACAAAAAGACCTAAAGTGAGTGACACTTTTGTTTTTTGTTTGAATTTGAAGTGCTGAAAATGAATCGGGGGGGGGAGGGAGTGAGACAGGAAATATAAACTGAAACTAAGAAGGAGACTTGAAGAAGGTTGAAAGAAATAGAATCTCTGCCATGGTGTCTTCAGCTTTAACGACCTGAACATTGAGCTCACCCCAGAGTGGGAAATGTACGTTTTCAAGCAGGAAATAGAGAAGAGCTTCTCTCAGGGGACTGATGAGTCTGGTCACCTCAATAGTTTAAGTTTCTAAAATAATACCATGATATCTACCTCTTTCAGTTGAGTATTTTTTTGTGGGCAGAGCCAGACCACTTTAGATACCCAGTTTTAAGGGAAACTGAGGCACGAGGCTTAAATTGAGTTACTCATACATGACATTGCTGTTCTAAAAAGCTTAAATTCCACAATTTCCAGGTTGCCCCTTTATCTTCGAGGCTGTAATGTTTCTCCAGGGTTGTCTACTCAACCTTGCTCAGAATTGTATGTTGAGAAGAGCCAGCTTCTAACCAGAAATGTAGAAATTCACCCTGTTCACCGAGGAAATTTATTTTTTTAACTCCCTGCATGTGGTTTCTGGTTCTTGGTGGCTCATTTCTCTGGAAGACCCCCTCTCTCTTGCCAACCCCATGACACAGAGTTTCAGTAAAGATGTAACCAAAAACAATTGGGTCTGGGTAAATGTCTTGTTTGGGTGTTTGTAATCTGACTCAGCAGCCCAGATCTTAATCTTTATCTTCTCAAATGAGTGGGTGAAAAGGATGGGTGATAACAGTTCAAGGAAATGCAGTTCCTAGCATCTGGAGCTGAAAGGAGGGATGTTATTTTACAGTAAATTCGACCATCATTGTGATATTATTAATTCAGTTGCTTGTCCCTTTCTTGTAACATTTTGCAACCTGGATAGCAGCTCAGATTGCTCCTGTTTAATACAGGATATTTTACTTGTTTGGAATTAGAAATAATCTGACTTTACTTGTTAACCCTCAGGCACATGCTTAAGTGAATGTGAACATAACAAATGTTAAAAAGATGATGAAGTAGCATGGGTAGGAGTTGAAGAAAAGGAAAGGTTTGGTAAACTTTAAGCTTGGTTGGAAAAAAATGTCCCTCAGTCTTTGAATGAAAAGAAAGTTGTCCTTGCCTTCCCCAAAAATGCAATTCTTTTGTCAAAAAATGAAAATCTCAGAAACTGGAGTATTTTTTTTTTGTGCTTTAGACATCCACAGAAAAACCCACATTGCCTTCAGGGAATTTAAATGAAAATAAATACAATTTTTTTGGCCCCATTTAGCTAGGTAAGAGGGATTATTTAGCTAGATAAGGGAGATTATTTAGCTTTTTTATATATATATTAATTTAAACTGACACCGTTATTAAACCAAACCCAAATTGAAGATTTATAAACATCTGAGTTCCTCCCACTGGTTTGATTTGGGGGTCTTTGGAACTCCAGGAAAACCAGGGAGGAGGCTGACTTTGGTGGGTAACAGCTGCAGCCACCGCCACCACACTGCCCTGGTCCTGCTGTTCTGCCTGGGCTGACCCTGGCCTGTGCTGGGAATTAAAAGGCTTTCTGTCATGCTTTGTCTTCTTTGCTGCAAATTAGGCTGCCTGGCTGACTGCTGGCTACCTCCTCAAACTCTCCACTGATTTGCCTATTACCACTCTGATTCCTGTAATTGTAAATCCAGCTCTTGCAGGAGTATGGAGGCATGGGCTTAGGTCCAGTCTTAGTGGATTTGTGGCACACTGTGACAAAGCCTTGGGGTTTGTTTTGAATTTCCACCCCAGGTGCTGAGACAGCTGATGTAGGCAGTTGGGGAAGGCAAATGGCCTTAAGGCACTCCTCAGGGTGAGAATCACCAACTAAAACAAACATTGCACCCACACCTATCCCTTTCATGGCTGGGAGATGTGAGACTCAGGATGGAGGGCTCAGATCTTCAGACTGCTCTCATATCTATGACTCTTCATCCTAGTGATGTGGTTGGGCTGCCTCAGCCAGCAAGTGGCAACATGCCACAGCAATAGTCCTTGAGTGTGTTCCTGCTGTTGTCAGCATGATTAGGCACGACATAGCTCTGAGGGAAGCTCCTCTTTAAAGGTAAGAAAAACCTTTTGTGAGGCCAAGATGGTAAAACACAATCCCTTGAGTGGTCTTGTACTTGCTGGAGGTTGAATTATCTGGATCTTGACAGACTTGCTATGTCTCGATTAATGTTGGGATGGGAGGTCTTTTGAAGGCCTTATGTTCTGTTCGTATAAATCAAGGAGTCACAGTTGAGCACTTTAGGTATGTTAGGTTAGAGATGATCCTAACATCAGTTTGAAAAACTTCTCTCAAGCCCGTTGGAGAAGTCCTACAATGGAAATGTTTCTTAAACTTAAATATGGTCTGAAGGAAAGAATCACAGAGAGTTAAAGGGACTTTACATGTACAAAAAACTTACAAAGGGAAAACAAGTTAAGAACCTCAAAATTTCTCAACATCAAACCAATAATGTAGTTATGAGAGGACCAACATCTTCCCTTAGCCCAAGATGTAGATGCAAATATTTCAGAACCTCATTAAAGAGAGTGTAAAATGTGAAATAAGGTGTTTGTGGAGTTGTTTTGGAGCTTAAAAGATCCAGAGATGTAAAAGATGGTGCCTGCTGCTCTTTTATCTGCCACAGATGCCATCTTGAGAATGGGTACATCAGTGGATGTCCTGGGGATTCCACTGCCAGCTACGAAGTGGGGAGCATCCTTACCCTCTTTGCAGGATGAATTAGTTGTCTGGGAGGAAGCTGAGACCCCAGGGGGGTTTGCAGTGTTCAGGGGTCAGCGTGGATGTCATTAGCTCAGTGTTGGTGGCTCCGAGCTCACACATCTCAAAAAACCCCTACACAAATAATCTCAACATCACCTATTTCCCAGTTTTCCATACTGTATCCCCTTCCCATTGAATTTATTGCAGTTCATTGTTATTTCTAACTGGGGAATTCTGATTTAATAGTGTTTGGACAGGTTGCGCTCAACACCATTCCCCTTTCCTTCTGTCCTATTTCCGTAGAATAATGTAAGATGACCTTTAGCAAGTCCCCTTTTGTTTAAAGAAAACTCTGAATGGAGGAGTCAGATTGATTGCTGGCTCCGTGGACTTTTCTGTTCACTGGAACATCTTCCCATTGTAGTAACATCATATGTAAAGACTGAGGAACTTGACCCAGCAGGTGCCAGCTCTTGGGAATACAAATGCTCAGCTGTAGGAAATACCTCTGTTGCAGCGGTGCTGTGGAAGCAATTAGGTAGAGGACAATGGATGGGGTGCTGTAAGGTAGGCGGGAATGACTCCACAGAGGTGCATCTTGGTGACATCATGAATCACAAGAGCATGGATGGTGATGTCAAATGAAACCTGTGGTAGAATTCATCTCCTCAGAGAGGACTTGTCTCTGGCTGTTGTTATTGCTCCTGCTTTTAATGGTTCCCAAAGCTGGAATCCATACTGCAGATACGGAAATGCTGCCATGTTTCTGTTTTAGGTGAACTTCTGTTTTCGGTTTCCATTGTCATATGATATTTTGCATTCACAAAGTATTCCTTCCTTTCCAAAAGATGCAAGTGAACTTCTTGGATGGGGAAAGAGTCGTTCTCTATTGCTAGGGGCCACAAGCCCAACTGCTGGAAAAATCAATGCAGCCTTTGCTTTGGAGCATCCGTTGCCATGCTGTCGTGGTTTAAGTCCAGTCAGCCACGCAGTTTCACTCACTCACTTCCCCCTCTTTCTTCCCCCTGCTCCCAGGGGGATGGGAAGGAGAATCGAAAGAATGCAACTCCCACAGGTTGACATAAGAACAGTTTAGTAACTAAGGTATAACACAAACCACTACTGCTACCACCAATAATAATAATGACAAGGCAAATACAAAGAAAGGATACAATCGCTCACCACCTATACCCAGCCCAACCAAGCGGTGCACCCCCACCCTTTTGGGTTTCTCCTCTCTGTTTTACATCCTGGGCATGATGTGCTATGGCATAGAATAACCTCTTTGGTCAGTTTGGGTCAGGTGTCCTGCCTCTGCTTCCTCCTGGCTTCCCCTCCTCCCTGGCAGAGCATGATGCTCAGAAAGTCCTTGGCCAGACCAAAACATCAGGAAGCAGTAACCGAAACACTGGTGTTATCAGCGCTGTTCCCAGGCCCAAAATCAAAAACACAGCACTGCACCAGCTACCAAGAAGGAGAAAAATGACTGCTGCTGCTGAACCCAGGACACATGCTCTTCATGTTACCTACCTATGTGTGCAGATGCAGTTGTAGAAAAATGGGAAGCCTAATATAGGCAGCGCTCATTTTGCTCAGTGGCTGCAAGCAGAGGAATGATCATGCATTAAAACTTTCAACCTGCTTAATTTTGCTGTGCTGTAGAGTTAGGTTGCAATGGGAAAACACAAGCTTGAGTCAGAAAGTACTGTCTTCATGCTAGATTGTCTCTTTTCATCCATGTGTTTGCGAAGGACACAGGTGTAGGCATATAGCTAATGGAAAGGTTCTGTCCCTAATGGTCTGTGCAGCAACACCTTTCATTTTAGGAAGCATCTGGGGCTTCTCTGTGCCTGCATGCAGTGCAACCCCTGCTGCCTCAGAAAGAGGAGGTGTGCTCTTCCTCCCCAGCCGTCTCTCCCCACAGGGGCTTCTCCACCATGATCTTATGGAACTCTTAACGGTAATTATTATCAGCTCATGGCTAAGTGGTGTCTGCCTGGAGATGAAATAACTGTATGGCTTTTGATACCTGTCTCAGAGCAAACCACGTGGGTTTATGCACATGCTTCTGTGTTACTCACAGTTTGCAGTCTGCAAACAAGAGCTGAATTCTACTTCCATTTCTTGGAGGTAAATACATGCAAAACTAGGTAAGAGGACTGGAATGCTGTTAAATTTCTTATCAGCACCTACACCAGCCTATGCATGTGTATGCAATGTCTCACTGAAATTGGAAAAAGTAAAAGTTGTTGAAAAAGCAGGGTTTTAACCCTTTTTTCATTCTGTTGTGTAAATGGCTTAGTTGTTGTCCTTTTTAGAAAACTGTTTTTCAGGTTAATCTGTGTTTTTTTTTTTTTAGTCTTGAAATATTCATTTCAGCTTTAAAAGCAATTGACATTATTCCCACAGCTTTGTTTCCAGACTTTCTCCCCACCCTGGCACAGGCATTTAGTGATGATAAACCATGCAGTTTCTTGAGCTACCTTCTTTTCTTTTACCTTTAAAAAAAGCCCCAATCTGTGTGCCCAACAACTTACAAAACTTTTATGTGTTCAAAGAAGCAGTGTGGAAATAATGAAGTATTTTGGGCTCATTTGGGTTTTCTCTTCTGGTTTCTTTCTTTTCTGCCACTCCCTCTACATTTCTCCTTGATCTTCTGCCTGTGTTGTTATATAAAAAAAGAAGTGATTTGGAAAGTTAATGAAAACTAAAGCCCAGCAGCACCGTTGTCATACACTGAAGAATCTGATTTTATTTCTCCAGCTCAGTTCCAGGAGCTGAGGATCTCCCTTTGCCTTCTCTGGCTTGAGGTTTCTCAGAGGCAAACTCCTTGCTGGAGCATGGTGCCTCCTTGCCAGAAGAGCAGCACCTGACCTGATCTTTCTGAGCAGGTTAAATAAACAGGACTGTGTTTGGGTTAATTGTCACTGGTTCTGCTGCTCTCCATTACTGATCTATCTGGGAGCCTGGCCAAGGAGCAGATGCTAGAGACAGCATCATCACCTCCCTCCTTGTCCTAATTGTGTCTGGCTTTATCTTTCTTCTTCTTCTTCTCCCCCCACTCGTTTCTCTCTCTTGCTCTCTTTATTTTTTCTTCTTTTTTTCCCTATTTTTTCTTTTTTCCCTTTGGCTGAGCAAATAGGCCAGATGGCAGTGAGGGGAACAGACAACAAGTGAGCCATGGCATATGGGCAGCCTGTTTAATTTTGACTCCTGTTGGGAAGTAGTTTGCAGGGAGATAAGTTACAAAAGCAGAAGAGGATGAAAAGTATGTGTTGGAGGGGAAGGGCAAGAGGAAGGGAGACCTTTTTGGAGATGAAGCAGCCCAAATAAGGGAGTAGAGGGTGCAGGGGACCGAAGCCCTGGCTACATTCCTAACACAAAACAGTAAATTAGCTGTTTCCTTGGCAGTTTGTGCAGGAAGTCTTGCCAGCTGCACACGGAGAGGAAAGATGGAGATGTCTGTCCTCAAACAAGGAGGAGGAGGACATGCCTCTGATTTCCGCCTTGCCCACCATCCCCTAGGCAAGCTCCGGCCAGTCTTAGGAGCTGGGATGAGGAGATGTTTGCCCAGCTGCAGACAAGGAATCATGGTGCCCTAGATTTTTATCTGTGCATGTGACTGTGTATATTTTGCTCATACTTTTCTATGGGTATCAGTGGGAGAGCATTCACTGTAGGTTTTTTTGATTAAGAAGGCATGACTTTTTAAACTTTGTTACAAAACTAGGCAAAAAAGTTGACACAAAACAAAATGAAAGGCAGCTTAGCAGTAATGTAGTTTACAATTAGTTCCCTTTCCCCTTTCCTTTTGGCATTCATTTTTCTCTCTTATGTTTTGCTTTTTGGATTCAGTATGTTAGCTGTCAGCTTCTTGCTGTCCATTCACATCATTCATGCATTTTGGATTTTGCTGACTGAGACCAAAAAGGGTCTTGCCCTGAATGAGCCTTATTGATTTAAGAACAAAATTAGAGTTAATCACACTAAATTATATATAAGTGAGGATTCCTGGCTTCATTTTGATGAACTGGGACTCTGGGATACAGTGAGAAAGAGTAGGTATACTTTTCTTAGTTTTTATAAGTGTGCTTTTTTTGCATCAGAACTATAATGGAATGTAGTTAAAAGTGTGTAAACAATTTAGGAACTTTAGAAGTCTTATTCCCACTGATGCTCAAAGAGATTTGGGGTTCCTTGTTGCTGGCCCTCACCTCCTTCACCCCAGAGGCATTTTTAAAAATCTCTCATTTTGGCCAACAATACCCAAATTTCTTTCCTACTTGCTTCTTTTTGATGGGGACAAACATGGAATTCCAATGCAATCATTGCCCATGTGGACCATTTGGAGCTCTGTGAATATTTTCAGAATCCTGATTGGTGAAGTGGGACTCTGGCTTGACGTGCCTGTGGTTGGGATTCAGCTGAGCTCCATGCTTGTGCTTGGAAGGGTGGGAAACCGCTGCAAACCAATTAGCTCTGGAAATCTCAAACCCTGTTGGCAGGATGCAGATCCTGAACTGCGGTTGCTCTGTGTGATTGCCCAAAGAACTTTTTATATGACATTAATTCTGCAGAGAAGTTTATATTCACCAGAAGGTCTACGGAGAAATAATTACGCATCACTGGCTTGAGGGGGCAGAATTTTAACTTCCAGCTCAGGCATTTCTCCACTGATTAGTTTTAACATGAAATAGAAATGTTTGTGATTTATTGGTGAAATATTTAAGATAGATTATTAAATTATTCAAATAGCAGAGTTTAAAGCAGGCAAGCAAGCAAAAAAAAAAAAAAAAAAAAAAAAGAAAAAAAAAGGCAGCTCAGTTTTCCTGAATTTGAAAATGTACTTTTGGAATCACTAGATATCCAAAACAATAAATGCTACTTCACTGTGGAGATAAACTTATTTTAAAATAAAAGATGTCACCCTTATTATTCTCCTGATAAACTTAACCTTGAATCTTGCTCTGTCTGTTGCCTGTAGACTGTCTTTTGTCTGCAGTGCTAGGTATTGTTGCAGCCCTCCACCAGTTCCTACCTCTCATCTATCACATCTTTGGGCACTCACCCAGCCTAGCTGTAGCTTTCGTTTTCCTACAAATGCTAATTGAGAAGCTTTTTGCTTTGCTGATGATAAACCAGGTAGAAACTTCTCCTGTCTTCTTGCCTGGGGTTCATTTATCACCTTATCTTGTCTTTCATATAGAGTGGATCTTCCATCCTGTCTTGTGCTGGAGAAAAATCTTGTTGAATCCACTATACTTGTCTTTGCCCAGTTGCCCTCTGGCATCTGCATAACATTATCACTAGGTAAAAATAGAGTTGTCTTCTCAGAGGAGGAGGTAGGGATCATGCTCATAGTCTCTAAGGACTCCAGAGTTGTGCCAACAATAGTGTAGTATAGTGAAATAAAGGGTGAATGCAGCAAAAAGATTTTTCATGGAGCCTTAACCTAAATTTCCCCAACTTTTGAGAATAAAATATGCTGGAATTGCTGTATCCTAATGAATATTTATTGTTTTCTCTGTCTGTGAACCTAAGTTTCTCCAAATTTGAAAGAGGTCACTAGCTCCCACAGACGTGTCTGTTCTAAACGTATGAAAAGCAAAAGTGATTGAACTTTGACACATCTTCGGTGAAAATGCATGGAAACTGTGCATCAGAATCTGCAGACGGCTTTGGAGAAAAACAGCCTTTTCACTTCATCTTCTCCCATTTCAGCACAAAGACGAAGAGTTTTTCATGTCTAACCTCCTCTAGCGAGCACTCCATATTGGGCTGTGCGGCTGAGGAGGTAAAAATTTGTAAGGTCTGACTCTTTCAAACATGTGGCAGCTGAAAAGAGGATAATTAGGACAGGCAAATCCAAACAGTACTCTTGCAAATGGTATTTGTCTTCTGTGTGTGCGTGTGTGTGTCTATATTCTACTTCTCCACCTGCCGTTAAAGGGAAGCTGATGAAAAGGATTTGCTTGGCCTTTTTGTTGCTGTAGGGGAAAGGATGCCATTTGTGTGTGGCGCTGCAAGACAGATGCTGCAGGTGAAACTACCCCAGAGGGGACAATCCTACCCAGAGGTGCACCTCCTGGAAGTGAAGAACTTAATTTTCTGTTTCTCCTCTTTGTGGGATTGTTGTGCCATGGACCAGGTCCTTTATGACACGCAGGAGTGGCCAAAGGTTTATGGAGCAATCAGCTCCACCAGCGGCAGCAGCAATAGCAGAATGCTTCAGCCTTTTATAATAGATTCTGTGTGTGTGTGAGCTGAGAGTATGGCCAGGAGGGAAGGGGCTGTGAAATGTGGGCCTTTTATTTTTCTTTTTTTTTTTTTTTTTCCCTTGTAAAGAGCCTGTCTGAATTCCTTTATGCTTTTCAAGCTCAGGGATGAGAGATAGCTTGTGTATGTGTGAGGACGTGCGCGCGTCCCTGCCTATACAGTCGCTTAAGTGGGAAAAACCCCCATTTGTGGTTCACACAGGAGGAATTTCTGATGGAGACAACAGTGCTAAGCAGAAAGGCACATCCTGATCTCTAGCAAGCGAGGGGCACGCTCGCGCGCGCACACACACACACACACACATACTCTCCGAGCCCTCTGCATAATATGTGCAAAGTGCTGCCCTTTAATGAACGTAACCTATGGCGGCTGGGATGCAGCCGGCCAGACCTCGCCATTAATAAACTGGGAACATTCTTCTCCTTTTTAGTCCCTTTCAATGCCAGCCCTGTGGTTTGATCTCCCTTGAATGCTGCTCCCCCTCATTTGGGGCTCCAATTCTGAGAAGATTTGGCGCATTGTTTGAGGTCGCAGGATGTCGGATTGATTTCGAAGCTTTTGTATTGACTCCAGGCTCCTGAATGAAGCTGTCATGTGTGTCTGTGGTTGGCTAGCAGGCTGTCCGGCTGCAAGCTGTGCCTTCCTTTGTTGTTTAGGCCTCATTGAGCTGAGGGAAGAGGCTCATTTCAGGGTGATTTACCACCACCCAGACACCAGCTGTCTGTTGTACTGCCGCTTGCCTCCACCTTGGATTCAGTTCTCGTTTGCCTTCCTTTCCCCCCTTTTCCTCTCCCACTGCAGTGGTAGACTGTAGGCACTTGGGCACTAGTTCTTCATTACACGTAGATCACCCTGACAGATTGGCTAAAACCCATAGATGCTGAGTAAATTGCTCTTCCCAATATCATTTAGGCAGCCATGGGGCTTCTTTTAGAGTTCACTGTTGCAGTGCTACAAGCATGTTTTCTTCTTGGTGATAAACTGAAATACTGCCCTAGGGGAAAAAAACACACATAAACCCACCGTGTTCTTCTTGGCATGTTACTAAGTAGCCCATAGTGAAAAACAGTAATGATTTTAGTTAAAAATAACTCTCAAGCGCAGTGGCAGGACAGCAGCCTGCCTTGTGCAGGATGTTGGGGATGTGGCTGTAAATGTGCTCTCCTGTCTTTGAAATATTAGAATATTTGGATGGATGGAGAAGGAGACAGAGAAGGATGGCATTGCCTCCCTACACTCTTGTCATTTTCTTAGGAAGCACAGTCTCTGTGTTTAGGAGGGTATCATGCTGGAGAGCTGTTTTGGGGGCATAAGACAAGAGAGGAAGAAAAGGGAAGAAGTTGCAAAGGGCTGCTCAGCTCAGCTTCACAAAGCACTTTCAGGAAGAGCTCTGTGAAGAGGCAGGCTGCTTCAGCAGCTGCACTGCTGAGAAAAGCCTTGGAAAGGCCATGCTGGAAGATGCGTGCTTTTCCCCAGGTTGCCATGGGCCAAGGCTCAGCTATAGTTTGTGCACCTCACATTTTCGTCTGTTGGTGGGAGATATTTTGTGGGTATTGCAAGGCAGGAGAAACGGAAGAACTAAAAGCCATGGCTGGGGTTGGCCAGTGGGACTTTCCAGGGGCCAAGTGGAGATGAGTTGTGCCAGCTCCTTGGGGGTGAGGCCAGTATTTTCTATGGCCTTTGCTCAAAACTGGAACCGAGCAGGTCAGAGAGAGCCCTGCTGAGCCTGGAAGTGGCTGCAAGGTGCATGGCTCTGTGCCCACCTCTCCAGCTGATATTCCTGGCCACAGCCTTGGGAAAGTGAGAGGAAGACGGGATCCTCTGGTGAATCCCAGCCAGCTCCTCTGGAGCGCAGAGCCTGGCAGCTCCACAGAGGCCCAACGGTGCCATGTGCGTCATGTCTGACTCCTTTAAACAGGGCTGGCATCTCCGTCTGGGACTTCTCTGGGCAGCCCAGCCGCGCTGGGGCTCTCCTCAGCCTCCAATCTGTGTGTGCCCGTGGCATCCCCCTGGAGCTGCTGGCACGAAGCGAGTTGCGACCGGCGCTCATTTGACTTTTGGGTGACGCAGTTTGGTGTTTTTCAACCACAGGCTGTGAAATCTGGCAAGTGAACAGCTCCTGTCACCCGTGCAGCTGAGATAATTAAGCCTGTTACTATTACTATTTTTATTTTTCTTCTTTTTTTGTGCAAGCTTTGGTCAACTGCTGGAACCCATGGTGCAAGGAGGGGGGTAAGGCCACCGAGGCTCCCTGTAAGTGGTGGGAAAATGGAACATATGTGTTTTGCTCTTCAGTGCTCACTGAGACGTCTCCTTGCTCTTTGCTTTTGGGAAGGGGGATGTGTGATGATGGGTGGGAGCCAGCAGAAGGCAAAGTGAGCCCCTCCATTGAAAATCCTTATGCATAGCTGCTTCTAAACTAGAGCATCGCATCAAGAGCAGGCAGCAGCAGATCATTTAGTAGCAATACATCTATGAGCTCTGAAGATCACTGTACTTCTCCTAACTCCTTTCATTAAAACACCACAAAACATAGAATTATGCTCTGTAAATTATGAGCAAACACCTACAGTACCCAGTGAGATGAAGCTCCTCTTTTTTCAGTGTTCTCCTATCCCTCCTCTGTAATCATCAGGCGCTGCTGGATGGAGGAGGGACGGATGTATTGGGAGGCAACAACCACAGCAGGATAGATCTAGCGAGGTGGTTCAATTTCTTATCAAACTCCTTGGGCACTAGAAACTGTAAAATAACATGCAGATAAACAAACAAAACCTCACTGACCCTTAGCACCCTGGAGGGCTCTGTTTCAGATCGCTGAATAAAAGCTGAAGTTGCATATGCGTGTTTAATGTAACACAAGGCGTGTGCTGCAGAAAAGCGTGCTTTCTTCTAATCTGGTTCCAGACAAGCATCCAAACAGAAGCCCCTTTCCCTATCCCCAGTGAACTGCTTGGTGTATGCGAAGAAACCCCTGAATGACAAGGCCTCCATCTGCTCTTGAACGGAGTTGCGACTGGCTGCAAATGTTGTCCATATGCTTTTTTTTTCTTGCCTTTCAACTTAGCTGCCTAATGTTAGACACCTATCCCTAAATTAAGCCTCTGCTCATAATAAGCTTTCCTAAAAAAAGGTGGAGGTAGTAGCTAATTCAAGCAGTGAGTATTAGTAGAGGTGCATTTGAAGATGGGAAAGGATGTGGGGGATTATTAATCCAGTGCATTGCTTTCACTTGCTTTTTCAGGAAGTGGAAAAGCCCCTGCATTCGTGTCCTGTCAGGGAAAAATTAAAAATTATCAAGTTTTGGGTTCATATTCCTCTCTGTTTCTTGATTCCCCAGGTGGCTGTAGACAGCATATGGCCATTTCTTTCTGCTGGTGGTATTTCCAGCCAGACAAGAGAACATGGCCACGGTTTAGCCATGAGCTCAGGTTGCATGACAGAATATCCTAAGGCAGGAGAAGGGCTTTAAAATACGAGTTTTACTTTGGTTTGTGGTGTAAAAGGGGCTGGAGTATCTTTTTCAACAGAAGGACTTTACAGTGAATACTGGGAGAAATTGACCATCAGCAAGTCATGTATGGAAACAGTTTCCTAAACACAGGTGTATGTTGTTGCTATAGGCACCATAAGGTATCCCAGCTGTCCAACAGCTGCCTGTTAGGAAATGCGTGGGTCTTTCTTAGCTCCTTTTGTATCTTTAATTTGTTTCATGTCCTGTATTGTGTTTGGAAAGTCTTCTTTGTTTAGACAGACAAGTATCTCCCTGTGCCTCAATTTCATATCTCTACTGTAATAATTTAACAATATTGCCTTACATTTCACTTTAATCACTTCTTTCTGGAAAATGGTTTTTGAGTTTAGGAGATTACAGACTAGAACTACAGTAATGGGGCAAGAGCAAAACATCTTTGATTGATGGGAGTCACAGGTAGAGGATACCAGTTGGAAGTAGTCCCCTAAAAACCTTGAAGTTTGACAGTCAGCAGCCCACTGGGAGTTTTGGTTAGGTATCAGGTGCAGGCACAGACTTTTCAGTGTCTTTTTCTATCAGGATCTCTTTTGAAAAGCAGAGAAAAGATAATTTTTGCACATTATCTGACCTTGCTGGGACTTGTAAGATGCTGGGGACACCATATAAAAGATCTCACCACACCTGGCAGGTTGCAGGCACTTCTGAGGTGACCAGAAGTTTACCAGCCTCTTTGTAATTCCTGTCACCAAGGGTCACCTCTCAGCTGTGCCCTGACATTGAGCAATAGCTGCAATCCCATTTAATCCTGCCTTTTCCCTTCGTGATCATTTAGGGCCGAGCACTTCCGCTTTGCAAAACTCATTAACTGCTTTAGTGTTAAGGTCTCCTTTTCTATATAAATACATCCAGCTGAAATCTCATGACTCTTTGTGGGTGCACACAAGCAGATTCTCACTCTGTTGCCCAGAAGATGCTGAGAGTGTTTATTTTTCAGCTGTGGACAGCAGAAGTCTGAAAAAAGGCAATGTCTTTGTGTGTGTCCATAGGAAAACAAGTAATTGTGATGGGTTTGTGGGGACTCAGTTGGCTGTGCTACTGTTTGAGCTCAAGGGCCATTTTGACCAAACCTGGAATCCCAGCCCCTTTCTGTCACGGTGATTTATCAAGATGTCCAGGTCTGATATGCTCCGAAAAGGCTTTGTTCAAGACCCAAAGCAACTCTCATAATCCCCAGGAAAAGAACCATATTAACATAAAGGGCCTTTCTGCTAACACTCAGTCCATCTGATGGTTTGTCAACCAAGAAGAGGTGTTTAAGCTCAGTTTTCCAAACTATTGGTTGTAGGTAAAATGAGAATGAGGGGATGCTGTTTCTTCGTAAATTTCTGTTGGCCCCAGCGCGTTATTGAGGGTGCAGGGTCTGCACCAGCAGTGTTGGGTGAGGGTGGGCTGTTGAATTCCTAGTGAAGAATTGTCAGTGGTTATATGGACCTCATTATATGTAATCATTAGGGCAAGTCACACCTGTGGACTTTATTTCACTAAGTCTAGCTACATTAAAAGCATGCAAGCACTAACTTGGTTAGGGTGGGTAGAAATGCCGGTAAATGAGCTTTATCTCAAGACACTCCGGTTTGGTAATTGTAATCTCTAAGCAAGATAGACTTGATCCTGTTCATGTATGCATATGAAGATATTGGATTAAAATAATGTTCCTTTTCAGCATGGCTTGCCTATATTCTCACTATGTTTTTCTACATGCCTTGCTTTCCTTCTGTCCCTGCTTACGTGACATCCTTCATGTTGTGATTACTGGGCTTTGGGGAAGTCTTCTCGATAATTTGGAATCTATGATGCTGTGGAAGGGTATCTCCCAACAATGCAGGATGAGTACACAGGCTTCCGTAATGGCCTTTCTTCACTTGCTTCTGGTCATAAATACAAGCCTCTTGTTCTTCAGTGGTTCAGATTGTGCTAATATTTTTCTTGCCTTATCTCTTATAGGGAAAAGTCATTGGAGATGCAAAACTGCTTATGAGTTGTGGTTGCAGAAAAGGGAAAAATGCTCAAGTGAAAGACTCAGATCAGGTCAGTCAATATGTACTTTAACTTGTGGAAATAAAAGAATATGTTAACATCTGGTTGATTTGAACTGTGCTGTTGTATATCAGCATTCCTGGACACAAACAAGAGTCCTTGGCATGGCTGGCAATGGTACAACATTAATGTTTTTGTATTTGTTATTTGTCAAGAAACCCTCAAGCAAGATCAGAATTCATTGCACTAGGAGTTGTTAATGCCCTAGCCTGGCTTATTCCCATCTGGTTTATTTATTCATGAATTCTGTTTCTTTATAAAAAAAATTCCAGGCAATGCCTTTCTTAAAGAATATTGCACTTCCTTGCTGGCTAAATGCATGCAAGCTTTAGTCTCACACTGTAGCTGCCTGGATGGGCAGTAATTACAGAGAAACATGCCTTTTGCCACATGCTTTTGTTCTGAAGTGACACCATCACAAGAGCATTCTTTATTGAGGTTCCTTATGACAGACATGTAAAAACTTGTTCACAAACCAATGGCCAGGATTCAATATTCATTACTTGGAATGAATAGTCCCTTATTCTAAAATTGGTCAAATTGAAGCCTGTGGGATCACTTGTAAGGTCTAGTAGTTGCAAGCAAGGTGGACTGCACTCTGACCAGCAGGCAGCTGGTGGTCTCTTTCTGCCTCCTACCATTCAGACCAGCCAAGTTTGTCCCTGTCAACGTTTTCAGTTATTATGGCCTTCTGGCTTCATATCTAAAGAAAAGTTTAAATCCAGAGATCATTCTCTCCAAAAATGAAAGAAAACTTTATTTGAACAGAAACATTTTATGAATATTGGTTCATCTATTATAAAATGTGGTAGTGAGAAGCAGCTGATCTCAAATATCAAATTTTGATATTTGCTCTCACATGTACCTTGTGAACAACCTGTGACCATGTACAGGCCTGAAGCGGATTCAAACAATGTCTACAAAGCTCTAGGAACTCATGATAATTTACTGATGGGAAAAGAGGTGAATTGTCAGGAAGAAAAAATATTTTTAGTTTCCAACATGCATGTTCAACAACCCTAGCTAATAATAGTATCTCAGAATCTCATTTTGTTAATGTCTGTTACTATCTATCTATCCTTCAGTGGGCTCTGTTGTAAGGAATGTTGATCACACTTACAAATGCTTTGTAGTATTGAGTCTTTTAGTAATGTTTTTTTTCTTTAATTAGTATTTTCAAAATGACCAGTTCACCATCGTCAGCTGTACTATCAGTTCACCATTGAGAAAAGGATTTGTATTACTTTTATTTAAAGAATAGCTTCCCATTCTCTCAAATACAAGCTTAATTTTCTCATGTTGATGTTCAAACACATCAGGAAAAAATGAGTTTAGAAATTAACACTTTTACCAATTTTTGTCTTTTGTATTTTGGTGTACTCTGGTTAAATCACTCTTGATTTACAACAGGGCTAAAGCAGTGCCAAATTGCATGTAGTAGAGATTAATAATTAAATGGGAACATACTGATTGCAGAGAGGTTTTACAAAACACTATCTTTAACAAACCCTGTATGTTGGACCTAAAACTCATTGATGGCAGTAGTTTAATGATAGAGTAGGTAACAGTTTTTGGAGTGAAGAAGCATCCCATTCTCTTTTATGTTTTCTGCCACAGTGATAAATTATTCTTTGTGTTTGGTTACTTCCTGAAATATAATTTTTGATATCTGTGGTGTGTTGACCATCTCAGTAAATCTTTTTTTGTTGTATCAGCTAGACTATGGGGGAAGCACTCCAGAGGCTGTAAAGCTCATTTGTGGTGCCTCTGACGTGGTCTTGTCTGTATTTTGACAGGAGCTTGATGGGGAGGAAACTAGTATAGGAGGGTGGGTGGCAATGCAGAACATTTGTCTCTGAATGCAGGACCTCAGCTCAGCTTATAAATTATCCCCTGGGACTTGTAGATAAACACAGACTTCTATGGTGACATCGGCTGGGAAAGGCAAACACTTTCCGACGATTGTAGGCTAATCCTTCAGGACACTAATTGCCAGAAAACCAAGGAAGCATTATTTTAGGAACAGCTTGTTTCACTTTGTGAAGGGGAAAAACACTGCACTCGGTTTAGTTTTGTTTGCAGAGCTTTACCCCCTCCTCCTGCACCGTGTCTCAGATTTTAAAGATTTACCTTCATTGTCATTGTTAGGGACTTTTTCTGTTTCTCCTTTTTGTGTCATCTTGCATTGGGTTTTCCTGTGATGCCTCTGTAAAGTTGTATGGAAATGCAACTTAGTTTTCATTTTCATGAATGTACATATAAATAGGTGTGTGGGGTTTGTACCATTAACTGTTTAAAGTTTTGGGAATAACCAGCTACTTTTTGGCTGAATATTTTTTGTAAAAGGTAATGCTTTGCCAAGAATTTTTTTTTTTTTTTCATTATTTCAAGTCAATTTGGAAATTAGCAAAAAGTCCTAGACGCGCTGCCCCACCAGTGAAAATCCACAGCTGGACCAAGTCATGACCCCATTGCTGAGGATTACTTTTACTGTCATTTCTCCAGTAAGCCTCTAGAAGAGAAAGCACCTTTACCTCCTTCACCTGAGATCTGCTCTCCTGAGCCTGGCATCCAAAGGCACCTATGTACATGGTGTTCTCCATGGTGCAAGTCACCAGAGTGTAAATCCTGGCACCAGCACTACCGATGGCAGGCATCCAAACAGTCTCACATAGGACTGGGATTTCACAGCAGTCACAAGGAACCAAACCTTTATGTTCGATTTGCACCAGAGCAGGAGAAGGGCTGGTGGCCTATGTTTTGTGGCCTCCCAGTCTAAATCAAACCCTACAAGATGAGGTGAAACATTAAGCAGTGTGATGTAAATCCACCAAAAGCTTTGAAAACTTTGAATGGAATATAGCTGAAGAATTAGTGTCCCATCCTCCATGGATATTCTTGATGAAGCTTTGGGGTGGTGAAGCAGAATGACTGAGAGGAGTCCCAAAAAAAGGCTGCTTCTGGCAGCAGTCCCGTCATGTCTTTGGTTGCTATTGGCACCATTTGCCAGATGTCTGTGTGCTTTGTGGGAATGAAATTTATCCGTACTCCAAGGCCCAGAACCAACTCTCTGCACCGCAAACGTCCTACTGTAATTGTAAGGTTCCTATATGCTCTTCAGAGTGGTTATTAGTTTCCCAGTAATTTAGGCCTCCCTATAAATTATTATACTGTTGCTTATTGTTTGAGGTGAATGTTGCATAAGAATGGCAATCCTGGACTAGGATTTCCTTGTGCAAAGTCTTATATTAGCATAAAGCAGGAAAGATGGTTCTTGGGTAATAATTTAATTTAGGTACTTTCTGAGGAAAGAAAAATGTCATTTAGAAACAGGTAAAAAAATGTGCAGGTGGACAATGTACATATTAAAACTATGCATAATGTTGAGAACCAAAAGTAGCAGAGTACTCCATATTCTGAGCACATGCAGCTCTGCCTTCTCAGGGTTTAGTTTTGTTTGTTTTCTGTTGCTTCTCCCAAAAGGTAGGCAGCTCATGATTGTTGAACTGATCTTGTCCTTTGATTTTTTTCTTTTTTCTCTTTGCTTAACTTTTCTGGCAGCTTATGTGAGCTTGAGCGTTACTGAGAAGTGAGATCCTCCTGTCCTTCTGTGTGTTTGTTTTTGGTTTTAATATGACAAATGTATGCCTTTTCTGGAAATGGTATCCATGCTGCAGAGTAATTATTTAGTGAATGGTGGATCCAGTTCATTTTGGCAAGGATCAGATTAATCATTATTAATCATGACCCCTCCAACAGTAACCTCATCCCTTGCCTGAGTGTTGCTCTTTATTAAGAAGTAATAGCTATTAAGGGATAGCTGGGCCACTGCTCTCGTTGCAGCAGCACAGGTCTCAGGACTTCTGGCAGGAGACAGAGGAGCTTGGTTCAAAACTAAAAATAGACACTCATAGTTTACATCCAGAAATGAAATAGGCAGCTTCCTCTCTGGGCTTCTTAGGCCTCATCTGAGTGTCCTCTTTTCCCCCTGAATCCACCCAAGAGTTTGCCTCTTCCCAAAGGTTGAATTCAGTGTTGGGGATGAAATAATATCTCTGAAACTTTTGTATTTTTCTGCTTAATTTTCTTTTTTCTTTTTTTTTTTAGCTTAGTTAGATCCAAGTATAAGTATATATATAAGTATAATGAATGTATAATAATGTATAATAATGAATATAATGATCCTTGCAAGGATCAGGTTTTAAAGTTTGTTCTTGTGGTTGTAGCAGGTGTCAACAACTGACAAGATGGCAGATGTGCTTAGCTGTCTGGGATTCCAGTTGTACCAAGTAGACCCCAAACCAACCACCTTTTTGAGTATTTCTGGATTCCTTGGAAAAAAAACTGTGTTGTTGAGGTAGGCGTACAGCATTGTTAACCTCGTGCAAAGCTGTGAGGAGTCTAGCTTCATACCCCAGGTTATTGGACAGGGGATTGCAGCTCTGTATATATATATGTACATATATATACAGCAGAGAGTAGACAGTATTTTAATTCATAAATTCATAATTATTCTAGTTTTCCTAGCAGTACAGGTTCTTTTTAAGAAGGTGAGGCAGTGCCATCAATAGATGTCATTATTTCAACAACAGCACAATTACTATAAGTACTGGATTGCAACCATTCTCTGCAGCCCCTCCCCCGCCCCCAAATCCACCTTAACTATTTTTTAAAATGTTTTCATTGTCTGTATGGAAATCAAGGAAAAAAAAAAGTCTTTGGAGGAGAGCAAGGGAAAGAAGAACCTCTTTTGTCTCCATCTAGCTCTTCAGTACCTTGAAGATAGCAGTTGAAATTTGGAGGAAACCTGCCACACTCTTTTGATCTCTGCCAAAGCTGTTGTGGGAGTAACACTGTTTAATGGTTGAAGGAATTTATTGAAGAATAAAAGTACCAGCAAAGACAAAGGGACCAGTACAAATTATCTGTTAAACTGCTGTCAAATTTTATGTGCTCAGGGCTACTGGTAATTTCCCGTCTTAAAAAATAGAGGGGGAGTTTGGAGGGGAGGGAAGGAGTTTGGAGGAGAGGGAAGGAGGGTGAAAAGTACATAAATAAACCATCCTCTTTAAATAGCTGACTGGCCTGGCCTTAACTGTGTCGGAGCTAAGTTCTTTTGGCAGCCAGCACTGTAATATCTGTTGAGGGTGTAGTAGAGAGCTGAGACCAGGTTTCAGAGAACCTGCCTTAGCTTTGCTGGCTCTCCCTTGCATTCTTCCACTTGTCAGCAAGAAATGCACTGAAGCACAAAATGAGGGAGTGCAAAGGCTCCCGTACTCCATCTGAGAGAGTCTGGCTCTCACCCCCTCAGTTAATGTTTCTCTCCACTAAAAGAAATAACAGTAATAAAAATAAACTGAAGCGTTGGGTAACTTGGAAGTACGTGGGTGGAAGAAAGCAGGAGGAGAGAACTGGGGGAGTGAAGGTATGCTGTCCACCGTCTCCTGCTCTGAGTTTATGGCAGAATTTGAATCTCTGCTGGAAAAAATAATTGGATTCTATGCAGGTTATAAAAAGCTAAAACAACAGATAAAGTACAAAAAGAGAGGATGTTAAATGTCTGAGGTGCTGGGCAGTAAAACATCCTTAAAAATATCTTGTTCATTGAATAAAACAGGCTAGGTGATCATACAAGGAATATGTGAAGATAGGAATCTACCCTAGATCATCCAGTCATTTGAGGTGCATATAGCACCACTGATAAACACATCCCTTTTGGCACTTGTACCTATTAAAAGCTAACATTGTAGTTCTGCCATTACTCTCATGCCGTCAGTTTTACTTTTACTTTCCAAAATACTCACTCGTGTAATACATCTCTATCTTGTTCCTGCTGCCTGTTCAGAGTGATTTTCACCCCATGATATGAGTGTTGGCCTCAGCAAGGTGAACCACCTTTCATTTGCCATTCACCCACCACAATTTTCTTGCTGCTGGTAGTGCTGTAGGGGAAAAAAAGTGTTCTACATCTCAGAAAACTCTTTTTTTTTTTTCTTTCAAACTTGGAAATCTCTTCCTCTCAATGGGATCTAGTTGAGGACAAGAGGTATTCGAATGAGAAACTCACCAGCTGCCTTTTCCCTGGACCTCCCAGTTTCATACAGCAGTTGTGCTTTGGTAATTGCTGAATATAGTGCTAAGCATCTGTATTCCTGGTGGCTGGGAAAGTTTTTTTTGTTTCATTCATCTGCTGTGTGTGAAATAGAAGTTGGGTGGGTAAGTGCCCATTCTTGGGATTTATGTAAGTTTTAGAGGCATAGTGTTATGAAAGAAACTTCCTAAATGTAAGCTTCCAAACAAAAGAGGTTGAGGTTATGGGTGTCTTTTGCAAGTTCAGCTGTAATAGGTTTGTGTTGCAGTGGGTTGCGCCTCCCTTCATACAATGCCACTGGTAAGCTGACATTTCTAGTGACCTTTTGTAATCACCTATTTCCTTTTCTCACTCATTTTTATGAATAGTCTTGTACTCACTTCAAGAATTTCCCACCTTGTATACTCTTCTCTTGCAGTTCATATTAACTTCAGAATGGGTTGGGCTTCCTGTAAAGCGAAGCACAGTGTGGACTGAAGTTCAATAGAGCCTTTCCTTTCTGCAGGAAAGGAGTGGGGAACCAAAAAAATATCCTTTTTTTTTGAAGGAAAGGCTTCAGAAATGGCAGTCAGCATATTGGTTTGGTTTTTTTTTCTCTCTCTCTTTTGAGGCAGTTCTAAATGTGTATTTTAACAAAGTGCCCTGCCTCTGTTTGAGATGTAAAACTTAGGGCTCTGACCTCTTCTAATGACTGATGATTCCATGGCACTTTCCCTCCTAAGTTGGAGCATGCAAGTCCTGGTGATGATGTTTTGTCCAGGCTTTCATTCAGGATACATATTCTGCCAAGTGGACTTAACCCTATGCCTCCAGTGGGATGCATTATTCTTCACTTTCTGCCCTAAATTGCTGTGTATTGACACCTTGCATTGATAGTTCCTTTGTTCCACTTTGAGGTAGATTCATTTTGGTGGTGGATGAAGGGAAGCTGGACAGTTTTGAAAAGCAATTTGGGAGCCCACTGAATGGAAAGTTCTTCACACGTGAAAAAATTGATGTTATCAATTGTCATCGTCAGCCTCAAATCCTGATTTTGAAAGGGTCATTTATACTCCTCAAAGGCAAACAAGCAAAGAGAACTAAAGCAGCCGAAGAAAATGCTGTCTCATGTCATTTCAGGCTTTGCAGTCCCAGGAGCACTAGTAAGTATTTTGTTGTTTTCACTGCTGTGTCTACACAGTCAAAGAGAGAAAGAACTGGAAGAGAGAAGCTGCACTGCTCAGCTGCTCCAAGCAATCTCATGCTCTCCATGTTACCAGCTTACCTGCTGTGACAAAACTCAGCCAGAGCAGGGAAAACATGTAAATGAATAAGAAAGAGGCATAGCTGAAGATTTGGGCTTGTCCATTTGGTTGAAAGGACCTTCTTGCCCCATCACTCTCTGGCATTCTGGCTGCATTTTCTTCCTTTCCCACTCTGTCTTGTTCTCATTTTTCTTTAGCAGATGCCAATGTGTGAAGACACCATGGCAGGGTCAGTATCAGTCAGCCACCTTTTTGATGACAGGTGACACATGAACCCAGATCTTATCTACTCTGAGATTCATGCAAACTGAATGGCCTGCTTGGAACTGCTGTGAGGTGTGAGGTGCAAGGAAAGTGCTAAGGCCTTGCGGAGGGTGGCAGATGGAGAGAATGACCCACTCGTTGGTTGGAGTGTTGTACTTTCAACTTTGTGGAGCACTTCACACTTATCTCTGCATGGGTGCAAAATTCTACCCAAGCAAAATGGTGATAGTTTGCACCCTCCTTCTACTCACATTGTACCAAAGTCATTGTCAGGACAAGATGAAATTCAGGTCTTAAAACTCAGCAGGTCATCTGTGTAGCATTGTACTCAATATGGTTGTTCTGGATTCAGCAAATACACAGTTGTGACATTAGTTATTGATGGAAAATTCATTCAGTAGAATTTCCCAGCAGCTCAGGCCATGACTCTTCTTGCTTTTCTTGTGGGAGCCTGTTCTGCTGTTTGGTTTACCATGCTGATAAGAATATTTTTGTGTTACTCCATCTTAATATTCTTTTGTTCCATATATCCTTTCACTCTCTGTTATGCCCTATTTTGTGAGTTTCTTGTTTGTGCGTACAAGTCTGATTTGATGAAAGACACTAGCAGCCTAAGGTACCTGTGTACCTTGGGTTTAAAGTTTCCTCACATATGGCAAAACCAGTTTTTAAAACATCACTTCTGGAAACAAGCACTCTGAAAGGTCTGTCATATAAAAAAGTAACCAAAGTGGTCTTTGTAGAAGAGAAAAAATATCCCTTGGGCAGTGGAGATATCATTCAAGCTGTAGTTTGAAAGTCTTTATAGCAGGTGGAGAAAGAAACAGTTCAGTGTCTGTGGAGTCAGCTCACCCTTCAGAGATGCTGGTTGTCGTGGTTTAAGCCCAGCTGGTAACTCAGAACCACGCAGCTGCTCTCTCACTCCTCCTTGTTTCTCCCCCCCAATCCCAGAGAGATGGGGAGGAGAATTGAAAGAATGTAACTCCCACGGGTTGAGATAAGAACAGTTCAGTAACTAAGGTATAACACAAATCACTACTGCTACCACCAATAATAATAATGATAAGGGAAATAACAAGGGAAGCGAATACAACCGCTCACCACCCACCGACCGATACCCAGCCAGACCCGAGCAGTGACCTAACCCTTCTGGGTACCTGCCCCCAGTTTATATAATGGGCATGACGTGCTGTGGTATGGAATACCTCTTTGGTCAGTTTGGGTCAGGTGTCCTGTCTCTGCTTTCTCCCAGCTTCCCCTTCTCCCTGGCAGAACATGAAACTCAGAAAGTCCTTGGTCAGAGTAAACATTACTGAGCATCAACTAAAAATATTGGTGTTAACAGTGTTTTTCCCAGTCTGAAAGTCAGAAACACAGCACTGTACCAGCTACTAAGAAGGAGAAAAATGGCTGCTACTGCTGAACCCAGGACACTGGTTCAGTCCGTCCATCTGCTACAGGTTTCCTACACAACCAGACATGTGATTTAATTCCCACAAGACCTCTGCGCTCTATAAAGCAGTGAAAGCAGCATGGATGTCCTTCATGTTAAAGAGTGGGGAGTACTTGGATATTAGTAGGGTGCAGGCCTTGCCTGAAGTAGGTTAATACAGGCTTGAAACGTAGCATGGATCCTGCTAGCATCCTGGCAGAGGGATGTTTTATTCTTTTTTTTTTTTTTGTTGTTGTATCATAAAAAGAACCAGACAAAAATCTGATCTGAAATAGGAAAAAAATAAAAGAAAAAGCCATATGATTCCCTGTAGGACTAAATGCCCTCTGCAACGGTTCAGCCTGGAGAATATATTCACAGCTGGGTTATAAACCCTCAAAATCAGACAACATAACCTTAACTAACACAACATTACTAAGGCACTTCTGTAATGGGATCATTCTGCTATGGCTCATGGGCACATTTTAAGTGTCATCAATTTAGTCTACAACTGGAGGCTGTTAAGTGCAAAACTATTTTAGCAACTGCATCTTACATGCAGGAATGATCGAATATTAATGGCTTTTCTCTTGTTGAGAAAAAATACAGAGAGGAGAATGAAAAGCCACAGGAAACTTCACTGTCCTTCACATCAGGTAGTGAAGTTTGTTTATGGAAGGCAGGAGGATCAGTTTAGCAGCTGAGTATTAGTGTAGGCGGCCAGGAAATTGGCTCTTGCTCTCCAGCGCTGATCTGTTCTACAAACTTAGCCAAGTTATTTCACCTTAGTTTTCCTTCTTAACCTTATCTCTTCAAGGATGTGAGTTATTTGACAGAGTAGTTATTTCACTCCATTGTTGGAACAGGTTAGGCTCTACCTGCACAACACTGAGACTGAGAAAACATGGAAAAGCTATTGAGGGATGAGGCCCTGTCTTTTATCCTACCAAAGATGCCCATCATGTCTATTTTAGAAGTTGATGTCAAGCCCTTTAAAAAGAGCTCAAAATGTTTTGCAACTGAGTGGGAGATGTGATTACCTTATCCTGAAGCTGAGGTCAGAAAAGATGATAAAATTAACTTTCACAACCCTATGTCCTTCTCAGTACACCCATGGCTGCTTGGTCTTTTACCTTGTCACATTGTAGGCATGGGAAAACATGTGATAATGAGGTGGTGTGAAAATTCCCATTTGGATATGGATACTTGTTTTGTCTATAGGGCCAAGACTTGAGTAAGTGTCTGGAGGCTGCCTAAGTATCTAGGTAAATGGGATGATAAGGAGATGATGGCTTCACTTTCCATGAACTCTGCGTTCCCTGGTGTTGCAAGGTTAGAGCTGTTGCATGTTTTTTGCAGGGCACTCCTATGGTTTGATTTCAGAAGACTGACTGACTGACTGACTGACATGTTGTTGAGGCTTCCATACTTCACTGACAGTGTCAGGAATGGAGGCTCTGTTTTGAACCACAGCTAACTTTGTAAGGAAGTCAATTGAAGCATCTCTTTCAGCATTCTCCCCAGAGGTTAGTGTTGTACTTAGAAAGCAAGGGAATGATTTCTGATTAATAACAGCCTGCAAAAGCTTTTATGTTTCCTTTTTATTTTTATCAAATCATGCTGAAGAGGCTGCAAGGCAAAGAAACTCTCAAGCTTCATTTCGGAGAAGCTGCTAGGATGAAGGCAGGGCATTTCAAAATCAGTACTGAAGCCTGTATTCCAAAGAGCAAATGGGAGAGTCATTATAAGCTGCTTTACTTCTCATCTCTAATTCCCCATATTCACAACTTAAGCCCTGTCATTTGGATTTGTCCTCTGTGGTCTGCAGTAACACCAGGAAAAGTCCTTTCTAGTTTTGCAGCAAAAAAACCCTGACGCTGCAGTGTAAGATCATATCCCTACTGAAGTTTAGGGCTTAAATATTTCATGTTGGGAACCAGATTTTGCTGTCTTCTCCCTCTCCCGTTTGTTCTCCTCCTCCGTCATCTGCTGTTATACATCTTTCCTAGAGGCTAGGTTACAAACAGTGTAATCCCAGAAAGGATGCTGATACAGCCAATCCTGCACATGGCTATTGCTCTGTCCTTGGAGATGCCATCTCTAAATCTAACCATAGGCTTTTGGTGATTGGAGTGTTTCAGCTAGACGAGACAAAGCCGTAATCTAAGCACCTGGCTTTGCCACAGTTGGGTGCTGTGTTGTATCACCCAACTGTCTGCTTCTCTTATTTTAAGTAGCTCCTAAACGTCTGTTTATTACTTTTTGGTTTATCTTATCTTGGCAATTAGAGCATCATAAATAACATTCCCTCAATGGCAATATTTGTAATTATGAACTGGAAATGAACCTCAGACCTTACTCAGCCAAACCAATTGAACTATTCATAACACATAAAGTACTGGGGTTGCATTAACTAACGGCTTTAAAATAAAGAAAGGCTTCCTTTACAGGCTGTTTGGAGAAGATACCACAAGCTCACATGCTATTCTGTTCAGCAGCTTCAGAAGAGAACTGGGGGTTTGTTGGGTTTGTTTTGTTTTGTTTTGTTTGGAAGTCAGAAATGTAAGCAGAGGAGGTGGTGTTACCTCCAGAAAAATCCAACAATGGTATGTTCAGGAGAAGCTAATGAACAATGTTTGACTTCTGGCAAGCCCAGGCAGTCACAGCTTGCTCCAGCAACACCATATCTCTGCTCCTGAATTCATTGAACTGGATTTGGGATTGCATGATATTCTGCTGGCAAGTTTGGGAATTAACGTTGATGAGAACCCACTGATTTCTCTCATCTGCTAAACCCTTATTAAACCCTACTATTACTTTTTCTCACTCCCCTCTGGACTTTGAATTACACTGTAGTGAACATAGCACACGTGAGTAAGAGCTTAAGGTCTTGCTCACTTGGGTGGTCCCATTAAAAACATCAGGTTTGCTGTCTTGGCTGCAGAGCCATTCCAAACATTGCTGTTATTTTTCTCCCCCCAGCGTTTCTCACCTGATGCTTCTTCCCCCCCCCCCCCCCCCCCCCATCTTTTTTCATGCCTAATCTACTAATACACATTTTAACCAGTTAACTTTGGAACCAAAATATTAACTGTGCAGGAGGCAGCTTTTCTGAAGGTTCATAAAATATGTATTGGAGCTGGGAATATAAAATGATCCCATTTTGTAGCAGGCAAAATGTATAAAGTGCTGAATGACAATTGAGAAGGACCCAACTTAAACCTTTGAAAATCACTGCCAGTTTCAATGTGTTGTATTTATTTTGACTTGGAAGGCTCAATCCGGTCTAGATGAGGTCATTTTGTTGGGAGCACACATGTCCATATGGAGCCAGGAGGGAGGGAAGCCCGTAGGATGCTATGGCTCTGAGGTGTTGAGCTGCCAGGGAGCAGAGGGAGGAGTGGGACAGGCAGCCCATCTATGTGTTGATCCTGGCATCAGAGCATAATGCTTGGGTGGAGGTGTTGTAATGTTTAAGTCATTTTCTTTTAAGGCAGGTGGGACAGTGTAGCTTTTGTATCCTCAGCTGTCTGCTGGGTAGGGTAAGTGGAGGCAAAACTTGAGGTGCCCTAAGAATTTGGGGATGGGGGAATATATTTAGTAGGGGTGTCTTTAGTTGCTCATTCATATGACTTCATGCAGCAGAAAGCCTATTTCTTTATTTGCATGGCTCTATTTTTCAGCTTGTCGTCTTTAACCCTTGCCCTCTCAGCACCTAATACCTGCTCAGCACCATTTTACTTTCTCCTTCCTCTGATCCTGCATCTTATCTTACCCCTCTCATCAGCAAGATTAATAGCTTGGCCATTTGTCTCTATGAAATTTCACTTCTCTCTCCTGGAGCTCCATCTCCACAGCTTGCTGCTCCATCCCAGCAGGTGGGAAAGGCTCCTGTGTCCTCCCCAAGAAGCTCCATTCTCCCCGCTCCACACCCTCCTGCTAGCAGCCTGTTTGCCAACACTTTGCACGAGGAAGCTGCCTCTATAAAAATAAACCGTGCTGAAATCTGAGAGACAGAAACCATGCCAGCCTCAAACTTCATTATTGGTACTGGCAACCTATTTGATTTCCATTTGCAAACAGTAGCCTGCATATGCTCCTCACCATGTAGCCCATCTCCCAGTGCTGTTTTCTGCACAAATTCAGGTTCCCTTGTGCCTGGTGCTTTGTCTGGTTTGTGGGTTGCTCTGAGCTCTGAGCCACAATTACCTCTCCTTCACAATTAATGCAAAGAAAAAGGTTGTTTAGTTACTAACTTTAATTGTTTACTTATTCTCTGTTAACACAAGGTTGCCATCTGCAACTGGCCTGATCCGCTTCTTCCACCTTTTCTACCTTTCTATGCTTTTGCTCCAGATGGATTTTATTGCTTATTTACACCAGAATGCCAGCACAGACAGACTTGTATTTCCTTTTCTTATCCCTAACACGTGCTGCCACATGGGCATTGCTTGGGGCTGGATGGTCATGCAGACACCACACTCTTGCACCTCCAATGTTGCATGGTTGTTACAGCATAACGCTGCGCTAAGGATTTATGATGGAATTTGATTTTCCTTTTCTCTGAAAAAAAAAAATGGTGAATGGGGAGAAATAAGATAAACCAAGCTTTGTATTAGCAGGGTAAAAACTGCTTTGCTGTCCTCTAAGCCCCCTTGGGCTGCAGGTCCATTTCTTCATTGCATGCAGGGTTAGGGCTCTCATCTGGGTCCTACAAGAGGTGGCAGTGGCCAGGGGCCCCAGGAGGGCTTGAGGTGCGGGACACACTGAGGGCCTGAGGAAGAGCTGCCTGTATTGACTTTCACTCGATTTACTGAAGCAATTGAGTTTGTCAGTGAAATGCTCAATCAGCTGTCACACTGAGACACTCCTGTCACTACTGTCAATAGCGTTGAGTTTCTGATCCTTTCCCAGATTAGCTCAGTGCCAGAACATCAAATGAAAAGCTGTTTGGGGCATGGGGAGGGGAGAAACTCTAAGCAGTTACCTAAGAATCTGTTTACAGACTTCAAAGCACTGTCAGGTTTATTCTCATGGCCTATAGCAGTGCGCAAGAAGCAGTAATGCATTTGGAGCGTAATGTAGGCTCTTCTCTTCAGCCCCATGCCCACTGTCAAGACCAGGAAGCAGAGACAAGAGAAGAAAAGGGGCATCTCTTCTGGTGAACCCAAATGACATGCATATGGCCTGCCTCCACTGGAAGTGCTGCTCTTTAGCTTGATGGAATAAGTTGTTTTCTTATCTTACCTTTCATCCTGAAGGACTCTTCTCCATTTCTCTCAGAACTGAAATGAAGCTTTTTACTGGTAGAGCTGGGTCATGAAAAGGCATCACCTCCAACAGCAGGACAGGAGTGAAAAGAACGGGGACAGTTTTGTCATGCAGAAACGATGAAAGAAAAGAGAGGCAGGTCTGGCCAGCCCAGGTGAGCAGGTTTTTGCAGATCTGGGCCTCAAGTGTGAATTTTTTGTATAAAAATTCAAGAGCTTTGTAGCCCACTAAGTTGTTTCAAGACTTTTTCCTTGAAGTTTAACTGCTGGATCTGAGGCAGCCTTCATCAAGAAAGTTTCTGTCATAAGGGATGCCAGTACGAATGTCTCTATTTATGGGAAGAATAACCCATCAGGAGACCATTTAAAAAAAAAAAAAAAAAAGAAAACCTTCAAGGATTTAAGAAATCTCTTTTCTATGTTCCACCTGAAACAGCTTATGGCAAGGTGAACTCACCCATTTACACAGAAGCCAAGAGGGTAATGTTAATCCTATTAGAAAAATAATCTATTACTAGAAAATAAAAACAATAGGGGTGGAGAAGGAGTCCTTTTGAAGCAAATTCACAGAGTAATTCCAGTTAAACATTTTGCTATCAATACATGAATTATAAAGATTCCTGTTTTCCTTCCACTTGTGTAAAGAAATGAAGAAAGGGAAAAGCAGAATTCTAGCATTATTGCTAGAGGGTTGTGACCTTTAGAGCATATTCTTGGGTTTTGATGAATGCTGCATCCAAGAGTGAGGCAGAGAGGATTACCTTGCACAGTACTAATCTAGATTTTTTCCCTGAATGAAATTATAAGGTTTCTAATTTTTTTCCTTATTACCTGATTCTATTATTAAGTTATTTTTGACCTCAAAACATCAAAAGGTTCATCGCTTCCTCATTCAAGATCATCACTATCTTTCCTGAGTAGCAGCTGTAACTACATTTCATTGCTTAATATTTAAGCAACCCCTTCTCCAAAACAAATCATACCTTGCCTTCTTCTTGGCTGCTAACAAACACCCCCAAACCCAACCCAGTTCAAAGGACTATGTAGGTGATTTTTAGTATCAGAGGTAGCCCTGTTTGCTTCTCCTGGTGGCATGAATGTGAAAGAGCCACATAGAAGCACTGGAAAGAAAATTGAAAGGAAAAAGCCCCACCACATTCTCCATTCTCCAAGAGTATTTTGAAGCAAATGCTGGATATACCTTTCCTTGACCTTTTCCTTAGATTAGTGGTATAGGCAGCTGCTGTGCTTGTATTACACATTCCAGGGACTGACTCGCGAGCAAGGTAGGAGTATGTGTGCGTGTGTGCACCCGTGTGTGTTTGTTTTTCAACTTGTCAACCAAAGGACTTCAGTGCTGGGTTTAGCAATTTCTGTTTTTCCATAGTTTCTAAGGGAAGGTGTGACTGTTTGTGGGCTTCCTTTATGTTCACTGCGTGACAGGAAACCTAAGAGCTATTAGTGAGTTCAGATAAACTCTAGATGTGAGGTGTGAATCTCCAGCCATTTGTGTTTAAAAGCTTTCATTAGGTCTGAAAAAGAGGAAGAAAATAAACATTTCCCTGCTTTTTAGCTGCAGAAGGGTGAAAGGTTTCCAGCCTGTGGACTGCCAGGACAGTATAGGTGCCTACAAAGGGAGAGATAAAAAAAGTTGGAGGTTTAAAAAAAAAAAAACAAACCAAACAAAACCAAACAGGCAAAAAAAAAAAAAAAAACCCCAAAAAAACTAAACCAAAACCCAAAGCAAACAAATAAACAAACAAAAAACAAAACAAAAAACTGCACCCGAATAAAAATCTTAAAGCTACTGCTCAAGCTGGATTTTGGTCTTTGTTTTGCCAAGCCCACATTGAGCTGGTTGGAGTTTGTAAGACCTTGGTGAAGCAGATCAAGCCCAGCATCCCCAGGACTCATAGCAGGGGTGATGGACCTAAGGAAAACATGAAGGCAGCTCTCACTGCTCCACCTAATTGCATCCAAGCCAGCAGAAGGGACTAGGCCAGAGGATGAGCTCACCCCCCCACCCCCACCCCCACCCCCCCCCCCAGTGCTTGACCTCGCTTGCCTTGGAAGCCAGATGGGTGGTTGCTGCCACAGGCAGATGCTGCCTGCAGTATGGAGAAGGGCACTTGGCTGCTCTGTGTCACTGCAAGAGGGGTTTAGTGTCAGCAAGCCCATATACCCAGCTCTTCCTCATGACATGCAGTAAAATGGTTTATCTCCCAGTCTAATATTTCCCCTGCCTCTGCCAATCTGTGGGCTCCTTGGGGCAGGTACTTCCCTCTGATCGCGTGTTTGTGCAGTGCTTAGCTGCAGATGAGAGAGTAATATAAATAATAAGGTCAAAAGTCACTCTTCTTGAGGGGAGGTGAAAAGAGAACGGAAATGGACCTGCTACTCAGCTTTCCGGCTTTTCCTGGAGTCAAAAAGAGAGTGCAAAGGGTACTGCAGGATATGTCAGAGTATTTAGTCTTGAATCATTTGCCATCCTGTTTTTATTCCCCTGCAGATACATTTCAAAGAAAGTGTTTAGATGGAGCTGATGCCCCGCTTATAGTTGAGGTTTCCTGTCACTTCCCATGATAAGTCCTTGATTTGGATATTTGGGTTGTGGCAGCTTACAGTGTTTGAGATGGAACTTCCGTTTCTGTATGCCAGACTCACATCAAGTTCATTTCAGAAGAGAGAGATTTTCGGTGCATTGCTAAATCCATGCTGGTTTCCATCATTTGGGAATATGACTCTTACTATTTAATTTTTTAATCTTTAAAATGCCCAACCTATTCCAATTATGCCGCTGCACACCAGCCCTTAAAAGTGACAGGAAGCTCTGAGATGAAGTGGCCCCATGTGCTGGGCACTAGCCAAGGTGCTGCCTTCTTTTCCCCCTCAGCACAAGCTTTCCCAGGGAGTCAATGTGCCAATGGCATTCCAACCATCTTTCCAGAGACAGCAGTGTCATGGAAAGAAACCAAATGAACAGGGAAGGCAGCAAGTGAGTTACAATGTCAGGATATCAGTGAAAGTGTTGTGTTCTTAATAGACACAATCTCACGTCCAAGAGAAGTACTGCTAGATGTATGTTCAGGTTTTCTGTTCATTTCCAGTGCTTTCAGGTGATGCTGAAGTAGGCTTATGGGTGAGTTTTCTGGAAAAGTGAATTATCCTTTTGACTTGGTTGGTTTTGTGTTTTTTGGGTTTGGTTTTTTTCATAAATATGTCTAGGATTACATGAAAGTTCTTGGGTCCTGGTGTTGTGGTTTAAGCCCAACTGGTAACTCAGAACCGCTCAGCCGCTTGCTCTCTCCCCCTCCTTCTTCCTCCCCCTGCTCCCTGAGGGATGGAGAGGAGAAGTGAAAGAATGTAACTCCCACAGGTTGAGATAAGAACAGTCCAGTAAGTAAGGTATAACACAAAACCACTACTGTTACCACCAATAATAATAATGATAAGGGAAATAACAAGGGAAGAGAATACAACCGCTCACCACCCACCGACCGATACCCAGCCAGACCCGAGCAGTGATCTAGCCCTTCCAGGTACCTACTCCCAGTTTACATAATGGGCATGATATGCTCTGGTATGGGATACCCCTTTGGCTAGTTTGGGTCAGATGTCCTGTCTCTGCTTCCTCCTGACTTCTACTCCTCTCTGGCAGAGCATGAGACTCAGAAAGTCCTCGGTCAGAGTAAACATTACTTAGCAGCAACTAAAAGCATCAGTGTTGTCAGTATTGTTCCCAGGCTGAAAGTCAAAACCACAGCACTGCACCAGCTACTAAGAAGAAGAAAAATGACTGCTACTGCTAAACCCAGGACACCTGGTCAGTCTGCATCCTTTTATTGGCAATTCATTAGCAACTGATTGACAGAAGAGCAAGTCATTAGCCCCATGGACAGAAAGGCTCCAGAAAGGATCAGTGGCTGAACAGCAGCATGTCAATATTGCTGTTACTTGTGTTTTGATAGCAGTAGTGGTATTGTCTCTGATCCCATCTACACACCATTGGGGTACTAAAGAAGTTACACCTAGTAACTGAGCATTGAGAGTAAATTACTACTTCTAGTTTTTCATCTCCTCCAAGTCTCCTGATCTGTATTTTTTCAAGATGTGGTACAGTGATGTTTTGATTGAACAAGAACTCTTTTCTTCTGTAATAATATAAGGGTATTTGTTTCCTACTCATTTTTACTTTTCCTTATCTGCCCAAGATTATGAGCCAAATTGTCCCTTGATTCAATCAAGCCTTTCTTGGACCACTGAAAGTCATGCTTGAACTCTGTCCATCTCCAGTCTTGCCAGATCACCCTGGAGCTTGTGACTAGCAGAGTGCTGTGGTCCGATAACAGGGGTATCACAACTTCTTGATCTCAGAGGCCAGTAACAGGAGAAATCCATTAGCAATCATATTAACGTATTCCTGTTACTCAAGCTGCATAGCTATTGAAAATGAAGTTTGCATCTATGTTGGACATACTTACATACCAATATGATTATGTCGGTGAGATTTAAGACTTAAAGCAAATTAATTTAGATCTTTCTCTCAGATAATGTAGTTTCTCTTGAATAGTCTAATAAGAGTTAGAATTTTCGTTCCCCAGTATTACATTTACTGCTACGGAAAGGATGCTTACAGCATAGCTTAAGGAGTTACATTTACCACTTAAGCATATTCCTCAGCTGCTCCTTATTTTACAATGCACTTCTCATCCTTTCTCCCTTCCTTTACTCCATCTCCAGCAATAGTAGCAATTTGTCCTTCAATGTCAGCTGTCATTTATCCAGTAACAAAAAAGGCGGTGAAGCACTTTCCATTTCATCTCTGCAGTCTCAGTATGCAGCAACGAAAACCTTTCATTCTTGCAGTGCCAAAGTTCCTGACTTTGTTGATTTGTTTCAGTTTGCTTGAGCATCAACATTTGAATCTTTACCTCCTGCCTATGCTATTCACTTAGCACTCAGCTGGATCCAGGAGTGGAAAGATTGCTGGTTTGCATGGGCTGAGTTTTGTTTTCGGACCTGCGTAGCCGATTTCTGTGATTTTTAAGAATGTTGTGATATGTCTGCAGTGGTTTGGTTTTTTCCCCTGTTTTTTTTTTTTCTTTTTCCTTTTAAACATCTGCAGTGCCATAAATGAGTGATGAGGCTTTAAGTCCCTGAAACTCAGAAGGCACATAAATAGGATCTAATTGGTATTATTTTAAAGCTAATTCTGTGTTTTTAAGGAGCCTGGCCCACAGCCTTCAAATATTTTGACTTTAGCAGTATTAGCAACTCCAATTATAGTGCTACTGATAGTGGCACACATGTGAGTATAATCGTTAATCCTAAAGCAGGTATGATTCACCGCCACACAACTATTTCTTCCAAGCTGATGCTGCAACACACTTCCTTTGTAAAAGCCAGGCCGGGTCCTCTTCCTTAATCTGTGATGGGTATATTGGCATATTTCTCTGTGTCCTTCCAACATGCCAAAGACTAAATGTCTAAAAACTAAACTACAGATTTTTATGCTTTGTGGTTCTGATGACCCTGCCTGCTTTTTCATATTACATACAAATGGGGATTTTACACTGTATGGCTTCATTTTCCTGTAAAAAGAGACAATGATGTTTTTCATTTTTACATTCTGAAATAGCTATAAAGAAAAGAACATTAGGCTCTAAGACACTATTTAAAAAAGGAGTGACCTCAGATTTTAAAATTCTTTTAATCCAAAATCGCCAAAAATAGTTCCATGGCTTAAAAATTGACTGAAACTTGTTTTGAGGAAACCACACAAAAGGGTTTTTCAGTTTTCATGCTGGATTCTGAAATGCTAGAAAATACTGGAGTGATATGTCAAAGATTTTATCTGCAACAACAAGGCTGACAAATTATCACTTAATGTAGGCAGTGGGACAGTAGACGCAATAAATTGAAAATCCATGGGAATCCCGTTGTGTTTGTGAGAATTAGCAGTAATGCATGTTATTCCTAAAAAATCCCTGCCTGCTGAGCAGGTCCCAGCTCCAACAAAAGCAATAGAGCAGCCTCAAACCAGGTGCTGACCAGACTTTCTTGATCTCCCTGTGACCGCCAGTGCAGAAGTTGACCTGGCAAGAGGAATTAGCAGGGACAGGGGGAAGAAGATGGTTTGTTTGCTTCTTGCTTGGAAACTGCGTGTGGCTGTCAGGGCCGATGTGTTTTAGTGACACTCGAGCTGCCTCTCCAGCACTGCTCCTTGTAGGCTACAAGCTCATCTTTTATCAAGAGGATGCTGGCGTGGTGAGAGACAGTCTCTCCATAGAAATTCAGCTCAGCCTTGCTGCACAAACATTTGGAGGACTCAGCTCTTTTTTCCCTTGCCTCTCTGAAGAACCCTTTGCCCATATTTTCTTTTTTTTTCTTCTTCTTCTTTTCTGAAGGCTGAGAAATGCCTCAGGAATGCACTTTCTCTCTCTCCTTTCCCAGGCCAGCTCTCCCTGTGATGCATTAATTAGCTGGAGCACTGCACACTAACGAGCAACTGCAGGCTGATCTCGTTAAACATTAATGCTTAACTAGAAAAGCAAGAGCTGTTAAAGATACGCCACTCAATGTCATCCATGTCCAAATGTAAAAGAAATCAGGGGCTGAACTGCTGGTGCTTGTGTTTTCAGAGGGAGCAAGAAGGGCTGAGTAGCACACATCCCTTTTTCAGAGCCGTCTGGGAGCACCTTGACCACAGATGTGTTTCCATGCTCTTCTGATTACCTTTAGCATTGATCCCATCCCTTTCCCAGGGAGCAACCCTCCCTTTCAGACACATGGATCAGCAAGTTCTCGTGTACATGTTCTTTTTTTCAGCCTTTTTCAGTAACTTTTTTTCAGTGGTTAGGTCCAAAAACCAGCACAGGTCTGCTCCTTACCTACTCTTTAACCAGAAGCAAATGGTTAAGACAGATGTTTTCAAACATTAAAGTTTAAAGTCTAGTTACACCCCCGTGCAGTAATCTAAATTAGTGGTTGTCTTCATTATTATTGACCTTGCTGGCTATTTTAGGCAGCTCCACTGGAAAATATTGACCATATCACCACTTTGCTTCAGTTTACCCTTGGAGGAACTTGTTAAGACAGCTCTTTATATCTCAAAGCTTGGCTGTTACTAGGAAAAATATCTTGACTACCACATGAGAAACTGTCAGTGTGTTTATTTGTTCATTAACCAGCTGGAAATACTGCTGATGAATGTTGATCAAGTCAGACCCTCCTGCCTGAGAAGCCCTGCTCCCACTCTTCTTCGTATGTGTTCTGTTACAGCCTGGCTTTGCATGAGCGGTTGCTGGCAGCACTTCCCTTTCATTTGCATGGGCAAGGATGGGATTTTGTATGCACCATCTTAATAACTGTCTACATGCAAATCAAGCACAGAGTTTTGCACGAATTTTTATGCTCCACTGTCCAAAGGGTTGCTAGGCATAGGCAGCTTATAGGATGCAGTTCAGGATCTACAGTAGACATAGCAGCTTTCCAACTTGCTTTCTGTCTTCACCTTGTCTCCACTATCATAATAAAGACACAGCAGCCAGTATTTTTCCTTACCGTCCAGCTGTTTGCGTTATGCAATTTGATTGCAATTGATAATTCATTAATCATTTCCTCTCATGGTTAATATTTACCCAGCTTGCTACTGTGCAGCAAGGGCGACAGGAGGGGCAGGAGGAGGAAGATGAAAGATAGAGTCAGGGAAGAACAGAATGTATAGAAACACCAAGAAAGGGGCTCTTTTTTTAAAGCTTTTGGTTTTTAAGATGAATATTTCTGTGGTTGTGGAGTTCTGCCTTGATTTTCTTAAGCCAAACACTCTTTGCTTGTCATTTTGACAGCCTCAGCTCTATGGAAAAGGTTTTTTCTGGAGCTACAAGCACAACCTTTTTTTGATTGAGGAAGCAAGACAGAAAGGGTTATGGCTGCCCAGTTGGGATTTTGTTGTTTTTATTGGGGATTTTTTTGGTTTCCTAGCGTGATGTTTCCTCAGACCGTGCTTAAAAGCCACTGTGCTTGATTTCCCCTCTAATGGCATTAAGACTGGAACTGGAGCTGTCTCTGTTGCCTGGTCTTCCTCCTGCCCACGTCTTCAGACATTATGTCACAGCTCCCAGGGCTGCTCTCTGACTCCAGCCGGCCTCCCCAGGGATGGAAACCAGGTTCTCTTCCCTGTGGCAGCAGCAGTGCCCACATTTAAGAAGCTGCAGTGCTGAGCCATGACTGCATTAGTTCTGCTACATTAGAACAGAAGCAAAGAGCTTAATTTAATTCGCTGGCCTGTATACCGACACCTGAGGGCCACTAATTCACTGTCATGTATTCTCAGTGAAACCAAGCTCTTTAGCATTCAGATTTTCTTTTTTCTTCTCTTTCTTCTATTTTTTTTTTCCAAGAGCAGAACCTTGCAAAGCAAATGCTCAATTTCTAGGACTGAAGCAAAACATCTTCTTGCAACGATCACAGTAGGTCAGGATGACTCATATTTGCCAGGGTCCACAAGGGATGGAAGATCACACATCTCTTTTTTTTCTTCTTTGAAATGTATAAATTGATCCCTGTTCTTTCATTTTATGATAAGCAACAGCAACAAAAAAGTTGATTCACAGTGACATACGAATGGCCATAAAACATTTATTCACCACAGGCTGTATTTGAACATCATTCAAGGACTTTGAGCCTATTATATATTTCAACCCACTCTGTCTTCACAAGTGATAGGAGCCAGTCCTGTAGCAGCCTTTGCTCCGTGGTAACTTCCAAGAATCAAACCTTGCCTATCTCGTTTGTGCATAAAGACCCATTAGGCTAAATTAATCCCATGGGTAAACGTACAGACTTCAGCAGAATGTTATTGGGGGTAAATTAGGCCTATTGATTTTTAATGAAGTTCTTACCTGAATAAAGAAAATAGTTTCACTTCTGTTCTGGTCTACTGTTCTTCTACTGCAAGTGTCATCATATGCACCTGCTTTGACCCCAAATTTTTAAACCTTTAAATTTGACATTTCAAGGAAGATTAAAAAATATATTCCTTTTCTCCCTGCAGGCTTTGGGCCATGCCTTTATACACATTTCGCAGAATCTACACATCTTTGAACACCCTTTTTTGAAAAATAAGTGAATAGGCTGCCACATAAATTGGAGGGTTCCCATATTTTAAGGCTGATCTCCACAGAGCATGCTCATCACAAGGGATTTTCTCCATGCTATTGAATTTCTAGAGAAACAACTTTGAGAAGTACCAACTTGGTTTTTAGAGCTGGTATGTCTGAGACAAACCATGCCTTGCTGTTTCATGCCAAGGGTTTCTAGTGTCACCCCATTCTCCAAGCCTTTAAGTGAACAGTTTGGAGTTACTCCACATGCCCAGGTGGCATGTCCATGGACTAACTGGTTAGTGGTATAGATCTTAAGAATAGGGGGATATGATGAATCCTGTGCTGTACCCTGGGAGGGTAAGATATAACTGATCCCAGGTAAGGAGAGGCACAGCCAATTGTCAGTCTGTGCAGGCAACTTCTATCATCATCGTCAGTGCCTATAATGACCATTGGGAAGATAGAGAAAGGCAATCCTTGAAAAATAAGTCTCTATGCCTAGAGGTTTGAAGAGAAATCAGACACCTGACATTGTACCCAGGCTTCCCTGGGGAACCAGTGTATTCCTTAAGCAATATTCTTGAAATGGTTTTACCTCCTTAACCTTACTTCTTCCTGACCCTCCTGGGGCTTCTCTGGTGCCTCCCATCCTGGGTGCAAGTCTCAAAGAAGTCTCAAACAGCAATGCTTTCAAGCACTTAGTCTCTTTCTCTTTGTGAAGAGCAACCCTGACCTTTAAGAGGTGAATTTGAGGCTTTTTCTGTGACCTGTGATGCTCAGGTAGTGGTAAGCTTTAGCCTGGCTTCCAAAGGGTGCTGCTTCCTTAGCTGATGAGCTCTGGTTCTGCAGAGATGACCCTATCTGTGTGGCTCATCAGTGTGATTCAAAACCAAGTGTGACTTGTGATGCCACATCACTGTAGTGTCATTCACGGTGACAAGGGGTACATGTGGGTACTGTTCTGATACTGTCTTGTGTGTTCTAATGTGATCAGAGATGCTTGTGTTCTTGGCTGCATGGTTAGGGAAACTGCCATTAAACCCCTGATCCTCTGAATGCACCAAATCCTGCTTAAATTGCATCCTTTATAATGATTAATTTATTTTTTTTTATTTCACAATGAAAAAGCACTCATTTATTTCCTGAAAACTAATAGGTAGCTCTCAGCTGGGAATGGAGTTTGCTTAATAATTGTCTGGCTTGGCTTTAACACTGATCCAAGTGGCAATATGTATGCAGGCTCCTGAGTCATTAGTTTGTGTTTTCAAATGTACCTTGCTAGTAGAAGAAATATTTATACTTACTCAGAAATGCCAACAGGGTTTTCTGTGCCCTTCTAGCACATGTGGTGACAGTCAAGAGATTGAGCACTGGCAGCACTGTCTTCAAGTCTAACCCTGTCATACTTCTGAAATATTTCTTGAAGTGGATTTCTTTTACAAGATTCTATTTAATTGTTAGTTTTAATGCATTTAGGGCATTTTCACTTTGTAGATCATCATGGAGAGGGATGCAAAGATGGATCTTCTGCAGAGGATAGTTATATAAGATTTCCTTCTTGTTCCCCTCTCATGATTTCAGGTCTGTACCTTTAACTTTAATCTTGGTAGTTGCTTTAATTCCTGCACTTCCCTTGGCTGTGATAGGGAACTAGGATTTTCAGGCACTTTACATTGCAATGCATTATGTAGAATTTCATATCAAAACTGGAAGGAAACACAAAATATTTAAATTGGAATTTTACTTTGGAAAAACAATCATATAGGAATATTTGTACCGTGCCTGCTGCAAGCCCTTATTTAAATAATGCAAAACACTAGATGTAAACTCCTTACAGGCTCAAGTGTGGGATTTGCAACATGATTCTTCTTTCTCATACACACAGCTTCCTTCCCAGAAAATGCTACAAAACCCTTCACAGAACCTGTCATCATCATCAGAGATAAGGAATGATTCAATGCAGAAACATACCCTAAAAAGGGAAAGGCCAGTACTGACTCACAGCAAAGCTTCAGCCCTTTAAACTCTACCCCGGACAAGAAGAATCAATGCCTCTTTTAGAGAAGGTGCTGCTGCTATTATATTGCCGACATTTAAACTATGCTAACAGTCGTATATTTTCTATTCAAAACTGTGCCTCTGTGTGTATAAACACAGGAGGGTTTTGTAGCTGTATATGTCCAGATTTTTGACCTGCGTTGGTGGAGCCAGCATAGGAAAGCCTATTTGGGAGTTAGGAGCAGCTGTCCTAATGGAATACTATTGACTTTAGTTACATCAGGGGCTAAATATAGATCAGGCAGCAAGATACAATGATGCATCTGACAGCCAGGACAGAATGTGCTGTTCAATGGGCAGATGGATGGACGTTGATCCTGCGCAGATGCTCCTTTTAGGATGAGGAGCTCTCCCACACTCCATCGCCCGGCGCTGGTGTTCCTGTAGGAATCCTGCTGCTGGCCACCCAGGCTGTGGATGCAGCCCAAGGGGGAGATGTGGGAATGGTCTGGATGCAGGTCTCCTGATGATGCCTTCTGGCAGCATCAGTGGTGTGGTGTGGATTTATACACAATGAAGGGCTGATCCCAGGAATTACACTCAAAGCAGTGAGGACTATATTTTATATTACTTTGCCATGACCTCCCTCTGTTGTCATCCTCTATCCCTCTGTTCTTCCCTCACACCTTTCCAGCTGTGTTTCCTTACATGTTATTTCAGATTGGAGATTGCACCCCTGCTTCTGACTTAAACCCTTAAAGTCATGCTTTTGAAGGCAAAAATCTGCATTTGCAGCAGCATTCTTCAATAGCCCTTTACCGGCCTGGACCAAAAAAAGTGGTCTGTGTGTGTCTAAGAACTCAACAGGAAGATCTATCCCTCTATTTGCCTTTATGGAAAAGAATCATGGAGATACCATCTCTAAGATTTTATCTTGATTCTTTGGGGCTGGAAAAGCTAAAAAAGGAGCCTGTTCTTTCTCTTACTCTGAATGAGGATGAAGCCTTTCGAGGTAATTGGATTTTAATCTTTTTTACTTTCCCCTTCCAAGCCTTGGCTTCTATTTTTAAACTGGGAGAGAACCAGCATTGAAAACGATGCTCTCATCCTGACAGGCTCTATGGAGGAGCATCACAGGGCTGCAGCATGTCTCAATGAAGAGATGTTAAGGAACTTGGAAGATTTGGCAAGCCACAGGGAAGCTAAAGGCAATGCCCAAGGTGCCCAGACGTTCAGACAGCCTTCTGTATTTTCCTTCTTGGGAAGGGAAGCCCAAGGCTCTTGAATCATAGGAAGTGACAGTTTTGAAGTGCAATTGGCTTGATACTACAAATGCACTAGGTTTGTGATGCTTTGGGAGAAAGAAGTGTGGCACATCCCCTTGTGGCTGTATTTTGAAATCTAGCTAATATTCACAGGCACGACTTCTGTGGTGTCCATTATGTTTCATGGGTGCACAAGCCATTAAGGCCACACTTCCCGTCCTTTACGATTTCTTCAGAGCACAAGTTAGAGAGAATCATCTAGTCATATGTGCAATGGCTAACACAAACCGGTATTTTTTGCAAAAGACCGTTTAAAGACTTCAGGGTCGTAATGTACCCTCCAGAAACCCAAGTCAGGGAATGATCATGGTTTCAGGTTTCTATTTGCTTTCTCCTTTACCATCTGTAAAAAGTCTAGAATATTGTACCTTTATTTTCTGTCTTGCATCTAGTCCTTCCACATGCACTGAGGATACACACAACCAAGCAAACCCAGGCTATGTGGGAAAAAGCTGCACATATTATTCCATTCGGTAAATTCTTATTAGAGCCATTTACAATGCTCTGAGCATTACAAATTGTACTTTTTTTGATACATAATTCTCATTGCTCACAGAGGAGAGTTGAACAGTCCCCTCCCATTCAGTCTTTGAACAATAACTTTTTGGTTTAGAGTATGAGGAGCAAAGCTGTGTGAGTACATTGTCCTCTTAGATTTATAGTCCAGAAGATAGGTCAAAACCCTTAGACACTCTAAAAATGATATATTCTTCAGAGGTCTGAGGAGAAAACCTGGAATATATATCCTAGCATGTCTTGAGCCTCCCTGGGCTGTGAATGTGTTGCTGGCTTGAGCCAGTCCTTAAGCAATGTCATTGCACCATGGGTTAGGGAGAAGCTGAATGGGAAGGCTGCTGATTCTGGGAGGCTGATATTACTCTGCCAGTGAGGATCAATAGGCCAAAGTCCCAGTGGCAGTTCTAATATCATTAGGGGCATCCTTCCTCTCTATAATGAGTTTTACGAGGTAGGGAGGTGCATCTGATGCTGTGTGAGGCTCCTCCAACACTGTTACTATCAGCTAATGTGATTTCAGTGCCCACAGAAGAGGTCTAGGAGCTTCATCCATATGAGATGCTGTGCCATCCTCTTCTGTGGCCCCAGCAGAGCATTGCTGCCAGCTCCACCATAAAGGCTGGACCCCTAGCTGAGCCTCACCTCTGAAGCTGCTTCCCTCCTTACTCCATTTTTATTGTACCTGCACAGTCAGCTGCAGCAAGACACACTTTGAACTGCCAAAACAAGTTACAGATGTTTGTTTCAGAGGGAAAAAATCCACTCTTCTTCCTCCTCCCCAGGTCAGACCTGGGGAAGCCCTTCTGTGACTCTGTAGTCAGTGCCAGGTGTGAGTGAAGCCTGCACTGCACTGGGAGGTCCCTTCAAGTCCAATGGTCTGTCAGCAAGTCCTCTGAGTCTTGAAAGCATCCGCTGTGTTGAGCACAGGGTAGTCAGCATCTTCAGCTCCTGGTGAAACAATTTGACCCTTTCCAACATCAAGCCCCATCAGGACTCACTTTTGCATGCCCCAGCTCATTATCTTGTGGGAGCACCCAGATCACCTCTGAAATGAATTTTTTTTTTTTTCATCCTAAAAGCAATCACTAGTTAGATATAGTATTTCAGAAAACCAGAGATAAAAAGTTTGGATTTGTTACTAGATACAGAACAATTCTTTGCTTGCTCTCATCAGGTGTCCTGAGACGTGAGAAAGTATTACAAAGAGTCCTTTCCTTGTAGAAGTTGTACTTATCTTCTAATCTGTATTTCTTCCCCCATCTCTCATGTTGCTTTTATCACCCTGTTATCAAAGGGCTTCAAAAGAGACCAGCAGAGCTTGGCTCTTACATCCCCTTGAAATTCAGTGAAAGGTTTACGTTGGTTTTCTAGGAATGCAGAGAGGTTTAGCGCAGAAATAAACGCTAAGAGTTTCTTTTTTCTGTTCTTCTAAGGATTTTTCTGTATACGTGGAGTGAGATTGTCAGAAGGGCTTGGTATTGTCTGTCACTGCTGAAGGATGCAGTGAAGCTCCTGTATTCCCTGGCAGTGGGAGCAGACTCATGCAGGACACTCCTAAATATCCTGCTCTCATCTTTCTCCTTCAAAACCTAACCCTTGGGTAAGATCATCAAATAAAGTCTTTTTAACTTACATTAGCACCCTTCACCACAACAATGACTGTGTAAACCTCATAGTTACACCTCCACTATGCCTAACACCACACACACACACTCTTTTTTTCTTTTCCTCTCCCATATCCATCCATGCTGGTTCCCCTACTCCCATGCTGTGTTCCCTTTTGGAAAGAAAAAAAGAGGGATGATTTGGCTGGAGACCTTACATTGAAAGAGAAAGGACGGGAAAATGGCTTGAGCAGGGATGTGTGGGTGCTGCTAGCGTCACCAGGAAGCTCTTACCATTTAGTGCCATTGTCCATCACCTCATTCTCTCTTTGTCTCCCCATCCCAGACGACCCCACTGTTAAACTAGGGTGAATGGGACCAAGATATCAGGGAATACATAATATCTATACCTATCACCATTTCCATTCTACGGCCCTACTTTGTGCCTGCTTTAGGCATTCGGAGAGCACACTCTGTAAGATGTCTTGTAAGCTTTTATCACACCTTGCTCAAAAAGACTTTTTGTTGACTTTAAGCACTCATGCCATAAGCAAAGCGTTTGTAAAAGTTAAGATATGATCTTACTGCTGTGTTGTGGGTTTCTCCACTTTGCTTTGCAGATTATATGCTGGAAATCATTCCCTAACAATTATGCAACTGGTGCAGTTTGCAAGGGCTTTCCCAGTCTTGAACACTGGGCATACTGCTAGAACACAGCTAAAGCTGGAATGAAGTGAAGTGTGTCCATTGTGTGGAAATATCTGTGGCCTGTGGCCTGATGCAATACTAATTTTGGGATATTCCAGATGCCCTTCAATGGTTAGAGCATCCTTAATGTTCTACAGCTGCTGTGTTTGGGAATAGCTCTTGTTGCCAAATTCCTTCATGAATAAAAGGAAGGATGCTTAACTGGTGTACAGGGAGAAACTAAATATTGGAAGTGAAAGTATGGACATGAAGGAATTGTGAATCACCATCTACTTTTACCTAATATTAGATTATTATTTTCTTTCTTTTCTACATGCCCTATTACTATCTTTCTAAAACAATCCAGTGTTATGTTCCTCCAACACTCAGAATTAAATGAACGCAGCAGATCTCCTCGCCATTCCCACCGAAGCTCCAGACATGGATGCACCCACTTTTAAATGTGTGGGCAGCCTTTGTATCCATTTGCCATTATTTGCACTTTCCATCACGTTTGGCTTGCTCCAGGGAAAAGGTCTGGTGCCAGAATTTCTGCTGGCTGAAACAAGGGTGAAGTTCTGGCCTGATTAATATCAATGGCAAAGCTCCCAGCAACAAGTAGGAGAGCAGGCTGTGATTTAGAGTACTTGGAGGATAAGTGCATAGCAATATAATTGCTGCCATTGGACAAATACTAAAGTTAGAGATCAACAAGTTGACAGCTATAAATAGCAGTGGTTTCTGCCAATTCCTGGTTCTTTTATTTTAATCGCAATTGAAAATTAATTCCTTTCAGGGTAGGTAAAACACATCACCTTCTCTCCCATAGAGAAACTTGAGCATCTTGTTGTCTTAGAATAAATATTACCCTCCTAACCACGTTGTTGTGTTGGCATGCTTTATATTTTCCACACGTACAGACAAAACCTGTTAACATGTTAATGGATTTGTTTGCTTGTCAAGGAAAATTTTGCCCCCTGCAATGACAACTACAAACTCATGCTGCAAAAGGGCAAGGCAAGCAGTCGCTCAATGGACAAGCACAACACATTTCTCCCAGCAATAACGGCTTCAGACTCGAGTCGGGTGCCTTGCCACTCTGATCTGCAGAGCTGGTTTAATCATGTTAATGCGCTGTCTAATTATGGTAAACACTGCATATTATTAAAATTAAAAATGTATTTTGCCATTCACGTAGTCAGTCTGCAGACATTTTTATGCATCCATTTTTTCTAAGCTGAATGCCCTCTGGTAGGCACTGAAGGTTGTGTATCACCCCCTTAGCTAGAAGGGGAAGTGGATGATCACATATAGTGGCCACCTGACTTGGAAAGTGTTTTATGTGGCACGCTGTTGGGAGGCAAATGGTTTCTGTGAACCAAAGCTGTCCCTGAAAAATCCTCTGTGAGATGCAAATCTAAAATCAGCTCTGCTGGCTTCATAGAATCATAGAATGGTTTGGGTTGAAAGGGACCTGAAAGGTGATCTAATTGCAATCCCCCTGCCACAGACAGAGGGACCTTTCCTTAGAGCCCGACTTAACACAGCCTTGAACACTGCCAGGGATGGGACAGCCACAGCTTCTCTGGCAAACTGTGCCAGTGCCTCACCAGCCTCACAGGGCAGACTTTTTTCCTGATATTTGATCTGAATCATACCTCTCCCACAGAGAGCCTGACACAGGGCACTCTGTGTCCTCCTGGCCAATGCTGTGCAGATCTATCATGACTGCTACCAATCTTCAGAGGAACTGACCCATGAGGAGACTGAGAAGGAGAAATAACACATCATCCACTTCCCCATTAATAAGGCAATTGTGACCAGAGTGGTATTGGTTGTGTTAGTTTGCTTTCCTGGGTTTGTGTCCACCTTAAGAAAAGAGAGATTTCCAGTCAACAGCTGAGCAAGGAGCTACAGTTTTGATGATTCAGGCTCTGATCCTTTCCTCATGGCGTTCACCAATTCTTGCTTCATCAAAAGTTGTCCTTTCTTGGGGACATCTCCAGTGGTAGGTGCCCAACCCTTAGGTGTGTTTCATCAGGAGCGAGAGGCTTCCACTAGAGTGTATAACAGCCCCAGCCCAGGTTACTGAGCTGGTGAGCCTGCAATTGTACATCAAGAATACCTAATTAGACACAGAAGTTTCTGAGATGGTCCCAAGCTGGAAAGTGTTCCCTGAATCTGGATCTGTGGGACTGTTGGGATCATGTCTTGATATGCTGGGTTCAGTGAAAATGTCAATAAATAAACATTGTGATTTTGCTATCTTTGTCAATAGTAAAGGGACTGGACACAGTATGTACTAATAGTACTGCATATTTCCTCTCTTTGCTATCAGATACACAATGTGGCTTATCTTTTAAGAGTAGGATCACATTCAAATAATTCCTTATGACTATATACAGTAAAAAGATTTGCTTGGATATTTCAGTGCATGCCGCATTTTTATACCACAGTTGTGGGTTATACAGGAAGCTACTGGGTGGAGCAAAAACCTGAGAGTACTCTACAGAGCAGCTTAACAAAGGACAACACAGAAAAGGCTAGACAGTGCCTTGTGTATCAGTAAACAGATGGATTTTACTTGCAGAAGGGTGTTTTTGTGTTCAGAAATGGGAGTCCTGCATGCACTTGGCTCCGCAGTTGTGTAGTTGAACCCATAAAATTCTATCTTTTTCATTGTATTAGGCATTTATAGTTTCCTTTGAGAAGATTTTCTTTTTTTTTTTTTTTTCATTGTTTTCTGGGATGAAAGCATAGATGCTTAGGCTTGAATACTTATCTTGCTCTATTATTCTTTTAATTGCCTCCCTGTGCTTCATTCACTATGGAAAATTACAGTGGAAAGGACTTCTGTGCCTTGGGATTTAATTATTTTAAGGAACACAAAGAGTTCCTTGAGACAAATCATCTTGGGTTTCAACTGTCCCAGGTCATTTGTTTGTTTGTTTTCCCTGTTTGGTTTATTTAAGTTTCCGGGAGTGGTTCTCAGTCACCATCACCTCCTAGATCTGGACTAGATAAGAAGAGCAGGAGAAGCAAGGATATTCATATGTACTAATGAATTCTGAATTTTAACCCAGAAATATCCTTTACTAGTTTCAAAATGGCTTGGAACCATGTAATTTGTAGAGGTGAATGTGAGTAAATGGCTGTTCTTGAGTTCATGTGTTGAAGGGTCTCTGCTAGTAATCATACGTAGGTGATGATGCAGTGGTGGTAACTGGATTTAGATACTAGCTTTGCATACAAAAAGCTTCAGGAAAAAGCTCTCTGTGGTTTTTCTATGATTGTTATAGAAAATCAGAGTCAGAGCAGCCAGCTTACAAGTAGCCTGTTGGATGCTGTGTTTATATCCTGCTTGAATCTTAAAAATACTGACATTGATAAATCAATTATTTGATCAAACTTTCCAAATATATTTTGATAGATTTGGCCACAAATGGTGGAGGTGAAATTTAGGATTGACGGTGGAGGAGAAATTTAGGATTAAATGGCACAAGTACTGGGTAATGTTGTGATCTTCAAACAAAAAGGAGACAGAAGTTGCTGCCCAAGCAAATAAATTAAGGAGCTGTGATGAAATAATTTCATTCTAAACAGCCTTTGTGCAGAACAGAGGGAATAAAGTTGCTGGAGGTGTATATTGAGCACTCTGCAGAATGTGTGAGATACAGCACCTTAATGGAGGTATCGTAAAGGGAAAGAAAGGTCATCAGTTCATCTGCTCCAGCCCAGGGCTTTATGGGGTTGTGCTTCCCTGAGGAATGGGAAAAGGGAATGCAATCCTGCCTTATGGTTCGTGCACCTTATTGCAGCCCTGCTCCATATCAGTGGATACAGATCACCAGCACTTTGGAAAAAATATGAGTTCAGAGATTTTTTTTATCCTGAACCCTTTTGCTTCCTTTCTTGACAAGTGACAACGAACCAAAAAATTGTCCAGGGGATTGCTAGCAGGATGCTGGTCTCCATCACCAGAACCTTTGGACCGCCTCCCATGCTCCCTTCCCTGTTCCTCCCCTTCCTTGGTACTGGACTTGTGGTCAAATGGGTGCTATGCGATTCGGATGCTGCTGAAGGTCTGTGCTGGATTTTGTTCTGCCCAGGGACCTCTGGCCATTGATCAGGGCAGATAACAAAGTGTGCCAAATGCCCTGGCTGTGGCTGGGGAGGACAGGCTGTAAATTTAACCTATCTCCTGTAGCAAGAGGCTGGATGCGCTTGAGCGCCTGGTGGAGTTCCAAGGCCCCATTTGATAGTGTAATACTTATTACAGTAGGTATGGCTAAGAGGTATTTATTACCATGTAAGCAGTGCTTGCGGAAGGCAGGTCCCCCTTTTCCCCCCACCTCCCACCTCTGCCCCAAGGTGTGGGGCCAGCTGGCTTAATCCACCTCAGGGACCAGGGCACAAAGGACACCAGCAGTGCAGGAGGCACCTGACCATGAGCAGAAAGCTAAGTAAATTACAAGTTTGGTCAGTTTCCATTACATTTTCAAAAAGCTGGGATGTCTCAGTGGCACTTGCTGGGCCATCATCCTTGAGCTGGGTGGGATCCTATGGCCACAGTGCCACCATCTCCAAGGAGAAAGTGCTGGTGGGTCATTTACTGGGGACCTCAGCTGGGTCCCAGAAGTGGAGACTGTAGGTGGCTGCACCCATTGCACGCTACTTCTGCTTGAGGATTTCATAATACTCAACAACCCCCCAAGTCTCAATTCACAACTAGGATGAGAAGAGATGACTGAAGGGGGGTTCTCACCCTTGATGTGGCTGGATGGGCATTTTAAGAAAGAAAATGGAGACATGGGACCAAGTGGGAAGTGAGAAAAAGGGCTCCCACCTATGGGGGTTATGCTTCTTCCAGGAGACTGTGTAGAAATGTATCTTATTGTTGTAAGTAAATTCATTAAAATGGAGACACTGAGCATTGTGGACGATATGATGAGTATGCACATGCCTAGGCCTATAAACTTGGAAACTAGGGGAAAGAAATACTCCCGTAAGGAGGAACCTGAAGTGCAGTCCAAACATTGGACACAGGAAATACAAGTGAGACAGTGTGTCCCGCTTTGGCCCTGACACAGAGCCAAATGCTGTATCTAAACTTCTCACTCTTGAGTACAGTGTTGGATTGGGAAAAAAAATCAAACAGGAATGTGAGTTTTGTGGCTGTGAAAGCTGTGACTGTGAAAACTGGTAGCATCCTGCAGTGATTGAAGAGAGGAATAAGGACTGCAGCCTTGAAGGCAAAAAGGGGTGTCAGTGCAGCCTTGCTCTTGTAGGGTCAGGTTTCTGGTGGACCCACTGGTCCACCCCCTCCTTGGAGTCCTTGATGCAGGAAAATTTCTCTATGCATAGGTTTTTAGTATTTCATCCTTTTGAAGATGTATGTGGTTTGGGTTTTGGTGTTCTCGCTGGCTTTTGGTCATATTGTCTATTTAATCAGGATTATTGGTATTGCAGCCTCCAAGAGATTCTTCATCACACTTTGTAAGGAAATAGTTTCCTTCACTCTGATTATTGCTGCCAGCTAGTTGAGGAAATAATAATACAAAAAATAGTTAAAAAACCAAAGAAAATCAGGAAACAAGTCATTATTTTGAGGGTAAGGGAAAAAAACTGGGAAATACGATTCAGAATGTTAAGAAATGAGAGAAAACCAGTGACAAAAGAACAGTCAGTTACATGGATGGGGCAAGAACAAACAAGTCCTGCAAAAATAATGGTCCTGGAGAGGGAGTGAGGGAGAACTCCGGGTACACTTTACAACCGAATGTATCATCTGCCTCCATTCCTGCCTGCATGACAGGGATTCAGGCAGCTGTGAGTCTGCTGGCAGCTTCATACACAAAGCACCCTGCTGGCATCCTGCAAGGGCTGGAGGGCTCTGTAGGGACCTCAGGGCAGAATCCGGAGAGGGATCCCTCATGTTTTTCTCCTCCAGCTTGCTCACCCCATAAAGGCTTCACTTTCAGTGTGGGAACTGTGTGAGGGCTACTGCCTGCACCAAGAGCAAAGCCTCTTATTATGAGAAAGACCCTCCAGACGATGCCTTGGTCTCTGGGTATAATAGATGGTGTTTTTACAACCTCTTAGAGGGCTGTTCCTCAGTAGATGGTGAAAGGCAATACCTCAGGACCACTGGGTTACAGGAGGTTATAAAATTGCTCCTCCCCATGCATATATTTTTGATAACACTTTCACTGAGGAGCATTTCCTCTTTTAAATTTAATTGCTGTGGCAATCAGTCTGTCTATTTTTTTTCCTTCTTTCTCCTGTCCCATCCTCCCCTTTTCACTTTGACCTATCAAACTGTAAGTCTTATTTCAAGCTGATGGGGAGGCATTAAATGAGTGGCCACCAATATAAGGGAATTGATGATCTTTGGGACTTACACTCTCAGGAGTCAAATGATAATGCCGTCCTTCAGGTTAATTTCATACATTACATAGGGGAAAAAGCAGAGCTTTCACCAAACTCAGGGTCAGTCAGATGCAGACAAACTTTGGTCATTTAAAACTGGTTATGAAGAGGACAATACAGCAATAATCTCTCATTTGTCTCTTTTTGTTGCAATTTTACCCTCTAAATTTCTATGCTGTCCTTCAGGCAGCCATTTTATGTTTGCCTTCTGTAAACTTTTAAATATAAACAATTGTCCTAAAGTAGATATAGATAAAGATAGAGAGATAGATATGGAGTTATAGATAAGTAGATTGAGAGACAGATAGATACAAACATGATTATTAGTGTAGATGTCAGTATAGATGTTGTAGGTACGTATATATAGATATAGATACAGATATAGATATAGAGATATAGATGTATAGATGTATAGATGTACATATACAGATATAAATAGATATAGATTAGATACAGAATCAGAATCAGAATCAGAATCAGATACAGATATGATACAGACACAGATACAGATACAGATACAGATACAGATACAGATACAGATACAGATACAGATACAGATGCAGATGCATCCATTTTAGTGTGTCCCATACTATAGATGCAACCAGAAGACAAAGGCATGAGGTTCATGGGGCTTGAAGTATGATTTATTGGCACAGCAGGCCAAGACTTACAGATGATCCCATGCTACTAATTGTTAATAAAATTTTCTGCTTTCCATGTTTGTTATAGCCTCCTTTCTGCCCCATCACGTTCTGTTTATGTAAACCCCTTCAATGCACCGCTATCTTGTCTTCCCTTTGCTTCATATTCAAAACCAAGCGCCTCAAACTACTCAATCAGTTGGTAGAAATTGTTATTAACCCTGCTTTTCTTTTTTCCTGGACTGCACTCTCTATGGAATCATAAACAAATCATCAGTAATGGGCATTTATTCCCCCCTGCATCCATGACAAATGAGATTGACATTATGGGTCCTTAGCTGCTAGTGGTTATAGTTTAAAACCTATGGGGTCCATTCAGAGCAAAGACTACACTTTTTTCTATTGGCATAGATTTTGATAAACTCATCCTTTTTTTTTTTTTTTAACTTCCTGGGGGAGAGTCCAGTGATTCCACAAATTAAAAAAACCCTGAAATTTAGTCTCACAGATGCAAAAAGGGATTGTCTATAGCACAAGCACATGGAGAGGAAAGAAAACTGACCCTAGTGTGTTTACAGTCACTTATCCACCTTCATCCACCACTGGCTCGGAGGAACACTAACATATATACCGTTTATATAGCCCCATACTCACACCTGTGGGAGACAGAAGCAAAAAAGCTGCATCCCAGAACAGCACCTAAATTAATTATAGGAGTGATGCCGCATAGCTCAGCCACAACCAGAGGCTCATGCAGTCATATACCACTTTCATAACCCCTGCTAATATCCTACAGAGCATCCCTCAGCCCACTGGCTGCTGCCTCAAGGCAACACCTTCTGCCATGGGTGTACAGAGCAGAACAACGCCAGTGGAATTTTGGGATGACTCTCACAGTCCTTCTAATGGTACAAGGATGAGGTGCACAGGGGGGGAGGTGGTGTTAATTGGAGTTAGTTTGGCTGATTTACAGTGGTACTTTGGCTGAATTTGCATCTGAATCTAAGTCAAATATGTGGACTTATTTGCATGCTTAGCTAAACAAAAAGTGGATATCTCTCCCACCTCAGTTCATAAGGCTTAGGCCAGATCTTTCTCATCCAAGAAAATATTGAATTGGTTCAGCTTTATTGTAGTGGTAGGCTTGGTCCCTGAAAAGATGCTTGTCTGCAGGAGAACAAGAGTACGTTGACAGATACTTAAATAGACAGTGTTCAAGTAAAAAGAAGAAAAGACATCTGGGGAAACTATAAACCTGTATTGCTTCCAAATATGTGGCTTTAAATTTTCTGTATTGGCCTCACATTTGAGAGCAATGAGAGGTCTGGAAAGAGGATACTAGATAAGTATTGCTATCACTGACAGATCAGGAGGTTTCTCCTTCTTAACTCAAAGTGTAGGGGGGCAATTTAGGAATCATGAGTTAAGGACCCAGCAGGGATGAATTCCTCACATTAGCACCCCAGGGAACTCAAATCCCTGCAGGTGATCCCACCATGGGATTCCTTAAAGAGGGATGACCAGCTCCCTGTTCTGGGCTTTGTTTCCAAGATCAAAACGTGCCTTTGCCTGGTGGCAACCATCACTGGGAAGGCTTCATTGGGTGGTGAAACAATAAAGGGTTGTGTCGCACTTTTCATACCTAGTATTTTACAGTATTTAAACTGGAAATGCCATACTAGAAATGCTGTGGTAGGTGAAACTAAAAGTTACATTAATTGACAGGTGAGACCATCAAATGTTTTGAGAAGGGACATGAGTAGTTTTGTGTAAGACATTTTGGGGATCCTGATGATAATTTTTTTCACCTCAGGCTTCTGAGTGATCTTCAGGGAGCTCAGAAATCAAGACCTAACTACTTTCTCTGAAAACAATTGAGTTTGTCAGTCTTTACATTATCAGGCTTCAGATACCGATGAATTATTTGTGAAGGTCACATTGGATATATGGGACACCATTAACACTTGCCTCCAAGGGAAGCAAGCCTTCTGTCACAAAATTTCTTTGAAAAATGGATTATTATTGCTACTGTTTTCAAGGGATATGTCATTCAGTGATGTCTGGTGAGTGCTGGGTTGGTAGGTTGGATGTTTGTGTTGTATATTTCACTTCTGGTAATTACTGGATTTGCATTAGGAGACCTTCAGTGTGGACATATCCGACAAGAAAATACATCTGAAATCTCTCAGTAGCACTTTGTAGTTGTTTCAGATAACTAAATGAGGATTTCTCTTCTCTGGACCCTGATGAGGTAGTCAGTGGCTTGCAGCAGAAACATGGATTGCTGTCTACACAAAAACAACAAGTATCCTCCAGGTCTAGGAGAGGTAAATCACTTACTGCAAGGTGACTGAGATTTTATGAGCTAACAAGGAGTAAATATTCAGCACGAAGTTTTCCCAGGTGTTACTGACATGATGGTCTTTTCTCCTCAATTAAAAAAAAAAAAAAAAAAAATCATCTTGATGATTATTATGGGATTTTTTCATCTTATTTCAGTTTAAATGTAACAACTTTTAAATACCAGTGACTTGTTTATTTCACTTTGAATTATGTCATAGAAACCTACCTTTCATTTTCAGGCAGAGTCTCAAAACTCAGTATCTTGTTTAATAAAATATGAAGAGTTTATGCTATCTGTTTCTCCTGACTTGAAAGAGCAATTTTTCTGTTACGGAGAAGAAAGGTAGGATTTCTAAGAAAAATAAATATTTTTTTTATCTCTCTCTCTTTGCTAAGACACTGGACTAGGGAATGAGGAACGTGGACAGAAATCCCAGCTCTGCCAGACTTTCTGAGTGACCCTGGTTGGGTTAAAATGACACAGCTTTACATATCCTAAAGTCATGTCACATCTGAGACAGCCACTCTAGGTGTTTGTTTGAGAAATCTCAGGAGAAGCTGGTTTGTTGGCTATAGATATAGTCTGGAATCAGTAGACATTTGGATGTCTACGGCAAAACGAACCCTTGTCTTCATAATTTGGTCCTTCTCCAGACTCTTTCCATGTTAAATGGAAATAAGAATCTTTCTTTTATATGCATCCTTCGGGAACCAACTCAGGGCTTCTCTGTCTCAGCACATGGTGCCCGTTGCAATGATGCTTGGATCCCAGTATAGGCCATGAGGACTCACTTTCATTTCACACAATAACAGTGCAAACATGATAACATGTATTGCACATACATGCTATGCATGTACTATATACAGTGCTAAAATAACATACCCTGAACATCAATTTCAATGGGTGTCATGCCTGAAATTTAAATGATAAAGTGTATGTGAACATCTAATCAGAATCTAGACATTAATGTGGAATCCTGTGGATACTTTGAGCCCTATGCAAATAAGATGCTTACATGGATGTATGAACATAATGCACAATGCCATGAGACATAGAAATTAGATGTAGTTTCTGATTCTGGCGTATTAGGTGTTAAGACACATGTTGTCTAATCTGTTAGAATGATAAATACAGTTTTATTCATTTTTAAATGAAGTCCAAGTTTTTCAAGTAAATGAATGGCTGAAAAGAAGGTGTGAATTTAAGCTAACAACCTCATTCGTCATGATGGCATCACAGGAAACTAAAAGTTTTGCACAAACCTACTATGTGTGCCCAAAAATGCAGAACAACAGATCAAAGCTTTCCACTCACTTTTTCATGGTTAACACAATTAGGGGCATGCAGAGGAGTTGCTTTTAATTTGTTTGTTTGCTTTGGACCTGTCCTAATCAAGGACTTTTCCAAGCTTCTTCCTTTGCTCCCTCAGCAAAACTTTTCAGACTCCATTGTGTTTCCCTTCTCTTTCCTTTTATTTATTTAATTTGTGAAAAGAACCAAAGGGGGTCCCCAACATCCCATCTCCTCAGAGAGCTGGTTTCTCTACAGGGCTGCATATGCTGGTCAGAAAGGACTCAAACAGGCAGCAGTGAGGCAACACAAGTGTTATCAATCATTCAGCATGTTAAATGAGAAGAAGGAGAAAGAAAAAGAGGGAGAGTGAAGGCGGGGAGCGTGGTGGGGGGAAAAAGCCTGGGGTGAATTGGAGGAATTTCCTCCCCATGGTTGCTGAAGGGAGTGTTTTTGGACATCTGCCCAGACACATGCCGAGTTAAAGAAGCAGGATAAATTCTGGAAGAATGAATGGAGGGAGAGGAGGGGTTGGGAGGACAGAGGGAAGCATGGGCTACGGAGAGTGATGGCAGCTACGGGACAAAGGAGGTCTGTGGGGGGAGACTGCCGTGGCGGTGTCTGTGTGTGTGTATGTCTGCGTGTGCCTTTGTTTTCTTTTTCCTGCTGCATATTTCAAACATTCATTCATTGTAGGGTATTATCATACAGCAGTGAGACCTCTTTGTTGGATAGTGAGAGGCAGGTTGTTGTCTCTTGAATCTTCTATATTGCCTGGAATAGACAGGTACATGAGTGAATTGAAGTTGTAGCCAGGCAGGCTGCATCAGGGCTGGTAAACACATTTTGAACAGTGAGGATGATGCAATGCTTTGAGCCAAACTTGTCACAGGCTTTCTCCATCTCCTGGTGTCTCCAGGCAAGGCTGAGTGACCTTCAGAAACATTCATTGAGCCAGGCAATTTTTGAAAGTGTGATTCAGAGTGTTGATGGACAAAATTGTGATGAGCAAAATCGTTCTGTCTGCAGCAGACGTGGGATGCACAGGTCACGCTCTGAACCATTTGTTCCCATGCCTTCTCAGTCCCTGTGGTCTTAGGTTGTCACTCTTTTGGCTTTCTCAGTTTAGCTGTTCATCTAAATGCTCTCTAGCCCTGTTGGAGAACAAATGAGGGTTAGGACCCACTCAGATAATAAGGCAGCCAGCAAAGCTGGGCTGGCAGTAATCCCTGACTAGAAGAGCCAGCTGGGCATGGATTGGTAGCAGTAACTCCTTCCACATGTCCGATTCAGACAAAAAGTTTGTCTGTCCATCCTCTTGTCTCTGTTGGGCTTGAGCTATGAGTCTGTGAACTACTCCGAGTTTGTTAAAGGGTCTGCATAGCATCTTGTATACCCCGGGTAGGTAATCACAATGTATTCTGTGAATGTTCTTCCAAAATCAATGACTGTCATTATGAGCCTGGTTTCTTGAATCCATGACAAGAAATATTAAGAAATCACTGCAAAACACAGAATTCGTAAAATGATAAGTGCTTGGTAAATGAACTGGCTAATTAACTTACTGAAAGTTCAGACTACCTGGAAGCTGATTTTGGCCAGATCCCAAATTAAAGTTTGATCTGTTTTATCAGCAACATGTTCATCATGTTGTCTGCTATCTTTTGGTCCAAAAAATGATCCAATCATCCACCACAAAGGCTTGCCTACAAGTTTCTGCTCTCTTTTATATAGGCAGTGACTATTATAAGGCTGTTTAAGATATAAATTTTGTCCTTTTGAGATTTAGCAAGTAGAAGACTCAAGAGTATGCTTGATCCATTTGTTATAGTTGTTGTCACTGTCACCCACGTACAGTAACTAAAAATATTTCTGTTGCTACAAATCGTACTTGAATTGACCTGATGGAAATAGAGAATATCCTTCTTCCCACCTCAAGAAACAAGTAAACAAAGAGGTATCCTCAGAGCAGCTCAAAATACAACATTTTGATCATTCACATAGAACAAATATTGGTTTAATTCTTTAATGGATAAGTTGTTCTAACCCCAAAGCTAAGTTCAGAGGAGCTAAGTTTGAAAAAGAAACATGAACAAATAAAGTTCATGTCTGGAAGAATCATTATCACAATTTTGCATTCGAATGCAGTGTCTTAAAAAGAAGTAGTGGATGGCAGTAGCAACACTTACATTTTGACTACACTTAATCTTTGTTGAAGCTTGCACAAGTGCATTAATTCAGTTGTTTCATTTATCTTCAGTGTAAAAACCCTTGTTTGGTAACAAAAGATCCAATTAGGCATTGAAATTAGTTCATGTTTTGTGCAACCAAAATGCAGTTGAAATGCAAAATACAAAATCAGAACTTAAAAAAAAGTGATGCTCCTGGGAGTTTTGGGATCCAGACAAGCCAGACATTCACCAGATGTTGATGGGCAAAAATATGCACTAAGCTTTTAAATACAGTGAACTGGAAAACTTGTAGGGAGACTTGTTCTGCTCCCAGGAAACAAGAGCACTTGAGGCTAATCTAGTCTAAGGCCTGGGCTGGAAAAGCTGGGAGAAGTGTAAGTCAGATAAATGGATAAAACAGTTAAACAGAGCCTTTGTGTGAAAGCTGGGGCTTAAGAAGGTTCCAGCTTGTACTGTTCTTCCAAGGCAAATCAGCCCTCTGTTTCTCCAGCCATCACAAGGGAACTTTTAGGAGCATTGGCTTCACTTCTATAAAGGTTATGAAAACAGTTCAGTCAGAATTTGCAGGTTTCACTGTTATTCTTGTGGGTAAAATCAGGTTGGTGAGCAACAATTTGTATTAGAACTTAGAGACTTGCACACCATGGTTATTAATTGAGCATTCCTCCTTGGCATTGTGCTTGTTGCTCTGTGTAGAAGTGGGACTCAGAGTCTGGTTCCTCCTGCTGTCATGCTCCCAAAGAGCAGGACTTTAAAATTTAGGTTTACTTCTGTTTTGAATGGAGATAAGGAAAGTCTTCCTCACTCACTGTTGGAGCTGTTCAAGTTGGAAGCTGGGAAGTATCATGTGGCTTGTGCAGATGTGCTATGCCACCTGCTACCAGCCCTGTGACAGGATTTCAGTCCTCAGGCTTTCTGGCCTTTTCTGGCCCTTGGCATTATATGCATTTCATTATAATAGATAAAAATAAGTGGGAAAATAGAAGAGAACATTCAGAAAAGACAATTTAGCTTTAAAAAAATCACTTACCTCGAACACAGGTTTTTCACAGGTAACACTTGGAGGGCTGGTCTGTATAAACCAGTAAACTTATTGTGCCAGGACAACACTCTATGTTTCATCAGTGCAATATAACAATAGTTAGTCATATATACCTAGATTACGCACAACTCTATGAATTATGGTGCCTTTAAAAATATTTTTTTCCATTCTCATGTAAATGCACTCTAGAAGCATCTTTACCCAAGTATAAACCTATCTATGTAGTAAAAGCAGTGCAACTTCTTCATTGTGGCTAAATCCAAATCATCTTTGCCTTAAAGCAAAGATGACCAATTGGTATGTTAGGTTGCACAGTATGTTGTTTAACTGGCGCTAAAGAACTCTGGGTGGTCTGTGAGTCAATCTGTCGGGTCTATTTGTGTGTGTGTGTGTAAGACAGTATAGATGCAGATTACATCTACCTGAGGTTTACTAATTCATTGTCATAGAATCATGGAATGGTTTGGGTTGGAAGGGACTTTAAAGCTCATGGGCAGGGACACCTTACACTAAACTGGGTTGCTCCAAGCCCTATCCAACCTGGTCTTGAGCACTGCCAGGGATGGGGCAGCCACAGCTTCACTGGGGAACATGTTCCGGTGTCTCACAACCCTCACAGTGAAGCTGTATGCATGACAATCTGGGAATAAAAGTAGCCCCTAGCATAGAAAAGTTGGTCACCCCTTCAAAGAAATGACCCAATATATATCCTCAGTCCAGAGAAGTTAAAGAATACTGCTTCTTGAGTAGAGGTGTTTCCAAAACAGAATGGTACTATACTCATAAATGAATTTGTGCATTCATTCTTTCCTCCATGTTTTCATACGGGCTGGTTTTGTCTCACAAAGTCAGTATCCAGATCTATCTAAATAAATATGTATTACATTATGGCTCACTCCCAGAACAGATCAAATCATATATACATCCTTGCTTGCTCTTTTTCCCATGATGGTTGACTCAAAGACTGAGTCCCAAACCCATGTTTACTAACTATGACTAATATCTAGCTTAGATATAGCTATTCGGTGTAAAGAATAGGCTGGCTTCTGTAACCAGCTGGGAGGTTGACCTGCTTGCCCAGAGACTGGGGTTGACAGTGCCCTTTGTCGAGCTCTGATTACAACAGTGCTGGCAAAGCCATTGTTGTGTTTGGCGCTTGTTGGTTTATGATTTGCTCCGCAGTGCTATACACTGAAATGAAAAACATGTGGTCGACTCACATGCTCTGTTTAGACTGGTTACACAAATAGATGATATTATGCAACCCAGACCTGCGATCTTATTTCTCTCTCTTCTGAAGCATTTTATGTTTTATTTTTAATCAATTAGGACAGAAGGCTGGACAGCTTCCAGGTGCCATTTCTCAGATGGCGAGTTTTGTTGCTTGACCCACGCAGGTCAGCCTACCACCACCTCACTGTTTTACAAGAATGCCTTGTGTCTTTTTTGCTTCTCTACTCATGAAGCTGAGCAGCACTAGCTCATTCCAAGACACCAGCTGTGGAAGTTGGTGAGGTTCTCCCTGAATCACAACGAGATGGTTCAGGCAGCATGTTTAACTCACTTATTCGTTGGACTTTTCCCATCTGACCTTGCAGGCTTTCCAGCAGTCAAAGCAATGCTGATCACCCTCATTCCCCAGCTCCATGCAAGCCTGCCTGTCCCTGGCCACTTACAGGGGATGATCTGCATCAGAGAAGCAGTATGATGCATCGCAGCAGAAAGATTTCCAAACAGGATTTCTGTTGGCTTTGCTCCTATCTTTCCTTTTCGATGTGCTTTTGGTAAATCGCTCATACATGCATTTCACCAGGTTTTCTTTTCAGCTCCAGGGTAAAGAGGTTTTCTGAGCAGAGTGATGGTAAAGCACTCAACACCACAAACTGGCAGCACTGCCCACTGTCTTTCCACCAGGCTCACAGCAGTTCAAAATCAAGTTTACTAGCTCAAGCTCTGTAAGTTCAGCTTTTAATTAAAATACATAATTTAATGCTAGAGACCTCATTCTCTGAGAAGGGTACCATTACAAATGCCCATATCTGACATGGATTGCTGAAAATTGGCATATTGCCTCTATTGTATTAGAGATAGAAAAACCAAACTGACTTATCATTGTAACTGCCAAGCAGACAGAGGCACTGTCTTTATCCCAGATATAAAAAATTGAACCAACTCTCATTGGAATTGACTTATTTTATATGTAAGCTGATACAACAGCGTAGAGTGACTGTAGGAAGAGCTGTTGAATGCAAGCCTCCACATTGTCGCATCAAATCATGCAAGGCTATCTGCAAAGAGACAGGTGGGGACAGTGCTGGATCTATTTCTCTCCCTACTTCCCTTTCTTACCCCCAAAACAATTACTGCCACTGTCCATGAATTAGAATCGTAGAATCACAGACTGGTTTGTGTTGGAAGGGACCTTAAAGTTCATCCAGTTCCAAACCCCTGCCATGGGCAGATACACCTTCCACTAGAGCAGGTTGCTCCAAGCCCCTTCCATCCTGGCCATGAACAATTCCAGGGGATGAGTTAGCCACAGCTTCTCTGGGCAAAGATACCATTAGGTGTTATTTGATCTTAATTCCTTCTTCTTTATATATGTGTGTGTTTCTGTTTGCACACATATAAGCAGCACTTAATATATAGAAGTTAATGAAAAAAAAAAATCAGTGCCTGTTATCTCAGGAGCTCATGTTGTATTTTTTCCACAGTCCAGTTTATTCCTCCTTTATAAGGATTTCCTCTTTATCCTATAGCAGACTTTGCTGTAATCTTGGGCTTTGCCAGCTGAGATGGAGAAATGGCTCCTTTAATTTGCTTGGAAGTGGTCCAGTCTTTAGGGTAGCTGTGGTTCATACCTTAATAATTTTCATGCCTTCACATGAATTTTTAAAATGGGAAATACCCTGGTGAGCCTCTGGATCTTTCTCTGTTGGCTGGCAGCTTCCCTGCTCCATTAAAGCAGCCAAGGAAACCTCATACTTCAAGCCACAAGGACCTCCTGTTCCATTCAGTAGATGAGTTTGGGTTTTAGCTCAGAGGTTCAGGCTCATACATGTGTGCACACGTACAGGCATACACTGCTTGATTCACTATTTTTCTCATCCCTCTTTCACCTATTAGTGTCCTTTGAAGGATCAGGTTACCTTGCCAGTAGAAATATATGAGCTCGCTGCATAATATAGCATAACTGCAACAGCAGATCATATAATTTCCCCCTGAAGGCTTGTTGCAGACTATGTCGAGTCATTTGTATTTATGACAGCTTGGGGGTGATTTAGTGCGACCTCACTTTGATAAAAGCCATTTAGAGCTCATAAATATGGGTGACACACTGCCTTCTCAGCTAGGATTTTAAACTGAGAGCACATTTACATTCCTATTGAGCTTTTATTGTTTGGGGGGGTAGGAAAGGGAAGGAGAGAGAGAGAACAGGAAATGGAAAGAGGGTGTGAAATGCAAAAGGGCCCTTGAGAAATGAAGGATGGTGCTGTGCTTAGAGCATCTATAGCTCAAAGCACCCATGATGACCCTCCTCTCCGCATCTGCTCATGGTGAAGTGAGGGTCTGGTCGCCCCAAGTGAGTCAGCCAGTAGGAGAAAGGGATTCTCCACATCAGGAAGAACATGAATTTAACACTTAGTTTCCACAACAATCATAAAAAAGGCTTCCTTATGCCAACAGGTTTTTTTTTAGCTTGGGCCTTACTGTTGTGTGCTGTATTTTTAACTTAAATTTCAAGGAAACATTTCCTGAGTATATTTATATTCTGTAAATAGATTTATAAGGAGGTAGGCAATTTATGGCCAACAATAAAAGATACTTAAGCCCAGAATAAAGATGTCAGATTTTATGCACTAGCCTTAAATTGATCATTGATGGAAACAAGTAAGAAGACTGTTCTTAGAAAACTGTATTTTTTTCATAATTTGTGAAGCCCAAAGGAACCTGAGCATCACATCCCATTGAATTTCACATAGGGATTAGTATCTTTATATTTTAAATGAGGATGCAAAAGATTTAGTGGTTTTAATCTCTATAGTCACTAACAGAGACAGAACCTGAGCCTAGGTGACTGTCTTGACCATCAGGTCACCAATCAATGCACTCCCTGCAGCCTTGACTTTCCTGTTCTCTGGTTTTCCTTACCTTACGCAACCAGAATGCATCAATAAGAATGACTGGAAACTGTTCTTGGTGACTGGAAAACTAATCTAGCACATTCAATATTCCAATAATTTTTAATGGATTAATTATTTATTGCAGGGAGATGATGACCATGATACTTAGTTTTGTGTGTAAATTTATTCTGTTCAGGGGCTTGATGTTCAAGGTTGTGGGTTACCAAATTAAACTAATATCCTGGGTTCAGCGTAAACCACAATTACTAACCAGAAAAAGATCTTTTAACAGCATCTGCTTGCAACTGTAAATATTTTTCAGGGGTTTATGTGTGTAGAAGCTTTAGGTTGTGATTTAAAAGCTTAAACAATGGAGACACTGGAACAGGTTGCTCAGAGAAGCTGTAGCTGCCTCATCCTTGGCAGTTTTCAAGGCCAGGTTGGAAGGGGCTTGAAGCAACCTGAACTAGTGGAAGATGTCCCTGCTCATGGCAGGGGTTGGAACTGGATGAGCTTTAAGGTCCCTTCCAATCTAAAACATCCTTTCATTTTATGATACACCTGTACATTTGTAATACATGGAGAAGATTAAAACTAGTAAGTTCTTAAGCCCTTTTTTAGCTTTTTGGAGCATTCTTCACAAAATGTAGTGATTTTATTGGAAATTGTTTTTCATTTTTGAAGTCTAACATGATAATGCTATCACAAAGGTGAAATAAATCTTGCTTCCTTTAAAATAATTTTTCTGGCATGATATATCATTAGAACGCTATACCTAATTATTTGTTTTTATGCTTAAACTAATTAATTAATGAGGTTGCCATTATTACTATCTTCTAAGCTGGGTACTGTTTACATGTTACACTGTTGGTTAAGTTTGATATTTGCAGCAACAAATCTAATTATTTTTTTAAACAATTTTATCACTAAAAATAAGTCATGTCAGAACCTGATTAGAATTTTTATATAGGTAAAGATAATAGCACTGTGCATGGTGGTGGACCAGCTACCAAAGCACAGATTCAGAGGTGGGACTGAATACAGAGACAGGCTTTGAAACTGCAGCCCAGGTCTTCTGTGTTAATCTCAACTTCACGCACACCTTGTGGCACTATTGCATGGCTGTTCCCCTCTGTGTTAACATCAAGGCTCCCACCTAACACCTAGGCAACTGAATCCAAAGGAATTAAAAGGCAGTGTGCTTTTCATTAGGCAAATGAAAAGAAAATCACAGTCCCTGCCCCGAAGATTGCACACTGTAATCAATGGCAGTATTAATGGGAAACTCCACTGCACTCAGAGGAACAGTAAAACATGCATGATGGGGCCCCAAAGACAAGATAACCAGTAAACTACTTACTCTGCTTCAGCTTCATTAGCCATTAAAGCAGGATAATGGTACTTACCTTGCCCCACCAGAGATTAGTTAGTCATTGCTAGCACAAATTTATGGAGGAAAAAAGAAAAAAATAAAGGAAACTGTCTTAGTGAGATTGGGAGCAGGCAAGCATGGGACCTAGGTCATGCCTTGTGGCTCCAGCTGCTGTTCTCATTCTGGAGTACAGGGATGCTTGTGCCTGGGCTCTTGGCTTACAGAAGAGCCGCAATGATCGGAGCCTGCAAGCTCTGGGATGATCCGGCACATGCTTCCCAGCGCAAGGGGAAGGATGGAACTGATTTATTAGCCTGGACTGGGGTTCAAGTGCGGTTTAGCTCCCAAGCAAACATGTTCAGAGTTTACTGGCTGCTGCCCTAAAGACATTTGGTTGCTCTGCTGAAAGTGGCTGAAACCTTGCTCTCGGCAATCTGCACCGTGGGATGGGTCCATGGCTGACAAAACAGAGGCATGGAGCAGAATTGACACCACCATGCAGGGAGGCTTGTACTAACACCTGTCCACACCATGCCTGGTGCAAGCTGATGCCATTTATCTTTACAAGCATTTTTATTAAAAGTAGGTCCTAGAGTAAACACACTTTGTGGTGCGTTTTTTTTTTTTTTAATAAATGGGCTGATTCGTCTCTGCTGACTAAAAGTGCCAGTCAACAAGCCCTCTGTATCTTTGATCTGCTTTTCTACTTAGCTGTTCTCTAAAGGCTCAATTTCCTCTCCTGTCATGCTTTAGAGAGGAGGGGAGTACGCAGCTTAGTCCCCCAGTTATAATGCAATTATTTGGTGCAAGGGAATTTTTTTTTTTTTTTCACTTGAATAAATTAGTTGTTAATTAAAGCTTTTTGATGTAGTGTGAAAGGAGTTATATTTGATACCAACAGCTGTATGCTGTTTGATTAATAGTCCTTTGGGGTGTTGTTAGTTACAGCGACCCATTTCTCTCCCCTCACCGAAATACACACACACACACACACACACACACACATACACACACACTCACCTCAAATGTCATTAACTGGTACTGTGTTTTCAATTAGAAGGAGAATTTTTTTGCTGTTGTTCTCATTTCTCTATACATCACTTGAAAAGATAAGATCAACATATCATCACCTTGGCCATGTCTCCGGGGGAATAGCCCTGTAGCAGTGGCAGCAAAGACATTTGTGATACTGACAGTGTAAAGTCTCTGCTTTGGGCTGATGGGTTGATCCGGAACATGGTTCCCTAGTTTAGCACATTGCACCTGAAAATATTATACACTGGCAGAGGATTTCCTTTCAAAGCTCATTTGCTTAGCTATGTATGACTGGTTCTCACAAGGCCAGGGACCACATGCCAAGGGTATTTCCTGGAGGATGTCCCAAAGGGTTGTCCTATGACATCCTCACTTCCCTTCCTCACCATCAAAGAGGAGAATGGTCATAGAAAAGCACTAGTGGCTTTTGCCTATTTTTCATGGCAGTCACACATAGGTTAAGAGCTTTCTATATGTGATGCTGTTTTAAATTGATTTCCAGCATTGTGTTCATTAGCTGTAATAGAGGTGTTTGGGCACAATGTGTATTTCTTCACAGTGTTTTGCTGTTGGGCTTCTGTGCCTGGGAAATAGCAGTGGGACTTCCCAGTCTTGTGGACTAACACACAGGGTGTGTTTCAGAGGTGATCCAAGCTCAGATGAGCAAAGTAGTAGGAACATCTTCCCATGCAGAGGGCAGAGAAAGACCTGCTTCTCCAAGACTCCATGTCCCAGACAAGGCCGTCCTACTGCTGTCATTTAATATGTTTTAATCCAATATCAGGGGGAAGATGGGTCTTAATTAATTGCCTTCCACTCCAGGCTCAAGAGGAAAACCCACTTTGGAACAGTTGTATGCAATCAAAATATGCAGGTCGAGGGCTGCTGGCAGAGTTCCCTGTTTATGAGTAAATGAGTGCAGGTTTCCAGCTCTCAAGGGTGTGTCCTGGGTTCAGCAGTAGCAGTCATTTTTCTCCTTCTTAGTGGCTGGTGCAGTGCTGTGTTTCTGACTTTCAGCCTGGGGGCAATGCTGATAACACCAAAGTTTTTAGCTGTTGCTAAGTAATGTTTACTCTGACCAAGGACCTTCTCAGTCTCATGGTCTGCCAGGGAGGAGAGGAAGCCGGGAGGAAGCAGAGACAGGACAGGACACCTTACCTAAACCAGCCAAAGGGGTATTCCATACCACAGCACATCATGCCCAGTAAATAAACTGGGGGGGGTACCCGGAAGGACTAGATCACTGCTTGGGTCAGGCTGTGTATCAATCAGCAAGTGGTGAGTGGTCGTATTCTCTTCCCTTGTTATTTCCCTTATCATTATTATTGGTGGTAGCAGCAGCGGTTTGTGTTATACCTTACTTACTGGACTGTTCTTATCTCAACATGTGGGAGTTACATTCTTTCACTTCTCGTCCCCATCCCTCAGGGAGCCGGGGGGGGAGGAAGACGGAGTGGGAGTGAGCGAGCAGCTGAGTGGTTCTGAGTTCCCGGCTGGGCTTAAACCATGACAGGGTGGGAGAGGTATTTTTGAAAGATGGTAGCTGAAGGCGTGGCCTTTTGGCAAACAAGAAGAACTGGAAAATAGAGTGGCTTCCTCCTGTTCCCTGTTCCCTGCTACAGAACGTGACTGTGACCGTGGCCTCAAATCCTTTTTATATCTGTTGAGTCTGAGCCAGAGTTTAAGGAGCTGGAAGACGGTGGAAATCACCTCTGTTGATGATAGGTGGCTGGAGAGGAGTGGAGATGCCCATGTCATGTCACTGTGTCCTTTCTTTGCTCTCAGTGCAGCTGTTTCATCCTTTCCCTGCTATCTGTCTATTATTATTATTATTATTTTTCCCTTCCTGCTACCTTTGCAGTAATGATGGGGGCAGCAATGCCTACCTACTTAGCGCAGTTTCTGGAGTCCCACATGTATTACATTTTTTGCTATACTTTTCTGGTGTGCACATGTGGTGCTTTGTATGGCTGCACATTGTGGACTTTCCAGGAGGGGTTCTAGGCGACTGAAATTGGCAGGAGACTTGGGGAATGCCCATACACCTCAGTGTGATGGTAAATACCTTCTAGTTTTAGCATTACATTGCTTGTTCTGTTTTCTGAGAAGGGCTTATTTATCTAAGGATCAGTTTAATATTCGAGTTCTCAAAGCTGTAGAAAATATTTTTATTACATTGCTGAGGGACTTTCTGTTCACTCTATAATGTGTTGTTTTGGTAGGACCCACACAAATAAAATATTTTAAGCTTCACAAATGGATTTGATAATGGAGAACAAAAAAAGAAAGATTGCTTATAAGGAGTTTAATTTCATACACTCGTGACAGTTATTTTACAACTTTTGTGTATTTTCTACTTTTGCATTCTTGGGTTTAGTTGAAGATTGAAAAAAAGTGGCTATCAAATAGGGAAATTAAAATTTTGCATGTATATGGAAGAAAACATGTATTTTCAGTTGTGTGCAAGTCATCTGTTGCCTGGAAACCAGGGTAGATATCTTATGGATGTCTCAGTTTGCCTCATTTCTGCAATACTAATTGAAGACTTTAAATGAAGAATATCTGACCTTAAGTTAATACAAAGCAGTACGTGCTCAAGAACTGGAATAACATCTTTGCCAAGGATCCAGAAAAGCTATAATAAGATTCTCTTTGCATGATGCACTCTTGTGATGCTTCATACAAGTTCCCAGCAAGACGCTATAGTCTTCTGAGCTAGATGAAGAGGTCATACTACTCTATAGTTGCTACTGTGCAGGCATCCTAAAATGTTAGTTTCTGAATTATTCAGGCAATTGGAGAGAAGGGACAGAATAAAAGATCTATTAGCCGTGCATGTTTCTGCAGGTGTATGGAGCCATCAGAAGTTACAGGTGAAAAAATTAATAACAGAGTGAAAGAAGTGGAGGAAAAGCAAGAAGGGAGAGTACAAATGTCAGCAATGAAGGCAACAAACCTGTTAGCCCACGGCAAGCGAGGACTTGTCTATCAAGGGCCATTGAAGGAGCTGGTGAAAAAGTGTCTGTACAATTGGGAAGGTGTCAGGGGAGGTCAAAGAGAGAGCCAGAGAGGAGCAAACAGGGATGATGATGAGAAACCACATGGTAAGAGCCGGTACAGACTGCACAGCCATGGCTGCACAAAGCCATTAGATAGGCTTACTTGAGAGAAAAACTTAGAGTGTGTAATTTTTCCCTTTCATGCAGAAACAGCAGGAACATTTAGTAGGGGGTGTGTGACAAGGCAGCAGCCGTGACTCCTGTATTTGGGTTACTTAACATGCACCACTATAATATGATTTCACAGAGTTTTGGAGACCCCCTGGTTTTCTCACCTATGAAGACCAGCATTTTTACATCCCTAAAGTTTTCCATTATCAAAGGTTCTCATGACATCTTTATTTTTGTGAGGGTTGCATTTTTTGGTTTGATTTAGTTTGAGTTTTTTGCTAGTTTCTTGGATTTTTTTTTTCTTCAGAAGCTGTAATATCTCTATTGTTTGAAAAAGAGCTTTTGAATTTTGGCAGGGACAAAAGTTCTGCAGCCGAAGACATGCCTTTCCCTTCTCCCATGAAACCCGCCTCCATTCTGGCTGAGTTATGAGCTGTGCAAGATCACCATTCCCCATGTCTCACTTGTGTTTCTCAGCAAAATGTTGGCAGCAGGTCAGAGTAATAACTGAACAGGATTCTTCCACAGAGCCATACCCACAGCACTGCCAAAGCAAAAATAACAAAGAGAGAAACCCCGGGGGCTTGTGGTGCAGGGGGGCTGGTGTCTCACCCCGTGCAATCTCCCACTAGTGGTGGTTGTAGCAAGTCTTGCCAGCCAAAGCCGTGCATCCCTCTGATGACTCTCAATGAAGGAAAAGATGGGTCCATTTTTCGAACTTGTTTTCTGTGTTCACACTGCTGAATCAACCAGCTAAAAAATTAGGAAGTGCCAGGTTCATCCTCGCAGGTCTACCCATGATGTGGGTTGGGGCCCATAGGTGTTAATGCCATCTTGACATGCCTTTCCTATCATATGTGAGAGAGTGCCACGGTCACGCTGCTAGGGAGACAACCACTGAAGCAGAAATAAGTTTGCACAAGTAGCTGTAAAGTTGGGAAATTCATGGTTTTTTGATAGTCGCAGTCTAAACCTCTTTTTTTATGGCAATGGCCAATGTAATAAACACACTGAAAGTATGTGTATCTACACATATATATGCATATTAGACGATAGACGTCTGGATGGCCAGGTAAGCATCACCATATGGCATGTGTACATGTTTAGACTTATATAAATGGAAATTACATTTTGCAGTGGTACAATGCAGAGCAGCAGCATAATCCAGTATTTTCTGAGAGGCAAATCTAAAAAAAAATGTATATTTGCTGACAAACACGGGAGAAAACACCATGTTTACATACATGCACAAGGTGCTGAGCACATTGGTGATGCTTATCAAGCAAAGGAGGCCGCATGCATCTGTGTTTGCTCCTATATGACCTCTTTATTTCCTTTTGAATAGCAAGGAGGCTCTCCTTCCTAGGAGCTGCAGGCTCTGTTTCTGACAATGCACAACAATGCTGCTTATTGGAGTGCCTGTCATTAAGCAATGTGCTGATTATTCTGGCAGCTCCGCTACTCAAGTCCCTGTGGACGAAGTCAGACATGAAGGGAATTGAATTTCGCCAAGGATGGGGCTAAAGGTCGTTCCATGCAGTGGACAGCTGTTTCTAGTCAAATAGAAAATATTGCTCCAAGTGTTACCAACAGAATAGCTGATAGCTCTGTTGTCAGTTCATTTACACTTGCATCCTGCTACAAATTAAACTGAAATTGTGGTGCGTTGAAGGAGATGGAAGTCTGTTTTCATCCAAGTGACAATTCCTTATATCACCAATTTCCAAGTGCAGCCGTTATAGATCATTGCTAGGGCTTTTTGCAATTTCCAGTGATGAAGATTTAAGGTCCTGATGTTCCGCCATGGGCAAAATTCCCCTTCGTACCTGCTCTCATCTTCTGATCCCATAGGTTGAAAAGGAAATGCAGAGCTCTGGTAACTGGCCTCTTTTCTCAGCTCTGCTCACAAAGAATACCATAAAGTACAGAATTGTTCTGTGACTTCTCCCACTTCACAAGTTTTCTTTTTATTTCTTTTCCTCTTATTTCTTTTTTTTTTTTTTTTTTTCCTGAATCACGACATTCGAATTCAGATAGGAGGAAAACTATGAAGTATCTTGATTCTGCTACAAACTATTCTGCATGGAGGTCAGGTGTAGCAGAAAGAGCAGCTCAACAGCACTGTTCATATGCCAGTGTTCATCTCAGCCCAGCACAGCATCTTCCACTGAACCCAGTCCTAAGCCTCTCCGTCAGCAAGCCAGAAAATACTTTCTGGGCAGAAACATAGCTTTTCTCAGCATCCTCAGTGAGTCCTAGCAACTAAGCTGAAAGCCTGGAACTTAACCACATTTGGAATAAACTTGCCCCGAAATATCGATGTTAATTAGCTTGTGTTATGAATGGCTTAAGTTACACATCAGCTGCATTGGGACATTTTGATTTGGGTTGTGGCTTGGTAATTAGATGCACATAAGCTGGCTGGGGAGCTGTCAGTTGGTAAGCAGCATTTTTCATTGCAGGGTTAGGAAGAAAAGCTTTTCTGTGTCCTTTCACCTGTTTTGCTGTGAACCTTTGGGTGACATGCCAGTGATCAAAGACAGTGTTGAGCATGAACCAGAATCCCCCCCTGAGCCACAGCCGTGGTGACTCAGTGACTTCAGAACTTCTCTCTTCATGCAGCTGAGCAAGACTTTTGTATTTATAGTGCAAAATGCTCCCTCATATAGTGACTGTTAATGTTAATGCCATCCTCCCCTTTGATCTGTGCCAGCTTTCACCCTCTTCTCTTGCCTACCATCAGTGCTTAGAGTGGAATTTGGAGGAAAATGTTTCCAATGCTGTCATGAAATAAGTTAGAGCAACACTAATGATAGAAAAATATACATAATTTAAATGATAGGTGAGTAAATGTGTGCAACTCTGGTGGTGTGGGCATGTGTAGTATTCTCACCTACATCTGGACTAGCTGTGGTAACCACGGGGAGTTACCTATTTCAGGCATTATCTGTGTTAGGAGGAGAGGAATCACTATAGGGAGTCCCTGGCGATTTTTTTGAAAGGAATTGTCTGGGTTTTAGACCTCTATTTTTAACAGATGAGTCAGGAGGTAAATCCTTCTTTTTCTCCCAAATCTGGGAATGTGAGAATAAAATAACCAGACAGCAACTTTCTTTAATGTGAGGAAAGGCAGAAAGCAAAGAGACAGTTCGACTGTTCCTGACACAGACCCTTTATCAGCTCCATAAATACAGGGCATATGCATGTAATGGCTGACTGCATCTCAGATTGCAATACCAATGTTTTAAAAGCATGCTGACGGAGCATCTGCTTATTTCATTACTCCTCCAATGTCTTTGCAAGTCATGCATTATACAGTACCATCTCTAGCAATGCATGACCGGAGGGGACAGTCTGTAAAAATTCTGGATGGTACATAGCTTTCCCTTACCTTCCCGGAGAGAGAAACATAAGGAATGGTGCACTTAAATAGTAGGCAGAATTTGCAAAATAAAAACCTATTTGCAGTGAACTAGAATTTGCATTTCTTTCTAAAAGAAAGGAGAACTACTCTATCTCATTACTATGGGAGCTGGCTGCATGCACAGCAGTGCAAACATCATTTTCAGTAAACTCCTGATCAGAAACCAGACTGAGGGATGCATTAATAGTCAGGTGAAAAAAGAATCATCATGCTTTATTGGAAAACAGATATGGTGATGAGTCACAAGAGCTTGTGATGAGCCTTGACATTACAAAAGCAATTTTGAGGAGCCCAGGTACAAGTTTTACCTGGTCCTGAACTTAGACTAAGCTTTTCTATGCCATCACCATGGCAGAGGAGGTTCACAGTAGTCACACTGAATTACAGTTTCCCTTTTAGACTAATTAAAATGCTGGATCTCAGTGCCTTGCTTTTTTTAAGCAGGGTTTGCACTCAGTAAAGACTGAATTTCTTAGACGTGAACACCTTTTTACTCGCACACCATTGCCTTGGCTGAGTGTCTGAAATTCACCATCCTTAGGCACCCAGACATGTAGACCTGAGTATGTCCACTGGCTTTCCTTCCAATTAGAATCATAGAATAGTTAGGGTTGGAAAGAACCTTAAGATCATTTAGTTCCAATGATGTCCATGGGCAGGGACACCTCCCACTAAACCATGCCACCCAAGGCTCTGTCCACCCTGGCCTTGAATACCGCCAGTGATGGAGCATTCTCCTACCTTTCCTGGCCATGGGCTTGTGAGCCAATGTCCTGACGAAACATGAGTTTGCTGTGTTTTTTTGGATACCTAGTGGGTTGTTTATAGAAGACCCAATGGAAAAGCGTTTTGTCACTGAAGAAAGGGACCTGAAGGGGGGATCCATACTGCTATGTAACACTGTGGTAAGTCAATATTGGGCAATAAAGCATATTGACCAGTCTACATGTATATCAATTGTAAGTCTATTTTTGTCAGAGACTTTAAAAAGCTATTAGCTGTCAAGATGTTTATGTGAAATGAGTTTCTGGGCCTCTGTCCAGTTGTTCATAACCTCACTTATTTGTTATACGCACAAAAGCTTTAAAAACTGTGCTTGGATCTAGTAGATGTAACAGGGATGAACATGATTAAGAGATCCATGGAAGTTACTTTCAATTCTGGAGTACACAGGAAGGTGGGCAGCAAAAGAGTCTTAGCCTTATAGGTTTTCCTAATTAGTATCCATAGCCAAGGTAATACTGTAAGAGATTTTCCACAAATATTCATTAGCTGTTGGGGCCTTATAAGCTTGGTTAACTTTGTACAGATTCTCCCACCATCCTGTTGTGTTTGCTCTTGACAAATATTCCAGCAAACATGTTTGCAAGCTGGAGTGTTTGTGAATACTCAATATTGAAGAATATTCCTGAATAGTGCCTTTAATATTCCTGCTGGACACCTGCTTCCAGGGATCGTAATATCCCACTATTCAGGAGACAAACATCGGCATGTCATGCAGATGTTTAACAGCCCACGAATTGGGAAGAGATCAAGAAGAGGCTTTAGAAAAGAATTTCAAATACATATTTTTAGGCAAACAGCAGTCTGTTAATAATTCACAAATCAACAAGCTGAATATGTCAAATGCCTGTCTCTTCTGTAGTGCCCCGTTTCTGGGATTTAAGGTCACCGACAAATTTTTAAAACAAAACCCAAATATTTTTGATGCTATTCTCAATCTGGAAGAAAACGTGGTTTAATTTTTTTTTTAATCTCATCTGTTTAAAATAGTTTCTATAACATTTTTTCTTATTGATCAATCTCTAAATAAGTGCCTCTTGCTCTTGACTCACACTTAGATGAATGATTCCGAAGGCTTTTCTTTTTGTGACAGCAATGAATAAGTCGATGGTTGTACTAAGCTTTTCTAAGTGCACTATTAAATGGGCAAAACTTCAGCAATAAACAGGCTGACTGGCTCAGTGATAAATTGAAAAGAGGGGGAGATGTGTGTTTTAAGGCAGAAGAATCATCATGGAAATTGTTCGATTGCCATGCACTTGGAAAAGACCTATGCAGAAAAACACTTCAAATAGGTACTAGACATTAGCAGCTCTTAAATCAAGGAGACTGTGTCTTGGAAAAAAAACCCAATTGTCTCATCAATCTGTCTTGTCCTAAGGCTTAGATGGGATCTAAACATTCCTGATAATGTTGGAAGCAAAGCCTCTAGGCTTTATTTAAAAATCCTGTTTATTTAAAGTTCCTGTTGTCATCATGTATTACAAACAGGCTTAATATTTTACCTTTCCCCTACATGAGAAAAATTCTGGGCAATTAAACATGTGAAAAGAAGAAAGAAATCTTCCTTTACCTTTTTGTCCAGGGTTGGTGTTACTGTTAAATACTGAGTAAGAACAACTGAATTCCCAATTTCGTCTTCTGTTTGCCGTGTCAAAGGATCATATTTGTGAGTGATAGTTTCAGGTGAGGGTGTATGGTATGTTCATGGCGTTTGCATCCAACAGTAAGTGGGACTTAAGTACTGTCAGTGGATTGAAGTTCAGCAGCCCTCTCCGTTTCCAACCTGCTAGACATCAGGGCACACTGGCAGTTCCAAAAGATAATTACAGCTTCTGAGGCTGCCTGGTTCATCACTGCATCCATTGAAAGCCTTGTGTTACTGGGCTGAAGGTGAGGTTCAGGGTGTAGAGTGGTTTCCCATCTGTGCTGCTGGCTGGCTCTGATTGTCTACAAACCCACACCTCTTCCCTGTGCTGTGCAAATAAGATAGTAGTATCTGTCTCACAGGGGTTGTTAAGAAGCTTAATTCATTAGTATTTACAAAGTGTTTCTAGATCCTCAGATGGACGGCTCTATAAACAGACAAAGTATTACTAATCGCCAGCTTACACTGAATTGTAAAGTGAAAATAAGGATGGCTGAAGGAAAGATGAGCTGAATTTTCTGATGAGCCGCATCAGCCTAGTGGCTTTCAATCAAACCCTTTAAAGTTTGATTTTTCATTACCATCATCTTAGAAGTCTTCATTTCTGTTGGTGTATTAATTGACCTTCAGTTTATTTTGGGGAAAACCAGGGCACATCCAAGTCTGTGAATGGGGCTTCACATCCTAAAGAATAAATCATAGGCTTAATTTGGGTAATCATTCCTGAATGTATACCATGAGGTTATGTTGCTTTAAATGAAATGAATCCTGATTTACAGAATATGACTTCCACAGTGCTGTTCGATTTACAGCAAAATATATCTGAAAAATAAATCTTCCACATCTTTACATCCAAGGAACATGCCATGGTATTAATATTCAGAGCAATTCTAAGCATATGCGTGGGTTTTTCTGTTTGTATGGTTTAGATTCATGAGTTCTGTCTTCTTCATTTAGCCCTGGCAGGAAAACAACAGACTGGTTTATTCAGTCCTTTCCACTTTCTGAATTTCCTGCAATACCACAGCAATGTCGTGCTTGGGCTCCTAGTTAACTTTTTGTTAGCTTTTTGGAAGATATCAGGAATCGGAATAAGTTTGGTAACTTGTGTTGTTTGTATTTATAAGTTGTGTTTGTTGTATGCATTTTTCTGCAAAGCCTGATTCTTAAGAACCAAGCTCTGTAATAGGCTTCTCCTAAAATTAATCATAGAAATGGAAAGAAACTTAGTGCTCTTTCACTGTTTAAAATACACCACTTTTTATTTTTTCCCTCAAACCACACTGTTAAAAAAGTATTGAATAACCATTTCCCACTTGGCCTTCAAAGGGTGAAATCCTCATCTGATATAAATTGGCTTAGCTCTATTCAAATCAGAGCAACTACATTAATTCACTCCAGCTGAGGCTCCAACTCTTGAAAGGCCAGTGAGGAGAGTTTTGCACAGGATGGATTTTTGGGCTGAGTGGAGGGTTTTGCTGTGTAATTTTGTTATGTGTCTAGGTTCAGGGCTGTGGGAAACTATCTATTTGACATCTGCAGCATGGGCAGCAAATGCTTTGGCAGTTCGAGCTAATGCCTTTTGAATTCGCAGGTTGTTTACTTTCAGCTTGAATGTGGATTTGCTTTCAGGCTCAATGGGAAATCTAACATAAGAAGTAATAGGACCAGCCATCTGTCCAAAAGGGTATAAGAATTCCTGGTTTTGAACCAATAATAGAGATCAGGGACAAGTTCACCCCCTGTGTAATCCCTGGCAAATTATCAATGTGTTCCTTGGATTTGCAACCTGGGACCCAATACCTCTGGTGCAGTGTGAACCAGCATAGACTTAGGAGGTGAGACTTGTAAAATTAACATGGTTAACATCCCTTTCCAATGATTTCTCCTACAAAAAAGCATTGTTCCAGCCCTTTCTTCCTTTGCTCTGATTTACAACTCATTTTGGCACATAAACCGTGCACCTGTGAAGTGGTCCTCTCCATCGTCACTGAAGCCTGTGATCTCAGGGGAGCAGTAAACAGCACAAGTGAACAGGAACCCCCATCTCTCACCAGCATTTCCTGCAAGTAAATATCAATCCATGTGTTAGTCACAGGCAAGAGAATGGTGTAACAGCTGGATGGATTGGGTCACTTTTCCAAAAAAGCTCAGGGCCAGATTTCTCAACTGTTCAGCAAGCACTCTTGAAAAGGTCCAGATTTTTTACTTTCTTTCTTTCAAGCCAAAAGATAAACCCATCCCCCTCCCCCCCATATAAACTATGATGCTGTACAAGAGCCAAGTTGCAACAAAAATGATCAGCATCCTGTAGCTTTTAGCAGAACACAATGAACAGATTTTGCAAAGAGCACAGCATGTGATGGGTAATGGAAGTGCTCCCAATTCACAGATGGGGACATGAATGAGGACTTGGGCTTCCTCTACCTGTCTTGGCCACCCACAAGAAGTGCCATCAGCTTCAGTGAGAAAATACTTTGATTATATATACTGTGCTGTCCAGAAGGCTTTGTCCTTGTTTTGGAAGCCTCTGTAGCATAAACTCTTGGTCATACCTTTTCCACTGACTTATCCACTGTTTCCATTGACTTGGATAGAGTTATCCTGATTTGTACCAGCTAAAGACCTGAGTCTTGGTGTCCAAACCACTTGGATAAGCTGCAGATCATTTATTGATAAATTAATAAATAATACGAAAGACGGGAAAAAAAGACTACAAGAAATCATTAAGGAAGAACATCATCTGATCTTTAACAGCAAAACATTAATTCTTTATTACATGTAGAGTGAATGCATGTGCTTTTAACCTTCCTGGGGTGAATAGTCCAGGGACATAGGATATCTGACAATATCCTTGTAAGCACACTGGCCTGATTCTGTATGCGTTACACACTGAACAACATTACTTAAAATTTCCCAGTGTAAATTCAGCCAGAGATCAAAACCAGCCCTGCAACAGCCCTGTTTGTCCAGAAGACTTAAGCAAAACATACTTCTTTCATCCCAAAAGCACCATCCCCAGGCTGTTTTACCTCAATTATGCTCTGATTTAAGAAAACTAGAGGGCACTGGATAATGTTCAGACTATTTTCTCTTTTCCTTTTCTTTCAAATTAGGGCTGCTGCAGATCTGATCAGTTTCAAGAAACAAGCCTCTCTTCAAGGTCTTGATTGTGTTTATTAATTCAATAGCATTTACTGACTAATAACCATCCGAGGCTAACAGGCTCATTTGGACTGAGAATGCTGTGATCTCCCATATTATCCATGGGAAGAAGAGGTAGCTTACAGATAACTAGTGTGCTTGCTGTCGTGAGACCTCACTTGGAGTGCTGTGTACAGTGCTGGTGTCCTCAGCATAAAAAGGACATGGAACTGTTGGAACAAGTCCAGAGGAGGGCCACAATGATGATGAGGGGGCTGGAGCACCTTCTGTATGAAGATAGGCTGAGAAAGTTGGGGTTGTTCAGCCTGGAAACAAGAAGGCTGTGTGGAGACCTCATAGCAGCCTTCCAGTATCTGAAGGGGGCCTATAAGGATGCTGGGGAGGAACTCTTCATTAGGGACTGTAGTGAGAGGACAAGGGGTAATGGGTTCAAACTTAAACAGGGAAGTTTAGATTAGCTATAAGGTGGAAGCTCTTTACTGTGAGGGTGGTGAGGCACTGGAATGGGTTGTCCAAGGAAGATGTGAATGCTCCATCCCTGGCAGTGTTCAAGGCAAGGTTGGACAGAGCCTTGAGTGGCATGGTCTAGTATGAGATGTCCCTGCCCATGGCGGGGGGGGGGGGTGGGTGGGTTTGGAACTAAATGGTCTTAAGGTCTTTTCCAGCCGTAACTATTCTATGATTCTATGATTACAGTGGGACAAATCAAGGCCTGTATTCCTCTCCTAGGGAAAGTAGCTTGTTTTCCTTCCAATTTTCAGGTAGCCTTCTTTTCTTTTAAAGTGTTCCATAGAATCACAGCATCATTTTTCCTTAATCCCCTCATATATGTGCAGTCATGATAAGCAGGATAGATTGGAATTAAATAAGCTCAGTCTAAACTTCAAGTCAAAGACTTTGTGGTTTTAGGTTTTCCTTGGAACTAGAAGCAGAAGAGCCAAAACAATGCATAAAAGAATAAGAACTAAGCTGTTTTCATGGTATTTTGGCATGGGCAACTGTTCTGAGAGATATTGGAAATCATGCAAGAAGGGTCTGTTCTTAAGACATTTCCAGCCCTGAGGGCTTTAGATAAGCATCTGCATGCAGGGTTTTTTATCCAAAACAAACCACCATATCTTTCGTAGTTCACCCATCACTAACTGTGATCTCCCCCTCCACATCTCTCCCCATGCACTTGCACATGCACACAAGTTCTTTGAGCCATTCTACAAGCTTTTCTTTACCCATAACATTTTAACTGCCTCTTGAGCAGTGACGAAGGCTATGCAATGTCCCATGCTGCCCAAAGGATTTCCTCTCCCAGCCTTACTGCACACATTTGGATTGCTTTTGTCCCCCTTCTTCTTTGCCACATCTTCCCTGTGTTTTGCACTATTAGAATCATAGAATCATAGAATAGTTAGGGTTGGAAAGGACCTTAAGGTCATCTAGTTCCAACACCCCTGCCATCGGCAGGGACACCTCTCACTAATCCATGCCACCCAAGGATCTCTCCAACCTGGCCTTGAATACCGCCAGCAATGGAGCATTCACAACTTCCCTGGGAAACCCATTCCAGTGCCTCACCACCCTTACAGTAAAGAATTTCTTCCTCATTTCTTTCTATTCCAGCCTGGAAAAAAACAATATCCCTCCCCTTTCCCTGGCAGTGTGGGTGACAGAGAGGGAGAAATCAGCACAGTGTCAGCAAGAGTTTAGCCCCACAGCTGGGACTCGAACGTTCAGCTGTGTAGCACAGCACTGGGTCACTGCACTAAAGCAAGCCAGATTGATATGAAGTGCTTGCTCACCCAGGGATGGGAAGCATCAGTAGCCAGTTGATAAAAATCTGTAGGTACTATCTATTGTGAGCTCACAGCTGTGAAAGCTGAGTTTTTCGAGGGAAAGATCCCCATGGAGTGTATATTTACCATTGTAACTCCCAAAATGACACAATATTTTGTGTGCTTGCTCCACTGGGGGGATATAGCATAGGGCAGTGTAGGTTTTAGAGCTGTTGAAACTGGAGATGGAGTGTGTAGACTCAATGTGCTGCATATAATGTGTGAGGTTTTCAGCTCTGAAGACCCGAACGATCATGTCTGCCAAGAGTTAATGTGCTTAGTAAGAGGATGCTAAAATATTCTTTCCCACTCCAGTTTGCAACTGAGAACTTGTTAGTCTGTAATATCTTTTATTTATAGAGCCTTTGACTCAAAGGATATAAAAGTGCCTCTGTCTGGGAGTCACTTCAATGATACTCCAGGAAGGGGTGCTTCTCTGAGGGAGTCTCCCACTGAGGTTTCCTGGTCTGCTTTGCCATGGACACATGTGAGAGATGTAGTCTGCCTTGCCAAATGCCAGCACTTGGTGCTAAAGGCTGGAGGAAAAGACAGAAACCCACCCTAAGCCTGAGGAATAGCAAAGAGAGAAAACAGACATGTAGACAGTCTGGGAGAGAGGATTCAGATGGACACCAGCTGACTTTGGAAACAGATGATGGCAGGAACCATTGCCAGTGCTGGATGACATCCTTATACAATAGGCCAGGGATAGTGAAACCACTGCTCAGAAGAGAGGATCTAGTGGCCCTACCTGGATATTTCCCGGTTCACCCCAGCCAGCCTGTAGAAAGCTTCAATGTGGACCCTGTGCGTGGGACACATCCCAGTGGCAGAGATGCTCCTCAGGCCACAGACCTGAGGCTTCGTTTACAAATGCACATTCACATGTCTCTTAATGAGTGCAGTCACAGCAGGGCATCTGCTTATTTAAAGTCCACTTCAGTGCCTGCCTATCAGCTGCTCCACACGCGGCAGCTGGTGGTGGCTGAAGGACCAGCTCCTCCATGTGGCTTCTGGCAGCTAAAGGGTATCATCCAGCCCTCTGCTTCCCTCCCATGTTATACACTCAAGCCAGGGAAGCAAAAGTCGGACCAACTGATGAGTTTATGATTCCAGCCTGTGATTTCTGCTTCATCCACAGCCAGGCGAGATTTTGCCAAGATACATATTAGGCAGCTGCTGAGGACACTGTTGTTTTGTCTGTACCACCCCAAGCATGCTGCGTGTCTGTCTGTCTCCTGGTCTGTCTCTGCGACCCCACTTTCGAGACGACTGTGCTGCTATTCCCCAAAGTGGTCAGAGCACATTTGGTGAGAACCAGCCTTTTCCTGGCAGTTTTGTTGGGCCTCCTGAGGGACCCAGTGGCAGAGGCACTGGGCCTAAGACACAGCAAGTGCCCATCTGTTTCACTGCCTTCTAATTCCCATGGCTTCCAAGGAGTCCTGATGTGTTTCAGTGAACAAAGCAGTCCAAACAAGCTCGTAAAAAGCCCACAGGACACCAGCGGCTGCGTACAGGACCATACCCTGCTCTATGTCTCCAGTGTGGCTTGCAAATTAATGCAGTCATACCATCATGCTAAAGTCTTCTCTCTTCCCTCCCAAGCTATCCTCATCAGCAGCATTATTAGATATTTTTTCCCCAAATCTCTCTCCTCCAGGCACTAGACAAGGTGCATTTTATACCACTTTATCTCCATCATGCACATGTCCGCGTTTCAAACTCTGGTTTAATTGGAGTCACATCGCTGGCTGAAACCTGGCTCTCTTGGGTGCTTTCCATACAGAACATGCATTTTTTGCCTCAAACTTTTTCTACCTCCCAACCAAACCTGTCTTCTCCCTCCTTTGCGGAAGGGGCTGGGGATTGCACATCCTTGCATGCACAAGAGTTGCACTGCCTGCTTTTAGGGAATCTCTCACTCTCTCCTTCATCCTTAGAGAAGAGAGTACATATGTTGCGCATATGTATGGGGTATTTTTCCCCTCTTCTTTGTCCATTCATGTTTCACTCCTTTTGGTGCTCTATCTTCATGTGCTGCTTTGGATTTGTGGATGGGAGTGGGAAGGAGTCCCTCTACGGGCAAGCTAAGAGAGAAAAAGGAAAAAAAAAGAAAAACAACTCAAAAATGAAAGAAAAAGAGAATAAATATTTGGGAGGAGGGCATTTAAGAGGAGAGAAAAACAAATCAAAGCTGGTGCCAGGCTGGAACCAGCAGCTGGTTGCCAGCACAGCAGGCTGAGAAGTTGCTAGTGGAAATGCTCAGTGCCATGTTTCGGTTGCTGTCATGGTTTAAGCCCAGCTGAGCCCAGGACAGTTGCTTAAATAAATACACCCTACCTCTCTCCCTTGTTATTCTGGCTCTGTTTTTCTGCCTGCCCCACAAGAAGGAGGAGGAACTGGGTTGCCAAATGCAAGCTTGCAGGAAGTTTGCATGTACAGTAATGATAACAGATGCAAACAGAGTGTGTCCTGCCCTGTGACACGTACATGTTCACATGAGTCTGCACCCCTGAGCACTGCAGTTTGGGCAGCTGAGAGCTGGATTGAAGCAGCTAGGTGTGTTATGGGTGCAGTGGCTTTCTACTCTGAGGAGAAGCCAGTGCGTTGGCAACCATGGCACAATTTCTTTTGCGATGTGATAGGAGGAAGTGGGAGGGCTGTGGATGAAGGAGAAAAGGGTATGTGTGGAAGGTTGTAACGCTTGGCTGGAAAAATTTAGAGGAATACAAAGGAGAAAGCGATGAAAAGGGGTGGTGGGGAGGGGAAGGAGGCTGTGAAGTGGATGCTGTGGAGGTGGGAAGAGATTTATGTTTGCTGAGTGGTTTGGTTTGAAGTAGGCTGTGAGGGTGTGGGGTGCTGCAGGCAAGGCTGGGGGTGCTGCAGTAGAGCTGGTGGCCCCATTGGCGCAGCAGTGGGCTTAGTTTTCTTCCTATTTTTTTCCTCCTCCCTCCACTGGGTGTTCGGAGGAGAAGGCAAGACAAAAAGCTGAACCGGTGCCAAGAAGGAGCTGCAGTGACTCGAAAATGGCACTCTGCACCACACTAATATTTCGAAGCTGGGCTGCGCTGGAGAGCAACGGAACGTGCCAGGAATGAGAATGTCTGTGTCCGCGGGGCTGCTAGCCAGGCTCAGGCGTGTTCCCCCTCCTCCCTGCTTCCCTTTTGCCTTGTAAATGCAACCCTTTTCTTCTTCATTCACTGCTCGTAATATTTAGGGGTTCTTGGAAACAGAAGGGACCCTTGCTGGGGACTTGAAGTGGAGAGGGGACAGAAGGTGGACAGCACCTCTAATCCTGGGTCTTGTGCAGTGTGGCAGAAACGCTCTGCTTGTAGCCAGTGTCAAGCCCATGTGTGCTTGTTACAGTGCTCACTGGAAAGGATTATAAGCAGAGAAAGGGTGAGGATGCTCATCCCCTCCTGCCATCTCCATATCAGGGAGGAATTTAGATTTTTCATTCATTTTAGCTCATGAGGAAGAGAAAACTTGATTCCCAGGGAGTTTTCTGATTGTTTTCTCGTTGCCACTCCTTCCCCCCCCTCCTCGCTGTCCTCCTCCTCTCTCCATACCCATAAGGCTGCTCTCATGGTTCTGTATCCTGATGCAAGGTTACTTGTAGGACACACGAATCTCTGCAAGGTGCAGCGTCACCTGCATCGGTGCTCTCCTCCTCTTTCCATTTGCTGAGGGGCGAGGCAACTTCCAGGCTACTCCATGGCTCAGCTGAGTGCTTGTTTAATGCAGTGTCGGTGCTTTGATTGCAAAAGCACCTTCCTGCAAAGGCTGCCTGGATAAAACAAACAAAAAAGTCATACACTGCTGAAACTTCAACAGCAATTCATAAGGTGGATTTATTTGTAAGGGATGAGCTGCAGTTTTGCTATGATATTTGTTTAAAATGAAAGGTTTTGCCCTGGATTTGTCCCCTCTTCCTTCTATTCACAGGCTAGGAAAAGGCACATAAACATACCCTTTTTTTTTTTTTTTTTGTAATGGGGTTTTGATTTTTTTAAAACCCTTTTAAATTATTACCAACATAAGCATTTCTTGTAGAAGTTCAGTAGTTGAAGCTGAATGCAAAGATTTTCCCCGCACCACATGAGCATGATCCTTTCTGGATCGTTCCTTTACAGATCTGAAGTTTTAGGTTGGCTTTACAGAAACTAGAGGCTCGAGAAAGAGAAAACTGCCTTTGGGTTTGAAAACAGGTCCAGATTCTCTTTTAACAGCAGTTTCAGCACTCACACAGCCAGTAGGTCAAGTTCAAGGAGACCTTTCTAAAGCACAGGCTGAGGCTCATTAACTTGCTGCATCTCAGAAGCTTGTGGGTTGTTGGGTTGTTAGCTTGGCCCAGTTTGTACTCCCAGGCATGGGATGATCCCCATGACCTTTCTCTCACCTGAAAACCATGTCCTAGTACATATCCAAACCGCTTCAAACCTCACCTTTGGTTTCAGATGCATAGACTTGGTTTTGGAAAACCTAATTCTGTCTGAGCAATGCCTTCTGAAAATACTGTGATAAATAGTGGGTAATTTAAGGGGTCTTAAAGGTGTTATCCAGCCTGCTCTCCTTACCTTCTCACAGCTCTTTGCAGACTGGTGGTCTTTCTTCTGCAGAGGATCGAAAGCTCAGTCCTGAATTAACACTGTTAGGAAGTGCACTCATTTCTGAGTTGTTGCTGGCAGGTTTTGTATGGAGTAAGATGTCTGAAGTGACTGACCCCTTGCTCTTCCTTGGCCCTCAGCTGTGCCTTGTACCATGGAGTTGCCACAGCTCCACTTGGGCTTATGCAGAGGACATACTTTCATCTCTTGCTCTTTTTATTTTGTTGCAAGTGAAGGGTATGTAGTGCTTGGCCCAGAGAGCGTGAAGAAGCCATGACAAAAGTCATCAAGAGGGTTAGGCATGCATGATGTGTGCTATACCTTCCACCAAATCCTACCTGTTCTTCATGAAGAAACTACATAGGTAAAATACATGGGTTTGTATGCCCATGTATGCGTGTTGTTTGATTTTCAGTTGCCTCTTTGGACTTAATGTGATAAGCTGTGTATTTAAGCTACCATCTTCACCAAGGACACATACCATCTAGACTTGTCTGAATTTCCCGGAAGTCATTCCTGATACTTTTGCCTGCAGCTTCATCTCTTTCTCTAATCACAACCTCCTCGTTTTACCCGGGATACTTGACCATGGATTCCAACCTACAAAAGCAAATGTCAAGAATAAGAATTAAAGCCCACATCAAAGTAAGCAGAGGAGAACCTAACCCACCGTGCAGCTGCACAAGGTCATGGTTCATGCTTTCAGATGTGGAGCCAGCTTGTATTTACTACTGATTTAAATCTCTTAATACTTCACTTACCAAATAACAATTCCCAACAGATTTATAGAGAGGATACCAAAGGTACGGACAAATATTAATGTGGACTGGCAGCATAGAATCATAGAGTCATAGAATAGTTAGGGTTGGAAAGGACCATAAGATTATTAAGATTACTTAAGATCATCTAGTTCTAACCCCCTTACCATGGGCATCCAAGTACACAAAGTATCAATGTGGCGTTTGATACTCAGGAAGGTAAAATGAGAACAGCAAATGAAGATATCTTCCTAAACCTTCATATATCAGAACACAAAACTCTTTTATGTCCTCAATATCTTGACAATGCTCTGGAGCAACATAGCATTGTAACAGATCCTGTCCATCTTGTGACAAAAATATTACTCTTGGACCTTCTAGGTGTTCCAAGTAAGCCATCTGGGCAGCTTCTTCATACTTTCCAAAGAGCACAGCAAGGCATTGGCAAGGCAGCTGAATGCCTTTGTCATTATTGCTCCTTGTATCAAAGAGTTGTCCCTGGATGTATTTCCGTTGAACATGATGCCTCTTGAATCTCAAGTTGCTTCCTTCAAATTCTTCATCATTTTAACACTTTATAATGACAAACATTGTCAGCTTGGAGTTGTTATGAGATGACTTGTGTCTGAAAGGGTTAATCTGGAGGATTCTTCCAAGGCTTGTCTTCCACCCCTTCTCACCACACCTTCCCCGCTCCTAGTCTTTCATTATTTTGGACCGGCAACCTCACGTTTCTGTAATCTACATGTGCAAATGCTTTGCAGTCACAGTCCAGTAGCTGGGTTAATCTTAGACCCTTGGTGTGGCAGATGGTTGATTTGTTGCTGATTCCAGTTACAGCAAATAGTGCCACCTATTATCTTTGCACAGGCTGCCGCTTAAAAGGGTGCCTTGGGCAAAATCAGTGAAAAGCAAAGCAAAGCAAACACTCTCTGATCTGTCACCACAGGTGAAAATGTAAAATATTTCACCTTTGTGTGAAGGGCTGCAGAGGTGGAGAAAGAGGGGAGAGGAGGTGAGAAGGGAAGAAGGGCAGAAGACGATCTAATTTTCATACCAGAAGTGCAGAAGCACAGGGCAGAGTGAGTTTGCTGCAGTCACGGTGTTGAATCACAAGCATTTAGCCTGTTTTAAATGGTTTTGCAATGTGGTAATCCTTGGCTTCAGCTCCCTGCTTTTAACTGTTAAACAAAGCAGGCAGGTTGACATCCTGTGACACCTTCTTGCTCTTCCCAAGCTTTTCCAAAGCGGGTTGTCATAGGAATTCATGGCATCATTCCCTGCCATCACAGCTCATTGCATGCCCTGGGGCTGCTGGGGAAAGCTGGGATGGTCCTGTGATGTCAATATGCTTACCCAGGCTACTTGGGAGGGGAAACCTATGCACCTGCATGGGTTATACAGCTTGGGGGATCTTCCAAAACTGAGCAGTGCCAAAGGTGAACCCCAGCACTGGGTATTCAGGTGGTGGTGGGCAGGGAGTAGGATATATGGAAATGGAGAAGGGTAAAGTGAAATTTTGGATGCTTGTGACCATTTTCTGTGCAGTCATTCCCACAATAAAGGTTTTCTCTTTTCTCTTTGCTCCGGAAAATTCCACAGAGTCAGATGAAGAATCTGGGACGAGACAGTGGGTTCCCTGTGCAGAGTGCAGTGACAAAATCTGTGAACAAGGTAAGAACAAGGGTTTGCGGCTGTGAAAGTTTTTGTTTCTTCCTTTTCCCCTTCCAGACCATTATTGCAGTTTTGGACAAAAAAATGTAGATGCATGTAGCACTGAAACTGATATTTCAAGTGCTCAGCAAAAGAGTCTGAAAAGAACAAGCTAAAGCCATAAGGGTGGTGAGGCACTGGAATGGGTTGCCCAAGGAAGTTGTGAATGTTCCATCCCTGGCAGTGTTCAAGGCCAGGTTGGACACAGTCTCGGGTGGCATGGTTTAGTGTGAGATGTCCCTGCCCATGGCAGGGGGGTTGGAACTAGATGATCTTAAGGTCCTTTCCAACTGTAAGTATTCTATTATTCTATGATTCTAAATCAGGCTTCTTTTTAATTCATGCCATTATGATAGTTTGGGTTTCAGAGCAGTTTGCATAGTATCCAAATGAACTGTGTGTGAACAATTGTAACCAACCTCCGGACACCAGGACCTAATTAGGATGTAAGAAAGAGCCTTAAATAGGACATTTGTGTAGTGAGCTTCCATATGTCTCCTTGTACAATTTATTTGCTTTACTCCATTGAGCTATAATGAGAATGAAACTCCTAGAACTGCCTTTGACTCTGAAGCTCTTCTCCTCATCTCCTCTGCAGTTATAGCCCACTGTTAACTGGGCTATTAATAGCCCACTATTAAGAAGATAATACCTATTTTCCTGTGTTCTGAAAGAAAAAGCTACTGTACTGCTTTTCTTACCCCACATTGCCCATGTTTCTCTATTTCTGAGTTTCTGATGGAAATAGAATGAGAAATGCCAAAACGGGCTAAGAAAATGTAATGCTGTCAGACAAAGCACAAAAAAATGTTAGTGCAGGATGATCTTGAAGGAATAGTACTTACAATGTCTACCTCAAGACCCTGCTGAAAGCTAATGTTGTGATATTTCAGTCAATGTATACATGCAATTTGAAATGTTGTACGTTGGTTCTCTCTCACTTTCTTCTTGCTAAAATGTGAGGAAGGGAGAAAGGTTGGTACAAGGCTGAGTTTTGTCTTAGTTTTGAATATTTAGTTCAGTGTGGGCTAACATGCTCTCTGGGTTCTCTATTCATGTTATGTTGCAGGAAATGATCTTTCAGTGTGGTTTCAGCAGGTATCCTTTATTTCCAAACACTTTTTTACATGTATGACTCCACCCCATGCTTCATGTGTTCTGCTTCATTCCTTTCCTCCTATCTTCTTGAAGTCCTGAAGTCAGTGAAACTTAAGTGTACAAACAAGTGCCAGTTTCTACTGGGGTGATCTTTAATAAGTACTCAAGGTTTTGTTTGTTTGGTGGTTGTGTTTTTTTTTTTTTTCCCCAAATCGGGCCTTATTTAGTTTCTCAGTGAAAGACAATTCCACTTGCAATGATTTTGTTTATGATAATTCACTTGCTTATTCCTTTCTAGGAGTTGTCATTGACTTCCAGAAGGGACGTTAGTGCTGGTCCCCTTGCAGTGATAATTATAATCAGACCTGTCAGCCTTCACACAGTCTGCGCTTATCACTTGCATTTAGAAGGGTTTTTCCTGAAGCCTATTACCAGTGCTGCTTCTTAGGGAAAAATAGTCATGATTTTTTCTGCTAATCTTTGACGGCTCTCAGCTTTGAAAACCCAGAGAGGAGCAAAATGACTGCCAGTTGCTGTTAAAGAAAGTGTCTGTTGGTCCCAGTGTAGAGCTCTGCATCTGGAGAGGCAGGGAGTGGGTGAATTGTCTGGGAAGTGCTGAGGGGTTTAATTTGGTTGTGACAACTATTTAGGTCTTCAAGAAACACAAACTGATGTTTTTGCCAATTATAATGCTCACAGAAACTAGCTCTGCAGACCTGCTAGACGAGGGCTTCAGGTGGCGGGTAGCTGTTGGCAGTGATACGCTCTTTTCATGTTGTTTTGGGCAGCAGTCTGTGTTTTTGCCCATGTTGAACCTCTTAAATGCAAGATGGCCAGAGAAGAGGCTGTAGTCATTGCTAGGGGCAATGGCTGGCATTCACGGACCCACTGGTACCTGCACACTGCAGTACAGAAGTGACCAGCCGGCCAGTGCGATGGTACAGTTTTGTCCATTCCAGGATGTTTGAAAATTGTCCCCTCTAGTTTTATTCGCTGGGAAACACATCCCCCCATTTACTAGATCTCGCCACATTTTCACTCCATTATTCCTATTAATATGATAATAATGCCTCTTTCTTTGGGTTTTGGGTTTTGTTAACTTGAAAAAAAAAAAAAAAAAACCAAAAAATCCCAAAAGTAATTTTCACCATTTCATTAGTCTAAATGAGTGACATATCTTTTAGTCCCTCCTGTATTATCATCATCCTCTTTGTAATGTCTTCAAAGATTTGCCCTGCCTTGATTTTGGTGGAATTTGAGGGTGGTCAGCACTTTTTTAGCCAAAGAAATGGTGGAAGAGTGAGAACTTATGTCCTCTGCAGTTACATATTTACAGTCTGAAGGGATATGATTTGCCTTTGTTTTATTTAAATTCACTGGGAACTAGAGATTTATTTATCAGTTGTCACTCCCTGAAGGAAGATAAATGCCATATAGCAAAGACATCATCTATTATACAAGCAGATTTGAAGGCTTTGCTATTGCATTTCTCTGCCTGCTGCATGGAGTAAAAAGGCCTTTGGCTGAATAGAGACACAGTGATACTTAGCAATAGCATCTTATGACCTTTTGATCAGCTGAGATCTCAAGCCATATTAGTGGACAGATTATGATGTGATGGAAAGAGGGCTAGGAATAGCCTTTTTATCATGAGATCCTTCCTTTGAAAATCCTTCTTTGGTATATTCTGGTGGTTAATCACTAGGGCCAGGAAAACAAGGGAGTGAAATATTGGTGCAGGCAATCCAAATATGCTTGGGTTTGCCAGTTTACAATTTCTCCCTAATATTCTCCTACCCTCCTGTTTCTATCAAGGTTGTGGGTAACCTTGCAATATTTTCTGTCACTAAAACCTCCATTTTGGCAGAAAGGTTTACACAAAATGGACTCTGAGTCCTGGGACTACAGTCCCCAAATTGAAGGTACACATGTGATGAATATGGATATCTGACTGCTAAGGGGAACATTCACATGGAAATGCGTCTGTCATTTTTGAGATAATAGCAGTAATGCTTAAGGCTATTTCAATCAGTTTTTGGGAAAAAAACCCTACAACCAAACCCCACGTTTTAAAAAACACAGAGCGCTGACACAGTATTTATCTTTTTACAGAGCCAAACAGAAACAAGGACAGCTTTTACATTGATCTTACCTAACTGCCTGTGCAGGATTACTCCTTAAACTTTGCTGTAGGTTTAAATTACCCTTCTTTTTATGTGAATGGCCAGTTGGATCTTCAGCCTCCTTGATAACTGCACATAAAGGAGCACCCATTCATTGCTGACTTCACATTGGCAATGGTTGTGCAAAAGTTTGGGCTGTCTGCTGCGTCCACTTTAGGAAAGAAGGAAGGATGGACATGTGTTTGTGAAGTCTGATGTAAATGCATTTGGGTCTATCTGAGCATAAACACATACCCAGGCAGCCCATGCTGATTATGAAGTATGTAGCATAGCCCTATATATGATTGACATGGGGGTAACTGAGTTGTAAACACTTCGCTTCATCTAGAAGACAAACTGATCATTTTCCCATTGGAAAGAAGGAAAAGGGCTGGTGGTGTGTGAATCCCAAAATGCTGTCAGTGTAGTGGGGAAGCTGATACACCAGGTCTGGAGAACAATAGCTGCCACAGCCTTGTGTAAACTCTTTGAAAATGAGAAGGTTATAGAGGTGGAGGAAATTCACAGCAGGACACTGTCTCCTCTTATCTCGCCCAGCCTCTTCAATCAGGTGCCTGCTGGGCTTCCTACTCTTCTTACCTTTTGCACTAGATCATAAAGTATTAGATTCTGCTGGCACAAAGTCATCCACCATCCTCCTGGCATTACAGTTTACTGAGAGAGGGAGTGGCCGTGAAAGATTGAAGCTGTAAGCTCACGTGGTAGTTTTAGCTGCCAGGGGCACAGAAGTGTTCAAATAGGAGATGGATGGAGGCACCAGATGCCTGACACAAGTCTCCTGGCAAAAACAGGCAATGCAAAGGGTGGATGGCAGCTTTGTTTGGTGCTGTCTGTTCACCAAGAAACTGCCATTGCTGAAATACAGCCGGCTCACTAACATAAAGTGCTCCCTCTCAAGCTCCATCTGCAAACCACAAGTTGGTTGCTGCACAGGTAATGCTTATGGATGAGCATTGTCACAAGTGAAGCTGTTCAAAGGGACGGCTTCCTCTGAATGGCTGCCACCTGAGAGTGAGAGCCGCTGAAGGCAGCTTTGAAGCCTTTCCACTTTGTGGTGTGTGTGGTGAAGAGGGTATAGGTACAAAATGTTTCCTCTGCCTGCCTTGGCTGCCTTTGAAGTTCTTGGGTCCCTGTGGGGTGCAGGAGGTTGCCCGTAGTTGGGTGACACCATGCCAAGATCTGCCCTTGTGATGTGGGTTTATGTGCTTTCTCATAACTCAGAAGGACCCCTGAAACAGATTCTTTGCCTAGGGCAGCTTAACACAGAAGTTCCTATAGGACATATAGTGGTCCTCCAAAGTAGTATGGTTAGAACATATGGCAAGTACTTGAGGTGGGATGCTTTTTGAGGGGTACGCAATTTAAAATTGCAGATATTGAATATGTAGTATCAAGCTGATGGCCGTGATGTGGGATGGGAAAGAGAGGACAGTGGTTTGTTTATGAAGTTAAGTTGCCCATGTGTACCATCTTTGTAATTTTAAACACATAATAACTGGTTCCTTGCAATTATTCTTTTATTGCAGACAGCAATAATTTCCAGTTTCTCACTAAGTAAGAATGATTTAATGATTTGAAAGATTATTTTTACAACCAAATTTAGAGCCATAAAATTTCCTTCTCCTGGCTGGGAAGAGATGATCTTGGGCAGTAAAAGAGGAAGAAGGACATATGTCATACCAATGTCTTAGGCTGTATCTGTCTTAAGCAAGTTAAGCAGTGTCTGGGAGTGTTCACAGGAGTGTGAATGGCTATACACAAACTACTAGACCAGTGTCCTTGTCACACTTTGGTCCACAACAACTAGCAAGATCAGGGTTTATCCCAGTGAGCTGTTTGCGTTTGGCTGCTGCTTTAGGGAAGTTAAGACACGGTTTCAAGCAGAGATGCAAACATCTGTGCCAGATGACCTCAATGCCTGGGAATATTTCTGAGCTGATTCAATTTACTAGTGGCTGAAGAAGCTCAGGCCCAATTGAGAAGCTAGACTACATCATCCTAAACTGCATTTGTCAGCAGTGGAAGAGGGGTGCCATCATCAGAGACTGATTCAGCCTCCCTTGGTCCTGACTTTCCAAGTAGTAGAAGGTTGCAACGGCATCTAAGCCCACAGGCCTTGACATGCTGATAGCAGAGAAAAGGCTATATGATCCCAGAAAAAGGTTGTGTATAGTACAGGCAGATTTCCTACATATTTATTAGTCACCTCCCCTGCCTCTCCAAGTTCGGATAAGAGTGTAAAGTCATTGAGGTCTGCTTTCCTGCAACAGCGAGTGCCACCCATTATTTTTCTATACAGAAGGTATTTCTTTCTCCCTCACCATAAGGAGGTCCTTTTTTTAATAGTTTCCAGCCATAAGGGTTTTTTTTTTTTATATATATAATTTCCTTTTGATGATTTGGTGGTTGATAGTTAAATGTGTCCATAGGAGACTATTGTAAACTTCTTTATAATAAAACATCTCATGGAAGGATATGGCATTATGTCTTTCAAGTGTAAGTAATCCGTTTGTTCGGTAAGAAAGGTTCATTTTGGGTTCACCGTACCCAAATATATGTATCTACCTATTTTTTGCACTGAATCATAGAATCATACAACAGTTAGGGTTGGAAAGGACCTTAAGACCATCTAGTTCCAACCCCCCTGCCAGGGGCAGGGACACCTCCCACTAAACCAAAAGCAGAAGTGAAAAAAATAAAAACACTTTGGCTCAACTACTACAGCCAAAGTATAGTATTTAGTCTCTTTTCGTTCATTGAAATATGTTCATGCACAAAGCGATCTAATATAATATATGTTTAAGCATATCAAACAAAACATTTTCCTTTCAACAATACCTCAAGTGTTTTGTCACAGTGAGGCTGAAATTATTGATTGAATTTGGCACATATTTGAAACATGACCTGAGTGTGCAGGTTTCAGTGAAGAAGGTATTTTCCCCAGGTATTTCAGTAAGTCAGATAAGTAAATTATATTTTTGACACATTAAAGATGTTCGATTTTAGATGAAGGAAGAGATATCCCAGTGGTGTCACTGAAGCTCAATGCCTTGCATTGCTTGTTAACAACTGCACATTTATTGTTTCCGTGCCTTGGTTTGCTATCAAGTATCAATGCACTGTTACATATCAAATAATCAATAGTTCTGTCAGTTGAGTATCCTCTGGCAATAAAATACTACTGTTAGTATTGATCCACACAGCAGAAATCAAGGCAGCAAACTTTGCAGGCATTACTTGCTAGCACCCTGGCTTTTGCTTGCAGAACAACCAGCTGGAAAATAGCTGCAGAGTGCTATGCCCAAGGGACCAGTGTTTCTGCACACCCTCCTTCCATGTATAATAATGAGCATGGGCATAAACACAAGGGTATGAAGGCACATTTGACTTGCAGATACGGTGCATGTAGTTTCATTTCAGCCTTCTGTGGTTTCTGGGTGCAACAAACCAGCTGCAGCGTGCTGGTAAAGTCTGTCTGCATCATCTCCTGTATCCACCTCTATCAGTGCAGCACAGCCACCTGGCTGGCCAAACTCATCAACATCCCAGTGTGCTTTTCTTCATGGGAAGAATGGGTTGGGCTGTGGATGGATAGATGACTTGAGACCTCCGTCAGCCTTCTCCAAGAGTAGTGAACACCATCAGTGAAGGCTTGTTTGGTCTACTTGCAGAGGTGACTTCAGGCTCATGTTGTCAGAGGTGAAAAAAAGTCCTGCAACATTGAGGTATGCTGACAGTTTCAAGAGTATGTGTTCTTTGCTCTCCTGTCCCCTCCAGGCTGCCAGGTTGCCTTGGGAGGAAGAAAATGTCATGCTCTCCATTCCAACATGTGCAACCACACAGTCCCCTGTAAGTTTGGCGGCCTTTGCCATTTCTGTAACAGCTTTGCAATAAAGCTGTGAATGAAAGTTTGGCAGATTGATTTTATGATTGTCAGTCTTCCCAGAAGCAGCCCAGAACTTCTTTAACTCAGATATAAGCATGATTTCCTATAAGCTCTTTTCAGATTTTACTACATCCGAATAAATTAAATCATTATTTATCTATGTGCCACCAAAATTAGCTGGCACAGTATTCTTCACATAGGAATACTATAGTCGTTTTCTCTTGTATTTGAGCAGTAGCTGCGCTGTAGGATACTCCTGTTCCTTTAATAAGTAAGTGGCTCTACTTCAGTAAGAGTGCTGGAGTAACCTGGATGTGAGCAGAGCATAACCTAGGTGAGAATAAGTGAGGACATCTGGGCATCTGGGAGAAGGAAATGGCTCCACCATGACACCATGGCCAGAAAAAGGTGCAGGACAATGAAGGAAGTGTAAAACCAGGATCCTCTGATGGCTGGAAGGAGTTCATGAGAGCCGCAGAGTGTCTGCCAGCTAAGTATATGATGTTATGAGCCTACTTACATATTTCAGGTGATCTTTACCCACATCTTCAGAGGTCCCCTTGCTCCCAAGGAGCAAATTTATCAGCCTTATCCTTCTGAGAGCTTCAGCTTATCTCCTGCATGCAAGCAATTTTGCAACTGTGAGATGAATCACAAGACAATATCTTGGGAAGTCTATATGAGGAATGAGATGCATATTATTTCTTACTTGGAGGAATGAAGGTCAGGTTTAACATGCTCAGAACAGTCCAAGTTGTAAGGGAAACACTGTGCAAGGCTCTTTATCTACTGGGGTTTTCTAACACCTGACTTCATATTAGAGGTTACATTTCCGCACTTTTTCAGAGTGAAGAAACAAAAATTCAGAAACTCATCTTGAAACAAGTGTGACTTAGGGTTGCTCAGGGTTGCTACTTTGCAAGAACATGGAGTCAGAGCTGAAGTTGTCATCAGTCATGGCTGCATACTACCAACAAAAGGAGGTGGTGCCATGACTGCATGCTCTTCTAAACATTTCTTCCCTCAGCATTATCACCTCTTCTCTGGGCAGCCTCAGTGGCTTACTTCAGCTGCTTCAACTGAAACCACAAAAGATATAATTTTTTTTTCACTGGCTGCTGAGTGAATAGCCATTTCTGCCCTTATCTCTTCTTTTAGATAAAATTCCTCAAAATGCCATCATTGAAGTTCAGAGGTCATTGGTGACTTTAAAATCCCCTCCAATTGCCTTGGATCAAAACCAAAAGAAATAAAAATCAATATAGGAGTCAAGATGCTAAGGCACCAAAATGATGTGTCCAATGCAAGCAGCTTGCTGGCTTCAGAGTGCTTCTGGCAGCCATCTGCTTGTTTGAATTTGAGGATGTGGCGCTTTTAAAAGTCAGAGAAAAGAAAACAAACACACACTCAACCACAATCTTCAGATTTTCTATTTTATAACAGGATTCTCTTTTTTGTGTGCATTTTCTTACAGCCTCAATAATGTCATGTTTTGCAATCATACTGTCAGCAGGTATTCGTGGTGCTGATGTAACACAATGTGTAATTCTCTAATTTTAATTAAAAAATCTTTTTGAACACTCAAAATACTTTCTCTTAGCCCCCCTTCATGAATGAACATCAGTGTTATTAACACTCAACAGCACCTCATTTATTTAGATGGTTAATGGTTGGCTTTTTTTAGCTAAAAAGATGCGTATTTTTTGGTGATACACCTATTTCAACTCTGTGGTCTCAGCCTTGTCTTGTGTAACAAAGAAACTAATCTTTTTACGGATGGCATTAACTGAGACACCGGTGACCAAATAGCATTTAAGAACTAAATTCCCCTTTTATTCTCGAAGGTGGTTAGGATCAAAGCACCAAGAGGCTGAACCTGAAGAGAGGAACTTGAACTCCTGGTGTATCCTTCCTGTGGACAAATATAGACATTACACAGTCCCTCACTGCCAGTGTGACCCCTTTAATCAACAGCATGTCCACAGTGAAGAAGATGATATTGTGGTAGTCCATAAAAATCCCTGTCATGGCTGGAGCATCATAAAGTGAATTTATTGTTGTTCTTCACTGAAAGACTGTATTGCATTAAACGGTGAAAGCGTGAGTTGAAGAGTTGGCAGAGGCAGGCAGCAGCAGTGGGAAAAGGTTTTGTGGTGCCAGTTAACACACCTAGCTGTGTCCAGCTGTTACTGGGACTGGGTGCACCACATTAGGAGAGGTTTGCAAGAGGACTGTGGACAGGGCTGGTGAATGTGTAACAGGAGCCCTCCTTTTGCAGGAGAGACTGCCTTGCAGAAGAGATGAAGGTGTATTAGCAGGAGTTGTTTACACTCTTACTTGGCACTTGCTTAAGGAAAACATTCTGTCTTGGTTAAAAAAAAAAAGTTATATATGAATAAGGCATTCATAAACTAATGAAAGCTACATTTTCACCACTTATAATGGACTTCACTAAATTCTGGACGTTTACCACATCACAGTGTTTATCTGCAAGGCAGTATTTCCCCATGCTTAATAAAAGGGAATAGTGGGAGTACCACAGCAAATTTAAGCCACTTCTAGCACTCACTGTAAGGGCTTCAAGGACACCCACATTACCTTGGCTTCTTTTTATAGCTTTATCTTTCTTTATGTGACAATACTTGGGGTTTTTGTCATGCTTTTCACACATGAATCTAAGCATCTCACAAAGCAGGGCAAGACACATTTCAGAGAACAGAAAAAGCACTAAGTGAGATAATTTGGTTGTAGCCACAGAGCAGCACTGCTGGGAGAAGACCTCGATCTTAAATCCCATCTCAGGAGTCTACAGCATCTGCAACAGAAAGATTTACCCCTTTGTAGGCAGGCTCCTATAGCGTGTGAATCAAAGTTGCACCACACTGGGATAAATAGAGTGGGCATCTCTTCTCTGGCTTCTTGAGGTGCTAGATTGATTTTCTCTGAGAGAGTCAAGCACTCAGAAGTGGTAACTGGAAGGGAAAATATTCAGTTTGGTAGATAAAACAAGTATCATGGGTCTGCCTGTGTTTTCCTTCTGTTTTTATCACTGGTCATAGACTGCTGACTCTTTCTAGTGGGATTTTCTGTAAGTCCTGTTTGGCATGGAGAAGGGAAAAGCTGATATCCCTTGTGTTGGATTTGCCTGTTTGTCCTCTTCTGGACTCAAATTTGCTTTGATGGCAGTTTAGGTTCAGTCTTCTAAAGCTTAATAGGACTCACCAAGTTCTTTGCTGGCATCTGGCAGTAGCAGCAGCAAGGACTTGGGAGGTACAAATATGTGAGGGCAATACTGTAATTGTGTGCAAAATCCATGTCGCTGGGTCACCCATAACTAGCCAGTTGTTCTGGGTGGAAAGGCACCTGTTGATGTAAAGTGATCCCATTCCCCAGTCCTGTGCTTCTGGGGGAGTTCAAGAAGCCCTGGAAAGAAAATGGTCCCAGAAAGGAAAACCTGGCCAAGGAAAAGGGTTTTTGCTCCTGGACCTGGATGTCTTCTAAAGGGGCTGTAGTATCAGACATAGGAGTAGAGGTACAAGCAGAGCTGAAGCTGTGTCTCAGCACTGAGTCAAGCTGCTATTTGTGATGAAAGCTTAAAAAAATACCATTCCCCAGTCTCATATACCTTGAGAAGTTGACTGCTCCCTGCAAATTAATAATTTTGTGGGGCTTTTGATCAACACTGTGGAAAGACTTGGAAGCCTTTTGCTGAAATTTCCAGGTCCATGCAGGCCTGACCTACTGGGGAGAGAGAGCTGGTTTTCTGGAAGAGGGCTCAAATCAGAGGATGAGGATGTTTTGGCTAAAGAGTCTAGCAAGTTGAAGTGTTTCCTGAGCGCAGACACTTGGCCATTATTAATTTTTTATCAAATAGTGTGAGAAATATGTCAGAGGATTCTCACATGAGCATTTGTGTGTGAGGGAAGGCAATTTTACCTGCATGGTGGCTAAAGATCTGAACCCACCTTTTGGAGGAATCACCAGATGCAATTTTCATCCCCGTGTTTAACATTTAAATTGCACTACTTTAGGTGTTGCAAGTATAGGGGTGTTTGATAGTGTTAGAGTTGAAAGCATGAAGAGCTGGGGGAATACAGAGATTGAAATGATTCAACTTCCCAGATCAGACCTGTTTCTCTTCACGCTTCTCCTGCATCGCTTAGTCTGTGCAAAGCTTCATTCGTATCTCATGGCCAGTGGACAGAGTCAGGCAAGCACATCCAAAAGTTTCTGTCTGTAGATGCAGGCCTGATACACTCCAGAAGGAAAAAAAGAGCAGTCAGCTACATGACAACTGAGCCAAGTAAGTGTCTGAATAGTGTTTTCAAAGTGAACATGGGCGGCATCAGAAATTTTCCATCAGCTGTAATAACGCCAATTACTTTGCCAATTGCTGATTCCGCTGTGATTTGTTTAGTGCAGTCATGCTTCGGCCTCTTGCCTGGGCTCATAGGCTTTGTTTATGCTGACTGTTCATCTGCAAAGCTTCTTTCTCTTTTTATCCCTCATGCTTTCTCTTTTCTCTGTGCCCAGCTCAGAGCACAGTAGAGCCCTCTTCCCCATGTACTCACTTCCAGCCAAGGCAGGATGTCACCAAAGAGTGATGAGTTTCTTGGGAGCAAGAGATGCTGTTGTTCCCAACTACCCTGCCATTGCAAAGATAATCTTCCCCTTCCCCTTTTGCCACCAAGTTTAAAAAGTCAAGAATCCACCCAAGAAGTCAAACAGCTTCTCAAGAAGCAGGTCCTTGGGATCTGCTGGGTATGGTGGCTCTGAAGCTGATGGCTTTTGTCTCAGGGAGAGAAAGAGGGACAACTATCTCTACAGATAGCAAAGGCACACAAGGACACAGCAAGTCTCCTGGAAAGTTAGCGGGAGTTTTTTATTGCTGTTTACATTTAAGTCCATGGAAATCAATGGGTGTCTCCATAGCCACTTTACACAAAAGCTGTGATTCTTCTCCATCTAACTGGAGAAGAGGGCTAATCATGGGCATTTGAGGAATGCATCTGGCTGACTGACAACTTGAATGTAAACTGCTGTGATATCTTCCAGAGATTTTAGAAGCTGGTTGAATTCCCTTCCCTCACCACTCAAGCCAAGACTGGGGAGGGTTGGATGGCATTTCCTTTGCCCTCCTACATGAGAATCCAAGGAGCGGCTTCACCTCCAAGGTGTGTAATGTTTTTCCCTCCCTTTCACCCTGCCATAGCAGCACTGCCTTCTCTAGAGGCCAAGTAATAGCGCATTTTGCACATACCAGCTTTGCTCCAGCTGCACTGTGGTTTTGCTGGCCTCAGCTTAGCTTTTCCTCCTGGCTTGTATAGTCAGCCAACTCTAGGGTGCAGGTGCTTGGAGGGCACTGCAAGGGGAGCAATAGCAAAGCCCATAATAGCACCATCCTGACCAACACAGGACTGTGGGCTTTTAAGCACTGATAGACAGTTCATGCAAGGCTTCCTTGTGTACCTGGTTTACCCTGGCCTTTCAGTGCAAGGAACCAGTAAGATAACATGAGCACATCCTCACCAGTGTGCAGCAGGACTTGTTCCTTTGCCTGGGGAAGGCAAAGGAGACTCCAGAAACATGTTCTGCCATGTGAAATCCAGCTAGAGGTGAGGCTATCAGGTCTCTATTCATATCCTACTATAAGTTTCAGCTTTGAAGCTGACAAATATATCATAGAATCACAGAATACTTAAGGTTGGAAAGGACCTTAAGATCATCCAGTTCCAACCCCCTTTGCCATGGGCAGGGACAGCTCACATTAAATCATGTCACCCAAGGCTCTGTCCAACCTGGCCTTGAACACTGCCAGGGATGGAGCATTCACAACATCCTTGGGCAACCCATTCCAGTGCCTCCCAGCCTCACAGTAAAGAACTTCCTCTTTATATCTGTTCTAAACTTCCTCTGCTTAAGTTTGAATCCATTACCCCTTGTCCTCTCACTACAGTCCCTAATGAAGAGCTCCTCCTCAGCATCCCTATAGCCCCCCTTCAGAAACTGGAAGGCTGCTATGAGGTCTCCATGCAGCCTTTTCTTCTCCAGGCTGAACAGCCCCAACTTTCTCAGCCTGTCTTCATACGGGAGGTGCTCCAGTCCCCTGATCATCCTCGTGGTCTCCTCTGGACTTGTTCCAACACTTCCATGTCTGTTTTATGTTGAGGACACCAGCACTGTACACAATATTCCAAGTGAGGTTTCACGAGAGCAGATCTCAGGATCACCTCCCTCGACCTGCTGGTCACACTCCTTTTGATGCAGCCCAGGATATGGTTGGCTTTCTGGGCTGCGAGCGCACACTGCCGGCTCATGTTCATTTTCTCATCAACCAACACCCCCAAGTCCTTCTCCACAGGGCTGCTATGAATCTCTTCTCTGCCCAAACTGCAGCTGTGCCTGGGATTGCTCTGACCCAGGTGTAGGACCTTGCACTTGTCATGGTTAAACTTCATCAGGTTCTCATCAGCCCACCTCACAAGCATGCCAAGGTCCCTCTGGATGGCATTCCTTCTCTCCAGTGTATCAACTGAAGCACACAGCTTGGTGTTATTGGCAGACTTCCTGAGGGCACACTCAATCCCACTGTCCATGACACCAACAAAGATGTTGAATAAGATCGGTCCTAGCACCGATCCCTGAGGGACACCACTCGTTACTGGTCTCCAGCTGGACATTGAGCCATTGACCACAACTCTTTGCATGTGGCCATCCAGGCAGTTCTTTATCCACCAAGCGGTCCACCTATCAAACGGATGTCTCTCCAATTTAGAGACAAGAATATCATGCAGGACAGCGTCAAACGCTTTGCACAAGTCCAGGTAGATGCCGTCAACTGCTCTACCGCTGTCCATCAGTTCCGTAGCCCCATCATAAAAGGCCACCAAATTGGTCAGGCAGGATTTTGGTCGATGAAAAAATGAACATGAGCTGGCTTCAGTGTGCGCTTCCAGGCCAGAAAGGCAACCCTGTCCTGGGCTGCATCAAAAAGAGAGTGACCAGCAGGTTGAAGGAGGTGATCCTGCCTCTCTGCTCTGATCTGCTCTCGTGAGACCTCACTTGGAATATTGTGTGCAGTTCTGTTATCCTCAACATCAAAAGGACATGGAACTGTTTGAACAAGTCCAGAGGAGGGCCACAAGGATGATCAGGGGAGCGGAGCACCTCCTGTGTGAAGATAGGATGAGAATGTTGTGGCTGTTCAGCCTGGAGAAGGGAAGGGTGCATGGAGACCTCATAGCAGCCTTCCAACATCTGAAGGGGGCCTATAGGGATGCTGGGGAGGGACTCTTCATGAGGGACTGTAGTGATAGGACAAGGGATAATAGATTCGAACTTAAACAGGGGAAGTTTAGATTGGATATGAGGAAGAAATTCTTTACTGTAAGGGTGGTGAGGCACTGGAATGGGTTGCCCAAGGAAGTTGTGAATGCTTCATCGCTGGTGGTGCTCAAGGCCGGGCTGGACATAACCTGGGGTGGCATGGTTTAGTGTGAGGTGTCCCTGCCCCTGGCAGGGTTGTTGGAACTAGATGATCTTAAGGTCCTTTCCAACCCTGACTATTCTATGATTCTATGATTTCTCCTTAGTAAGGCCATGCTGACTGTCACCAAGCACCTTGTTGTTTTCCATGTGCCTTAGCATGCCTTTCAGGAGAGTCTGCTCTGAGATTTTGCCAGGCATAGAGGTGAGACTGACTGGTCTGCAGTTCCCTGGCTCATCCATTTTCCCCTTCTTGAAAATGGGGTTATGTTTCCCTTTTTCCAGTTGTTGGGAACTTTACTTGACTGCCATGATTTTTCAAATATGATGGACAGTGGCTTAGCAACTTCATTAGCCAGCTGCTTCAGGACCCGTGCATGGATTTAATCAGGTCCCATGGACTTGTGTACGTTCAGGTTCTTAAGACGGTCTTGAACCAGATTCTCTCGTGCAGTGGGCCCAAGGTCTTATTTCTCACAGTCCCTGCGTCTGCCTTCCAAGACTTGGGTGGTGTGGTCAGAGCATTTACCAGTGAAGACTGAGCCGAGGAAGTCATTCAGAACCTCAGCCTTCTCCAAATCCAGGGTAGTCAGCTATCCTGATAGCTTCTGGAGAGGGCCCACATTGTCCCTAGTCTGTCTCTTATTTGTAATGTACCTATAGAATCCCTTCCTGTTATCTTTCGCATTCCTAGCCAAGTTTAATTCTAACTGGGCCTTAGCTTTCCTAAGCTGCTCCCTAGCTTCCCGAACAACATCCCTGTATTCTTCCCAGGCCACCTGTCCTTGCTTCCACCTTTTATAAGCCTCTTGTTTCCCTCAAAGTTTCCTCAGCAGGTCCTTATCCATCCAGGGAGATCTCCTGGCCCTCCTGCTGCGCTTCCTTCTAGTTGGGATGCATTGCTCCTGAGCTTGTAGTAGGTGATCCTTGAATATCAACCAACAGTCTTGGCCCCCCCTGCCCTCTAGGGCTATATACTATGGAACATTACTAAGCAGGTTCCTGAAGAGGCCAAAGTCTGCTCTCTTGAAGTACAGGGCACTGAGCTAGCTGCGCTCTCTTGAAATCCACGGCAGTGAGCTAGCTGCACTCTCTTCTCACTGTCCTGAGGATCTCAAAGTCTACCATCTCATGTTCGCTGCAATCAAGGCTGCCCTGGAGCATCACATTTCCAACCAGCCCTTTCCTGTCGTTGAGCATGATGTCAGGCATGTCACCTCTCCTTGTCGACTTCTCTGTTACTTGTAGAAGTAAGTTTTCTTCCACACTATCAGCGCAAATCACTTCATTCACAGAGTTCTCTTGATCAGGCAGTCCGTAACAGATTCCCACAGTAATGTCTGCCATCACTGTTCTCTCTTTAACGCTGACCCACAAACTCTCTGTTGACAGATTACCTGTTCTCAGACAGAGTTCCATACTCTCCAGCCTATCCCTAACATAAATAGCAACTCCCCCTCCCCATCTGCTCTGCCTGTCTTTTCTAAAGTGCCTGTAACCTTCCATTCCAACACTCCAGTCATAGGAGCCATCCCACCATTTTTCTGTGATACCTAACACATATGTGACACACTTTGCTGCTCACAGCCCTCCTTGTCACCAGGAATTGTTAGAGATCCTCTGGATGCATTTTCAGCCTTCGCAGCTCACATTGGCCACAAATAGACACAAATCAGACGAGCAGAGATTCAGAGAAATGTGGGAAAGGGAATTTGTGGGGAAACTGTTTAGTAACCCTAAATTGGGAAAATTAAAGAAGGCTTTGGCTTTGACAGATGAACACACTGGGATGCAGTTCCTTTTCCCGGCAGTGTCATGGCAGTGGACCTCATTCCCTATTGACTGGCAGTTTATGCAGCCCTCCAAGCTGCTACAAAATGAGAGTGGGTCTGAAATCTCTCCTCACACAGTCCAATAGTAGTATTTTACATCCACTTTGTATTCATTGCTGCACAGCTGCCATGGATGCCAGGTGCAAGCCTTATTTTCTTTGTGGGAAATGGAGACACAATGAAAAATAATATTTCCATGTCACAAACCTACTTTGTTACTAAGTTAAAAATAGATGAGCACATCTCCTGCCTCCTGTCTTACCTGCAGGACAACCTAGCATTAAAAGTTTATGCATGAACATTTGTGGAACAGCTAGTAACTCAGCAGTCACTAAGTCCATACCATATTCAATTAACCTTCAACTAAAATAACATCTTTAATATTTTGAGGGTATCCAAAGATTTTCCTTTCAGAAAGCAAGCATATCAACTTTAGATTGTTATTAGTATCATTAGCCTTTTTCTTTATTCCTCCCAGTTCTCTGAATACTTATGAACTACTATTGAGGGATTATGACATACTAATTGTGCATATGTTGCAATATAATAGCTCATCTGGAGATTTAAAATGGCAAAAGGATTATAAAGCTAGAGATGGCACTGTTGGTATGGCCGGCTTGCTGTTTATTTAGGGAAGGATCCATTATTTGGCCATGTTGGCGTGGTGCCCTCAGAGTCCTGACAATTCATGCCCTGCATCTAAGGTCAAAGACAGGCAGGTCTCTTTCCTGGTGTTTAATTCAACTTTTTTTGTAGGATCATCTGCTGTGTAATAGCAGTATTTGGAAAAAGAAATAAAGCCAAATTTATTGTCATTCTCATTAGGGAAACCTCACAGTTACGTTAAGTCAAATCTAGTGGTTTCCTGTCAGGGCACATTTTCTATCACAGAACAGGGGGCACCTAACAGTGGTGTTTAATACAGGTCTCATATTGAGTACTGCAGCCTTTGGTTATGATAAACCCTGGGGGACTTTGAAAACATTTCTTCTTTGGTCCAAACCAGCAGAATATTCTGAATAAATGTAATAGTTTTGAATAAAAAGAAAGGTAGAATACCAGATGATATGATGGGAAACAGCACAAGGTAGTGAACAAGCCATAGGAATATGTTCTAAATCCAGCTAGTGACTTGTAGACATTTCTTCATGTGTATATTCTCATCCATGAAATGGGAAGATTAATAATTCTCTATCTTGCAGAGTTAAGGAGCTAAATTAATTACTGTTTGTGAAGCTAATTGAGATTCCCAGATGAGAACATTCTAATTCTTATTATTATTTCCATTGAGATTTGGATCCATGTAATTAGTTTGCTGTATCTGCAAACAGGTATGTTCTCTCAACCTGTCTGGAGGCATTCCTCATGGAATTGGCCAGTGCAGAGCTTTGTGGCATTAGGCAGCACTGACAATCACGGCTGACTCTTCTTGCAGCTCTTCTACCTCACCTCAAGCCTGCATAGAATCATAGAATCATAGAATAGTTAGAATTGGAAAGGACCTTAAGATCATCTAGTTCCAACACCCCTGCCGGGGGCAGGGACACCTCCCACTAAACCATGTCACCCAAGGCTATGTCCAATCCAGCCTTGAACACCGCCAGCGATGGAGCATTCGCAACTTCCTTGGGTAACCCATTCCAGTGCCTCACCACCCTTACAGTAAAGAATTTCTTCCTCATATCCAGTCTAAACTTCCCCTGTTTAAGTTTGAACCCACTATGCCCTGTCCTCTCACTACAGTCCCTAATGAAGAGTCCCTCCCCAGCATCCCTAAAGGCCCCCTTCAGATACTGGAAGGATGCTATGAAGTCTCCACGCAGCCTTCACTTCTCCACGCTGAACAGCCCCAACTCTCTCATCCTATCTTCATACGGGAGGTGCTCCACTCCCCTGATCATCCTTGTGTCCCTCCTTTGGACTTGTTCCAACAGTTACATGTCCTTTTTATGTTGAGGAAACCAGAACTGCACACAATACTCCAAGTGAGATCTCATGAGAGCAGATCAGAGTAGAGGGGCAGGATCACGTCCCTCTACCTGCTGGTCACTCTCCTTTTGATGCAGCCCAGGATATGGTTGGCTTTCTGGGCTGCAAGCACACACTGCCGGCTCATGTTCATCTTCTCACCAACCAAAACCCCCAAGTCCTTCTCTGCAGGGCTGCTCTGAATCTCTTCTCTGCCCAACCTGGAGCTGTGCCTGGGATTGCACCGACCCAGGTGTAGGATCTTGCACTTGGCATGGTTAAACTTCATCAGGTTGACATCAGCCCACCTCAGAAGCATGTCAAGGTCCCTCTGGATGGCATTCCTTCCCTCCAGGGTATCAACCGAACCACACAGCTTGGTGTCATTGGCAAACTTGCTGAGGGCGCACTCAATCCCACTGTCCATGTTACCGACAAAGATGTTGAACAAGACCAGTCCCAACACCGATCCCTGAGGGACACCACTCATTACTGGTCTTCAGCTGGACATTGAGCCATTGACCACAACTCTTTGCGTGCGGCCATCCAGCCAGTTCTTTATCCACCAAGTGGTCCACCTATCAAATTGATGTCTCTCCAACTCAGAGACAAGGATGTCATGTGAGACAGTGTCAAACGCTTTACACAAGTCCACGTAGATGACGTGAACGGCTCTATCCCTGTCCATCAGTTCCTTAGCCCCATCATAGATGGCCACCAGATTGGTCAAGCAGGATTTCCCCTTAGTGAAGCCATGCTGGCTGTCACCAACCACCTTGTTGTTTTTCATGTGCCTCAGCATGCCTTCCATGAGAATCCGCTCCAAGATTTTGCCAGGCACAGGGGTGAGACTGACTGGTCTATGGTTCCCTGTCTCATCCATTTTCCCCTTCTTGAAAATGGGGGTTATATTTCCCTTTTTCCAATCTCCATTTCCTTGTATGGCTGTGCTCTTTAGAAAGTCACATTTCTGCAAGTGAGCTGTAACAGTTTAAGGAAACCATCCCTATTCCAAATTTATGTACCATAATAGGTTATTATGGTAAATTCTACTTGTGTGTGTGCAGTGGAATAAAGCCCAGGCATGGATTATGTCCGTTCCAGGGAGGGAAAAGGTTTTCCAACAACATTTAGGTTTAGCCATCAGCCTCTGTTGGGTTTAGCATTAAATAAATTCTCATGTGATGTGTACCAGTCACATACTGTTTTAGTTTACAGTCACCAGTGCTATTGAGCTCAGTAATTCTGAGTTAGATCAATATTTTAGAAAAAGCCAATAAAAGCTACTGTTATCATTACTGAAGATTTATTTATCAAACACCTCTCCCACTTTTAAGTATCACTAAAACGTAGTAGAACAAAAACCACTACTAAAACTGTGCTGGTTTAAAACAAAACAACCCCTTAAGATTATGTAAGAGCTATAGGAAGTGTATTGTTTTATTTATGAATGTGGAACTATGTCTATTATTATTTCCTGAGCCTGCCTTTGTATCTTTTTCTTTTTCTTTCCTTTCATAAATAATCAATAATTGACATTGAGGGATTCAAAGGAGTGAGTTTTAAGGATCTTGAAACACCAGCAGCCTTGCCAGAGGTTTCATCTTAGAGAAGCTAAGTCAGTATGAACTGGAAAGCCTGGGGAAGTAGACAAAAATAATCAAGTCAACGTGTCAAAAAAAGCTTAGACTGAAGTTGTGGTTCTTAACCTTGCTTGTGCATAAAGCTTAGTGGAGATCAGCTCAGTGCGGGGAAAATGGTTTTAAGCCAGCTGAGGTACTTTGCAGTGGTTACATCTCTGTTGCAATAGGAATATAGAGGTGTAGGCATTTCTATTCACTTACCCAGTCAGTGAAACAGTTAGTCTGATATTGTGTCCATTATAATCCATTTTAATGCTGGGAATTTTGTGTTCTCATAATCCTGGAACAGTCCTTCAAAATCTGTATTTGCCAAGGCAGATATATTTGATCTAAAGGTAACTCTGAGATTCATTTTATACATCCCTGGATGAATAGAAGGCTATATTCTATTTTAAGTACATGTTCATGCACTCTGAGACACCTGAATATCTTCAAAGGTCTGCCACTACATCTCTGAAAGACTGAAATGAGCATTGCCATCAGTGTCTCCTTTGATAGGAAATGTGTGATTAGAGAGAGGCAGTTAATATAATAAATAATTATTTAATCTTCTCTATGTCCAGCTTGGACTTGCAAATAATAGAGAAACAGCCAGGGTGCTTTTGCTTGCGAAGTATTTTGCTGGCTTTCTCCATATTAGCTAATATGCAACTGGAAAGAACTGAAATTTTAGACCTGCATTTGCAGGATTCCCCAGTGTTGCTATCAGCAACCTCCCAAACTGATCTATTCAGTTGGTCCTTTGATGTGCAATTAAACCTAGGAAAAAATAGCTTTGTGAAATGTATAAATAGAAAAGAGGAGAGATAAAGGCAGTGTTGAAGTTGTTCGCTGACAGCTTGGCATCTGAACTTTAAAGGTGCATGCCACTATCTCTGCTTAAGAATGAGTCCTGAAAAACATATACTCATTCCCAAATTCCAGTCCCCTGAAATTTAGCACTTTATTTACCTTGCAGTTACTTTTGTTCAGTAGGAAAGCATTAAAAAAAGAAGACCCATGAGGCTGGCTTAATTTATCTTGCTGGCAAAAATGATTTTTTCTTAGAAGAAAACGATGGCGCTAAGTGCTATTATTAGATTGTTTTCCTCTTTATCTATATAGAAATAACATTCTTGAAGGAAGCTGTTAGGTTTACCCATTCTTACTGATGAATAGTTAGCGTGTGAAATAGAGACCTCTTGCATCTTGCAGAAGTTCGGGGCACGTAACATGTCCTTCTAACATCAGGGATAGGCAGCAAGGCACATTTTGATTAACTGGCCGAAATAGTGAGATAATCCAAGTGGAAGCTACAGTATTTGAATGAATATCAGCTATTAATATCTGCAGTATCTGAAGGCCTGACTGATCTCTTGCCAATTTTACACTCACGTAACTCCATGGCTGAAATGGAGCTATCCTGCTTTACTTCAGTAGGAAACTGATTTCACCTTCTGGAAGGACCAAAGATAGCTGGTGCCAAAGGATGAGGAAAGCCATTCAAATTCAGGAGTATGAGGAAGCCTATGGAGGAGAAAACAGGAATTACAAAGGGTGCAATTATCTCTGCACCATTACCTGCCTTAAGAAGGAAAACCGTGCAACTACCGTCATAACTATCATCTCCATACTGTTTGAATGATGTTTACACAAATGTTGAAACAGGTCAGTGTAAAGCTGAAGGGGTCTCTTGGGTTGTCATATCTAGCTCACAATGAGTGCATCCCCTGTGTCCTGTAATCTGCTCAACACTGATCTATTAAGCTCCATCTTAACTTTTGTTTGGCTCATTGTCCCCTCTGCATCTTCCAGTGAATTCATACCCTCTTTTCTTGTGCTCAGTGTGCAAATGAGCCTAAGCAGCTTTCTCACCTCTCTGTTATTAAATCTGTCGTATATCCATATCCATAAAAGAAAATGTCTCTGTCTTGTTGGACTCATACAGGCCAAGAGCAGTTTTTGTCTTTCAAGGAGCCCAGTGGCCAGCTGCTTGTGTGCCTTCCAGCTGGTTGCTCCTCATCCTGCTGAATTGCTACAGGATGTTTGGAAACTCAAAACATCCTCCCTGATAATCTGAAAGCAAAACTGTAGAGAGTGTTGTGTTCTGAAAATCATGTTCTGAAAGACCAACTCTCCTTTTTCTGAAGTTGCAATGATTTTGGAAGAAGATTTTGCCACACATGGTTTTGTGGCTGCCACAGGAAAACGTGTGACAAAATCTGCCTGCTTAGTTTTGTGGCTTCTCAGATGTACATAAAAATAGGTGTGATCATCACAACAATAACCTGAGAACAGAAGGTTGGTATCTGGTGATAGAGAATGATAGAGAATAGGGAGAGTTCAGGGCTTGAGACTGAACTCATTTCTAGATACATATACAAAACAGTAATAAATGAGCTACAGTTTATTACTGGGAGAGCATCAGATCTTCCAGCTGCTCTATTAGGACTTCAGGCCAGGATATTTCATTATGTCCTGGCCTCCTCCTCTAAGCAGATTATCACAGTGACACACTGACTGCTGTGCCCTCAGGCTTTGCTCCTTCCCCTTTGCTGGTAGTGGCCCTGGTTTCCATAGAGGAAGGAGGCTGGGGCTGACAGGAGGGATTGCTGTGGGCAGAGGGATCTTGTTTTAGATAAAAAAAAGGAATAATCTGTGTTTGTGAGAATGGTGAGGATTTCACTACTATTATTGTTTTTGTTTTGCACACCTGAGATCTTATAAATAGGGGGTCTCTCAATAATAAAAACCATGGCAAGCATGGAGAATGGCAATTTACGCAGCTGAACTTCTTTCTTCTTATTAGTTCACCCGTATGTGTGCTGCAGGGAGCAGAGACATAGTGGGGGTCATCCACATCCTCTTCAACCCTGCTCTTCCATGCACAGTACTGGCTCTGAATGCACATACGCCAGGGTGATGCATCTTTGCTCACTCCCATGGTTGCCCTTCAAACACCCTTCAGAGGCAACATATGCTTGAGCTGAAGGTTCTGGTTCACCCCAGCAGGATTTCACGTGCTGCAGTGTTACCTTCCTAGGGTGTCTTTGTCGGGTGAGAGCAAAATGCTTCTTTTGCTATAAAAAATCCCCTTGGTCTGTGCTGCTGGAGGTGAGCCATCTCCGCAGGGCTCCCTTTCCAGAATGTCTATTTTGTCCCACCACAAGCTCTCCAATTCCTTCTTGCAGTGAATTTCACTTTCTTCTACTTTTTGAGAGGGAATAATAGTCCTTATGCGGCTTTGAAGTGCACTGTAAGTGTTGAGGTCACAGCTGATCATACAACTATTACAAGGACAAAGGCGGCGAGAGTGCGAGAAAGGCATGGTTATGCGGTTTTCTCAGAAAGGGCTGAGAAATTTAGGTTTCTGTACTGGAAAATTTGTGGGAAAAATTATTTCATTGCCCAAATAGAATCATAGGATAGTTAGGGTTGGAAAGGAGCTTAAGAACATCTAGTTCCATGCTCAGGGACACCTCCTACTAAACCATGCCTCCCAAGGGTCTGTAAAACTGGGACTAAATTCACACAATAATTTTGGCTCAAAAAAATGAGATAGGAACTCTGGAAAATAACATGGAGTGGTGCTATTTTTCAAGGAAATGTTTTACATTTTCTTATTGAAATACGCACTTTATACTGAGAAAGATGGAGAGGGGAAGAAGGATGAAAGAAAGGAAATATAAATGAGGTGGTAAAAGGAAGTGGACTTTTTTTTTTCACCCAGAATATGAGAAAATACACTTCCTGAGCTATTTTAGGCAGATTTTTTTCTCCAGATGTGTACTGTTTCTTCAGCTCTTTTCCTAGATTCTGTCACTAGCTCCAGTCCTGAATTGATGTGTGACCTGCAGCAAGTGACACCTTCTGTGTGACTTGGCTCACCCTACTGCAAAACTAGGGGTTTGAATGGGCTTAATTCATTAAGCTTGCCCATCTCCTTTTAAAGCTTGAAGTGAGGGTGGTGCTTTCTACATGCAGAGCTTGGATAGAAACTGTCAGTCCTACTTGCTCAAATGAGACTTTACTCCTAGAGAGGACATTAGTATATATCTCAGCTGCTGCTGTCACACATACAGAGGTTGCCATAAACACTGCAAAATATTCCTAGAGGCGCATTCCTTCAGTCAGTTTTATGTCAGCAGTCTTCTGATAGTAGCAAAACTGTGTTCCCTTAATGCAAGTTTATGGTAAAATAGGTGAAGTATTTTGGAAAATATAAGGCAATTATTCTGCATCAATGTTAGACCTCTAATTTATGCTGCTGCCTCTTATATGGTACTTCAGCCAGACAAGCAGCAAAGTCGTTGCCCCTGTGGAAGGAGCAGCATGAGATGGACTATGTGGTTATGAAATAGGCGCTGGAGTCTATCACTGCAATGGAAAGCAGCAGTCACACATCACATGACATAATTTTTCATCATCTTCTGTCAGCTGAGTTGTGATTAAGGTGTTAGCAAGTTTGTCAATTGTCCGATCATAAAACTGATCTTCAAAGTTGTACTAAAATGTGCAAACCTTTGAAAGCAGACCAGGCTTTCATGCTGATCCAACACTGAAATGACTGGTCTTCAACTTTCAGTTCTCACAATTGGAGGGAGATAATGTGTAAGCAGCACCCTCGTGCGCCACATGTCCTTACTGTGTGCACTGTATCCATGCTTTGTCCACATTAACATCAACGTGTCGTGTGTGCTCCTCTTTATCTGTCCAAATATCTCAGTTTAGCCTTCTGATGGCATCTTAACTCATCAAGACAGATCCATTTAGGGGTGTTCAGGTTTCAGGTAATTTCTTAGTGTTGTTAGTTCAGCACAGAAGTAATGACAACAGTCATGTGTAACAGGATTAGATAACTAACCACTAACAAAACAATGGTTACTTGAACTAACAAGCATGAGAAGAAGAAAGTGAGCTGAGGACCGTGACCTAGAATGGGAAAGAAGTGAACAGCAATGCCTCTGCAGCAGCATTTCTCTGCTGCTTATATTGAAAGAGCACATAGATATTTGGAGAGTAAGCCAAGACCTGCTCTGATCAGGGGAGCCCCAAGGTGTTTGATGTACAACCAGCTAAAAATGCTGCAAAACTTTGAAAGTGTATTTACAGCTTGCTTTCCCCTGTCTGCTAACTGGCACATAAGGAATTACGAGAGAAGGGTTTGAGTCATTACTGTGGTTTTACTAATTTACAGTTGTTCCATGCACTATTTTTTGACATTTTATGGATCCCTAAAGATCCAAAGGCTACCCCTTGAGAAACCTGGGAAGACAAGGTGGGAAATTTGTACTTCATATATCGCTGGAATTCCTTGGTAATGCAGGAAAACTGGGAGACAGAGAATCATGGACATAGGTTTGATTGCAAAAAGAGCTGTCTTATTGCAACAATAAGGGTTATTCTTCAAACAAAATGAGACAAGTCTGAAGTTGTTGTGCAATGAGTGCACTCTGCTCACAGGGAAAAGCATCGCATGCTACAAATGCACCCAGTTCCCTTCAAGCAAAGACCACACAGCCAACAGGTTCAGGCCAACCTTTCCAACAAGAGCAGTTGTACAGACTTGTCCATCATTGCTCAGTCTCCCTGGCGAATGGAAGGCAGCAAGGTACAAAGGTGCAGCATTAAAAACATGGTAATTTCCTTGCCTTTCTTTCCTCCAGAAGAACAGATTCATTGAATGCAAGAAATGTGCTGATAAAACCATCCTGCTTATCACTATGCACCTGCTCCTCCCAGCAAACCTCAGTTCTCTGAACACCTTGTAGCTACTGTGTTGTGTTATCCCTGCACCTACCATGGAGAAGTCAGTACCTGAATCACTTAAGCAATGTGTTTTTGGTAAGGCTGCATTACACACTGGCCACACAGCTGAGGAATGTAAGAATTTGGGACTCCTCTGGAAAGACCCTGCTGAAACATCTTGGGGTGTACTGTACTAAGCATCAGCCTACCACCCCCAGGGTTTGGAGGAGAGCAAATTCCTTCCAGGATTATAGGATTAAGAAGCTGAAAAGTGATTCAAATTCTTCATTAAACAGGAAAAAAAAAGAGAGAGAGACATGAGGGGAACCTCTTCAATGCATGCATCACTCGACATGTTTTCCTTGTAATTAAAGGAAGTTATTGAAAAATATTTGAGGGGATTAAATGCTCAGAGTATATGTGCCGATCAAGTAACACAAGAGTCTGCATTCTTCCGAGTAATCAATGGAGTGACTTGAATGGGGAGGTTCAAAAGAGCACAGTTATTGTTAAAGTGCCATTGTAGTAGCATTCACCATACTGTACTGCAGATGGACAGGCCCAAGGGTTTCCCAGCAGGGAAACTCTGCTAGAGCTGAAAACTCAAGGATCTGCAGTTTGTATGTGGGGATTTCCACAACTGTTAAATTTTCAGATGGGCTTTTCTTCACTTTCTGGCCCTAACCTGAATGCAGAAAGAGATGTTCCTGATTTCCTGAGGAAGGCTTCATTGGGATTAAAATTGCATTTCTCTTTTATGCAAGCAAAATAGAAAAGGAAAAACGTGGACAAGAAAGGTGTTTAAGAACTGAGCTCAAGACATAAGAAATGGGGGGACTTCTACTTTAAGCAGGGACTGTACTTACCATTGTTCTTTCCTATGCTTTCTGACAGCTTAATTGTAAGAGGTCATTATTTAACCATTAATTAGGAGGTCATTATGTCCTAGACACCTGGTGTAACAGCCAATGTGTCCTGCAGTTCACAGCATGGCATCATGACGATCTCGGTGCCCTGTGGGTGTTTGTTTGCTGATGTATGTGGCAGAAATGTTCCTCTATCCAAAGGTCTTCACTTTATTCAGGCTTTTCCCTTGGGTGTTTCAATGCTGACAGAAGACACAAGCAACGTGGTGAAGAAAGAGATACAAAGGGCATTTGAAGACCATGAGGCTATGGGATGTTTTGCCATTTTTCATCAAACTGCTAGGAATTAGACTTCCTTGCAATACCGATGTATTTGCAGACATTAAAGGAGGAAAACTTGTGACTTTAGAGAAAACTTGGCCCCAAGGTTGCACTTCCATCTTTCCTCATGCTCTTCCATACAGCCTGTGGGCAAGACACCTCACCTTCATAGCTACATTTTCATTTTACAAATGAGGAGATTAATGACATCCCCTTCAATTCCTGGGTTTAATTAATAGTTGAAAGGTGCTTTGAGATTTTCATATGACAGATGCCATATAATTGCACAAAGATTATATTTATTCCTCTTTCAAGATATTTTTAGAAAGAGGTTTTAATAAAGTTGAGGGAGAAGATCTCTCCTCGACTCTCCTCTCCTCTCCTCTCCTCTCCTCTCCTCTCCTCTCCTCTCCTCTCCTCTCCTCTCCTCTCCTCTCCTCTCCTCTCCTCTCCTCTCCTCTCCTCTCCTCTCCTCTCCTCTCCTCTCCTCTCCTCTCCTCTCCTCTCCTCTCCTCTCCTCTCCTCTCCTCTCCCCTCCCCTCCCCTCCCCTCCCCTCCCCTCTCCTTCTCTTTTCTTCCTTAGTGTGGGTAGACCTATAGTCTTCTAAATTTAGTGCAACAGTTACATCCTTGCTTGAATATAGGATCATAATAGTACAAAATATATGGCCGTCTGGGCTGTGAACCATGAGTCCAGCACTGATGCTTGTCACCTTTAGAGGACACTTTCTCTCTAGAGCTGTGTATGATAGATGTTTTATCAGACTGAGAGCAAGAGGTCACTGCATCCATCCTCCCTAAGGCAGGGCCAGCTTTACCTCAAACCATTCAACACAGGTGCATCTAATTTGCTCCTACCCATGTCCAGCATTGGTGAGTCCTTCAGGTGACCTGTACCAACATGCAACTATCCTTACTATTTACTTGTTTCTTTTAATGTCTCATATATGTTTCTGTCACATCAGTTTAATTACATGATTTCTTACACTACCTGCAGTGAACACTACCACATTAGTTCCTTTTTCTATGCTTTGGCCACTTCTATTAAATCAGTCTGGAACTTGATCCAGCCAGGAAATGAATCCATTTCAGACATCCCATTATCCTCGTGCTTTTGTCTTGCCAGAAATGTCTAGATCAGGCCGCCAGTTTCCCAGCCAGTCACTTCAATCCTTTTTAGGCATTTAAAAGTAAACTTTCTTACAGAGGGCCTTAGCACACTGAGTACCTAAACTGAAGTTAGTGGATGAGAGCAAGTCCTGTTTATTTTGGCGTGTCTCTGTAAAAGTAAAAGTCTGATTATATGTATCTGCTTAAAAAAAGTGAAGATAGACTGTATTTTTTTTTTTTTTTTTTAATATTTTTCTTTTCTTTTAAACTACTTTGGCAAATCAACCATTCATCTTCTCACTTCCTCCTTCTAAAAGCTAACCAGATGGCATATGCCAGCATCAAAATTTCCCACTGATCATTTGTTTATCATTCAGTCACTTCAAGCATGTGGTGGAAAGTTTGAACTGACACTAGGGTATGGCATTTATTAATAACCAAAAGTATGATTTAAGCAAGTTGTCATTTAAAAAAATCACAGTCCAGTCTACTTTACATGGTGCAGTGCAGTACCAGTAGGTGGTGAAAGTTAGCAGAACTAAGTACAAAATGGGGTTTGAAGCCCTGTGTCTGATGCTTTGGAGGTTAATGGAGTAGGTATTTTTGTAACCTTACAATCGTGGTTAATAAAATAATGGATGAGGAATGGGTGAAAGAAGTTTTTCTAAATTTTTATTTGTTTTCTTTTGATTTTCTTTTGGCTCCACAGGCATGCTTAAGCAAACACAATCTCATGATCCTGCAAACAGCAGTTCCCTTGGCAAAATGGTTTGGGATGAGTTTGGAGAGCTTTAGTTAAAAAATACATTTACAAAAAAATAAGCTGTCAGAGAATAAATATTTAACTTTTCCATTTGTTTTCTTGTTTGCATGGAAAGTATATGACAAACTTAAGTCATAGCTGCAAATGTTGTAGTTAATGTCAACAGAGCTATATTTGGAAAGGAAATTACTCGGACTATCATGATTTCACATCCTTTTTGTAATTTCTTCTTCTGGATTTATTTTTCATGATGACAGACACTAAAACAGGCCGACTTCCCAGGCAGCTCAGAGTGTCGTACAATAAAGTGCAAGTTGTGGAGTTCTGTATACAAAGAAATTACCCACAGAAAGTACTCACTAAAATGAGAAAAGCAGAATAAAATCTGTGACCAGAAGTTAAAACCAGACAAGTACAAGTTACAGTAAATGAGCAAATGTTTAAGAGAGAGGAGGCTCTGTGGAGACCTCATAGCAGCCTTCCAACATCCGAAGGGGGCCTTTAGGGATGCTGGGGAGGGACTCTTCATGAGGGACTGTAGTGAGAGGACAAGGGGCAACGGGTTCAAACTGAAACAGGGGAAATTTAGACTGGATATGAGGAAGAAATTCTTTACTGTAAGGGTGCTGAGGCACTGGAATGGGTTACCCAGGGAAGTTGTGAATGCTCCATCGCTGGCGGTGTTCAAGGCCAGGTTGGACATAGCCTTGGGTGGCATGGTTTAGCATGAGGTGTCCCTGCCCCTGTCAGGGGGGTTGGAACTTGATGATCTTAAGGTCCTTTCCAACCCTAACTATTCTATGATTCTATGATTAAACCAAGTTGGTTCCTGGAGACTTTTCTGCCTTGGAACATTATAGGAGGTTTTGCAGAATACATGATTTATTTAAACTTTATTGGACTTGATGCAATTAACAACCAGAGTAATTGTGTGGTCTGTAATGTAAGGGCGATAAGGCTAGATGAAATCTACCTCGCTTACTTTTGGTCTGTGATCAACAGAGAGACTTGTTGCAGTAACATCTCAGTCTCATTTTGGCCAATTCAACCTGGGGTGCTAACAGACATTGCCCTATGTCTTGGATGTATCGGCGCTACAGAAAATACACACTGTGCAAATAAAGTATCCGATTTTCAGTGTTTTGGTTTAATTTTTTTTGCATTGGCATGAGGTAGTGGTGAACTGTGCCAGGTTGTAAAATATATGTGAAAACCATTAGGAGAAAGCTTCTTTAACCAATGATACTTATCATGATAAGTATTAGGCTTGGTAGTCAGTAGTAACAGGGTCAGTGCCTTAGAGAGCAACTCATTGCAGAGTGCCAAGTAAAGGGAAAGTGATTAACTTGAGTTTCCAAGGGAAAATGAGCAGTCCACGAATTCAGTGCTAGATTGTCTGTAGTCATGCTAACAGGCTTTGTCTCTCTTTCCTTTAGCAGCAGGAGCAAAGTCACTGCTTGGATATGTGTCTTCCTTATTACAAAACACATCTGCATTGGGAATTGCTGAAACATAGAGGAAATACAGTGATCTGAGCAGAAAAGAGACCCAGGATGCCCTAAGTTCTCATGCTAAGGCTTGGCAAAGAAGTTGGCACTTGCAGTTTCCTTTTCTCCCTGCAAAGAGGTTAACTCAATAATTATTCTAAGTAACAAGATCTTTGCATGGTTGGCAAAAGGCCAGAGATTCAGTGGGCTTACTTCCCTAATGTTCGGGCCAATGGGTGCACTCACGCTGCACAATGAGTTGCAGATGTAATGATCTCATGCGCTACGTTGGTAAAATGCTCAGAAATGTTTACCCTTAAGTCGAATGCAAATGCAAAAAGACGGGTTGTCTGAAACTGCAATCTGAACATCCAAGAACAGAATCACACCAACAACCCCCTCAAACCCCCAGTTTAATCCTTTGCTTTGTTGCCTCATCTTTCCCATCTGTGAAATGGAAACAATTCCACTTAACTTTGTCTTGCTTTGCCCTGAGGAACTGGAATGAGCTAGACCTTTCAAAAGGACTTTGAAGGCAGATTATTGTTTTTCATTACTGTGTGCAACACTTCCCACCACGAAGTGATATTTGAGAATAAAGGTACAATTCCACTTTGCCAAAAAAGAAATGTTAACCTTCCACCAAAAACATCTCACTGCTTTAATTGTGAGATGGGAATCATCTGTGTTTGACAGAGCCATTTGTAACCTTTGCAGTGTTGTGTGGTTCTGCACTACCAGTCTGGACCTGGTTTATTTTTTTTTTTTCCCTACTTTCTGTGGCAGATTATGCGTTGTGACTTTGACCTGGGACATTTCTTCAGCAGGATTAAGCTCCAGTTGTTTTTCTGTGAGCAGTATCATTTTCAGCCCAAGAAATATGGTTTCCTTCTTTTAAAATGGGTCAGACCCTTTTGGTTTTTTAGCCACAAACAATGGAGTTCAGAGAAAAATCCAGAGGCGTACAGACTTGGGAGCCTTTGTGGCTTTTGATGTGAAACAGGCCTGTCTAATGCATTCAGTTCCTTGTCAGTTGTGAAAGAAATGTCTGAAGTTTCATAACATCATATCAGTTGCACAAACAACTTGTCCTTTTAAAGTAGGTGCTTAAAATCTGCACTTGGTTTTAGTAAAGCTTAGTCTGTTTTTATGCTTGAACAGGTTTCATTTTCTAGGGTGATAGAAAGAAGGTAAAGATTTAACTTTTTATTTTTTTTAGTAGGAGACAAGTAACTCCATTTCAGATGTCTGTGTCTCATTCAGGGCAATTAAAGATTTCACGTCATTTGGTATTTTTTTTGAGAAGCCTAGGAATTGTTTATGAGTTTCTACTCATGTTAGATTTAAACTCTATTTCACTTTAACCGTGGGGATTTAGTCTGGGTTGAAGTGCATACATGTATGAATTAAATCACAGCAACATTGCTATGTCTTTTCTTAGTGCAGAGGTCTCAAAGCTCTTATTGATGTGTTCATTTCTCATTTCTTCCCTGTGAGAAGATTATGGTAGTTGTATCATTTCTGGAACTGCAAGATCCGTATGCAACAAACCATACCTCTTCCTTTCTTCCTTTCTAATGGGTTTTACCTTGAGAAGAGAGGAGAAGAGGCTGATACCTGCACATAGATCTTTGCAGCATCCAGTTTGATGTTCTTTATTTATAGCTCAAGACAAGGGATGCAACTGAGACTGTGTTTGATAAAGGACATTTTTAGCTGGTTGAGCAGTAGTGATTTCTGTTTAAATGCTTACTGTCTCTTTGATTTCATCTGGCACAGTTTCAGTAGCCTAGACAGGTGAATGTCTGCTGCTCAGAATCATTGATGGCCTTAGGGCTTTCTCCAGTGAGGTGTGAGATGTGGATTTGAGAGACAGAGAACTTAATTCTGGCTCATCTGTGTGATCCAGCTAGCAGGCCTTGTGCAAGTGGTGAAGGGGTATTCACACTTTGGCTGTGCTTGCAAAGTGAACTACCTTGCTCACTTCTTCAGGTAAAAGATTAAGATCTTTTTACCAGTTTAAGATCTCAGGCTGTAGACCTCAACTGAGTCATTCAGCCCTGAGGTATTTTGTAGCTTTGGATGCCATCGACACTCAACAAAGAAAAAAAAAAAAAAAAAAAACAACCAAAAAACAAAACAGAAAGAAAGTATGAATGCCACTGTGGAGCTCAGATCTAAAATGAAAGTACGCTGTTGTCTCATTTCTAGGAGGTACGTAACTTGGCTCCCTCAGTAATAGCTGCAGCCCATTACGTGCCAGACATGTCTGTTATAGACCTGATAGGTGAACAGCATGATGACTGTGGCAGGTCATCTCCTGCAGAAAGGATAAAAAAAAGTTTGTGTATTTTAGGCAGATGGAGGGATGGGTAACAGAAGCATGCAGGGAAGCAGGTACTTTTCTAATTACCCAGAGAAGGCTGCTCACCTTCACAGACCTGCAGAGCTGGCTTAATGGAGCAACAGCAGCTCTTGCACCAGTTGAGAGAACAGCAAAGCTGCCATGGCAGCGTCTTCTCCTCAGGGGATCCCAGACAGGATTCTGGCTAAGCCAGCCCAAATTTCTCTGTGCTTGCCACTGCCGCACTGCCCCTCCAGCTGGCTACAAAAGACAAAATCCGGCCCATGAGCTGAAATAGAGTAAATATTAGTTAAACATTTACAGCTCTTTAGAACTTACAAGCAGTTGCAGCAGCTGTCAAGTTGGGAGATACCTCTTCCGGTACATGGTGTAATCCAGCCAGTGTATCAAGGATGTTTTTTGTGAGACTGACTGCAACCGCCGTCTCAGGGAGTGAATAAAGTGATCAAGTCCGAAGCCATATCCCACCCAGGTGACTCAGAGATGAGAACAATCACAGAGCACCATAGATGGACAATTTCAGTATAGGTCACTCTAGCTGGTGAAGGTCTTTTCTCCCATGTAGTCCATGAAACACCATAGGAAAAAGGTTCAGCAATGTCCTTTATGGAAGTTCAAAAAGTGCAGAAAAAGGCTATGGACATTTTTTTTTTCTCTGAGATGGTGCTCAACCTATTTCTTTTTAACAAAGACATCATGTACCATTCAGTTTTGTGAGCTCCCCATTACTCTAAACAAGCTATGTCTGCTCTGCATTAATCATTAATTTCTTTGGCTGGAACATTGGCCTTCTGTGTAGACACTCGTAGAATACAGCAGAAAAGTAAGTGATCTTTTCTCTTGTTTAATACTGCCTCTCTAGCAATTGATGGTACTGATCGATGTTTCTTATGTTTCCAGATATTCTCTGTGATGGGAAAAAAAGCCATATTCAACTAAAGTGGCAGCTGTATCAGATACCAGCAAATATATGTCTCCTGAATTTAAAGCATCATTCTTCTTTTTTTTTTAAAGTATCTCTTTCAATGTTGTCAGGCACATAAAAAACAACAAGGTGGTTGGTGACAGCCAGCATGGCTTCACTAAGGGGAAATCCTGCCTGACCAATCTGGTGGCCTTCTATGATGGGGTTACGGGACTGATGGACAGGGCTAGAGCAGTTGACATCATCTGCCTGGACTTGTGCAAAGCGTTTGACACTGTCTCACATGACATCCTTGTCTCTGAGTTGGAGAGACATCAATTTGATAGGTGGACCACTTGGTGGATAAAGAACTGGCTGGATGGTCACACGCAAAGAGCTGTGCTCAGTGGCTCAATGTCCATCTGGAGACCAGTAACGAGTGGTGTCCGTCAGGGATCGGTGTTGTTACCAGTCTTGTTCAACATCTTTGTCGGTGACATGGACAGTGGGATTGAGTGTGCCCTCAGCAAGTTTGCTGATGACATCAAGCTATGTGGTTCGGTTGACACGCTGGAGGGAAGGAATGCCATCCAGAGGGACCTTGACATGCTTATGAGGTGGGCTGATGCCAACCTGATGAAGTTTAACCATGCCAAGTGCAAGGTCCTCCACCTGGGTTGGAGCAATCCAAGTCACAGCTATAGGTTGAGCAGAGAAGAGATTCAGAGCAGCCCTGCAGAGAAGGACATGGGGGTGTTGGTTGATGAAAAAAATGAACATGAGCCAGTAGTGTGAGCTTGCAGCCCAGAAAGCCAGCCATATCCTGGGCTGCATCAAAAGGAGCTTGACCAGCAGGTCGAGGGAGGTGATCCTGCCCCTCTCCTCTGCTCTCGTGAGACCCCACTTGGAGTATTATGTGCAGTTCTGGTTTCCTCAACATAAAAAGGACATGGAAGTGTTGGAACAAGCCCACAGGAGGGCCACAAGGATGATTAGGGACTGGAGCACCTCCCCTATGAAGGCAGGCTGAGAGAGTTGGGGCTGTTCAGCGTGGAGAAGTGAAGGCTGTGTGGAGACCTCATGGCAGCCTTCCAATATCTGAAGGGGGCCTATAGGGATGCTGGGGAGGGACTCTTCATGAGGGACTGTAGTGAGAGGACAAGGGGTAACGGGTTCAAACTTAAACAGGGGAAATTTAGATTGGATATGAGGAAGAAATTCTTTACTGTTGGGGTGGTGAGGCAGTGGTATGGGTTGCCCAAGGAAGTTGCGAATGCTCCATCGCTGGCGGTGTTCAAGGCTGGATTGGACATAGCCTTGGGTGACATGGTTTAGTGTGAGGTGTCCCTGCCCATGGCAGGGGGGGGGTTGGAACTAGATGATCTTAAGGTCCTTTCCAGCCCTAATTATTCTGTGATTCTATGATTCTATATAAAAATAGATTATATATAGACTTTTTTCCTAACATGATTGAGATATTGCAATCATAATTTTCCTTCCTCCCTCTGAATTCATTCAATAAAGTATATCACAGCTGCAGCCACATGAGGACATGCTGAATGAATCTACCTTTAGTAATTAATTCTCATCTGTCCATAAGCATAAATAAATATGGCAGGGATGGATCTTGATCATAGTCTTGTTTCAATTGGTTAGACGTAATTAAGCATTATAGAAACATGATTGTTAAAATAAAATATATGCTCTAAGGTTTACTCATGTAGATTTTAAAAGTCAGTGAACAGAATTCGTAGAAATACTATTCCTATTTTCCAAAGAAATATAACTTTGAGCCAAGGCAAAATTTGGAAATAATTATTTGAAAACACTTTAAAAAAATTATTGGCTGAAGAAGCTAGAGCAGCAACTGGAAAAGAAAAAAGAACTGACTGCAGTCCTTGTAATTTCAGGAGCCTGTCTGATTCTAGAAACAAAGCTTGTGCTCTTTCAGCATTGATTTTTTTTTTTTTTAACCTGCCTTCAGAGATCGTAATTTTTTTTCAAATTATTTAGACAAATGACTAAATGGGTGTAGTCATACATTCGCCCTTTTAAGGTACTTTGAGATTCTTCAGAAAAGAACATGACGACTAGACATTCTTGTAGTGTATATATTTTCTGTGTGAGAGTAGGGAATGAGTGCCCTCACTGCTGTAGAACTTAAAAGGGAGGAATAATTTAGCAGGAAAAAAAATCTAGTAAAAATAGATCAAGAATTCTGTGCGAAAAGCAGCTGGATATGATGGACTAAGGTTTAGATACTTTTCACAGTGGCAGATAATTAATGAGGTTGAACTGCTGTGATATTGTCTGGAAATAGAATAGATTACATTCTTAATAGGCTGAAATTGATTCTTAATAGTTCAGACCATCTGCTGAAACTGTGGAATAATATAACTAGTACTTTTATTATGACCTTCATCTAAAGCACACTAAACACTCTGGGAAGGTATGTGGATGTTTCTAAATCTATGCTTTGGTTGGACAGTTTGGGAAAAGTAATTTGCACAGGGCTTGAGGGTCAAGCTCTGTCATGATTGGTATAAAACCAAACCCAATGAAGTTCCACCTCTGTCTTGCAGGTGTTTAATAATCTCAATATCGATTTAAGCCAACTTCTCAAAAGCTAAATGAGCGAAAGAACATATATATGGAAAAATGTAATAATAATAATAAAAATAACAATTATTATTATTATTAGTAGTAGTAGTAGTAGTATTTGGAAGGGGGTATGTGTGTACATGCACACATACAGTATCTTCTCATGCTGATTTTGTTCACAGAATTCTTAGGTGACCAGAACATCCAGAGCAATTTACAGCATCATTTTCTGCTCTAGACATGCATAGTGATAACTAGATGTGTTAGAATTGACTGTATTGACTCGGAGTCATTCAGTTTCAGGAGTATTCAGTTTGAAACAGGAAAAACAGAGCATTCATTCAGAATTCAGGAGTATTCAGTTTGAAATAGGACAAACAGAGCACACAATTGCAATAAATGTGAAGTGAAGAGAGTACTGTAAGATAACAGAACCAAAGAACAGGAGACATTAATACTTAAGAATGTCTCCTGTTCATGTCCATTATGAAATAGTTTGAAAGGCATGAAATTGGCAGGAACCCAATTGTTTCTAGGTGCATCTGGAAGCTGGTTATAGAAGCACTTTCTGCATGATATGATTAACTCCATCTAGCATCTATATATAGCCGTGGGAGTTTTTTATATGAAGATATTATCAAGGATATTCTTTTACTTCGACTGTAGTAGGTGGAGGACTATAAAAGTAAAAACCTGGACTATCATTTCTGTTATTTGACTGTGCTGTACAAAGTGAAATACGCTCCACATCTGTGATAATATAATTTATGGCAATCGAATAAAGAGAAGACAGACATTTGTGATGAATGGCTATTTCTAGCGCATTTAGTGATTTCGTTGTAAAATCAGAACCATAGAAGCCCAGACTGGTTTGTGCTGGAAAGAACCTTAAAGCTTATCCAGTTCCAAACCCCTGCCACAGGCAGGGACAACTTCCCCTACAGGAGGCTGCTCCAAGCCCTGTCCAAACTGGCCTTGAACATTGCCAGGGATGGGGCAGTCACAGACTCTCTGGGCACCCTGTGCCTGCGCCTCATCACCCTCGCAGGAAAGAATTTCTGCCTGAGATCTCATCTCAGTCCCCCCTGTGGCAGTTTAAAGCCATTTCCCTTGTCCTGTCACTGCATGCCCTTGTAAAAAGTCCCTCTTCATCTTCATGTTTCAAATGTTGTGGGTTTGTGTCCAAAAAAGGAGAGAAATACTAATCCTTCCATTCTTTTGCTGAATAATGCTGATGTAGAAGTAAAAAAAGTGAAGGACATCAAAATTTATCTTACATGATGACTGTTACTTGTTGACTGTTGCACCACACATATATTGCAGTGCCATGGGGCCCAACTCAGAGACTGGAAACCTTTTCTTTTGCAGGTACTATAAAGAGAACAAAAGGTACTACTTCATTATTAGAAACCAAGCACTGAAGATAAAATTTCTTCTCTTCAGCCTGTGTTTGTCCCATTGCAGTAGAAAAGAAACAAGGTGTAACTAAAGGTGGCAGAGTGCTAATTGAAATCCTGTGCTTAGAAGACTTTCTCATAAATCATGGAAATGGAGATCTGCTCCTATATCTGCTTCATCTCTGCTCTAGAGCTAAGTCAGTTACTTGTCTTCTCTGCCTTTTAGTTTCTCTGCTCTGTATGGGTGTTTAGCAATATTTATTTAAAGAGATGCAGAGACATAATTTATTATTTGTAGCGTTCTTTCAGATCACTGATAAGCTGGGGTATGAAAAGACATTGGTCTTATTAAAGAATGTCTTTGTTCAAGATAAAAATGAAGCAATATATCTGCTAGGTGGGTAGAAGTTTATACAAAGATTTTTATTTTTGAATGGGACAAAAAGTGGACCACTTGGATGTCCAACCTGGTGATCTGAAACTGCATCAGTGCTTCCAGAGAGGAAATACAGCAATATCTTCAAAGCAGCAGAAGGAGACACAGTATTAACCAAGGCTGAATTGTACCAGCACTGTTTTTCACAGTGATAGTGGTTAATCATTAAAATAAGGGGCCGAGGGAAGTGATGAATTCTTCATCTTTTGATCTCTTTGAGATTGAAGACCTCTCCTGAGGAAGCATTTTAGACATCAGTTATTGGGCTCAACAAAAGAGTAATTAGGTAAAAATTAAAGCTCTATGACATATAAAAGATATGTGATCTACAAGTCCCTCTACATGTGTGATTCATTTTACACAACTTTAGATGTCTAAAGTTAGATGCCTAAGGTTGAACTGGTCACCCTGGGTTCCCTTTTTAGTCAACAGTAAGAAACAGGCATCTCCAGGGAGTAATCCATTTGATGTGACTTAGATGCCCATTTCAATTTGATGTGAATTGTCCTCTGGGGTATCTGTTTCTCTTCATTGACTGTCAAGGAAGCCTGCAGTGACTTGTTCACTTTCAGGCATGTCATTTTTAGATGCCCAAGGAAAAACGCATCCCTCTGTGGATCACCTAGGAGTTGTGGAACAGTAGCCCTTAATTTACAGGACAGAGGCCTGTTTCGTGATAGTACGTGCTTTACATCATTTTTGAGCCAGACACTGCTCACTGAGTTGCATTCCCATCTTGGTGAAGCATTCTGTGTTTTGAAAGAGAGACCTGAGAACATCACTCTCATTTCTTTAGGGGCACAGATGTGGGTAAAGTTGGGCCAGATTCTGGTCTGAGTTACTCTCATATACAGTCTCAGCAATCTTACAGGTTTTGGTGGAATTAACATGCCTTGCATCCTCAGAATAAAAGCAGAAATGAGCCATTTTTACAGGATTAATGCAACTGCCATAGCAATTTGATGCTTTCTGTGTAAGGACTGATTAGATGAAAGGTAGATCTGGTAAAAATGCTATGCATCAAGGAGCATTTATAAAGCAAACACTCCTGAGAAAATCCTTGTTGAGCATGTGGAGACAGTGTTAAAAACACTTTCATCTTCATTTCTTCCTGTCCTGTGGTCTTCCTGGCGCTGCTCCAAATTAATTTCATCACTTCATGTTATTTGGTTTAGACCTGTGCCTCTTTGTATTCTGTTAATAGCAGACTCCTGCATAGTGTATCCAAATTCCTCGAATCTAACCTTGTCGCTCAAGATGACGAACCTGTCATCATACCAGAAGTGTGCTCTGAGCTTCTTGGAGCAATGCTCAGCCCACAGTCTGATGTGAGCAACTGTGGTGTTTAAGATAGGGGCTTAACTACCTTATAAGCCCTTCCTTGTCAAGGGAAGAGGTGGGAGCTTCTGGTAGGTTCCTCAGCACAGAACAGCCTGTTGTCTTTCTGTGGACCACAGGGAGGGAGATGTGGCTTAGATGCCCCAGTGATGTTCACACTGAAAGATAGCTTGGATTGGCGGCGGTGCTGATTCATCTTAGACCACATATTAGCTAGAAAGCTTTGTGGTGCATCGGTCAGTAGACACAGGATTCTTAAGGCGAAGTGAGTTTATCACTCTATATAATTGCAGAGGAGTCAAGTATGGCTATACAGCAAGTCTCAGTCCCTGCCAGTTGCCTGTTTTTGGGCTACCTTCTTGTGGTCTGTTATCTTCCTGGGTAGTTACTCTTGAGTTTCCAACAGCTGCTGCTGTCCAGCTAGCCAAATGCAGAACAATCCTGGCATACCTCACTGGTGTGGAGAAATTTGAATTCCAGAAGCTCTGTGAAGTAGAGGGGCAGTGTAAACATGTGTCATTGCAGACGCCATGCCCAGACTGGGTCTCTGCACCACCGATCCTGAAGATAGCAATATGTTGCGTATATCACTATGCATGCGCAGCCTGATGTGAGGAGCAGTAATGGTGCAACCAGATGGCAGGGGAAGGAATGGGATTATCATTACTATACGGCTTTTTTTGATTCTTCGCCCTATGCAATTTGCAGGCTCCCATGGTACTGTACCACAGGCGGTTTAGCCATTCTTCAGTTCTCACTCACTGCTGCAGAGAAATCTGATCCTCTTCAATTATGGGGGACATGATACTCTTGCCACATCCAGCTGTTGCTGACATGATGGTATGTGCGTTGCCTCAACCAGCAGTGAATTTTCAGTCTGCAGTATCATGGTTGAGGTGAGTGTTAACCTGTTGCTTTCCTTGGAGACATAAATCTTGCTGTGACGGATTTTTCTGTGCAAAGGTTGCCCCAGGGAACAGTCACTGTACACTGAACTGTGGATACAGAGGAAATTTTACACTTTTGAGCTTGCACATGCTTTCCGCTTGTAGAAATTCACCATCCCATTAAGCAGAGGTCTTTTGGTGCAGTATTCTCTCCTGCGTGACACACTCCCACTGACGTCAACAGGAGCTTCACCTGCAGCACAGGTACAGAAAATGCCTGAGGGGTCTCCAGAAGGAAATAAACAGCTGAAGCTTTTAGGTTGGCATGTAAAACTTTGTCTCTGAAACGATCTTTGTTTTTCCCACCTGACCAGAGTTCACTGTGGTCTGATAAATTCTCAGAGGTGCAGAAATCTCTTTATGTTTGTAACCTGAAAAGTCTGGTTTTGTTTGGTTTTAAACTGGGATTGTTCACATTCTTAGTCACTGAAATTGTACTCTTCTTCCAACAAAAAAGGAAAATTGGAAAAAGTGATACTCATTAGCTGGCTTGATGATATTAAAGTGTGGAAGAAAACATCACTGCTCCTATTTGAGTAGTAGTTCAAGAAACATGTATCTTAGAACCATAGAATCACAGAATCATTTAGGTTGGAAAAAACCCTTAAGATCATTGAGTACAACTCTAAACCTTGCAATGCCAAGTACACCACTAAACTATGTTCCTGAGTCCCACATCTGCATGTCATGGAGATTCCAACATCCCTATGGAGACAGGCACCACTGTTCAGACTTCTTCATGACTTGGGATGATTTCTTATTGCTACCTGCTTTTCTGCCTCTGATGCATCATTGTTACCATACTGTGGGAAACATTTTCTAAGGTATAATAGCTTTTATCCTCTGATGTTGTATATGTCCTCTGAGGTGTTAACCCCATCTTGGGAGACTTAGAAAATTTCCTATAGTCCAGGAGGTGCTTAACACTGTCTCATAATTCTCAGCTGAGTGCCTTATATCCTGAACCTCTGCTGCACCTGAAGAACAGATCTGGGAGCAGTGGCGGAGAAGCGAGAAAGATTTAATTTCATCACTAAATGAATTGGTTCCTATTCAGAAAGTTAACATTTATAATGAGGATTTAAGGATCTAACCTTTTTTCTTTTATTGCTAATAAAAGCTTGAATCCAACAAAACCCAGCCTTCATTCACTTAAGAAAGTTTGCTAGATACTGAGTAAATGAGTTGTTTGTTAATTCCTGAGTTTATTCAACTTCATAGTACAGGAAATGTTACACCAGTCAAAGTCTGATTTTTGTCTTAATAAGAGGTTCCAATTACTGACTGTATTGGCTACAGTCACCAGACTACACCAGATGCTTCAAAGCAGCATGCAGGGAACCACACATTAGATGATAATCGGAGTTATAATTTGCTCATAAGAAAAATAGCTTCTTATCTACTGTCCCTGCTCAGTGTTTGGCTTACATCCTGAGACATGACAGTTTATATTTTATTAAGCTCAGATATTTTAAAGTGATAGCAGATAGCCTCAAAAGAAGGAACTGGAGCTTGGGAAGTCTGAGAGTGCAGACTTATCCCCTGATGGGAAGGGTGACATGGACCAAATGACATAATTTTTCTTCACCTGCATTTCCTCACCTAAACATCATCAAAGATCTTCATAGTTGTGATGTTCCTGAGATCTAAGACTGTGATAGAAGAGCAAGTAAAGGTTAAATGAAAAATCAGGCTTGTATCTAGAATATGAGCAATTATTACAAGGAGTGCCTTAGTTCAAGTACTAAGTTAAACCAGTTCCAGGGAACAAAATGTGCTGTTCTGTTTTTTGGACTGTGTACTCCAGGCACTTGGCAGAGTTTGTGTACAAATTGATGGTGTGCAATCAATTTGGCTGTTTATCCCATGCAGTCTCTTAGGTGCAAATCCTCCTCTTATTTCCATGGATCCTTCACTCAGCAGGGAGAGTGGTGTACTGAAAACTGAAAGAAAAATCTCCCAGGCAGTCACTTCTGATGATACTATTCACTATTAATGTTTTCAAAAGAGGAATACAGAAGTGCAAACAGAAAGGCCGTGTTCTGTTCTTCTTCCTGCAGCTAACTCAAGAAATTCTTTCGTATTTTCTTTGCAAAGTGCAAGCTAGGAAACAAATGACATCTGAAGACAAGAAATGGGTTGCTCACCCAGGACTTTGTTTGAAGGTCACCTTGAAGTTCTCTGTGGTTGAGAGATGTTATTATTATTATTATTCGTCTTACAGCCTTTTTTTTTCCCCTTCTTCATCTACTTCCTCCCTTAAGCTACATGAGAAATTATGAAACTTTGTGGTTTGGTTGTTCTTAATGGGAGCATTGAAGAATGATAATATGCTGAATGCATGTGACAGAGCGTTCCTTCCTCCTGCTCTCAGCTCCCTTCCCCGTCAGCTGCTGTGGCTCTTCACGTTTAACCACTCCCAGATTTCAGAATACATTGGTTTCCATTCTCAGACCTTTTTTGCCTTTTCTTGCAGCTGTTCATCTCACAGCGTGGTCTGTGTTTGTGGAGTAGATCGAACCCACCTCTAAAACTATATTCTCACTTCCGCCCCCTTGCTTCCGGAAAAGTCATATAGCTCCTGGGGTTCCTGTGCTCACACTGGGAGGTTATCAGGTGGGAGAAAGGTAAACCATTAATAATGGATAAGTGAAGCAAACTACAGAGTAGCAGGCTGTGGTCCTACATACTGTCAAAAGTCAGCAGATTCAAACTGAGCCTTGAAGATCTTTTAACGTGTGTTTAGGAATGTGATGGATAAAAGCTGCAACACAGTTAAAAGCACACTCTTGTCATTTGAAATGGGAAGGGATGTAGTAATGCCTCAAGCCTCTGTGTTTGAGTTGAGCTTGGGTTTGTTTTGGTTTTTTTTTTTTGGCCCTGATTTTAATGAGGTGGTGTGCAATTTAGATGAGAAAAGCAGTCTTTCCTTAATAGCTGTAATATCTCAATTCTGTTGTGAAAGGCAATGAGAACTCAGGTACCACTTGAGAGGGGATACCCACAGCCATCTCCAGTGGTGTACCAAAAAGGTAATATCTGTATGTATGTCCTCTTCTGGGCAAGGAGTTACAAGCTCAAAGTACAAATAAGCTTTTATGAAATAAGATTTTGTGTGATAGCCATCAAGGCTGGACAAAAGCAACTTTAGGAGCCTAGGCTAAGCACAAAGTCTAGGCAAGCCTTAATTTAGAGTTTCACAGATTAGATTTCATTCCACTTCTTCATAGTCACTGCATCTAGGGGAAGGACACAGCTGCCAGAATAATATACAGTAGAAAATGCTTCTGCACCAGCGTGACTTGACTGTAGTTTCCTTTGGAATATTCCATTGTAGCTTCTCCAGCCCTTACAAAATTAACTGGTGGGAGAGTTAAATGTCTGTTTCCTACAAGTATTAGCTTTCTTGCAAAACACAAGTGACTTTGTAGATTGTTACTGCCTTTTGAATGGAAACTCCTTGGTTGGAGTGGGCTTTGTGTACTGCATTTCAAGTGAGAACTGTACTCATAGTCCTCCTTAGAAACTGAAGTTATAAAATATGCAACAGAATCATTCATATGTTTCAGGGTGGATCAGTAATCAGAAGTAATTTTGCTAAAGTACTTTTCCATTTTCAGAACTACTTCTAAATGCTGCCTAGCACTTTACAGTCCCGGCCAGGAAAAGCGTATGTGGGACAAAGCAGTGAGTGCTTCTTGTAGTTTATAAGGTGTTAGAAAATCTAATAAAAATAGAATAGAGATGTTAAATATTCATTATGCTCTTGCAACTCTCCTGAGAGTCAGCAAAAGGCACCTAAATATTCCATTCAATAACATCCCAAATATATGCATGCAGTCTGTTGTTTCAAGAACGTCAAAAACTGTGTAGCAACTTTGGTTCATCCATGGTAGTAGTTTAATATTATAAATCTTTACAGAAAAAAACCCACAAGTATAAGCTTACAGATACTCATTTCAGATCCTTGTAGGACTGGGGAGAAAAAAAAAAAAAGAAAAGAAAAAGCTAGAAAGCACATAGAAGAGGGAGACTATCACCACACGTGTTTATTAAATACTCCCTCTTTTGGCCCTGGCCTTCATTTTTCACTTTGAACAAGTATTGCTCCCTTCTGAGTGCTACATATTCTGTATGATCAATAATAAAATGGTGTGCCATCAAGAAACATGACAGTATACATGCCTGGAGTCCCCGTACTCCCTTTAGAATAATTGTGACAGCAAAAAACATGAAATGTGGGCATTTGATGGACTGGCTAATCCCCTTGATTATTCTCAAAGAAGCAGACAACGGGAAAACAAAATCCCAAAGAAATAACACTAAAGTCACTGTCAGTAGTCCCAGAAGGTAAAGTCTTATCCTAAAACCAGTGACCACTGCAACCCAGTCTATGAATCATGGCACTTAAGCCTGAAGAGTCACATTCCATGTTGACACAGACCTTCAGTAGTCCCATTAAATGTAATGGGGTTGCACAAGATGTAATTCAGTGTAAAATATGAACCCTGATCTAATTTTTTCCCTGAGATTAATTACTTCAAAGCCACTGCTTATTTCCTCCCCCTCTAAAATCCTAGTAAAACAGAATTTTTAAAAGCAAAGTATTTTATCAGTATTCTTCAAAGGAAAGCTGCTGTTAGCTCTCTGCATTTTAAAACTAGAATTCAAAACACAGGAAGAGGTTTCTTGTTTGAGATATTAGCTCAGAGGTGGGGTTTATTGGACAATGTACTCTAGTTGGACATATTTTAACAGTGAACTAAATAGGCAAGTACCACATACGTGTGTATATGTTGGAGTATACTGGAAAATTACATATGCATTGTGTTGAAGAACTAGTGGTCCACTGCCTTATTTCCATGATAATCAGCAGACAGATGACCCTTCTGATGGAAAAATTGAATTATACTTGTGAATATTCAGCAGGGACCATTGTACCTATTGCAAAACAGTGGATTTAAAGGCCTAAAAGGTCCTTTAAAATGTGATATTTATGACTCAGTGAGTGGTGGAGTTCAAGCCACTGACAAGAAAGGATAACACCAGTAGTTTCAACAACCTGCAAATATGTCTATGTATGACAAATAGAAACAAAATACAGTAAATCTGCTTGTCTTTGCCTTTTTATTATTTTTACTTGCTGTTCCTAAAAAAATCTCCTTTTACCTACCCAGCACCAAACATAAAGAAAATAAATGTCCTTCAAATCTTGACCATTTTGTTTGTACACACATAGATTAACAATTGCATTGAGCAACATTCTGCCTTGCACAAATGAGGATTTTTTAAAACCTATTAAATTGTTAGAGGTATGTTTTGTAAAACAAAAACCTATATTTATATTTTGTAAATTGATCACAAAGTTAGGGGCTTTGTAGCACCACAGAAAGGGTTATTTACATTTCATAGTTTAATACAACCTCTGTTTAAAGATACTGTGGTAGGTTTTTTCTATACATATTTCCCTAGGTCACCACTGAAGACATTAAAATTGGACCATCACTTTTTTCCATGCTGAGCCCTTTATAAAATGAGCACATGGCAGAGAAAAAGTACTAAACATCCTAAGAACTGTTTAAAACAATATAAACCCTGTTCATCTATAATATATGTGAATAATCAGACTACGAATGCTGGGCGGTGGTTTGCAGATTTTGTCAGTATGTATTTGGGATGACTTGCATAACTGATTCATGGTCTCATCACCCATGATTAATGTGCTATAAAGTTACAGGAATGAAAACCTCTCACAGGCAGTCAGTAAAACAGGGCCTCTCCAGGAAAGAGCCCTATGTGACCATGTAATTAAAGTCGGTATAATGAATCTGTTTACAGAAAGGGACTGAAGTGAGGTCATGCTCAGAAACTCATCAAGTCATGCGATCTTTCAGGTTCTTGTCTTTGCCAGTGTACTGGTTTTATGACAAGCTTTTATGGAATTTATTTTATATACTAATTATATAGCTTACATAGACTAATATCATTGCTTAAAAGCTCACATGCATATAAATCTGGGGAAATACTCACAAGTAGTACACAGTTCCTTATACATGCTAGTTTGCTCTTGTGTGAGTGATTCTATTTCAACTACTTTTATGGTCTTATTGCCCTTTGCTTTAGGGTGCAAAGGGTTAAAGCAGTTAATTCAGTGAAATGTGTGTGTCTCCACTGTATGCAGATAGCTAGAAAAGACCTGAACTAAACCAGACCCCTGCTGTAGTAGGCACTGTGAAAGATGGGTCCTGCTCCTCAGTTTATAGACTAAAGCCAAATAGAGCATTATGCAGCAAAAGAATGGAAGGATTAGTATTTCTTTCTTTTTTTGGACACAAACCCACAACATTTGAAATATTAAGAGGGACATTTTACTGGGGCATGTAGTAATAGGACAAGGGAAATGGCTTTAAACCGCCGGAAGGGAGATTGAAATGAGATCTTAGGCAGAAGTTCTTCCCTGTGAGGGTGCTGAGGCGCTGGCACAGGGTGCCCAGAGAAGCTGTGGCTGCCCCATCCCTGGCAATGTTCAAGGCCAGTTTGGACGGGGCTTGGAGCAACCTGCTGTAGGGGAAGGTGTCCCTGCCCATGACAGGAGTGTGGAACTGGATGAACTTTAAGTTCCCTTCCAATACAAACCAGTCTGGGATTCTATGATTTTTAGAGTCTTACCACTTCCTGAAAATGCTGGTTTTATCCTTAAACTCCAGCCATTCCTCATGGATCTCTAGAGCACATTAGGTTTTTCGTTGGCCTGATCAGCCTATGGAAGTGCCTCCCTCTTACTGACCATAGAAACACCTCTGGGTAACCACCAGCTACGTTCCTAAATCAGGTATCTAGACTGGGGAGTCATCCCTGTCCTACTAAATCTATTCTTAAACGCTTAAATAGAAGCTGACCTCTTCTGGTGTGTTGGCTGGTAATGATCAAGTTTCTTGCTCAATGTCAAAGAGGGTGTAAGAGGTCTTCTAAATACCTATGCAGTGTCTTACACACAAAACCTTTTAACCTCTGAGTAAGCTTTTCTTATCCTTTGGGCTTGATTTTCCAGAAGGTTAAATACGCTTCTTTATCAATAGTTTCACAGCACTCAGTAGTAGATACACTTTGGGAGCAATAGTTCAATGACTCTTCATGGAGATTCCTTCATTTTCCTTTGAAGGGGAGGGTGATAGATAACATAAGACTGCTTACACTTTTAAGTATTTGAAGTATTAAGCACATGAGAGAAGGTGGAGAAGGGACAGTAGTAGTGAGAAGAAAGCTACACATTGTCTCACAGTCAAGAGTCTACTCTCTGATTTCAGAGAGATCCACAGGACTGCCCTACCATAGCTGGAAGAAAGGCTAATCCCTGGGATCATTGTATTCACAATCCTGCCTTGTGATCTTTATAAATCTCTTTCTGAACACAGAGGATGAGCATCCAAGTGGGATTGTCAAAATGTTTTTTGTATGAATGCTTGGTTCAAAAGGAAACAGAGAACTGAGAGGTGTCCGTGAAGAAGCAACCATTTGAAGGTTTGCCTTATGAAAGATTAACTTGCATCCTACAGTTTATTCCTCCTCCCTCCCCCTTTCCCCCCCAAAGGCTGTTTTTAATGGGTAATGTTTTAAATGCACATTGTTTAATTATTTATGCATCCTGAGACTTATTTTCTGTTTGGAACTTTTGCTGCGGCACTACCCTTTTTATTTCACACCACTGAAAGCCCAAGCTGCATTGTGTACTAAGCAGCATCTAAAGGTCCCCTGGAGAATGCACACAGCAAGCGTGTAAGACCTGTTTAAACGTGTGCCTGAGATGGTTTATTTGCTTGATTGCTTTGACTGGTAAGTCAGAGAGTGCGGCCAATCCAGAAGCATCCTGGAGAAATAGTTTTAAAGCCAGTGCAAAAATTGAATTTTAGTATGTGTACAGTTTTAATTACTTGAGTATCTTCAGATGGGTTTGCTAATGCATGTCTCCTGAAAATTACGTATGGATAGGAGTGGTTTTAAAAGCACTTGAAGCCAAGCAAAAGAATAAGGAGAGAAGAATCACAGCAGTCTTGAGTGCTGCTAACAAGTCTCATGTTATTTAGGATTGATTCTTGCTAAAGTCTTTGATAATGCAAACATAGCCCATGTCCTGAATTAATGTGATTACATTTTTAATGCAAGAAAAGTCAGGAGTGGGATCCTTATCAAGTGCTTAATTCTGTTAGAAATTCATAAACATGGGCTCATATGCACTGCAAAGTACTGGCCCAGAAGCTCAGCGTAGTTACTAAAATACACCCTTGCTCAACTTTCATAGCCTTGGTTTTCGCTCTTATAATAATCAGAGATTTCTCAGGTCTGTATTAGAGTAACCCTGTTTTGATTATGTTCTCCAAACAACAGAAACTCCTGCATTAATGCAGAAACATGGAAGGGAAGAATAGGAAAGATGTAGACAGTCTTGATGTCTCTCTTCCGATCAGTGCACAATTGTTCCCTGTAGTATTTTTTTCCATTCCCTATTACTTTTTTCTAGTCCTACATTTTCAAAAAATACATTTCCTATTGCATTTGTAGGCTGCCCCATAACTTAATATATCTCGCTCTCAGCAGGTTCTAATACTAAGCCTGAATTTCCTTTAATTTTATTCCTTTCCTCCTATTTGTATTGTGAAAAGCCAGCCATCTTTTCAGCTGTTGATAGCAAAGCACCAGGAGTGAGAAGGGGAGTTTTGCTCAGCCTTTTGGCATTCAATGGGTTCTGTTTTACAATGGAGACTACACTGATGATATTGATTACACCTGCACTTGGATGTAAAGATTAGCTTAAAGGATAGATGCCTTCAATGTTTAGTGTTGCCCCCCTGGGGAAGGAAAGTTTCTAGATCAAGTCAAATCTGACTTTATCTGAGAGTATACTGCAATCAGACATCATCCATTTCCCATCTGCAAAGTAATCTGCAGAATCTGGGCAAGTTTTCTCCAAGGGAGATGTCACGGCCTATTGCGAAATAACTCTTCATTTTCCAAAACACTCTTGTAGCTCGATCTTTCCCATACATGGAGCACACTCTCCACAGCATGCAGCAGTAATGGCACCAGCTCTGTATACAGAGCTTGGGGGGGGGGGGGTCAATTTTAATTTTTTTTTTTCTTCTTTTACGAGAAAATGGGACCAGGTATTTTGAAAACACTGGTGTTTATTCCAGGAGAAATTCATCCAGGACAAGTGAACCAGCAACACCTACTTCTCAGTAAACAACTGTCAGGGTTTTGAGTAAACAAGGGCTGCGTGTGTGGGGGGGTGTGTCTGTTCATTATTTAATTACTCCATGAGTCTCCTTGTATCCCTAGTAACCTTCATGTTTTTATTTGAGTTACACCACAGCTTTGCAGTTATTTTCCCCAAACCGTTGCTGGTGCTGAGACAAGATTATTAGACAACAGCCTGGCTTTGCCTGCTGGACATGTTACTGTAGCATGGGCAGAAAATTTAAACAGGCACCTATGACCCCTCTCGTGTGCTTCGGAAGGGATTTTGTGCTGCTCTGAGACTCCTCACTGACTTCTGGTTTGAGCCTTGCTCTCGTGAAAGTTACGAGCTTGACTTCTTCCCTATCAGGATATATTGGCTGGAAAGGAGGATTTTTAGCTGTTTTTTTCAGTTCATTAACAAAAAGCCCTGCTACATTAGATCTTGCTGCTTGCCCAACAAATAAGCAGGCATAGCACACACTTCAGTTATACTTTGCAACTTATCTACTGATCAAAGGTGACAGTGCCAGACAAACCCACTCACCAGTGTGGGAAAGACATCTCATCGGAGTCCTGGTGTTTCTGCCCTGGTGGGATTAGAAGCCAGATCACTGGACATTAAACTATGTGATCCACTCTCATTATTTTCTGGAAAAGGGATTCTCATTAAGATACGTGTTTTGTGATGGGACAGGGCCTTCAGAGAAAGTGATGAGCTGAGATGGCAAAAACTTAGTGGGTTTCATCCATGTTTTTGTTTTTAAATTAGTGCTTTTTAGCTTGTGTTCCTTTGAGTAAATAGTGCAGACACCCTCATTTCAGCAATGCCTTCCTAGAATTGGGAAAAAAATCTTAAACCTCTTCCTTACTAAAATAATGATTTATGTAATACTAGTAGAAGCATCAGCCAAATTCATGGTTCACTTCTGGCCAGTAATCACACTACAGAAGATTGTCCCTGGTGTATCAAACACCAGGCAATGCTGAAGTCACTGGCCATGATCTCCTAAATCAGTTAGACCATACTTACTTCCACAGTCTTTCGTGTTTTCCGGGTAAAATAGCTAGAGGTGAGAAGAATGAGAAATTGGTAATTGAAAGAAAGAAGAGGGGACATGAATTCTCCAAAGGATGCCCATGTAGGGGCAAAGGCTTGGTCCAGCATCAAAATCCACTGACCATGTATGTAATGAGATTCCTACTCTCCCTACTCAGGTTAGATGCTCTCTCCCTATCACTTTTCTTAATGATATGCTCTTTTTTCTGCTGAACCTGTGAACCTTGGGAACACTTAACAAGAGTCAAAAACCCACCTAAGGCAGAGTATGCCTACCTCAAACTACATTTAATCACAGCAGAGGAAAACCTCTCTAGTCTCACAGCCATTGCCTGCACTTGGCTGAGAACGCTGAGGGATGCACTGCTCGTTAAAGGTATGGTGATGGCATGAAGCCTCTCTGGGAGCACCATGGATGGAGCAGAGGCGCTGTTGTTGGAAAGAACCTATAGAAGAAACAGGAGTAAAGGATGCCCAGAGGTGATGGTGCTGCTCTGTGGTTAGTGGGCAGCTGGCTCTTGCATTCTTCCTGTGGTCTGCTGTACCTTGTGGTTAGAAGAATATCTGTAACTCCAGATGAGTAAACCTCAAAAGACCAAACAAAAGTTTGAACAAGAAGCTAGAAGTGTGATCATCTGAAAAACATGACCAGTGTCAATCCTGGTAACAGATTTTCTCTGTTTTCAAATGCCTATTTGTGAAATGTGGCACTTTCAGGGAGAGTACAAGGAAATGTTAACCTCTGTTAACTTACAAAAAAACCCTGGGTTTAAATTTGAATTGAGTCCATCAGTTTGTTATTTGGTTTTGCTTTCAAAATAGTTTTATTTGCCTAGGAACAGTGAAGAAAAGGCACAGAGACTGTGGTGTATCCAAGATTATGTCTTTGTTCTTCCATGGTTTACCTCAAAAAGGGAAGAGAATTCTTTTATTTAAGAACAATTCAAATTGAGACTTTGTGATCTTACAACTTGATGGTGAGGAATGAAAAATTCTCAGCTTCAGCCAGGAGGGATGACATTAGAAAACACCCAAATAAATATCAATTTACTGCTTACAGTATTCAAAATACATTTTCAAAGAACTTCAGGATCTCAACACATTAAAAAAGAGTGGAAATCTTAGAAGCTTTATCAGGAACAGATTGAGCCTCTGTATATTCAATTGGTCATGAAATGTTTCCCAAAGATTTTTGTAAAGGCACAGTTCAGCCCTTTCAAGTCTGCAGAAAAGGGATTAAAAGTGTATTATGGGACGCTGACATAAACTGGGCTATATTTATCTTGCCTTCCTTTAGGTGTTTAATTTAGGTGCCTGAATTAGCTGCTCAGGTGCCCTATATAGTCAGCAGAGTGAGTTAGAATGCTCTGATGTCCTCTCTGGAGTCCTCATGGGCTGTGTACGGAGCCCAGGCTCCTAAAGCAGGTGTTGGTCAGTCTGGTGTTCGGAGCCATGCCCTGCCAATACTATGCTGTGACTGATGAGCTATATCAAGCTTTAATGCAGATGAGTCCAGAGGGACAATTCTTGCAGTGTTTCAATAGGTGTCATTCCAAACCTGATCTCATACCTGACAAGGTCACTCCAAGCTACAGTCTTGGTAACAAACAGCTGTCATGTGGAGGCAACTTGGATTTGAATCCTGACCTGAATTTCTTACTTTACCTCTGACTCTAGAATTTACTTTATGTTGTTTCTAACTAAAAACTCTGCTTCAGGAGGGCAGGAGCTTAAAGCACAAAAGCTTCACTTAATTGCCGCCTTTTTCCTATATCTCTCTCAAAGCAGAGCCCTGGTGAGCAGCAGACAGCCCTGCCGAGCTGTAGCCTCTATCTGAAGTGTCCCCTCCTTTTCAGACAGGAGAAACACGACAAATCCGCAAAGGAAGAAAATCTAATTATATTGCACATGTTCTAATTTAAGTTGCTGTGGGTTGCTGGGAGTTTGAGCAGCAGAAACGCAAGGTCACTTCTTGCCTGTGACCGTATCGCTTGATGAGAAATGGATAGACCTGATAGCTTTTCTTGGTGTAATTACCTCAAGGGTGGATGACTGAGGATCTTCCCTTGTCTGGAGTTTCTTTCTGTGAGACAAAAAAGCGCCCTTCTTCAAAATTAAACAACCACCAGCACATTCATACACAGATGCATGCACACAGGTAGTACATTGCAGGTGTGCTGTGACTGCAGATGCATGGATAATACATTTTAACATCCCCACAAAGCTAAAGGTCTTAAAAAACACTCATTCCTGGGTTTGCAGTGTAGAAATCATAGTCCTGTATGTCTTAGACTTCCCCAAATCCTAGCTGTCTGTCTGTGAGAGGGTGCCTGTTGTGCTGTAACACATATCCATGTTTGTCCTCCTTTGGCAAATGGGGATTCAAGTTGCATTTTTGATACCCATTGTCAATTTTAATAGTATGGAAAGACTCAACATAGCAAAGGATCAGATTCTTCACACTTTGGCAAGACATTAGTTTGTTTCAAGTCACATTCGTATAGATTATAAATTGTTGGGAACATTGGCTTGGGACCTTGGTCAGAGGAACCTTCATGGGCATGGACAAAAGTGAGGGTAAAAAAACCTGAATTCTTCTACTGGCACTGATGAAGGGTTATGGAAAGACCTAGTGAGCCTTAGCATTTCCATCTGTGGTGTGCAGAATAATGACTCCTACTTCTTTCATGAAGTGCTTTGAGATTTATTGAAGACAGACTTCAGATACCAACAAGGTCATCTTGCTTCAAGTGAATGATGGGGAGATGTAACAAACTTTTGTGACTTGTTTTTTCATTGGTTTATACCCCACTGCCACATGTAAACACACAAAAACATTGTTTCTACTCAATGAAGCAATATTTTTGCAAAATATTACTTCATATTTTGCATAATATTTTTCCATATTTTTACAAAATATTACTTCATATGTATCCATGGTTTCTGGTGGAGAAGGCTATGCAAGTTGAAAGAAATTATTACCTGTTCTGGATATATTTGCAAGGAGATGCCACCAGATGGGAGTGTGTGTAGTGATGAGACTAAAAACTTAATTTTTAATACCTACTGCTGCAGTCCATCCACCTGAGTCCTTGTCAGTCTGACAAACCTAAATACGTCTCTGGATGTTGCAGGAAGAATTTAGGCTAATATTTTTTATTATATCTCTTGTACCGAAGCCAGTACAAAGCACTGGTTTCTCTTTAAATATTCCCTTCCTCAGTAAGAGTAATGGCAAAATATGTCACATGTAGGGAAAGGAGTGTCAGGAAGCTTTAATTCTCGTCTCTCTTCATCTGTGGAGATATTATACATGCAGGATTCTGGCACCCTCAATTATGCCTTATTGATTCCAGGTGTAAAAGAAAAAAACAGAAAAAAAATTAAAAATTACTGCAATAAATCTCACAATCTCTAGTCAGGGAAAACCCAAATTCTCAGGTATCCATAACAAGCTGAGCAGTCTGCAGCAGCAGAAATTACAAGTGCTGTGCACTGAACTATAATCTTTGGCACTTTAAAGTGCACATTTTCCAGCTTTGCCCTTTCCATAGTATTCCACAGAGGCCACCCATCACAACTGCTGATAAGGTCGTGTGAAGGGTGGGTGGTGAATCTGCACTGATTTCAGAAGGTTTTTCTTAGATATGCATGTATCCTTGAGATAAATCCTGAAAGGGGGACTATGCAGAAGTGTATTCACTGTCTAGCAGAAAACAGAACAAAGAGGGGAAAAGCATAAAAAGAAATAATGACTATTGAGTAATAAGTAAATACTTAAACTACAACAGATTTTTTTCTCTCATTTGAAGTATGTTTAAAGCAGTCGCTGAAAAGTCTTTGCACCAGTGACTTTGACATATGAAACTTTTTTGTACAGTGGTTAGAGATTTAGCTTTTGCTCTTTGTTCTCCCCCTCACCCAAGAAACCCCCACGCACCCTTTGGAACACCAAGTGTGACATTTGGATTGAGGCAGAGACCTCCAGCAGTTCAGTGGTTTGCCCTTCGGCTCATGTTTTGAGACTGTGATGCAGCATACAAAACAGCAGTGAAATTTAAACCAGAAAAGACAGAATCAATACATTCTTCCATACTTAAAACAGAAAAAGGGCAATAACAAAAAGCAGTCAATGCCTAAAACTGACTCCAGGGTTCTTCATGTTTTCAGATCCAGGATGTTGTGATTTCCTGCTGTTTTACAGATGTCTGTGAGACTTAGATCCAGATTTGGTATCAGGCTAGGTGCCTCTTCTTAAAGTTTGGGGCCAAATATCAGTTATTTGGTGGGGACAGAATAAGTCTGGAGGACTACTTCACATATAGTTGCCTCTCAAGAGTCCATGTTTGAGCAGTACAGGAGAATGGCAACAGGAATTGCAGTATCTTCCCCTGTGCCACCCTGGTAGTCTGAGTTTCATGAGCATATGGCATTTGGCACCACTTGCCCTTGCAGAACCAGGTGTGGCACAATGCTGACCATCCTTGTTCCAGGGGGAGCCACATCTCACTGGACTTGTCAAGGTAGAAAGGCCTTTCCTAGTAAATCAACTCTGTTGTACCAATGGGACATGCTGCTTTATAACAGCAGGGAATATGGCAAGTGAAATGAATTGATAAAAATAAGAAATATTCTCTTTGGTGGCAAGGATGAGGAGGAATTGTTGGGATGAATCCAGAACTGAGATATGTCTAGGGATGGAAATTATTCCAGGGGAAGAGAGAAGAGACTCTCAACAGTGAGATTTATTACACTGGGATATAGCTTCCCAGAGGAACGGTTTGAAGATGCACTCCTGGAATTGCTAAACACCAGGACAGATAAAACACTGAAGGAAATTTAGAGAGGATACAGAGAGGAAATATAGACAGGATGGACAAAACACTGAAGGAAATATGGAGATTTTTAAGGCTATAATAGCAGATAAGGCTAATATAGCAGATTTTTAAGGCTAAAAGTCATTGTCAAACCTCCTGTGCAACTCATACCAGGGGATTTGCCTAAATAGACTCCTGTTATAAGACCAATAGCACTAATGCATATTAGTTAGAAAAACACCCAGCCCTGATTTAAAAGTAACTTCCAGTAATATAGAATCCATTGCTATCATAAGCTCTTCTCATGATTATTTATATCCCTTATTAAAAATGTGGGCCATATTTCTCATCTCAGTATTTCTAGCTTCAGCTTCAAACCCTGTACATCTGCTAAACTGAAGGACCTTCTTGTAGCACTCTATTCCTCTGTATTTTTAGTCCCTTTGACATGCACCTCAGATGCTTATAGCACCAGTTTTACCTGTGTTTTAGCCTATCTCCCTCTATTCAAGTAGCTCTTGGAAACACTTGTCTTCTGCCTACTCTTCTCATGCCAATGCTTCAGAATAAGTTGCAATTTGAACAGAAAGAGACATTACTTTCTCCCTTAGCAGTGGAGAAATGCACATTGAGGTCTGAAATGTGTACTCCCTGCTTCTGATTTACCCTGTGTGCCAAGCTGCTGGGAGAGGGAACTTTATCTTCAGTGTCAGTATTTTCATAGAGTTACTCAGTTCAAGTACACAGTCAGCACTTAAGAGGAAGCAATAACAGGGTTGGGAATAGTTTTGCTTTGTCAACATGTGTAGAGCAAATAAATGTACTTAGATGGGTTACTAGAAGAAGGGCAATTAAAAGGGCAATGCTCTGAAGTGCTGGCAGTACCACACCATCGCTCTGTCTAGTCTTGATGTCTCCATTCCTAAGGGGAGACTGTGCACAGAAATCATTTGATTTCTGCACAATTTCAAGAGTTTAAGAGTTTCTTCAGAGCAGATCTTCAGCATAGGATAAGCCAAATTCTGACCCAGGAGAGCTACAAGCTTTGCTGTTCTGGATGCTAGTGCCAGGCCTCAATTTATATTAAAAGGCTTTCCACCTGCCAATTCAACCTCATGGGTGAAAGACTGGGGACCCAGTAAGCTGAATTTCACTCTTCATTTCTTAGGTAAGAAGATAGGGAAGTTTGGGGGTCATTTAAGCACAAAGCTGAACTTGGGGTGCTTTTCAATCTCATTTTCTAGACCAGTCTTCTCTGCCCTTTCTTTTTCTGGTCTGTGTTGCTGTTGATTTATGTATGTAGAAGACAAACCCAAACTTGATTAGAGCCTTTAAGTAATGCTGCTATACCTTAACAAAACTGTGGTTAGCCTGGTGCTGTCATTGTGAAAATGGCTGACAAAGTCTTGAAAGTATAAAATCAAGGGACAATTAAATCTTGGGTTCAGCTCCCAAATGGATCTCTGCTGGAGATTTGCACTTAATAAAATACAGAAAATTGCATTTTATAAATACTGGTAGTGGGGGACTGTGGCATTTAGAAGAGAGAATCACTCCACCAGAAAACTCACTTCAGCAAAATGATGCAGTCCAGTCCAGCCCCTTTTATGATCTGAGAAATGACTGGTTTTATAGCGCACTAAATAAAACCTTCTATTCGAGCTAGAGGTTTATTAGTAAAGGTGATTTTGCCATAGCTGGGAAGGGAGGGGAGGAAAGAGATGAGGGATGAACATCAAAGCAGAAATACGTGTCGCTCAGAAAAAGCACAGCTATGCATCCAAAATACAATGCCACTCATCCTCACCTCAGCTACCATTGCCACAGAAAATCTTATGCCATTATTTTTTTTTTTTTTTTTTTTTGCTTTCGTTGCTCTAAAACATTATTGCTAGCCTGATTGCATTTCCCTCAGTGGGAAAGGCTTGGCTAGATGTGTGGCGGAAGCCTGCAAAAATACTAGTGGAAGAGGCATCTGCAAGGGGCTGAAACCAGGGGATGGTAAAATCAGTTCTTAAGGAGAGCATTCAGGTTTAGCCAGGGTAGCTTGTGATTTTGCTGCTGCCACAAATCACTGCTATTATGGTCTTGAAAGGGGATTTCCAGGTGGGCTTTAGCATCCTTGTAGTCTATGCCTCAGGCACCCCAGCGCAGTGCTGGTTGTCTTCAAACCTGACTTCCTCAAGGGCGTAAACTAAAATCACCTAATTGAGGACTAAAATCTTCAACTCAGCTACAGGAGCATCATCTGTAGTCCAGAAACAGATGTCTGCCTTGCTTTTGACATTTTCAACATGTGCAGCAAATTTCCCCAGTTATCACCTCCTGGGGTTGCCGCTGGTTCTAAGGAAAAGGGTGAGGGATCACTTTTTGTCTGCCAAGAATAGTGAAAATAGGCACAAGTGGTGGGCTAACTGGGGGGATCAAGCTGTTGAAGCTCCTCTCATCCTGTAGCCTTTTGCCAATGGGGCAGGTTTCAATTGCATGTTTGCTGGGCAGTTCAAATGACTGCACGCAGTGCAAGGGAAGATGAGTGTCCTCTTATTCTCTTCCACCAGAATATAATTATTTTACTGGTGAAAACAAAAGAGAATCCCACTTGGGAGTTTGATCTGAGACCAGTTTTTTGAGAGAACCCAGAATATGTCCTCTCTCCGGATGATACACCCCACATTATGTGCTGGCTTTGCACAGAGCGTGGTGACTTTTCAGCGTGTATCCAGTGGAGCCCGAAAATTGTCACATATAAAATCATAGAATTATAGAATAATTAGGGTTGGAAAGGACCTTAAGATCATCTAGTTCCAACCCCCCCCCCCGCCATGGGCAGGGACACCTCACGCTAAACCATGCCACCCAAGGCTATGTCCAACCTGGCCTTGAGCACCGCCAGCGATGGAGCATTCGCAACTTCCTTGGGCAACCCATACCACTGCCTCACCACCCCAACGGTAAAGAATTTCTTCCTTATATCCAATCTAAATTTCTCCTGTTTAAGTTTGAACCCATTACCCCTTGTCCTCTCACTACAGTCCCTCATGAAGAGTCCCTCCCCAGCATCCCTATAGGCCCCCTTCAGATATTGGAAGGCTGCCATGAGGTCTCCACGCAGCCTTTTCTTCTCCAGGCTGAACAGCCCCAACTTTCTCAGCCTGCCTTCATAGGGGAGGTGCTCCAGCCCCCTGATCATCGTCATAGCTCTTCTCTGGACTTGTTCCAACAGTCCCATGTCCTTTTTATGTTGAGGACACCAGAACTGCACACAATACTCAAGTGCGGACCTTCCACATTTTGCTGCAGCAGATCACTGAAGTTCATCTATTCATTGCTGAAGGCAATGTTTTCGCTGAACTCATGGCACAGGACTTGGATCTTAATGCAGGGAGGTGGAAAGATACTGTATATTTTACCTCTCCTGTAAATTTTCATAACCCAGCTACACCAGATAGATGTCCTGGCAGATTTCTGGAGTCTTTTCTAATACTGCTGCACATGAAATACTTCATGGTAGACCTTAGCTGCTATCAGAATGCTTTGAAAGAATTAATCTGCCTGTCAGTAACTGCTAAATGAAGTGCATGTTAATTGAATGATGAACTAACTGACTGGAGCTCACAGCTTTTATAAGATTCTCTAAATGCCTGTTTACAGGTGAATTCAGCATCTCCTTACCATTTAAGGACCCACTTTATAACCAAATTATTTAACTCTAATGGAAAGACTCACTGGTCCCAATGGAAAAGCCATTTGTATTTTCCCCACCCCTTGGAAAAAAAAGTATTCAGGGAAACACTGCAATTCTTATACTAAATGAAGGATAAAAGAAATCTTTCAATGCAAAGTAAGCACTGCAGGCTTTTACAAAATCATAGGAGAAACATACAGTGCACAGCTGCCTACATGTTTATTTCCAGTTTAGTAATTTGAGACGTGCTGAAGTATTAACATCCTAGACAACACCTCAAACCTTTCAGAGATGATTACCACTTACCGCTCACATTTCTAAAGGTCCCAGTCCATCTTGGGATCTTTCTGCAGTTTGATTTGGCTAAGTCACTCTACAGATATACATTGCCCTCTACAACTTGAAGTTACACAGCAAAGTGGGAGAGTAGGATGAGATAGAAACCTGGATGTGCAACATCATAGTTACACACTGGGAAGAGCTAGATAGAGCTCTACAAACTATACCACTTTTGCAAGGATGGAAGTATGTTTTATGCATAAATAATTAAGCCTTAATATCGTTGTTACTAAGTTTATTAGGAAGGCTTTTGGACAAACAAAAGCATTCAGCTTAGCAAAGGCATCTTGCTCTGCAAATCCTGGCTTTGTAGTCATAGTGTCGGAAGTGCTTGCTCAAGTATCTTTGCACTGGCATAAGGCAAAAAAAGGGTCAAACCAAGGTTATCTCACCAGATGAATGGGCAAAATGTTATGAGTCCCACTGTAGTCCACCTTAGTGGTGCCCTACTGCTGTCGCCCAGGTGCCTAAACTGTGGCAGCAAACTGAGTCATGCTTAAACACGATATTTAAACTGCATTGTTATGTTGTGGTGAGGGGCTCTTTGTTGGAGCTGACAGAAAAATCCCATTGTTTGGAGTCTTCCCAGACATGGTGCTTAATGCAAACCGTGAAAGAGTAGTGTTGTTTAAGCATTTGACAAAGAAAATATGTGCATAGATGAGTCTATACCACTAGTAAAGAGCAGATCAGCTTTCAGCACCAAATCCTACCTTTATAAAATTCAACATGTTGCAATTTGCCCAAGTAAAATCCTCAATCCCTGTACCTGGAAAATGAGAATGTCTGAAATCCAGCAGAAGATAGAAACAGCATGCAAGTCATCCAGTTTAAAGCTGGTAGCAGGATTAATCTGGAATAACTTTTGAATTTCTGAACTATTTAGCAAATGATGATGCTTTTACCAGGAATACATGAAAAATTACACTTTGCAACCATGCGAGCACCTTTGGACCCTTTAGTAATGTCTGTGCATTGCTTTGTCTTTTCCTTAAAGATACCTTTGAGAATACCTATTTACACAGATATTCTCAAAACAATCATAATACAAAAGCCTGAACTTCAATTTGTCTGTATTGACACAATTACACAAATATCTTAAGGAAGAAAGATCTCCATAGCAATGAGGGTGCAAACTAGAAGGACCTCCAGCAGCTTCAGTGAAGATCCTCCTGATTTGCACAAGCCTTACACCAGTCTGCAATGTTTGTGTTCAGTGAATAGACGCAAACAGGTGATGCTTTGCTTCTAGTTGACCCACTCCCATCTCACACTGTGTGTTGCTCTCAGGAAGTGCCTCTGTAGCTTCATGTTAATTCCTGTCTCTCTTTCAATGCCTAACATACAACCCTTACTCCTGTGAGTGTGGTGGTGGTTGGGCTTAATGCTATTGAAGACTCAGGGAGCTGGGGAAGGAGTAAACACTGGAAGTGATTAATCTGATAGTCTGATCTAGAAGATTCTCTTGTTTGGGATGATAGTGATGAATATTACCATCTGATGATTTGTTTTCCATTAGTAATTTAATTAATATTAAGGCCTCTACATCAGTTTTCAACTAGATTCAGTGAGGTTTCTTATAAGACACTACTGTTGTTTGTGCTTCCACTAAGTGCCATATACCGGTTTGCAATCCCTCCTCCCTGGTTAGGGTCACTGAGGACCTAAAGGACTTCCTGAAACCATTTCAGACACTTCGAATTATGAAGCGACTTGTCTTGATCACAGGCTCCTCCTGTGAATTGATCACATCTCATGTTGATGACAGCTCAACCTGTAAGCCATCAGGCCAGTTAAATTTCCCTGAACCTGGTGTCTCCTCCACTTGGCATCCTTTCTTTACAGAGCAATGCTACCTCAGGAAGGCTCAGTGAATTCTCCAACATACATGTTATATCTCGAGCCTGTAGTTCTGATTACAGCCTTCAGGTGAGCAGTTTGCAGCTGTCCAACTGGGATATGAGAGAAAATGCTCCGTTTTGAGCAAAAGTATGAGCTGAACCAGGATTATTTATTCATGTGTTGGAGCTAGCAGTCTTAGGGTTTTTTTCCTCTCAAAAGGTTTTCTTCTCCAGTAATATGTTATAAAATTTAGTCCTAATAAATCAGTATGATAACTCTTCTCAAATCTGACATCAAATGATCTGCTTGAGTTCATGGATCTGAGCAATCCTCTGAAGTTTTGCATAAAGGAACAAAGTGGTGTCCGGTTATAGAATTAGGCTGTCCATGATTGTAACTGATGTTGACAATTCCCCAGGACTTCTCTTCAAATCTATTTCAGAAAAGACTGTCTGGACCTGGAGCATAAGGAATCAGTCACAGGCAAAGCTAAATTTTGTGCTTCTGTTGCTAGTGAGACTAAAACAAGCAATGACTATTCCTCTAATAAAATAAAATAATAAAACCTATTGTACAATTTCTTTATCACAGCTCAGAGGTAGGCCTTAAAATTTTGGCAGTTGCTGGTGCAATCCTTCATAGAGTTTATCAACCAAAAAATTAGGATTGAGTTTTCATCTGCTGTGATTTATTACATACTGTTCTTTCTGTAATACCTGAACTAGATGTGGACGTAGAGATTTGAGGGATACCTGGAGAAGAGTAGAAATAAGAAAATGCTACTAGTAGAACAACTTCAAAAAGCAGGTCACATCTAATTAGACTGTAGTTGAAAAGCAGCCAAACCTATAAAAAAATCCTAGCATTCAAATAACTAATTCAGCACCACTTTCCTCCAGAGACCATTTCTATGTAAACTTCAATGCACCAAATAAGGGAATAAACATGGCTTGTGTTAATTTTTAAATTACGATCAACATGTCTAAATTACATAATCTTGAAAGTATCCTGGACATTTGTTTTCAGCATCATTACTAGCCATAAAGTTCCACTCCCAAACATGACTCCCAAATTCACAGTGTAACAGCTTACATTTCCAGGCTAGCAAAAGTCCTAACTGGACTTCAAACTATATAGCTAATGCTAGGATCTAAGGAGAAGAGAAATACAACATCAGTTTTTCCACAGAGGTGTGTATGACAATGACACAGGAGAAGAAAAGAGATGCATTTAATCTGTTTATATGGAAGGAACGTAATGAAAAGTAGTGGGAGGTGTCCCTGCCCATGGCAGGGGGATTGGCACTAGATGATCTTAAGGTCCTTTCCAACCCTAACTATTCTATGATTCTGTGTCTAGGAAGCAGAAACTCAAGATGAAGCTTTTTCAAGAGGAACAAATCACCTGGAGCTTCTTCAGTTTTTAGGAACTACTTTTGATGGACCAAAACAGAATCTAATTTTTCAGAGAATGGGTGCCTGTTGCATTATTCACCCAACCTCAGTGCTGACACTTTTTTTAATTTGGTCTTCAAAAATCTTAGGTTGACCTTTTACTAGGCACCAAAGGTCTGTCATCAGCATTGTCTGTAGTACTTTTGAGTATATGCTTATGCTAAACCAGGTATGAATTCAGGCTTGGCTTTGCTTTGAGGTGGCTGGTTACAAGAAAGGTCCACTTTGCATGTAGTACCACCATCATAGCAGAGTGTTGCGCCTGAGCTGAAATCCTTCTCTTCATAGCTTGGAGGCAATGCCTTGTGACCAAGCATCTAGCCAATCCAGGTGACAAGCAACGCAAATGCCCACAGACATCCAAGCGCTCTCATCTTCACCCTGTGGATTTCCAGTGAGATGCCAGCTCCCAGTTGCCAAAATTACTACCAAAAATGGCTTACAAGTTCCTAGACCACACATACGGTGTTTTGATGAGATTTGTTCTCACTGGAGAGGCAGGGGTGGCCCTGAGATAAAAACAACCACTTCCCAAGACTCTAAGTGACATTATTAATTTAGGAAAGCTTTCCTCTTTTTCTTTCAATTTATTTATTTATTTATTTTAATATGATTTCCAGCCTATGAAGAAGATAACAAAGGATGGTATATCCCCAGAGCACACTCTGATGTGTCATTGTGGATGCCAATCCCCACAGACATTCCCGATGTTATTAATTTTTAAAACAAACTTGCTGATTGAGGTTCTGACTGCCTTTAAATTGTCTCTACAAGGAGACTGTGTACTAATTAACCCACAGAAACAATCAATGATGTACCTTTTTCAAGTTTCAGAGTGATTAGAATATGAAAATGAAGAGCACAATGGTGCAGATGTTTTAAAATCACAGCAGACAGCAATTAGTGACATGGGAACCAGCTGCTTATCTCTCCAGATAAAGCCTCTTAATAGGGAATTACACTTGAGGAGCCATTACACAGATGGATCTGTGAATGATTTAAAGAGGGGGCGTTATAGTACTGACTTTGATTTGCAAGCCAGATTCTTGACAAGCTGTGTCTGTTACCTCCTCAAAAAGGTATGTCTGGAGAAGGGGGTTTCATCCCCTGCAAGCAGTCAGATTTTTTTCAGGTAATGGGTTTGTCTAATTATGTATTTTAACATTATTTTTAATTATACTATTATTGTTTTTATTTTATTTTACTAAGCTCTTGATTCGGTTGCTGGTACCTCCTCCCACTTCTTGCTTTGGGACTGGAAGCAGCATGTGGATTTAGATAAAAGCTCAGGCAAGGGATCTGGGAGGCAGAGTGAGACATCCAGTAGTTAAATGTAAAGAGTCCCTGAGGGATGGATTCTGCTGCTGGGTGCTGCTTATCATGGGACTAATGCAGTCTCATCCTCTCAATTGCAAGGGCTGCATGCCAGAATAAAGCTGTTTTAAGGAGTAATCACCTCTGCAGATGCAGGGTTGCAGAAATCTGTCAAGGCAGGTGTAAACACCACAGTCACACCTCCTCTGCTCTCTGGCCAGTGCTCTTCAGTTGCTAGTGTATGGAATGTATCCTGCTCATAGCTCTACACGCCATTGCCAAAGCTGAGGGCTGAAACTCGTGAGTCTGGCATTAAAATTGTATACAACTAATAATAGGATTCAGCATTTATTTTTTTAGTCTAAGATTTATCGTGTGCTAGATCATGCTGCTTGAACTTGCAGTTACAAAAACTATTAACTTCTTTATGTGCATTTCATATTCTTTAAAGAAAAGGTGGGATCATTACACATTTAGCACTTCCAGTAAACTGAATATCAAGAGAAATATTGATGAAGTCTGGTGAGATGTGACAAAATTGCATGGCTTCAGTTATGCTTCTAGCTTCAAAAGGGAAGAAGGAGTAGGCTTCCAGTGCAAAATAGCTAGCTGCTGAAGAAAATCCCATTTAATGAAAGGGCAAGCTACAAACAGAGGCAAGCATTGAAGTTTGAAGTATTTTTAGGGTCTCATAAACTGAAAAGTAAATAAAGCTAAATCTATTTTCATGAAAAACGCCATCATTCTTGATGCCGTTCTTGGCTGTGCAGCCTTTACAACTGGTGCCAGTGTCTCACCACCCTTATAGGGAAGATTTTTTTCCTATTATCTAATCTAATTCTCCCCTCTGGGAATTTAAAGCTGTTCCCCCTTGTCCTGGCCATACAGGCCTTTGTCCAAAGCCCCTCTCCAGATTCCTTCTTGGCCTTTTTAGCTGCTGGAAGCTGCTCTAAGGTCTCCCCAGAGCCTTCTCTTCTTCAGGCTAAAACAGCCTGTCTCATAGGGGAGGTGCTCTAACCCTCCAGTCATCTTTGTGGCCCAACATTAGGACCACTGAGATCAGGCAGCAACACAGGTGGATGCACAACAGACCAAATACACTAGGCTGCATTACTTCAACTGTTTTAATAGTGCTTTTAGACAAACTATCTCTCTCTATATATTGCAGCCACTGAAACCTACCCTGCTGCAGCCAAATGATCTCTGGTTGTTGTAGAATAGCTTTGGAGTGATATGGACATGTCTGGAAAGGTAAAGCAAATAGTAAATGTTATGCTGGAAGAACTAGCATAAGGGAACCCAGCGGACTGTTGTGTGCATAGGCAGATACACCATTTTGACACCCTGTAGACTGGTCATTTTTTGAATGCCTGTTGAAATCTGAGTGCTTATCCATTTGATTAAATGCCTCCAGAGTTGGCACATTTGATGACATAGGCATATCTTTCTCATGAATTCTAAGATAGATGTTGTGGTGGCCCGTGGTGCTGGAGTAATGACAAGGCTATCATTAGGGATATGTTGGAAGTTGTATCATCATTTTATAATGTGCAGGCCAAGGAAATGAAGCTAGAGGAGCCAAGCAATATATCAGCATTCATTGCTGATATATAGCTGGCCTCGCAGTTCTGAGCCCTTATTAATAGCCTTAAAATATAGAGCAGAGATTATTGTTCCTTTTAAACTAGAGATATCTCTCTCTGTGATGCACTTGGAGGGATCAGGGTGTTGCTAGCACATGATGTTTGCACTCACTGCTGCAAACCTCTTTCTCTTTTATTTTTTTTCCTTCCAAATGAAATTTTTCAGGTCATTTAGTTTCATAGCTCAGCATTTTGGAAATAACAGGAGTATAAAGAGTTCTTTCGATGGCAGCCCTAAGGCTAGGATCTGTGCAGAAACAGCCTGGCCATGCCTTGGTGTGGGTTCTGGGGGCCATGAGAAGCCTCAGCCCATCATTTCCAAATCAAGGTACCTCAGGAAGATGATATTTCATGTGAGGCTTGCATAGGGGGCACCCACTTCCAGCCCAGTGGGAGCTCACCAGGGGATGGCCACCTTCAGCACAACTAACTCCCATGACCTACTGGCAGCTGGGAGCAGGAGAAGCCCCAAATGGCTGAGGTAAAATGAAGATCATGAGCTTTCTGATCAGTTAAAAAAAACCCAAAAAACATAAAATTCAACTATCAGAATTTGGTGCCAGTGCTGCTGAATTCCTTCCAACCCAATCCGGCCTCATCCCAAGGATGTGGAGATGGGTGGGCTTCATCTTCCAAAGGAGGGCTTCAGGGACATGGGTCATGGCTGCTGCACGCTGTGTGGCTCACTCGTGGGAGGCCACTGTGAGAAGGAGCAGGAGGAGGAGGAACAACTGATTCATTTCCCAAGGGCTGTTTATGCTTTCGGCTCTTTTCTCAGGCTAAAGAAACCGGGTGCCTCTTGCCTGTGACATCTGCAGCTCCGCCACAGCTGCATGCTTTCGTTTTCTCACTCCGCAATTCCTGGAAAACTCTGGTTTCCCTGAACATGGCCGGTCCATGTGCACAACAGCTGAGCTATCCACAGGATTTAATAGTCCCTGATTACTCCTCAGAAGATGGACCAGAACAGCTTCGTTGTTATTACCCATTCCAGAAAAGCCACATGCCCATTTTTATATGCACTTGAAGGATATCTCAACATCAGTTTGCTAATAACATGTATGTTTACTGATCACCAAATAATGAGCCACAGGCTTGGGGTGTTCAGCAATTTTCATATCCCTCTGAAGTTGCTCAGAGCTGGAGCAGCCTCATTTTCCAGCTCAAAACTGTCTTATGCTGACAGCCTCCTTGACCCAAGGCTTCTTTTGCAAACACCCCAAACAGGGATCTGATGTAACGCTACTGGTAGAAACTTTATTGTACCAGAGTGTTTTCAGAAACATGAGACACTTAGCAGTTGTTTTATATTGTTCTTTCCTTGGTTACACATACATTTTAAGTGTCTTGTCATTTATTTGGCACTGGGATCAGTGTCATTACAATTTGTTAACCACAGTTTTTTGCAGTACTAGGTGTTCAGATCAGTTGCACAGTTTGATCCAGGGCTTTACAAAACATCCTCCTAAATGTAACAGGAGAAAACAAATGGGTAAAAGAGGTCAGTTAACTAAGGTAAAAATAATAAATATTATCTTTTTCTTTCAGGGATTTTTCAAAAGGTTACAGCTGCAGCAAATACAATTTCTTTAACTGAAGAAGGCCCACCAAGAAAAAAAGTAGACTTTTTTTTTTTCTCTATAAGAGCCTTTAGTATAATTCTGCCCTTACTGTAACCTCTGCAGCTTGAAGAGCTTCTGTCAGATTAGAAATCATATTGAAAATATCTCTTACCAACATTGCAAATAGCTGATTATTAAAATGAAAAGAGAGTAATGAAAATCTTGAACCTACCAAGTGTGCCTCACATACTCAATCCTATGCATATGATTTTAAGCGCTAGGTTTGTGGAGATGACTTCTACATGGAAATTTTAACAAGTAAATCTTTGCTGTTTCTGGATTCATAGTGAAGTAGACCCGCAGGTTTTTCTCGTTTGCTACAACTTCCGAGATAATTCTGCATTTTTTCTTGTTTACAACAATAAGCTTAACTGCTGCTATTTTGCATCAAGTTCTGTGAGGGATTATTTTTTAGGGAAAAGGGATTCTCACCAGGAGGCTGAATTGCATCATTCATCCATTGAAAGGAAATAATTTACTTGTGTTTTAAATTAAAAATCAATAAATATGTTTCCTTAGCAATTTTGCTTTTGTAGAAATATTTCCATTGTTTTTAGAGTGGAAAAACAAAACAAAACTTGTTTACAGTGCATGAATCTGAATGCAAATTTGGATCAAGTATAAGAAGACTTTATAAAAGCTCCTAACCCTTGCAAGGGCATGTGTTAAGAAGAGTTGTCATTTGCTGTACAATAAAAGAGCTGCAACCAGAGTTATGAATGAACTGATAAACTAATATTTTCTTTTCTGTTTATTTTCTGCTACCTTCCAGGTTTATGAAAGGCCACAAAAACATTCTGCTCTGCACTACGATCCCAGCCTCCAGCAAGACTTCACCAGTGACACCTTAAAATCGAAGCACCAGCAGAAAAGTAGCAGCCAGCACCACCTTGACTGGTCAACAAGCTCTGACACTGGATCCGCTTCTCAAAGTTGCTTCATGAGCACAGAACCCAGTCGAGAAGCAATTAATGCCACCAAGGTCTCCACTCCAGAGCCAAGCATTTCTTTCAGCAAATCCCAAGCAAAGAAGTCCTGTGCCAGCAGCACGTGGGGGCAGCTGTCGGCCAGTAGTAAGGAGCTTGTCATTTGCAGTGCAGTCCCATCACCTAACAACATCAGCATGGCCACCCAGCCCAGCAGTGCCTCAGAGTGCAATGGGCTTTTGCCACTTGGTGATCCAGAGGGGAGCATGCAGCTGGAGGTCCCCGATCAGCTCACTGGGAGTACAAAGAAGAAGTCCAGCAAAAAGGACTTGTTAAGTCAAACGATCCAAACCACAGATATTGAATGGGTGAAGAGTGCTCAGAAAGCATTTGACAGCAAATCCCATGACAGCATGGAAAGTAAAAAGGAGTCTTACTCGATGGAAAGTCTATTGGATACATCACCCTTAAAACAGAATCCCACTTCTGCTAGCAGTTGCGAAAGTGACACCAGTCACGTACGAATTACTATCCCAATAAAGTCTCCAACAACAGATGCATCTGGCCACAAAAGGAAAAAAAGGCAATCCACAAAATCTTCTATTGAGAAAACTATCCAGGAGAAAAGCCTGCCTCCTGGACTTGCTATGAGCAATGAAGTAGCAAACAGGACGAGCTCTCAAACAGAAGGAAGTAAAAAAGATCTCCGAGCCACAAAGCCAGGGAAAGTGATTGAAAATGAGTCACCCTTAGCAGCTATTGACAGCAGCATGCTTACTGACAGAGCTTCCCCCAACAGTGCCACCAGAGTCAAAAAACCTGTGGCTCTGACATCCACTCTCCTACCCACCGATCTTCCCACAGCTGGCAAATTATCTGAGATCCAGCACCCCAAACATGTGACTAAGCGGCGATGGACCTGCAGCAAGCCTAAATCTATTCTTCGGGAGACCTCCATGACAACGTCTGAGAAGCTGATGGTGGAGCCTCCTTCAGCGTATCCCATCACACCATCCAGCCCTCTGTATACAAATACTGACAGTCTTACTGTGATCACACCTGTCAAGAAAAAAAGAGGACGACCAAAGAAACAGCCTCTGCTCACTGTTGAAACCATTCATGAGGGGACCTCCACCAGCCCAGTGAGTCCAATCAGTCATGAATTTCCCGGAACAAAGAAAAGGAAAAGGAGACGGAATCTGGCCAAGTTGGCCCAGATGGTCCCAGGAGAGGACAAGCCCATCAATGAACTCAAGTTTCACAAAAAAGTAGGGAAGCTTGGGGTCTTGGATAAGAAGACCATAAAGACCATTAATAAAATGAAGACCCTTAAGAGGAAGAATATTCTCAACCAGATCTTGTCCTCCTGCTCCAGCAGCATAGCTCTAAAGGCAAAAGTCCAGCCACCATCTAGTGCTGGGCCAGCCACTATTGACGCCAGACTAGGGAAGCAGATCAATGTTAGCAAGAGGGGGACGATATATATTGGCAAAAAACGGGGCAGAAAGCCAAGAGCAGAGCTGCAGCCTCAGACAGAAGAACCTAAGACAACCGTCAAGCACTCAAGGCCTGTTTCCAGCCAGCCAGAAAACCCAGCAGTGCCTTCCAACCTGCAGTCACTTGTGGCATCGTCACCAGCAGCTATTCATTCGCTTTCGACACAGTTAGTCGGGACTAATGGCAACCTTAGCCCTGCAAGCACTGAAACTAATTTTTCAGAGCTAAAAACTATGCCAAATCTTCAACCTATCAGTGCTCTTCCTACAAAAACCCAGAAAGGAATGCACAGTGGAACTTGGAAGCTGTCTCCACCCAGGTTAATGGCTAATTCACCTTCCCACCTCTGTGAAATAGGTTCTCTGAAAGAAGTAACCCTGTCTCCAGTGAGCGAATCTCACAGTGAGGAAACCATACCAAGCGACAGTGGGATAGGTACAGACAACAACAGCACTTCTGACCAAGCTGAGAAAAACTCAGAGTCCCGAAGAAGATACTCCTTTGATTTCTGCACCCTGGACAATCCAGAGGCTATCCCATCTGACACCAGCACAAAGAACAGGCATGGTCACCGACCAAAACATCTCATTGTGGATAACTTTCTCTCTCATGAGAGTATTAAAAAGCCAAAGCACAAGAGGAAAAGGAAAAGCCTGCAGAACAGAGATGACCTCCAGTTTCTGGCAGACCTTGAGGAACTGATCAATAAGTTTCAAGTGTTCAGGATTTCCCATAGAAGTTACACATTTTATCATGAAAATCCATATCCCAGCATCTTCAGAATTAATTTTGATCACTACTACCCTGTGCCATATATCCAGTATGACCCATTGCTCTATCTTCGCAGGACCTCTGACATGAAGTCTAAGAAGAAGCGTGGTAGACCTGCCAAAACCAATGACACCATGACAAAGGTGCCTTTTTTACAAGGGTTCGGTTACCCTATTCCCAGTGGGAGTTACTATGCACCCTATGGAATGCCTTACACATCAATGCCTATGATGAATCTTGGTTACTATGGTCAGTATCCAGCTCCTTTGTACCTGTCTCACACGCTTGGAGCAGCTTCCCCATTTATGAGACCGACCGTGCCCCCACCCCAGTTCCATGCAAGCTCTCATATGAAGATGTCCACCACTGCCAAGCATAAAGCAAAACACGGAGTACACCTGCAAACACCTGTGGGAATAGGCCTTGGAGACATGCAGTCTTCTTTGGCTCCTCCAAAGGTTGGAGGAACAAGCCTTTCAAGTGGCCGACTTCACAAAAGGAAACACAAACATAAGCACAAGCATAAGGATGAGCGGATATTGGGGTCTCATGAAGATCTGAGTGGTCTCTTTGCTAGCAAGCCCACTAGCTTCTCTAGCCATGCTATTAGTGAAAGGCTAAGTGGCTCAGATAAAGAACTCTCTTTGCTGAGCGAAAAAAACAAGCATAAGGAGAAGCAGAAGCACCAGCATTGTGAAACCGGACACAAAGGCTCAAAGAGTAACTTTGAAGTGGATACACTGTCTACATTATCACTTTCTGATGCCCAACAGTGGACGCAGAGTAAAGATAAAAATGACTTAAGCAATGATCCCATTGACTCTTGCACAAAGAGATACTCTGGTAATACTGAGATTAATGGAAGGTCAGAGTCCTTGGATGTGTTTGGTGAAATGAATTCCTCAAGTGAGAAGCGGGACAATGATTCAAGTGGGAATAAAAGAAGAAGCTTTGAAGGGTTCGGAACCTACAGGGAAAAGGACATTCAGCCCTTCAGGACAAACAGAAAGGATAGAAGTACTTATGATTCTTCAGCCTCTTCAGGTAAGGTCTACTTTATTGTATTTTACCTTTCTGCAGTTAAATTTTAATGCTGAACAAAGAGGTGCTTGTCATTTACAGCAAATATTTTTGAGCCAATAACTTCTCTAGCTTTTTGTATTTGACTCTCATTCTGCATCCAAACTTTGGGGAGATTGACAAGAACATTGGCCATGCATTGTCGTGGTGTAAGCCCAGTTGGTAACTCAGAACCACGCAGCTGCTCTCTCGTCCCCTCCTTTCTTCGTCCCCCCACTCCCAGAGGGATGGGGAGGAGAATCGAAAGAGTGTCACTCCCACAGGTTGAGGTAAGAACAGTTCAGTAACTAAGGTATAACACAAAACCACTACTGCTACCACCAATAATAATAACGATAAGGGAAATAACAAGAGAAGAGAATACAGCTGCTCACCACCCGCTGACCGATACCCAGCCTGACCTGAGCAGTGATCTAGCCCTTCCAGGTAACTGCCCCCAGTTTACATACTGGGCATGACATGCTGTGGTATGGAATACCCTTTGACTAGTCTGGGTCATGTGTCCTGTCTGTGCTTCCTCCCAGCTTCCTCTCCTCCCTGGCAGAGCATGAGACTCAGAAAGTCCTTGGTCAGAGTAAACATTACTTAGCAGCAACTAAAAACATCGGTGTTATCAGCTTTGCTCCCAGGCTGAAAGTCAAAAACAGAGCACTGCACCAGCTACTAAGAAGGAGAAAAAATGACTACTATAGCTGAACCCAGGGCATGTATTAAGCCAGCATTAAGCCAAAACCTCTTAAAGTCCTTGAGCTGTTACACACCTTTTTTCTAAGCTTTTGTCCAGCCTTGCTTGCATCTCATAGCTTGTTGCGATTCCTCCAAACATATCACCATTGCAATCTGCAGCAGCAGCAATTGTAAATCCTGCTGGCAAGGTAGGCGTCCCTCTTATTGGTGTCTGATATCATGGGGTGGTAGTCGTTGCCCAGCCTTTGGAAGAACAGCCATGGTGTTGAGCAGAGAATCTGCTGTGTCCCACAGAGCATTCAAAAGCCATTTGTTGATGGCATGGACCAGACATGTGGGAAGTTGTGGAGCTGGGTCAGTGTCCTGTGACTAGTGTGGTGTACTGCTGATCCAGAGGGACCCATCATGATGATAGTTGGGCTGAATGTATGGAGATCCTAGATATAATCCTAGTGTAGATCTGTCACTTCCAGCCAGCAGGTGTCATGCAAAGTAATCATTCTGAGAGCTGACTGGCTGTGGGAAGGGGCTGGTGTCATGGAAATAATAAACCCTGGACAACTAACTGAAAAATTTTGAGACTCATGACTTAGATGCATAAGCTGAGTAGATGAGGAGGGAGGAAACACCTTTAGATTCCTAAGGACATCTGTTCCTCTCCTCCAGAGAGGAAAAAAAAGGGAATCTGACTCTTGTCTGAGAGACTGCATTGTACTTTACAAAAGGGAACTGCTTTTGTGATGACACAGAGGCAGGTGTTTTGCTGCAATATAAATGAATTTAGCTTGGGAGCAAGCCCAGAGCTCCTGCACCATCAGATATTTATCACAAAGCAGATTTCACACTTGGTTCTGGAAAAGGGTGAGCTTTACTGCACCAGCCTGTGGTGGATGAGATTCTGATGTGCTAAAAAAGAGCTTCAAAGAGATGTAATTCATAGCCTCCAAAATGAAAAGAGAATCAGCTGAGAACACAAAGGGAGGAGAGAATTTGTATAACCTGCCAGTGCAAGGCTCTTAAGTTTTTTATTGACTTGTAACTGATTGAGATCCAAAGACTGTTCGTACTTAAGCTACCTAGACATTTCCATTTCCTTCACTGAGAGCAGAATTTGGACTAAAGCAGCTCTAAAATGAGAGCCATGAAAATATTAAGTTTCATGGTACTGTATTATTTCAGACCAATTGTGACACCTGGAAATATCAGAAAAGAGGCTGAATTCAGTCACAGATTTTATCAGGATTGCTGCGTGCCTGAGAGAGAACAAAATTATTCTTCACCAAGTGTTGCGGTGCCTATTGCACCACATTGGAAGTTGTGCCTAACCAACAAGGGTTAAAAGTCTTCAAAATTTTCAGCAAGCCTATTTCTCAGCTTTTTAGTGGAAGTTGCTGACTTCACAGTTTGATAACAGTTGGATTTGTAGCTTTTTTGCTTTCTGAACAGAAGATGTTTTCTATTTCCCAATTTAATACATTTTACATTGGTGTAGCAAATTGTTCAGACAAAATTCTCAGAACTGCTGAATCCAAATGAGTTTCCAAAGTAGGGGTATGACCCCCACCATGCGGGCTTGGAAATAGAATTAGTAAAGAAAAAATCCATTTGATGTTATTTTCCTTCAGTTTATTGTCCATGATGATAAAAACATAAGGTGGAGTTGTAGAACTTGCATTAGGAACTCCATCAGATTTGGTGTTTAAACTGGTTCTCATTTAAAACTAAAATTATTTTTATTTATTTTTTACTTTTCATGATTACAACTGCACATTGTTCCCCATAACCTAATCCATCAAGTCACAGATTATGAACTGTTTTTTTTACTGTCAAGCTATTATTTATATGGAAAAATCATCAGCAGTTAGCTAAGCAAGAGCTTGTTAACCAGAGCCATACCTTGCACTACAAGGAAAAATACTAAAACTAAACTCTGCCAAGAAAGGCCTGGTGCCAAGACTGCTCATTAAAGCTTAGGAACATCTGTCTGCTTATGATTGTCTAAGATCTCAGTGCAGCTTTTTTTCCTCTCTGCCTTTGACCTTCACTGGGATTCCCAACAGAGGTCTGCACTTGAGTCTAGCCATAACTATTAACCGGTTCCCACTGAGGAGAGATTAAATGTTTCCATGATAACCTTGACCTTCTTTCTCCGAATTCACCTTGCATTTCCTTGAGGTGGCTAAACAACATTGACAAATTGTAAAAATAAAGGTAAAAGAAAAAAAGCCTTATGAAAAAATGCAGCTCTGTCCCAGGAGGCGATTTCCATAGTTTGATTGCTCTTGACATTCTGTATTTAGAATCATAGAATCATAGAATAGTTAGGGTTGGAAAGGACCTTAAGATCATCTAATTCCAACACCCCTGCCAGGGGCAGGGACACCTCACACTAAACCATGCCACCCAAGGCTCTGTCCAATCCAGCCATGAACACCACCAGCGATGGAGCATTTACCACTTCCCTGGGCAACCCATTCCAGTGCCTCACCACCCTTACAGTAAAGAATTTCTTCCTTGTATCTAATCTAAACTTCCCTGTTTAAGTTTGAACCCGTTACCCCTTGTCCTCTCAACTACAGTTCCTCATGAAGAGTCCCTCCCCAGCATCTCCATAGGCCCCCTTCAGATACTGGAAGGCTGCTATGAGGTCTCCACGCAGCCTTCTCTTCTCTAGGCTGAACAGCTCCAACTTTCTCATCTTATCTTCATACAGGAGGTGCTCCAGTCCCCTGATCATCATTTGTCATCTTTCACAATATAAAAATAATACGTAACAGAGATAAGAGGAAGACATCCTGAATATTCAGATGAAAGCTGAAAATAGATTTATATCACAATTTCAGTGTTACTTTTAGTGCATGGGCATTTTGGTATGATCCGTAACACCATTTGCAGCTTCACTGTGTATTGCTGGAGATGAAATATGGAGCAAAACCCCAGTAGAAATATGTGTGATAAAGAGTGATGAGAGAAGCATTTAGTGCTCTTTGGTATTCAGGCGTTGCAGTTTCTTTCAGTGTAGTCTGCTGGTGTTGATGCCATTGTATTGTTTTTTTTTTGTTACTATCTGTATAGTACTAGTCATTTCTGAAAAGACTACAGTTCTCTGGTTCTACGTAGTGGAGATGCATACATAGAAAACAGTTCTTCTGTGTCACTTTAAAGCCTATGTATGATTTTATATACTCCATAAAGATTAGTATGTGAAGGGAAGAGTTGTTCCTCTTACTTTCAGGAGGAGCTGCCTGCAGTCCTGGCGCAAGAAATCTGTACCAATCTGTGAAAGATCCCATTAAGAGAGTGCCGCCATCCACCTTGGTTGGTCATAGCAAATGTCCATTCCCTATATTGGACTATCACTGGCCATTCATTAGTGGGGACCTTTTGAGCTTTAGCTCATTTTAAGTCTCTTGGTACCTCTTGGGGTTAAATATGCAGTGTCAATGCATATGGCTATTCCCCCAGTGCACTGCCTATTCCTCCACTATTGTCCTGGAGAAACTGGAGTCCTTTTCATAAACACTAATTGATAATACTTCCCACCTTCCTTCCCATCCAATCCCCATGAACTTTTGCTTTTGCATTTTTCTGAAATTACTGTTTTTGTAAGATTCATTGTGCTCACCTAATCCTCCTGCATTTAGAAAGATTAATAAATTAAAACTAATTAAACACTACTTTCCTATTTGGCTGGTGCAGAAGACTAGTCCAGTGGCATCAGTCTGGCCTATAGGGAAGGATACAACAAGAAGTGTTTCAGATCCTGCCTAGCCATAGTTGTACATTCGCTTGGGCACATCCTAAACTGCATTTTCAAGTTCTACACACCAAACATTGACACAGCTGACTCCGTCCTTCTGGAGGTACGCCTTATGCATTTGCAAAACATGGTTGGGGTGCCTCCGGCACTCTGTGACCTGAGGCACTGCTCACAGCTGGATGGATGATCCTTTCATCTGCTCTCTAGTAGTTACTAAAGCCCCAGGCGAGGGACCCAGGGAGAGGCCACAGATTGGTGCCACAGCTGGGCTGGGGAGATGGAGAGCAGAGCTGTGTTTTGTAGAGGTCTTTATAACAAACTCCACATTTCTTTGTCATCTGTCTGCCTGCTTTGGCCTCATATATGATCCTGAAGAAATGACTTGCATTGCTGATGAGCAGTCTCGATTACATAGTTTGTTCCTTGGGAAAAAGCAGGAATGGTTACCTCTTCCTTATTTCCTTAGGTGAGCAAATGAGGAAAAGTTTAACATTTTAAAGTGCATATACAAGACGGCAATTTGTGTATATGACCTGTGGGGCTGTTCAGCTTGGAGAAGAGAAGGTTGCGTGAAGACCTCATAGCAGCCTTCCAGTAACTGAAGGGGGCCTATAAGGATGCCAGAGAGGGGATCTTCATCAGGGCTGTAGTGATAGGACAAGGGGTGATGGGTTCAAACTGAAACAAGGGAAGTTCGGGTTAGATATAAGGAAGAAGTTCTTTACTGGACGGGTGGTGAGGCACTAGCACAGGTTGCCCAAAGAAGTGGTAAATGCTCCATCCTTAGCAGTGTTCAAGGCCAAGCTGAATAGAACCTTTGGGGACATGGTCCAGGGTGAGGCGACCCTGCCTGTGGCAGGGGTTTAGAACTAGACGATCTTAAAATCCTTTCCAACCCTAACTGCTCTATGGTTCTATGTCCTAGTTACAATCATTGCAGGCCAGGGTGTACCGGGGGATGAAGCAGGGGTCAAAAGTCACTAAAAGCAGGACTCTATTTCTGCCTGCCTTTGTAATGAGACTAACCAAGGTCTGTGCTATCTCATGCTTGTGGTATTTCTGTCTCTTTTTTTTTTTTTTTTTTTTTCTAAAGATGATTATTCAGGCAAAGATTGCCTTGCTTGCATATAGGGCATCATGGCTCAAAAATCAGCTAATAAGTACATGGGTTTAATCAGATATAGCATAGACACCATGCACAGTAAATTTACAGGAATATGAAGTTAATCATATGCAGCTATTAGGAAGGTAGTAATCTAAGGTAGTATCTGAATGCTGGATAGTTAGCATGACAAACATGCTTTATAAATTAATGCGTAACTTACCTACCAGCCTGCCATGCCTTCCCCCTTCAACATCCAGCAGTGCTACAAATTAATTTCTTATGATTTGACCTTTCCTCCTCAGCTAGTTTGTATGGTGCTAGTTTAACTCTGAAGGAATAAGTACCAGCTTTAGGTGGAGGATGAGCATCATGCAGTGAGTAGTGTTTGATCCTATGACTTGAGTGGGAGAAGAGAGGCTGTGTCATGAATGTGTACATACTCAAGTTGCACTTAGTAAATGCAAGAATGTACACTGTAGTTGTTCGAAGTTTTTTTCCAATGTCTTTATCTTAAAAGTGCTCTTGTTCCTGTTAAAAAGCCTTACACTGGGTGATTAAACCTTCCAAAAGAAGAGTAGGAGGAATACTGGAGGAAGGGAGGAGAAGTGGCAATCAAACAGATGAACAGTATTCATCTGATGTCGGTATAAACACACAGATAAGTAACCATGCCCTGCTGAGGAGTGTTATCTATCCAGATGAGATTTCTTCTCTGACAAAATTCCCCTCATATGCCTGCTGGAATAGGCCATTGCCACACAGCATTGAATAAATCTCTGGTTCTTCCTCTCTCAGAAGTCAAATGCATTAGTGTGATTTAAAACAGGACTTCCTATGAGCAAAAACAAACTGTGAAATATTGGCAAAGGCACCACGAGTTCTGTTTTGCTTTGAGACGGGTGTTGTTTGGTTTCTTTTTCTAAGGAACAGCATATACAGTTCTGGACCATTATCCTGAAGCCTTAATCAGCCAGTTTTACACTGAGAAAGTCTCTGTATTTCAGTAGTGGGCAAGCATATTTGTTATTCTCAATGTATGTGGAAAATGCAGGTAAATATGGTTACCCAACTGCCTCATTAAACAAACTGTTCTGATTTTTGTGCAATAATTCTTTCCAGGTTATTTTTAATAACTCCAGAATGACAGAGCTGTTTCTTTATTCTGTAGTGAACAAATTATTTCAGTAACAGGGTAAACAGTGGTCTGACACTATATTCAATGACCACTTCCTCATCTGACCAGATTAGAGACAAAATGAATGTTTCTACTGGCTGGGTGTTGCATATATGTACACATGGATGGATCTTTACATACTGGAAGAATGGAAGAAAATTGAAAATTAACTAATGAATGAAGTTCATTAGATATCAATTCAAACTCACATGTAAGTCACCTTGGTTTCTTCATTGGTGGTATTTGATTCAATGGGACCTAAGTGCCATATAGCATTGTGTGCACAAATGCGAGGCAGGCTGATGCATGGGCAAGAGGTTGGAGGCTCGTCTTCCATATCATTGTTTTTTCATATGTCTGCAGAAAACTGTCTAAGTAAGTTGCAGTAAACCTCAGTGCCTGCCTGAGAATAGGGGATAAAAGCAGATTCCTGATGTACAGAACTGCAGTGAGGTCTGATACACATCGGTGCCCAGTGAATGCAGCTTGGGAACAGTGGAAGTGCTTGAAATGGATAGGAGAAGAGCCAGACATGAAGTTTTCTCTCTGAGGATGCATGCAGTATTAGTCACCCTCCCTTTCCCTAGCTCTGCCTCTGCTGTGGTTTCCTCAGATGCCCCAAGCTCCTTCATAGCTTCAAGCAACTCCAAAAGTTTTCCAGCCACAGTGTCAGTAGGAGCTCTGTGCCCTTCTGCTGTGTCCTGTGGTGAGGGACAGGCGCTGTGCACTTATGGGGTGAATGTTTGTACCCTCTGGCCCATAAAAGTTAGTATCGGAGCTTTACAGAACACTATTATTTGTAAATAAAATTATGTTACATCAAAAGAGCTGTTTGGATCCCTGAATGCTTAGGGGTACTACCAAAACTACTGAAATTACCTCCAAAAGCATTATCTGCCCCCTTAAGATAAACAGCCTATTTGTTGTTTTCCACTAAATTTTCTGCCAGTCCTGGGGAGAGGAGGCCAAGCAAGTATAACTATTTCTTCATTCTGCCAATGGTGTTTCCTAGAGGAATGGGCTGTTGAAGGATAACAAAAATTATGGGGAAAGTAAGTCAAAGCTTTTCTGGAAAGTGTTTTGAGCAAAGCATTTGAAATACAGTGATTTTTGTTGCTGTTGTTGTGGGTTTAATGCTACCACTTGCTTACTGTGTTGCTTCCAATGTTTGCACTGACCACAGAGACAAGAAACAAAAAGGAAGCTGGAGTGGCAGAGGGAGCTGGAGTATTTACCATCCAACCAATCTTTTATTTCCTCTCTCAATGATTGTATGTTTATTGCATTGCCTGAGGCTCCATATGAAGTCTTTTGGACCGGTGATGAATTAATCAAACTGAATGCTATGACCCCTTTGGTTTTTGGGAGCATTACAAGCCTCCCAGCACCCTGCCTAATTTCTGCCTCTAACTTTGCTCTCTGTCCAACGGTCAAGCAGTTCTTCCTTCACAACTTGGCAGCTCCCAGCTATTTATCTTCTTTCTTTCTGGCCAGTGCCAGAATGTCCTTTTTGAAGTTTTTATTTAGACCACTGCTGGTTTATGGAGTTGTGCAGATTCCACACTGGGTGTGCAACAGCTTCGTGTCAGACACAATTGGCTTCTGCTGGGCTCTTGGCTTTTAAAGGCACTAAAGAATTACGGCCGTATTCTCATCTAGGCCTGGTGTAAATCAAATGTCTCCCCATTGAAATTGATGAGGTTGGCTTTTGGAACGAAGTGTTTATTGAGGTGAAAAGAGAGTGTAGGACTGGGAGGTCTAATCTGTGGCTTCACTGGAGTCCTTGAGGCTGTGCTCTACCTGCTGGATGCAAAAAATCAGCCTCAGTTCAGCATCTGTAGAAATTTTCTTAGGTTGGAGAAAGAGGGTTGGTTAAGATTTTGATATGTTACAGGCTGGATACTTGTATAAGTGGCAGTTTAAGAAGAGTTAGGTGCTATAGCTCTGGAATGTATGAAATACAATCTCTTGCTCAAAGGCACTGATAATCTAGGTTAAATGCAAGATGTCTGCTCAGATGCATGGAGGAAGTAAAACAGAGCAATGGCTTTATCTTCACTATTAACCTGCTGGTCAACATAACGTAAAGCTGGCCATAGGAAAAGCTGAGCTCAAGATACCTGCCCATGAGTGGGATCACTCAGGGTAGCCTGCATCCTGTCCTACTCAACTGCAGAAGCGAGAGTTGAGGTCTGTGACCTCCAGAGCATGATATGAAGCAGCTCCTCCATTCCCACTACCTGCCAAGACTTTTATATTCAAGTATCACAGCAAAGGAAAGCTTCAAGAGCATGATCCCAGCTACTTTAGTCTGCCTGCTTGCAATAATGATGCTGAACAGCAAAAGGAGTAAGAATATCCTGTTTTAAGTTTTAACCAAGTAGTTAGAATACTTCTGCTATAGATCAAGGGCTAGAGGATGGGAGGGAAAGGAAAGCTTTGACTGTCCATGGAAGAGTTTTTAAACAACCTCAATGACTTGAAAAGACCCAAGGAACTCATAATAGGAATTGTTAGTGATTTGTCATTGAAAACATGCAGCTGGGCATGGGTCCCCATAGGATTTTGCAGCAGCACTGAGTCTGACAGAGCTTTCACATGAAGCAGTACTGATTTCAGGAGTCTTCAGGAGAGTGTCCAATGCAGAGTTAACTGTCAAGGAAGGGAAGGACTAGATGGCTCAGAGGGATTTGCTAATGAGCTATCAAGCCGTGGGTCACTGGTTGAAATTTAATCTGCAGGAACAGTGACAGAAAATCAAATCAAAGTGCTGACGTCAGAGTGATGCTGGGGCAGCAGTAAAAGCGTTGCTGATGGCTAAGCACACACAGGCAGCTTAAATAAACTGGGAGCAAACTGTGAGGAAGTTGTCTGGTTGATCCCAATTGCAAGATCTAGCTCAGCCAGTTTGTGTTATACCTATCAGTAACTCACTTGCCTTAGTGCAGTTGTTTGCGAATGACAACAGCTTATCTCATAACAGGATCTGACCCAAACTCAGTGTTATATAGGAGTAGAAGCAGAGTTGCGGAGACATCTAGGTAGAGTTTGCTCAGCAGTGTCAAGGAATGTGAATCAGCGATGTACCACAAAGCTCAGTTCTTTGCAGTTGTGGTGATGAAGCCTTTTTGCTGTTAGGTCCCACACTGAGAACAGTAGTGATAGCTTTCCTGTTCCTGGGCTCCTGAGACAACTTGGTAGTTTCACAATAGCTTTTTCAGGGCTGCGGAGGGCCCATAGTCCTAAAGGTATAAACCCAGCTGTTATGGTTTACGTGGTTAGCAGAGGAAACCATGTAATGAAAGGAACAAGGGCACCCTCAGCAATGGTAGCATTGCTGTGTATGGAGGTCAACATGCTGGGGCAGGCAGGCTTGTACTGGTGCTCTCATCCCACTGATGTCTTCATTGACCTTTTCACTGATTTTAAGGTGCAACTCAGCTGTCCTTCCTGTGCTCTCAGACAGGCAGGCTGAGGATACAGTCTCTCCAGATGGCACAATGCTGCTGTTTCAGCTCTGTCTTCGGCCTTCATCATCTCCAGTGTAGGCAAGGAAGAGAGCAGTAGTCAGCATTATTTTCTGAACCAACTACAGTTAGTTGGCATAAAGAGCACTTAAGAAAGTTGACGCAGCCTCTAAGTTGTCGGTTTGCTTGAAAAAAAAGAAAAGAAAATATCCCTGGACTACTCCAGGTTCTCTTTGCTGCCTCAAGTCTAGTCTGCACCAGTAAAACCTTGGGCTTATCCCAGAACTGGGACGTGGTCGGTTGGAGAATGTTTGTCATTCTGATATTTATTTATTTTCCATTTAAAGAAAACTAACTCTGGGAGAGCAACAAGTTAAAAAAAAAAAAGTTAAACTCCAGATTCATGAAGATTTCCTGTTTTGCTTCTTAACAAAACCTCAAAAACCACTTTGAACAAGTTTCCCACCTCAGCTGAGGGTGGAGTTGCGTACGCCCCACACGTGGCCTCTAGGAGTGCACCCAAGGACAATAGCACATCTCCTTTGGCACATGGTGGGGGCAAATTTAATGTTAGTAAAGCAGTCTATACGTGCGCCTGTGCATGACTGCCCAAAACGGCTTCTGACTCAGCCAAGTACATTGGAAAACCTTAATTTTTCTACTTTCAGCAGAACGTACTGAACAAGTAGAGATGTGGCAGACAAAAACTGGAGGCATTTGGTAAAGAGATGCCTCTCAAGATGCTAGGCAGATATTGGCTGTTGTCAGAATGCTGGGCAACCTGTTTTAATATCATTGATTTGATCTAGTGAGCAACATCTCAGTAAATAAGAAGAGCAGAGAAATCTATTGCACTGAAATTAATGGTTATTGTCTGATTTCCTGTTAAATGAATTCATTGCGATCTGAAGCAATGCATACATTTTGCAAACCCAGCATTCTTCGACTCCTACATTGCATTATGACATTACTTTAGGTGGTAAAGAAGATCTTATTTGTGATATAGTGTGCTGTGGTAGATCGTAAAATAGCTAGATGCCTAGGAACTCTGGACGGAGCTATGGCGTTTGGGTGTGCAATTCTAAGTAACAATAAGCAGTGCTTAACATTTACTCCCACACTGGAGGCACACCCATTAAAAGTTTAGACAAGTCAGCTGTGCAAGTTCTTGCATAAAAAGACAAACTGCTAAAATGCTAATAGGAGCCACTCTTATGTTAAAGAGTGGGTAGAGCGGGATGCATTAACCCAAATCCTCCTTCTCTGCTGCTAATCGGGAGAAAGTCTTGCTGAGATCAAAGAATCCCCTAGCGGGTAAAAATGATAATAAATCAGTCTCAAGCTGAGTTTCAGGACTCCTTAGTCTTTTTCTAGGCTGCATAATTTGAAGAAGTTAGGGAATGTGATTTAGACTATCAATGAGCCAACTTAAGTCGCTATGAGAATGAACTGGAAGTGTATAAGTTGCAGGGAATGGCTCAGTGTGCTTCATCTGGAGAAGAACCTACATCCCAGTGAAGCTGAATGTGTATATAAATCTGGACACTGTGTTTCAGACTCAAAAGTGTATCTTAAGCACATAAGCATATAATTTCACATGTGTTCAGTGACTGACAGCTCCTGGCAGTCCATCATGGCTCATAAGTGGATGAGGAGCTGTTAATATCTCCCAAAGTGTTGAAAAGGTCCACTTCATTAAGTCATAGCCTGACTGAACCCACCAGTTTTAGGTGACATTGACCTACCATGAATACCTCACCACAGAAATCTGGGGCATGGCTATACTGATTTTGTGGGCCAAACCGGAAAGAGAGTATATGCCTCTGAAATGCTTGTTGCAGGCTAGTTTGTGTTCACACAGATGATGCCTGAGAGTGCCTGGAGTGGGCAGACCAATCTGTGCTGCACAGCACTTGATCCTGATCTCCTCTTGGCAGATCCTGATCTCCCTGTAGTGCTGGTGTACAATTATAAGCACTTCTGAAATATTTTTTTGTTGTCTTCCTAATCCAGACAACCAAATAGGGGCTTTTCTACAGCCATCTGCTTGCTGTGTGCTCTGGAACTGACAGAAGGGATACTGGGGTTTGGGGACTTGAGGCTAGCATTGCATTACTGCACCAGGTCAAGTTGTGGGTGCATGTCCAAATTGTGGGTGGAGCAGAGGCTGGAGCACATTGTCATCCTGGCCATGTCCAGCTTTTTTTTTTGGATGGAACAAGTGACTCCCAAGTAGCCAGCTAACATGTTCAGACAGTGGAGAACCTGATGCCAGGATACAGACGATGGGTAAGTCAGTCTGGCAATGTGGAAAAACCTAAACAATCCTAAATGGCAGTTAACCCTCAGGCACAAGAGAATGCCTGTTCCCTGGCCTAATCCAATTCATGGCATTTATCTGATAAAGCTCTAAAAGAGATTTACAAACAAAAGCATAAAAATTTACAAGCTCAGGAGTGTTGCATCCCAACTAGAAGGAAGTGCAGCAGGAGGGCCAGGAGACCTCCTTGAATGGATAAGGAGCTGCTGAGGAAACTTCGAGGGAAAAAAGAGGCTTATAAAAGGTAGAAGCAAGGAGAGGCAACCTGGGAAGAATACAGGGATGTTGCTCGGGAAACTAGGGATCAGGTTAGGAAAGCTAAGGCCCACTTAAAATTAAACTTGGCTAGGGATGTGAAAGATAACCAGAAGGGATTCTGTAGGTACATTGCAAATAAAAGACAGGCTAGGGACAATGTGGGCCCTCTCCAGGAGCTATGAGGAGAGCTGGCTACCCTGGACATGGAGAAGGCTGAGATTCTTAATGACTTCTTTGCCAGAGTCTTCACTGGCAAATGGTCTGACCACACCACCCAAGTCTTGGAAGGCAGACTCAGGGACTGTGAGAATGAAGACCTTGGGCCCACTGTAGGAGAGGAGCTGGTTCGAGACCACCTTAAGAACCTGAACAAGTCCATGGGCCCTGATGAAATCCATGAGTGGGTCCTGAAGGAGCTGGGGAATGAAGTTGCTAAACCACTGTCCATCATATTTGAAAAATAATGGCAGTCAGGTGAAGTTCCCGATGACTGGAAAAAGGGAAATATAACGCCCATTTTCAAGAAGGGGAAAATGTATGACCTGGGGGACTACAGACCAGTCAGTCTCACCTCTGTGCCTAGCAAAATCTTGGAGCAGATTCTCCTGGAAAGCATGCTAAGGCACACGGAAAACAACAAGGGGCTTGGTGACAGCCAGCATGGCTTCACTAAGGGTGCTGCCTGACCTATTTGGTGGCCTTCAATGATGGGGCTACAGAACTGATGAACACGGGTAGAGCAGTTGACGTCATCTATCTGAACTTGTATAAAGTATTCGACACTGCCTCTCATGGCATCCATGTCCCTAAATTGGAGAGACATCAATTTGATAGGTGGACCACTCGGTGGATAAAGAACTGGCTGGATGGCCGCACGTAAAGAGTTGTGGTCAGTGTCTCAATGTCCATCTGGAGACCAGGAATGAATGGTGTCCATCAGGGATGGGTGTTGGGACCGGTCTTGTTCAACATCTTTGTCAGTGACATGGACAGTGGGATTGAGTGTACCCTCAGCAAGTTTGCTGATGACACCAAGCTGTGTGATTTGGTTGATACACTGGAGGGAAAGAATGCCATCCAGAGGGACCTTGAGATGCTTGTGAGGTGGGCTGATGCCAACCTTATGAAGTTTAACCATGCCAAGTGCAAGATCCTCCACCTGTGTCAGAGCAATCCCAGGCACAGCTACAGGTTGGGGCAGAGAAGAAATACAGAGCAGTCCTGCAGAGAAGGACTTGGAGGTGTTGGTCAATGAGAAAATGAACATGAGCGGCTTCAGTGTGTGCTTGCGTGCAAGAAAGCCACCCGTACCCTGGTCTGCATCAAAAGGAGCTTGTCCAGCAGGTCAAAGAAGGTGATCCTGCCCCTCTCTTCTGCTCTCATGAGACCTCACTTGGAATATTGTGTGCAGTTCTGGTGTCCTTGACATGAAAAGGACATGGAACTGTTGGAACAAGTCCAGAAGAGAGCCATGAGGTTGATCAGGTGGCTAGAGCACCTCCCGTATGAAGACAGGCTAAGACAGTTGGGCCTGTTCAGCCTGGAGAAGAGAAGGCTGTGTGGAGACGTCATAGCTGCCTTCCAATATCTGAAGGGGGCCTATAGGGACTCTTCATTAGAGACTGTAGTGATAGGGTTCAAAGTTAAACAGTGGAATTTTAGATTGGATATAAGGAAGAAGTTCTTTACTGTAAGGGTGGTGAGGCACTGGAATGGGTTGCCCAGGGAAGCTGTGTATGCTCCATCACTGGCGGTGTTCAAGACCAGGCTGGACAGAGCCTTGGGTGACAAAGTTTAGTGTGAGGTGTCCCTGCCCGTTGCAGGAGGGTTGGACCTGCATGATCTTAAGGTCCTTTCCAACCCTAACTGTTCTATGATTCTATGATTCTGTAAAAGACCTCCACTTTTACTGGACTGAAACTTTCCATATTCTTCATCTTACACTTCTGTTTTTTAAAAAGTCCATCTTCAGCAGGAGGAGACAATGCCTCCATGCCAGCCTTACGCATATCCTTGTATAATCTGGGCAAGTGGAAATGCTGGGGTCAGACCCCATCGTGCTGGACATCCTAGATCTCTACTTTTGTATTTTCTGGAGAAGTGCTCAGACCTTGGTCTTCTCCTCCTATTTATCCCACAACACAGGTGCTTGCCTGTTAGAGGGAAATCCATATTTTGATTCCCATGTAAGTAGGAGTGCACACTGTTGAGCTTTGAATTAAGCACTTACTTTGCTACACTCATGTTTCCTAGTGCCTGCATTTGAGTGGCTGCACATGTAGTGCAACCACACTAAATCATCTCATGAAGGGCCCACAGCTCACCATTCAGTTGATGGAGGAATGTGTGAACGTCACTTGGGTGCTACTTCAGAGGCATCTGAAAGCACCCATTATACGCATTGCTTGTATAGTTTGTATAGGCCCCTGCCTTAAGTGATGAGAATCATTCTGCTGGAGCCAAACACTGATTTTCTTTTTCAGATTTTGCAACGGATAAATTGAGTGCCTAAAGCAAGCAGTCTCAGTTTAGCCATTAGGGTCTCCACATTTACTGACTGAAATAATGATATAATAGTCCTTGCCCAATTCAAAGAGCTGTTGTAAGATTTTAATTAATTAATACTGGCAAGGTTTTGAAATGCTGGAAATGAAATGAGGCCTATAACCGAAGGGTATTATTGCGACTTGACAACACTTTCTACTTTGTTATTACACCCTACCTGAGCAGAGAGCAGGGCAGCTGCATCCTCTGATTTATCATGAATCGCAAAGAAAAACTCTTAAAATATGAAACGTATGACAGCCAGCATGGCTTCACTAAGGGGAAATCCTGCCTGACCAATCTGGTGGCCTTCTATGATTTAGCTACAGAACTGATGGAGTGGGGTAGAGCAGTTGATGTCATTTACCTGGACTTGTGCAAAGCGTTTGACAGTCTCACATGACATCCTTGTCTCTAATCTGGAGAGACATCAATTTGATAGGTGGACCACTTGGTGGATAAAGAACTGGCTGGATGGCCGCACGCAAAGAGTTGTGCTCAATGGCTCAATGTCCAGCTGGAGACCAGTAACGAGTGGTGTCCCTCAGGGATCGGTGTTGTGACCGGCCTTGTTCAACATCTTTGCCAGTGACATGGACAGTGGGATTGAGTGCACCCTCAGCAAGTTTGCCCATGACACCAAGCTGTGTGATTCGGTTGATACACTGGAGGGAAAAAATGCCATCCAGAGGGACCTTGACATGCTTGTGAGGTGGGCTGATGCCAACCTGATGAAGTTTAACCATACCAAGTGCAAGGTCCTACACCTGTGTCAGAGTAATCCCAGGCACAGCTATAGGTTGAGCAGAGAAGAGATTCATAGCAGCCCTGTGAATAAGGACTTGGGAGTGTTGGTCACTGAGAAAATGAACATGAGCGGCTTCAGTGTGCACTCATGTGCTAAAAAGCCAACCGTATCCTGGTCTGCATCAAAAGGAGTGTGACCAGCAGGTCGAGGGAGGTGATCCTGCCCCTCTGCTCTCGTGAGACCTCACTTGGAATATTGTGTGCAATTCTGGTGTCCTCAACATAAAAAGGACATGGGACTGTTGGACCAAGCCCAGAGGAGGTCATGAGGAAGATCAGGGGACTGGAGCACCTCCTGTATGAAGATAGGCTGAGAAAGTTGGGGTTGTTCAGCCTGGAGAAGAGAAGGCTGCGTGGAGACCTCATAGCAGCCTTCCGGTATCTGAAGGGGGCCTATAGAGATGCTGGGGAGGGACTCTTCATTATTGACTGTAGTGATAGGACAAGGGGTAATGGGTTCAAACTTAACCAGGGGAAGTTTAGACTGGATATGAGGAAGAAATACTTCACTGTAAGGGTGGTGAGGCACTGGAATGGGTTGCCCAGGGAAGTTATGAGTGCTCCATCGCTGGCAGTGTTCAAGGCCGGGTTGGACAGAGCCTTGGGTGGCATGGTTTAGTGGGAGGTGTCCCTGCCCCTGGCAGGGGGGTTGGAACTAGATGATCTTAAGGTCCTTTCCAACCCTAACTATTCTATGATTCTATGATATATTTACAATGGTTGAAATGTTCCAGGGAAGAGACATTACTTCTCATTCCAAGAATGTTGACCAAAGTGCTAGCAGCTTCCCCCTTTTTAGTCCCTCTCAATATTACCCCGTCTATACTGGAGTCCTCAGTCACCCAGCACTCACTGTTTATGTGAGGTGTGCCAGAAGGTAACTGCAGATGTGAGAGTCCTACTAGAATTTGCAGAAGACCTAATTACTCTGCAGTGGCAGTGTTGGCTAGCACTGGTCCTCACCCTGAGCACTGTAGTTTCCCCAGGTAGCTACTCCCCAAGTAGTTCCATTTCTGTAGTATGATTGACATTAATTATCTCCATGCAGTTTCAACGGTGGGCCAGAAACCCAGGAGAAGTTGGTACCCCTGAAGTACTTCCTGTAGTTAGCATCAAATTACCACAGAAAACTCCTTGCACTAAGTCCCTTGGTAGGTCACACTGCTTCATCAAATTACAAAACAGCTCATTAGGTTCCCAGCAGGTTTAATTTTCTCTGTATGTAAATTCTCAGTGAAGAATGCTGTAAACTTACTTGCTAAGCACTGCCTCCACTGCTATGTGAAACACAGGCAAACACTACACCATAAAGACAGAGAGGGGAGCATCTACCATAAAACTGTAACTCCAGGTGATGCCACTAAACACCCAAGGGATGCTGCTGCTGACCTAGCCACCTCAGGAGGATGTGGCTGATCAGCAATCCAAATGTCTGGTTGGTCCTACCAGCAGGTCCCCTCCTCCATGAGCAGTTTTTTTACATCTATAACATGCCAGTATTGCTCCTGACATTCTACAAGAGCCCCTGGCATTGCCTCCTGGCCTTCATGCATTGTCCTGGTAGTGTTTAGTCCATGAAATTGAACTAAACAAATGACACTTTTGTATTGACCGTTGCCACAGAAGAATAATTGCTTTTCCAACCCATTGCTGTCACTAGAAAGCATCATGCCTGCTGTTGTCATAGTTCTGTCTTCTGCCTTCATCAAAAGCAGAGTTTACATTTGACCCCACTTGTAATTCCTAATTCAGGGGGTAAGAGATGCCTTGAAGACCAAGTAAAATTTTACCAATATAAACTTTTCTTCTGCCAATGGAGATTCACGTAAACTGGTAACTTTAAGTCAAGTTTAGTCAGAAATGAATGTCGCAAGAGTGCGTCTCTCAGTGAAAGTTGATAAGCCAATGAAGTTTGTGCTCTTTTTACATATGCTATTAGGTATTAAATATTCTACCTAATTTGTACATGGTGTTGTTCAGCGGTAAATTTCAGACAGGTTTTACAAGAGAGGTCAGTATCTTTACTCTCATTTTATGGGTGGATAAACCAAGGTGCAGGGAGGTCTAATGCCAGAAGGTTGGTGTCAGAGCAAGAAACAGCTAATTGCAACAGACTTAAATGCATCATTATGCATGCATATCAGTAATTCTTATTGCAGCACCAACCACAAAGTTATTCAGAGTTACCAAAGACAGAAATAGAGCCGTACTGACCTCTTCTCCAAAGATAGAGATGTGCTCCCCAGAGATTTTTTTCCCCAAAAAACTGAGAAATTAGTTAGGGAAGAACAGGTGTTATTCCTCCACCTGGATGACTATGCCCAGAGCAACGGAAGTCATTTTTAGGATATGGTTTCCCTCCTATTTACATCAAGCTACTAGCAGTGCTTATTTTAACACAATTGCCAAGTGACTTTGTTTATAGATTTTGTCAGCATAGTATCATTTTGTAATTCTTGCCTTGTGTAAACCAAGTGAAGACATTTCAATGGGAGCAAGAAATTCATTGGAAGAGTTATTGCTGCCTCACAAATATATAATGGTAGCCTGAGAAAGCAGCGATCTTCTCTTTCTTATGCCAAAAAATGCTCCAAATCTATAAAGCATCCCCAATATTTTACTTCAAAAGACCAAATCACAATTTGTGTTACCTTTCAGTAGGAGCTTTACATATTTTCCAGCTCTTAAGGGGTTCTTTAGGGTGTCTTATTTCACCCAAATGACATTGTTCTCTTGATGACTATCACACTCTTAAAGGAAAATTTGTCAGCGGGCCATAATCTTGATTTAAAAGATCCTAGAAAATAATACAAAATCTAATTAGAAATTTAAAAAAAAAAAAAAAGGGAATCAAAAAAGGAGGAAGATGCAGTTTGTGAAATTCACATAAATAAGAAAAATCCAGGTGCCATGAAGACTGATTAGCAACATGTATTTCTATAAGTGTGTGCAGCATCATGTACTACACTTCTGTGTTTTATTCAATTATTGTGTTTCAGAAGAATGTAATAATTGCCACACTGCATCTAACTCATCTGATATCCCATAGAAGGAATGTGGAAGAGAAAGCATGTAGAAGAAGAAAATGGCACACATGGGGCCTTCCCCTGGTTAACAGATAGGCTTTTGTCCTTAGGAATCACTTTTTACATCCTTTCTTTTTCTCTCCCAGTGTACTAGTAAATACTCTGACCATCTACACTTTGGAAACTCATGGGGTGTTTTTGTCTTCATAATAATTTCAATAAATCCCACCACAGTAAGCAAAAGTTGAAATGTGACCAGCTATTTAGGAACAAAAATATTAAAGATGAGAACCCTCATGGAAACCAGCTCCATAGTAATAGCAGTGATTCATAAAACAGGAGTCGCAGAGGAGAGAAACTGTGGGCAGGGCTAAGATTTCAATAAGGACACATCCTGATTTACACCAAGTAGGATCTGGGGAACGATGCTTTTACACTGCCTGAATGCCTTCAACCTTGGGTGTTGCCAAAGGAAATGAAGTTTACAAAGAAAATACATTTATTCATTAATGGATAGTTATCTCTAAGGAGGAGAGAAACAGTTGTGTAGTGGTGTGCTGAAATCTCACGCACATTTTAGGGACCAGAAGACTGTGACTAGCATTACAACAGGTAATTACCCTAAATGCGGATTCTTGCTTCCCAAATTTCTGTTGTTCTAACTAGGATTATATAAGATACTTCAGAGGCAAATTTAAGGAAATAGATTTTCCGGACTGACTGCCAACAAACCCAGAAGAAGCATCTAACAATGTACAACTTATGAGTGCCTTTTTTCAGCTATAAGTGATATTTTTCAGGCTGTAGAATGACATTGTTTCATCCCTTGGGATCTCATATGCTTTTGGGTTTGTTTTTGCTTTCTTTTTTTTGTTGTTGGGAGGGCTCTTTTGTTGCATAATGATGATATATTTATTCTAAGTTTTGATTTGCAATGTTAGAATAGGCCTTTGGTGGCTAGGAGAATTCATGGCTCATTCCTCTCCAAGAAACAATATTCCATTTTGAACAATAATGTCTTGCCAAATTTTAAGTAATTTACCAAGCCTCTACCATGAACATATTTGCACATCACCTATTAAAGACATCCACTTTGACAGTTTAGGAGGCCTGAAGAAATCACGTTGGATAATCACGTGATGGGCAGTATTGCCACAGTAAGTATAAAGGACTAAATTTTCATCTTCTTAAATTTCTTCAGTTAATATTTATGTAGATCAAGACTGCATTCTCTCAGCCATTCTCTCAGTTTTTTCAGAAAAAAAACGGATTAATAGCTCACCATCTACCCTGATTCATTATCATTTGTCAGTTGATTTTGTCAGTGGTGCAGTACTGCCTGCTTTCCGTGTGAATTTATTCTCCAAAGCATTACTCAGTTCCCTCTGAACTAGCGAATTGCTGAGTTTAAAAGAAGATACCAGGGGATGCCTATATGCAACAGTACCATTTTTCATGAGAATTTTTTTGATGTCAAAAAAACAATGTGTACCCACAAAGCTTTGCACAACCTAACAAATGACCAGTTGACACTGTGCCTCTAATTGCCCTCAACTGGAAGCAAAAATGCTGCCTGTGAGCCAAAGCTGATTAATGCTATTGGTTGATTTTTTTTTTTTTTAATTATTTTAAAAATAGGAGCCAAGGGGGAGCCACAACAGCTCTGAACTTTCACAAGGACTGCCTCTGCTTTAGAGGAATTTTGATTTTTCCTGCTATTTTGTTTGTTTAAAAAAAAATGGTGATGTCTAATCTTCAGGAACGTACCTCATCATCCAACCCAGAAACTGTTGGCAAAATAATGATGTACACAGAATGTACTGTTAGGTTTTATTTAATTTTTTTTTTTTTTTACTTCTTTCAGAGGTATAAATCACAGCTTTTTGCTTTTACAAATTAGAGTATAGGCTTTGCACTGGATAGCTGGCACTGTTTCTTCTGGCCAAATGTTCCATGCTTCTTCCAAAGAAACTGTGGACGCTGAGTTGGCTATAGTTTGCCTTTGAACTCATTCACAAAAACTCAGTTTTTACAGGGCTCCAAGAAAAAATATACATCTTTTACTAAAGTAACAGTTTAACTCTTTTGTGTGCAGAATTGCTGATTGCAATTCTATTTGGGTTTTTCAGGGGTTTTATTTGTCTGGCTGAGTTTTTGCTGTTTATTTCTTCTAGTTTACATGAATGACAACCTGCCATATAAGTAAAAAAAAAAAAAAAATTATACATTTCTGATTATCTTTGTGAGCTGAAAAGGATCTAAAATCAAAAATAGTTATTTTGCTAGTTGTTTGCAAGACTAAGTTTCAAATAAACCATATTAAACTATTATTGAGTCAATACTTCCCATTATATTTCCAGAAGTCTTCTCAGCAACATGATAACCTTTATGTCTTTGTAAAGTAGTAAACAGTGCTATTGTTACAGCTTTTCCTCTGAGTTGTCAATAATGTATTTCTACATAGCGTAGAAATAAAAATGCACCATGGCATCTCTCCTTGAAGCACTTGCTGATTTTGCCTGTCAAATACAGTTTAAAGTTTTGATCAGCTGAATGTTCGCAAGGAATAAATAAAAGTTATTGGTGTGTAAAACATTGCAAGTCTTGTTTTAATCTTGGACTTTGCCCTCTAGCATCCTTGTGCTGCTTTTTTCTGCAATGCTTCCTTTCTATTGATGTGATGCCATCTTTGGTACTCTAACAAAGGGCTATATAAATGTTTGGAACAGAGAACAGATGTTTCTGGGCAGTTTTCATCCAGTTTGCCAACTTCAGGCATAAAACAAGATTCTGACCACTTGTGGTTACTGTAGATTAGATGATCTTTTACAAAGGACAAGTAAGTGTTCCAAGTCCAATGATTTCCTGTCTTCTGGCATCCTACCATGTCTTCTTTACTATACATAATGTTTCTCAAGCTTGCTTTTGTTTCACTCTCATAATTGGCTTTGTATATCCACTGACTGATCTGATTTTCCTATCAAGACAGGGCTGTTCACTCCAGATTTTCACTAGAGTAACTGAGAGGAAAATTTGGTCCGTATGCTCTGTAATAAGATATATCATCACTGTCAATATTTTTCTTCTTCCCATCACTCCTCTGCCATATGGCAACTTCACAGAAAAGAACTGAACTGCATATGTTCTAAGTAGGACTTATTCATTCCCTGCAAAATTGAGGTTGGTTTTATTACCATTCAGATTTTAAAATGGAGGAAGTCCTTAATCGTTTAACTTTGGATTTTCATCTAACTTTAGCCACCTGAAAGTTAGGCAACCAGTAGAAACTAGTCATCTGAGCTCCTCCTCCTGTCACTGGAGAGAGGAAGAAACTTTGAAAAGGTGATGCATTGCATCAGAAAAACAGAGTTGTGGAGAAATTTCACTGGAGCGAGCATGAGTGGAAGTCTATTCAATATCCACTGGTCTAAATGTTGTTGAACAGAGGAACTTAGCTACAGACCCAAAGGCAACATCTGTGCTGGTGGATTGAGTAGGGACAAGAGATGATGCTGCTGAGCTGCTTTTAGCCTACTTCATGGCATATTTTGGCCTGTGCCTGGTAAGGTCTCTCCACGTAACACCTGAGCATGACCCAGTGAACATCATGAGCCAGGGATGGTTTTCAGTCAGCAAGACACAGATAAGGCTACCCTGTTTCCCTGGTGGGAAATCTGGCTGTAGTAAGACAAGCCATGGTATCCACTTGATTTCAGGGTCAGAGAGTAGATGCTGGCTCATTTTATTTACTGGCGTAGTCATAGCCAAAGAAGTGTTAGCAGTGAAGGAAGCACCATAAAAGAATTGTAAAAAAAGACAGTGTAAAAGAATGAAAGATGAACTGAGAGTTTTTCTGAAATTGGGACTTGGGTGCAAGTAGCAGCCCATGAGACAAGAGCTGCTGTTAGAGGCTTTAATTATTAAGCAAATTTTAAAGATAGTCCTTCCATGTACTGGTGCTAGAAAGTGACTGACAGTGACTATGGGAAACATTATTTCTAAAGAAAGATTTCCAAAACCCTACCTAAATGACCCTTTGAAATCAATCACCCCACAGATCTTCTTGAAACCATCATTAGGAAACTGATCTTCAGCAGGTTTGTACTCAAGAAAACGCCTAGTGTCACGCAAGTGTGTCTGCGAAGTTTCTGAGCTCTGCTTGCTGGATTTTAAGACTTGGGACAACCATCTTAAAAAAACTCACTGTTCAAAGCAGAGTAACCAGATCCAGCAACAAGCAGTGCAAAGTACTTCAGCCACTTTCAACCACCGTCATGAGACCCAGGGACCATGGGATAAATTCAGATGAATAACCCTATTTCTGAGGTGTTTCCAGCTAGTATGTGTGTGTTGCAGACTTGTAACTGCCAGGCTATTCATTTTTTCTGCACTAATAGTTTCCCTACTAGCTGACTGACTGGTATCCCCTAACGTGTCCCACCAATTTTCTTATTAAATATGAAAATAATGAATGTTAAGAATGAGCCTAGAAAGCTGCTCATCTGCACATTGAGTCTTGGTGCCAAGTGTCTGGCTGGCACCATCTCCAGTATTCTGCAAACAACATCTGCATGAGCGTGTCAGTTGTGTAATTCATGAAGTTAACATAAGTGACTGCCATGATTTGCTGAGCAGCACTGATTAGAGCTGTTTGCAAGAGGGAGGCTCTGCAGCATGTGGGAGAAAGAGCCATGCAGTGGCTTTCCCAGGAAAAGGAAGAGGTACCTTAGGCAGGAGTACATCTTTTGCAGGAATGACATTGGGGAGGTTTCCTTCTCCCCCTCACAGGGTTCCTCCGGTCCCAGAAGTGATTAATGATGCATGCATGCTGAAATAAATGCTGCTGTGATGAGCTCAGAAAATGAATGCTTTGGAGGCACCAAGCTGGAGTGACAATGTGCCAGAGAGATGAGGGAGTTCAGAAAGAGCATGACCAGCAGGTCAAGGGAGGTGATTCTGCCCCTCTACTCTCCTCTGGTGAAACCTTACCTGGAATACTGCATCCAGCTCTGGAGATCTCAGTACAGGAATGACATGGGTCTGTTGGAAAGCGTCCAGAAAAGGGCCACAAAAATAATCAGAGAATGGAACACCTCTCCTATGAGAGGTGATTATGGAACACCTCTCCTATGAGGAAAGGCTGAGAACTGGGGTTGCTCAGCCTGGAAAAAAGAAGACTTCAGGGAGACCTTGCTGCAGCCTTTCAGTTCTTAAAAGGGGTCTATAAGAAAGATGGGGAGAGACTTTTCAGCAGCACCTGTTGTGATAGGAGAAGGGGTCTTTTAAACTAAAAGAGGGGAGAGTCAGGCTGGATGTGAGGAAAAAATTCTTTATAATGAGGGTAGTAAAACACTGGAACAAGCTACCCAGATAGGTGGTGGATGCTCCATCCCTGGAGACATTCAAGGCCAGGCTGGATGTGGCTCTGGGCATTGTGATCTAGTTGAAGATGTCCCTGCTCATTGCAGGGGGAACTGGACTAGATGACTTCTGAAGGTCCTTTCCAACCCAAACTATTCTATGGCTCTGTATAAGACCCCAATCCCTGACTAACAGCACATGTTGTTGCTGCTTTGCACAGCCTCCAACAAGTTCAATAACATCTCTGCTCTTGAAAAAGAGGTCAAAGGTGCTTCTCCTCCACCCATGAAACTCACATGGTGCTGTACAGGAAGGCAGAGCCAGCAGCAGGCTGGAGCCCTGTGACTCAAGTGCTATTTGCTCACCGGGAACATCATGTCACTGCCCAGGAGGAAAACCTTATGTGGTAGAGCTGACAAAAGAGTTACATTTCACTTCCTTCCCTTTTAGGACAAGTATATTTTATATATGCTGTCAGCCATTTAGCAGATGCTAGACCCACTTTTCCTGTCCTTTGCACCAATTTAGTGTAGTTGATTTCAACTGATTCAAGCTGCATTTTGACATTTCTCATGTCAACACTTTCTTAAGTTCATTTTTTCAAAACCATATAAAATTATATGCTGAATGCATTAAACTGGTTCTTAACAGGTAGTAGGAGCATCCTTTTTTGCTGTTTATGTTAGCCTTTGGCTAAGGATTGGCTCTTGTTCAATATCTGAAACTTTCCAAAGATGTAAATAACTAAACTACACATGTGTAATACACACTGAAATATTAAGTGATGGGTCAAACTTTTGTTAGGTTAAGTCAGACATTTAGAGTAATCTTTCTTTGCCCTACTTAAATGTTGCATAGTTAAGTTGTGACAGCTCACTTGCTGCCAGGAAAAGCTTGCATTATCCTCAAGAATGAATTCAGGAACTTTCAGGAAGCTACCAAGTCAAATAAAAAACAGAGACAACAGGCAGTGGCTTAGCGGCTTAAGCCATATGCCTCAGATCTAGTTTAGCTGTAACTTCAAATACCAGCAGGATCAGGATCATTACCAACCTAATGCAGATCTATTGAGTACTTGGCCATTTCCTACAGGCAGAACAAGTCCTTTGAGTTAAATCCAAAGAAATTAGATCCCTTGGTGTTTTAAAGGCCATTAAAAATCACAGGATATTTTCATAAAAGGAGGAGTTTATTAATCTTATGCCCTTAACAACATGAGCCCTTAAGTCCTACAAATACACTTTCAGTTCCTTATTGCAAAAGGAAGGTGGGAGAGGGAGAGAGAATGAAACTCTCCAATGATGTGCTGTATCTTGCAGAAGCTGCACTACTGCTATCAGTGAAATTCAAAGTCACTGTGGAATTTTTGCAGTGAAAGTCCCAGGATGTTCCCAAAGTTACTGTGCCACTAGCTGGGCTACAGCCCTGGGTACCTACTCTGTGTATGTAGCATCACAGAATGGTTTGGGTTGGAAAGAACCTTAAGATCTTAAGGTGTCCCACATGCAGGGACACCTTCCACTAGACCAGCTTGCTCCAAGCCCCATCCAACTTGGCCTTGATCACTGCCAGGGATGGGGCAACCACAGCTTCTCTAGGCAACCTGTGCCAGCACCTCACCACCCTCACAGAGAACTTCTGCCTAATGTCTAATCTGAATCTCCCCTCTTTCAGTTTAAAGCCATTCCACCTTGTCCTATCACTACATGCTCTTAGTGCGGAACTGTTTCATTTGAGAAGTATAAGAAAACCAGTGGAAAATGGTGTGATAGATTAATCACAGAGAGCAGCCACTGTTTACACAGAGAATGAGGGATGTTATCCTGCTGATGGAGAGCAGAAGGATCTCTAATGTGAAAAGAAGTACTAGGATTCAGCTCCAGACTCAGACATCTGAATGCAGGTAAAGGGATTAAAGAGCAATTCAGGAGGAGAGCAAAGGAAAACTGAGAAGGAAACAAAGGTATGGCTGTGATTAACACAGGGCAGATATTCCATTTCTTAAAGATTACAGATCAAAACTGGTTGCCTGATAGTGTGTATTCACACACAAATCGCTCGGCTTGATGAAAAGATTGTCCGTGAAATGCATTCCCTGTGCTTAAAATATAAGCATCTCTGTATTATGAATTATTGGTGTTCTGTATTTCCGTCTGTCGTGGGTAGACCTTCAGCATTCCAAATGTAATTGACTCAGTGCTGCTGATGCTGGGAAGTGGGCACTGGTCCAGCTTGAAATTCTTCAACATCCTTCTATGAAACACTGGCAAGATTCAGAAATACTAAGTGGCTTTGCCAAACCTGAATTGTATCTAGCAATAGGAGCCAGATCTCCTAATTCATTGTTCTTTAGCCATCAGTTGATAACATTCTCTTGCCTTTGTTTCAATAAACAGTTATTCTGAAACTGAATAATGTTGTAAGATTGTCAAAATACTTGAAACAGCCAGTAAAGTTATGTTTAGTGGATCATATAAGTTTTGATTTATTTTTTATTTTAGATCTTTATTGAGACTGTTCAGTAAAGAAAAAAAGTGCAATTAGCCTTTTCCCTTTCACTTCTGGAGGAAAACACAGTATTTAAATTCTTAGTTTGGAATAACCCTGCCTGAACAAACAATAAAACAGAAGAACAGACTTATCTGTAAAATAAAGATCTTGGCGCATTTTGTGAAAAATGTTTGAAAGATCAAAACATTGCAGGTTTCTCACCATCACGGGGAATTGGATAATAAACAGAATTAGCTAGAAACCTGTCTGAAAGAAAATAATTTCTAAAGAAAAAAGTATTCCTTCTAAATACATTGTTCTCTTTCCACTGTTACATTATGCCAAAAATTGCACTGCTGCTGAACAAGTAATTTATACCAGAACAAAACAAAAGAGTTTTGACAAAGATGAAGCAGGGGTTTTGTGTTTAGAGTGTCATTACTAGCAGAAGGCTTCAGAGCATCTTCCAGTTTTAATTACTTCAACCTCATGGAGAGCAACAAAGGAGAAGTTTGAATTACTTGCATGGGTTTTGAAATGTCAAAGCTTTATAACTGATACAGTACATGGTGCCTACATGGCCTAAAAGCCTAAAATGCAATCCTTTATTCCAGAGATTTCAGACAAAATCTCATCCAGCTTGATACTCAGTGAAAATTGCAATGTAATGGATTTTCAGCCTGAAATGAGTTGGTTTGCAGTTAAGATCCTCTTGAAGATATGACCAAAGATTTGAATCAGTATGGCAGTTGCGTGTCATTATGGAGGCAGGTTAGATAACTAGTTAACATTAGATATATGGCTTTTAGGTGGCTGGAATATGAGATGAATCCTACCCTCCCTTACCTCTTTTTTCATATTCTGCTCTGAGCACCATCCATCTTTGCAACAGCACCATTGGAGGTACCCAGCAGAAATATTTTATAAGCTCCGCTGGCAGAGAAGTCAGTGAGAGCTTCCACTGTTACTAAAACATTATTCTCTGGGCAAATGATCTTGAATCATATTTTAGAGTTTGATCTTATTCTCATCCAGCCACCATCCAAGCAGTTTATTCCCACTGACTTCCATGCTGATTTTCATTTGCCTAGGGAAACCTACTATAGTTTTGGGCTTCCAAGGAGATAACTCCCGAAGGAATTTCTGCCTGAAGGAAGGACGAATTTTCAGGACTAAGTTTAATCAATGGTAATGTGGGATGGGAGCTTAGGATCATGCTTTTTACTTGGACAGTCACTATACCTGCTTTCCAGCATGCCTTCAGAAATCTAGTACTTCTTAGACAAATACAGAGGCAAAAGCCATGGCTCCAGGGAAATGGCAGACTGAGTAGGTGGCATACGAATGAGGAAAACACATTGTGTTGTAGGAAAAGCCAGGTAGTTAAAGAGCAAAACTTTGTGTTAGTCTCATGCTCTGGCTTGTCTTAGCCAGCAAATTAGCTGGTATTTTGTGATTCTGCTACTCAGCAGCTTAGACTTTCACTGTTTGTGGCAATATGGATGGGAAGTTAAGCTTTAAAAAATTAAGGGTTATGAATGGAGACCCACTAGCACACAAATATGACTTGTCTTCATGTTTCCCCATGGAAGAAGAGATGAAGCAATATTTTGTTGGTGGAGCGGGAGGAGAAAACACTTCTGTTGGAGGTTCAGACCCATCTGCCCTTGCTCCAGCATGATCTCTGCAGTCTCCCAAGTGAATTGAAGCCTTGTACTCACTTTAGAGCAATCTATTACTCCCCACTGTGTATGTACCTTGCTAAAAATCCATAACTGGTCTTGCATCGAATCAATGTTCACAGTTAACTTGCATCTAAACAAATTAAATAAAGGTAAGAGCTCTGAAGATCCTCTTGTTTACCACATGACAAGGAGAGAGACTCAAAGATCTTCTGCTCCTGACACCTTTGTAAATAAAATCTGCAGATTGCACAATATAAAGTTGTTTTATAATTCGTCTCCTTGACAATAACAGAACCTTTGAACAGGAGTGCTTTATGTGTTTATCACAAGAACAGTGCTCAAGCAAAAAGCTGCATCAGTAAAGTGCAAAACTAAATTTTAGCTCTTGAACAGTTGCATTTCAAGCAATTCTTTTATGTAATAAAAAAATCAGGTTTGACTTTAAAGAAGAATTTGTATTTGTCTGGCAATTAGCACATAAGTAAGAATCACAGGACTTATTAGTTCATATATTCCATTCTCCTTCCACCACAGGATCGTTTTTCAGACCTGAGGTCTAATTTCATTATTTCAAAAGGACAAAACATCAGACTTACAGAAAGTAATGTAACTGTTGCAGTATTCACCCTCTGAAGACCATTTTTAGGAATTGCCCTTAAAACTACTGGCAAAATAACCTGCAAGTGGAAATGATGGCAACTGGATATCTATTTTGTTGAGTTGAAGGTGATATCAGCTCACCTATCTGCCCTAATAACATTCATGGCTGTTAATGAGCACATAGTAGGAGATTCTTTAAAAGCTGTGCCCCAAATTTTTGATGTATGCGTCATTTATTCTAAATTTACAGTTGCAACTAGAGCTGTTTCAATCTGTTATGCAAATTCTGTGCTTTGTTTTAAAGTAAAATCCAAGCAGAGCACTTAGGCATGAAGTTTCATTCATTTCAGCAGAGAGTTATATGTCAAAATCCTTGTCCTAGGGTATAGGTGGGTGGATTACATGTTTAAGCAGTGATTTCACATAATTTAACCTTAAAGAAGGAACCCAAAGCTGAATTTTAAAACCATTCTTAGTATTTTATTAATCTGTCTCCTCTCAGAAGAATTCAACTGATTATTTTGTTTTGAATTTGAACTTTTATCTTTACCTTTAATATAACTGACTAAGAACGACCTGCTTTCAAGACAAGTCTAGGACAAGATAATAGAACAGAGAACTGTGTTTCTAGTTTATTACTTGGCTGAAGAGCCAGGAAAATGACAAAGTGCCTGGGAATTAATGGAACTGACATTGACACAGCAAAATAATAATTTCCACCTCAGCAATGTCCAGCCAAGGGCACAGAGGTTTTGCCAGCAGTAAACTAACAAGAAAGGTAATGTTTCTTCATTTTATAGATGTATGTATGAGGTAGCCTTAGAAGTATCAAGTGACTTGACTATTTCCTATGACTAGTTGGAAAAGATGGAAAAATTATTTATTACCTTACAATTCCTGTGATTTTTTATAATGATTGATAGCTGCATTGGTGGAGGAGCTGAGATTCGTAAATTATTTGAAGATTACCAGTGCAGCAAAGCCACGTGCACATGGTATAAAATATGCAACAGAGCCACTGCATACTAGTGGGTTTTGTATTTCAGTGAGACCAGTCTATGCTTCAGATGTGTCATTATGCTTCATAAGGAAGTTTTGTTCTACTCTTGAATCAGCTCACATTGTTAATGTGCTCATCAGCCAGCTCAGAAGGATATACAGACAGCTGCGAGGAATCTAATTAACATTTGACTACAAAAGAAGAAATTACAATCTACTGTACTATTTAATCTGTCAGTGAAGGTCTGGATTAGAAATGGGTTCAGTATTTCTCTGTAGCTTTTCTTCTGTTTTAATATAATAGAATCATAGTCATTAGAGGTGGAGAAAATCTATTAATTTGTCTATCTAGCATTGCTGCTACTTTTACCCTTTTGATGACTCTTAAGAAAACCTCTCTTCTGTATTTGCCTCCATAAAAAAACTGCAGATTGTTATCATCTCTACTTTTAGTCCTCATTTACTTGGTTTAAGCAATACATGTAATGTTTCCCTGCAAATCAAGGCTTCCATCATTCTTTCTATGTTCTTTTCTCCTTAAACACCTTCCAGTGTGCCAGCATTATCTCCAGCATTGTAAAGAGTGCTCGTACCATCCAGAAGAAGTACCTATATTCAATATTAAAATCTACCTACTATTTAGTTTAAAGTAAAGGAATAAAAGTCACTCTACGCTTTTTTTTTTTTAATAGAAGAAAAGAAGGAATAATAGCATTTTTGTGTGATAACTGCTTTCTAATGCATAGAAGAGAGGGCAAAAGTATTATAAAGCATAGTTCGAAAAGGAGTAGCTTTTCCAGATTAATCTGAATGTTCAAAGGGTTGGTTGGGATTTTTTTCTGGATAAATATGAACAACAAATTGTTTGGATCAGAGAGAGCAATTGTGTTGACAGCAGACATATGAATGACACTGTTTTTACAGATGGACTGGTGAGAATCAAATTGAAGCCATTGATCTGTATTTGTGTAGGATTCTGCTAAACAGAAATCTTTGAGGGCTTTGCCATTAGCAGCATGGGTCATTTTACCAACTAAGAAAGGCAACACACTCTGTTTCTGTCATACACTTTCCATTGCTAGTGCAACAGAAGATGCCTAGTCTTCAGAAAATGTCAAGAGCCCTTCTGTAGAGATGGTGATAATCCTTTACAGATATGATTAAAAGTCTTTCCTCTTCCCTCAACAGGCACATGCACAGAAGATAACTCTTTTGAGGAAATACATCAGCAGACTGGAAAAAATCTCAAGTTAACTTTCTGACTTCATTAGCTTTGCATCTTCTGTTTAGTAGAGACTGAAAAGAGTAGGAGGCAGCAATTTAGTCCTCAGGTCTCAAACTGATTAGCGCCTTTGGAAGAGTGCAGAAAGAAAGACAGATCTTGCTTACAGAGGGCAGTTTTGGGTCTTTCCTTTCTAGACCTGTGTTGCAAGTTCTATTAATGACAGATGAACTTGGGACTCTGAGCTGGTGGAAGCAAGCAAAGAACTTATTTGTCATTATGGTTGCTGGTGAACTGGGACCATTGCCAGTGTGATCCACCAAGAGCATGAAATTGCAACTACTGGGCAACAGGAGAGTGCAGCAAGTGTGAAAAGAAATACTTGAGCTAGTGCTCTCTTTTTTTTTTTTTTTAAGCATATGATTCATGAATTTCATTTGCTGTTACAGGAAAAATGGTTTTATCAGGTGAAACAGATTTCTTTCTTGTTTGCTTTGATATTATCAGACTTACGTAGAGGTATCATGTTTGAATACATCATCTATGGACTGATACTAGATAAGTGCAAAGTACTTGTACCTTTGTAATCAGTTTCCCCTGTATGTAGAGTAACATTTCGCTTATCAGTGAGTAGAAAAGCAAGTGAGGCATCTGATTTCTAAACTTGAAAATGTGTTCCGTTTGCCTTCAAGTCACTAGGAGAGGGAAGGGTAGAATGTACTAACATCTGCCAAGCTTTATATAAAATTATTTAATCCCTGTGCTTCCATCTTCTAATGTTCTTACGTAGGAACACTGTAAGGACTGAAGAACTATTTTCGTCATGCACGGATTATTCTTATTCATGTTTACTGTTTCTTGATAAGCAAAAAATCTACAGCTATAGCATCTCCTTATGTATTGACAAAAATCTCTAAGAAATTTATTCACTTTAACAAAAAACTGTGAAATCCCATTTTTATTTTATTTTTGTTGTTATCAGGAATAAAATCATTAATCTTCAGTCTAGAAATATGAACTTCAGGAAGACAACAACAGTCTATTGCAGTTACAGTTGTAGTTCTCTGTTGTTGTCAGCAGAGTTGCATTGCCAAAAAGGTCAGCAAAATACAGAGGAGCACTTATCCATTCCCATTCTGTTTTTAATAAATTTCTGAAGCTGGGAGATGTTCTCTTTCCATCTGATCTCAGCCATGGAAAATATAACTTTAACCACTAATGTTTTGTGAGAATGACAGTTGTAACAGGGCTGCCAGTAGAAGAATTTGCCGAAGCTCAGCACAGATTTAGCTGTCACTGAAAACAATGCAAAATATGTATTAAAGATGAGATATGGGAAGCTTTTCATAATTACTGTGTTCACATATATTATTTAGAGGCTGTGGGGTAAAACTGCCAGATGCTTTCTCATTAGATTATCACTGGTGATAGAATGTAACAGTGCTAAACCAAGTCAGTGTAGTAAACAGGCTTGAGCATACAGACCCTAATGCAGTAAATGTCCTAGAATGACATGTAGCATAAAATATCCTTAAATTAGAAATTAAATAGCTTTCAAACCTTTTTAAACTGCAAAAGAGATATAACAATAACATCATACAGGTCAGGGTTGGCCCAATAGAAGATAGAGATAGCCAAAACATGGTTTGTGGAGGTATCATAGAACCATAGAATAAATAGTTAGGGTTAGAAAGGATCTTAAGATCACCTAGTTCCAAAACCGCTGTCATGGGCGGGGGCACCTCACTCTAGACCTTGTCACCCAAGGGTCTGTCCAGCATTGCCTTGAACACAGCCAGTGATGGAGCATTCACAGCTTCCCTGGGCAACCCATTCCAGTGCATCCCAGTCTCACAGTAAAGAACTTCCTCCTTATATCCAATCTAAACTTCCCGTTTTAAGTTTGAGCCCATTACCCCTTGTCCTATCACTACAGTCAATAATGAAGAGTCCCTCCCCAGCACCCTTACAGGCCCTCTTCATATACCGGAAGGCTGCTATGAGGTCTCCACACACCCTTCTCTTCTCCACACTGAACAGCCCCATCTTTCTCAGCCTATCTTCATACGGGAGGTGCTCCAGTTCCCTGATCATTTTTGTGGCTCTCCTCAGGACTTGTTCCAACAGTTCCATGTTCTTTTTATGTCGAGGACCCCAGAACTGCACACAATACTCCAAGTGAGGTCTCACGAGAGCAGAGTAGAGGGGCAGAATCACCTTCTTTGACCTGCTGGACACGCTCCTTTTGATGCAGACCAGGGTACGGTTGGCTTTCTTGCATGCGAGTGCACACTGAAACCGCTCATGTTCATTATCTCAGTGACCAACACTCCCAAGTCCTTCTCTGCAGGACTGCTCTGTATTTCTTCTCTGCCCAACCTGTAGCTGTGCCTGGGATTGCTCTGACACAGGTGTAGGATCTTGCACTTGGCATGGTTAAACTTCATAAAGTTGGCATCAGCCCACTTTACAAGTGCGTCGAGGTCCCTCTGGATGGCATTCCTTCCCTCCAGCGTATCAACCGAATCACACAGCTTGGTGTCATCAGCAAACTTGCCGAGGGTGCACTCAATCCCACTCTCCATGTCACTGTCAAAGATGTTGAACAAGGCCGGTCACAACACCGATCCCTGAGGGACACCACTCGTTCCTGGTCTCCAGCTGGACATTGAGCCATTGAGCACAACTCTTATCATCCAACCATCCAGCCAGTTCTTTATCCACCAAGTGGTCCACCTATCAAATTGATGTCTCTCCAACTTAGAGACAAGGATGTCATGTGAGACAGTGTCAAACACTTTACACAAGTTCAGGTAGATGACGTCAACTGCTCTACCCGTGTCCATGAGTTCTGTAGCCCCATCATTGAAGGCCACCAGATTGGTCAGGCAGGATTTCCCCTTAGTGAAGCCATGCTGGCTGTCACCAAGCCCCTTGCTGTTTTTTCGTGTGCCTTTAGCATGCCTTCCATGAGAATCTTCTCCAAGATTTTGCCAGGCACAGAGGTGAGACTGACTGGCTGGTAGTTCCATTTTTCCCCTCTTGAAAATGGGGGATATATTTCCCTTTTTCCAGTTGTTGGGAACTTCACCTGACTGCCATGATTTTTCAAATGTGATGGACAGTGGCTTAGCAACTTCATTCCCCAGCTCCTTCAGGACCTGTGGATGGATTTCACAGTATCAGATACCAAGGGAGACCTCTCAGCAGCTACATCTATTTTGTATTCAGAGCTGGATGAAGATTGCATGCGCTCATGTTTCTACACGTTATACTGCAAATTGGTTTTAAAAAAAGTAAACAGCCGTTAACTACGGCATTCCGTAGAACTCCATTTGAATGCATTTTTAGCAAGGTTATGAATTTTCAGTAATTGCTGTGGTAATCCATATTTAGCATCTGCAGGATTACTTTTAATCAGCTTTGAGGATATGATTTGACATTGTTCATTTTATGCTTCAGCATTGAACTGTTAGGCTGCAAAAAAATGCCATCTTTTGCTGGCTTAATTTAAAGCCAATAACAGTAAACTGAGGGTAAGAGGGAGGAGGGAAATTTGATTACCAGCAAAAAATGAGGAAAATGTCCATGTGCTCCTTTTTAAAAAAAGCGCTCATTGAATCAATCATTGTGGTAATAAAATGAGACTTTCTTCTATTGTAGCACTTTTTCTCCATAGATCTCAAGGCCCTTACGCATTCAGTATCAAGAGTGGCATGCATTCTTAATACTGCTATAATTTTTTTCTTGTGGTTTTTAAAAACATCCCCCCTGTTTGTGTGTTGTGTATATTATTTCACTGCTGCAGTCTTCCTCCTTGACTGTATTGCTTCTGATTATGTACTAGGACCAAGTCAGTACATTTGTTTTGCTCATAGGGCTGATGCTTATAGCAGAGATTCTCCAAGGGATATATTGGGGTTTTGCCTAGACAATGGATGTTGAGGGTGCTTTGCAGTTAGATAATCTCCAACCAAGTGGTTCTTATCTTTTGCCTTTCCAATGTGGATTTTATTGTGTTTCCTGATAGATAGAAAGGTGTTGATGTACAGACTTGGTCACAGCTAGTTTATATTCCTGTCAGAGAATATATGTATTAGTAATTATTGTTGATCAAGAGCTTGGTGTTTATTTTATTGTTCAGTTTCTGGTTTTGTGTCTGTATGTGCTACTTCAGTTAATCTTGATGTGATTTACAAGGCATCAAACAGCAGTTGCTGCTGTGGCTGTCCTCAGGGAAACTGAGGGATCTGAGCTTTACAGGCCGAAGAGGTTGTTAAGATCATCTGTGGTGACCTCCTGCAAAGCACAAACCAAACTCATCATCTGAATGCTCCAGCACATAAAAAAGCGGCTCTTGGTTGCTATTTAAATTAACCTTCTTAGCTTGGTGTTGCATGGGAGAAAATAGTCCTACAAGGCATAAGAGCCCAGGTTGAGAGGGATTTACCTTTTTTCTAGTAAATCTCCACTGTTAAAAGTTTCCCTCTTGTAGTTCCTTCTGTTCTGCCTCTATCCTTTGCTAAGATGGGAGGGCCTCATTCAGAGCTGATAATGTGGAAAACAAAGTCATCTGTGGCAGGCAGCTCTGAAGTCTTGAATTCAGATTTTCCTTTTATTTATCAGGAAAATAAACTTTCACAGCGGTGAAGTGAGTCCTCAAGCCTTGCCACACATAAGGTCAACAAATCCTGACAGAAAACAGGGGGAAACTGAGTACTTACAAGATGCCTGGTTTAAAACTCACACTGTTTGATAAAATATAAGTAGTGGTTTAGTCTATATACAAGTGTATCCAAGATAAATTCCTAAGTGCAAATTCACGTGGCCCCCTCCAAGGTTCTCCTATGTTTTTAGTGAAAAGGTAATTGAGCTTAATGATGAGAAAAAAAGCAATATATTCTCAAAAAACTAAGTCATTTTTTCTCTTCAGCAAGGACAGTAAATCCGTAACAGAGCAAACAGCCACACTGTTCTGTGGGCAGCCTGTCTTGACCCTTACTTCAAGGTCTGAGAAAAGAGCTCAAAGAATTAGTAACTGTTTCAGGCTATTCTCATAACAAGATCATCTCCACTAGCAACAAGAATGGCAATATTCTCATTTTCCAGAGGCTGTTTTGTAACCACTGGATGGGAACAATTTTATGATAACTGCAGCAGCCTAGGAGAGGGAATATGAAGTTGATCTTTAGCTTAAGGCATCAAGTCCAGTGAGCTATCTGCATGCTGCACCCTGTGAATTGAAAATGAGCAAGTTTGAGGCAGACTTTTATTTTAGTTCACAGCTTCTGATTTTTATTAGTATTGTCAGTATGTCATTGGCGAGGTACAGATGGTTTGAAAGAGATATATTCAAGGAGTTCTTGAATATGACCTTATCTAAATTTCTTTCAATGCTCAGCAAATGTCCTCCAACTTTGAATGTTTCCTTTAATCCACATTGTTCCTGAAGCTTTTTTCCTCCTCAGCCCATAAATGAAGAACATGAAGTGTTTTTTCCGCTCTGCTCCTGAATGTCAGTCAGTTGACTGAACCAAAGATAACAAGCCTAGGGCTACAATGCCTTTCAGATGCTTCTGTGGTAGGTGCTAGTATCAGGCCCTGGACAACTGTATAGACATGTTCTTTCTCTAGGCAAAATTAATAATGGAACAACCATTAATTTCACTGAGAGCTACATTACACTTTTAACCAGACAATAAAAAACTTCTAACCTGGCAAAATCCATTGAGAAATAAGCAGTTGTCCAGTATCCAGGTCAAGATGATGATTAAATGGAAATTGAAAATGTGCTGGATATCACCTGTAGTGCTAGTAAGGCATAGAGCTCTGCTGCTGCTTCCTGTTGTGCCTCTGCCATGGTGTCATCAAGGAGACAAGGTGTGGGACCATGCTGAGGCACAGGCGGCATGTGAAGTCCTGTTTGCCAGGATACTGCACTGGAAGGCACATTGCTGGGCATGCTCTGCTTCCTGTGGAGCCCAGCTATGCCCAGTGTTTTTTCCCCTTCTTCAGTGTTGTTGTGGTTGGCTGGAGTTTAGTCTAGCTGGTGAGTCTATCTTCAACATGTTTGCATGTGTCCTGTATTTGTACTTCTTGACAGACCTTGAGGCTTTGGTGGGGGCACGGAGGCCTGCTGAAGCCTAGGGGTGTGCAGGGTAGGAGCTGAAAGCTGGTGAGGTTTTGTAGCAAGGCAGAGCCTCATTGGGAGTCCTTGGCACAACAGCAAAGCTAAGGAAGGATTCTGAGAGCATTTGCAAAGCAGGAGCCTGCACAGGACCTGGAAAAACCCAGAGATGAGTGAGATTAAACAAGACAAAAATTCCAGCAAAGAGGTGAGGCAGAGAGAACATGTAGAACACAGCTTGGGGAGTGTTGCTTGATGAGAAACTGAACATGAGCCGATTTCAGTATGCACTTGCAACCTAGAAACCAGCCATGTGCTAGGCTGCGTCCCCAGCAGTGTGAGCAGCAGGTCTAGGGAGGTGATCCTGCCCCTCTACTCTGCTCTCGTGAGACCCCACTTGCAGCACTGTGTGCAGTTCTGGTGTCCTCAACATAAGAAGGACATGGAACTGTTGCAGCAAGTCCAGAGGCCATGAGGATGATCAGGGGGCTGGAACACCTCCTGTATGAAGACAGGCTGAGAGCATTGTGGCTGGTCAGCCTGGAGCAGAGAAGCTGAGTGGAGACCTCATAGCAGCCTTCCAGTATCTGTAAGGGGCCTACAAGGATGCTGGAAAGGGGCTCTTCATCAGGGACTCTAGCAATAGGACAAGGTGTGATGGATTAGAATTTAAACAGGAGAGATTTAGGTTGGATATAAGGCAGAAATTCTTTACTGTGTGGGTGGCAAGGCCCTGGCACAGGTTACCCAGAGAAGCTGTGGCAGCACCATCTCTGGCAGTGTTGAAGGTCAGGTTCAAAAGGGCCTTGAGCAACCTGATCTAGTGGAAGGTATCTGCCAATGGCGGGGGTTTGGAGCTGAGTGGTCTTTAAGGTCCTTTCCAACCTTAACCATTCCGTGATTCTGTGATTCTATGATTCTATGAAGCTGCAACACAGTGTAGTACTGCAGTACGCTAAGATAGGTCATCTGGGAAAAAACATTGTTGAAATGGGAGATGACGGCACATACAGCAGGCAGTATACTGTCATCTTTCTAAATGCACCCTCAGCCATGTACATAACACTGGTGCCGCCCACTACGGCAGTGCTGCTGTGGCTGTTTCTGGGGTGGCAAGTAGCAGCTACACTGGGTGCAAGAGGGCAATGAGGTGGCCCGGAATGAAAAGTGGAGCTGGTTGCATGGAGAGGAGCCGTGTGTGGGCCAGATGCATGGAGTGAATTATTGTGATGAAAAACTGTGAACACCATTCAAGACACAAAAGAAACCTTTTAAAGGCCTTCAGGCTCCAGCAAGCAACTTAATCACAAACTCAACTTCAGGCATGTATATGACATCAGTAAAGGCTGCAGGCTCAGCTCCCATTTCCAGCAAGTCCTGTTTTGATAGGTTTGGCAGGCTAAAACCCTAATAGTGGAAAATGCCTCTTTTATAATTTAAAAAAGTACTTCACGTAAGTGAGAATGAAGCCCAAGTAGCCTCAGTCTGTGCTGCTGGACTGAAGCCTTGAGTGCAGGCTCGTCACAGAAATGTCTGGTGCTCAGCTTTCAGTGCACATTTCTAATCTGTGAAAATGGTATGTTTTTCATGCACAAGCCTGCATCTTTATTCAGCAATACTGCTGGGCTGTGCTGAGTTATCTGCATTGATCTGGTAAGTGGAAGGCCCCTTGCTGGCAGCAAAGCACAAACTCTCTGAGCCCTGAAGCTAATTGTAATGAGGCGACTCAGACAAGCACAGACAGTATCCTGTTATATACTGATGTATATTTATAACATAGATGACTATGTGTATGCAAGTATTTGGTCAGAAAAGATCCAGATATCTACAGTCTTCCTGGCTTTAGGATATTTTGGGTCATTCATATTTTTTTTTTTTTTTTATTTTTAATTTTTAATTATTTCCGAAAAGAAAATTGACATGGAGGTACTATAGACCAAATATATGCAGGCTTGTGTATGTATAAAAATGTAACATTTAGAAAACCTGAGAAATAAATTATATTCTTAAGCATAGACTAGTGGCCAAGAATAATGTTTGTACATGGGGCTGAGAAGTGTGCAGGATATAGTTTTTCATCAAATCATGGAAATAAGAGATAGAAAAGACCTGTTAGATCATCCTGGCCATTTCCTTGGAGCCAAGGTGCAGGAGAAGAAGCAAACAAAAAAAGCATTAAAGCTATGAAATGTCTGTTTTTGCAGAAATCACTGTGCAAACAGAAGGCTTGTGAGAACTGCTGCACGTAATCTTTGAGACCCATCAAAACTGATGTGTAGAAACAAAAAAAGAACTTGCAGCTGTCTTTAAATGCCTTGGACTTTTCCTTTCTCACTTATTGAGTTTTCTATAAACCTTAATGTGGAGGTTTCTTATCTTGCTTCCAATCTTGAGTGATCAAGAATAAAAAAGGGAGATAATTGTTATGACACTGACACAGCATTTTATGCATTCAAGGAAATAAGTAATTCTAGTAGAGACCTTGTGAAATGGATATGTGAATCTGCTATACTTCCAAGTTCTTTATCAGTGCCAATGGATTTATCAGAGAGACCATTGCCTTGCCTTCCTTGAGGAAGATGGAGAGGTGAAATGACTATGAAGGCCAGTCAGTGAGTCAGTGACCAAGCCAGGATAAAAATCAGGAAATTTGTCTGAGTTTTCTTGTGTTTTAGGGTTGGACACTTTCCCATATAGCTCTGAAGGGAGTAACTGAAGTCACTGGCTCTTTCTAACCACTGTAGCAGAGCAATTCTGTAGGCTGGGCACACCTGTGCTAACTGCTAAAATCATTACAGTGTTCCCTAATTAAGATTGGCACAGTCCTGGCTGCTAGTAATATATCCCAGTAATGAATATAGCATTAAACATTCTGAAGTGGCAGCTGAAAAGGTTTCAATAGTGTCCACTTTGGATTAAGGGTCTAAATTTTCTTGAAGGTCTTTTTTTCTTGGCTGGTTTTGGTCTTTTCTTTCTGAAAAATTGTTGGCAATGCAACTGTTGACTTTCAGAGAGAAAGATGAGAATTTTTTGGTAACCGTAATGATTTTATCCCACTTGTCTTCATTTAATTTGTAAATGGAAACCATATCTTTAATGCTAATTAGGCAGCACATTACTTAGTCTTCCTGTCCTCATGTAAATAACAATTAGCAATAATTTAGCAGTTGTACACTTTGGCATCTTCTAAGCCATACCATTGTATACCATTCCAAATTCCTTTGCATTAATTAGGATCATAAGCCAATCAGCACTAATTAAGAGGAAAATAAGTATAATAACAAATGAAACAAAGCTAGTGATTTGTATCTGTTCAGTAGTTCTTTTCCCTCTGCAGTTTATCAAATAGTTGTAATGCGTAGGAACTTCTTCTAATTGAAACTAATTATGAGGTTTCCCCTGCTACTTGGAGCCTCATGTTCAAATCCCACAAAGCTCATTAAATAAGTAACAAAGCTGGAATCTTTAGCACATATTGTAACTTGGTTCCCGTTAATTAGCACCGCGTTTTGGAAGCAGAAAGAGGCTGTTCAGCAACAAGCACTACCTAGAGGGACATTAGATAGGGATTTTTGCAGATCTAAGAAGCTACACTGAGACCTGCGCAAGGTATTATCAGATATGTATGAAATATCACTTATCTGCCTGAAGACTGTATGCTAAAAATAGTACTTTTGCAATTCGGACCATTTTGACCCCATCTTAATGTCTGTTGTTATTTGGAGCAAGCATCTGGGGAAATGTAGGTACTTAAATATGCAGTCAGTACACGTGAAGGTCATTCCTGTCCATCAGTGACTGTGTCGTAAAATAGCATACATTTTCCACTTCTTTGGGTATCATTAACACCATTTCACTTTCAGAAGTGGGCAGCAATCTAGATGCCATCATCTTTTGCAGATCCCAGGCCTATTTAACAGACTTAAATTGCTACATGATATTTAATGACACTAAAAATACATATGATGGTATGTGCCATCTCTTTTTAGTTGTATGCAGTAATTTAAAGGTAGGCACTCAGTAAGTATTGAATACGATTCCAGGTGGGTAAAAGGAATCCACAGATGTATCAGTTTTGTGTCTTCTCACTACAAAGTCAAATCATCTTAAGCAGTATTCAGTACAATCTAATGAGACAGAGCTACCCACAGATCTCATAACGGGCTGCTGCCTTTGCTGCCGTACTGCCACTCTCAATCTTCATGGACAAAGATGCGCATGACCTGATCTTATTGGAAAATTTCACATGCCCTGAAACCAGACTGAATCAGAGCAAATCACCGTCTAGTTTGTGCTCACATGCTATCCCTTTCCAGCTGACATTGCTTTGAAATTGGTAATTAATTGACTAATTAATTAAAATACTCTAAAAGTGGTGTAGTAACTGACATCTTGGGTATTTTGTAGTTGCTGGCTGTTCTTTGACTTCTCAGATGTGTGTGTGAGGATTGTCAGAGATCTCTTGCCCCACCACCAGCGTCCAGCTGCTCTCCTTGGATGTGTGAGTCTAGGCCAAATGCCAAGCACAGACACATGACCACCTTCCTGAGATATTACCCAGGCTTTCTTCCTGCCTCTGAAGGCTGCTCTGTGTATCTTGCAGACAGGACAGCCAAGGTTCAGGGTCCAGTGGTCACTGAGAATGAGAGATGGATCCCATTTCAGACAAAGCAAGAAATAACCTCATGTAAATCAGGAGGAAAGAAGTGCCAGTTCCCTTTTGCCCTCTACATTTCCAGACAAATGCTTTTTTACTCAATGACTGTTATAATTTGAAGTCCTATATAAATGAATACTGAGAAAAAGACCACGAAGGATCACTGCAAACTTCTCATATGAAAAAGGAGGCCCTATGTAACTCTGAAACTCTGAAAATATGCCAAGTGCCTCATCTTGAAATCTGATGGTTACCAAATGGAGATATTTTGAAGGACACAGTAAACGTATTCATAAAGGCAAGCAACAAATCAGTTGTGTGTTTTTTTCTCTTGCTATGGTTGATACAACCAACAGACATGATGTACAGAGCCTGCAAGTTTTTTAGTGTGGGTACATCAGAGGGTGTAGGGATCCATTCTATTAAAATGCATAAGTGAGGCAGGGGACTTCCATTTCTTACTGTTAAAGCCTATCTTTAGTAAAAATCTTTAGAGCTTTCCTCAATGTCAGAGAAGCGATGTGATGGGGGTGTCTCCAAGGACTGCTTTAATCAGTTGCCTTTTTCTACTGCTCCTTCCAAGAAGCAGAAGGAGCATGGCTGATGTTACCCTTTTAGTCACATTAGTTGGTTTTGATGAAGAAATTGAATAAAACCTTTACAACTGCCCATGTTTGCTTTCTACTTTCAAGTATCTGGGAAAGTTATATAGGGAAAAATGGTTACAACAGGCTCTCCCTCTTCCCCTTGTGCAAACTGGAAGCTTCAGTATACAACAAAATTAACATAATGCTTTATTTTCTGTGTTGTGGCTCTAAAAACCAGAAAACAGGCAATTTTTTTTCTTAGGAATATATCAAAACAGTTTAATAACTGGAGCAGCTGGTCCTGCAAGAAATCTAGGACTTGCTACTGGTAAAAAGTACCATTCTTCACATGAAATTTCTTTATCTTAAAATAAAATGCTTTCCAACAAGATATACAAAAATTAAATAAAAGTGAAGCTAAATTAGATGTTTCCAATAGAATACATACATGTCTAAAAAAAAGTAAAAGTATGAAACTGAGTTTAATGTAAAACAATTATTGAGTTATCTCAGCATATAAATAGCTTGTTTCTTAGAAACCCAAAAATTCACAAGTGAGACTATCCAGTTTCTGTGGGCTTAGAATAGAAGAGTAGACCCTAGCAAGAATTAACTGGGAAGACCTGCTCTCAAATCCCCTGCAAACACAGCAGAAGGTCACCACTCATGATCACTTCTAGCCATATCCTGATGGGACTCTGAAGACCAAAAGAGTCAGGGAACCAAAGTTTTAATCCTCAGAGATAACTTAACCAATTGTGCACGTAAAGAAAAGGGAAGAGAAAATGAGTGGACTTATGGTTGTACAGTCCTTTTATTGTGGAAAACAAAGCAAAACAGGAGTCACTGGGAATTTTTTTTTTTTTCTTCTAATGGCTTTCTTTTTCCATATGCCTTTCAATCATTTCCATTTATGCCCTGTAAAGAAGTGGTTATAACAACTGCAAGTACTTTCCTCTCTTTCAGAGGTTTAATTCACTAAAATCTGTAAAATTGTTTGACATCTTTGTCTGAAAAAACATAAAATAACAAAAAATGAAGTGAATTGCCACCTCTTTCTTTTGTAAATGACCTAAGCAGGCAGGTTTGTTGCCGTTGAAATCACTGGGGGAAAACCTGGTACATCTCTAAGGCAATTCTGCTTTTAGCCTCAGTCTGAGCTGGAAAGGGTTAAAATCACAGTGATTCTTACCTTCAACAATGGAGAGTGGGAGAGAGGGAAGGAGAAAAAGAAATCAAGAAACAAATGCAGAAAAAAAACCCACCTTTTTTTGTGAAAAGGATGGGCTTCTGATTTCAATTATTTCTGAGTTGTAAACATTTTCAGGGACAAGGAATTCCTTTGCATACACATATTGCTATTTGCAAAAACTAGAACCAGTCCAGTGGAATTTTGTTTTTGTCTCAGCAGAGTCATTCTATTCATTTGGGATATTTTATTTAATACTCTGGTATTAATGACAGCAAGAAATTAAACAGTTGTTTCACTCATTTTTCTTCTTTTCAGTGTGTGTGTCTTTCTTCCCAACACCCCCAAGCCCCCGTATCTTTATAATTATGTTTTAAGACCGCAAATGTTTCCAAAGGTGGTGCCAGAATTAAAATACTGGTTGTTATTACAAAGTGTGGGTGGCTTTACCCTCTCTGTTCGCAGCCTCCAGGTTTTATCTGCCTTGCTTCAATCCTCGTTATAAGAGAGGAATCCAAGAAAATGAACTCATTTAAGAGAGAAGCAGCTTGACTCCTTTTATGCTGATTATGATTATTTTAGTCTGGAGAGACTACACTTTAACAGGTAAAACCAAAAATGACGGGAAGAGAAAAAAGCTTTGAAAGCTTACATTTTGATGCAATAAATCAATCAAGCAGGCAGACCCTGTCTCCCAGGCTCATTTTCAGCTCATCTCCCCACTGCAAGGAATTTACTCCTTTTTCATGCTGCCATGGTGGAGAAGAGAATCAGATCCTCATTCTCTGCCAAGCATATTTATAGCAGAAAGATATTTTTGTAGGCTGCTGTGGCATATCCCAAGCCCTGCTGTCCTTTCTCCTGCACAGAAGGAGTGTGAGGCAAATGTTGCACATTGCAATGAGTGCAAGAAAGAGGAAGGGAATAATAAAGGCAGTGATGTCCTCTTGTGAGTGCCATAAATTTGCAGCCAGCAAGGATGCAAAGAAGAAGTGTGATGTGTGCACCATTTAGTAGGGCTGTTTTGCAGGTGGAAGGATGAAGAATTCTGGCTAATTCATTTTCACTGAATATTTCTGCTGATGCCATGGACAGTTGAAGCACCTAAAAAGCAGCACTCGTAGCTGTGCAAGTCTCCTCAAATCCAGAAGCGCTGACCCAACCAGTCCAGTATGGCGTGAGATGGTGGATGAGGAAAGGGTCAGTGCAGCTCGATCAATGCAGGCAGTAGCATCATTCATCCAAAAGCATCTACTTCAGGTTGGGCTGAGTTGCCCCTTAAACTCTGTTGGTTATCATTACTAGCTTCTGCTATCGATAAAAGATTTGCTCCAAAATCAGTGTTTCCTCTTGTAGGCAGCCATGTAGTTCAGTCTGATGAGCCCCATTGTGCTTTCTGGGGAGGAGGCAACAAGAGGTGTTTTCGAGGCAGTTTTGTCCTGACTGGGTGATAACTTATTTGTATAGACAGGGTGCTCTGAGAGCAGCTCACTGGCACTACAGCTTTTAGAGCTGAGCTAGTCTCCCTCTGACTGCCTCTGTGTGCTGGCAGGGCAGAAAGAAAACTCATTACATGCTTTGAGCACTCCCCTGGGAGGTGTCAGGTTTTGGTCCCCCTAAGTCTGAGAATGGGTTAAACTCATATTCTCTTTTTTCTGGGTAAATGCTGATGGAGAATGTCCTGCATTTGTGGCATTCGTGTGGAATAGGCACTGCTAGTGTGGATGTCAAAGAGGCTTTGAAATGGGCAAAGGTGCTGGAGGATGGATTGGAGTCTAGATGTTTTTATTCTCCCTGTTTTCTCCTGGCTAACTGGGACAGGGGATCACGCTTCAGAGATGCTTTTCTCTTCACCCAACCAGGTAATACAGAGGGATCAGCCAGGCCAGGAGCACCAACTCCCACTTAACATATGAGTGATAGGATTAGCAGCACTGTATTGACACAGCTTTCCTGACCCTTCCCCGTGGTTTCTTCCAAGGAATGTCTTGCAGAACTTTCCAGGAGCCAAGCACCCCCAGAGTATTGTTCTTGGAGCACCTGACCGCAGGAGGGAAACTGAGACACAGTGATAGAGCAGTTTGCTCTAGGAGCAGGGAAACTCCAGAGGTGCAGCAAACAGAGACTTCCCATTCTTTTCTTTAGCCATTAATGTGATTCTTTGTAATCATTACCATTTCCCCTATATTTGAATGAAGAGGGTCATAAAAGTTTAGCATTATCTGGCTACCTGCTCTCCTGATTATTTGTGCTTGTTTACGACTACTATCGATTCATTATCGGCATGGCACTGATCTGAACTTTGAGTTTACTCTCTGTGGAAACACAGTAGCTACCCAGTAATGCAGTTATTTCAGCAGGCACCCTTTTTTCTGTGAGATAAGAAGACAGTTGTATCTGTTTAGTGCTATCATAAAGCTGTGTTAGTCTCTCAATAAAAAGGAGTCTCTGCTTGCTGTTAAGCAGTGAGAGAGCTGCTTAGCTTTGAAACCAGGGTTTGGATGATCCCAACTCTGTTCAATGAATGGGTGGCTTGCATTTTGATGTATCCATTGATCAGCAGAACTTTACTGCAATCAGGAGGTTTCCCAATACGTTAAAAATACTGACAATAATTCAGTTGCAATCTCAGGTCATTTTGTACTCCGTCCCCTTCTGTGTAGGGCAAGAAATTTTTGTGTTGCTTCAGTCCTTATTGCTTCAGAGCTCTTTGAAACCTGGCAATGTGTTTTGAACTCACAACTATGCAGTCAGAGTCTGTCTCTGGCATTTTAACTTCAGCTGTTTATGTTCCAACTAATTAGCTATAGCGTGCTGAACTGGGGATAATGCATTAGATATGTTATGACTCTTTCCCTGTGCTGTAGTAAGTGGCAATTCTCCATCAGTAATTTGAAAGTGCAAGAGCTGCTTTTTTCCAGCTTTTCTGAGGAAGCAAATATTTAAGCTAAAGACACTTGATTTTTCCTACTATGGGTTATGGTGGGTTTTGATTGCATTTTCTGTCTCAAAAGCTATCAGTATATTCTAAACACATGTAAGTAAATTCTCAAGTGAGAGCAAAAGTGTTTGGGAAAGTTTGTGTGCCACCCAGACCAGAGGATGTGGGTTGGAAAGAAATTATGCACATAAAAAAAAAAGAAAAAGAAAGAAAAAAAAAGAAAAGTCCATATTGTACCATTTAGTCTTTTATATACAAAATAGTCTGGAATCCTGCTGAGCCCCCTGACTTGAGTTTGGACTCTGAGACCCGTACTAGTCCATTAAAAAGAGAAGGAATATTTGCAAAGGCTGGGCAAAATCATGCAGCTGTGCTAACGTTTAGAGATTCTCATAACTCGGGTTCTGGTTTAGCAGTATCTGTAAAATTAACAGCTTCAAGTTTGGATCATCCATAGGAGCAGGGAGTCTGCTGAACACATGGGGTCTTAGCATAATATTAACACTTGTCTATGGAGAGATCACACAGAGAGCTGCATATGGTTGGGTTTAAGCTGTTCTTGGGGTGCTGAGGGCATTTCTGCTGTGCTGGGGTTGGTATTAAAACCAGCATTGTTCAGAATACGGCAATGCTGTGAACTTCGAGTGCCGCGGTTTTTTGGACTGATTTTGAGTCTACAGGCAATCCTGAGGGACCTGGCCATCTGCAGCAGCCTCGGGCTTTCTTCTGGTGCTGGTCTGCTTCTTTGTAGGTCTCCAGGCAGCAGAAATCATATGGCTCAGAAAAAGTTTTCAACATTTTATAGTTTCCAGAGAACAACGTTGCCAACTGCCTAAGCACTCGTCATTGCAGATTTCCCCTGAATTGGTGATGGGAAATGAGAAACCTGATGACTTCCTTAGGATGAGCTCTGGGAGTAGGGAAGAGCTCAAAGGGAGAGCAAAGTCACCCTTGCAGCTTTTCATTTCTAGTCTGCGATTAGAGGGTATTATTTGTTGCTTTGTCTCCTTGCCTATTTATCCACCTGTCTGTTTTCACATCCACATCTATCAGATCGCCTGTTCACAGTGGTCGTGGTGGTCCATTTTTGATCTATTTAAATTGCAATAATGTCACAGCCACAGGCTATGTCACATTATTGTCAACTCAATGGAGTTATATATGCAGCAGGAGGAAACTACAGTGCTCCACAATTCCAGTAGCTCAAAATCTGCTTGTTTGGAGGGAGACACACTTTGCCCTCTCTCTTTGGTCTCCCTTGAGGGCACAGAATGCTTTGTCTCACTGCACCTTCAGTGAATCCCTAATGAATAAAAAAAGGACACAAAATACCTAATTTGCTCCTTAAAACTGTTTTTTTCCCCTATTGCCAAGGGCCAAAGACAATGTTTCCCTTCTGCCTGTTCCATGTAGTTCATGAAGATTTACCTGATATTTCTCAAAACCACACAAATTTCTGAAGACAAAAGGATGAAAAAAAAAAGCAGAAAGATACCCCAAACCTTTTCAGGGTGTCTTGATGCTTTTTTTTTTTCCAACTAATTTCCCAGAGCAGAGCCCCTCACATTGTCAGAGGAAGGGTGTGGTAGCTGTCCTTACCCTACACAACTTAGGGCTGCTATTGAGCAGGTGCCATCAGCACAGTGCCAAAGCAGCCACCTCCAGCATGCACACGTTGCCTTGGCAAATGTTTCTGGACCAGGTCAGCTGGCAGATCCATTTGCCATGCTGCACTGGATAAATTATGGGCTTTGGCCTTCAGTCCCATGAAATATGTGAGGATTCTGTGCACGTGTTGTGTCTCTAATCCCCACTCCCTCTCAGCCTACAAGTAGCCTTGATGTCTTTATTTAAAAACTTAATGGCATAACATTTATACCCAAACCCTTTCATCTATCCCTGTCTCTATCAGAGAAAAGTAACATTTGTTTGTGAACACTAGCTTTTTGAATTTTTTTACTATTACTATGCAGCCAGCACAAATTAGCCCCTTAGTAGGCAAGCAGCAAGGGGTAAATTTCTGGAGAGAAGGTAGGACATCGGTTCAAGGTCAGATAAAAAGCATATCTGAGCTACTGCCAGTTCCTTTGTCATGGCCAATAAGAGGAACTGGAGCCAGTTTTCTTAAAGCCGACAAAACTTGCTATGACAAAGAGAGCCACAGAGGCTGAAAAGAGGTCAGTGAGTAATGCATGTTATAGCCAGGACAAGGGAATGACAGCACTGAGTGCCTGCAGAGGAAGAAAAACAGCAGTGGTAATATGGGCTATGAAGCAATATTGCTTAACTGTGTCCAGCACAGACCTTCCTAAAAGGCTGCTGCCCTGAACAGGGCAATGCCAGAGCCAGCCCAATCCTCTCACTTGCCCCAGCATCTCCCCAGACACAGGAGCATGTCTGCTGTCATTGCAGGGAATGCTGCACAGCTTAGGAAGAGGCTTTTGTGCCATTATAATTAAACCCATTATTGTCATACACTGACAATAGTTAGATAATCTAGGTCATCACATATGGACAGCCTGTAAGGGTGCTCGTGGTTGCTGTAGAGAGCTGTTTCCACAGCCAAATCTTACTGTATGATGTCAAAGAGCATGAAGGGTTTATGTAGCATATTTACTTACAGAAAGGTGCTATGTTCAGTTCTGCTTAGGAGTTAGTTTTTCATCTGCGCCTGTAAGCAGTGACAATCCTGTAGCAGGAGGACCAGATCAATGATCCATCAGAAGCATTTCAGTCAAGCATTTGAGCATAAGTTCTGCCCTTATATCAGCTTTTAAAAACCCTTATTTTTTATATTACATATACATGTATATATATTTTACATATGTATATCCATCTGTATATATACATATATAAAAACAACCTTTCAAAAGTGCCTAGTGCCTTGCTCATGCAGTTGAGGGTCCTTTAAAAGCTCTTTTCTGTAGATGCTTGGCACCTTGTGGAAATCTCTTCTTCCAAATTAAGCACCCACAGCACCATCCTTCCCACAACAGCAGACAGTTCTTTTACCCACTCCTCCAAAAACCGAATCTAAATTAATCTAACATCAGGAGCAGCTCATATGAGGAAAACCTAACAGACTTTGAAATAGTATTTCCTAGTGTCATGGTTTCAGCTGAAATGCAGTTAATTTTCTTCTTAATAGCAGTACAGCTGTGTGGTACTTAGTTGCTGCCTGGTGTTGAACCACAACACCCGGGGAAGTTGGGAAAGCCTAGAAATTTAAGGCTGAATGGATTAACCTATTCTGGGATGGCTGCAAGGATGGCCTAGATAAGCTAATACGGCTTTTCCATTTCTAATATGTCTGACCCAAACTTGGACTGTCAAGACCCACCAACGCAGCAGATACGCTTTCAAGGAACACACCAGAAAATGAGGAACAGTAGGGTTAGTAGGCGGACAAGTCATAACCGCAGGATCCCTGGACATTCAGTTGTGGCTTTTTGTCTTCTTCCCTCTCCAACTTCTGTGCTAAGACACTTTGGTCTCCAAAAGTAGCAATGGATCAGGCCTCCTATTTCTGAACTGATGTCATCTTGTTTGGGAACTTGGGAAGCAGTTGAAGAAAGAAAAGAAGAGACTGTAGAAGGAACACTGAAGAAAAAAATTACTGGAAGATCAATGTATGCCTTGTTATGGTGCAGGTTTTAAGTAAATGACTAATAATCTCACTCCAGGCAGGAAAAAAAGACTTTGAGTTGAAAACACGGATGTTAAGTTCAGACATGACTTGTTTTTTCCTCCCACTTGCCATGGTCTGTGGAGTCTAAGTAAATGAAGCATTACTTAATTTTTGTGGTGATTGCTTAGGATATAAATGAATCTAAGCTTAAGAGTGTGCGCGCACATATATATATTTATTTTCTTTTGCATTTCAATTTCTGTAACCCAGACTCTTTGGGGAATCTCTGTTGCAATAGTTTCATCATTCTTCCCTTCTGAAAGGGCTTTTAGAATAAACAAATGATACGAATTGTGTCAGGTTAGCTTCAGGAATAAGATGGGATCCTTCCAGGAAAACAAAAAAATGGCCATAAGATGACCACATCAACCAATTACACTGACATTCCCCACTTCTGCTTCTTGTGCAGAGATCCAGTGACAGAGATTTGGCACAATATCCCTTCAACACAAGTCAGTCGATGATTTCAGGAATAACACAGAGTGAGAAAGCTGTTCTTAGGGGTAAGCAACTTTTCTGTAGACTGGAAGCTGGTTTATCCTTTGCAGCCTCAAACTCTGGTCACAGCCTCTCTTCTCTACCTCATTTTATATATTACGAAAGAGCAAGTTGAAGTCATTCTATGATTCTATGATTCTATAATATTTAATCCTCTTGGAGATGAACACAAACCAGGTCAGCACTGAAGTGATTTTACTGTAAAGAACAAACTCCAGGCTGAAGGATAATTATTGTTCCTGGGAAGTCTTTGGGGGAAGGTAACAAGGTGTTACTCTAAAAGTTTTTTTAGTTACATTTTGGATTAAGGGGGTGGTATCTGTCACACTGGGAAAGACTATTCTATTCATCACCCAAAGTCTGTGAAAGTCCAGTTGAGCTGCTGAGCAAAAAAGTCAGCCTGCACCTTCTCTGTAGGTCCATGTAGCTTAAATGGAACAATATCCATTTTGTCTAACAGGACCTGGTCCCTCATGGACAGTTTTTCCAACTTTTTGACTCCACCATGATTTTGTGAGAGATTTTTCTTGTGCTTATTTATGAGTGCAATCAATAATACCTCCTTACACCCCCAACATTTACGTTAATATCTTTGTCTCTTCCTGCGTGCAGAAGTGCAAGACTTGAAGTGGCTTTTGCCAACATGATGATGCACAGAACACACCAGGCATGTAGAGAAGGTCATGCTGCTCTTATTGGAGGCTATAGGGGCTGTAGAAACCCTACAAAGATAAAACTTTAGGGTTACTGCGCGGAGAGCTGATTTCTTCCACAGCCTCCCAGATTAGCCCTTCACTGAGGCCTTCTCTTTCTGTTGAAATGTCACCTGAAGACATTTATCCCAATGTCCTAGCAATGCCATAACACCCCAGAAGTTCTAACACTCTCAGGAATCAGCAATTTGGGGAATTAGTAATTTTTTTTTTTAATGTATTTACAAATATATAAAAGACAGTTTTAATTGTGCTCAACTTGTTCTTTCATGCATTTCGAGGGTGTAATATTTCTTCTCATCCTCATCTCTGTTTTCTTAAAGTCATCTTACGTGCTAAAGACATCATCACTTATTTTGAGAACTTTCTACTTTAAAGAAAATTATGGTGGAATAAAATCACAATATGTGAAGGCTGCAGTTGCTGGCAGCATTCTCTTGTGTGGCTTCTCTCTTTGCATGGTCTAGCTACATGCTGGTCAGAATAGGATGCTCAGGTTAGCACCCAGACTTCCCTTGCAATTTGTCCATTTTTTTTAACGCAATTGCCTTCAGTCAAACAAACAAGCAAATTATCTTGTGGCTCTTCCTTTGTATCTAGACACAGCTCCTTTGGTTTAGAATGTTATTTGTCATTCTTGTGAGTTTGTTGTGTCCCTCTTCCAGGGAAAAGTAGGGGTTTCCCATGCTCTACCAAAAACATTCAGTGGTTCTACTGGAAGATATTTAACAGTTACAAAGTTCAGGTCCCTAAGGAGTAATTATTATTCCCCAGCCCATGAGGTGCTCTCCTTCATTGCTCACCTATTAACTCTTCCACTCAAACCCAGGGGTTTTTTTTTTCTCTGTATTTAATTTATTACATACTTAGTAAAGTGAAGCACCACAACTACCGGCAGAAAAGTCACAGATGAGTAAGGGCTGCAACTTGAATTGTTAGTGATTCAGTAGATCCTGTATATTCCCCAGAGTCCATGCTCTAGGTTCCTGCAATGACTCACACGAAGAGTAGTGCGCCATTTCCATTCAAGGGCTCATTAGGCAGTAGAGATTAAGGACTGCTTTCTTTGAGATGACTGAGGCTCATGATAAGTGGATGGGTCAGTAATTACAGTCCATGGAGAGGAGTCAGTGGGATCTCCATCGTGAGGTACATATCTCCCAACTTTAAGTCTCAAACTCTGTCCATACCCATCTAACATTTAAACACTTTCAGTTAGCTGATACTAACCTACCTAAAGGTAGGAGCAAAAGCACAAATCCTTTCTGCTTGGACTAGGTAAGTTGCTTCATTGGGCAGGAGGGAGCGCATTCATCAGCTTTATCCCTGCCCATCACAGCCTAAGCTACCTTCTCCAGGCCGATACATTAGGATCACAGCCCATCGCAAACTGCTGGTATAGCTGCGTTGTGTGTGCCGCACAACTATTGTGTACCACACATGAGCACTTTGCTGGTATACCAAAGAGTTTTGAGCATTTTAAACTTTGAAATGAAGGAGGCAATTGAAGTGCAAATTCTTGTTGTTGTAATGAAAATCTAAGATATATTATATGGCTTTTCCTTTTCAAGTCTTGTTGCTTCACATCCCTCTGTATCTTCCCCTATAGTCCATAAAGCAGATTTGTTTGTGGCATATAGATTGTGCTTACAGAGAGCACTGAGGCTTAAGCAGCTTTCCTCAATGGCCTTTGATTCACTGAAATTTGCCCTGGGACACATTACAGTAGTGGCTAATCTACTCCATACCTCCTCCTGGTGCTGTATTTTTCCCATATCATATTCCTCAATATTCTTTCTGGCAGATGTGCAAAGAGGGTGGTAATAAAAGCTTGTTTGTACGATTATGAGTTCATTGCCTCTACTCCAAAACAGTGAAAAACTAACATTCAATAATTCTCCTTTGCAAGCTGTCGTTATTTTGATAACACTTCAAGCAAGCAGCAGAAATGCTGAGCAGCCTCCAGGCAGGGAGAATTAGCAAGGACAGTGTCTTGCGTGCAATGAGAAGCCTCGTGAAAACAAGAGTGGGTTTGAAGCCAGAGGTCTTGGGAATCAATAGAGGATTGTTTGCATGTGGAGCCACAAAGTGCTACTGCAGTCGAGGGTCAATTGGTCTTACAGTTACAAAGTGCATTTTTGGGAGGCCTGTAACATGCCTGTTTCTATTTGCAGACAGCAAATAACGTGCCACACAAGTGGTCTGCAAGCTTTTGTTTTTCCTTAAAGGAAAATATATGTGATGAGGGAGGAGGGAGTTAACAAAAATCTGGCACTGCATTTCAAGACCCATGCTTTTATTTTTAAACTGCACTTGCTGAAGTCCTGCTTAGCCTTAATAAATAAGTTTCTCCAGCCAAATCTTTGATGTCACGCCTGGAGATTTAGCTTCACAACTCTCCCTCCATTTAGTGGAAGCCTTTCAACTAAATATACATGCATCAAGCTGATGAAGTAAATGTTTAGTTTAGTTTAGTTTATTCATTTAAGGCCCAATCCAAAGCACACTGTAGTCAACAGAAATGTAGTCAAGAGTTTAGTGGACACTGGACCATGCTATCATGAAAAATGTCTTTATTAAACACATTCCAGAAGTCAAATCGGCCAACATTTAGACAAGTTTCCTTACTTACCGTAAGTTCCTCCCTGTCAACACAAGCATGGACTTATGCCTCATGTTTTGGGTTGTAAGTGTTGTTTTGGGGTTTTTTTGGGGTTTTTTTGTTGTTGTTGTTGTTTTTTTGGTTTTTTTTGTTTGGGTTTTTTTTTTTGTTAACATTTTTTTTAGAAATCAAAACTGAAGAGGTAGATGTTCTGATGTTGAAAACCACGCAATAACAGAGGCTGTTGTGTGCTAGATAATCACAGTATGCTGGTAAAGATATATCAGTACAGGCAATGGCAAGGTGAAGGGTCTAGATGGCTGGTACAGGGCAGGTAAATATCTTCCCCTTTCCTCATCTGTGCTATACTTTCTGTAGTTTACATGAGGATCTTTATGTAGTCTACTTGAGGATAAGGTGATTAAAATAATTATTCATGACTGTTCCTTGCACTATGTAGAAAGAACATCAGGAATGCTGAAGGTCTGCAGTGTTGTCTTTCTCTGTGGTTCAAATCAGTTTTTTATTCCCCAGTCCCTGTGCTGACATCTTATGTCAATGTACCCTGCTACGATGGCGATGCTCCCCTGGGACCAATTGAGTGGACCTGCAATTACTCTTTGTGTCTTCAAATTCACTAACTAGAGAAAGAAAGATTATTTGGGGAATTAAATATCCTGTCTTTATTTCAATGATAGTACTGGTATAATTCTGAAAGTCTGCCTTTAGGTACAGTGTATGACTTGCCACTAAAACTAGAGAGAAATCATGATACGAAATCAGTAGGATAGCTTAGTTCGCTCACTAGAAAGAAGAATCATGTTTCTCACTTCCAGGGGTTCTGCATAACCACATCTGTTAATATATGTAAAAATGTTTTTCATTGCTCAAGCAAATGGCACTGTAAGACACATATAAAGCTATTGTTAAACTCTAGGATTCAGATTAAACAGGAGCTAGATCTGAACTGCCATTAGATGCTGTTTCCCAAAGCCAAACCCTGAGCAATGACATTTTGCAAAGCAAAAGCTCCATCTCTCACCTTGCTACCTGTTCCCTGAGGACATGGGGCCCATCAGCAGAAAAAATTCCCAAGGTGGGCTTTGAGAAGATGTTCTGAGCTGCTTTCAGCTCAGTGCCACTCTTGTGTCTCTTTAATGCAGTGTGGTTACTTCATAGCCCTTGCAAGCTTTCCCACTGAAGATAAATATGTCAAACAGTCAGGGAGAGACCTGTAAAAGCTCGTTGCTCCATCAGTCTTTTGATGGCACAAAGAAGACAGATATAGTGGGTCTCTGCTGCTGCACCATACCTGCACTGCCCTCCTTGCCTGTGTTGCCTGTTTGGACTTTATTAAATTGAAGAAATTACTCCATCTAAACCTTGCAGTTGTACTTCTCAGGTCTGTTCCTCCTTTGTGCCAAAGCTGCTTCCCCTGCACTAATGGACTTTAGAAAGTCTTTGAACAGGGCAGTTGGATTTAATGACATGCAAATAAAACACATATAGGACTGAAGAAAGCTAGAGCTGTACAGAAGTAATAAATAAGGCTATTATAAGCAACAAATAAGGCTTTTATTGCCTCATTTTCTGACCCAAAGAAGTGCAAATGGCCTCAGCATACTTTCATTCGATAAGCATCATTTCTTCTTTAAAACAAGCATTTTTTCATTCATCCTCATATTACTTACTATTTTTGCCATCCCCACAGCTCCTATTACGTACAGGGGAAACTAAGGCAGGAGAGTGTAGATCAGCACTTGCCAAAGTGGCTATACAACATCTGTCACCAAAATACATTTTATTGTCTGGATTGCCAAGGTCCCTGCTATCATCTGCTTCTGAGGATTTCACCAGACACCGCAATTGACATCTCCCAAAATCAGGCTGCTTATTTTGTTGCCTAATATGAGGAATAGGTGATCTACAACTTCACTCTCTTTGATTTCTCAAGATGCTTTAAGAGCAAGATGTCTGTATCACAAGTCCTAGTACTGTGTTCAGCCTCTTTGAGAACCATTAAAAGCTGTAAGGAAGCATTAACATTGATAATTTGCTTTCATTAGTGTAACCAATAATTGAATAGGAGTACGTGTTAAAGTGAAAACAAGGACTGGAAATTCAAAACCTGTCATCCCTCCACCCTTGGCCTTGTGCAACCAGGGTGTGCTCTTAATCCCAACAGCAGTCTCTAAGTCCACCACAGTCGTGGAAACTTGTCCTTTCTCTCCCACCCTTCTCATACTGCAGCCTTTCTGAGCTGCTGGGCATTGGTGTTGGTGCTCCTTCATCTCCCACACTGCCTGTATTACACACAGCCAAGCCATGGGATTCTTCTCTGCATATCAGTTTTCCATCACCTCAAGTAGAGCTACACATTGCTGAAGAAAAAGGAAATCCAAGGTGCAGAGAAAGCCTTGGAAGGCTATTCAATCACCTCCTGTTTTTGCAACCCTATCTACCCTCCTTTTCTCCAAAATCCATCAAAAAAAAAAAAAAAAAAAAAAATCAGTGATTATGCTTCCCAGTTTTAAGCTGATTACCATTTGCAAAGTCAGTCGTGGGAAAACTGGTTATCAACATACCATTTCTGGTAGCCTCCCCATGGGAGCAGCCGGCCTGGAGACTGCTCTGCCAGCACTTTATTTTCACAGAATTGAACCCTACTGGGTGCTGAGTTTTCTTTAAAAGTGCTGAAGAAAAACAATATTGAGGGTGCTAAGGACCTGTCTGGAGGCATTCAGCACCTGGCAAGATCAAGCTACAAGTCGTGCCTCTCCTTCCTTAAAAAAGATTGCTTATTTTCAGAGAAAAAAAAAATAAAAAGAACAACTCCATCCCCAAAGTATGTTATCTTTGAAAAAGCAATCTTCCTTTGCAAGACAGGCTGTAATTGAATCCTAGCTGAATGCAGCTGCAATGGGGGTGAGATGCCAGCGTCATGAACAGCATCTGGAAAACCACAGAGAACCGCAGAGTGGAGTTGCATAAGCTAAGAAGCTCTTTAAAATATAAGTGTGCGTGTGTGTGTGTGTGTGTGTGTGTGTGTGTATGTGTGTGTGTAAGGGGTATAAATAAAACAGAGAAAGCAAAACAGATGATCTGAGGCTGGAATAGCAGTAGCAGAGAAAATGGCAGCTGAACCCTCAGCCTCCCAAACCCTCTGGCTCAACAAGCATCCTTCAGCACCCTGTGAAGATGACCCTCTTGCATCTTTGTTCTTCCTCATACCCTGCTTCTGAGTTAGAGCCCAAGACTGTTTACTTCTTCTCCCCATCTCTCCAAGGGATATGATTCACACATTTTGAGATTTATTTGAGCAAAATGCAATAAATATGCTGCTTCAATTTTAACTGCTGGAATGTAGCCAGGGTTTTTAATGAATCTGGCCTGTGCGATTGAAGTGGTCCAGGATCTCAAAAGCTCTGGGCACTGCCAGATTATACACACAGACACACACACACACATATCTCCCCCACCTCCCATTCCCCTGGGGCTCTCTGAGTCACATGCGACTGCAGGTTTTTCAGATTCAGCTCTGGTTAAAATTAGCAAAAGCCCTTATTATTCAAAAGTAGGAAGGATTCCTATCACAGCTGCCGAGAACTGCCATATTTTCCTTGGATTTGCTGCACTGACCTATTATAATTTGGCTTTATCTGTTATTCTTTGTTTCTCTAAAAAATAGTAGCAAGGCTTGGTCCTGTCAACATTGTATTTTCATTAACAGCTCATGAAGATCACTGCATTAATCTTTAGCTGGACCATCATGAATTGTTTTTCTGTGTAACTGGCATCTCTAAGGTTTCAATCTTTTATAATAATGTTTTTTGTAACAAGGTGCCATCAGATCTCTGCTGAGCAAGGCATTAGTTTTGCAAGCTGGAATGAAAAATGAATTTTAGCAGCTGTAAACACCTTGATTTAGTTACCAGAGAAGGTGGCAAAAGGCTTTTGCACCAAAATCTGAAGTCAAGTAACTCAAGTGTGGTTATATGAAGTCAAAAGCCAGATTCATTCAAGTAACAAGCTGTGTGCATTTGAAAGGAAAACAAAAACAGGCAAATGAGTTATGATATAGTAAATATGGCCCATGTCAACTCAGCAGGAAGGCTTTGGCCAGATCCCAGGAGACAGCAGACCAAAATTGCCACGACCCATGGGAACAGGCCTGCTCTAGTAGAAATACTGTGCCACTGCTGGAGCTCCACAGTTCCTAATGGGTCCAAACCAAAGTGAAGGCATATTGCCAGGGCCGCATGGAAAAATCAGAAGATGTCAATTCTCCAGTGCCGCCATCTGTGGATAATTTGTTGAGCACTAAAATTCACAAGGAAAATTTTGTTTTAGAAAGATGATAAAGAGAACAAACAAAAGACAGGAAATTGAAATTTATGTAAACATAGGGGTTCCCAGAGCAACTATAAATGAGCCACATTGCATATATAGATGAAGGCATAAAAGTTAATATCATGTGCAGCAATACCATACACCACATAGGTACTCTTGGGACCATGTTACATTTGCTATGGGACCCATCATTTTGAATGGCTTGACTTTTACGCTTTTAGAGCCTCAAACATAACATTGCACTAATGCCAGGTGGGAATAGGGTATTTGCTGTTTATTTGTTTGTTTGCTTAAAAAGGGAAAAGACCATTTGAACAGAATGAGGCACAAGTCATAATTCTTTTCCCATCGCATATCAGAGACAAAAGTTGCAGCTTTCAGCCTAAAGATTTCTGAAGAGTTTTGTTGGGGAGGTATTTCTCTACACTGATTTAGTACTCACAGGGTGAGATGGCAGGAATGAAGAACAGCTCTCCTGTTGAGATAGGGCAGCGTCTGTTCAAGTGATGAGTTATAGCACAACGCAAAGTGCAAGACTTTTCTCTAAGTAAATGTGGGAGGGCAGAAGGGATTGACTTAGCCATGTAACTTTCAGATCTGTAATACCTAACCCCTTGGAAACCTGCCTTTAGCTTGCTCTTCTGTTTTTTCCAAGTGGTTATCCTGAGTTTGATTCTCTGTTCCCTCATGCAGTTGTTGACATCAGTAACATGGGTGTAAAATGTCACCAGATCAGAAGGCAGCCAGCACTCACCTTGCATTTGTATTCCTGACCATGCAAGGAAGCGGGCAGCAGCAGGTCAGGCCCACTGAGATCCACAGAGATTACTTTGTAGATGTGGGAAGTTTATGTTCTGATGGGGTGTTTTATAATCGACTCTTAAATCCGTGCCGCAGCCTATTTGTTCTGGTTTCATGGCAGAGCATATTGGAATAGGGGAACAGTTGTGGCTTTTCAGAGCCAGGGTTTTTTTTTGTTTTATTTATTTTAGGCAAGACATTGCATCCCCCCTCTTAAGCTTTTTGCTAAAAATCTTTCAAGATTTCCAAATCTAAAGTGTTTGGTTTAGGATCAGACCTGGCAAGCATCCCCTGAGGTTGTCAAGACTGCTCACCCACTGGTGCAGGCAGCTACTTTAGTGCTGGTGCTTTCCCAAGCCACATAGCAGGGACTGCCTGGGAGCAAGTGACCCCCCTTGATGTCCACCCGTCACAGCTTCTTACCATAGCTTCTGATTTGTAAGACCATGGCACACACATGCATCCTTCACAAAACCTCCTATGGGCACCCTATCCATCTCCCCTACTGTGGTGGGTGGACCTTTACCAGCTGCCAGATACCCACCCAGCTACTCTCTCACTCCTACTCTTCCACAGGAAGAGAAGATAAAGTGAAAAAGTGTGTGGGTTAAGGTAAAGACAGCAACTGGGAAACGTAACAGGCAAAACTTGCAATAGACATTGCGAGTCTCTGAAGATGTTGTGATTAATGTGTACCATTTCCAGGGAAAATGTGAGCTGTGGGAAGGAACAGGTACTGCTCATGATCAAAGTGCACGGGTGCAATGAAACCATGGCTTACACCCCTTGGTCACCAGTACCACCTACTGACACCTCCATCTGGTGGGGGCCTCTGTCCAGCTCCTTCCCGACAACGCGAGGCCAGGCTATGTGCTGCCACCTGGGGAGCAGAGCGATCTGCTTGTCCAGCCCCTGTGCTCCTGAGGATATGCACTGCTTGCACCCATCCTCTCAATAACCCTGAGACTGACTGGCTGTAGTAAGGAATTGGGTTGGGGAATGGGAAGGTGAATCTGCATCTCCCACTGACCTGCTATGAGGTGGCAGGGAGATGCTTTGCCTGTGATTCATATGGCCATACTTCTGAAAGATGGATGTCTGGTTCTGAGTTAGTCAATGTGGGTAACTCCAGAGGCAGTTAATCTTACCCAAACACAGGCATCTATCCCAGGTGGAGTGAGGTGACATCTGGAGATGTCTTCTGTCTGTTGATCAGCTAAAATCCTGAAATAGCTTACTTCACTGAGCAACTTCAAAACATTTTGAGTGCTTCTGTTTCCCATTCTACTTCTTGTTCTTCCTCTTTTATTTCCTTTCTCTGTTTAGTGATCTGCTCTGTTTCTCACTTTTTATGTCTACTGTGACTTTTACAGTGAGACCTCAGCCTTCAGCCTTCATTGAAGCCAACACTTCATCTAACTAAAAAAAAAAAACAAAACCTAGAGAGCGATATACTCTTCGTGCAAAAGAAATTTTTTTTTTCAAATTCATGTTTAGTTGAAACAGCTCATTTCTCTTGAAACACAGTTGAAATGTCATTAGTATTTTCATTAGCATGATGACTGATGATACAAGGCAGGCAAGTAGATTTGGGGACTAGGCTGATAAATTTTCATGACGTTTTTGTAAGACTGCACTAAACACTTCAGAAGTCACATGCCAAGTGGTTCCAGATAATTTAAAAAAACAGAAGACTTTTTTACTTTTCCCCTTTAACTCCTGGAATGAGAAACAGCTGCACGGTTATACAGAAATAGCACAGCAAGTCCTGGAAATGCACAGCAGTTGCTAAACATTCTTTTTCTTCATTGAAGCAGTTACTCTTCACCAATGAAGATGTTTTACTGATTTGTCTTTGTCATTTTGTGTGTGTGTGTGTGTGTGTGTGTGTGTGTGTGTGTGTGTGTGTGTGTGTGAAGGAAGTCCTGTCTCTGAGGATTCATATCTGTAGATGAAATTACTCTCACGTTTGTGGGGAGGAGAGAAAATCCTGTGGAGAAACACAGCTTAAGACCTAACCGTAGCTTAGGCTGCCTTTAGAAGATTTTTTGAGAGGTTATGCTGGATTTAAGTGATACAAGTATGTAAACCATCATGATGGTTTTGCTTCCAGATCCTTTTCCTAACACTAAATGAACAGTGAAGAATGGATAAACAAGCGGGTAGAGGAAATGTTAAGCTTAGTTAGTTGTCTAATCATTCTGAGACATGTTGTCCTCTTTGCTTTTAGTTAGCTTCAAACACTGATGAAGCAAATCATGCACTTTGGGTGGCTTGTTCTTTTATCTACTGGATAGGTTACATACATTTTGTTGATTATTTTGTATATAATAGCAATTACAGAGCTATGTCCTTTAAGTTCTTGTGTATTTTTCTCACCTACAATTTTGAATTGCTAGGTTGTTGGATTTTTTAAATCCTGGTTTTTTTAATCTTCTGTTTTCTGGAAGAAAAGAAAATATATTCACTTCTTTATAATGTCAACCAAAAGACTGTTATCATGGGAAAGAAAAAAAAATAATCTAACTTTCTTCTTAGGTAACAAATCCATTCTAAAGGATCAAGGGAAATTTCCAGCGTTTTAAATTTACTGCACGTACACTCTGATGTCTTGCATTGCAGCCATTTTACTTCCCATTCAGGGAGGAGCTGACAGGATATGTTTGTGCTGCTCCTTCATGGGTGACAAGGGGATATTTACAATATTCCCCTACCCACAAGAGACTTTGGGACAAGGGAAAATAAAGGCTCGGGGCTTGATTCATTTGCCCACACATAGTTGTCAATTGTCATTTGAGATGCTTAGGATATCCTGCCTGGCCTCCAGTTGCTCTTGCAGAAGGGCAGAGGTCTTGCCTTAAGCCTTTTATCATATCTGCCAGCCTCCTTCAGATGTTTCGAATAGCTAGGGGCATCTCAAATACAACCAGGTGCCTGTATAGAGCTTAGGCTCCTGGCCCAGGGATGTACCACCCACACTTGAGCCTCTCCATTTTAGTGGGAAGAATTTAAACTTGAGAGGTGGTTTGGCCCCAGAGCTTCATGGGGAGGATGGATCCTCTCACCCGAATCTGGATGTCTGCAACATAAGATTGCTATGTGAGTTAGGTTTCTCAACTTTCACAGTAGTCAGTGAAAGTTAAGAGAATACTGCCTGGAAAATAATTAATCTTGGATTAAAGAAACCCCCCTTTTTTCAGATGAAACACCCACTCCACTCACGACGCTATCATTTTGATTTTTTCTGCCTGTCATGGCAGCTCGAACCCATAGTTCTTATGTAGATGCTCATGTTGCATCCACCTAAATTTAGATGAGATGAACCCCACATTCCCTCAGTTGTTCAAAGAAAACACCATCAGGAAAGTGTAAGTACAAATCCATAGATTTGTTTTCACAAACAAAAGTCAAACTACTGAATTTGATTGAGCTCTTTTCCTGGGCAGTTGTCCCACTAAGAGAAAACAAGGCCTGAGTGCCTTTTCATGCCCAAACTGCTAAATAAAATCCCTTTAGACTTCTTCCTCCCAGGATACAAGTTTTTCTGCAAAAATTCCAAAGCCAGATTTGCAAACAATTGTCTGAAACTGGGACCTATCCTTGAGTAAATCTATTCTGGAATATGGAGTGCTGAGAAAATAATCTTCATTATTAACTTAATTTCAAGCATAAAGGTTGGAAAGCCTGTGCTTGACAGTTTATTGACGTTTATTGTTTTTCCTAAAGTTTTATGCCCTGACTAAAATCTCAGTCAGGGTCAGAATTTCATCAAATTATACCACTGTTAAATCTTTCACCTTGGATAATGAAATTCTGCTACCCCAGGAAAGCAATTGTAGTTAAAAGAAATCTTTGCTTGTATCATCTTTACTCCACCATGACAATATCTCAGAGTGGATGTTTAAAGGAAACATATTCCCACCCTGATATATCTTTCTGTATTTTGTCTGCCTGGTGTTATAAAATATGGGGATAGCGGTTCATTGGTTGAAGAACCTAAAATATCCTGTTTTGGCTCCAGTAAATGTGAAAACTGAAGACAAGTTTGCACCAAAGCTGTGCAGAAAAAACACTCTGGAAATTTTGAGTGGCTCAAGCATTGACATGCAGCATTCAACTCGATATCATAACTCCAAATGTCAGTGGTTAAGAGCATTTAGGGTTTTCCCAGTATGCTCTTTATTCTGGTTCTTGTCAATCTGCTTTTCACACGTCTGTAATAAGCAATTTCCCTCCTCCAGCTTCCTTCCAATCTATTTTTTGTCTCCAATTTCCATCTATTTCCCTGTTTCATTCCACTTTGCACTCTTCACCTCTTTAACCTCTTCTTCATCAGTCAGTTCTCTTCTTGTGTCTGTAGTCCATGAAGGCATTCTCTGACCTTATTATATGTGGTCCCTCTGCCATCCTTCTTATGCTGTTATAGGAAGCAGTCTCCAGCAAGAATGTTAATGAAAACCACTCTCTATAAAAAGTATTTCCTTCAGAATCTTCCTTTGAAAAAAAAATAGTAAACCTGAAGATTTGACACTAAAGTTCATACCAGAGCAATGGCATATCACTGAGGTTTTTAACAAGGTACAAAGGAAAGGATGAGTTTCAGGAAAAATCTGATATCCAGACCTATCTGTTTTTTCTCCATTCAGAGTAATACTGAGCTGTTAAAATACTGTTTGATCATTTTCAGGTATTTGACTTGTTTTCAGAATGCCATTAGAATAGGGCAACAATTACAGTCCTATATACCATAATACAAGTTAACTGTTAAACTCCTTATTGCTGAAGTTAATTGGCAATAACACAATCTTACCTATGCATCTGTTCAAATAGATTTCAGCTTTCATATTGCAGTCAATTGTTGTGGTTTTCAGAATGAAAGGTAAAAAATACCCCAAACCTATAGATCTGAAACACAGAAAAGGAGAGAGAACAATATATGCACCCCCAGTATGCATTATTTTTCATCTCTAGTGCTCATTAAGCAAGCACTCATTTTAGTGGTAAATCAGCATTAAAGTGGGATGGACTCAGATATTAAAACAAAGCCAGCACAAGACCTTCTAAAAATAAAACTTCCTCCATTAGAGTGTACTAGATTGCAGAGTATGCAGGGACTTCTATTAAGTGCTGAGAATTTATTTCAAGTGCATGTCATACTCAGAGTATTTCTCATTGTATGAACTGGGACATAGCTTATTACCTATAAAAAAGAAAAATGGAATGACTAGGCTGCCCAGGAGAGAGAATGTTAACTTAGAAGTCAGAAGTCCTGGATGCTCCTATTAGCAACACATCTCTCAGCCCATCTTCATCCCACCTGTCCCCAGGTGCCTACCACCATGGAGTAGCTGCCTTCATTTGCAGCTGCAGTGAGTAGAAAGGTGTGGGAAAATTCAGGAATTACTGGACTAAATTCAATGGTGGACGTGCCTAACTGGTTTTCTTTTCCCTCTGTGTAACATGATGGGCAGCTGGGTTTGAGCAGCATCCCTGGTATGGTTTACTTTTCTAACACAGACATCACAGCAGGACTACTTAAACTGGTGTAATGCAAATATAACATTTTGGTTAGAAAGAGAAAAATATCAGCTGAATCTGCATCTTACAGGTACTGATTTTGCTGAATGCATACACAGGAAAAACAAACCTTACGATTTCTGAAGGAATACTGGGCTGTTTTCTCTCAGCAGAGGTCTCTTACTCAAACTCACTCAGCAAGATTTACTAATTGTGTTACTGACTTCTCTTAGATTTCATCACTTTTTGTACACTGGATGTGCCTGAAAAATGACTCCATCATGACACCAGCCCAGCCCTTATGTCTTATTGTCCTACCCCCACTAGCAACTTGACTCTTCCGCCTGTGTTTCATGCCAGCAATCTCCTACCAAAGCTGTCAGTGTCCCATTTAATCTGTGATAAATACAGACTGCTCCCAACTCCATTTGCCTAGGGGATATCAGCTCTATCTGCCACGTTTAAAAAATATTATCCCTGTTGTTAAGAAAAACAACTCAAAACACCACCCTTGACTTTTCTCATTACTTACGGACTGAAATTTCCCCATCTGTCTTTTCTCAGCTGTGCTCTTGAGAAAGAAATCCTATCTTCCCTTTCCTTCTTCTCCAGTGAGCATAGCCTCATCCACTATGACAGCTCATCTTAGTGTGACTACTCATCTCTGGGTAGTTCCTTGCTCCTAGCTGCAGGTCTTTCTGCTTCTGCCCCTCAGCATAGCTAATGGGGTTTTGTGCCTTTAAAAAGATCCTTTTAGCTCACTCTTCTAGCCAACCATCCTCCATCAAACACTTATTTTTCATTTAGCTGCTTTAAAAGATTTTAATTTTTCTTCTTGCCCCTCTCTGAGAGAATTTAGTTCTTCATCACTGTGTATTAAATGATTCATTCACCGAGATATTCAATGGCAAATTTCATTTCTCCAGCACCGTAGGTTTCTGTCTCTCTTGATTCTATCAGTCTCCAACAACTATAAAATGTAACTTTCTGCTCAACTAGAAGTTTCAGGCTCTGGGCAGGAAAAGCCTTTGACTCTGAACCCATTAGCAAGCCTCCTTAGCTTCAATCCATGTTCACAAGGCTTGGGATCCTGGACCCCTTGACTCTGAATTAGTCTTTTGAACTTTGGAGGTTTTCTCTCATTAAATTTATGGATTGCTGTCACCAGTATATAACTAACATGTTCTTCTACTTTGATCCAACTTCCTCTGGAATCCTCATTCACTTCCTGCCGTGACAAAATTTGATGGTTTCTTCCATGATGTTTTCAAATCCCAGTCACACTCTGTTTGAAGGTCTGGGGCTTGGAAAGGGTGTGCAGGGGGGACTGGAGGAGATTGGGCAGGAGCAAACTTACAGCTCCCTTGGGTTACTGCCTGGAATATGAATTGTTTCCACTAGGTCCATTAAATTGTCATCTTTGAGTACATGAAGGACTGAGCTTCCAGACACACATGACTTCATCTGCCATGACTGAGGCTGCACTTCAGTTATTCCTCAGTCTCCTGAATCAGACACCCTCTGGAGAATGAGGGAAAGGAATGACATGCAAGATCCATGATTCTTCCTGTACCACTGCCGGAAAAAGCAATCCCAAAGCAGACCTCAAAGGCAAAGCTCAAGACTCCCTCTCCCAGGAAGTCTAATTCATTGCAAATATGGGCTTGAAACCGGCAAGAAATAGGCCTTTTGAAATTTCAGATTACAGCTGATCATTCTGGTAGCCAGAGGGGCAATGGCAATCTGTGGCTTATCCTGATGATGAGCAAGATAGTTCTTCCTTACCCTTTCCTCCTTGGGTTTAGTTCTTCAGTTCTTTCATTGGCGAGCTATGTTGTTTTCAAACATTGGATATCATTATAGGCTGCAGATTCCTGCATCCTGCAGCTCCATGGAGCCCTGGGATCCACCTCCCACAAGTAGAAGATGATCTGAAGCCTCAACAGACGACCCCAAAGCTGCATATAACAACAGCAGCTGCTCTGCTTGTTGAAGTAATGCTCTATGAGGCTTCAGGTATGCAGCAGTTGCCACTGTGCTCCCCATCAAGAAACAGAATTATCTTCACAAAGAAGTGAAGAGTAAGACTTGCACTGCATTTCTTGAACTCAGATGCAGAGATTCATCCAAGTAGAAAAGAACAGCAAGATGCATTTAACCTCATTAGTTTCAGTAGGGCTGGCTTTGCACAATCCATCAGTGTACAGATACATTAGGGGAGCTAAACTATTTCCACATCTCATTTACATAATGGATGGGATGTGAAATGAGTCCTATGGAAGAAAAGCACCCTGGAGGCACTAAAGTTTATCACAATATGTAAGAGTTCTTTTAAATCATTGCATTAAATTTCCACTAACAAGATAACAAATCAATTGTCTGTATTACTGTACTAACCCAAAGCGGACAAAGTGTATGATTTCAGCAGAGGAAGGCAGCTGTTTAAGACAGCTTTGTTGGTTATAGGAGGAGGCAGAAGAGATTAGCATGTCTCCCAGCATTTGCATGTCATGATGCCAGCCCTCCTTCTGCCCCTTTAAGAAATCTGGTTCTTCTCTAATCTGATGTAGGACTTGAGCTTTATTAGTGAAGTGAGGGAGAATGAGTAAATCAACTGTATCAGACAAGCCTCAGGATATCTGGAAATTGATCATTCTGTAGAAATAAGCACTCTGTGTTTATTAGCTGGGAGTTCATCACTATCTCTTCTCTTTATCCAATTCCTAAGAGATTTCAAAGCTATCATCATAGCATTAGCTCTTCTGACTGTGCTACTGCAGATAAAGATCAGAAGATCTGTCTAATGATGGCTTTCTCAGTCTCCCTCTTCTTTCTCTAAAGATATCCTGATTAAAAAAAAAAAAAAGTAGGAAAATGGCTGGAATGAAATAAAGCAGACTCTGAATCTTAACTTTTTTGCCTGTTGGCAATAATAACATTTTTAAATTATTATTATTATACAAGATCTTGGTTTTATTCAGAGGGACACATCCAGAAATGAAAATCCGTCACAGAAGAGGTGTGATTTGAAGTTCCTAATGTGATGGTGGAAAAGGGTCTACAATAAAAGGACCTAAAGTCATAAAGCAGTGCTGTACATTGAAAGTACAGTTATTTTTAAATGATAATACATGTCAAATAGAAGCTAGGAAAATGAATTCCGTAAGTTAGAAGGGTAATAGTATTACCTTAAGAAGAATAATTGTCTTACTTAACTACATTTATCACATAGTAATTCAGTTCTCCCTTCTGGAATATGATGCAATGCCAAACTTTTGACTTATTTATTTAAAATCAGCCTTAGGAGAAGATTCACTCAGATGCAAGGTTTCTTCTGGTTCTTTATTCAAAATGGAGGAGTTATCAAAATGCAAATAGCATGAGTAACTTAATGTTCAGATGTGCATCCCTTTACAGTTGCATTGTGTAGCTACATTGTGCAAAGACATTGGGAGAAGAACTGTCTGTAAGAGTTTTCTGATAACAATGATCAGATGCATAAACAATTTAAGCACAGCTGTTCAGGATCCCCAGAAATATGTGGGGAGTATGAAATCCAGTGCAATGAATTCTCTAGAGACAAACCTTCCACTAGCAGAAGCTTCACTGAGGTAATTTTTTTATCAGCTGATTTTCTCTGTTTTCCAATGCAAATTAACATTTATTATCTCTTTTGAACTGGCACTCAGAGTTCCAGTCTGAGTGCACATTGTTTTAGATTCTGTACAAAAATTAAAGAAGAAAAGGTGGATGTTGTCCAAGAACCTTTCCATATTGAGTACAAAATGAGACAAAATAGATTCATTTGATAATCAGAGTGAGCATGATTTCACAGTAAAGCAAGAATATCTAACCCATTTGTACAGAGCCTAGCACAATGGAGCTAGACCACGTTATCTTGCAACCTAAGTACTTTATAACAACAACAATAATGACTAGGCCTTTAAAACTAGTGTATTAATGATCAGTCAGGGCTCATAAGTTGCTTAGCTAGTGAATGAAGAATTCCATAGATCTTAAAGAAAAAAACCTGTTTCACATCAATATTGTGTTTCCTTATACACAGATTTTCTGCCAATCTGCCCTGAACTAGAAGAATGTTTCTCCTGATTCACCCTTTTAATTTATTTATTTGATTTACTATTTACTCTATGATCATTAGGATTAATCATTTATAATCATGCCATTATTGGTTTAGTTTCTTGATAATCTCCTTCATGTCTGCCCTTGTTTTTAAAGCTGTGCTTTCCCTTTGCCTTTTCTTATTAAGCAAATAATGATTGATTTCCTCCTTACTTTGCTGTCCATTGCTCACTTGCATGTGCATGGAGTGTTGTCTGTGCTATTAGTAGAACTCTGGAAAGTTAAGGTATAGGTCTTTCGTGGGATGAAGTAAGCTTTAATTTGGAGGAAATCCACAAGTACAGGCAATAGAAAAACAGACAGGCAATAAATAAGGTCTGAATTAGGCCACCTGTATATATGATCTTGTTCTCTCTCTGCAGCAGCAACCAAGGATAAAATACACTGGAATCACATATGTGTCTGTCTGAATTTTAAACTCTGCCCTCCTGCACCATGATAGTGTTGCTGATGATTTGTTTTCACCTGATCCAAAGAATTAACTAGGGGGTTCTCTTCTGTATGTCCTTCTGAACAGAGAACCCCAAATTAAAAGAAAAAGTCCTATAAAGGTGATGATACCATGCCAGCAGGTCTATCACTCAAGGGCAGGCCTTCCACTGCTGCAGCGTGAATCACAGCCTTGTGAGCTGCACCTCTGCGGGTTTCCTATGGTGCCTCTGAGTCTCTGTTTGCATTTTGGTATCTGTGAAAGAAACCTGATGGCTCTTCCTTATTGTCCACTCCAGATCCATAAATTACTCCTGTTCCTCAATTTATATGAGCATTTCAGTGAGTTGAGTGATATGGGCTGAGGAAACCAAGTGCCTCAAACAAAAGACAGATGGCTGAACCCATGATTCACCAGCAATGAGCTGCAATTGGGCCGTGTAGACTTTGAAGTAATTCATTACATTTGTATCTCTTCTGTAGGGGGAGGATTTTCCTCAGTGATTTGTATGACCTTGCTAAACCCAGATAGGTGGTAATTGAGCAGCAACTACTTCTTCAGAAGAAACAGAATAAAAATATTGAAAATATTGACTCACGCCTAAGGCAGTAAGCAGCACTTTGGTCTCTGACCTTTAAGCATCCTAGGGTAGTCAATAACCTGGCTGTTAGATGCTGTGCCTGCCACTGATTTTGATTTGGGAGTAGTTTAACCTTGAACCAAGATCCAAGTAACCAAGGCAACAGGAAGTCGGCCTCTCCATCCAAGGACTGGGAATCCATAAATCAAGGTCCCTAATGCAAACACTGTGTGCAGGTAGAGATTTGAGAGGATAAGTGGTTTGTGAGGGATTACCTTTGGAAAAATGAATGACTGTCCCTTGATATGTTGAAGCACAGCTTCACAGATGCTTTTTTTTTTTTATAATAAAGGTCAACAGGTTACAGCTGCATGTTTTCATAGAGTTCTTTATATAGGCCCTTCAGTTTAATTAGAACCAGATGTGGAATTCATGAGGTTGTTAGCATAATTATGTACCATCTACACATGCATATATGTTTATGTGTATTGATACATATACCTACATACATACATTTCTTCTGCAAAAACTGTATTCATGAATAAATGATGTTGAGGCTCAAATTCAAGTACTATGCAGTGGTAAAACCTCAGTTCTGCATATGCACAACTTCATAGTAGTGTGATCCCATAAGCATAATTACACAGTCATATTTCCCAGCTATTCTATGGTACACTGCTTTATTCAGTGTATAACACTCACCTAATGGACAGCTATTTGGGAGTTGAATTTTCCTGTTGCTATTCAGTGTGTGACATCATATCTCATTTATTTCACATTTCATCCTTCATATGAATAGATAAATGTTTCATGAATGCTGATAATTTTATTTTTGCAGCATTGCTCTTGAGATGAGGGATATATTATTGTTCTCATTTGCAATAGAGAAGCTGAGCAGAAAGAGACTGAAGTTGAATAGATACCATTTCAGATGCTTAATACTGGATTTGAAGTTCTGGAAGGATGTGGTGTAAGAGGGAGAGACTGCACATGTTCACCAATCTATGACCTGTAATACTGACTCACTATTTCTGTACTCATACAGGTTGTTGGTTGACAGCCAGATGAACCTGAGCCAGCTTGTGCCCAGGTAGCCAAGAAGGGCAACAGCATCCTGGCCTGTATCAGCAGTAGTGTGGCAGCAGGGCCAGGACAGTGATCATGCCTCTGTACTGGGCACTGATAAGGCCACACTTCGAATCCTGGCCTCAGTGCTAGGCCCCTCACTACAAGAGAGATATTGAGGTGCTGGCGTGGGTACAGAGGACAGTGAAGCTGGTGAAGGGTGTGGAGCACAAGTGTGATGAAGAACAGCTGAGGGACCTGGGGGGTTTAGTCTGGGGAAGAGAAGGCTCAGGGGTACCTTATCGCTCTCTAAAACTACATGACAGGAGGTTGTAGTGAGGTGGGGTCAGTCTCTTCTGGGTAGGGAACAGGTGAACAAACTGGACATACATAAGTGTATGGGACTTGACAGGGTGGACCCTAAAGTGTTGAGCGAGCTAGTTGGCATCATTGTGAGGCCACTCTCAGTTATTTTTGAATGGTTGTCGTGACTGACAGAGGATCCTGAGGACTACAAGAAAGCGAATGTCAGTCCAATAAGAGCAAGAAGAAAGATCCTGTGAACAATAAGTTGGTCAGCCTCATCTCAACCCCTGGGAAGTTGATGGAGCAAGTAATCCTGGATAGCATTTCCAAACATATGAAGGAGAAAAAAGTGATAGGGAATAGTTAGCCTAAATCTATGAAGATAAATCATGCCTGACCAATCTGATATTGTTTATTTTGACTTTAGCAACACTTTTTCACTGTCTTCTATTAATCTCTCTTATACAAACTGATAAAATACAGGCAAGATATATGTACACTATGGTGAGCTGAAAACTGTCTGAACTGCTGGGAGGAGAAGATTATAATCAGTGTCACGGAGTCCAGACAGAGGCCAGTCATTATTGATGCACCCCAGGGTTTGATAAGGTGGTCAAAATTACCTAAAATGTTAATTAATTTCCAGGGTAATGGGGTAGAGCACACTCAACAAATCTGGAGAAGATACAAAACTGAGGAGTGGTTGATATTCCAGAGGGTCATGCTGTCCTCTAGACGGACCTCAACAGGCTGGAGCAATGGACTGACAGGAACCACACAAAGTTCAGTGAGGGCTAGTGTAAAGTCCTGCATCTAGGGAGGAATAACCCCTTGTACCAGCACCTGTTGAGGGCTGGCCATCTGGAAAGTAGCTTGTTAGAAAAGGTCCTGGGGTCCTGGTGGACACCAAGGTGATCATGATCCAGCAATGTGCCCTTGCAGCAAGGGAGTCCAACAGCTTCCTGGGCTGCATTAGAATCGTTGCCAGTATATCAAGAGAGGCAATCTTTACCCTTTATTCAGCACTGGTGAGCCCACACTGGAACACTGTGTTCAGTTCTGAGCTCCTCAGTAAAATAGAGACATGCACATATATGAGAGAGTCCAACTTTCACTTGAGCCCAAAATCTCCTTAAACATGGTTAAGGGTCTGGAGCATCTCTCCTATGAGAAAAGGTGGAGAACGCTGGGACTGTTCAGCCTGGAGAAGAGAAAGCTCAGGGGAATCTTTTCCATGTGCACAAATATCTGATGGGGGAGAACAAAGATGAAGCAAGGCTCTTCTCAGTGGTGCCTAGTGACAGGGAAATAGGCAGTGGGCACTCAGATACAGGAGGTTGTGTCTGAACCACATATTTTTACTGTGAGGATGACCAGGTTGCACAGAGAGGTTGTGGATTCTCCCTTCCTGCAGGTGCTCAAAACTGGCCAGTCTAGAGAAACCTGCTCTAGCTTACCCTCCTTAAGCAGGGTAGGATGGGTTAGGTGGTCTCAAGAGAAGCCTTTCAACCTCAACTGCTATGTGTTTTTTGAATCTTCGTGTAATGTAATTGCCAGACTCTGATGCATTTTATCTGAGGCCCAGGTGCAGATTGAGATTTGAAAAGCGAAGGAATTTATGAAGGGTTATCTTTGGAAAATGAATGGCTGTCCTGTGTATGTTGAAGACCAGCATCAGAAAGACTGGAAGAAGTTTTCATAAGTTGTCAAAGACTCAACAGAAATTCTGCACTCTAGCAGACTTCTATGGTCTCATAAGAGGAGAGATACTGGATTTTTACAAAGCAGCAGCTGCTAGGAGTTTTGTAAAATGAGCAAAAATTCCCCCAGTCTATTGTAAAACAAGTGACTGGAGCATTTTAGCTGTTCTTCCACCTGGTAAATTCTTATAGATACAAATGCAATATGTATGCACACACATGAACTCACACAAGTATTAATGTAAATCAGCGGATACACATTCAGGAGTGTTAGAGATCTACTGTGTAAAATTTTGATCCAACAGCTCAAATTTGACGCATTTACAAGCAAACAAAATGTGTTCAAACCATAAGAGCGTTTGAGAAACATTGTTGAGGGAGGAATCTGCCATCCCTGAGTGAATAACTTTCATTTTTCTGATATATTTGACCTCTTTGGTATATTTCTACTACTTATATATTCTGCATTGCAATCCCTAGTTAGAAAAAATGTGTGATAAATTGCTCTTTTTAAAAAAACTCCTGTCTCTTTGATGAGTTGTTGAGTAAATTATCATTAGAGATGGAACTCCTAAAAATATGTTTAATGTACTTTAGACAGGTAACTACATATTGAGGCTGTTCCTGGTGCATGCTCTTTACTCAGATGAAACACCCACTGGGTCAGGTCTTTACAGAAGTATGTATGTGTGGATTATAAACTACCCAGGGAATGACAGATAGACAGCCCCACTAAATAGAGATATGGAACAGATCTCTCCTTATACATGTATCAGGGCGTGTGTTTGCTTGGAGAAGAAAAAGTAGTAATGTGGAATTATTATGTTGGCTACATTGTTTATAGATATCCATGACTGTATGTTCCTAAGTAAAATTATCAAAGCCAAATAACAATGATGATCCTTGCTGGTATCATGACCATACTGCAGACACCTACATGGGGAAATATGGAAATACATTCATCGGCATAGTGAGAACAGCAGCTGACTACTCCTTTCCAGATATTCCTCAGACATGTAACTTCATCAATATTCATCCACATTTTGTTTCTTCCCCAAGGAATTGCAGGTCCCCACTTAAAAGCAGACCAGACTTCACTTCATGGTAAAATGGAAAGTTCTGCTTGTAACATGATGACGAGAAGGAAACCAGCAGCTGTTGATAGTGTTGCAATGCCAACTCCAGTGTTATCTCTTCTACCTTCATCATCATCAACATCTGAAGCAGGTAATGTTTTTTCCTGCCATCCCCTCTATTTCTCCCCCATCTCCTTCCTTTCGGCACTGCAATGAACAACATGCGTTTGTACTACTGTTCCTAATTGGATAGGTAACTGCAAATGTGCATATCTAATGTGATAATCAGGCTACAATTTTCCTAACACTTTCTTATTATGGTCCTATCTTGGCATATCGGATCTATTTTATCCACATACCACCATTTGTGAAAGGAGAACACAAGTAGCATCAACATGTATGGCCTAGCAAGGGACTCTGAAGCAAGATTCCTGAGTTCCTTTCTCAGCCCTGTTGTTCATTTATTTGAACGTTCCCATCCCTGTAACAGGAACAGAAAGAATACATAATGAATAGCTACGGAGAAGCTGAGATTTCTTTCTGCATACTTCAGTGATTTTAGCATAATATTCTGTCTTGCAAATGGGAAATTGTCTGGGGCAATGAACAGTGATTTAAAATGTATCAGAATAAATAAGTCAGAATAGCATGTTTTTCAATCAACTTATATTTTGTGCTTCTATTTTGAGTCAGATCAGAAGGGTGATAGCTTTATACAGTCAGAAATTGAGCCAAGCCATTCAGGCATCATCATGCCTTTTCTTGGGTATGGTTCTAGAAGTTAATCTTGCATTGAATCTTAATTTCCAGTGAATAGAGAACCCACAGTACATTTCCTTATGTGCAAGTGTTAGGAGTCTCAAAGTTTTGTCAAACCTTTGATACCTCCTTCACAAAATATATGTGTATCACTGAGTTATGGAATTATCACATATTTAATTATTCAACTGAATGTGTTGTTTCAGTGCAGTCCTTTTGATTTTCATCTCATTTCCTGAATGAATAGTGAAAACAAGTAGCGTCTATAAAGATGAATCTTTATATTAAAAAATCAGGATTCTCGGTTTCGTCTTTCATACTTTCCTAATATTTAAACTCAGGATAGATTTTCAATGCAGCAGAAAATGAAAGCACACATACATTTTATGATCAGTTTCAAGATGAAAGTTTATGCTTGACTACATAGTTCATTCTTTCCATTTTCAGAAGTCTAATTAAATTGTTGGTTTATCTGTAGCCCAGATGTTGAAATAATTTAGTTGAAAACTGAAAGAAATTGTGTTAATGGGAAAACAGGACAGTGCTATGGGTTTCCTGTAATTAATAGGGAGCTCTTTGAAAATTCCTTCATTCAAACCAAGTCGACAAACTGAGCCCAGCTGTTGAACAGTCTTCTCTGTACCATATTCTGGCAAATGGCCTCAGGCAATTCTGAAAGGATGGAAAATGACAGGCAGTAAGAAGGATTTAAGTACTACAGACATAACAAAGCTATCCAGAATAAAGTTAGGGGACTGATGGAGAACTTCTACAGGGTCTGGTCTACCTTGTTCAACACCACTGGGCTGGATTGTGTCCTTCAGCCTGCTCCAAGCTATTCTTGGAAATGTGTATTTTTGGTAGAGATTTCTCTCTTTGCCTCAGAAGCTCTTTCCAGGTTGCATCAGTCCTGAGTGACTTCCTGGCATGGTCTGTGGCTGTTTCAATTTGTCTTTGTGAGACTGAGCCTCACTGTATCTGTGTACCCCGGGGACAGGAGAAACACTTGGCCTCCATGTGCCTTATTTTAAATGTGTAAAGCTGTGTTTTAAGACTAATATTAGTTCTTGTTTGCATGGGACAGCTAGGTGAGGTTGTTTGGAGGGTGGGAAAATGAAGGAAAAGTAGAAGCACCTGTGGCGTGTCCAGCATTTCTAGTTTCTCTTCGCTTTGGCCTGTCTTTTGCTAAGCAGCTTTAGGCCTTCACAAAGGCATTGCATGGCCATGCAGTCTGGGAGATAACAGCCTGGGGAGATAACTATTCCCATGCAAAATCTGCCCACCTCCGTGTATCCCCAGCACTTGGATCTTCTATCATAGAATCATTGAATCACAGAATAGTTAGGGTTGGAAAGGATCTTAAGATCATCTAGTTCCAACCCCCCTGCCATGGGGAGGGCCACCTCACACTAAACCATGTCACCCAAGGCTCTGTCCAATCCAGCCTTGAACACGGCCAAGGATGAAGCATTCACATCTTTCCTTGGCAACCCATTTCAGTGCCTCACCACCCTCACAGTAAAGAATTTCTTCCTCAAATCCAATCTAAACTTCCCCTGTTTAAGTTTGAACCCGTTACCCCTTGTTCTATCACTACAGTCCCTAATGAATAGTCCCTCCCCAGCATCCCTATAGACCCTCTTCAGATATTGGAAGGCTGCTCTGAGGTCTCCACGCAGCCTTCTCCTCTCCAAGCTGAACCCTGACTTTCTCAACCTGTCTTCACCCAGGAGATGCTCCAGTCCCCTGATCATCCTCATGGCCCTCTTCTGGACTGGTTCCAACAGTTCCATGTCCTTGTCATCACGCACCATGCTGTGTCATGCCTGTAGGAGCACATTCCCTCTTTCATATGCCTGCATGTATAGTGTTACTACTCCCCACTTCCTCTTCAAACCCTTCTATGTGAATTCCAATAGATAGAGGAGGACAAAAGTCTTCCTCCCAAGGCAATATTTCCAAGTGCAAGCAGCACAATATGTGCAGGAAGAGAACACAGAGCCTAAAAACAATCCAAAACAGTTTTGGGTACAGGGTTGGGCAGGATCTATCTGAATAAAATGGAAAAGATTAGTACTTAGCTTCGGTTTTCAGCAGAGCAGTGTATCACATGGCAATATAGGAAAATATTTTATATCAAAGATTGCTCACCAAGAGCTTCCAGATGAGCTGGTAACACCTAACGGCTCTCACTTCAATAGTGGTTTATTTTGGCAGATCTCCCTGATATTTGTCATACGCACACCTCATCAAATCTTCCCCCTGCAGACCCATCAAACTCCTTTCCATATAGTCTCCCTACACCAAATATAGAATCAGATGTCCCTGATTTTAGAAGTCAAAATAATATTGGGTTTCTTAATATCTCCTTTAAAAAGCCTGACTTGAAAGCATATTATTTATTTGATCCATTCATTCTGACTATTGACAGACTATGTAAAACAACTCAAACACTTTCTAGAGCTTGAAAGTCCAGAAGCTTGTTAGGAAGAAATGTAAAAGTAGTAGTAGTAACTTCTAAAAAGCTTCTGGAGAAAGTCATAAACACCCCAGAACATTTAAGAAAGAAAAGTAAATGCAGTTAGCCAACATAGAACAACAGTGAACATTTGGGTTTTTTTCTAAATGAAAATAAGTGTTTCATTCTGAAGAGAAAGGGACTGTTGTCTTGCAAAGTTTTATGAGGCCAAAAAGTATCCAGTGTGAAGTAAGACACTGAGAGTGGTGCTCAGCTTATAGATTTAAATGTAAGTGTAAATTCCCACTCATAATTGTATGCATATCAGTTAATTTTGGAGAACTAGGCAGTTTGGCAGAAAATAGATGCCTATCTTTGTTCTACTCAGGCACTGCCTACTCACCATCAGGCTCCACTGGACACTCACCCCGGCTGAACTGGACCTCTTGGGTGCCTCAGACACCTGTTGGATTTGGCAGGATAGGCAATAAACTTTCACCTTTCATATCCAGCATCACGGTGTCAGGAGGATGCACATGGTCACCTTAAATTGCATTGAGTTCCCATTTAAGGAATTAAGGTCATCCTCTAACAACTGTACCGAGCAGATCTCTACTGACTGCAATGGGCTGGTAATAACTGCAGAAACAGCCAACTATAGCTAAATTCAGTAAAAACATAAAATCTTTGCAGATTCTTGGCTAATGCTGTTTTTCATATTCATTTCCTGTCCTTTGGCTTACTTTCTTTCCAATGAAAGTTGAAAGTAATGCCAAATCTTCTGATTTCACCACGAACCTTGCAATTTTTCCCATGTTTCTGCTAGATTTCTCATCTTCAAGATTTCCACCATCAACTGAAAAATTTCAGTTTTACTTCCTGGGAAAAAAATTGCATCTTTAATATGGGAATTTTCAAAAAAGTCTTGAAAATGTACCCTGGCAATAGCAATTAGAGGCAAAAGGTGGAGAGTGAATATGAAGAGTGTGCCAAATATTTGATTTCTTTAACCTTCTGACCTGAAGCCACTCTCAAGATCTGGGGAGGACTCAAAGAAGTCGAGTATTTAGAGCTGGAAATACTGGGACTGTATATGTCAACCACCATTGAGGCCAGATTAAAATAATCCTTTAGTGTGACTGCGACTTAAGCTTTTTTTGATCAGATGACTGAGAAATAACTCACTGCCACTTGCCCTGAGGGTTCTTGCATCCATACTTTTTAGGGGTGACCTACTTTAGAGGAATTCCATGCAACTGATTAGATTCTGAGCAACTTGGATATTTCATTTCCTTTCTCTTTTTCTTTGGTACCAAAATGACTGCATTCCTCTTTTCTTTTGTCCTCTGTGAATCACAAACTACAAGTGGGTTTTGTTTTTCTTTTTGGTGTGGGGAGTGGGTTACATATGGAAAATGTATTTTGTTTTTTAATTAATGAAAACCAGACTTTGGGAGGTTAGCCATCCAGGTCTTTTATTTATAAGAGAGCATATGCCTGTGTTTTGTTTATGACTCACTCTTAATTCTTGCATTGTAACTTGGGTTTGTTTATGCAAGCTCTTTGCTGAATCCAAGCAATGGTGGTATGAGAGCCAATAATTTATGTTCTCCAAGAGGGGAGGCCAGTGAGTGAGGTTCGTATGCTGAATCTGTCATAGCACATAGTGAAAACAGGAGATTATACCACATGACAGCTCCTGGTTATCTGCAGAAAATTCTACAACAGCAACTTGATTTAAACTACCACTAGCAGATTAGCCTGTTAACCATGAAGGGAGTGATAACCTCCAAATGAACCTTTCTAGAAATCTTGGCTGCTCTGGAAATTTCAAGGATTTCAAACCCAAATGACTGCTTGACAGTCAGGTGTAAATTAAGTTTGCAAGTAGATGTGGGCTGAGGTTAATTTAGTAGGATGTTTTATTCTTTAAGGGAAAGAAATACTGACTTCCATCATTTCTCTTCCATCAGCGCAAAACAGGTATGTTAGGAGTGGAAGGGAGCACTAGTTATTGCAACGGCAGAACTAATACATTCTGTTTCTCTCACAAAGTTAATTTTAATCTATGAGCAAATCCTGAACTCTTAACAGATGTCACGTTCAGTAGAGGACAATGAGACAATTTAAGGAAAATGAACAAAGTCTCGTGTCCTAATAAGCAAATGACCAGGAGCCAAGACATTTTGGGTACTCTTTCCAGCTCTGACAGTGCCTCACAATGTGACCTTGGCAGGAGACTTAACTCCTTTGGACTTCACTCAGGTCTAAAATAAGTGATCTGAACCAGGAGTAAGCATACTTTAGGGGCCATTAAAGTCAATTATGCAACTGAGTTAGTATCTGCAGTGATGATAGTAAAGAAGCCCAGGTAGGGGTAATGAACCTGGCACATGTGAAGTGACCCACATGGCTAGTTTGTGCCCACCAATTTCAGCAGCAAACTCTTCCATACTGTCATCCATGATAAGTATTAAAGGCTGAGGTGAAAACATCAGGAGTATATTCTCGAGGTATAGAAAGCTCAATAATCACAGTGGGCCAATATGACAGCTATGCTAAGCAGTCTTTCCTTCTCTCCCACTAGAGGTTTAGAAATGAGACGCAAACCCATGGTGAAACATTTCTGTAGAAAAGCTTTGTTGCTCTAGAAGTGGGGAGAGATGAAGAAAAATTTCTGAAGACTGCTTAATAGTCAAAGTAGTGTTTTCAAGTAGGACCGTAAAAAAGAAGGCAACAGCAATTTTTCTGGGACTGTAATATTCTTTTTACTTCTTTTTAATTGCTTTTCTATTCAGAGTCATTTCTTAAAGCCATCACTTCTTCAGTAGTCATATTCAGCCTGCTAGGCTTGAAAGTATTCAGTCTTCCTGATGCTGAAAGCATGCAAAGGAGAGTTTCCATCCACTGTTGTTTGACCTACCCCTTTTTCTCTCATCTCCCAACAGCCAGCTCACCACTGAAGAAAAGGTTCAAGCGCCGTGAAATTGAGGCGATCCAGTGTGAAGTGCGCAAGATGTGCAACTACACCAAGATCCTGTCCACGAAGAAGAATCTGGATCATGTCAACAAGATCCTGAAAGCCAAGCGGCTGCAGAGACAATCAAAGACAGGCAATAACTTTGTCAAGAAGCGGAGAGGGCGTCCTCGGAAGCAACCCCTTTCCTTTGATGAAGACTCCAGAGATCAAATGCCAGTTCTGGAAAAATGCATTGACCTTCCCAGCAAAAGAGGTCAGAGACCGCCACTCAACCCTTTGATACTGGAGCAAGCAGCCACTCAAGACACAATCATGGCCACCATTGAGGCTGTCATACACATGGCTCGAGAGACGCCACCCCTGCCACCTCCTCTTCCTCCTCCTCCTCCTCCGCCACCTCTCCCTCTGCCCCGGACACCCCGGGTTGGGAAAAGGAAAAGCAAGACCTTGCAGGAGGAAAAGGAAGACGTGAAAGTGAAGCGGCACCGGAAAGGCAAGGGGAGTGAAAATGAGGGCCTTCCATAAGGCCAGAGCACCTCATAGGATAGTGGGGTGCTAGTAGCGGGGCACACCAGACTGAAGGACTGGAGAAGCACGGTCCACTTTGCCCCTGCGGCAACAACAGACTTTTTCTTTTCTTCGGCAGCCAGAACCCGTTGTGGAAATCTGTGCCAGCCGGGATTCACATCTTCCTCTTCATCGCTTTTGCCTCAGCCCCCCCCAAAAAGAGGGGGAAAGGCTGTGGGAAAGGTTGGGGATAAGGGGGGAGGGGGGTGTGTTTCAAAGTTGGGGATAGCATCTACTTTACACAGTTTCCAAAACTAATCAGCATCTCAGCATTGCTGTTCTCATGCCGTACCTGGAGGTGAGAGGTCATCCTCGCAGAGAGCTGAACGTTGTCACTAGAGCTGCGTGCTCGACTTTGATTCTGTTGGGCGGGCCAGGTGAAACTAAGAGTAACCATACCATAGTAGAAATCACTGTAAAAAGGAAAAAAAGAAACAAAAAAAAAAAAAAGAAAACCACAAAAAAAAAAAAAGTGTAATTTTCTCGACTGTGATCTTGGTTATAATCTGTTTGATTTTTTTGTTTTTTTCCCAGTTTTATATACCTACCAGGCTTTGGGCCACCATAACCCAAAATGCCTGAAACTCCTGCTAGAAATATATTTCTTTCTCATTTACTTGCCTAGTTACAACTAGCTGCAGTATAGGCAATAGAAAAGTAGAGCCTTACACGTGTGCACACTCATTCCAAGTGCTGTTCCAAGGAACAACAGAATATCACAGCATTTAAAATAAGGTGTACATGGATAGCACGTTTCTATGAAGCAGCTTGGCATTTTCAATGGCATGTGAAAAAGAGATCGTGCATCAACCAAGTTGTTTTCACTCTCAGAATATAAGACTAGAGAACAGCAAGACACTTCTGGGGAATATAGTTATAGAAAACGTGAACAAAATCACCAAAAAAAGAATATAAAAAATTTAAAAGATCTAAAAAAAAAAACAAAACAAAAAAAAACCAAGCCAAAACAAAAACAAAAAAACAACAACAACAGCAACAAAAAAAAACCAGAATAGAAAAAATAGATTAAAAAGACAGGGCCCAAACCTACCAGTTCTTGCCACCTGCAATTCCCAGTGAAATTGACGGGAATCCCAGGATCCAAATAATTTGCATTAGGTAGCAATGCCTTGATATGTTCTTTTGAAGAAAACAGATAAAGTAGATTGTCTAAAAAAGAAAAAAGAAAGCAACATCTTATGGAAAATAGGTTCTTTCTTGGCAATTGTTTCTTAAAAAAGAAAAAGAATAAGTGTTCTTATCTGAAAATAAAAATAAAATGTTCCAAGGGTATCACCACTGCAATTGTATTAATGCCACTTTGGACATGTTTTCCAAGTTGTGGTTGCCTTAATAAACTAAAAACAAAAAAAATTTTTTTTGTACATACTGTAATTATAAAGCTCTCAGTCTGCATGGATGCAAACTGTGTGTGACAAATCGTCTCTTTAAATGGTCAGTTCAAACTGTACATTTCTCATTCGAGTTGTACGTTAGCCATCGAGTTAACTTGAGCAAAATATCCAAGCTCCATTTCCACAGCCCAATTAAAAAATTTAACTAAAACAAAGACTGAATGTGAAACTGTTCCATTGCAGTAACAATGCTTTAGAAAAGAAGCCAGTTATTGAAATTTGAAATAGGTACTTTCGCTTTTATTTCATTTCTCTTTAAACCCTTCAGTACAATCAACACCTGGCATGGCAAGATGGATATTAAAATGAGAGGGGAGAGGGAAAATTCCAGCAAGCAAGAGGAGATAGAAATTATTTAATGATTCACAAGCCAACTGCTATTTCCTTTTTTGAGAAATCTTTGAACTGGCTTATTGCCAAGAAAATTTCAAATAGCACAACACTAAAACAACACAAAACAAACAAATAAACAAACAAAAAACCAAGGACAAATCCAACAACAAAAAGTCGTCCCCCCCCAAAAAAAAATGATTGTGTTTCTATTCTGTTATTTATTTACAGAAATCATATCAAGACTATGGTGTTAAAGGGACACTGTAAACGTACAGCTCATTATATTTAGAGACTGATTTTTCTTCTGTGATAGCACCTTAGGTTATTAAAACTGAATGCATTTGGTGTTTGGATTGGGCTGGGGGGGCTGGGAAAAGGTTGGGTTTTGTTTTTTTTTTAAAGCTTGGAACATTGATATTTCCTTAAACTGATAAGAGGGATTGCAGAATTCTGTTTCGAATTTGTTTTGCATCATTCATCATACTCATTTGTGCTTTTTGTTTTCCAATTAATGCAGCTTAGAAATAAACTGGCCGGTCGCTCATTCTGTTACAAACAATTTTGATTTTCATGTTGTCTTGAATTAGCACAGTGTTACTAACTGAAGTTGTAGGCCTTCAAAAAAAAAAAAAAAATGCTTAAAACTCCTCAGGCTCCTCCCTTCCTTAAAAAGCAGTGGATGAGGTTTAGTTGATTCAGAAATCTTTTTTTCCATCTCTCCTTTGAGCCTGAAAATAGGTGACAGTGTCACTTAAAATGCAAGAAAAACTATAAATTTAGTATTCCACATAGCCTATAAGCTGAAACTAAGCCAGACAACAACATATCCTTAGTTCTACCCTCTGTGATTCTTTTATTAGCATTGAAGGACATTTCAATGTGGAGCAAGTGGAGCAAAGATCTGAAAAGACCAAGTTCTGTCATCTAACGTCTGTCATGGCTTCAAGATGTGTCAGACCTCACAAAGTGACAATAAGGTCTGGACTTGGGGTTCCAGATTCACTGGGATACGACCCACCTAGGGAAGGATCACTGGTAGGGAAAGGCTGCTGCCTCCCATTTCCTGAGGTTTCAGAAAAAAATGCTGTTATCCTTCCAAAAAAGTACTATTCAAAATGCTGTTAGAGGCACCACACTTAAGAACAGCATCCACTCAGAGGGTCCAACCCAGTGTATGCGCCACTGAGAAAAAAAAAAAAAAGGTGTTTATGATCCTAGAGAAACTATGGGTAGCGTACAAGACTTGGTAGCTGCAAGCTGTCCACGTAGGATGGGCTCTATCCAGATGCCCAAGGTTTATCCAACCAACAGCCTAGTGCAGCCAGCTGTAGCTGGCAGAAAGATTGTCTTGTTAATTTGTATGGAAGCAGGCTGAATATACTGTTAGATGGCACTCAGAATTTTGTGTTCTGCATGTTGCATAGTCTATAAAGATGATAAGCAAGTTGCTGACAGAATAATATCATAAGGCTATGTACTACATGCAGATCATAAAGGATTTAGTTTTAGGGCTTAAGGCTAAAATCCCACTCCTGCAGTTTATTACCCAACAATATTCCAGTAATGAGCTTTTTGATTTACCACCACCACCACCACCTCTAGTAAGATTAACCAAGGAACTCTCTAAACACTCTCCACACGTTTCCAAGAACTGTATAAAACTGGGGTGAAAGCCCTTTTGCTTATTAAGACCAAAAATATCTTTCAGACATCTCCACTGGGTCACAGATTCACACAACTTAGTATGCTTCAATAAAAATGTGAAAAAAAAAAGACCACATGGCTGTGAGCCACATGAAATGAGGCTACGGGTTTACATCCTCTCCATGGGTCTTGTTGCATAGTTGTATTCCTCAATCCAGCATAAATTGAGGAATGGGGATAAGCGTGCAGAGAAAGAGAGGAAAAAATACACAAGCCCTTGTGTGTCCAAGAGCTTCATACTGCCAATATCTTGAACCCTTCAATATCAAATTTTCTGTGAAGCACCTTACACGTTTTTGGGTGAGAGTCATACAAAAAAAGAAAAAAAAAAAAAAGAGAAAAATAAAGAGAAAAAAGTGTATAACAAGGGTATCCTACAGCACTGCCCATGACTCTGCACTTGACAGCAATGCTTTGGACCATTTGTGTAGAATATTCTGTTTGTGTTATTACATTTTTTGGGTTGCATCTGGTGCAATGAGGTGCTGGTTTGTCACTGGGGCTTCTGAGTGTTACAGCAATACAATGAGTAAACAGGAGTCCCTGTTCTCTACACAAGGATTTCCTCAACTCTTATTTTCACAGGCCCTGATTCAGGACTGCACTTAAGCACATATAAGTAGCATCCTGAAGACTAAAATGAACAACAAAAAAAGACAGGAAAAAGGAAAAAATCCCAACAACAAGATGGTTTTCTGAATCTAGAAAACAAACATCATGCCTTGCAATGCCTCTTCCTTCCATATCATCCAAAAACTGGGGTGCAGCAGTTCTGAGATAATTAGAAGCACATTGCAACAAAGAACACATATCCAAGATCTCCTTAAGATGCCTGCCTAGGTTGTATAAAACACTACTAGAAAAAAAAAAAAAAAAAGAAAAAGAAAAAAAAAAAGTGAAAACCTGAAAAGAGCTGCCAATTGGACAACATGGGAAAGCAGTTCAGTCCCATGTTGCTTTGTTTTACTTTTCTTTTTCTTTATTTTTTTAAGCTATTTCTTAAATAATAAATGCACATGAAGTGTTAAATATGTATATACTGTATTTCAAAAAAAATTAAAAAAATCAAACGAATGGGGCACAAGATTGTTCTATAAGTCGTGCTGGCTAATTTTTAGTTTGTATTCATAAGTGGTTTTTAAAAGCCTTTTTTAAAGTGTAATTTGCATGTTCTACTTTGATTGTATGTAAACATATTTTAGAGCAAAAAAATGTATTTGTATTTTATTGAATATAGAGGCAAGAAAAAAACTTGTACATTGTTTGAAATGTTCTTTTTGTAACAGTTTTTATTCATGAAGCATTTTTGTACATTTAAAAATGGATATGGACTTGATGTTCTTTGAGGCTTAGATACATCTGGCATGCTTTAATGTCATGCTCCTTCATGATCTTAGATGTTGGTTTTTAAACATTTTTTCTAAAACAAAGCTCAGTCTTTTCGCTACCAAATCAGGTTAGCACAGTATAGAGCACTTAACAAAAAAAAAAAAAAAAAAAAAAAAAACACACAAAAAAAAAAAAAAACAACAAAAACCAAACAAAAACACCCCCCCAAAAAAAAAAGTTAATCCTATTCATATGTTATTCATTGTGTGAAATTAAAGGAATTCAATTCAGTCTAACATGAGTTGTGAATTCTTTTGTCTTATTTTCCATCTGTTTCCCATCACTAAGGAGTTTAATAGCTTTTGGGATACTAATACCCTGCATTCACAAGCACTCTTTATGGTAATGGAGAAAAACGTGATTTGGTTCTGTTCTTGTATTTCCTTTCCCCCCCCCCCCCCCCCCCCAGAATATCCTTGAAAGTTAAAACCGGACTGTGCAATGGGCCCCATGGACAAAAGGAGGATTCACACTTTGAGGCTGTGCTTGTCACCAAGTGAACAGAAACTTTCTGGTCCAAATTGTGTCCCACAGCCACCACTGTGGTAGTACTTGCCACTCAGGTGGGATTTCCGCTCATGAAGCAGATTGAGCATCCCTTTCCAGATCCCTGCAGAAAAGAGTCCCAGGGCTGAGTTATGGACAAGGAGGCCAACCTTCTCATCACTCAGCATCAGAGATGAAGGGCTGTAGGCCAAGGGGTATTTTCCATTGTGTAAAATTTCATGCTGCAAATGTGGGACTGGGAGCTGGTTTTAGCGTGGTTCTAAGTTCCTTTTCCAAGTTGATGCTGAGGGTGGTCAGCTGCCGTTACACAGACAGCCTCAGCATCCACAAGTTCCTCTGCAGCAACATCAGATTTTATCTTTTCTCTCCTCCTCAGAGAAGACCCACCACCTTACCCAATGGCTCAGTGTCCTCCACATGAAATTTAATCTTATTTCCTTGAGGAGACAGTGATGCTCAGGCAGGGTAGATGACTTAGTGTCCTCTCATGTTCTTCCCTTGTGAACCCCTGTGGGGTGGGCTGGCTTGGTGAGACTAACTCAGCCAACTGCAAATATGGCCCTTCTGACTACTGTTCTCACAGCTATTGCTTTATATTACTGCAATAGAGCTGCTGTAAAGATCTCAGGCATGATGGGGCTTTTTAATTTCTCCTCTTTCTTTCTTTAACATGCACATAACCCCAGCTTAACAGCAGTTGCGAAAGAGCTGAAAACTTAACTCCCTGTATCAGGGCCTGTGATGTATAAGCTACTGGTCTCCAAATAAACCACATTTTTGTAAAATGCCTGTGGTAAGTCTCCCTTGGAAGCATCTGTGAACTGCCAAGTTTTGGGCTTGCTGCTGCATTATCTCAGGATTGATCTCCCCTCTTGCCAGCTCTTTTCTGAGACGCACCTCCCATCACCACTGAGCTCTTCTGTACTTTGGTGGTGTCACCCTACAGGCATGATGTAGTGAGGCTAGGGATAGCAGCTGCATGGGGAGAAAGAGTTGGGAATGTTGGGTTTCTAACACTTGATGGAGGGCAGGCATGAGGGACTCTGTCTGCAAAGTTTTCATGTTTTCATCACTCTGACCTCTTTTTTCCACCAGACTGCTGACACCACGTGTAGTGTCAGAGCACCATACTCCTCCTCACCAGCCTCCTCCTGGGCTTGGAAGAGTTTTTGATTGTCACTCCCATCTGCCTTCTCAGGGCAAAGTCAGGTTCTTGCTAGGAAAGATGTGTAACTGTTTCATCTCTGGTAACTACTCTAACATTGTCAGTTCCTATGGATTAAACCAGCTGTGATGAAAACCTTTGAAAGTCTTAGAAACAAAATTTAGGAATTTTACAAGCTCTGGTAGGTTGCAACTTTTTTTAGGTACTCTTTAATGAGGTGTTGTTCCTTTGTCTCATTTTTTATGAGTTCACTATTTTCCAAATTTACTTAGAGTACTTTCGTTATTAATCCCTGCGCTGAAATATTCATAGAATCATGGAATGATTGGGTTGGAAGAGACCTTAAATATCCAGTTCCAACCCCCTGCCACAGGTGGTAACACATTCCACAAGATCAGCTTGTTCCAAGCCCCATCCAACCTGGCCTTGAACAATTCCATTGATAGGGCATCAGTAAAAATAATGAAAACACTGTGTGTGTTGGAAACAACTGTCATCAAAAATAATGTTCTTTTCTGATTATCCTGTTTTTTAAGCATCATTTACTCATAGAAACGCTGAAGCTCCATTCAAACTTTGTTCGGTCGTCCTCCATATTGTTGAACTTAGAAGAGCATTTCACACTCCATCATCAAGGTACAGGAAAGGATCACAGTCTCTTGGGTTAAAGTGTGGTCTTAATTCAGTTTTGATTATGGAGTTTCTCCATGTCCCCTGGGATAAGGAGGCTGGCCATGGTGACCTTAACTCATCTTCAGCTAGTGGAGACGAGCTTCAACCTTAGCCTGGCTCTCCCTCAGGTACCATATCCCACCAGACACCAGAGTTATCTCATGTGTTGAATGCATTTTGTGTCAAGGAAATTCTAGTTGATGGAGATGCCTGCAGCCTGTATGCAAGTTGTATGAGCTCCTGGCAGCGTTACTTGCTATTCTGTATCAAAAAGCATGCACATAATTTTAGAACAATTTTACTTTTACTGTCTAAGTAGAAAACATTTTCCAATTATTTGAAGGGATCAGTGACAAGACCCTACTCAAAGCCCTTCAGTACATACCATCTGGCAAGTTCTAGAAAGCAAAGGTAAACATTAGATGAGAACTTAAGAAATATATGTTTGGTCTTTGATGAACAATTAATGAGCCACATGACAAGTGCACTGTATAGAGGTTTCAGAGCTAAAAGAAAGTATATAGAAAATATATATAGAGAGAGTGTATAGAAATCACAGTGAAGTGTGGCATATCAAAAAATCTATGAGGGTTTTACTGTGTGCTGCAGGAATAAGTGCTATGAAAGCACCACAGGAATTGTAAGAGGAGCTTAACAGAATGTTAACACAATCATAAGTCACTTCATTATGACAATTAACTTCCTGTATAACACAGAGCAAGACCCCCTGGTTCACATTCACAGCTCACTCAGATCAGCACTATCAGTTTCAAATGTATTAAAATATTTTGCAGGAGCAAAAGATCTGTTTTCATTTTCCTTATGGAAACTATTCATCCCAAAGTGGCTTTTGAGTGCTGCTAGTAATACAATGTAATACAAACGACTGTTGTTTGCTGCTTTTAAGAAACATCATATTGAGAATGTAGACCTTTGTTAAAAAAAATCAAATGATAGGAAAATGGGTTGAGCAGCACTTGTAGGCAGGTCAGCATGGTTTTATAAGAGCTGTGGTGGAAAGAAATGGGTAAAAGAAGTGGAGAGTCTTTGAGGAATGTTGAGACATCATTTTCGATGCAACAGGAAAGTATTTAAGTATTAGTATCTACTTCCTCTCACGATTCTGTTGCACTTCAAAAAAATTTCCAAAGAAATTCTTCAGGTCTTGGTATTACAGAGTTCATCACCCCTGCATAAATCAAGCAAGCAGGGAGCCCAGTCTTTCTTCTGCAGTGCTTGAAACATATTATCTTTTATGTCATCTGTTTGCCTAGTAGGATTTATCCCCTTCTGGATCTCCCCAGGTCAGTGATGCAAATTTCTTGTCTAACTCCATCCCACTCCCACACATGCTCCTACCTGGCAGTTCTTAAACTGCCCCACAAGTGTTACTGGTAAATAACACTCCAAATGAATCAATAGAAGTTTTGTCACTGACTCGGAACAAAATTCTCCACTACATCTCCTTGATTTAGCATGCCACAATGCTATCTGTGGAATCAAATAGCTCATAATGTCTTCTACTTTCCTGTCCCAATATTCTGTTTATGCAATCAGAGAACAAGTATACCAAGAGGAACAAAAGGGTAAACTCTGAAAGCCTCTGCAAAGCTCTGCAAGGCTCTGCAAGAAAGAGAGCACATGAAGAGCATCTGTTGGTGAGCATTTTCAGAGCATGTCAAGAACACAATTAAAAAGGGCTGAAAAGTGATCTCTGAAGGAAGCAAATGATGATGTGGTAGAGCTTTAATGAAGATAATGACTAGGGAAAGCATTGCTTAGTCTTCCAGAAGACATGGGGAGAAGAAATAAAGCAGCATACTTGAAGGGGGAGCAATGAGTTCAAAAATACAAAAGGACATTCATTCAAGGGAGGAAAACAGAAAGGGAGAGACTGGATATAAAGATTTAGGTCATGGACAGAGTATAAAAATGGATCTTGCAACAGAAGATGGAAGAGGCAGCCTGCATGCCTCCTGTGACTTTATTGCTGTTTTCTAAGCTGACACAGAGCTCATCATTTATCCTCATTAAACAGCTACCATCAGGGTATAGCTAATGACCATTAGTCTCCAATTCTCTCTTTTTAAACTTCAGATGGATAGGTAGTACTGCTAGAAGCAAAACTTTGTTTGCTTAAATTATTGGTATTTGCAGTTTCCCAAAATCCTGGGCACGGATCAGCAAATGTCAACAAAGGCTTGATAGTAAAGACAACAGCTGTACAGAAGTCTGCTTACAAAAATGGGACTTCAAAGAGATGCCCTCTCTGATATAATCGGACTCAGCTTTGTTTACTTCAAAGATATTACAGTAGCGTGTAGGTGCTGTTGATCCTGTAGCTTCTCATGAGAAGAATTTATGCTGACTGAACATCTACCCCAAGTATCTGAGGGTCACATACTTCCTTTTGCTATGCACCCCAGCAACTTGCTTTTTCATGGGGATGCAAGGTGCTTTGTGCCCAAGAACAAGCCATTGTGCAACCCCATTTGTTAGAAGAGGCAACTGAAGCAGTGAAAAAATGAAGCTCATACTGTCCGAGTTGTTCATTGCTATGGGGTATTTCCATTTTGAAGCACCTGATATATACCGTGTTTTGCACATATTTTAAGAGGTCATGTAGTTAATTGAGGGGCCTCTTAGAGGCAAACTTTACAGAATGTGGATCTTGGTGACTTTTGTGGAAGTGTGAATAAAACAAAAAATTAAGAATCTGGCTTGAAGCCAGCTACTAGGTTTTTTATAAGGTACCATGAGAAGCTTTTTTGTTTTGCTGTGTTTTCAAATGGTGATTCACTACAATGTTATCTCCAGAATGGCTAGGAAGACCCTGAGAGACCAGCTCCTATCAGCCAAGAATTATAGGATCCTTACTTTGCTTTTTCTTCCTGAAAAACAAAGATCAATGAGGCACAGCCTTTCTGGGGTTTGAATTGCTGTCACCTCAATTCAAAAAGTCACATTAACACACACTTCTGGAAATTTGGGATGTAACACAAACAAAAACTTGCATTTATTATTTGGTTTAACCCCTCTGACATCAGTATGATTTAAGCACTTTAAAATTAAATAGATGATTAATTACTGTTATAAGAACAACTGACTTCTAATTCCAAAACCTAGTCTCATTTGCCCAAACTGAACTTTCTTGAGTGCAAATAAGAATTGATCAGTTCCTGGTTTTAACAATTTCACAACGTGTTCCTAGTCCCAAGTCTCAGTTTGCCATGAGTACTGCTTGCATACATTGGAGGACTATTTGTTAGCATTACCAAAAAAGCTGTGAATTCCTTGCAAAAAAAGGCGCAATATGTACAAGAAAACATCCTTACTGAGACTTTCATGACAGGACATTCTCTCTGAGTCAGCTTCTTTCTTTGTTTCTTTAAACCATGAAAAATGAAGCCTTGTCATTTACACAGCAAAGTGAAAATGAGTCTTTAAACTAGGGTGAGGGTTTCTTTGTCCTTCCTTACTGCAGCCGTATGTTTCTGTCCATCCTTCATTACCTCAAAAAATAATATGAAACCCTTTATTTTTTCAGCTTTTTATAAATAGTTCTCAAGCACATCTGTTCACAATGAAGATACTAATTACATAATTTTGGACTGGTGATGTATTTATATCTTTATTGATAAGGTGTCCCAAAATCTATACTTGTTGGGTTTGACTGCTTTAATATTTACATTATACCCAAGCAAGTACGTTGTGGGTGGGTACTGGAGGTGAGGCATAAACATTGTGCTCCGTCTTCCTGGGATCCACACACTAAAGGGGAAAATGAGTATGAAAACCCTGACATTGCAAGAGAATCCTGAATTCCTTCTTTCTAGGTTTCCAGAAGTGCACATGTGGGATCTTTTGAGAGTTATTGCATGCAGATAAATCCAATGGTCTTTTCCACGCTTAGCCAACCTGTGTTTCTGCCTTTTTACCAGGAAGTGGTAGCTTTGAAATACCATATCAAACTAGTACATTGTGTTTCCTGCATATCCTGCCTTATTGGAGGTTAATTCGTTCTGACGCATGCAGTCTGCTGCTGCCAACTAAGTCAAATGTATATTATGCTTTACTTTTCTGTTGCCTTACAGGCTTTTGTTGGTAAATATTTAATAGATAAAACTTGCCTAACACTGTTAAATGACATGGTCTATGATTTTGAATAAGCACCCAGACTCTAATGCATCAGAAGGGTTGAGAGAGGGGAGGAGGAAATTCTGGAATGAAACCCAGCTGGATGCTAACTACACAGTATCCACCCACCAACCACAGTGTTAATCTTTTGCTAGAGGACAGTTACAAAAGCAGAAAATGGGAACCCAGGTCAAGCATGGCATATAGAGTTGTTTCTCATTTACTGTAATGTGTTATTCTTTGGTAGAGAAGGATAAAAAAAAAACTGTGCTGGGAACCAAATGGACTTTTCCATTGCAGTCCCATCTCTGCCACCTCACATTTTCTGTCCTCTTTATCATGATTCGTGATTTACTCCTAGTTTCTGTTTCCATGTCGGATCTCCAAGTAGTCTCTCTTTCAAGCTTCAAAGAAACAGCAGGGACTGCTGAGGCTCAAGATCTGATAAAAGAAAGCAGACTTACTCAGGGTCACCAGAGACATGAGGGTATCCAAAACATGTGAATACCCATCAGTTTCTCTGAATTAGTAAGGTTTATTTTATTATTATTCTGTGATTCTACTCAACACTAAGGTACAGCTGTGGTAGGAAACATCAGTCAAGTTCCTGGGGGAGATTATATTCTAACTGGAGAAGAGGCAGCAGCATGTCAGAAGCCGAAGAAATACAATCAAGATGATGAAGCATGCCAGCATGGTAAACACTGTTAATCAGTGATGCAGCTGACTACACATTTTCAGGTTTCTGAATGTCTCCGAAGTCCTTATTAGAATCATAGAATTATAGAATATTTAGGGTTGGAAAGGACCTTAAGATCATCTAGTTCCAACCCCCCTGCCAGGGGCAGGGACACCTCACACTAAACCATGTCACCCAAGGCTATGTCCAACCTGGCCTTGAACACCGCCAGTGATGGAGCATTCACACTTTCCCTGGGCAACCCATGCCAGTGCCTCACCACCCCAACAGTAAAGAATTTCTTCCTCATATCCAATCTAAACTTCCCCTGTTTAAGCTTGAGCCCATTATCCCTTGTCTTATCACTACAGTCCCTAATGAAGAGTCCCTCCCCAGCATCCTTATAGGCCCCCTTCAGATACTGGAAGGATGCTATGAGGTCTCCATGCACCCTTCTCTTCTCCAGGCTGAATAGCCCCAACTTTCTCATCCTGTCTTCATATGGGAGGTGCTCCAGCCCTCTGATCATCCTTGTGGCCCTCCTTTGGACTTCTTCCAACAGTTCCTTTTTATATTAAGGACACCAGAACTGTACACAATGCACCAAGGGAGGTCTCACAAGAGTAGAGTAGAAGGGCAGGATCACCTCCTTCAACCTGCTGGTCATGCTCCTTTTAATGCAGCTTAGGGTATGGTTGGCTTTCTGGGCTGGAAGCGCACACTGCCGGCTCATGCTCATTTTCTCATTGACCAGCACCCCCAAGTCCTTCTCTGCAGGGCTGCTCTGAACCTCTTGTCTGCCCTAGCTGTAGCTGAGCCTGCAATTGTTCTAACCCAGGTGTAAGATCTTGCACTTGGCATGGTTAAACTTTATCAGGTTGGCATCAGCCCACCTCACAAGCATGTTGGGGTCCCTCTGGATGGCATTCCTTCCCTCCAACTTATCAATCGAACCACACAGCTTGGTGTCATAAGCAAACTTGCTGAGGGCGCACTCAATCCCACTGTCCATGTCACCAACAAAGCTGTTGAACAAGACCAGTCTCAACACCGATCCCTGAGGGATACCACCCATTGCTGGTCTCCAGCTGGACATTGAGTCACTGACCACAGGTCTTTGCATGTGACCATCTAGCCAGTTCTTTATTAAGAGTGGTCCATCTATCAAGTTGATGTCTCTCCAATTTAGAGACAAGGATGACATGCTGGACAGTGTTGAATGCTTTGGCCCTACTCCTTTTCTTCCTTCTATTCAGGATGCTACACTCCTGAGCTTGTAGCAGGGGGTTCTTGAATATCAACCAACAGCCTTGGGCCCCCCTGCCCTCTAGGGCTGTATCTCATGGAACCTTACTAAGCAGGTTCCTGAAGAGGCTAAAGTCTGCTCTCTTGAAGTCCAGGACAGTGAGCTTGCTGAACACTTCTCACTGTCCTGAGGATCTCGAACTTGACCATCTCATGATCACTAAAACCAAGGCTGCCCTGAAGTGTTACATTTCCAACTAGCCCTTCTCTGTTGGTGAGCAAGAGGTCAAGCATGGCACCTCTCCTTGCCGCCTCCTCTATTGCTTGCAGAAGGAAGTTGTCTTCCACACAATCAAGGAACCTCCTGGACTGCTTGTGCCGGGCCATACCATCCCTCCAACAGATATCAGGGTGGTTGAAGTCCTTCAGGAGGACAAGCGCCTGCAAGCGTGAGGCTGTTCCTATCTGTCTATAGAGCACTTCATCCACAGAGTCCCCTTGATAAGATGGTCTGTAACAGATCCCCATAGTAATGTCTCCCAATGCTGTTCTCCCTTTAACCCTGACCCACAAACTCTCTGTTGAGTGATCACCAGTCCCCAGAAAATGTTCCATACTCTTCAGCCTACCTCTAATATAAATAGCAACTCTTCCTCCCCGTCTGTTGGGCCTGTTTTTTCTAAAGAGACTGTAGCCTTCCATTCCAAGTCTCCAGTCATAGGAGCCATCCCACCATGTTTCTGTGATGCTTATTATATCTTATTCCCATAGACATGCACACATCTCTTATTCCTCTTGTTTGTTCCCCATGCTACAGGTGTTTGTATAGAAGCATCTGAGCCGAGCTCCAAATGAAGCTGGCCCATTTGCTGGAGAGGCTGTAATATTTCTACGTTGCTCTGAGCATTAGTTCTAGGTGCTGGCAGCTGACTGGTAGTGCTGGGATGGAATGATGCCTCCCTCCCCCAACACATCTAGTTTAAAGCTTTCTTGACAAGCCTGGCAAGACTGCTACCAAAACCACTCTTTACCTTTGCTGTCAGACCAGGTCCACCAGCTTCCTGTAGACCTGGCCTCCTCAACTACATCCCATGTTCTAAATACCCGAACACCTGACTACGACACCAAATTATTACTATTTTATTCCTATTACATTACTATACTGGCAAATTTTGTAGAAAATATCAAATACAAAATTCAGACCAAGGCAAGAGAGATTTCTGCTCCTTTCTTAGATAATCAAAGAAAACCCAGCACATGGAAGTTTCCTATACACAAAGATCCTTCCAAGGGTTGTTCAGGGCAGGCATCTATTTGAGAAATGACCTATCACTGATAAGACAGGGTTCATAGAATCACAAAATAATCTGGATTGGAGAGGACCTTAAAGCTCATCCAGTTCCAACCCCCTGCTATGGACAAGGACACCTTCCATTAGAGCAGGTTGCTCCAAGCCCCATCCAACCTGGCCTTGAACGCTGCCAGAGATGGGAAAGCCGCAGTTTCTAGGGGCAACCTGTGCCAGTGCCTCAGCACCCTCGCAGGGAAGAGCATCTGCCTATTGTATAATGGGAAAGCCCTTGATGAAAGAAAAACAAAATTCCTATTTTTTAGCCAGAGACAGGTTTGATGCTTCAATTAAAAAATTGGAGAAATTCAGCGTAAATGCGTGATACTTCAAACTTGAATGATATAGTGGCAGTATCAAAATAGTTCATCAACATCAGCTTGGGAGCTCAGAATAGTAGCTGAAGTTGATTTTTAAATTTAAACAAATTATCTGGCACGGTAGTACTTTCAGCAGTTATCAGTACGAACTGGCAGCTAATGATGACTGTTGGTTGATATTCAAGAACCACCTGCTACAAGCTCAGGAGTGTTGCATCCTAACTGGAAAGAAGTGTGGCAGGAGGGCCAAGAGACCTCCTTGGATGGATCAGGAGCTGCTGAGGAAACTCAGACGGAAAAAAGAGGCTTACAAAAAGTGGAAGCAAGGACAGGCAGCCTGGGAAGAATACAGGGATGATGTCTGGGAAGCTAGGGACCAGGTTAGGAAAGCTAAGGCCCAGTTAGTATTAAATTTGGCAAGAAACGTGAAAGACAACAGCAAGGGATTCTACAAGTACATTGCAAATAAAAGACAGACGACGGACAATGTGGGCCCTTTCCAGAAGCTACCGGGAGAACAGTCTACCCTGGATTTGGAGAAGGCTGAGGTTCCTATTGACTTCTTTGACTTGGTCTCCACTGGCAAATCCTCTCACCACACCACCCAAGTCTTGGAAGGCAGACACAGGGACTGTGAGAATGAAGACCCTGGGTCCACTGTAGGAGAGGATCTGGTTTGAGACCATCTTAAGAACCTGAACATACACAAGTCCATGGGACAGGATGAAATCCATGTGCAGGTCCTGAAGAAGCTGGCAAATGAAGTTGCTATGCCACTGTCCATCATATTTGAAAAATCATGGCAGTCAGTTGAAGTTCCCAACAACTGGAAAAAGGAAATATAACCCCCATTTTCAAGAAGGGGAAAATTGAAGACCCAGGGAACTACAGACCAATCTCACCTCTGTGCCTGGCAAAATTTTGGAGCAGATTCTCCTGGAAGGCTTGCTAAGGCACATGGAAAACAACAAAGTGGTTGGTGACAGTCAGCATGGCTTCAGTAACGGGAAATCCTGCCTGATCAATTTGGTGACCTTCTATGATGGGGCTATGGAATGGATGAACAGGGGTAGAGCAGCTGATATCACTTACCTGGACTTGTGCAAAGCATTTCACACTGTCTCCCATGACATCCTTATTTTTAAATTGGAGAGACATCAATTTGATAGATGGACTGCTCGGTAGATAAAGAACTGGCTGGATGGCTGCACACAAAGAGTTGTGCTCAATGGCTCAATATCCAGCTGGAGACCAGTAACGAGTGGCGTTCTTCAGGGGTTGGTGTTGGGACCTGTCTTGTTCAACATCTTTGTTGGTGTAGTGAGAGGACAAGGCGTAACGGGTTCAAAGTTTAACAGGGCAAGTTTAGATTGTATATGAGGAAGAAATTCTTTACAGTAAGTGTGGTGAGGCACTGGAATGGGTTGCCCAGGGAAGTTGCGAACGCTCCATCACTGGCGGAGTTCAAGGCTGGATTGGACATAGCCTTGGGTGGCATGGTTTAGTGTGAGGTGTCCCTGCTCCTGGCAGGGGGTTGGAACTAGATGATCTTAAGGTCCTTTCCAACCGCAACTATTCTATGATTCTATGACATGGACAGTGAGATTGAGTGCACCCTCAGCAAGTTTGCCAATGACACCAGGCTGTGTTTTCAGTTGATTTGCTGGTGGGAAGGAATGCCATCCAGACGGTCTTTGACATGCTTGTGAGGTGGGCTGATGCTAGCCTTATGAAGTTTAACCATGCCAAGTGTAAGGTCCTGCACCTGGGTTAGAGCAATCCCAGGCTAACTTCAGGGTGGGGGGGGGATGGTATTCAGAGCAGCCTTGCGGAGAAGGACTTGGGGGTATTGGTTCATGAGAAACTTAACATGAGCTTGCAGTTGGTAGAACTCGTGAGTTCTAAATAATTCCAACGTGATGCACAATATGATCTAGTTGCTGGCATAAAGAGCTTGGTGAAATTACCACATGCTATGCTGCAAGGGAGCTGACTCCGAAATCCTAAACAGTGGAATTATGTATTTAATTATGTGATGTAAGGGACAGAGTTATGCAATCTGGTTGTAATGCTGTTATCTAAACAAGTATCTCTACACCCAGGGGTATTTAGGTTGTCACTGCTTAAAGATTTTTGACCTTTATTGCACAATAAACATACATGATAAATCACAAAAAGATTTAGAACTACATCTTCTCTCATAGGTAATCTGTTGAACCTAAAAATAGAGTGCCATAATACAAATATTATTTTGTAGTGACCCAACACACCCAGTCAGTTGCCAGCACCCATAATAAATATTCAGAGCAATGTAGAGATATTCCAGCAGCTCCAGCCAATGAGCCAGCTTCAACTGAATATCGGCTCAGATGCTTCTATACAAACGCCTGTAGCATGGGGAGTAAACAAGAGGAATTAGAGATGTGAGCACGTCTACCGGGGTATGATATAATAAGAATCACAAAAACATGATGGGATGGCTCCTATGACTGGTGTGTTGGAATGGAAGGTTACAGTCTCTTCAGAAAAGACAGGACTTGTGCAAAGCGTTTGACACAGTCTCACATGACATCCTTGTCTCTAAGTTGGAGAGACATCAATTTGATAGGTGGACCACTCGGTGGATAAAGAGCTGGCTGGATGGCCGCATGCAAAGAGCTGTGCTCAATGGCGCAGTGTCCAGCTGGAGACCAGTAACGAGTGGTATCCCTCAGAGATCGGTGTTGGGACTGGTCTTGCTCAAGATTTTTGTTGGCGACATGGACAGTGGGATTGAGTGTGCCCTCAGCGAGTGTGCCCTCAGCAAGTTTGCCGATGACACCAAGCTGTGTGGTTCGGTTGATACACTGGAAAGAAGAAATGCCATCCAGAGGGACCCCAACATGCTTGTGAGGTTGGCTAATGCCAACCTGATGAAGTTTAACCATACCAAGTGCAAGGTCCTCCACCTGGGTCCGAGCAATCCCAGGCACAGCTACGGGTTGGGCAGAGAAGAGATTCAGAGCAGCCCTGCAGAGAAGGACTTGGAGGTGTTGGTTGATGAAAAAATGACCATGAGCCGGCAGTGTGCTCTTGCAGCCCAGAAAGCCAACCGTATCCTGGGCTGCATCAAAAGGAGCGTAACCAGCAGGTCAAGGGAGGTGATCCTATCCCTCTACTCTGTTCTCGTAAGACCTCCCTTAGTATATTGTGTGCAGCTGTGGTATCCTCAACATAAAAAAACCATGGAACGGCTGGAACAAGTCCAGAGGAGGGCCACGAGGATGATCAGGGGACTGGAGCACCTCCCGTATGAAGATAGGATGAGAAAGTTAGGCTGTTCAGCCTGGAGAAGTGAAGGCTGTGTGGAGACCTCATGGCAGCCTTCCAATATCTGAAGGGGGCCTATAGGGGTGCTGGGGAGCGACTCTTCATTAGAGACTGTAATGATAGGACAATGGGTAACGGGTTCAAACTTAAACAGGGGAAATTTAGATTGGATATGAGGAAGAAATTCTTTACTGTGAGGGTGGTGAGGCACTGGAAGAGGTTGCCCAGGGAAGTTGTAAATGCTCCATCGCTGGCGGTGTTCAAGGCCAGGTTGGACATAGCCTTGGGTGGCATGGTTTAGTGTGAGGTGTCCCTGCCCCTGGCAGGGGGTTTGGTACTAGATGATCTTAAGGTCCTTTCCAACCCTAACTATTCTATGATTCTTTGATTCTATGATGTGGAACACTAAGGCACTCTGTTATTAGTTAAAATGATAGGTAAAAAGAAGTTTGGGAAAGTGGGTTGGATAAAGATACCTGAGTTTGGATTAGAAGAGAGAAGTGGCATTTTCAGAATATTGCATGCCTGGAGCATAAAAGTGTAAACAAAGGATTTCCCACAGAATTAGACTGTGATATTCTAGAGAGTAAGGCCAGTTATTTTGCTTGTGTCTGTAGTGAGTTTCAGGTGCCTTTAAGATCAATAGAAGCTGGAAAGACACGAGTTGTAAGATGAAGCCCAAATATAGAAAACCAAGAACAAGGACAATTGTCTAAGTCACGGATAATAATCATGGAGTCATAGAATCATAGAATAGTTAGGGTTGGAAAGGACCTTAAGATCATCTAGTTCCAACCCCATTGCCAGGGGCAGGGACACCTCACAATAAAACATGCCACCCAAGGCTATGTCCAACCTGGCCTTGAACACCGCCATGGATGGAGCATTCACAACTTCCCTGGGCAACCCTTTCCAGTGCCTCACCACCCCAACAGTAAAGAATTTCTTCCTCATATCCAATCTAAACTTCCCATGTTTAAGTTTGAACCCATTACCCATTGTTCTCTCACTACAGTTCCTCATGAAGAGTCGCTCCCCAGCATCCTTATAGGCCCCCTTCAGATATTGGAAAGATGCTATGAGGTCTCCAAGCAGCCTTCTCTTCTCCAGGCTGAACAGCCCCAACTTTCTCATCCTATCTTCATACGGGAGGTGCTCCAGTCCTCTAATCATCCTCGTGGCCTTCCTCTGGACTTGTTCAAATAGTTCCATGTTTTTTTTATGTTGAGGATACCAGAACTCCACACAATATACAAAGGGAGGTCTCACGAGAGCAGAGGAGAGGGGCAGGATCACCTCCCTTGACTGCTGGTCACTCTTCTTGATGCAGTTCAGGATATGGTTGGCTTTCTGGGCTGTGAGCTCACACTGCCAGCTCATGTTCATTTTTTCATCGATCAACACCCCCAAGTCCTTCTCCGCAAGACTGCTCTGAATCTCTTCTCTGCCCAACCTGTATGTGTGCCTGGGATTGCTCTGACCCAGGTGGAGGATCTTGCACTTGGCATGGTTAAACTTTATCAGGTTGGCATCAGCCGACCTCACAAGCATGTTGGGGTCCCTCTGGATGGCATTCCTTCCCTCCAACTTATCAACCGAACCACACAGCTTGGTGTCATCAGCAAACTTGATGTCACCCCCCTTGGCGGTGTAGTTGGAGCTACATGATGTTTAAGATCCCTTTAAACCCATACCAGTCTGTAACTTTAATAGGTGTCATGTGTTTAACTGATTTTTGTGCAACGTGATGTTTCTCACTGAAACCATACCACTTCAGTCCCTGTCGCTGCAAGTGCTGATACCTCCCATTCTGTGTGCCCTACTTGTGCCACAGTATGTGTAGTCACTCGTTTTGTTTTCTTCTTTTGTCTTGATCTTTTTTTGGTGATGGGACTTCTTTAATTTTTAGATTTTTGGGAGCTCAGTTTAGCCTTCATATTGCTTATATATTTGCACCTATATTTTCAGCGCATATTCTAAGTAAAATATTATTGATATTAATATCCTATGGAAAATTGATTTCTGACTCCTAGTCCTTAAACAAGGAAAAAAAATTGCCCTACCAGGGGTAGTACCAATAATAGTAATCTTGATCTCTTCACTCTAGGTACTGGGGCACTAGTACCAGGTTGGACAGGGAAACCTGGTCTAGCGGAAAGTGTCCCTGCCCATAACAGGGAGGTTGGAACTGGATGAGTTTTAAGGTCCCTTCCAACCCAAACCATTCTATGATTTTATGATTTTATAACTCCATTAAAAAAAAAAGTTGGCCCGGGAGCTCCATGGACACTGATTTAGAACCTCAGCAGTATGGATTTTTTATTGTTGTCATTGATTAATGGATACATCTGATCTACAGCCTCATCCAATCTCTACCCCAAAAGAAGGACAGTGATGAAGTGTTTGGGTATTCACAGCCCTTGGCTGTTCTTCAAACCCAAATAACACTGACACGTTGCTGCCTTCTACAGTTTATACATAGACATCCAGTGTTCCCACTATTCATTAATTTCTAGGGACACTAGTCACTTTTACAACATCCACTACCCACTTTCTATCTATAAATAGCCTGCTGATTGCACTGGGAAAGATGGAAAGTGAGTAATAGAAGGGACTCTGGACACATCACATGCTTGAAGCATACTTAACAAACATGACCCTCAGGCAAAGCTACTCTTTTCTGCCACAGCACTGAGAAGAGAGAGCATCAGTAAATTGGTACTTCTGCAGGGAAGCTTTATCTGACATTTCATTAGAAAAGAGGTATTTTCTGTGCTTGGCTAAATTCAAAACAGATTATAAACACAGGTCATGAAAATTGCCTGCCATTATAGCTGCTGGCTACACACAGTCTTCTTCACTCACACCTTGTGAAGAATTTTTTTTTGGCAGGTTAGGTGGATGGCGCACTTTTTTTTTTTTTTCTTTTTTTTTTTTTTTTATTTGGGCTTTTTTTGTTTGTTTTTTCTTAAGCTAATATGAGAAAGGAGGTAGGATGAGAGCTCATAAGAATTACACACTTGCTTTTCATGAGAAGTCCCGTCAGTTTGTAGGCTTAGAAGAAGTAGCTTTTTCTCATAGCAAAAACCTGATTTAAGGATCAATATTAAGGATACAAGCCTTCTTATCCATGGCAGTAAGAACTGTTCCCTCCAGTGAAAAGGACACACACACACTTGTGGTCATGTATGTCCAGTATACAAGACAGAAACCAGACATTGTATGAAAAAGGTAATGTAACTTCCCAAAATCTACTGAAATGCCATACTTGAAAGCTTACTTTATCAAAAAATACCACTGGATAGAAGGACTGACTTATGACAGTACATTGTGATCGTCTGTATATCATAATTCACATTCTGGTAACTTATGACTGTCCTTATTATCTATTGCATCCTTTCAATGCATATATACATTTGTAGAGGATGATTTCAAAGGCTTTTGTGACCAAGTTAGCAAAATAAACATTTCAGACCCAAGATAGGGCAGGTATTAAACAGTCCAAAGATTTCAGAGAAAGTTAAAACATTTTCATATTATAGGGTTATGCCTGTTACTATTGCTTTCTGTTTAGGGCATGGGGTTTTTTCAATTTTCGATTTCTATCTATTTCAGAAAGTGAAGATTCTCCAACTTGAAGGTTAAGATGTTTTTGTGCAGAGTATGTGGAAATGCAAGTACATAGAGACATATCAGAGTACAATCAGAGTAGAGTAGTCCAGGAGATTTTCCTTTGTAGGCAGAAGTAATGATCATCCATTGAATTTTTCCTATACAATCAGGCTGGGGAAAGAATGATAATTTTCTTTACAAGCAGTTTTTTATTATGTAATTTAAGTTATTTAATTTTTCATGTCAATGAAAGATCCAAGAAAACTATAAATTAGGTGGTTTAGGATACTGGTATACCTCTTACTGAATGGTATTTGACATTAATTTTGTTAGCTTACCTTGACTATCAGTTGTAGCTGGTTCATTATGCCTTTTATCACTGCAGTGAATATTCTCAGCCGTGATTTAAAGAAATGGCAACAGATTCTGTGTTTGTTTAGATTTTATGGCCTGTTTATTGTTTCTCATTCTACTAGCTGAGGATAATTATTTGTTAATTAACCATACATAAACAAAACAAATAATCTCTGAAAATGACTATTAAAACCACCCCACTCTGTAACAGAAAATGTGCATATGCTGAATTGCAAATCACATACTCTGATTATTTAGATATATTGACAATTTTGAAGTTTTTGCCTGCCATTTGTTAGATGTATTGAGGAAAGGAGAGAAACGGTGTGCAATTCGACATTATTTTGTTCTTGCATAAAAAGGCAGGGAAAAGAATCTGGCAACCTGCTTTGACATCAACCATCTGTAAATTCATAAATTTTTTGGTTCCCTAGGTAATTTAGTTTCAGAGAAAATGAGCATTCTCAATGTTGACAAATAGTCTTGCTAAGTTTGCCCAGCAAAAGGAGTTTTGTAGGAGATTTGACCTTATGGAACTCTTGTTTCCTTTGAAAAAACTAGATGTACAAGCAAAAATCTTAATGATTAATTGCTGGTATTGCCATTTTTTCAGCTATTGATTCAATTAAGAACATGACAATAGGTATTTTCACAGCACTGCTATAGTTCTGTAACTGATTTATAAACTCTAGAGAGTTTGAATATGCATTTTTACAGGAAATCTTTCCCTTAGTGAAGATTTTCTGACTTTTTGCTTCTCTCTTATACTAATTTATGCTTTACTTTTTTCCATAATGTTGTCACATCCTTAAAATATAGTAGGGTGACAAGCTATAAACATAGAGTCCTGGATCAAGTTCAGATTCTACACAGTAGGATATCCATCTTTGATCTAATGACTCACAGAAATTGCTAACTTCCACTGAAAGGTTTCGCTCTTACAGAGTGCCTGATTTCCCACTCCACCATTATAATTGTAGAGTTGAGTTTAAAAAAAGCATCACAGAAAGATTGTATGTCCTTCCCACGCCTGAAACAGAATAAAATCTATTATGTCATTCATGCAGATGTTTGCCTAACTTCTTACTGAAGACTTTCAAAATAACCCTAGGTAATATAGTGGAATAATAAATCCCTTAATAATATTAGACCTTCAAAAATCCTCCTGCAATTTCAGCCCATTATTACACATCCCACACCTAGCAAACAAGGACAAGAGCTCTTACTTTGCTTCTTCCTCCTAACACAGTATTTTTTAAATGTTTGAAAGTGACTATGATGAATACGCCTGGCCTCTTTACAAATTAAATAACTTAGCTTGTTCCAATTTTTCCAGCTGTTCCAATCTCTAAAATTCAGTTATTTCTGTTACCCTTTCCTGAATTTATTCCAGTCTCTAGTTGATTCCCAGCTTCTTCCACTTGTGGTGCTCAAAACAGAACACAGTTCTCCGGCTGAGTTCCAACAATGTTCATTAGGTATCCTTGTTTCTTCTACTTATGCATCCCAATAAGGTAGTGTCTTTTTTATCACCAATAATGGTGTTCATTTTGTTCAGCTTGGTATTTAGTGTGAGAGAACTTTTCTGCAGGGCTAAACCAATTGTTATCCATCCTGAAGTTCTATAAACATCTTTTTTTTACACAATTGTTCTTTATTCTTTCGGCTAATGGGTATCCCTTTTTCTTCAGGTCATTACATCTTTCACATTCAGCTTGAGAAAGTTGGGGCTTAGGCTGAGAAATTTGGGGCCGTTCAGCCTGGAGAAGAGAAGGATGCATGGAGACCTCAGGGCAGCTTTCCAATATCTGAAGGGGGGCTATAGGGTTGCTGGGGAGGGACTCTTTGTTAGGGACTGTAGTGTTAGGACAAGGAGTAACAGGTTCAAACATCAGCAGGGGAAGTTTAGATTGAACATAAGGAGGAAGTTTTTTATTGTAAGAGTGGTGAGGCACTGGAATTGGTTGCCCAGGGAAGTTGTGAATGCTCCATCACTGGCGGTGTTCAAGGCCAGGTTGGACATAGCCTTGGGTGGCATGGTTTAGTGTGAGGTGTCCCTGCCCATGTCAAGGGGGTTGGAACTAGCTGATCTTAAGGTCCTTTCCAGCTCTAACTATTCTATGATTATATGATTCTATAATTCTATCTAAACCTTAGGGAGACTTGCATCCTCCTTTCTTTTCAGCTTCACATCATTTGCAAGTTCAATAGGCAAACCTACCCTTCTATAATTCAGGTTGTTAATTAAAATATTATGATACTAGGCATATCTCTGCAGAACTTTATCAGCAATAAATCATTGATAACTTTTGAGTTCAGTCACATCACACAAATTTTGTTTTACATCCTTAATTGCCTTTAAAAAGTGTCTTGTTAGTGTCAAAGGTACAAGCTCACCTCACATCTCTCATATCCTCATGTGTCGTGGAGGCTAAGTGTAGACACATTTTAGGTCTCACAAATAGAAACTGCCTTTGAAAGGTAAGAAATTTCATTTCATTTCACTGCTGTGGCTGTTTCAAAGATGTCTTGAATTATTTTTATTGGATCATTTTCCTACTCTCATACTGAAATGTACAGCAAAGTTGGCATTACATTTACAGTTTAACACATTATCTAAATGAGTTCTAAGAAAACCTTGTCTTCTAAGAAATCTTTTCTGCTCTTGGCCATGGATCATTCCTGAACAGTCCTGTTGTATATGTTCTCCAGAAAATTTGGTTTATACGCATCATTCTCCAACAGGCATCCCTGGTCTTATTCATCTATCTTATTTGCATACTTTCTTTAACCTACATGCTTAGTTGGTTGGGTAGTATTAGGTGGTGTATCCTGCTTAATATTCAAAAACATATATTGGTCATAGGATTAGATGTAATGTTGAATCAGTTTCATATAGTTCATGCTTTGCCATAAACAACCCAAAGACATTAATTCATAAGTGTGTAAAGGAAGATATCTTCAAACAAATCATCCTAAACATGCATTCTTTTTCCTTTGGTAGCTATCAAACAAAATCATTTCAATTCAATGTTTGGCTCAAATGTACCTTATGAAACCCAGTTTTTGGGGTGTTTTCCTACACTTTTTCCTTATACATCTGCTAGTAGGCCCTACTGCAGGACAATTAGTCATTCACTCAATAACCAAATACAGCACATGGATTTGTAAACTACTTTTCTCAAGCTGTGCATTTTTTAATATGGCACCTGTGTAATTTCTAATAATAATATTGTTCTACCAGCAGCGTTAAATTTCAGCAGAGAGTGGGTAATGAGAAATTTCCAAAACGCTCTGATTTACAAATTAATTTTTAGTCTAAACATGTTCCCTACTTAGCCAGCCCTTGCAATGATCATTTGGACTGGGGAAACAGAAGTGGCCATGTCTGAATGCCATGTCCTTCATTTCTTAGGTGCAGATTCACATATCTATCAGTCTATCAGACTTCATCCAAGCTGGTCACATAGGCAAAGATGTGCTGTGGTTTCATTTCTACACACAATAAAACTCTCTTCCTGATAGCAGAAAAATTAAAGAGCATTTTACTTCAGCAAGAATAGTCCATGCTACCTTAGTAATGTCCAAATCATTCCTGTTTCCAGGGGGACTGTTGGTTATTTCAGATACTTTTCTTGGTTACTGTTTTCTGTTCTGTGCCTCATCCCTCCCCACCCCCCAATATTCCTGCCTATTTGTACAATTGCTCTTGGCCCTTCTCCTGATGATGATTGTGCCTAGCTCACCTTGGGTGAATAGCATGAAACAGCAGTCATGGGCACCAGATGATGGTTTAAGGCTTTTCTTCTACATGCTGTCCTGCCCAGCCGTACCTTCATGCTCACATCTGCCACTAAAACTTCAGCTTAACAGTAAATGAAGCATATTTCTAAAATACTGAATATTAGCTGCATAGTTAATGTTGCAAATCCATTTTCATCATACACCTGGAAGAAATCAGTGCTATTAATTTCTTATTTTCTTCAAGCATTAAATTTACACAAGACCGAATTATGAAATTCCTCTTCAAAAGATTCTGTAATAAATGAATAGGAAAGTGCAGTTAAAAATTTGTCCATATCAACATTTTCATTATTTACAAAGGTCAGTCTTCATCCACAGCATGTATAGGTAATTAACCACTGGAATACCTTGCTCAAGATAAAGGAAATTTTCCTCTGCCTCTGGTTATTTTGTCAAGGTTTTGACAGCAGAATTTAGAGTTTGATGTTAGAATTCCTGAGTAACTCTCTACAGTCTGTAGTAAGAAGCAGATGAGCCCCATTACTCTGTTTGGCCTTGAAATTTATGATTATAGAAAAATTATCAAAAAAATAAAAATAATTGTCCAGTACAATTTTTCCACTTTATGCCAAAAAAATTTATTGTCCAGAATGAAGATCCTGAAATGTAGGGAAGAAATGACAAAAAAGCACATTAATTTCTATACAGTCACTTTCCCTCTGCATTATGAACCTGCTAGCCATTTTTCTGTCAGTCAGTAGGATGTCTGTGTGCCAATAGCTTCCAGCAGAAAGGACCATTAAAAAGCTATAATAAGTGGTTTAGTTTTCCCTGAAATAACCTAAGAAGCTGGAAACAAAGAGAATACTAATCGGCATTCAATGAGCCACCACTCTATGGACTAGATGTGCATGGTCCAGAGACATTAGGTTTCCATGGACTGCAGACTATAAAGTTCAGAAGCGTCAGACATCATAAAATCATACCTTAGTTCACCAGGAATTTCAGGGCTGCAAGTTACTTGGGTCATGTGTGATAACATACAGCTGTAACAGTCAACTGCATTCACCTCTATTAGCTCTGTGGATTTAACCAATTTACACTGGTTTTCCAGAATTCTCCTTCAGTTAATTAAAGGCAGGGCTCAGCTATACAGAAATGTTAAAACTAATGTCTTTTGTCCTATAAAAATAATAGTGTCCTTAGCTAAGTCTGAGCACTGCACTGAAATAACACAACCGCAGTATCCTAATGGGAAAGCAATTAAGTGGTTCCATGAAGTATAAGACTCATCTAAGGAAAAATTCATTGATCTCTACCACAAAAATAAACAAAATGTAGCACAAAACGAAGACATATATTTCAAATGGGGGAAATAACTTCATTTTACAGAAACAAGATTGAATAAGAAATAAAGCTTTATCTAAACTATGCCCTAGTGTTCTTAACACAATGCTATGATCCTGTGACACCATTTGTGGGATGCTTTATGGGTTCATGCATTTCCTTATTGGTTCTGGAGGAAATTCAATAAGAGTGCAAGCTTCCAGTGGGCAAAAATCAGACCCAGGGACAGCTAAGGCATAGAAACACAGAACCCATGTAACCCGCTGGAGGCGTGGACACATTGGTGTTTACACTAGCAAGTGTATTTCGAACACAGCTCAGGAAGTCTATATAGAAACAGCCATTAATAAAAATAAATCAGGAAAATAAACCAGCAATTTGATGTGAACCATGTGCCGGCCCTGGCCTGTGCTGCTGCTTGCATTGCAGAGTCCAAGACTATGGCTGCTGAGCTGCATGTGGCTCTTCACTGCGCAGCATGGGGCTTTCACTCATGTCTGAGCAGTCAGTGTTTCACAGTCACTGCCTGGAGAAAACCAAGCAGTCTTGAGGAAAGATTCAAAGAGACAGCCTGAGACATACAGAGGGGGACAGGAGGGTGGCAATGAGCAATGCTGATGGAGCCAGATGAAGCAAAGCCTGTAGCAGAATGATAATGCCGTATCTCCAGGACAATGGGAACTGCCATCCAGCCAGGTACTTTGCAACCACTGGACTCAGAAACCCAGTGGCAAGCCATGTTGGAGAGAGAAACACATACACCTCGTGTTTCATGCTCCGAAATTCAGCCAGTTTTCATGCCAGTAGAATTAGCATTGGCATGAAATGAGCTGTCCAGACACAGCAAAGGTGTGTGGGTCTGGAGTAGTCCTCCTAAACCTCCATGTAGGACTTGGTTCAGACAAGTCAACATATATGCAGACCAGGGATGTGAAACGTAATGACTTGGTATGCCTGACTTGGAAAAGCAGCTAACCATGCACTTCATTTAGCTTGTGCTTTAAATTGTGCGTAACTGCTTGGCTGCGTGGTGGGCTTGGTGGTGTCAGGAGTTGCAGTATTTCCTGCAGAGGTCCTGCACCATGTGCCTGGAATGGCTATGGGATTTCTCTAGGCTTCTTACTTGGAAGGGTCTCTCCTCTCCACTACTCCCGAGCAAGCTGCATGGCTGGGGCTGAAACACATCTGCAGACTAGCATGGAAGAAAGTTTGCTTGGTTTCTTCCCTCTGTCCTAAGGAAAAGTCCATTGCTCTCCAGAGCTGTCACTCAGGCACTTTACAGCAGCATTAAATCTACACTTTAAAAAGAGAGATAAGACAGAAGTCGGAAGTTTAGCGTGTAATAAAGGTTTGGGGTTTTATAATAGTTACCTTCACAGCATCTGTTACTGTCACCCTGTCACCCAATCTCTCTGCCTTCACGGGTCTTCCCACCTCCATCTCCAGGCTGTGCCTTTGAGCAATGTCTCCTCCGAGGGTCTTCAGCCCTCCGCAGTTGTAGAAACCACAGCTAGATGGTCCTGATGGTCTTGATGAGATGCTGCCCACAGCATGAACACTGCAGACTATGTAGTGGTGCTGATCAGCCATGTGCTCCCAGGGGTGATTTTCTGTAATATTTCTGTTTCTTCACTGTGTCCAAAGTATCTCCAAAGTATCACCAGCATAGTAGTGAGCTCTCAGAATGGAAGTGAGATTTATAGCACAGACATTTTTGGAGAAGACTGGGATGGAGAAAGATCTCCTGAGTCATCACTGAAGGACGTATCCCAGTGCCAGGGACCAAAGGGTTGGAGTCTTAGGAAGAGGACAAAATGTTTACTTTACGCCATCCCAACTATCATCAACCCAGAACATTAATAACAGCAGTCACCTCAGCTACCTTATCAGAGAGACCCTTCGGCACACGATAAGATGTTTTCTGTTACCAGTGTGACATCTAAGTTGCCTTGTTGACATTCCTGTCTTCCCACTTACACCTCTGGGATTTGAGTTTTTCAAAGGATTGTTGAAGGAAAAATTCTTCATTCTCATATTGCTTATTTGAAAATTTTAATCATTAACATGAGGTGTCTCTGAGCATACGGAAGCTGGTCCATAACAAAAATAACATAAACACTTCTGAAGGTTTCAGCAATGCCTGTTTTTTCAGTGCTGCATCCGATTAAAATAGAAATTCAAATGACTTGCTTCCGTTCCATTGAGAGCCTACAACTATACAGAGGCACAGTGAGTAAATTGTGTGATTATTGTTTTTCTCAGAGAAATTTTCTCTGTTAAGATGAGATATTAAAGTCGGGGCCTGCTGTGCAAAAAACAAGCTGAAGCTAAGCTTTCAGATGTTCTGCTGTGGTTTGTACTATTTCCCTGCAATATTGTCATTCTAGCTGTGATTGCTAGCTGACAGGAAAAAAGCACTACCTACAAAAATTTTTTTTGGAAAAAGAAGTCTTATTAGGTACAGCAAGAAGAGTAGAATTTTACTAAGAAAAAAGCCCTTTTGGTCACTGCTTCACCAATATTCAAATTTTTGGATTTTTGTTTTCGAAAAGTGCCAAACTGACGCTGCAGTCAGTTCATCCTGACTCCTAAAATACATTTGTACCCAATGCATGCGTTGATAGAGAGGATCTCATTCTGCAAGGCAGAAGACTGGGAGAGGCACTGCCCTTGGTCTGAGGACCTGGGGATGGGGATGGATGGAGATGGGGACAAGTCACACAAAGCTGTGTTTCTTGCACAGCGATGTGGCTGGGCAATGGATGCTGAGAGTGAAACATGAAATGGTGATGAAATGTGTGAGCCTCATGCATAATTCATGAGTTGAAACAAACCTTCGTACCAGACAAGATCACCCATTGAATTTTTCTTCAATGGACCATTGCTTGTTTACGCCACACAAGATCCATCTCACTCCATACTGTCTGAATAGGAGTAACACCAGCCTTTCTTACATTATTCTGAAACAATAAGCTGATGTTTCTTTTAGTAGCAAGTAGCCAATTTGGGTTACAGAGCCCAATCAATCCCTACTTCTTCTAAGGATGCCAGTAGAGAAGCTAATTACCACTTACTCTGCAAGTGTAGGTTCATTGTCAGCTAGGCACCAGGATGAGACCTCTATTCACTCCCCAATATGCTATGTTCAAGGACCAACCAGAATGACATTAGTTGGTACTGACTTAACAGGCCTGCAACCAAAGCAGTGCTAATGTGGGGGAAATGAAGGGGGCCAGGGAATACTCCACTGCTCCTTAGAGAAGCCTGGTGTGGTTCACTGCTCCAGCTCCCTCTCCAAAGAGAAACTTCTTATGGCTTGAAGAGGGAAGAAGGAGAAAAAGAGCCATATAAAATGCAGACTAGAAAGAAGCACCATGATTTTATTCTAATGACAAAGTGAAAAGTCTAGTTCTGATCCCTCAGATTTTGGACTTCAATTATCCAAAGTTTCAGCTTCACATTAAAATAAACTTATTTCCTTTTCATCTTTTTTCCCCTAATCCTTCTTACTTTAGGAAAAAAAAAAAAAAAAAAAAAAAGGATTCAGCAATCCTATTTGTGTTTGGGGTCACCAATGTCAACTGAAATCCAAGTCCAAAGTGATCTCATTAGAGACATCCAGCATGGAGCACAGAGTGGGGAGATGAAATCTCACTTACACAAAAAAAGCAGCACCAAGCTGATACACCAGAAGGAAGCATTTTAGAGGAGCAAGAAAGAAAACAACAATATCTTCAACCTGCCCTCCTGCCATGAAGCTTTACTAGGGAGCAGATTCCCTGATGTGAGCCAGTCTTGCCATAATGCAGTCAGCTGGGAGAAACTGAGTGCAGAGGAAAATGGCTGAGCTGTTAGTTAGCAGCATTTACTTTATTTTGTTTTCCCCAGGCAAAGAAAATAAACATTTTCTCATATTAGATCATGAATGCTGCACATTTATCATCTGCTTTCTGCTGCAACAAAATGCTATTTATCTTTTTCCTTTGTGCTGTTTGGGGTAAGAAAAGATTTCAAATCTGCAAGTCTACATTCACTTTCATGTTTCTGTTGTCTTGTTTTATTTTCATTAATATGTGTTCCTGAGAAGTTCCCAGGGCTAAAGGGCCAAGTCTCCTGTTGGGGCATGCTCACAGAGGCTAATGTAAATCCAGTGCAATGAATTGTTGCCTCTGGTTTACACTAGCAAGGGATTTGGCCCTTTCTACTCGAACAGCCTGTTAAGTGCTGGATTTCAGGATCAAGCAGGAAGCTGTTGTAAAGGTTTCAGCAGGCTTCAGAGGTTTGTTGGGAAGTGGCAGGTGACGGAAGTGAGGGGGTGTTGTCTGTGCTGAGGAAAGATGCTTCACTGGCAGCTCACTGGACCTTGAAAACCTGATTTTACCCAAAGAACATGCAGGGACTGATGAAAGGAAGAACCATGATCACTCCCACCAGCCTGCCTGGCTTTGCCAGACCCCTCCCAAAGTGCTCTCAGCCCTGACCTCAACCATTACATGGAGGAGAATCACTTGGTCTCCACATTTATTTTCCTCTGGTCTCTTGTAGAAAGGCAGGCAGGCAACAGGTCGGCTCTTGGGAGTGTTTTTTTTTTTTGTGATGTAACATCTGCCCAATGATTGATGAATGGAGAAAGCCAATGTCTCCTGAGGAGTTTTCACTTCAGAACCATCTCACAGTCATAGGTGACGGCAACATATCCCTGGTAATATCCTGAGACAGTCAGATGGAGCTGGAGGTTGGGCAGACTTCTTCTGACCCTGAGCAATACCAGCTCTGGTACAACATTTGTGTCATCATCAGTGTTCTCACAAACACCCAAGTGTCCTAGGTTCTCCTAGAGCCTCCAGGGAGAATTCAGGGATGCCTGCAGAAAGGACTATGGCTTTATTTTGGTTAGAAAAAGCAGAAAATACTGACCATTGGGAGTAAAATCCAAATATAATCGCAAGCTGACTACCTGCAAAATCTCTTTATTTCAGGAAGTGGAAAGCATTGAGCTCCCTATCAAAGTGTTTAGGCTGGTCCAGTAGTTGATGAGACCAGTGGTGAAAGACTAAAAATCAAAACCTGTTTTTTCACTGATCTCTTTTTCACGATAAAAATTAAAGACCTATCATGGTGTTTTAAAGCATAGATGAAACCTGAATTTAGAATCCCAGAAACCAACAAAGAAGAAACCATCAAAAATAAGTTCTACTAATGGAAGCCCAGGTCTAGGACAAATAGGGTTTCCTTTTGCTGATCACTGCATATAACTGTCTGTGAGGTTCCCTGAATGAATAGATCTGTAAAAAGTCTTCAAAGTGGTAAGAGGTGATGTAATTTCTTAACCACAGAAAATGTATGTTTGATTCCAATAACCAAACTCACTCGCTGAGCATGTACATTCATTACAGAAGTATTAAAGGGATATTCAAGAGCCATAAGGAATGCCACCTACTTAGCAGCACAACATGTCTTTAAGGTCACAATTATTTGCATCTTCTTTATTTGGGACCATAAATATCTGCCTCAAAAGTGAAGACATTCAGGTCCAGGTCATATGGAATCACAGAATCATTCTGTGATCAGAGTTGGAAAGGACCTTAAGATCATCTAGTACCAACCCCCCTGCCAGGGGCAGGGACACCTCACACTAAACCATGTTACCCAAGGCTATGTCCAACCTGGCCTTGAACACCGCCATGGATGGAGCATTCACAACTTCCCTGGGCAACCCATTCCAATGCCTCACCACCCTTACAGGAAAGAATTTCTTCCTCATATCCAATCTAAACTTCCCCTGTTTAAGTTTGAACCAGTTACCCATTGTCTTGTCACTACAGTCCCTAATGAAGAGTCCCTCCCCAGCATCCTTATATGCCCCCTTCAGATACTGGCAGGCTGCTCTGATGTTCCCACTCAGCTTTATCTTCTCCACGATGAATAGCCCCAACTTTCTCAGCCTGTCTTCATATGGGAGGTGCTCCAGGCCCCTGGTCATCCTCGTGGCCCTCCTCTGGACTTGTTCCAACAGTTCCATGTCCTTTTATGTTGAGGACACCAGAACTGTACACAATACTCCACATGAGGTCTCACAAGAGCAGAGTAGAGGGGCAGGATCACCTCCTTTGACCTAATGGTCACACTCCTTTTGATGCAGACCAGGATATGGTTGGCTTTCTGGGCTGCAAGCGTACACTACTGGCTCATCTTCAGTTTCTCATCAACCAACACCTCCAAGTCCTTCTGCTCAGGGCTGCTCTGAATCGCTTCTCTGCCCAACCCGTAGCTGTGCCTGGGATTGCTCCGACCTAGGTGGAGGACCTTGCACTTGGTATGGCTAAACTTCATCAGGTTGGCAACAGCCCACCTCACAAGCGTGTCAAGGTCCCTCTGGATGGTATTCCTTCACTCCAGTGTCTCAATCGAACCACACAGCTTATTGTCATCGGCAAACTTGCTGAGGGCACACTCAATCCCACTGTCCATGTCACCAACAAAGCTGTTGAACAAGACCGGTCCCAACACTGATCCCTGAGGGATACCACTCGTTCCTGGTCTCCAGCTGGACATTGAGCCATTGAGCACAACTCTTTGCATGCGGCCATCCAGACAGTTCTTTATCCATCGAGTGGTCCATCTATCAAATTGATGTCTCTCCAACTTAGAGACAAGGATGTCATGTGAGACAGTGTCAAACGCTTTGCACAGGTCTAGGTAGATGACATCAACTGCTCTGCCCTTGTCTGTCAGTTCCGTAGCCCCATCATAAAAGGCCACTAGATTGATCAGGAAGGATTTCCCCTTAGTGAAGCCATGCTGGCTGTCACCAACCACCTTCTTGTTTTCCATGTGCCTTAGCAAGCCTTCCAGGAGAATCTGCTCCAAAATTTTGCCAGGCACAGAGGAGAGGCTGACTGGTCTGTAATTCCCCACTCATCCATTTTCCCATTCTTGAAAATGGGGGTTATATTTCCCTTTTTTGCAGTTGTTGGGAACTTCACCTGACTGCCATGATTTTTCAAATATAATGAACAGTGGCATAGCAACTTCATTTGCCAGCTCCTTCAGGATCTGCACATGGATTTCATCCTGTCCCATGGACTTGTGTACGTTCCAGTTCTTAAGATTGTCTCGAACCAGCTCCTCTCCTAAAGTGGGCCCAGGGTCTTCATTCTCACAGTCCCTGTGTCCACCTTCCAAGACTTGGGTTGTGTGGTCAGAGTGTTTACCAGTGAAGACTGAGGCAATGAAGTCATTAAGAACCTCAGCCTTCTCCAAATCCAGGGTAGCCAAGTCTCCCGATACCTTCTGGAGAGGGCCCACATTGTCCCTAGTCTGTCTTTTATTTGCAGTGTACCTATAGAATGCCTTCCTGTTATCCTTAACATCGCTAGCCAAGTTTAATTCTAAGTGGGCCTTATCTTTCCTAACCTGGTCCCAGCTTCCCAGACAACATCCCTGTATTCTTCCCAGGCCACCTGTCCTTGATTCCACCTTTTATAAGCCTCTTTTTTCCTTCACAGTTTCCTCAGCAGCTCCTTATCCATCCATGGAGGTCTCCCGGCCCTCCTGCTGCACTTCCTTCTAGTTGGGATGCAACACTCCTGAGCTTGTAGCAGGTGATCCTTGAATATCAACCAAGAGTCTTGGGTCCCCCTGCCCTCTAGGGCTATATCCCATGGAATCTTACTAAGCAGGTTTCTGAAGAGGCCAAAGTCTGCTCTCTTGAAGTCCAGGGAAGTGAGTTAGCTGCACAGTCTTCTCACTGTCTTGAGAGCTCAAACTCAACCATCTCATGATCACTGCAACCAAGGCTGCCCTGGAGTGTCACATTTCCGACCAGCCCTTTCCTGTTGGTGAGCACAAGGTCAAGCATGACACCTCTCCTTGACAGCTCCTCTGTTACTTGCAGAAGGAAGTTGTCTTCCACACTATCGAGGAACCTCCTGGATTGCTTGTGCTGGGCCATAACGTCCCTCCAACAGATATCAGGGTGGTTGTAGTCCCCAGTGAGAGCAAGAGCCTGTGAGCATGTGGCTGTTCCTACCTGTCTATAGAGCACTTCATCCACAGAGTCTTCTTGATCAGATGGTCTGTAACAGATCCCCATAATAATGTCTCCCATCGTTGTTCTCCCTTTAACCATGATTCACTAACTCTCTGTCATCTGCTCACCTCTCCCCAGACAGAGTTCCATACTCTCAAGCCTATCTCGAACATAAATAGCAACTCCCCCTCCCCGCCTACTGGGGTAGTCATTCCTAAAAAGCCTGTAACCTTCCATTCCAACTCTCCAGTCATAGGAGCCATCACACCATGTTTCTGTGATGCCTATTATATCATACCCCTGTAGAAGTGCACACATCTCTAATCCTTCTTGTTTGTTCCCCATGCTATGGGTGTTTGTATAGAAGCATCTGAGCCGAGCTCCAAATGAAGCCAGCCCATTGGCTGGAGTTGCTGCAATATTTCTACATTGCTCTGAATGTTTACTATAGGTGCTGGCAATTGACTGGGTGTGTTGGGATGGAATGATGCCCCCTCCCCCAACACATCTAGTTTAAAGTTTTCTTAACCAGTCTGGCAAATCCATTCTTCCCTTTCTTTGTGAGACCAGCTCCACCAGCCCCCAATAGACCTTGCATTTCCAATTGAATACCACGTTCAAGTTACCCAAACCCCTGACTATAGCACCACCCTTCTAACCATCTGTTAACCTGGCCTATCCTCCTAGCTTTTTTAAGGTCCTGCCGTGTATCCTGCAGAATTGTCAAAAAGACAGTCTGCGCTCCAGAGCCCCTAACCAGCTCTCCCAGAGCTCTGTAGTCCTTCTTTATGTTCTCTGGGCTACTGCTATCTATGTCAGTAGCACCCACATGGATCACTAGCAGTGGGTAATAGACAGTGGGACTGACTAGAGCAGGCAGCTCCTCTGCAACATCCCTGATCTGAGCCCCTGGTAGGCAACACACCTCCCTTGAGCCTGGGTCAGGCCGACAGATGGGTGCTTCTGTACCTTTCAGAGTAGAGTCCCCTACTAGTACGGCCCACCACTGTTTCTTCCTGTCAACGTCAGTAGTGATCTTCTTTACCAGTGCATCAGACGGTGTTCCTGGTGGGAGTGTGTTTCCTCATCAGCCCCCTGCACAACAGCAAAGCAGTTCTGGATGGGGACAGCAGATTTAGGAGGAAGCCCCTTGCTTTTAATTGTCCTCTTCCTCCTTTTTTTGTTGTTTTTTTCTGTTACTGTTTCCCAGCTTCCTGGGTCAGCGGCCTTCTTCCCTGCATGAGCGACTGTGGATGCTTGAGGCCCCTGCACAGTGTGGTCCTGGAGCAAGCAGTGCTGTTTCCCCTCATCTTCCCTGACACCTTTCAGCCTATTGACAGAGTCCTGCAGCTCAGCCCCTGCTGCAGGAGGACCTCCACCAGGGAGCACAGAGTGCAGCCCTGCCCATTGCGCACCCTCCTCTCAGGAGAGCAGTGCAGGTGCTCTATGCACCCCGAGCTCTGGCCTGCAGCCTCCCCTCTCATTGGCTCTGTCTGGGTGCCTACACTGGCCACCGCCAGGGCAGCCAGAGCAGAGCTTCCAGACCAGGCCCTGGTCATATGGCGAGGGCTCACCATTCTGCTCACCATCCCGCTCGCCTGCCCACGTGAGCTGCTGCACAAACTGCTTTGAACTCGCCCTGTTTGTCATCCCTGGTTGCTCACGCTCCTGGTCACTCGCGCTCCCTGGGGCAGGTTTTTGCCCAGTCAGGGCTGGTGCTGCTCATCCTGGCGCTGCCCCTCCTGGCACTGCCCCCTCTGAGTCAGCTCCTCGCCTCCGCTGAGCTGCCGGCTCCTGGGAGAGCCCTGTCAAGGACTTGAGGCTCCCTCAGTGCCTTTTGTTGCTCCCAGTTGAAGCTCCTGGATGCCGAGCCTCCCCCTGATCAAGCGCTGCAGACAACCCCTCTCGAGACAGTCACCTCAGCAATTCATCTTCAGCCTTGCTTAAAAGCTATAAGAGCCAACATGCTACATGTTGGTATATAGGTACTGCACATAGTGACAGCCTTGAAAAAGTTCAGGGAGAAGCTTGCATGACAGCTGGTTCTATCTAGTCACATTTGACTCATTTCATAAAAACTTAAAAGCCTTATGTTGAAATATTTGTAAGCAAACTCCCTTGTCTGTTAAAACTAGTTAAAGATAGTGGCTGAAAGCTGAAGGAATTGCTTGTTCAGTAGCTGAGAAAAAACTCCTTTGAAAATGGGCACATTTCATGGTTCATGATATATCAGGTTGCAACCTTACAAACATACTTCTTCCAGCTGAAAGCACGGGCTGGGTGCTGCCCTCCATTATCTTCTGGAGGCAGAATTATATGGCACAGCTGGACCTGGGATCTCCCTGGCAAACAACAATGCCACACACACAAGTGTCTCCAGCACTGGGGGAAAGCCTCCACACTTGGGTTTCTTCATGTGTTAAATTGAACCACCACTGTCCTGACTCCTTTACTTTCTTGTTATGACTAAATTCTGCACTGATGCCTCTGTGCCATCCACAGTTTGGAAAGTGTCATATCTGAGATGTAATGCTGCTGCACTGTTGAAATAGTAGGGGAACTGCCAAATTGTATTACATGACGCTGCCTCTATAGGTCCCACTGGCACGGGAGTGTGCCAAGGCAGCAGCCTCAAGGTCTTCTCTTCACACGCTTCGTGAAGGCAGATCTCTGTGGGAATGGCAAGTGTTGAGTGCTGTTGCAGCACTTAGAGTGGGATCCCTCTGTCATGGAAGGGGCCAGAGGAAAAAATCTCACTCTTCAGCAAGTAAATAACTAAAATAAAAGAGACCATATTACAGCCTCCTGTTAGGATGTTCTTCTTCTCTTTGTTTACAAACTGCAGGCATCTTTACTGCTAGTTTTCTTCTTAGAGATTATACCCAAGGACCTAAAAGTGTCAGAATAGATGCCTGGAAAATTTGCAGGCAGCTTCAGGACACTGCTTTATATTCAATCCAGGCCTTTCTAATAAATTGGTTCTTCTGAAAAGAATAAAGCTAAAGCTACCTCAACAACAAAAAATGTCACTGTCAACAAACCAAAAGGAATGTGATGGGAGCTACACATCATTCTTAGGACTTTTGATGTATTGAAAGCTTTTGCAGAGCGCTAACTACTCACTATTTCCCTCAAGCCTCACAAAAATAGGTTAACAAAGAATTAAAGAAGAAAAAAAAAGAAAAGAAGCAGATAGTATAATCATCATATCTTCTGGTTAGGAGTCAGATAGGCTTACATTCCATTTGACTAATATCTTTTACATATGATACAAGGAAAAACTTGAATGGTACCCAAACAGAGCAAGACTTTCTTCTGCTCTCTGAGCTGCAAAGCCAGTATTAAAAACAAGTTACTGAGGGAGAGTGCCAGAGTACACGCATTGGCCTAATTTGCCTCCTTTCACCCACTGGAATTGAGGTGTTGTGGTTTAAGCCCAGCCATAAATCAGCCACACAGTTCACTCACTTACTCCCCCCACTTTTTCCTTTCCCCCAGCTGCTGGGGGATGGGGCGGAGAATCAAAAAATGCAAATCCCACTGGTAGAGATAAGAACAGTCCAGTAACTAAGGTATAAGACAAAACCACTGCTGCTACCACCAATAATAATAATGACAAAGGAAACAACAAGGAAAGAGAATGCAACTGCTCACCATCTGCCCACTGATACCCAGACCGACCTAGCAGTGATCTAGCCCTTCTGGGTAACTGCCCCCAGTTTATATAATGGGCATGACGTGCTGGGGTATGGAATACCTCTTTGGTTAGTTTGGGTCAGGTGTCCTGTCTCTGCTTCCTCCTGGTTTCCCCTCCTCCCTGGCAGAGCATGAGGCTCAGAAAGTACTTGGTCAGACTAAACATTACTAAGCAGTAGCTAAGAACATCGGTGTTATCAGCATTGTTCCCAGGCTGAAACTCAAAACCACAGCACTGCACCAGCTGCTAAGAAGGAGAAAAATGACTGCTACTGCTGAAACCAGGGCAGGTGTATAGAAGACAGATATAAAAATTTCTCAACTTCTATGCCATTAATCTATAAAGCCATTTCTGCACAATGCAACTCCATGCCATATTCTAGAGAAATATTTCTTCTTGGAAGCCACATAGGATTCAAAGCTTTTATAGATTTATCACACTTCTTTGCACTTTTTTGGGAAAGTGGAAGAAACTGAAGCCACTTATGGCTCTTCAATCTGGGCCATCAGTGTTGTGTTAGAGGTGCACTGGAGCCATTTTAACTTACAAAATTGTTTATAAGTTTCCCTGAGAAACCTTTCACTACTAGAAGATAAAGATAAATCTACTATTACCAGCAGGATGTCTCCTCCCTCTTTAGTTGAAGGTAAGACCAGAGAAGTGTACCAATCTTATCTTCTTCTAAATATACACATATATATACATTTAAGCTGAAAAACACTTGCTTTCAGAGAACTGAAATATTTTTACTTCTAGATGAACAAGTAACATTAAAAAAAACCTTGCAATAATATATTTAACAGTCTTCAGTTTTAGCATGTCTAGCTTCTTGAATTGGAGGTCAGATGTCTCTACCTGGAGGAAAACATATACTGAAACTGCTTCATTTGGCTAGTCCACCACACCTTTTGGGAACTTCCTGTCCCTTGTTTTTGAGGAAAATTATGAGCATCAGGAGTGCTGTTCCCCTTGTCTGTGGCCCAATAACTAGCCAGAACAGCTATGCTAAAACCAAGGATCAGAGACCACAAGTACTCTCTGAAAAAAACCTTTCCAGGGCATATTCTCCTTCTGCCTCTTCTGTTATGTCCCTCACCTCTTACGCTGTCCATGCACTGGGCTCTGTTGGGAGAGAAGAAATCTGTTTAGTCTGGAAGCAGACATAATCTCCAACTCATCCTCAGTCACAGACAATAGCACTTTCCCCCTGGTCTTCAGCCATCTCCTTTGCTAGGCTGGACCAGTCCAAAGAGTAGCCGGAAGGAGAAGCTTTGTCTGCTTTCTGCTGCTGAAGAAAAAAGCCTCATAAGCATTTAATATCAGCTCCAGTTCCTAGTGTGGTGTTCACCAATCTGACTCTACACATTTCTTCTATGTGTTCATGTTGAGGTGTTGCCTGCTCCTTCCAGAAGATCTTTAGCTGCACCATAGAGATTGCTTCCCTTGAGCACAACTCTTCTACCACTGCTGCCTTTTAAACAATGACTTTAAATCTCCTGATATTTTTATTTCCACTAAGGGTCCCGTGTTTGTACTCCTAGATAGAGGTTTTGTTGGTTTGGTTTTTTTGTTTATATATATATATATCTATATATCTATCTCAAAAGATATGGTTTTCATTGTTTCCTTTATTTTTTCTATTGCAAAGCCTCTAATGTGTTGTGCTAAAGGTGGGTGGCTTTAAAAAAGGCTGGTTTCATTTGGTTTTTATTGTGTCTAAAATGTGGTTCCATTTATTGTGCTAAACACTTGGCAGCCTTTGTCACGCTATGTCTCACGAAGGCACTTGGAAATGAGCACACACATAGAAAGCTGCATCAATATTCCCCCCTGAGCAAGATAGGCAGGAGATCATGAAAGCTTTGTTTCTTTAGCTGGCAGTTAATCCTTCCAAACTTGGCCTTCTTCCTGAAATTAACTCATCGAATAATGGACATGCTCCATTAAAGTGATGAAGATAAAAACTTTGCCAGTGTCTGACTTGACTTAGTAAGAAAACCATCTCACTCACAGGCCAAAAGAACACACTTCAGCTGTGACAAAGGATTTGCGTAATTTAGAGCCAAGACTCCCCTCTTATTTGTTTCCATTCTTGGGTATTCTTTGACTGTCCACATTTCTCTTTGTACTTATGAAATGGGTCCTATATTTCTGGTAGAAAGACTAAAAAAAAAAAAAAAAAAAAAGAAGAAGAAGAAATGAGAAAGAAAAGAAAAAAGAAAAGGAAGTATTGTAGAAATTTCCAGATAGATTTTGCTTCATCAATCTTAAGACATGTATGCTTTTCACATACATTGGTATTCTTAAGATTTTAGTTTACTGACAGTTGGGGCTTTGATTACAGATCCAGACAGGGAGTCAAGTTCACGTATGTTTGGTTCCTAGCTCTGTGACTGACTTAATGCATATTATGAGGCAAGACACTTGTTCCTTGGTTTCCATCCAAAAAGCCAAGAATAGCACTTGCTTATGTCTCCTAGGAGCTGCAAAGCAAAATTCGTTAATACTTGTCAGAAAGCATTATAACTGGCGCGCTACTGAGATGTGGCACAAGTATATATCAAAACGTCACACTCAGTCCACATTCAAAAAAACCCAGCCCACACTTTAGGATTAAACAAGTTGGATTTTTTCTGGGTGGAAACAGAAATAACCTGAAAAGTACTTTGGCAAACCTCAGCCTTTTTGCTGGGACATTATTGTTGTCTCAGACCATACTCATCAGACTTCTTGGAATAAAGATGAAAAATCCCTCTTTCTTGTTAATTTAGGAAAGGAAAGATGGGCCTGATACATATATTCAACTCTTCTTGAAGAGTAGCCATCTATTAGTGCAATGGCCTCTGACCTGTGAGTTGCAGACCATTTTCTGCCTAGGAGATATTCTGACTTTCCTCATGGCCATAGAAAATTGAAAGCTCTTTAAAACTAAGGAAACTGTGGCTGTGGTCCAGGTTGGCAGCGAAAGCAAAGAAAGATGCTACTCACATTACTCACTCATTGCTTCTGCCTATGAACCCATAAAGGCTAGGATCTGCAAGGAGAGAAAATCCAATAATGGAAGAAAAATAATAGCCCATGAATTATAATAACCCTGAATATCAAAAGTCAGATAAAGCAGATATCTTGCTAGGCATCTAAAGGCATTGGAGTGTCCTCTGGTTTAATTTTGTCTGGTTTTATGCACTCTAAGGCCATAAAGGAGGATTATCTCATCAAGTCTGACCTCTGGCGTAACACAGGCAATAAAAAATGTATTCAGTTACTGCTGCATGGAGTCCAGTAATTTGTGTTTGACTAACATGGTTCTTTCAGTAGAGCAGCCTTTCTTGGCCTTAAAGATTCTGTACTGGGAAAGACTACTTGCCTTCTGAACAGACAACAAACTCACATCTTGGCCAGTATTCAGGATGGAAGAAGTGCTCAGTTACAGCTGCTTCTCCATGGACAACCCATACAATATAGAGTGGAAGTGTAGTGCACACTGCTGGTGAATCTCTCTTTGTAGGTGATATGAGCTTCATAGCTTCATGTTTAAGGCAGCATGAACTAACATAGTAATTAAGGAGTGAGCCTTATCTTTTGCTGCTTTTATGGCACCTCTCTCACATGCCAACCCAAGAATTGTGCAACCACACACTGAACAAGTTAGGGAGCTGATTAAATGCTTGGGGTTTTGTTGGCTGGATTATACAGCCTGGGTAGGAATAAATGATGGGAGATATGACTATCTCTTTCAGTAACAGTGATGGTTTATGCCAGTTTAGACTGGCATATGTGAACCTGTTATTTTGCATCATTTGGCCATTTCTAATGGTTTCAGGACTTTTGCAGCTGAGTGACGCAAAGAGGCTGAATCTCAAAAGACAATGCTACCCACTGTTCATAAAGTATTACACTGAAGGGAAGTCCTATCAAATATTAGGCATTATTTATAATATTTGGCATACCAATCAATCAATATATAAAATATCCTGTATATTCTTATGAAACAAACCAACATTGTTTAGTCAAAATGATAGTGATACAAACCAAAATGATAATCTGTACAAATGCTGAAAATTCACTCTATTTTTTCACATAATTTAAAACTGAGCATAATTCTTCCTCTCCCCACTTGTGGGTCTTATACAGTGGTATGTTCTCAAATGTGTAATAGCTACATTTCCATGATATTCATAATTCATGCCATGAAAATGGCCTGGAGAAGTAAAAACTTCCTGCCTCATCAGATCCCTCTGAATAAAAAAAGTTCTGAGGCTACCCAGTGCTGAAAGTAGAGCTATTGCCTCCATTTTCTCTCGCAGACACAGCCTAAGGCAAAACAATACAAGTGTCAAACTTCATGTTCTTGCAGCATTAAAAAAGTCAAGGAAAGAAAAGATGAAGATAAGGTAAACCCAGTGCTGCTTTGGCATCCAGGAGAGGCAGAAAATCAAAATCATAACCTATGGCAGCACAGTGAACAAGAAAGTATGCCCCAACCTGTATTACCCTTTCTACAATATTTTTATAATACATTTTAATTAATAATTAGTTTCTATAATAAAGTGTCATCAGAGCACTCTTGTGACATTGCAAAGACATTTCACTGATCCACCTCACAAGCTAACTGATCACAAGAAGTATGTCTTGTCTTGCATTTAATCTGCATTTCTCATCTGCATTTAATCATACAGAACTCAAAGTTTTAATCAAATTTAAACTAGCAATCTCAGTTCCTTCTTCCATTGATAAGGAGAGATACCTAGTCCTTTTCCCCATGCTACTTACCTACCTCAGGTAACTGTAACTGCATCTGTGCCCACACCCCATCTCAGGGTATTTATCTGAAGCTATCTGCTATAGGAGATGATCATTCAGATATCTCAGATTAGATGCATAATCTATTAAATGGCTAAAGTTAGATGAAACTAATCCCATTTGATGAGATTAATAATAACTTTAACCATGTACAAAAGCCTCATCCAGAGTTCATCAATACTATTGGGAACTATATGATAGGTTTGGTATCAGGCTGTCACAGCAGAAGGATTTGGGGATATTTTTTTTTTTTTTTTTTTTTTGAGAGAGAGAGTAGGGATGGTTAAAATTTTGCTCATTATGAGATTTCAATTGCATATTTCATCAGGTTTTCATGATAGGAGAAAATTGGAATTTTTAACAAATACTAGCCATGGGTTTGACCAGCTGTGTAAGGTAAAAGTTTAGTAATGTAAAACTTGCTGAAGTTTTTGTTTGTATTTTTATTCATTTGTTATCTAGTTTGCCAAAATATAAGGGTTACATTATTCTTAATATCTATTATTCATAATGCTGTTAATAACAACAACAACAATGATATTTTCTTTACTTTTGTGCATGAATTTGCAGAATATAAATTAAACACCAGGGAAAGTGCCTTACCAGAACACAGAATGACATTTTTTAGCCCTAAGACAAGAACCTTAATTACAAGATTAAAATTCTATAGAGCTTTCTTTGTAAGAAAAGATATTGATTCAGTGATCCTGCCAATCCCTAAATGAAGTGCCTGATCTACTTTTTTCAAGAAATAGTGCCTTCATGATTTAACATGTCACTAATTCTTCCTCTCTCTTTTTTCTGTTCTGAAAGGTTGATCTTGAAGGATTTCTGTTTTGATGTTGAACTGGTAAGTTTCCTTTATAGCTTATAAAGATCCTTGGGAATGTGGGGTGAAAATAATGTTATTTTAGCTTTCATTTATTATTATTGAGTATTAATCTGATGTGGCATCAAAAATGATGGGTGAGTGCTAAAGACAGACCAGGAAATTGGTTAAAAATGTTGTCTTAGCTTACCTGGATTATTATTGAGTGATTACTGTTGAAGCATTACTCTATGTTACATAGAATCATAGAATAGTTAGGGTTGGAAAGGACCTTAAGATCATCTAGTTCCACCCCCCCCTGCCAGGGGCAGGGACACCTCCCACTAAACCATGCCACCCAAGGCTACATCCAGCCTGGCCTTGAACACCACCAACTATGGAGCATTCACAACTTCCCTGGGCAACCCCTTCCAGTGCCTCACCACCCTCACAGTGAAGAATTTCTTCCTCATATCCAATCTAAACTTCCCCTGTTTAAGTCTGAACCCATTACCCCTTGTCCTATCAGCACAGTCCCTAATGAATAGTCCCTCCCCAGCACCCCTATAGGTCCCCTTCAAATATTGGAAGGCTGCTATGAGGTCTCCAAGCAGCCGTCTCTTCTCCAGGCTGAACAGCCCCGACTTTCTCAGCCTATCTTCATACAGGAGGTGCTCCAGTTCCCTGATCATCCTCGTGGCCCTCCTCTGGAGTTCCATGTCCTTTTGATGTTGAGGACACCACAACTGCATACAGTATTCCAAGGGAGGTCTCACAAGAGTAGAGTAGAGGGGCAGGATCACCTTCTTTGATCTGCTAGCCATGCACTCTTTTGATGCAGTCCAGGATATGGTTGGCTTTCTGGGCTGCAAGCGCACACTGCTGGCTCAAGTTCATTTTTCATTGACCACCACCCCCAAGTCCTTCTCTGCAGGGCTGCTCTGAATCGCTTCTCTGCCCAACCTGTAGCTGTGCCTGGGATTGCTCGGACCCAGATGGAGGACCTTGCACTTGGCATGGTTAAACTTCATCAGGCTGGCATCAGCCCACTTCACAAGCATGTCAAGGTCCCTCTGGGTGGCATTCCTTCCCTCCAACGTATCAACCAAACCACACAGCTTGGTGTCATCGGCAAACTTGCTGAGGGCGCACTCAATCCCACCTTCCATGTCACCGACAAAGATGCTGAAAAACCATCAACCATCTGAATACAGCTTTTCTTGGAAGAGGGATGTATTGCTCATCCAGTGATTGCAGGAAAAGGCTGATGTTGCAGGGCTTTAAAAGGGTTCCAAATCCTGCCTGTGTCATGCCACTTTCATCCATCACTTTCCTCTGCTAATGCAAGCTGGCAGGAGTCATCCTCAAACATGCCACTTCTCCTGACACTTGGATGTCAGTGCGATTTCCAATGGTCAATCAGTCACCCCCTCTGAAGCCTCAGTGCACCGATTCTACTGGGTTGTGGGTGCTCTGTGCTCCTGTTGGACTTGATGAGCTCTGACACCTACCGTCTCGGTAAAGAGCCGTTTCAAACAATACCAGAAGATGTCACATAGGGGCTGCCAGTTGGAAGATAAACTGGATGGTAGTGATGCAATGGTTTGCTTATTGCAGTCCAGCATAAATTCTCTGAAGTCATCTGAACTGTAACCTACATTATGGAGCATGATGGGGGCCAAAAAAAAAATCCTTTCATAGTTAGAAGTATTTTTCCTTTCCTTCCAGTACAACCATATGATTTTACATGATGCTGCTCTTCAGCAGCTTGAACATAGAACTCTGCTTCACCCTTGTGAAAAAGGTTCTTTTTGCCCAGCCTAAAATGAAGTGCCTTGCTTGTTTGCCATATGCCATGGACAAAACTTCATCCCTGCAGTCTTCCTGAGCCTATGGTAAAGAGTTTCAGCTGTTTAACACCTAACCTGATGACCTGACATATACCACCAAATATGTCTGCTGTGATTTTCTTCGTTTCCTCTTCTCTTTCATGCCTCAGTTGTTCTTAGCATATTAGAGGATTGCTTTCTTTATTAGTCACCAATAACACATTAATACATTCCTTTTCCTATTACCTTGGACACTAATTTGGTGGAATTGGATACTGACTGTACATTGATGTTGTTAAGGTTAACGACCCAGAGATTTACATGAGAAGTCACATTAGAAGTCAAATTGATTGTAATAATTGTTTCACTGAACAGTGTCAACATTAAGTACAGTGTGTTGTGCTATGCCATCCAGGGAGGCCCTGTGGCTGTCACAATAACTACAACACTGTCTACATACACTTCTTACAAGACAATTCACACTGAAATACATTTAAGAAAATGCAGCACTAGTAATAGATGCCTAAGAAGTTCTAAGATATGAGACACTATGTTTCTAGTCTCTGCACATTATTTTGCCTCCAAGCATATTGTGTACTTGCATCCAGTTATAAGGAAATTGTTGCTGTTCTCAGCCAGGGATGAGCAGAAAGCAAAATGTGGTTGCTGTTGCCTCCTTTTGGCCTGAACTGTGAGGCCATGCAGAATACCTCCGCTCTTCAGTCCTAAACTTTACTCAGACAAGTGGCTGTTAGGCAGTTCAGATGCTCTGCAGTTAGGCTTCTTTAAATATTTAAGCTGTGATATACTGTATGAAACAATTTTTCTATTAACATTGCCTTCTTATTAACAGTAGAATGCAGAAACTACAGATGAGATACTGAGGGAATCTTCCAGAAATGTCACCCCTGAACAAAAATGTGCATGATTAACTTCATGCAATTATTAAAAAAAGAAAAAACTCTGCCCTTTTAACATTGTAGATCTCATTCTTTCAATTCCCTTCTCTGCTCTTCCATGTATTTCTGCTCTTCATCTCCCTTACATTCCTCTTTTCTTTACCTCTTCTCATTCAGTGTATTGATCTTGCAACTGAAGAGGTCTTGCTGAGTGCTGAGTGGCACTGTGAATGGTGAAATAAAAGGTGCTTGTCATGCAAGACTCCTGTGCAGTCATCTGCACACCTACAAGACTTGACTCACCTATTCCTGCGACCAAAGTGTCAGCTCTGACTTCAGGATACTCACAATATTGCTGATGAGAGTTAGGAGGAGGGCTGAAGGTCAGGAAATTGACCTCTCATACTTTTTACTGATGTTCCCTTCACATGTCTTTCATTGTTTCTCAATCTTATTTGCAACATCTTGAGACCTCAACCAAACAGTGCATTTTTCAAGAAAATTCTGGTTTTAACAGCAATAATTTTTTTTGTGGAAGGAGAAAATCTTGCAGTAAAAAAAACCTGTTTGTTTTGGCTCCGATAATATATACCAGTCATATCCACCCTCCCTTCTTATTTTCCCCAGTCACAGCTTGTCTTCTTCTTCAACTGGTTTACTTTGTGATTACTTGGAGAGCTAAAATTTCAAGAAAGGACATAAAAAATGCAGAGGGATTGGTTCACTGGTGGGGTTTAAAATGCAGGTGTTTGCAGCATTGACATCTAAGTTAGTTATCTTTGGCTCCTCTTACAAGCAGAGGAAAAAAATTAAACCTCTTGGCATTATTAACCTCAGCCTAGAATGGATGAACTGCAGTCTAAAAGGAAGGCATATGCTGGGTTCACAGCCTGCCTTTCTAAGCACCCACAGTGTCGGACCTTAACTTTTATTGATCATAAAGGTAATTGGGGTGAAAAGAATGTATTTTGGTGAATAGGCTCATAGTGTAATGGCACTGTATTATGCCTTTTCTCTGTGTCACATCTACAGAAAATGTGCTTGCCCTCTACTCCTGGCTAGAAGGGCTGCACTGTTTAGCTCATGCTGTGGCAGGCTGTGTTTGTTAATGGCAAAGGTCCACTGCTCAATCTTTCATCAAGCAGCTACATTGTGGGCACCTCCATCTGAAGAACTGGCCTACAGATTTAGTTAATCTGTGATTGCCGTCATACATAAGAAGCAAAACCAAAAGTCATCGTATTTTGGATCTTACAACTGTTTATATAACACATCAATAACATGCCAAACACTGTCTTTTGCTCTATGCAGCATGTTGTACAGCTTGCTCTCTACACTATCAGCTTGTTTTGTGGCTGATGTGTAAGCTGGGATATTACTTTTTAAATGTATTTTAGTGGCATCATGTACTCTACAACAGGCCTGTCAAAATACAGTGTCAAGCTCTCATATGTCACATAAAAACTGTTTGATGTTCTCCTCACTTGAACTCCTACTTTGCATTGTAATTAGGATAGATCTTGACTGGGTGAACTTGTTAGCTTTTTACATGCACAAGCCTAAGGACACTTTAATTAAAGTCAGAGGGAAATTTGAAAGCACAGGCATCAAGAAATAATACTAAGACTAAAAATAGCCTGTTCAAAACTGCTGTAGAGAAGCCAAAGGGACAGGATATGTCATAGATAGTGAACATTATGATCAGGGGGAATCTAACTATTCCTTTCCCAACAGTAGCACAAAATAAGTATAAATATAAATCACGCTTCTGTTCTTGCCATGTGACAGGACTGGTAAAACAGAATGATAACAATAGTGACCAGTTAAACTATGAAAAACAGAAAAGGCTTTTATGTGCAAGATCAAGCTCCTTAGTTTTAATTCTGTTAGAGGGGAGTTCCCCAAATCTGTATGAAAAAAAAAATTCCTACAATTATGAGCTTTTATTTTGTGGCAATAATCTTCCATAAATTACCTGTACAGGGAAAAAGAAACATCAGAACTGCCCTGAAAGAATATTGCAATTTTCAATTTTCTTTATTTTAGTTTTCTCGTGGGAATATCAGAGTTTTACAGGAAATCTGAAATTTCTTTACAGAAAATATAACATTTATTCCCTTTAAAGAATATTTTGATAGGTAAAGTTGTAGACAATTATTTCCTAACTTTATTCTGTTCTGTTTTGTTTCCAAAAAAATGCAAGCATTTTCCTTTTCTGAATTTTTGGGCTGCCTTAATTATTTAGATCTTGCCTAGCTATTTCTATCACCTTCAGTGTCCATATCCCACAGTTTCTTTCTAAAGAAATAAATTAGACAGTACAAATACAAATTCTGTTTTCCAAAGCCACAGATATATATACCTCACCTGATCCCTCTGTTCAGCTTCATCTCATGTATTAAGCTCTATTATTTTCATACTAATTGATAAGAACAGCATCCTGTTGTGTCTTAAACTTCTGCATATTCCTACTTGCACAAATCTCACTTGCATGAAATGTCAAGGATTGAAATTAATCTTATTATAATTCATTATTTAAAATGGGATTATGACCACAAATGAGACACCTATGTTTAGGTGCGTACAAATGAGATGATAGTATCTGTGACCTCTCTACAATCTGAAGCCCAATTCAGCTGACTGAGATATTCTAGAGTATAACATAGTCTCTAATTTTTGATGTAGAAGAACAGCATGTAACAGCAGAGTCATAGGTCCTATCTGACAGACCCAGAGAATATCTCAGTATGGAACACCCCAGACAGCAGAAAAGGCCACTGTTTTGTAACTGAATCAAGCCTTTCATCAGTACACTTGATTAAATAGACCGTTGAGGCAACCACTGCAGGCATACAATGCTCTGAATCTTACACCAGCCTCCACTGACTGTAATGACTCCCTCTCTCTTGAGTTTAGTCTAAGCTGATGATGGCTTAGACAACTAATTCACATGCATATGCCTTCACATGAACACCTAAATTAAATAATCTTAATCTGGGAGTTGTTCTCTCTCCCTTGACCTAGTTACTCAAGGAGAGCTGGTAACCTCCAGCTGGTAACTCTTCCACTTCTTTCTATGCCACTCTTAGCTTTCCAACTGCCAATGATTCTACTTTATTCCTAAACTCATCAAATTTTTCACTTCTCCAGGATAGTACAGCAAATCTATAACATTGTCCTTAGTCAGAAACAGCACTGACCTTGTAATTCTCGGACTTCTGAACTCTTGCACAGGATAGCATTGAATTGATAGCTCTGTTTCTTTTCTGTGCTTGCGTACCTCTTCATTTTCTGAGAGCAAATGTCTTTCTTTATAGCTTATTCTTGTGCATCAGGAGTTAGACGTGCTTCCTTGCAGATTTAAGCAGACACAGGTTGAGGCTTTTGTTTCCACCTTCTGTGCCCTGACTTGTTTAGAACAAGTCTTGGCTTTGTCAGTTCAAGATCCATTTCCATTTTCTTCTACAGATCTCCCTGGGTGTATGTTTCAGCTCTCAATCTCTATATCTTCTTTTGTTAGGAAGAAATAATGTGATATCAGCTCACTGGCAAGCAGTACCAGAGGGTCCAAGAAGCAAATGCATGCTTACATGAGTGGTGTGATTGCTGCAAAGCTATATCCAGGATTGCAGATATGTCCTCAAAGTCTTTGGCAATGTAATGACATAAATACTTCCTTACTTTTCCAGAGATATACCACCATACCTCAGTTAAGCTCCTACAACAGGTTGGTTCCTGCTTCTTTCCATGACTGCACAGAAAAACAGGCAGTGGAAGCCCTGGCTGGGTGTTCTGTGAATCAGTCTTCACTGTCTCTAGCTTAGCACTTCTGAATGTATGTAAATCCACCTACACCCATCAGGCATAGCCCACAGAAGCAGCGTGACAGAAGCTGTGACGGGTCACAATCACAACCCCATCTGTTTGCAAGAACGAGTCACTGAATACATTTGAAATTTAATACAAACAAAATCAAGAGGAGGTTGCAACTCATTGAGGCATGATATAGATCAAACATTTCATCTGTTCCAATGGCTTCCAGTACTTCCCAAAATATAGGATTGTTATAGCAAATATCTTTTCAGAAGTATATTTAAATTATTATGATGGTTAAGATTTATGAAGACAGCATTTTCTAAGCTACTAAAATGTCTTTGAATTCTTAGTATGTAAAGAGGATAAAGGTGGTCCATAAAATGGTTACTTGATTAAGCTGACTCATATCTCAAAATCCTGCTCATCAGCTATCCATGAGGAGAAGATAATATGAAGAAAGAGGCTACACAGAGTGATCTGAATCAAACATTTGGTATCATTGCCTGCAAGGGATATTTGGTAAGAATCTTATGAATGTTAGTGTGCCCAACACAAAGAAGTTGTGTTCTTTTCAGGGAAGAGGAACCATTTTAAAAGAAAATGGATAAACCTCATTTACAGTATGAGTTCAATGCATGCTACTGAGCCTGCAGTATCATATATAATGAAAAGAGATATATAAAGCTAGTTCATAATCCAGAAAACTCTGTGCATTGAAATATGAGAATAAACTAGCCTATGAGCTTCTTAGCTGAGGAAAACTAAAGAAAACATGAAAAGACATGGAAATTCTTATCCAAGCTGGTTTTTGTGTGAAAAATTTGATTACTATCTATCAACAAATATAACCAGCTGTTGATATAATATTCTGTTAGGGTTGACAGTCACATAGGAGAAGGCTAAGTTAACTCTCAGAAATTCTGGAAGCATTGTGATGTGTGAATAAAGGATACATAACACCATTGCAGATGTAGTAGTTTGAATTATAACACTCTGATCTCTGAAAGGAGAGGTGCTCTTTGGAATACAAAACAGGAGTCTACAAAACCAGTGTCCTGGCTAAATATGGCCAAGGGCATCAGAGACGTAGTTAGCACAGGTGACATATGAGCAAAAACAGAGCAAGCAAAGAAGAGATACCTAAAGCACAAGCATCACCAGCAGATGAGCAGAAACAGGGCAGGGAAGGCAACATTTCATACCAAGTTATTGAAAGTAGACTAATACTCAGACATCTGGGAAATAGATGAACTGCTAGACATTAATACTGGGAAATTGAAAGGCAAGCAATGTAGTACTTCAGAAACCAAAGCATACCATACTATTTAATTTCAGAAGGCAATCCCAGTTTTCTGCCAAAGAGCTGTTTCATTTATATGAGAGTGGGAATTCGGTCACATCACATCATCTCCATACTTAAGTCATCAGCTTGACAGATCAAATTGCTAAGCTGCTCATAAAGAAACTTGCAGAAGTCTTTAACAGAATCATGGTCCAACACTCCATGTTAGATTGTAGAAACTTTTCCATGCCTTTAGTGGGTAATATTTTAGGATTGACATATTTCCCCAGAGCAAGCCACACATTGTGAAGCAAGCTAAATGTCTTGGACAGATAAAAATTCAAACTACTAATACTGCAATAAGCAGTAAGTTTATTTCATCCAAACTTCCAATTAGTTCTTTCTCAACAAATACAAGACAAAACCATGGAAAGTATAAACAAATGAAATGCAGTTTTCCTATGAGACATAATGAACAGGACATTGAAATAACAGCAATTTTCCAGTGACTTCAAATTACCTAAAAGGACTACAACACCACCCCATCCAGGAGGTATCTTGCTGTTGCAGGAAAAATTCACGCTTAACCTTACTGCAAGGTACACTGGAGAAGTCTTTGATACTGAGGAAGGAAAAAAACAACCCCCCAAACTTCAGAAAGCTCTGTCTTAGACCTGAAGCTAAAAAGTATGAAAATGATATAGCATTTTGTTATCTCTTCATTATTTACACATGCATAATCACACACCTAAATTGAGAGCAAATTTAACATGCATTTTAAATGCAATTGTTGGGATGTTATAATATTTTCCCAGTGTTATCATTATATGATGACAGCATGTCAGGGAAAAACTCTGTGATTAAGACTTTGACACACTGTCTTTGGTAAATATCAGTTTAGTGGATTTGAATATTGATGTTCCTTATTTGCCAGCTACAGCTCTAACGTGAACAGATTATGCTGCAGCAAAATCTGTTGGAGGACTGTCTGACCATGAAATATTGGTAGTTCAAGCTTACTTTCACTGGCTGTTTATGCAAAGATGGCTTCCTGTGCACTGGGGTTGCTGAAGGAAGAGAACCCATTTCCCATTTCTTTTCTGTGGGGTGAAGCAGAGACCCTGGAAGAATATATAAGAAGCCCCAAACCCACAAATATGCCTGCCTTACTGCACTGCACTACACCCAAAATCAACACAAGCATTTGAAATCCCACGGCATATAAGGTGAACACAAGACTTATGTCCACTGCTTAGGACACGGAAAGGTATGCTATGACACATAATTCCTCAGTAACTGAGTGAAGATTTGATAAGTCAGTGATGTTGTTGCATCAGACCCATCAATCATGGACCATCAGACAGAGCCAGAGAGATGGGGTATGAGTAGAGAACTTGGAGAACATAACTGTGTACAGCTTGGGAAGTTAATAGCTCTACAGTGGGATTAAAAATGTTTAGGCAAGCATGAAGATTATATCAGTTTCTGGGACACTATTGATACACATTTATTGTGCCAGGTCAAGGAGTGCCCACTGGGTTAAATAAAATTTGTTCTCCCCTAGACAGTTGCTTTCTGATATTTGCAAATATGAGGCACTATAATTAACCACTTATACCCGGAATTTGAAGTAGACTTAAAGTTCTGATATTGCTACAAGCTTAATATTTCACATCTGTGCTGAAAATGTTATTGTGTCTTATATTAATAAGATCACTATTTAATTTTTCTGGTTCAGAGGCAATACATAATCCAGTCATTCATAATGTTGGCAAAGAAGTTGCAAGTCCTAAATAAATCTTCACTACAGCTACCGCTATATTCAGGTTATAAGAACTACTGCTAAGGCTTTGTCTTATTTCTTTTAGTCTTCTAAAAAATGCATTGTTTTGTTCATTGATTCAATCTTCTCTGTATTCTTGATATAACATCATAGTCGCAGAACAGAAAGCTTGAACTTTACTTTCCACAGCAGCCTTTGGCTCCTTTTAGCACTGAATTCATTCCATCCTTTCATACTCTTAGTGATATGAAATTTGCTCCAGAATCTCACTGCAAAGTCTTTTCACATCAAACAAATCATCAGCAGCCACAAATCTCCAGAGGAGCTCAAGAGAGAAATAAGTAAATAAACAGAAGACACTGGCAAAAAAAAAATGATGAGGAAGGGATCAGGCAGAGCAGGTCTAAGCATTTGCTTTGGTTCGTTCTCCCTAAAAGTGCATCTAAGGGTGGAGAGGGAAGACACTCTGATGTGCCTGGATGTGGCAATCTGATGTAACACTGAAAAGTATGTGTGAGTGCTAGATAGAAAAAGACTGGGAAACTGGTTCCTCAGAAAAAGCACTCAACCTTCATAGAATAACAGACTGGTTTGGGTTGAAGAGAACTTAAAGCTCATCCAGTTCCATCCCCCTGCCACGGGTACAGACACCTTTCACTAGACCCGGTTACTCCAAGCCCTGCCCAACCTGGCCTTGAACGCTGCCAGGGATGTGGCAGCCACAGCTTTTTGGGGCACCCTGTGCCAGCATCTCAGCACCCGCACAGGGAAGAACTTCTGCCTAAGATCCCATCTCAATCTCACCTCTGGCAGGTTAAAGCCATTCCCCCTTCTCATGCCCCTGCAGGCCCTTGTAGACAGTCCCTCTCCAGCTTTCTTGTAGGCTCCCTTTAAGCACCTGAAGGCTGCTCTGAGGTCTCCCTGGACCCTTCTCTGGTTTCTTTACCATGATGCAGCTGATCTCCTTCACTAACACTGAGGGATGCTGGGTCCCTGTTTTCCTGCTTGTGCAGTTTTGAGAAAGAGATGGACTTAAGTTTAATGGTTAATGGTGATCACTAACCTTTGCACCTGAAGCACTGAAACTTGGACCCTTATGAAAAGGGCAACTCAGAGGTAAACCTATTGCAATCTGTATCATAAATTTTCATTAATCTTCTGTTGTGGTTTAAGCAGAGCCAGTAACTCAAAATGACGCAGCCGCTCTCTCACTCCCCCACTTCTTCTTTCCCCCCTGCTCCCCAAGGGATAGAGGAAGAATCAAAAGATCTAACTCTTATGGGTTGAGATAAGAACAGTGCAGTAACTAAGGTATGACACAAAACCACTACTGTTATCACCAGTAAAAATAATGGTAAGTCAAAAAACAAGGGAAGAGAATACAACTGCTCACCACCCACATGCCGATACCCAGCCAGACCTGAGCAGTGATCTAACCCTTCTGGGTAACTGCCCCCAGTTTATATGATGGGCATGACGTGCTGGGGTATGGAATACCCCTTTGGTTAGTTTGGGTCAGGTGTCCTCTCTGCTTCCTCCTGGCTTCCCCTCTGCCCTGGCAGAACACAAGACTCAAAAAGTCCTTGGTCAGAATAAACATTACTTAGTAACAGCTAAAAACATCACCATCATCAACACTGTTCCCAGGCTGAAACTCAAAGCCACAGCACTGCACCAGCTACTAAGAAGGAGAAAAATGACTGCTATAGCTGAATCAAGGACATCTTTTCTATGGAATTCCCAAGTCTAATTTTTATGATGCTATTCACAGCTTCAATACAAAAAAGAAAGACCTTACCAAAGTACCAGCATGTACCTAATGTCATCTCATGTGTGTGGCAGGGGAGGGAAGGGAAGTTCTTGGAAGTTATGAAGACCAGCTTGTCCATGTCTATAAAAATACATGAACACCAACCCAGAAATATTACTGAATACTTTTATCACTTCACTATTGTAACATCAGTTTAGATTTTATTTTGCATGCGGTTTATCAGCCACCAGTATATTCTTTCCCTACTTCAACAGGTGATGCGAACACCACAGTTAGGAGCTGTCCCCTGGGGGTGCCTGATAAAAAATGTAGTCTCATGCTCTGCTAACCAGATTGAGGGATCAAACACCTAACCATTTCACCATGGCCGACAGATTTACTGTACAGTTACCACTCATATGTATGCTCTTGGTCTATTCTGATGCAGGATTCTCTATCTCAGCTTAGACTACAATGAAGAGCACTTAGATAACTTGTTTTATGATACAGTGCACATGGGCTAAAAGCATATACACGGACAATGACCACAGCTCAGCTGACCCATAAAAAATTGTTAAACTGTGGTAGAGCCCTTAAATGTCTGAGTCATAGAGTTTAACCAAGACATAAATTTCTTGGTTTTACTACAGCTTCCCCATGTGACTTAAGAAGTTTTGTTCCAGTTTCCAAGTTTTTAAAATGACTACACAATACTCTACCTATTGTAAAAATTTCTTTCTGCCTGAAGACATTGTATCCAGAATAGAAAGTATTCTGTTCCAATATATTTTCAAAATATGATAAAGAATATAATAACTAAATTAGGGTCATAATGTGTTAGTTTCTTTTCATTTCTAGATATCCTATGGTCATCAAATATAGCACTGAAATGGTAGAGCAAGAGCTTCACTACATCTCACAATTTGATGCTAAACTGAATTAATTTTTATGGTCTTTCCCTAAATAAAGTAGTAGTACGGATTTGAAAAAGGTTATGGTATAATCTGAATGTGTCCCTTTCTATCTAGTTGAAAGTGAGATTGCATTCCAGTTGTCCATCTGTTTCTTAACCTGAGTATTGATCTCTCTTGCAAGGATGTTAATTAGAGTGAGTTTACAATGGGAGAACTTATGATGGTTTCTTGTATCTAGCACAGCAAGGCAAAGATCATCTTGGCCATTTATCCTGGAAAGTTATGAGCAAAAAAATGTTACTGTTTTTAGATAGAAGTTGATAAAAACACTTTATATGTGAGCTTATTGGATTCTCACACATACATAAAAAGGGAGAAAGCAAGATAATTATTTTGTCAGGAAATCCATAATTCTGTAGCTCTACCTAAAGTGAGAGCAAGTTCAGCAAGTCAAAGGCTTTTATTGAAGTCAATAAAGCTTGAATAATGGGATCTCAGTATCAGGGCCATGCAACAACAGAAGCAGAACTAGAGAGTGATTATTCGTCCCCTTCTTCCTCCTTCATCCAAGAAAATGAAATCTTTGAGGCAAAAGGATTAATGTGAAAGCTACTGGTACAGAAATGGAAATTTAAACCACGACACTTCCTGAGGATGATTTTAATATTTTGCACATACTCTTTATCACATCTGTAGCATTTTGCACCCGTGTTCAAGGCTTCAATGTGGGTCATCATGTGGCAGTGGCTTAAAGAGAACAGCACTGAAGACACTTTGACTCCTTGCAGGGGCATCAGACTAACATAAATGACCAGAAGCATATTAGAGCATAGTCACATTGAAATGATCACAGTCAACTAAGTGTAGTGAAGTCACTGAGCCTAAAATGTCATCAGCAACTTTTATAGTCAAGATTTCAGATTCATTTTCCTGTGGGAGAGAGCCTAACTTTGTTTTTTAATTACAAATGCATTCAAATTTCAAAGCAAAAAACATGGGTTAATAAAACTCCAAATATTTTACTTTGCAAGTGTCCAAAAGTGTATTTTGATAATGTTCAAATATTTGACAAAAGACCCCAAACCAAATTCAAACCTGCTCACAATCCTCTCAAGTTCCAACAATAGTAAGTTCTGCCAGCTGAGAAGATCCCAAATTCTCCCAGGCTCACATAACAAAATTAAATATTCTTATATCAAAGTATTTTGATGGGTTTTTTTTTCATAGGATTAGGTTTTTCTCATACACTCCACAGAAATTACCTGAAATGGGTCTGAGTCTGCAACTGAGTCCATTCACTCATGCACCCCTTTGGGCATCTGCCATTGCCACACAGCCATGACATAGATTCATCTGTTTGGAGACAACTCAGAGTGATTTCACAAATCTAAAATGCAGAGATGAATGGCGAGAGGTACTAGGTTGAGACAAAAAAAAGTCAAACATCAATGTAAATATTATGCTTTCCTTGTGCTAGGTAACACCACACTGATAACACCTAATTGCTTTTGGTTTAGACAAATTGCACTTAGTCAAATTAAGCCATATAGTTTTGCAGGTGTGAGGTAACACAGTTTCTCCCAAGACTCTCCATTGGACCTGTTTGCTCCCAAATAAGAGATGAAATACATTTGAAATCTAAACTAATTTGGAGTTCCACACTGTATTTTCTTATAGTATGCTAAAAAATGAGAAGAAATGATGCACAAAGCCCACTCAGCCCTCACAGCTAAGTAGAGGACTCTTGGCTGCACCAGCCGCGGCTTTCCCCTTCACCTTGTATATTTTAATAAGATAAGTGACTTTTACTATTTTTTTTAAACCTTTCTCTGTGCTGCATTGTCTGTGCTAAAACATATTAATAACTCTAACTTGACTCTTTTTTTAATTACAGTAGTGCAGATATGTATTTGAAGCACAACAGTGTCCTTTCCAAGGTTGCATACAGCTATATTATTGTCTTAGGTGAGGGAAGGACAAGGCACTGTCATGTATCATTCTCCAATCAAATATTTGGCAAACACCACTGAATTGTCAAGAAAAAGGTCATCTTATTCTCTAGATAAATTCTCCTCAGAGAATTGTATGTAGAAATAAATACAGCACAGGTTATATTCCCAATACGTTCTTCCACTTTGTATAGTATGACCCGGCTCTTTTTATTAGCTGACAAAAAAAACACAAACCAAAAAAAACCCAACAAAAAAAACAAGCAAACTTTAATGCTTATCTAAAATTAAAATTTAGACAACTAGTTTCCTTTTGCTTTGTTTTGGTTTGGTTTTAGTCAAACATCATTCTATATGTATTTTATAATCTGAGGAAAGATGTTGGCAGTCAGTGCAGGAAGGTAATTTATCACATGGGGCATTTTTTACTGTAAAACATATTGAACAGGAGACGGAACTCAATACATTACCTGAAACTGGAAAAGCCTTGACAGAAAGGTTCCCAGACTTGCAAAACACTTAGATGTCTGTTATACATTTACGGATCAACCTCAGCAAAACACTGCAAATTTAACCACCTGCAAAATCAAGGCCTAAGTAGCAGATATAAATGTTTAGCTAAAGGATTTACAAATCTCGAATTTCAGGGCAGAAGACGAGCTTCTTAGGAGAGAGATATGAATCATATCTGTGTAACAGCACTTTCAGATACTGTAATCGTAGCTCCTAGTAGAAAAATGTTTCTTAATTAGAGACAGATGTTGAAAATTTTGAGTTATATGAAAATGTCACAAGCCAAGTCTCACAAAAAAAATAATAGGTTACTTGTTAGACTCTATCTTTTTAGAAATAAAGAAATACATAAATGATAAGATTACACTTAAAAATGTGTATTTCTCTTGTGTATTCAGCAGTTTTGTTGCTTTGAGCTAGGCTGATGTCAAGAGTATGGGATTAACTATAGTTTTGTGGTAGCAGGAATCCTCTCCTGGAAACATTAGTCTTGTAACCAACTGAACAACTGAAACAGGCAGTCAAAAAGAGCAATTTCTCTCTAATGCCTTGCCCTTTTACCGCATTAAATCATGCTGTGTGTTTTCCTTCAAAAGTCAAAAAAATATATCTTCTTTTTATTAAAATTCTGTTCCACATAGTCTCTGCAGCCATGGTCATTTTGGTTTGCCTGCAGTGAAGTGCTGCAGCTCTGTAGCAGTCACTTTGGAAGAGCTAATCTGGTCTATTCCCTCTTTTACCAGTATACGGCTTTAACCCCTCTGTTTCTCTTCACTTTCCCCCAGGAAAATAACCGTTTCATCTTTGGAATTCTTTAAATATATTTTAAAGACTATCAGAGAACCAGTTGTAAGGTCCTATTTGGGTCATTTGTGATGCAATCAAGCCACACTGTGATGTCATTCTCTCTGTGGCATGATATCCTTATGTGTCACTAGCTGTTAAACTATGACTTAATGCAAACATCATGGTTTATCTGATAGAGCAGTGTTGAATGCCATTTACAGAATTCAGATGTACACATGCAGCAGCGATCCATGAATGGCAGTCACTGGAGACCAGGATTGATTTTTGGTGAGAGCTGGACATCAAAATACACTTAGATTATGCTCTGCAGCGTGTGATGCCTTCATTTGGATTCAGTATTGTATTTATTCAGAGACTGTTTCCTCAGAGCAGAGGTATGCTTGCTGTTTTTCACCCACTAAATGGGAGTTGTTTCTATCTGAATCATGGACTCATAGAATGGTCAGGGACCTTAAAGCTTATGCAGTCCCAACTCTCTGCCATGGGCAGGAACACCTTCCACTAGAGTAGGTTGCTCCAAGCCCCATCCAACCTGGCCTTGAAAACTGCCAGGGATGGGGCAGACACAGCTTCCCTGGGCACCCTGTGTCATTGCCTCAGCAACCTCACAGGGAAGAACTTCTGCCTAAGAGCTCATCACAATCTCCCCTCTGGCAGGTTAAAGTCATTCCCCATCATGTCCCTACAGGCCCTTGTAGAAAGCCTCTCTCCAGCTTTCTTGTAGCCCCTTGAGGTACTGGAGCTGCTCTAAGGTTTCCACTTAAGAAGCCTTCTGTTGTCCAGGCTGCCCCAGCCCAGCTCTCTCAGCCTGTCTCCAGAGCAGAGCTGCTCCAGCCCTCACAACATCTCTGTGGCCTCCTCTGGCCTCTCTCCAACAGCTCCAAGTTCCTCTTGTGTTGTTGCCCCAGAGCTGGACACAGGAATTCAGGGGGGTCTCTTGAGAGTGCAGCAGAGAGGGAGAATCCCCTCCATGACCTACTGCTCATGCTCTGGGAGTGCAGGCCCCCACATGGGGGGATTCTGGGCTCAAGCACATACTGAAGCCAGGTCATGTTGGGAACACAGTTCTTTTCCAGGGTCTAGCAAAACATAGCTTGAGAGACTCAAAACCCTTGGGTGGATGAAATCAGCTTACTTAAGGAAAGATAAAGGTAATTCTACCTCCAGTTTCTGGTGGTTTTGTGATCCAAGTGCATTCTCACTTTTGTTGTGGCTGTTAGAAATCTAAGCTACCTGGGTATTTTGACTACCTAGAGAAACAGTTCCAGTTTTGCTGGTAGTTATCCAAAATATCCATGATTTATCTTCATAATATCCAAGAATAATTTCTTTATAAAAAGACCCCTAGTAGCTGTGTTCAGGGAATCTTGAGAGAGAAATATCCTAGATGGCTGCTCTAGGGAAGTAGGTCTTTCGGAGAACCCTGGGAAGATGTGAGATAGGAACAAAAGACTGGTTTAGTGCTGAAAGGAAAAAAAGAAGTGAGCGTAAATATCAGATTAAATATTCCTCTTTGAATGCTGGAGATGTATCCTGGCCAATTGTTTACAATTACTGAACAAATTTTAGCCTGGTTTCTTCAGGAAATGAGGCTTGGATGATCATTGTGTCTGTCAGACCCACTTAATAACTGCTGGATCCGTTCATCAGCTGCAGAATTGAAAGAGGAATGATGCTGGCAGAGCTACCGAGTTCCCACAGCACACTTGATAAAAAGTGGCTGAGTGGTGGAACGTGCCTGATTAATTCTATCCCACAGAGAACTAATACAACAAATTAAATATTCACATATAAAAGAATTATTAACAAATTAAAAAATACATGGGAGAATTTGAAATATTCTAAACCCAAGACAGCAGAGAATTCTTTACCCAGTTAAGGGGATTGTGTGGATTATCTGGAATCTGGTAAGGATGTATTCAGTATAATTTACCCAATGTACAATAAAAAAACTTTGATGGTTGGAATTAATGAGTTCTGATACTCAAAGTATTCCTTAACTTCTTAAATTATGTGATATTTTTAAATGTATGTCATATGTCATTTTGCCCAGGGAAGTTGTGAATGCTCCATCCCTGGTGGTGTTCAAGGCCAGGTTGGACAGAGCCTTGGATGACATGGTTTAGTGGGAAGTGTCCCCGCCCGTGGCAAGGGGGTTGGAAGTAAATGATCTTAAGGTCCTTTCCAACCCTAACTATTCTATAATTCTATGATTCTATGAAGAATACCTATGTCTGGCATAGAAGCAGGATGCCCTATCTCAGCTGCACTCCAATTCCTTTCATGTTTTCATAAATTAACACAAATCATGAAAAAAAGAAAGTCTATTCTGATAGTTTATTTATTTGACTTATATTTCCCTGTTAAAAAAAAAAAAAAAAAAAAAAGCATCCTTTAGCAATGTCTGGGTTTTAGCAATGTCTGGGTAATAGGAAGGAAACCAGTGCTTTGATCCATCACCTTCTACTGAGAGCAGTTTTCTAACTTAATTCTTGATATTGTCCTGGCTGTTAAATGTTACAGACACTAAATTGAGTCATTAGGAAGATGGGCTAGTGGGTAAAACCAACACCATGGGAAGTTGGTTAGCTGTTTAATGTCTTTTGCGCCTGATTTTTGAGGTCTCCATTAACTAAAATGGAGACCTGCAGGAGCGCAGGAGTTTCATATTCCTACCTCTCTAAAGAAGCTGTAACAAGATTTCTTCATGTAGGAGGGCAAAGAATCTTTTGGAGAGCTTAATGCACACAAATTCTTTCACTGCATTTCCTAAAAACTTTTGAGAGGCTCCAGGCCAAGGAAAAAAAACCATGAGTTTTTCAGTGAATTCATTTTCTGCAGATTGCTCTGAGCAGGAATAGCAGTGCACTGAGCCCTTTTTTATTCATATATATATTATTATCTCTCACTATGTGCATACACACACATGTGCACCTGCCTCTCCCATCAGACTACTACTACTTGCCTCACAAACCTATGGGATGCTTCAGGAAACTCATGCATACTCCCATAGTATTTTGTAAATAACTTTAGTCTTAGGTGTTTGTCTCACAAGATTAGTACGACAATTTCCCAGTAGGTCTTCACACCTCTTCGCTGCTTTGTAAAGCACTATACAGAAAATATCACCTACGATCTATAAACCAAAGCCATATTGGATGAAGCAACCTCAGGTTGGCTAAAGGAGTTTGGTGCCACGCTGCTTTCTGACAGAAAAAAGACAGAAATCCTCATTATTTTAAGAGTGACTCTAATAGTCACAGGAATGAAGACAGTGATAAGCATTTTGGCTACCAAACTGCTGATCTGTTCAGTCTTTATACTCAAGTAGCCCATGGTCCTACATGATGACATCAGATCCATCGCTGTTGATCTGCTTAAACTATGTACAATATGTCTCCAAACTATGTGCAAAGACTGTACTGTGTGACAATTTCTGTATCTGTAGGAACAGTTTCCATCGACAATTTACAAGTGTCTCATTTATGTAAAGTTGCATACAAATAGCGTCTGTGAATCAGTCTGGGCACAGCAGGGGCTGCTTGAGCTGGGTTATCTCTACAACCATCTAAAAACCCACTTGGAGAGCTGCTGCACCAATTACTCAAATATTTTGTCAAGAGTCAAAGTTCAGTCAACCACCTTTTCCCAGGTCATTCCATCACCTCAAACTAGTCCTTTGTCACACCTACTCAAAGACAAGCTGGGGGACTACAGAACCAGGTGGGGAATTAGTGACAAATTACATTTGGTGTGTCCAGAAGCACACACCCCTGATACCCAGTTGCACCATAATTATTGTAACTATAGGGCAAGAAAAAATCTCTTTTTGCCTTTTTTTTTTTTTAAATGGAGATGTTCTCCTTCAGTTAGCATTCATCAGGCAAAGGACAGTGAAATCACAACTAACTTCTGCAGTCTATATGCCTCCCATTCAGGCTACATTTCTGAGGTATTCTCTTTTAGCTATACATGGGGAAATAATCTCAGCAATCTTCTCTAACAAATTAACCAGACTTGCGAATGCCAGGCTTCAGTGGGAAACCTTTGTTTAGGTGCCACGCTTGCTCTCCCATGCATGTGGTAGCATAATATATCGTTGCCATGGTTTAAGCCCAGTCGGCAACTCAGCCGTGCAACCTCTCGTTCACTCTCCCCCATTCCCCCTTTCTCCCCCTGCTCCCCAAGGGATGATGTCATGGTTTAAGCCTCTCACGCAGTTTGTTCACTCACTCCCCCCTCTTTCTTCCCCCAGTCCTGGGGAGGAGAATCGAAAGAATGCAACTCCCACAGGTTGAGATAAGAACAGTTTAGTAACTAAGGTATAACACAAACCACTACTGCTACCCCCAATAATAATAATAATGACAAGAGAAATACAAGGGAAAAGAATACAATTGCTCACCACCTATACCCAGCCCGACCATGCAGTGCACCCCACCCTTCCAGGTCTCTGCTCTCTGTTTTACATCCTGGGCATGACGTGCTGTGGCATGGAATATCTCTTTGGTCCGTTTGGGCCAGATGTCCTGTTTCTCCTTCCTCCCGGCTTCCCCTCTTCCCCGGCAGAGCATGAGACTCAGAAAGTCCTTGGTCAGACCAAAACATTACCAAGCAGTAACTGAAAACACTGGTGTTATCAGCGCTGTTCCCAGGCCAAAAGTCAAAAACACAGTGCTGCACAAGCTACCAAGGAGAAAAATGACTGTTACTGCTGAACCCACGACAGACGGGAAGGAGAATCAAAAGAATGCAACTCCCATAGGCTGAGATAAGAATAGTCCAGTAACTAAGGTATAACACAAAACCACTGCTGCTACCACCAATAATAATAATAATGATAAAGGAAATAACAAGGGAATAGAATAAAATCGCTCACCACCCGCCCACTAATACCCAGCCTGACCGGAGCAGTGGTCTAATCCTTCTGGGTAACTGCCCCCAGTTTATAAACTGGGCATGACGTGCTATGGTATGGAATACCTCTTTGGTCAGTTTGGGTCAGGTCTCCTGTCTCTGCTTCCTCCTGGCTTCCCCTCCTCCCTGGCAGAGCATGAGGCTCAGAAAGTGCTTGGTCAGAGTAATCATTACTGAGCCGCAACTAAAAACACTGGTGTTATCAGCATTGTTCCCAGGCTGAAACTCAAAACCACAGCACTGCACCAGCTACTAAGAAGGAGAAAAATGACTGCTACTGCTGAATCCAGAACAGTATCCACTCCTTATTCCATACCATTCATGTCATACTCAGATCCCACATTTTCAGTATACCATCACTCTAATCTCATATGTATACATATATATACATCCACAGAGAGAGAGAGAGAGAGAGATCATTCCTGAGTGCATGGACCAATCCCTATAAAGCTGCTGAGCCCATCTGGTCCATGATGTTGGGCTCCATCTCTTGTAGCAGTCTTTCAGAGCAGGAGAGGCTGTGCGCAGCGCTGGATCATTGCCTGCTGATTATATCACAGAACTCATCTGGTTTCATCAAAGTTCATTCTTTGTTGGGATGATGGTCAGAGGGAAGTCAGGGCCAGTCACTGGTGACCTGAAGACATCTAGTTGGTGGGCTATGAAAGTGCTACATAACAGGCAACAGCATACAATTGAGTTCATTGGCTGTTTTCCCCTAAAATCAAACCCCCTTGAGGTACACATCAGACTTCCCCATCTTCCTGCATTACCCACCAAGTATATCCAGGTCCCTGAGCAAAAGCAATCCCATGAGTGGGTTTGCCTTTACCTGAAGCAGGAATAACCCAGACTGTCTTCCCCAGCAAATTTTTTATATGCTCCACAGGAACTTTTTCCCCCTCCACAGTATGTAGAAGTTCTGACTGGGCTGGGCCAACCCTGTTGGCAGATCCTCTGGTGTTGACCAACCAGGTGGCTTTTGGTAAATACGTATCTCAATGTTTGAAAGTCCCACCACCCATGGCTCTCAGTGTAGTTTTTAATAGCCTATTGTACCATTCCATTTTCCCAGAACCTGATGCATGGTAGGTGATGTGATATACCCACTCAATGCCATGCTCTTTGGCCCAAGTGTCTATAAGGTTGTTCCGGAAATGAGTCCCATTTTCTGACTCAATTCTCTCTGGGGTGCTGTGGCACCACAAAATCTGTTTTTCAAGGCCTGGGATAGTGTTCTGGCTAGTGGCGTGGGGCAGAGCATGTGTTTCCAGCCATTTGGTGGTTGCTTCCACGATGGTAAACACATGGTGCTTGCCTTGGCGGGTTGGTGGGAGTGTGAAATAATCAACCTGCCAGACCTCCCCATATTTGTATTTCAGCCATCGTCCTCCATACCAAAGAGGCTTTAACCGTTTAACTCATTTAATCGCAGCACATGTTTTACAGTCATGAATAACCTGGGCAATCGTGTCCATTGTTAAGTCCACTCCTCAGTCACGAGCCCATCTGTATGTTACATCTCTGCCCTGATGGTCTGAAGTGTCATGTGCCCACCAGGCCAAAAATAATTCACCCTTATTTTGCCAATCTAAGTCCATCTGAGCCACTTCAATCTTAGCAGCTTTATCCACTTGTTGGTTGTTCTGGTATTCCTCAGTGGCCCGACTCTTGGGTATATCAGTATCTACATGGCATACCTTGACCTCCAGATTTTGCACCCGAGCAGCGATATCTTGCCACAGTGCAGCAGCCCAGATGGGTTTACCTCTGTGTTGCCAGTTGCTCTGCTTCCATTTCTGCAACCACTCCCACAGGGCACTGGCCACCTTCCATGAGTCAGTATAGAGATAAAGTACTGGCCACTTCTCATTCAGCAATGTCCAAGGCCAGCTGGATGGCTTTCACCTCGACAAACTGACTCGATTCACCCTCTCCTTCAGCAGTTTCAGCAACCTGTCATCAAGGACTCAATACAGCTGCCTTTCATCTCCAATGCTTTCCCAAAATATGGCAAGACCCATCAGTAAAAAAAGCCTATTGCTTTTCACTTTCGGACGGTTCATTACATGGTGGGGTCCCTTCAGCATGCATCACCTTCTCCTCTGCTGACATTCCAAAATCTTTGCCCTCTGGCCAGTCCATGATGGCTTCTAGAATTCCTGGATGACTGTGATTTCCTATTCAAGCTTGCTATATAACTAGTGCTGCCCTTATTCCATGTAGCATTAGTTGCACGATTACTGGGGTGAGTAGTTCGAGAGAGGCTGCCTTTCACACCTGAGTGGGGGAAGCTCAGTGTGCAGGAGCTGCAAGTCAGAGCAGCGAGAGCCACTGGGGGCCACTGGGGGCACCTCAAGTCCTTGACAGGACGTGCCCAGGAGCAGGGAGCCCAGTGACATGAGGAACTGACTCAGAGGGGTGGCGCTAGGAGGAGCGGCCCCAGCCCTGACTGGGTAAAAACCTGCCCCGGGGAGCACGGCAAACCTGGCTGATTTGAGGCAGTTTGTGTGGGCAGGCAAGCGGGATGGTGAGCACTCGCCGTATGAGCAGGGCCCAGTCTGGGAGCTCTGCTCTGGCTGCCCCAGCACTGGCCAGCATAGGCACCCAGACAGAGCCAATGAGAAGTGAGGCTGCAGTGCAGAGCTCGGGGTGTAGAGAGCACCTGCACTGCTCTCCTGAGATGAGGGTGCGCAATGGGCAGGGCTGCACTCTGTGCTCCCTGGTGGAGGTCCTCCTGCAGCAGGTGGCTGAGCTGTGGGATGCTGTCAATTGGCTGAAAGGTGTCAGGGAAGATGAGAGGAAGCAGCACTGCTTACTCCAGGCCCAAACTGTGCAGGGGCCTCCAGGGCCCTTGGAGCTCATAGATGGAAGAAGGAAGCCGCTAACCCAGGAAGATGGGAGACAGAAACAAAAACAACAACAACAACAAAACACACACACAAAAAAAAAAAAAAAAAAAAAAGGAGGAAGAAGACAATTAAAAGCAAGGGGCTTCCTCCAAAATCTGATGTCCCTACCCAGAATCGCTTTGCTGTCCTGCAGAGGGCTAATGAGGAAATACTCGCAACATGAACAGCCATCAGATACACTGGTAAAGAAGATCACTACTGGTGCTGCCAGGAAAAAGTGGCGGTTGTAGTGGTAGGGGGCTCTACTTTGAAAGGCACAGAGTTACCCACCTATCGGCCTGATCCAGTCCCAGGGGAGGTGTGTTGCCTAGCAGGAGCATGGATCAGGGATATTGCAGAGAGGCTGCCTGCTCTAGTCAGTCCCACTGACTATTACCCACTTCTATTTGTCCGTGTGGGTGCTAGTGATGTAGATAGCAGAAGCCTGGAGGACATTGAGAAGGACTACAGAGCCCTGGGAGAAGTGGTTAGGGGCTCTGGAGCACTGATGGTCTTTTCATCAATTCTCCAGGATAAAGGGAAGGACCTTAAAAAGGCTGGGAGGACTGGCCAGGTTAATAAATGATTAGAATGGGGGTACCATTGTCAGGGGCTTGGGTATTTAGAACATAGAACTCAATCAGGGAGGCCAGGTCTACTGAAGGCTGGTGAAGCTGGTCTGGCAATGAAGAGGAAGAGCAGACTTGGTAGGAAGCTTGCCAGGCTGATCAAGAAAGCTTTAAACTAGATGTGTTGGGGGAAGAGAGGCATCATTCCATCCCAACACACCCAATGAGTTGCCAGCACCTATAATAAATGCTCAGAGCAATGTAGAGATATCCCAGCTGCTCCAGCCAATGGGCCAGCTTCATTTAGAGCTCAGCTCAGATGCCTCTATACAAACACCTGTAGCATGGGGAATAAATAAAAGGAATTAGAGTTGAGTGCATGTCTATGGGGGTATGATATAATAGGCATCACAGAAACATGGTGGGATGGCTCCTATGACTGGAGTGTTGGAATGGAAGGTTACAGGCTCTTTTGAAAAGACAGGTCTTGCAGGTGGGGAGGGGGAGTTGTTATTTGTGTTAGAGATAGGCTTGAGAGTATGGAACAATGTCTGGGGAGAGGTGAGCAGCGAGTAGAGAGTTTGTGGGTCTGGGTTAAAGGGAGAACAGCGATGGGAGACGTTATTGTGGGGATCTGTTACAGACCATCTGATCAAGAGGACTCTGTGGATGAAGTGCTCTATAGACAGATCGGAACAGCCTCATGCTCACAGGCCCTTGTTCTCACTGGGGACTACAACCACCCTGATATCTGTTGGAGGGACGTTATGGCCCAGCACAAGCAATCCAGGAGGTTCCTCGATTGTGTGGAAGACAACTTCCTTCTGCAAGTAACAGAGGAGCCGTCAAGGAGAGGTGTCATGCTTGACCTTGTGCTCACCAACAAGAAAGGGCTGGTTGGAAATGTGGCGCTCCAGGGCAGCCTTGGTTGCAGTGATCATGAGATGCTTGACTTTGAGATCTTCAAGACATTGAGAAGAAGATGCAGAAAATTCAGTGCCCTGGACTCCGATAGAGCAGACTTTGGCCTCTTCAGGAACCTGCTTAGTAAGGTTCCATGGGATATAGCCCTAGAGGGCAGGGGGACCCACGGCTGTTGGTTGATATTCAAGGATCACCTGCTACAAGCTCAGGAGTGTTGCATCCCAACTAGAAGGAAGTGCTACAGGAGGGCCAGGAGACATACTTTATATGGATAAGGAGCTGCTGAGGAATACTTGAAGAAAAAAAGGAGGCTTATAAAAAGTGCAAGCTAGGGACCAGGTTAGGAAATCTAAGGCCCACTTAGAATTAAACTTGGCTAGGGGTGTGAAAGATAACAGGAAGGGATTCTATAGGTACATTGCAAATAAAAGACAGACTAGGGACAACATGGGCCCAATCCAGAAGCTATCAGGAGAGCTGGCTACCCTGGATTTTGGAGAAGGCTGAGGTCCTTAATGACTTCTTTGCAAATGTCTTCACTGGCAAACGCTCCAATCATACCACCCAAGTCTTGGAAGGCAGACACAGGGATTGTGAGAATGAAGACACTGGGCCCACCGTAGGAGAGGAGATGGTTTGAGACCATCTTAAGAACCTGAACATACACAAGTCCATGGGACAGGATGAAATCCATGTGCAGGTGCTGTAGGATCTGGTGAATGAAGTTGCTAAGCCACTGTCCATCATATTTGAAAAATCATGGACGTCGGGTGAAGTTCCCAACAACTGGAAAAAGGGAAATATAACCCCCATTTTCAAGAAGGGGAAAATGGATGAGCCAGGGAATTACAGACCAGTCAGTCTCACCTCTGTGCCTGGCAAAATCTTGGAGCAGGTTCTCATGGAAGGCATGCTAAGGCACATGAAAAACAACAAGGTGGCTGGTGACAGCCAGCATGGCTTCCCTAAGGGGAAATCCTGCCTGGCCAATTTGGTGGCCTTCTATGATGGGGCTACAGAACAGGTGGACAGGGGTAGAGCAGTTGACATCATCTACTTGGACTTGTGCAAAGCGTTTGACACTGTCTCACTTGACATCGTTGTCTCTAAACTGGAGAGACAGCAATTTGACCTCTCGGTGGATAAAGAACTGTCTGGATGGCCGTACGCAAAGAGTTGTGGTCAGTGGCTCAATGTCCAGCTGGAGACCAGGAACGAGTGGTATCCCTCAGGGATTGGTGTTGGGACCGGTCTCGTTCAACATCTTTGTCGATGACATGGAAAGTGGGATTGAGTGCACCCTCAGCAAGTTTGCTGATGGCGCCAAGCTGTGTGGTTCGGTTGATACACTGGAGGGAAGGAATGCCATCCAGAGGGACCTTGACACGCTTGTAAGTTGGACTAATGCCAACCTGATGAAGTTTAACCATACAAAGTGCAAGGTCCTCCACCTGGGTCGGAGCAATCCCAGGCACACATACAGGTTGGGCAGAGAAGAGATTCAGAGCAGCCCTGTGGAGAAGGACTTGGGGGTGGTGGTTGATGAGAAAATGAACTTGAGCTGGCAGTGTGCACTCACAGCCCAGAAAGCCAAGCGTATCCTGGGCTGCACCAAAAGGAGCATGACCAGCAGGTCGAGGGAAGTGATCCTGCCCCTCTCCTCTGCTCTTGTGAGACTTCACTTGGAATATTGCGTACAGTTCTGGTGTCCTCAATATAAAAGAGACATGGAACTGTTGGAACAAGTCCAGAGGAGGCCACAAGGATGATCAGGGGACTGGAGCACCTCCTGTATGAAGATTGGCTGAGAAAGTTGGGGTTGTTCAGCCTGGAGAAGAGAAGGCTACGTAGAGACCTCATAGCAGCCTTCCAGTATCTGAAGTCGGGCCTATAGGGATGCTGTGGAGGGACTCTTCGTTATTGACTGCAGTGATAGGACAAGGGATAACGGGTTCAAACTTAAACCAGGGAAGTTTAGATTAAATGTAAGGAGGAAGTTCTTTTCTGTAAGGGTAGTGAGGCACTGAAAGGTGTTGCCCAGGGAAACTGTGAATGCTCCATCACTGGTGGTGTTCAAGGCCAGGTTGGACAGAGCCTTGGGTGACAAGTTTTAGGGTGAGGTTTCCCTGCCCCTGGCAGGAGGGTTGGAACTATATGATATTAAAGTCCTTTCTATTCCTAACTGTTCTATGATTCTATGTGTAGGGGACAGCCTGGCTTTGAACATCCAGCCCAGCACGGATAAGTGGGGTGCTAGGAGGAGCTGTGCTTCAATGCCAATCACTTCCAAAGCAGCTCGAACCCCTTCATAGACTGCCATTATCTCTATGCAGTTTGGGTATAGCTGGCCTCAGATCCTCTGTATCCCCGACTCTAAAAGCCGAGGGGTTGACCTCAAGTCTCCCCTGGAGCTTTCTGCCAGAGGCTCCTGGTAGGACCATTCTCCCTGGCTGTGGTGAAGAGTACATTTTTAACATCTGGCCTAGTCCGTACTGGTCCAAGGGCTACTGCATGAACTATCTCTTGTTTAATTTGTTCAAAGGCTTTTTGTTGCTCAGGGCCCCATTTAAAATCATTCTTCTTCATGGTCACATGATAGAGAGGGCATACAATCAAACTGTAATTCAGGATGTGCATTCTCCAGAACCCCACAACACCCAAGAAAACTTGTGTTTCCTTCTTATTAGTTGGTGGAGACATTGCTGTTATCTTGTTGATCACATCTGTGGGGATCTGGCGACGTCCATTTTGCCATTTTATTCTGAAAAATTGAATCTCCTGTGCAGGCGCCTTGACCTTACTCTGTTTTACGGCAAAATCGTCTTTCAGCAGGATTTGGATTATTTTCCTCCATTTCTCAAAGACTTCTTCTGCTATATCTCCCCACACAATAATCTCATCAATGTATTGCAGGTGTTCTGGAGCTTGCCCCTGTTCCAGTGCAGTCTGAATCAGTCCATGGCAGATGGTAGGGCTGTGTTTCCACCCCTGGGGCAGTCGGTTCCAAGTGTACTGGAAGCCCTTCCAAGTAAAAGCGAACTGTGGCCTGCACTCTGCTCCCAGGAATTGAGAAAAATGCATTGGCAATATCAGTCGTGGCATACCACTTGGCTGCCTTTGACTCCAGTTCATACTGAAGTTCTAGCATGTCTGGTACGTCAGTACTCAATGGTGGTGTGACTTTATTCAAGCCATGATAGTCTACTGTTAGTCTCCACTCTCTGTTAGACTTTCGCACTAGCCATATGGGGCTGTTAGAGGGTGAGCGGGTCCTATTGATCACTCCTTGACTCTCCAGTCTATGGATCAGCTTATGGATAGGAATCAGGGAGTCTCAGTTGGTGCAATATTGCTGCCGGGGCACTGTTGTGGTCACAATGGGCACTTTTGTTCTTCGACCTTCAGCAACTCCGCAATAGAAGGATCCTTTGAGAGACCAGCCAAGGTGGACAGCTGCTCAATTTCCTCTGTCTCCAGCGCAGCAATACCAAAAGCCCATCAATACCCTTTTAGGTCTTTGAAGTACCCTCTCCTGAGGTAGCCTATGCCAAGGATGTGCAGAGACTTTGGACCAGTCACAATGGGGTGCTTTTTCCATTTCCTACCAGTCAGGCTGATTTCAGCCTCCAGTACAGTCAACTCTTGGCATCATCCTGTCACTCCAGAAATATAAATGGGTTCCACCCTTTGACAGCTTGATGGCATCAGGCTACACTGTGCTCCGGTATCTACTAGAGCCTTATACTTCCGTGGGACTGATGTGCCAGGCCATCTGATCCACGCAGTCCAGTAAATCCGATTGTCCCCTACCTCTACCTGGCTGGAGGCAGGGCCCCTCTAATAGTCATCACAACATTGGACACTTAAGTCTTGTAGAAAAGGATTAGTCTTCTTTATCACAGGAGCTGGAGCAAAATCACCTCTTCCACTCCATCTGGGAATCTGCTCAGCAGAGACTGAAGTTGCAGCCTGCATGGGGTTATCATCCTTGACCTTTGTACTCCTCTTCAATTCACGCACCCGTTCCTCCACAGCTGAGGTAGGTTTTCCATCCCACTTCTTCATGTCTTCTCCATGATCCCGCAGAAAAAGCATAGGGTGGTCCGAGGCGTATAATTTCTGTATCTTCTCTCTCAAGAAGTAGGATGCCTTTTGTTAATAGCTGAGATATGTGTTGGTACATATGAGTAGCTGGATAGATCAGATAGATCGACTCCCAGTTGTTTGAACTCCTGGGACAGTTTTTCCACAGCTGAAATGATGGAAGGGGTGAGATTGTCTTCTAATTCTCGGAGTTTATGAATCATTTCATCCACTGTTAGTGGTACTGTTTCATTCCAGGTTACTGTTGCCAATGAATGGGCATATGATGCCGGTGCATTCTGTGTAAATTTCCACTACATGGGTCATATACATTCGACTTCATCTGCATCTATGGGTGTATCCCCGGCATTCAGCTTAGTGTGATAGATCATCTCTACAATGGCTGATTCCCTCAGAGACGGGATGCCTTTCTCTAAAGTATTCCACTTGGCCGAATGACTCGTAACATTGTCCTTGTATGGAAGCCTGTCTTTCACAGCTGCCAAGAGACGCTTCCAAAGGCTGAGGGACTGTTTCTCTCTTGCAATTGCTTTGGCAATTCCCCCTTACCTAGCAAGTAATCCCAGCTGCTTGGTTTCCCTACCTTCTAGTTCATGACCACTGGCCCATTGGACCACCATAGGAGCAACCAGGTGATGATGTGCTCCCCTGGTTGCCAGGTAAACTCTTTTCGCATATTCTGTGGCTCGGTTGAGGTCCGAGGTCGGGAAGTCGCCTCTTCTTCTTCTTCTTCCTCTGACTCATGTGATAATGACTCCTAATCAGATGCTGTCCAGGGTAGTAAGTGCATTGTCATTGCTTCTTCATCTTATTTCTTCATCTTTCTTGTCTTTTTTTGCTTTTCCAGTTGCGTACAGGGGCAACCGATACTGGCACGAATTGGTTGTCTGGTTTAGCTGCAGTGATTATCACTCTGGTTGGAGTGGTTGAAGTATCTGTTGTCGGGGTTTGGGTAGGTGCTGCACTTGTCGCTGGGGTTGGCGTAGCTGCTGTGCTTGGAGCTGGAGTAGCTGTGCTGTCTGTTGCGGTTGAAGTTTGAGTAGCTACTGTACTTGTCACTGGGGCTGGTGTAGCTGCTGTGCTTGGAGCTGGAGTAGCTGTGCTGTCTGTTGCTTTGCCATCAGATCCAAGGACATTTTTTTCCTTTTGAAGGTGCTGGATGGTGTTCAACAGGGCTCTGTAAGCATAGGCCAAGCCCCAGCATGTTGCCATGATTTGTCCCTCTCTGGTGTGACCAGAATGACAACACAACTCCTTTAAGTGTTTTACTAATTTTTCTGGATTTGGCACTTGTTCAGTGGTGAAGTTCCAAAGCACTGGAGGGGCCCACTGGCCTAGAAACTTGCCTATACTATCCCACACACCCTGCTACTCATGACTGTCCATCCTCGGGGAAAATCTCTTGGTCCTCCTATACTGTCGTCTAACCCTAGGCAAGGCCCAAACCCGACTCTGCTTAACTCTCGAGATCAACATCTGTCATGCCAACATGATGATCCCCATCACAATCAGCAGGCAGGTCTCAAGGGTACCTAAAGGCCATTCAAAACCTGCAGACCTCTCAAATGATGCTGTAAAAGGTCTGGTGGGGGGGCTGGGAACATAAAGGAATGTCTCCTTCACGGGTTGATCACCCAAGGAGGGGAAAAAAGATGTGTAATTGCTAAACACTTCCATTATATATTCCCCGAAGTATAGAGGTGGTGAACACACTGGCAACACAAGCCAGATCAGCTTCATGATCAATGATTCTATTGTATTACAAGTCATTACCATAAAGTACAATGAAACAAGAAACTTAGCTCAAGGCCCTCAGCCGATGAGCACTAACACAGCAAATACCGGCTGTAAGTAAGGTACAACATGCTGAAACTGTGAGATCAAGGGCAACAACTTTGAGAGCCAATAAATCAGCACTGTGACGAGTGACTATTAATCCAAAACAATGAATGCTTATCAGAAATACGATTAGACACACCCTGGTCAGATCTGTCGTTATATCAACCCTTCGTGCCCCATGTTGGGCTCCAAAAAGAACTGTCGTGGTTTAAGTCCGGTTGGCAACTCAGCCATGCAGACGCTCGGTCACTCCTCTCCTTTTCTCCTCCCTCAACCCCCGGGGGGGATGGGGAGGAGAATTGAAAGAATGAAAATCCCACTGGTTGAGATAAGAACAGTCCAGTAACTAAGGTATAACACCAATCACTGCTGCTACCACTAATAATAATAATAATGATAAAGGAAATAACAAGGGAATAGAATAAAATCGCTCACCACCCTCCCACTAATACCCAGCCCGACCGGAGCAGTGATCTAACCCTGTAACTGCCCCCAGTTTATAAACTGGGCATGACTTGTTGTGGTATGGAATACCTCTTTGGTTAGTTTGGGTCAGGTGTCCCGTCTTTGCTTCCTCCTGGCTTCCCCTCCTCCCTGGCAGAGCATGAGACTCAGAAAGCGCTTGGTCAGAGTAACCATTACTGAGCAGCAACTAAAAACATCAGTGTTATCAGCTCTGTTCCCAGGCCAAAACTCAAAACCACAGCGCTGCACCAGCTACTAAGAAGGAGAAAAATGACTGCTACTGCTGAATCCAGGACAATCTTTTGCCACTTCTGTCTAGACCAAAAGGTTCTTAATGTTACAAGAGGAAGTATTTGTGGTAAGTCAAGTCATTTTTTCAAAGTCCCGTAAAGTCTTGCTAACATGTTTGCTAATATCAGCTCGTAAAATATACCCTTATACCTGAAACTTGAAACTCATATTAGCAAGTACCCTGATGCCTTGATGGTATTGTCTCCAGGGAAATTAAACCCAGGCACAGAGCAGCGCGTTACTTAAAGGAAGCAAGATGACAAAACTTCACAACATGATCTATCCCATTTCTTTCCACACACTTACCAAGTAGTTGCCAGAACTACTAGTATCTGTGAAAGATTCTTTTTGACCATATCTTTTTATTGGTTTAATTTACAACAAGTAAGCTAATGAAAGACCATGCAACAGTGTTTATGGTATGCCTTGGTGGTCTCCACAGAGGTACAGAAATTATCTGCAGAAATGTTTGTGACTAAATACTTGTGTACACTTAGACTTAATAAAACTCTGTGTGCTCTTAGAGTCTTGAGGGAGGGAGAAGAGAGGATGCTGCATAGTAAATGCTGTTCATGAAACTTTTAATGTTTTATTACTGTCTGAAGCCATTTATCTATTATTTAGTCTTCTTAACAGAAGTACTTTTAGTATTTTTTATTAAAAAAAATGAAAAAAAAATAGCTTTTCTTCATTCATCAAAATTGCAGAATTCAGGAGGAGGAAGTTGGTGGAACACGTATTCATGCTCTCAAGAGGAAGAGAAGGTCTCTGTTAAAGAAGGCATGAATCTCAAGTGGTTTCACAAAGATTTGTGTGAAGAAAGGGTATGTCCTGCTGTTCACTGAGGGGTATAAGAGCAACACAAGAAAAATCACTCTGAGTGCAGGAGCTATTCTAAATGGAGCAAATAAGCATCTACTGCAGGACGCACGTTATAAACAGCAGCTCCAAAGGAAAAATAACCTCTACTTAAGTGCTCTTTCAGCTGTTTATTTCCTTTGCCTGCTGAAGTGAATGATCTCACTTGAAGTAAGAAGACACTGCATTCTTGGGGAGCCTCTGTAATTAGTGGATGTGGAAACAGTATGGCAAGCAGAAAGAGATGTATTTGTTCTTACTTTCTGTAGGCACTTGTATGGATTTTGTGACTGCCATCTCTTGTTCTAATTGACAGCTCTTCTCCAACTTAATGATATCTGCACATCTCCTGTTTTACAGACAGAAGATGTAGGCAGAGGGAAGCTAGCCCTTATCGTGGTTTCCACATAACAAGTGGTAGTCCCACGTGTATCCATATTTCAAGTGGCATCCCTGTGCAGGGGGGTTGGGACTAGATGATCTTAAGGTCCTTTCCAACCCTAACTATTCTATGATTCCAAGTATCTGTGGTAGAGCAAAGTGCCAAAAGCAGGTCCCCCAGGGCCCTCTGCTATAAACTCTCCATCCTTCCTGAGACTTAAAAATAATACAGCAGTCCCTGAAGTAAAAATTGTTAAAATAGTCATGAAGAAATTTTGCTGGAAGCTGAATAGAAAATAAAACCCTGCTGGTGCTAGACTCGCAGCCTTGCAGCTGAGATAAATATCATCCGGATTCAGCAAACTGCGGCTGAGAGTCTTGAATCTCAAGAAGTCTTTGGTTAAAAACAAGATGTTTGTTGTAGGGCAGGTAAGTCCTAAAGATTTTGCTCCTTGAGATCATGTATCCCTACATTCATGTTATGTTGGTACTACAGGAAGCTAAATGAAAAGTAAAGGAAACACAGACATTTATCTGAACACCAAAAATATATAGAGCTTTTACAGAAAACTTCAGGCAGCTGATGGAAATCAGCTCATCACCATGTTTCAGCAGATCTTATTTCAATCACTATACATATTTCATATTTAACAATGCCTCATATGGAGATAATATTTGTGTTGCTGTTTCATATGGAAAATGAAGGTGTTTTTAATTAAAAAAAATAAATTCCTGGAGAAGACTTAAAAAAAAATTTGACAATTATTTTTGGGAGAAATTGAATATGTTGATACCATATTAATATTTTCAGCTGAAAAAACACCAAGAAGTGAAATACTGAAATGATCATTCATGGGTAGCTCCCAGAAATGCACACTGGTTTTTCTGTTACAGTGTGAGGCTCCCTGTCTCTAGGGTTCACATTTCAGCAAAGGATTTTGGTGATGGAAGTGGAATTGGAAGGTGAGGAGAGCTATGGTGAAGGTGGCTAACGGTGAAGATCTAATAACTTTGTATTCTTACATTTGTGCTATTTCCTAGCCATGAGGCTTATGTTAACCCATTTGAATTTTGACAGAGCAGACAGAAAACTTGCATGAAGAATTGCAACACAGGTACACAAAGCTATTTCATGGCAAGACCAAACTGTTTAAAGCAGGCTTCTCTTCTACAGATAACGGCGTTTCCACAGACAAAAAGATGAGCACTGGGAGATGTATGAACCGTTTTCCTTGCGGTGCTAGGGATTTTGAGATGATCCCTCATTGTAAGACTGGTGTTGCTGGGAAGCAGGAGGAGGTATTTAATGTCTCCTTGCCCTGCTGACTGATCCCACAGTGAACATTTGTTTCATACAGAATAAAGGAGTCTGGCTCACAGGAGGCATATGAGTGTCAACGTGGTACATTTCTTCCAGTCTTGAGCTGCCACACTGCCTTCTGGTAGTCTATAAAACTGAAACCCCTGTGATTTCCTCTGCTTCCTGCAGCCTTGTCCCAGACAACTCTCACTGCCACTGTGTTCAGTGAAGAAAAATGGGCATGAAAGAAGCATATGTGAGTGGTTTGGCTTTTTTTCCTGGCATGAACCAGCTCCAGTGTATGGAGGTACCATGACCAGGTTTCTAACCTCAGCCGGTGTGACTTGTCTCCCTTGGCTTCCCCTACTCCAGCCACATCTGCATCCCTAATAGAAATGTCACTGTACCTTTCCTGCAGAAATGGCAAACTACTGGCCATGTCTCTGCTAAGTCAGTAGACATTCAAAGTTGATGGTAAGTCAAAAGACAAATTCTGGACATTTTTCCTCCCTTGCATAGTACAGAATCTAAACTTGGACATTACCAAGCTAGCTTATATATTAATACCTTGCCTTGATACAGTATTTACTTAAATTATAGCCATGTGTACTTAAGGGCTGTGTTTCATTGCAATTTCCTCAAATGGTAATGAGCAAATTACCATTATTATAGAATAGAAAGACATTATTTTTAAAACTAAATCTTGGGAGAAAAAGTTATGGACATTAAATGAATAATGTGTTCTGTTGCTGAGTGCTTCTTTCCCTAAAAAATAATTCCTTATATTAAAGAGACTCAGTTTGGAGCTGTGTATGATCAGGTAACCTCATCACAATTCTGTTGTATTTGTGTGCTTTCTATCCTGTCTGCTTTTTATGCCATTAGTGTAAGCTTTTCCAGAAGATAATCCTTTTACCATATTCTGATACTGATGTGTCCATTTACATGTTTGCAAAATTAAATCATAGCAAATCATCTAGTACAAGACATTACAGTGATGGGAGTTCCTGGGAGGGTCAGGCCTGCACAACAACTCACAATAATCAGGAATCTTAAAAAGAGCAAATTAATCCATTGAACCACCCTTATTATTTAGTCTCACTCAATGATTGATCACATTTATGCTGACAGGCTCTAGGGTGTCCTGTTTTGTGAGATTTGTAATGCATTATGGAGGATTCTTGCTTCCAGCATCTGTGTTTTACCATCATTGAAGGATTGCTGAGGTGAGTAGCTCGAGAGAGGCTGCCTTCAGCACCTGATTGGGGGTAAGCTCAGCATCCAGGAGCCTCAAATCAGAGCGGCGAGAGCCACTGAGGGTGCCTCAAGTCCTCGAAAGGACTTGTCCAGGAGTCGGCAGCTCAAGTGACACCAGGCACAGACTCGTAGCGCGGGTACCAGGAGGGGCGGTACCAGGAGGGGCGGCACCAGCCCTGACTTGCTAAAAACCTGCCCCAGGAAGCTCGGCGAGGCAGATCGTGAGGACAGGTGAGCACGATGATGAGCACTTGCATTATGACAAGGGCCTGGAAGCTCTGCTCTGGCTGCCCCGGTAGTGGCCAGCATAGGCACCCAGACAGAGGGTGAGAGGGGAGAGGGCAGCGCAGAGCTTAGAGTATAGAGAGTGCCTGCCCTGGTCTTGTGAGGGGAGGGTGTACAATGGGCAGGGCTGCACTCAGTGCTCCCTGGTGAAGGGGCCAATGAGAGGGGAGGCTGCAGTGCAGAGCTCGGGGTGTAGAGAGTGCTCACGCAGCTCTCTTGAGGCGAGGGTGCAAAACGGCCAGGGCTGCACTCTGTGCTCCCTGGTGGAAGTCCTCCTGCAGCAGGGGCTGAGCTGCGGGACCCTGTCAATAACCTGAAAGGTGTCAGAGAAGCTGAGAGGAAGCAGCACTGCTCGCTCCAGGCCCAAACTGTGCAGGTGCCTCAAGCATCCCAGTAGCTCATGGAAGGAAGAAGGAGGTCGCTAACCCAGGAAGATGGGAAACAGCAACAAAACAACAACAAAAAAAAAAAAAAAAAAAAAGGAGGAAGAAGACAATTAAAAGCAAGGGGCTTCCTCCGAAATCTGATGTCCCTACCCAGAATCGCTTTGCTGTCCTGCAGAGGGCTAATGAGGAAACACTCGCAACATGAACAGCCATCAGATACACTGGTAAAGAAGATCACTACTGGTGCTGCCAGGAAAAAGTGGCGGGTCATAGTGGTAGGGGGCTCTACTTTCAAAGGCACAGAGTCACCCAGCTATCGGCCTGATCCAGTCCCAGGGGAGGTGTGTTGCCTAGCAGGAGCATGGATCAGGGATGTTGCAGAGAGGCTGCCTGCTCTAGTCAGTCCCACTGACTATTACCCACTTAATAGGGTGGTACCATAGTCAGGGGTTTGGGTGTTTAGAACATAGAACTCAATCAGGGAGGCCAGGTCTACTGAAGGCTGGTGAAGCTGGTCTGACAATGAAGAGGAAGAGCAGACTTGGTAGGAAGCTTGCCAGGCTGATCAAGAAAGCTTTAAACTAGATGTGTTGGGGGAAGAGAGGCATCATTCCATCCCAACACACCCAATGAGTTGCCAGCACCTATAATAAATGCTCAGAGCAATGTAGAGATATCCCAGCTGCTCCAGCCAATGGGCCAGCTTCATTTAGAGCTCAGCTCAGATGCCTCTATACAAACACCTGTAGCATGGGGAATAAATAAAAGGAATTAGAGTTGAGTGCATGTCTATGGGGGTATGATATAATAGGCATCACAGAAACATGGTGGGATGGCTCCTATGACTGGAGTGTTGGAATGGAAGGTTACAGGCTCTTTTGAAAAGACAGGTCTTGCAGGTGGGGAGGGGGAGTTGTTATTTATGTTAGAGATAGGCTTGAGAGTATGGAACAATGTCTGGGGAGAGGTGAGCAGCGAGTAGAGAGTTTGTGGGTCTGGGTTAAAGGGAGAACAGCGATGGGAGACGTTATTGTGGGGATCTGTTACAGACCATCTGATCAAGAGGACTCTGTGGATGAAGTGCTCTATAGGCAGATCGGAACAGCCTCATGCTCACAGGCCCTTGTTCTCACTGGGGACTACAACCACCCTGATATCTGTTGGAGGGACGTTATGGCCCAGCACAAGCAATGCAGGAGGTTCCTCGATTGTGTGGAAGACAACTTCCTTCTGCAAGTAACAGAGGAGCCGTCAAGGAGACGTGTCATGCTTGACCTTGTGCTCACCAACAAGAAAGGGCTGGTTGGAAATGTGGCGCTCCAGGGCAGCCTTGGTTGCAGTGATCATGAGATGCTTGACTTTGAGATCCTCAAGACAGTGAGAAGAAGATGCAGAAAATTCAGTGCCCTGGATTCCGATAGAGCAGACTTTGGCCTCTTCAGGAATCTGCTTAGTAAGGTTCCATGGGATATAGCCCTAGAGGGCAGGGGGACCCACGGCTGTTGGTTGATATTCAAGGATCACCTGCTACAAGCTCAGGAGTGTTGCATCCCAACTAGAAGGAAGTGCTACAGGAGGGCCAGGAGACATACTTTATATGGATAAGGAGCTGCTGAGGAATACTTGAAGAAAAAAAGGAGGCTTATAAAAAGTGGAAGCTAGGGACCAGGTTAGGAAATCTAAGGCCCACTTAGAATTAAACTTGGCTAGGGGTGTGAAAGATAACAGGAAGGGATTCTATAGGTACATTGCAAATAAAAGACAGACTAGGGACAACGTGGGCCCAATCCAGAAGCTATCAGGAGAGCTGGCTACCCTGGATTTTGGAGAAGGCTGAGGTCCTTAATGACTTCTTTGCAAATGTCTTCACTGGCAAACGCTCCAATCATACCACCCAAGTCTTGGAAGGCAGACACAGGGATTGTGAGAATGAAGACACTGGGCCCACCGTAGGAGAGGAGATGGTTTGAGACCATCTTAAGAACCTGAACATACACAAGTCCATGGGACAGGATGAAATCCATGTGCAGGTGCTGTAGGATCTGGTGAATGAAGTTGCTAAGCCACTGTCCATCATATTTGAAAAATCATGGCAGTCGGGTGAAGTTCCCAACAACTGGAAAAAGGGAAATATAACCCCCATTTTCAAGAAGGGGAAAATGGATGAGCCAGGGAATTACAGACCAGTCAGTCTCACCTCTGTGCCTGGCAAAATCTTGGAGCAGGTTCTCATGGAAGGCATGCTAAGGCACATGAAAAACAACAAGGTGGCTGGTGACAGCCAGCATAGCTTCCCTAAAGGGAACTCCTGCCTGGCCAATTTGGTGGCCTTCTAGGATGGGGCTACAGAACGGATGGACAGGGGTAGAGCAGTTGATATCATCTTCCTGGATTTGTGCAAAATGTTTGACACTGTCTCACTTGACATCGTTGTCTCTAAACTCGAGAGACATCAATTTGATAGGTGGACCACTCGGTGGATAAAGAACTGTCTGGATGGCCGCATGCAAAGAGTTGTGCTCAATGGGTCAGTGTCCAGCTGGAGACCAGGAACGAGTGGTATCCCTCAGGGATTGGTGTTGGGACCGGTCTTGTTCAACAGCTTTGTCGGTGACATGGAAAGTGGGATTGTGTGCACCCTCAGCAAGTTTGCCTATGACGCCAAGCTGTGTGGTTCGGTTGATACACTGGAGGGAAGGAATGCCATCCAGAGGGACCTTGACATGCTTGTGAAGTGGGCTGATGCCAACCTGATGAAATTTAACCATACAAAGTGCAAGGTCCTCCACCTGGGTCGGAGCAATCCCAGGCACACATACAGGTTGGGCAGAGAATAGATTCAGAGCAACCCTGCAGAGAAGGACATGGGAGTGTTGGTTGATGAGAAAATGAATGTGAGCCAGCAGTTTGCGCTTGCAGCCCAGAAAGCCAAGCGTATCCTGGGCTGCACCAAAAGGAGCATGACCAGCAGGTCGAGGGAAGTGATCCTGCCCCTCTCCTCTGCTCTTGTGAGACCTCACTTGGAGTATTGTGTACAGTTCTGGTGTCCTCAACATAAACAGGACATGCAACTGTTGGAGCAAGTCCAAAGAAGGGCCACGAGGATGATCAGGGGACTGGAGCACCTCCCATATGAAGACAGGCTGAGAAAGCTGGGGATGTCTAACCTGAGAAGACTGTGTGAAGACCTCATAGGAGCTCCAGTATCTGAAGTCGGGCCTATAGGGATGCTGTGGAGGGACTCTACATTAGGGACTGTAGTGATAGGACAAGGGATAATGGGTTCAAACTTAAACAGGGGAAGTTTAGATTGGATATAAGGAGGAAGTTCTCTTCTGTAAGGGTGGTGAGGCACGGCAAGGGGCTGCCCGGAGAAGTTGTGAATGCTCCTTCCGTGATGGTGCTCAAGGCCAGGTTGGGCAGAGCCTTGGGTGACATGGTTTAGTGGGAGGTGTCCCTGCCCATGGCAGGGGTGTTGGAACTAGATGATCTTAAGGTCCTTTCCAACCCCAACTATTCTATGATTCTATGATTTCTGTACTCTCCCTCTCATTCAGAGAGGGATTTCTAGTTTTTCTGTTATTTCTATTATATAACTGCAGGTTTAGAGTGGTTTATGCTATTTGGTTATATTTACACAGAGACCAGCTCAGCCATCACCTCAAAAGAGCCTCCTATTCCATGCTAATGTCTCTCTTTTCTGTCTCTCGTATTCCTTCCCCTTCTTCATGGCTTCAGCCTCACTTCATCTCTCCTGGACATTTCTTCTATCTCAGCAGTGAGAAAAGTAAAAATCTAGTTTGGTCATACTTCTTGACACTTCTCATAGCTTAGGAAGTTCACACTTTTCCTCAATCTTTCCTTTTGGTGTTTGCTTTCTTTTCTTTATGTGTTTTCCCTGACTACTTTGGTACATATGTACCCTAATGCTTGCTCTGTATGTGCTCTGTTTTGTGAAAGAACAATACAAATCGTATCCTGTAAAAGCTAATTGCACAGTAACTCTGTTTACATTTATGTCAAAGTTTAAACTCTGGATTTCTAACTTCAGGAAGATTTGTTGCAGGTGTATAACTTTTTTCACAAAAGACAAATAATAATGGAAGGAAATTTTATCTCAATTTGTGGTCATGAGAAGATAAGCTAGGGCAATCCAGCAAGATTTTTGTTTCAGCTCTCTTACTTTTTACAGAAGTTTGAAGTATGTCTTGTGTTTGTTTCCAGTGACAGGCATCAGAGCATCAAGTGCCCACATAATTCTGGTTTCTGTGTGGCAGTAACAAACCATTTGTGAAATTCAAACAGGAACTTAGAGAAGGCCTTGGTGTAATGATATTTCTGAGTTCTCAGAAAAAATAAAAATGTGGACAGAATAGTTTAGGAGCTTACCAAGAGTGGTTTAGAGATGATGCTTCTCATTAGATGAGTTAGAAAACACTGGTCTGTGCTCACATCTTCCATGCTTGCTCCATATCCTGGTGTGGAAAGAAGTTTTTGCTGCACAAGGGACTGGCAACAGGACTTGGGCCTCAAATATAAAGTAGCTTCCCCTTTGAGCAGGCATGAAAAGTTTCCCTAACTGCAGTGACTTATTTTGACCCAGATCAGGAATTCTCTATCTTCTGTTTGCCCTTTGACTGTAATTTCTGCTAATCTCAAAGCATCAGCGTCAGTGTGCTGAACTTTTTCCTAGTTTGTGGGTTTTTTTGGAGGGGGTTAGTAGAAGGTTAAGACCTCTTTTTCATGCTAGGAAAGCAAGGTACTTAAGTTCTTATCTCCTATCAGATGTGTAACCCCTCATAAATTATTCCTGAGTACACAGACTTGGTAAAATTTTAACCAATCTGAAATTAGTTTCCTCCTTTCTCACAGCAAGGGGATTTTGGATTGCCAGGTAGAACCACAATTTAAACTTGAGATCAGGTTTATCAAGATATAGAAAATGAGGGCTAAATTCCCAGCTGGTATAAGTTAACCTGGTTGTATGTACTACAGGGGGGCTGTACTCCTGTAGTCCCACTAAAAATCTGCTTTAGCTGTAGTGAATTACTATAGCATCATGAAAAATGACTATTAATTAAATTCATGGGCATAGAAGTTTTCCCCAAAGCAAGAATAACCTCTGACATATTAACATCCAGTCCATTATCTGATTGTTCAAGCAGAACAAGATGTTAACATGAGCATTGCGCAACTTGATAGGAAAATATTTGAGACACACTGTTCATGTGATTTTATTTTTTTTTCTGTAATCGATTGCAAAACTTCATTTATTTTGTATCTGTAAAAACAAATTCATATCTGCCATCTTCTTTTAATGGGTTGACCGGGCAACAGCCATCTGATGCAGACTTTTGGCTGTCTTTACACATATATATATATATATATATATATACGCGAAAGAGACTTCATGGCTCTTTCGTGAAGTGTTGTGAGCTTGTTGTGAGGTAAGATGCATCCATTTAATATTTCTATCTCTATTTTGAAAATAAACCTGTCTTTGTTTTTCTGCAGGAAACTTGGGAATAACCTTTGCTTTAAGAGCTAGTCTTTCTTTATAATGTTTAAAATCCATTTCCAAATGCATATGCAGCTTTCTTCATGACCAGTAGCAATCTTGACAGAAACTGGTTTAAAGCTTGGAATATTTAACTTTCTCTTTGTTAGATTTATTTTTTTATTGTCTCGTTATACTTATTGCTTCAAAAATGTTTTGGATTGTCACACAATTTAGTTATGGAAAACTTACTCCGTAAGCTGAATAGATTATTTTTCTCTCCTTTTTTTTTTTTTTTTTTTCCTCTACAACATTTCTGTTCAAAAAAAGTAGGAAATCTTTAAGGGCAGAAAAAGAGAGAATCGTTTAACTTATGCATGCAGACTATGCAATTCTGAATATAAGATTTTGGGGGGAGGTTTTTTGGCTTTGTTTTTTCTCATCAAAGACAACGAGTGTGTCAGACAGTCTAACACATGAATTTGTAACTTGGTGCTCCCGTATGCCAACGGTGTGGTTGTTTAGTGCATGCTTTGAGAGTTGATTTTAAAGGTCTTAAAGAGTCTCTTTTAATAATTCATATTGATTCAGTACAGGGTGGAGATGATTGACATGTTAAATGATTAGCATTTACAGTATGAACATGTTAATTACTGTATTTTTAATGCTGTTAGCTTTTATAAACCAAGAAAAGGTACTCTTAAAGGGACACTGGTAGATTTGGAACACACTAGAAAACAGTGTTATACAAAGCAGACCTAAAAATATTTCTTTCTTTTCAGTCTTCTCTCTCCCATCATATATTTCAGAAAGAATGTTTTATTCATTTGGCTCTTGTGCCTGAACTCCAAGTAAAATAATGATTAATAATAATAAAGCAGTCATGAATGGTGTTATAGGGTGGTCCCCTACCTTCACTCTGTGCCTAGGAGTGGCTGCTGTTACGGACACAGTCATGATCCTGTGGTTTTCAGCATAAGTTAAAAGCCTTTATCTTCTGCAGTGTCTGAATCACATTAGTGACTAGCAAACAAGCAGGGTAAATCAATTTATTGATACATTTCTCTCCCTTTCTTTCAGAAAAAATGTCTCGGCCATAAACAATCAAAGGTTGTTGTGCAGTAAAGCAAAAAGGAATTTAGTTTTGTGTAATGCAGCTTGACATAACATTGTGCTGCAGACCATAGAACTAATCTTTACCTGTATCTCTGGGCCATTTCAGCCACACCTAGACATTGTATTGGCACATATTGTACCACTTTCTTATGGGACGAGGGGAGGATGAAGACTTGCAGGATGCATTGTGTTAATGAAATTATGGCAGAGATAAGGCAATAGGTAAATTGAAGACTACAGGTAGTGGTCAGGGACAGAAATGATGTAGCAAGGTGTATATGTGAGTACAGGAGATGGTGATAGAGGAAAATATCAGTTGGAGGTCAAGAAAACCTCTCAGATCAGGCTGGGGTGCCTCACCCCATCTTTACAGCAAATAGCTCTTAAATCTGTATGCCCAGAGCTGTCCTCCATGGCCAGGAGTTCCAGAGGAAGAGTTGTTTCCATACACTGATGAAGGGAAGCTTTTGATAAGGTACTGAGCTGAGCCTGGGGCTGAAATTAGAATATAATAGAAAGAATATTTTAGGTAGAATGAACCTAAAATAAACATCTAGTCAAACTGCTTGACCAGTTCAGAGCTGACCAAAAGTTGAAACAAATTATTAAGGGCAGAGCAAATTATTAAGGGTATCATAATTAAAGGGTAACATCTATATCCAGGTGTAGGGCCATTGGTAAATCACAAGGACTACTGAATGGTCCCCATGGACAAAGGACTGTACAGGAATTGTATTTAGAGTTTGAGTAGGAAAGGGTGTACTCTGAAGGCAGAATCTTAATGTTTTCTATACTTAGTTCTCTTCAACCTACTTCAGCTGTTGAAGAGTACTAATGCAGATACAGATTTCACTTAAGAAGTCTGCAGTGGCCTCTTTCTATGTCCACATATTTCTTTAAAGTCCTAACATGAAAAAAGTAATCACAGTTCTTGTTTCTCTGGAGGGTTCCTTCTAAGTGCTCCTGCATACTGCTTGAGCAGGGTCTTACATTGCAATGGAGGTACATAACGGCATCATTAATTAAAACTGGAGGAGTTAGGCAGTAAGGGAGCAGGCAGAAGAGAGCAGCCTGTGAGTTTCAAATTTAAGGGAACTGGACATTATGCATAATCTTGGAGCTACATGTTCTAGCAGCATGACTGCATGTGGGTCTAGAGCTTTCAGCCCTGTCTTTTAGAGTTTGAAAACCTGAGACTGTAAGGCACACTTCTACATACTCTTTTTTTCTGGCCAGTCTTGCTATGTCATACTGTTTTTAATCTGTAGGAGGGTGGAATGGAGGAGGTGCTAAAAACCCCAAGAAAGCAGGACACCTCTAATATCTTCAATCTAACCAAGAGATGGAAAATTCACCAAAAGAAATTTTGCAGTGTGATTTTCAAGCTTTCAGAAAACTACTGACTAATGTAATAATTTCCAAAGTCCTGAAAAGAGAGTCATATCATGAAATATTTTTTTTGGCAAAGAACAGCTCTGGATCTACCTTGCACTTTGCTAGCATAACTCTAAGGGCTGCTTTTTCACTATTCATTTATTTTTTACTTGCAACCACTATAATTAAAACTGAAAGTATTTTTGTTTGCATTTTCTTTGGGGCTTTATTTGTGATAAAACCAGATATTGTGTTATCACCTGAATCCACCTCTGCTGACAAGCACCGGCTATTCTGAAAGCTGCCAGCACAGAAAACCCTTTCACAGGGAATACATATCCTGCTTCTTGGACTCAGGGTACTACTGTAAATAGAATACTAAACTTTCAGAAAGTGTCATTGCCTAGTTCAATAATAAAATATTAATAACCAAGTTTTCCCTCCTGTTGGGAGAAATGTGTATCCTCAAATTGGACTTACTGAGGATTTATTAAACTGAGTAAGTCTTTGTACAGCCCAAGATGTCCTTTGGTTAGAAATCTTACAGAAAGAGGTTGCAGTTGTACATGAGCAGATTAACAGCTTTCCTGCTGTTTTTTTATTTCTACGACCAGGTTTTTTAGCCTAACACCTTTACTCTTGTCATCTTATGCATGTTCTAGAGGATGTTTCTCACACATCTCGAGAAGCTTATGAGTCAGTATTTTTAAACTCAAAGTTAGGTTCTTAAAACTATATCCAGGAATATAAATACCATCACAGTTTTGGAAAATGCTAAATATCCTGTAAATGTCACCAAACCAGAGCTTTAAAATTAAATTAGCTTATAATATATAGACACTTTCCAAAAGGCATTTCTCTGAAAAAATGTAAAAGAAGAATGAAAAGTCAGAAAGGTAGTCAAAAATAAAATTTCCAGTTGCTCAAATCATCTACATCATCACTGCTGGTTTTGTTTTTTGATGATTATATATTGTTTCCTTTGTATAAAATCTAAAACCTACATGAAGACTCTGAGAAGCAGCAAAAATTTGCATTCGTTTCCAAATTTTTTCTTTACAGAAAGTGCTTCCCTTTTATAAATGTTTCCCCTTTAAAAATGTTTATCAAAATATTTTGCCTAGAGGTTTTCAAAATGGGCACTGCAAATTCACAACATGTGTCCCAGTGGGGAAGTTTCAAAGAGGAGCTTTGGCTGCAAATGTGTTTATGTGTTTTTCAATCACTAGCTATTACTTATAACTTTTACTTTCAGTTACTGCCCAATTCAAGAAGTATCAGTACCCTGAACAACAATTCATACACACAAGCTTATGCCAGACATGGTTTTAAATCACCTTCAGATGAAGAGAAGCACAGTATTGAAGCCAGTATTAAATATTGCTCCCAAGGCAGGTTCTGACCAAAGGATTTAAATGCACACTAAAGTCATGTATTCACCCTGTCTCAGACCATGCATTGTATATGAAGTTATAACTCCCTTTTTCCAACCTCTTGGACACATGGGATACGGTACAAAATATTCTAAATTTAAGGGGGGGGGGAAGAAAAAAGCATATGAGCTAATGTGAAATTAATAAACTTAATGCACCTCAACCCTAAAATGAGAAGAACAACTATCCCTAATCAATCTACTCTTTCATTTAGTTCCAAGCAACTCTTCCTGGAGCCTTTTCCTGGTTTGGATTTCTAATCCCTATCACCAGCTACCAGTTGAACTTCAACACCATTTCACTGAAGCAAGATGCTCCAACTAGCCTGTGAGTAGGAGATATAAATAAAATGTACTGATTTGATAAATATAGCAGAGCCTCAGTGACCAGCAGGAGCTGCTGTAGATAATTTTGGTTCTTGCAAGATGAAGATGATGGATTTGGGTCTAAGGCTGTGTTGTGTTGAATGTGGCTTGTTGTCTTTGTGTTTCCCCTAAATGTCAATTAATGATTGTCCAACAAAAAAAAGGAGGGTAACTCTTTCCTAGCTATATTTCTGCTCTCAATTACAGCCTGTGGTCCTCTTGTTTTGTTTAGTTCAGCCAAAAAGGAATTAAAAATGGGTATTGAAAATAACTTTCAAATTGCCTCGGTGCACTAAGTCTTTGGACTATGCAGTTACACTTGAGATCCAGGATATATTCGGGGTAAATATTTTGGGTAACACCTGCAACAGTTGTGATAAATGCCTCAAGTCATGGACGGTAACAGAGAAGAGCCAGACTTAGTGGTCAGCATGGGGACTGTTGTGTGTTTTTCTGCAATCTGGCAAAGTTTTTACACACTCTGGTAAGAAAAGCCTGTTTTGCTGAAGATTTGACCAGTGCTGCATGCACTGATAAGCATGGAGCAGGCCATCCATGGAGAAAAAAAAGCTCTTACATATTAATTCCCACTTTTTAAAACCCTCTTAGATATTCACCTAGCTTCAGACTTGCCAAACATTGCATTTTTTTGCCAACATTTGGTCCGTTATAGCAGAGCACAATTATTTTTCATGTCAACTGTTGATATAGCTTCTTGTCTCAGTAGGTTTTTGAGTTTCATTTTTTAAATTTTTTCTAAATAAGGATAAATGTGCAATATCCTGTAAGGTACTGGGAAGTCATGGGTGCCCTTACAATGGAAGAGCATCAGTTACCTCAAGGAAATCAGCTCTTACAGAAAAGAAAATGAGATGTAAAAGAAAATTGTGATCCTTTGAGTGCAGTATAACCAGTGTTTAGTATACACGTCACTTTCCCACCAGACGAGACACATAAAAGGTAGGTATAATTTTCCAGTCACTGGATTTGTTCCAATCTCTGTAGATAAAGTACAGAGATACCAAGTGATTTGTACAGAAGTATTTTGCTTTTAAATCCCACAAAACCTTTCCAGAAAAGAAAGCTTCAGACACAAATGCTTTCAGATATGCGTCTTGCTTGCTTAAAAGTATGTCAAGCTCTTTTACTTAGTTTATTATTTAGTAGTAGAAAGTACTTTCTGACTTTTTGACTTTTTGTCTTTTTTGGTCTATTAGTTTCAGAATTAAATTTTGAACCTTTTTTTGTCTCAAATCACTACCTTTAGAGCTAACCCTTTTCTTGTTACAAATGCTGTGTGCATTTTCTTGTGCAAGTAGTCTCTGGGTTCAGGGTGGGGTCAGAAGACCTTATCTCTACTCGTAAATGTGGATATTTGTCTGTGAATAGGGTTATGGGAACAAAAATCCAGGTATGGATTACAGTTACAGCACGTTGTGGCTGTAACGACCTATTCTGTGAATAACCCTGCAAAGATGGGATCAGGTGAGGCTTCTCTTTGTGCATGTTTTCAAGACTTAAACACTATGGATCATACTTTCAAAGCATTTTTATTTTTCCCTCAGAAAGCCATATTTGTCCTTGTCTTTATCTTCTGCATCAATCTCTCCCTACACTGAGACAGTAAAGTTAAGACACAGAACGGCTTTGTCTGCAGGAGCACACTCAGGCTAGTCTTCCAGACTAATTTTCTGCTTGGGTTACTTTCCTAATTATAATTTGTGTTCTCATCATGTCGTGGAAGAGTATATTTCAAATGAGCTTGCAATGCACAGTGTAGAATACCAGCTTTATAGCACTGTTCATAAACTAGAAAACCAGTTTTTAATTTGTCATAATGCAAATGCCATAATGATTACGAGTTTTCAACCCTGTGATCTATTTTTTCCCTGGCTATTTGTAAACTAAAGTCTCAAGTTTCATTTTCCCACTCTGTGTGTAAGATCAGTGGTACAGGATGTTGACCTACCTCCTTCCAATCAGAGCTGTGTATGTTATACATCATGTTCCAAAACACTTTCAAGTCTGTGGAAAGGGGAAAAAAAAATACATGAATTATGCCTTCTTTAACCTTCTTATGCTTGCTAATAGGCTTTAAATAGATTGTTCGTTTTTTTTTTTTTTTTGTTTTTTTTTTTTTTTTTTACTGATAGCCGCAAAAAAGTGATTCATTCTCTAAGTTAATACTAGAAATATTTCCTGGGAATGTAGAACTCATTTTTTATTGAGTGATAGAAATAGGATACCTGAATTTGGTGAGACTAGAAGAAGCTAAGGTTTCAACTCTGAATTAATCACCTACTCCTGGGAAACAATCTCATGCAAAATTTTCAGGTGCCTCTCATTCTAGTGATTCCATCAAGCCTGGAGAGGCACTGTAAAACAACACGGCTGTGTACAAAAGCCTTTGTATGGAAAAAAAAGTGTGATATAGATCACTATACAAATTCATTTTAGTATCTTTACTTGTACTCCTTGCCTAGTCTGATTAACCTTATGTTAGGCTCTACCTGCCAGTACATAATTGTCCTGGTTTTTATAGTAAGCTGTCCAAAGCTGCATATGTGATAATGCTCACATGAAAGCTGGATTGTTTCCTGCTCAAAGGGTTCATAACCTCTTGTTGGCCTACAGGAGAATGAGTGGCAACACCCTCTCAACTAGGAGTGCTAGTTGTGATGTTAGAGAGAGAGGGATCCCAGCTTCCATGTCTTGCTGGCCCTGCTTTGCATCTGTTGGTCTGAGCCTTGTGTGCTTGGATCTGCTTAGTCCCTGAATGGTGATATTTATTACTCACCCTTTGTAGCCTTCTAGGCAAAATCTCAATGTGGCCCAGGTGGATAGTAGTTATAGGTCATTAGTTGCAAGTCTAATTCTCTATGAATGTGTGTGACGGAATAAGCACTTGTCCTAGTGTAGCCGTACTCATTTGGGGATTTTTGCACGACAAGGATGGGGATTTTTGCATGACAAGGATGAGTATTTTTTAATGGGATATGGATGCTTTGGTTTGTATTGTGAAATATCAGACCATTTTAGCCCTGTGTGTATCTGCTTTCTCCTCCATGGATGTGAGAAGAGTGCTCCCTCTTTGCAGAGGGCTAAGAAGAAGGACAATGGAAGACCTTCCCAGCCAGCCCACTTCGGGCATGACAGCCCAAAAGACAGACAGCTAGTGCTGGGGTCCTACCATTGTCCGTGAGAAAAAAAAGACAGACTTCATCTCTCAGTAACCATAGGCTCTTGGCTCTTTCCCCTAATCCAGGGTGTCAAAATCCACCAAGCTGATGATAGAAATGAGTTTGTCCGAAGGAGAGCGTATGAGATCTTCCAACTCCAGCATGGCAAAACAGTGTCCCCAGGAAAGTGTAGCTCAGCACTTCGATCACCTCTCCAGACTTGAGCAGCTGAGTTGTGGAAATCACTTTGACATAAATCTCTCAGCAACCTTTTTGTCTGAAATAAATGGTGCAGAAAGGAAATGCAAAATTGTTTGGTGGACAGGATTATCTATGTGTTTACCGCCCTCAGCACTTTTCTTTCTCTCTTTTGACTGTGCGGTTCCCACTGGCATGAATAGCTGTACATGAAACGAAAGCTTCTGAACACTAGCAGGGTGTAAGAGAGCTCTCTCTTTAAAGCTGTGACAGCTATGCACTTGTGGTTGCAAGAAATGTCAAGTGAGAAGAATTAGTATTAGTAGAAAGTAATTATTTTTTTCATTTCCAAGGTTCCTTGTTCACTGTTAATCCAAATGTAAACTTTCTATAATTATGCGTTGTTATCATCCCCCTGGATGTAATTCTTTCATTTCCATTTGCTATTTTACATATATACCTTCACACATGTGTGTGTGGTTGTACCTCATAATGGTTTTTTGTGTTATTCCATCCCTTCAGGTCTACTTTGGTATGCATATTTCTGTTGCCATAACATGTTGATGATGTACAATATTTGTATAAAGATTCAAATCAATCTTTATCACATCAGAACACTATCATTCAAAAGGAAAGCAAAAATCAATAATTCATTAAGCAAGAGAGAAATTAATTATTTGAAAATGTAGTTCTTCTCCCCTTTAATAATTTCAAAAAAAATTGTATTGCTTAAATGAAGTTTGATCACTTTTTAGACTGAATGAGTCTGATTTGATGCATCTGATTGTAGTTAGCGTAGTATTCATCATGGGATAAATAGTAAAAATGTAAAATTAACATATTTTTCAGTTTGCTCAAACTTCTGATTCATTAGAAATGCACCATGATTTGAAAAAATATGGGGAGAGGGATATATGGTTTCAAAGTTAATTAAAATAGCTTTTTTAGACAAAATTATTCATTTCAAGTTGGAAGCATTTGTTTTCAAAAAGCTTGTCTCATAGAAAATGAATAGAGTTACTTCGAAATAGAGAATTTTGCTCTTTTAAAAAGCCATATATTAAATCTAAGAAATGTTAGGAACTGTAATACTTGTGGAAAAAAGAAGTTTTGTTTCAGGTTTTGAGTTTTGACTGAAAGAACCAGAATAGACATAAATGTGTGACAGCTGATCAGTTCAGTCCTTTTTTTTTTCTACTGATAATCAATGACAATCAACCTTATTTGCCTCACTCTAATTGCAAGAGCAGAAAACATAATTTTCTAGCGTTGAAACTCAAGGAAGAGCCTGTTTTTCTCTTTTTGAACCCACCTAAGTCCATGAGATAACCAAGTGATCTCCTGCACTGAAAGATGAGTTAAATGAATGAGTCTGTGGAATTCAAATGCACCTTTAGCCCTGCTTATTTCCCAGTTCACCAGCAATAAATTGGTCATTGCTGATGACACAGGGAATTCCTTGTGGTTTTAAAATACAATGAGAGAGTGTCCACCAGGAACCACAGAGCATTAGCTGTTTCTTTCACTGGGGATAAGTGTCCTCTATTGATTGGTTTTCATTGCCTAAACTCAATAAGGCTTTTATTTATGATGACACAGTTTATGATTGCTTATTTATCTGCTGTGTGTAAAATGAGCTTAGAATCAAATTACCATATTTACCAAAAGGATGTCTGGATCCTTGAAGAAGCTGTTTTGATCACAGACGTATACAAAAATTTGGTAGAGCAGAAATAAAAACACCCACACTAGCCTTGAAAATACCCAGTCTCTTTACTTAGATATCCCTATCACTGAGGCAATGGTTTCTCTCTGCTCAACATCTGATTCAGCCTGGTGAGCCTGTGGGAAATCTTATCTTCAAAGGTGAAGTTACAATAGAGGCTGAAATTAGCACAAACTCCACAGGTTATTTGCTTGAAAGCTTGCATGTAAGCTAGACTGGCTTCAAAAAAATGATGAAGTGCATGCAGGGAAGGAAAATCCAGCAAAGACTGTTAACAGACAAACTTGTACAAGGCTGGGACAATGGGAATGTGAGAACATCACAATGATCCTATTGGAGAAAGGTGACTTTGGGCTTTTCCTCTTATGATGTTTTTCCCTAGGGCTTTGCTGCAGGGCACTGTCAGGTATGGGATACTGAGTTGGATGGACCTTTAGTGCAACAGTTTTCTTGTTCCTGATTGAAAAAAGAAAAATAAAGTTCTTACCTGAGTATTCATATAAACAGAATAGAAATGGACTTACATTGCGGCAACATATGCTGAGTGCTTGTGTGTAATCCATACTAATGGAAGCAACACAGGACAGTATCGCTGCTTCTATCCATAGCTTCTTTACAGGGCTCTAGATAAGATCTGAGTAACTGCTCTATAAATTAAGCAACTGGTAATAACTAAAACTGGAAAAAACCTTTTAATTTTCTGATTCATATCTTTAATCAATTGCAACATAGTGAGATTGCATTTTAGATATAGCTTTCCAATTGTTTGCTCAAAAGAGATTGCTCCATTGCTTTTGATTGACATAATGTTATTGCATTTTTGTTGACTTTTACTGTAGTTTTTACACCATTCAAGGTGCATAAGTTAAACATAAAAGTAGCATAGTAACATTTCAAGATGGAAGGAGGCCCTAAAGATGCAGAGCAGGTATAATTTACATTAACAGGAAATTAAGAATTAAGGATAACTCCCTCACTTTCATGCCTAGTTAGTGTCTCTGTACATGTTTTTGGCATATGTCAGTAAAACATGAATTGTTTGCATACTATAAAAGTTAATGGATGATAGAGTTGGCAAATACTTTGGGATTATTATTAAGATTATTTTAGATATGATTAGACTGAAATTCAGCTGCAAACAGGTACCCATACAGGATTTTTGAGTTGTAAAAAAGTTAATTATTCAAAGTACTGGGTTTGGTCTTAATCAAGAAAAGCCAATAAAAAAGATTGGAGTTTTAAGCACATGTAAGGAACATAAACATAAATATAAACTTGAAAACAGCCAAACATGCTTCCTGAAAGCTCTCTGTGTGTTGTTTCAGACAAGCCATTTGTGTTCAACAGAGTCTGTGCGTGGCCTCTCTTTATGAAAGCATAGTTATGTGGAAAACTTCAAAGCACATACTTGCCAAAACTCTTTTTTTTCCCCTTTTACTGTACACGTGGTAATATCCACTCTCTGATTGCTACTCATAACTGTGCTTTTTTGTTGAATGAGTTCCACTAAAACCGTGTCTTTCAGGAGTTTCTCATCCTGCTTTTGGAGAGCACATAATTACATTTTTTACTTCTAACGGACAAGCCCAAATAGAATAACTTTTTAATAATTATTACCAAGTATTTCACAGTGCTCACAATGTCATCTTTTAATGTCTTTATTTCCCCACATATAAAATAGGACAGCTTCACTACAGGATCAGAGTTCAGCTGGCCAATATTTGTAAGACTGTTTTAGATTTATGGTCATTTAATCAAATAAGGAGCTTTTGTGGGAACATCTCATTTCACGGAGAGACCCAAAAAGGATTTTGCAGTCAGAAATCTCAAGTTTGTGTGGGGTGTTTTGGTACTAAAGCCCCTGTATTTCCATTATCAATACTAACCACATTGATCAAGTCTACCAAGCACACTGGGGAAAAAGAGTCAACTCGTAGTATAGAACAGTTCTTCACTACCACCTGAATAAATATGGTTTTCTGCTTGAGCTAGTCCCTCTGTTTTCACTTTGTTGTGAGAAAGAGGGATGGTTTTAAAGACAGTTCATATTATCCTAAATTAATCTTCTGGTGCTGGTTAATTTCTACAGAATACCCTATTTCTCTTCACTAACCACAAATAGTACGTAGAGTGACCAGCTCACATCTATGTGAGATTAATTTCACCCTGAGACGAGCCCTGGTCATGATGGACCTCTCTGTAGCATACAGTCTCAGGAATTTCTCCTTGAAAGGTCCCCTGGCAATGACGTCTGTGTCAGTCTCACCAACATGTGTTAGTCTCACCAGCATCTTTTCCTCTCACACAGTGAGAGGTAAACATCCATGACATGCTGATGTGAAACCTTTAAAGGAAAAGAGCATCCCTGTGGCCAAAGGGAGCACAAAAAAAAAAATCTTCTTTCTCGTTAGATTTTCTACATATTATATCCAGTTACTTACAAGGATGCTTTAGCTGTATCAAATGCCTTGCCATAGATACAGTCTTTCTGTTTCACTTAGAGGTACTAGTCAAAAGGTAGAAATAATAATGCAAGGAAAATTACAGCTGTCTATTAAATTCTATAGAGCTTTCACATAAGATGATAGCAAAGGCTTCTCTTCACAACAAGGCATTTTGCCAATCAGACATTATGTTGTCTTTTCACATGGGACTCGCTGCAGTTCTTGTCATCACTGAACTTTCAGGCATCAGCCCACATCTTATGATAAAAAATCCTCATCATTAATCCCATTACATTGTTCTTAGTCATGGGATAAATTTATCAATGGGTGATCTTACCCAGTTTAATCTCATTAGTTTAGAATATTTCTTTCCTAGATATCCTTATTATATTCTTATCATCACAACCCTTGCGAAGTTTGGTCCCAACTGTGCTGTCGTAAGTGGGGTTTTATTTGCTGTCTGCTGAGTGCTGACTATATCCCTGCCTTATCACATTCTTTTGATAGAACCTGCTAAATTATACTGACTTGTGCCTTTCCTCAGAACAGAGTCAAAACTTCAACTCTGAAAATTTCTGAACTGCCAGCTAATATTGGATAAGCATGAACTCCGTCAGTGACTTTTCAGAAAAAAAAAACAAACCAAACTTCCTTATATCTAATTTTCTCTTTCTGCAGGTGTTCTATAGTACCATGATGCTTTCTTATGCCTGAGTCCTTTCCTCCTGTATCTAGTCTTCAAAAGGCAGGTAAAGGAGGAAAAGCTGTTGATGTTGCACATTCTTTACACATGAAGCTAGCAATCCTAGCTGTTGGAGCATGTGGCTCCGTGCCAAGTCTAGGTTTGAGTTCACTTTTACCTGGCAGATTCAAAATAGATCTCATTCCTAGAGGAAGCTAAACAGACTCTAAATTATGCCTTATTAAATTTATAATTTATCACTTTTTTTTTTTTTTTTTTTTTTTTTTTGTAGAAGCAGTGAAGCTCATGAGAAAATACTCCAAGATATTTTTGAGTCTGAAAAGTACATTAACTGACTACAGAGCTCTCAAATCTAGTATGGTGGACACTTGCTTTGGAAAGGAGATAGATCTGCATGTTCATCTCTCTTTCAAAGGCTGTGTATGTATTTTTTCTGATTACTTTTTCATGTGAATTCTGCTCTCCCTTTCTGTTAGATTAGGGCCCTTGTAAGAATAAAATGAGGTTAGGCACAAATTTATATGTGGATTTTCTTGTCTGTTCTTCTGGGCCTTGTATTCATGAGTATATAAATGTATGCTGTCTGCTTCTGAATCGGTTTTTAGGTCCCTTGTGATCCCCAGATGAAGCTCTTCTGAATATTTATATGTTGTTTGTGATTCAAGATTGGCCATTGTACTTTAGTCATCCAGTCACTGGTTACATTTTAACTGACCAGTCTGGAACTGGAGCAATACCATATGACTGAAGTAAAACATGACACTTAATATACATTTTGTGGAGAATAAGTGTTATTTATGAATAAATGATAGTCTAGAAACTGTTTGTCAAAGCTGTTTTGTGAATGCTTATGAATAAATAAATTTTCAGAGATTGATACTAGCTTGTGAACAATTTCTGAGAATAAAAGTAGCTGCACAAAGCATAGATAACAATAATTCAGATAGCTCTGTAGATAAGACTTTCCTTAAAGATAAAAACCCATTTGAACAAACATACAAGTCATTCATGAGCTCAGGCACCCCCAGCCATTCAAATAAGTTTATCACAGGCAACTCCTCACCAACAGGAAAGGGCTTCTTGGAAATGTGACACTCCAGGGCAGCCTTGGTTGCAGTGATCATGAGATGGTCGAATTCGAGATCCTCAGGACAGTGAGAAGAGCGTGCAGCAAGCTCACTGCCCTGGACTTCAGGAGGGCAGACTTTGACCTCTTCAGGAATCTGCTTAGTAAGCTTCCATGGGATATAGCCCTAGAGGGCAGGGGGACCCAAGACTCTTGGTTGATATTCAAGGATCACCTGCTACAAGCTCAGGAGTGTTGCATCCCAACTAGGAGGAAGTGTAGCAGGAGGGCCAGGAGACATCCTTGGATGGATAAGGAGCTGCTGAGGAAAATTTGAAGGAAAAAAGAGGCTTATAAAAGGTGGAAGCAAGGACAGGTGGCCTGGGAAGAATACAGGGATGTTGTCTGGGAAGCTAGGGACCAGGTTAGGAAATCTAAGGCCCACTTAGAATTAAACTTGGCTAGGGATGTGAAAGATAACAGGAAGGGATTCTATAGGTACACTGCAAATAAAAGGCAGACTAGGAACAATGTGGGCACTTTCCGGAAGCTATCAGGAGAGCTGGCTACCCTGGATTTTGGAGAAGGCTGAGTTCCTTAATGACTTCTTTGCAAATGTCTTCACTGGCAAACGCTCTGACCGCACCACCCAAGTCTTGGAAGGCAGACTCAGGGACTGTGAGAATGAAGACCCTAGGCCCACTGTAGGAGAGGATCTGGTTCGAGATCGTCTAAAGAACCTGAACATACACAGGTATATATATATGCCTTTGGTGACCAAGTTGTAACTCTCTAGTGTTGCATAATAACTTTACAAGAGGCAGAGGCTGGTTAAAACAGGATGAAGTGTCAGTATTCCAGAAAGCTGTCAAATCCTTATCCAACTACAGTTGCACCCAGGAGCCTTGTCAAAGAATGAAGAACTAACCACATACATGGAGCCTCACTTGCATGCATGAATACAGGTCAGCCATCAGTTTATATAAAATAGAGATTTAAGGAAAACAGAAGTTATGTACAAGTTATGTACAAATGATTGAGTTTCTCTCTGTCAAAAAAAAACCTTCTTTCTTTCCAATGAGTGAATGAATTTCCAGCAGATATACATTGGCTAGGTATCCAATAAGGATATCTCTATCCAAGGAGATACCTCTAATTTGCCGTGATCAAGAGTCACTTGTGTTTCTGATGTCCTGAGAAGCCCTGCTGAATGAAGAGAGGTTTGAATGTGAATCCCAAGAAAAGGTTAGGTCTATAAGGATGTATACCTCCAGATCTGGATCCTCTTCCATGAGGGAAAGTGTGCATACTTTACTTGAGAATGGAAGCCGAGATGGAAGGAGCAAAGATGTGGACAATTGTTACCTGCGGTATCTGTTTCTGAATCAAAGGTAAAACATGTAGAGTAGTAAATAACCCTTTTTCTTTTAATGTTTATCTTGTCTTAAGGATGATTTGGGGATATGGGGTGAATAAAAGACCTATGTTCTTTCAGGAGAACTCTATAGCTACACCAAAAGATCATTCTCACATTATCCAGCACCTCAAGACGCATTTCAAGGGTATCTAGAAGACTGTTTCCAGGACCTGGGAACACAACATGTCACTGTGAAACAAATATCTCCTGTGGCTTCTTTGTATACTGCAGTACAGTAGAGAAAATATCTTCTCTTTAAGGACCTATTATGAGTTTGTAAGAGGAGTCAAAATGCCAGCTTGATCCCTGGATATGATCTGAATGTATAGCAAAAAAAGAGAAATTATGTAGTCATATGAAGCACCCATCAGACAATAAGAACAAAGACAACATCAGAACATTTATCAGATTTAATATAATCCCTATATTAATGTATATTTAACATTCTTTAAGATAGTCCTCATATTAACATATAGGAATTTAACAACATCCTTACAGGTGACCCTTCTACCTGGAAGAGGAGCCGCATGAAGCAAATGAAGACTTGTGTAAATTCTCTCTGAAAAGAAAAAAAAAATAAAATTTGGGTGGTCATCTGCTAGTTAGCTATATTAATTACATTTCCTCTAAGCAAAACCAGATCAGTCAGGATTTAGGCTGAAAAAGAGCGGTGTTCAATAAATGCACTCTCTGACCTCTGAGGCAGTCTGATGCATTCCTGAGAGCTGTTTAGCCTGTAAAAAGCAGGAGTGTAACTTGCTCTCGGAAGCAAGCCCAACAAAGATGAAAGGACTAATTAAAGACCAAACCTTCATGTTATACGCTATGAAAACCTCTTATCAACATTGGCTATAGTGAAGCTTTATATTATTAATAAACTGAAATGGTAGGTTGGCTTTCCAAGCACTCTGTTTTTAGATATATTGCTTAACTGAGAGTTTTCATTGTATAATTAGTTGTGGAGAAAATTTCTGCACCTTAGATTGATTTAGTACTTGGAGTCACTGTCTGAGTTTCTGGAAACAGAAAGTATGTGTATAATTGCTCAGCAATCTGACTGGAGAGTTGTAGCAAACTACAAGTTAGTACCCGTTAAGTGGGTTTGAAAAACCTTCTGTGTAGGCAAGCTAAACGCAGAGATCAGCACAGAGAAGAAAATGGAATATTTGTACTCCTGCTCACTCATGTAGGGAAGACTGCCATGCCAACAGCTGGACCCTGGGAGCAGAAGAAATGCATTTTCCCTGTTGTTCTGCTTCTAGCTGGTCCATCGCTGGCGGTGTTCAAGGCTGGATTGGACATAGCCTTGGGTGGCATGGTTTAGTGTGAGGTGCCCCTGCCCCTGGCAGGGGGGTTGGAATTAGATGATCTTAAGGTCCTTTCCAACCCTAACTATTCTATGATTCTATGATTCTATGACTCTATGATTCTGGGCCAAGACTCTTTACTGTATAAACTAAAGTTTATCTCCAGTCCCTGTGGGATATTGGTATGGGGAAACATGAAGTGACATCTCACACCCTGACCCATGCACTTGCTTTCCAGTATCCAGTTCAGTGAAGTTGTGAACAGGCTATGACCACTACTAACCAGGGAATTTCACTTATTTAACTTCAAAGAAAATAAATCATTTGTGACTTCTATTGTAAAAATACTATGCACAGGCATGAACAAGTACTTAAACCCTCCCACTAACTGTGCCATTGTGCTTGTATGGGCACAGGCAGAGAGCTTTGGCATCGTCTGCACCAATTTGTGTGCAGACATGGGTTTCAGCAAAACACTTGCAGTTTATAAGGTTCACCATGGGTGTGAAGCTTGGCATGATCACCGCCTTTGTTTGCAATTTCTCAAAATCAGGAAGGGAGAGGGGAAGGGAGTCTGTCTTTTATTACAAAGGCACAATTGGGGGCAGTGCTGTTATATACAATGAATAATAGTACCAGAGTAGAACTCTTCTCTCTAACAGTATGTTTGGTGTGTGAAACACTTAATTTAAGCATTTCTTTTCATGCACGTGTCTTTAAAAAGCCATTTTAACATGAAATCTGACAGTATTCATTCAGTCTTTTCCAACTCTAAGTATTCTATGATTCTATGATTCTATGATCTTCTCTGATTTAATTTTACCAGGGCACACAATGCAAAATTTCCACTTTGGCTTTTATTTATGTGGGAGAAAAGACCATAGAAAAGTGATCCCTTTCAGCCCCGAAGTGTAGGAAAGAGAATAGCCTAAGTACGTCTAGTGTCTTCTGTGACACAAAAAATTATTTTCTAACTCTATCACATATTAGAGTGTACCAAGAAAAAGGAGTTATTTGTTAATCTGGGGGTAAGAATTTTCTATAAAAGTATTTTTTATACAGTTATCAGTAAAGACCCTAACGGTGCTCTTGAATTATATACAATAAAGCCACTGTTTAATAATGGGAATATTCTTGTAACTCAGAAGAGTGATCTTTAGGAACTGCAATGACCAGTGACCACCTTATTCGCATAATGATAGACAATAAAAAAGGCCATTGCTATATCCCAGTTAGATGAAAAACAAAATCCCAGCAGAGAAGCAGTGGTAACTAGTGCGTTGGGACCATCATATTCATTTGTTACTGGTTGTGCCTTTCCAGCTGACTCATTTTCATAGATTTATGTAATTTTATATTAGAAGGGTTAAAAATAGCTGGAAAGACATTCTGGAACAAGACAAATGTCTCTGAAATGGCCAAGGTGAGAGGAAGAAGCAGGGCCAGTTTGAAAGTTCGCTCAGGAGTTCATGTACTTGTCTTCATATCAGCAATGTGGAGCCTACTGGGAGGCATGTGGATGCGGGAGAGCGAGATAGCTGCCAACAAGCACCCAGAATGCCTCTTGTTATCCTGGATTCAGTGTAGAAAACTTGCCTGTACAACTATTTCTTTTGGCTTGAGGCTCTGCAGCTCTGAAACTTCTTATGAAAAGGAAAAAAAAAATAGAAAAAGAAGAGAAAGTATCCCTAAAGGCCTGGTTCCATGATTTGAAAGTCAATCTCTAACAGCACACATAACTTTCATGATTAGATGCCCTGAAGCAAACTGGAGTTCAGTAAGTTTGGCTTTTTACTCCGCAGGAAATGTTTGGAAGTTCCATGAAATTGTGTGCGGTGAGTCCTGGCTAGGGATGGGTGGGGCAAGACCCGAAACACTGAAGTGAAAAGGGAAGAATGCCTTAAAAAAATACAGTGTCAACAGCTGCCTTGGAGGAGAAATATATTTCAGGTCAGAAAGGTTCAAGTGTTTGTCCCACCATTTTAATCATGGGAAGGCTTCGCATCACAGGCCTCTCACAGTGACATTGTGCATTGTTTAGATCTGTTTAACAAATGTTTGGGCCAATAAGACAAAGGGTAATGGGCTCAAACTTAAACAGGATATTTAGGTTACATGTAAGGAAGAAGTTCTTCCCTGTGAAGGTGGTGAGGCACTGGCACAGGTTGCCCAGAGAAGCTGTAGCTGCCCCATCCCTGGCAGCGTTCAAGGCCAGATTGGAAGGGCTTGGTGTAATGTGAAGCATCCATGCCCATGGAAGGGGGTTGTAATTAGATGAACTTAAGGTCCTTTTCAACCTGAACCAATTTATGATTCTATGATTCGCTTAATGAAACTCCTGATTTACATAGTGATAAGTACATTTGGAAGGAAACATGGAAAGTAATTTTGGCAAAAGCAGTTCCATATGATATCCCGTTAACTTGCATTCACACAAAGATGTCCTTTTCTTTTCTCCCTTTAATTTCTAGTATGTTCAGTTCTGAATTACGAAGCTGGAAGTCAGTTCATTCCTGTCTTTGCACTTAAGATAAATAACATATGTGTCGCTGTGAAGTCCTACATAGACGGCTATTTTTCTCCCACTGAATTGCAGCTTGGAAACAATGTTAGATGACAGTTGTGGACACTGAAAATTGCTTGAAATGTGAGGGGAATATTAAATTCTGAACTCAGTCCAGTCTTTGATAATGTGCCAGCCTTTGTTATCAGTTACTTAATAATAGATATGCATTCAGGTACACAACACCACCACGTGGTATTATTATCTCAATATACACATAGTGCAAATTATCATATGGCACTACTATTACACATGGGTGCAACATAGCCTCTTGTATTCTTGTTTTGGTTTTGTCTACAGGAGCCTTCTTTGTCTAATAAAATATGATTTGGCATCCAGTGGGGAAAAGGAGTTGCAGGCACCCTCCACTTTACCGGTGATCATTGTTATTACTCATGCAATGCTACTATATTTTGGGTTTTTTGTTTGAGGTCTTTTGTTGTTAGGTTTTTGGGTTTTTAAAATGTATCTGTATTATGTTAAGGCTGGCCATCATACTCCTTTGTGCTGGATGCAACAAAATTCTTCCATTCCTATTGTGATTCTCAGCAGGGTTTCTCCTGGTGTGTAAATATATGGCCAATGGGTCATTAGAGATAGGAAAGATACAAGGAAACTGGAAAGTACCAGTATCACTGAATTAAAGCTGGTTCTTGGCAAGTATCACAAATAGAAACAGGACTTCTCCAAATATATATCTGAAAGGGACTAAAGGAAGAGGTGATAAAAGATTCAATAGGGGTGGAGATTTTTAAATGCACCTAGAGAAGAATTAATACATTTGCTAAAACCAGTTGTTTCAATACTTTTCAATGATAATTACTTCCAATAGAAGAATTTCACCATTTAAACGCATGCAGAAAGCTTCCGTTGGCCAGTACCTATCTCTTGAGTCATTGGGTCCTCTACAAACTGGGTTAAACTGGTTTTCTGTGACACGCAACCCCCTTAGAGTGCAGAATTTCTTTAGGTAAAAAAAAGACTGAAGTGTTTTATTTTGGAAGCCATTCTGTACCAGAAGGCTTCTTGCTGACTTCAGTGGGGGCAAAGATAAGCATTTACTGAAAGCAAAACAAACCCATCTAAATATTTTATAGCCAGTACATTACCTTATTCACACTGCAGGTTTCTTAAAATATTGAAACAATGACTTTCTAATGTTGAACTTACATTTTATAATTTATGCTGCTTGATTACTTCTGGCATCTCATTCAGCAAGAACAATGCAGAGGCCAGCCAATTCTATGTTTGTTTCTATTGATTGCTATTATTTATTCATTAGCTCATTTATTTATGTGATGCTGGCAATACCCTACACAGACAGATAAGAAAGTATTGACAATCAACATGCAAATGCAGAAAGGAAGTTGCAGCTCAGCATGAGTGACCTGACTATGGGCAGCCTTGCTAACTGCAGGATTTTTAGGAATTCTGGGGTTTGGCAATATTTTCCCATCCTTTTTCTGACTGATTGATATCAGTGAGACTGAGCTGAAGTCTCTGTACTGATATCAATATGACTCAGTGACAATCTACAGGAAACTGGGGAGATGAATAGTTTAATAGGGATATTATGGAAAAAGGTTTGATGTGCTGTAAAGAGGAAGCAAATACAGGATCTTCTCAGTCCCTGGAGGACTGGTAAAAAAAGCAAGCAGTACAATGAATGTAAAATTTTATAGAACTATAATAAATATTTAACATTTACACACTGGGAGTATCTTAAAGTCGTGTTTGTGAGTCACCGCTGTCATAGCTTGATCTTTGGGAATAATTTCTTATTTGTTTCAGCCACAGCACAAAATGTGATGAAGTAAAATGCCATGACATTGCTTTTAATCACACTGGAAATACGATTTGGTTTGGTTTGGTTTGGTTTTGGTTTTTTTTTTTAGCCAGTCACTTTTAACATATATTTAGCATTTGGAAAGGAGCACTAAAATTTCCAGAGGACTGGGTTCACAAACCTGGCCTTCAGCAAGCTTTCCAGATTCCACAGTCCATTGTCTAAGACATCCTTTTCTAAAAATGTTGGAAACTGAAATCCAGTTTCATATTTTCAAGCAAAGAGGAAATTTAAACTCCAGTCTCCTTATTCCCAGATGATTACGCTGCTTATTCGGATGGAAAGGTGCAAATTCCTTTGACACTTCTTTCTTGGACATTGTCATGACATCTAAATTTCTTTGCAGGTCTATCTCCACAGATTGAAATATTATATCTATTAGTGTGTATTTTGGGCATTTCTCATTGTCCTTCAACACTGCTTCCCAGCTAACTCACCAAGTATAACACAAATATGTGAAAACTTTAAGCTGAAATGGTGCCTTCAGGAAATAAATGTTTTCCTGAAGAAAAACTATTCACCACACTGTACTTTAGGCTCAGTCTTGCAATGATTTATGTCTACACTTAATTTTGCACCAGGGTTAGCTATGCTGAAATCAGTGAGACTGCTCAGAGTTCAGAAAGTTAAGCACATACATAAGATCTGAGCTGATGAAGAAGGATTCTGCCATTAACAGGCAATACAAATAGATGAACAGTTTGAGAAAGAGCCTGTCAAGTATGTACAGTCATATGGCGTGCCTCAGTCTAGCCATTAAACCACAGCTATTTCTTGCACTGCTTATGAGAGCCATATCAGAAGTAGTCCCTAAAGGATCTGAAGTCCTGGATATCCTTGTGGTTTCCAGTTAACTGGATTTATGTTGCAGACGTGCTTTCCCTCCAAGCTACCTGCATGCATGCTCTGTGTTTGAGTGTCCATCTTGACATAACAGAGGGAGCCTGCACTGCAGACGAGGCTGAATAGATAATTTCTGGGAATTATTGCTTGGGCTTCATACCCCAAAAGTTCATTTGGCTCCAAATCCATGAACTTCAAAACTTCCCCAAGATTTCTAGACATCTTCTAGAGAGCAACCAGAAGAAAATATATATGGCTACATTAGTGTTAAGAGTACATGAACTAAATGAAAATGAAACTATTTCTGTTGCTCCTCAATGCTGTAGGTTACTTTTACCATGCTTTTGACTGAAGAGCTCAGGACCTAAGTCTGGAAGCAAACTCACAGACCAGGAAAAACAATGCTTCTGTTGCCTTCAGTTATGACCATCCACAAACTTCTCCTCTATGCATTAAAAGGAGACCTGAAAGAATTTTAGCAATATTTGATATTTGCTTTTTCCATTTCTGAACTTCCAAATCAAAGGTATATGACCATTAGAGAGGCAGTAGATGCACCATCCCTGGAGACATTCAAGGCCAGGCTGGATGTGCTTCTGGACAGCCTGATATAGTTGAAGATGACCCTGATTATTGCAGGGGGTTGGATTAGATCACTTTTGAAGGTCCCTTCCAACCCAAACTATTCTATGATTCTATTATTTGTCACCTAGGAAAAAATAAAATTAAGTACTTCCCTCCATTGTGATTTTTGTCCTTAGAACAAAGGATTATTCAACAGTCAGGAGAAAGATCATCCTGAGGTTAGGAAATGGTTACGGATCTAAGAAAGCTACAGTTCAACTGCTTCCCTGACATATATTTCTTCTGTAACTGCAGAAATCACCTGGATCCAGCTCCTCAGCCTTCTAAGATTTCCCTTGAAATCTAAGGGATTTAACTGTCAAAACAGTCTTGAGGATCTGGGCTTCAACCTGTTTGAGATTTTGTTTCCTACAGTTAAAAATAGGGAGAATAATTCTTCAGTACTCTTTAGAGGTGGTGTCAGATTAGAAAAGTGTACATTTAATGACTGTAAGAAGCTTAGGGTAGGAAATAGTAATAGCAAGGGTCAAAATCCTTTATATATCTGAAAAGGGCATTAGAATGTGTCCAGGGAAAACTGGTCGCATTTAATTCATAAGAGTCTTTTAAAATTAGCTGATAAAATGTTAAGTAGCTGACAAAATGTTATCTGGCCACTTGCCTATTTAAAGTATGCTCAACAGTATGGTTAAATTACTACCTAGAGTTTGTTTCCTAATGTATTGTACCAAATGAAGGGCAAAGATGGAAATCCATAATATGAGATCAATTCTGTTCAAAGGCAGTAAGCCTGAGACCACCATTAGGAGATTTGATTAGGACATTTGATTAGGAGATTTTATTTCCCCCTGACCCCCACCATCTTGTTTTTATTAAACAGAACTTAAATTGAGGTTTTATAGAATCTTTTGCGAATAAAAATGACCTGATGCTTTCTCTTAGTAAACAGTAACACCTAGAAATTTGATTTCTGGCTGAATCTTGTGTTTGGCAGGGTTGTTCGTCAGGGAGTGCAGCTTGCAGACTGATTCATTACAAGCCTTGATTTCACAGTAAGAAATTAAATGAATATGTTTACCACAAAACCAACTT